>CM072065.1:15091192-16383013 GCA_036785405.1 Coenonympha arcania
AGCGAGCATCCGTATGATTGTAGATATCGGCCGTATTACTAATATCCATATTGATAAACATGTAAAGCAGTTGGAAGTAATTAGAACAGATGTTCTAAATTATTTAAATTACCAATTGCAGTTATTTTATATCTAAGAAAAACAAGATCTACCTATGGATTTTTAACAGCAGTTCAATTAATTACAACCGACCCGGCAAACGTTGTTTTGTCATTAGGGATATAAAATATAGCCTGCGACCTACTCTCAAACCCACTGGACATACACATAAAATTTCATAATGATCGGTCGAGCTGTTTCGGAGGAGTTTGGTAACAAAATTAAGCACGAGAATTTTAATTATTAGAGATAGATGTATTTAAACAATTGATAAAAATTAACCTATGACTTATTTGTTAAGTATTTTATGCATTTCAAATAGAGTTGAAACTATGAGGCTTAAAAGGAACAATATGTTTCGACACGCCTAGTAGTAGATTCCCTCAATGCAATACATTCGTCAAGTGAAACACCCCAGAACACAACCGCTTGAAGTTCACAGAACTAATCGCAGATATACTTACCTAGGGGTAAAAAGTTTTATCCATTTGGCAACATGGCGAATTGCCACTACACTTAGCAGAATACTTAAATCTTACTACATGCAATAATTGGTCAGCAAATAGGCCACGATGCCTCAAAGGGTTTAATTACCTCATATTGGATTCACGATGCAATGGGAAAGCATTGTCGGATCTACATTTTGAACGTACCTATAGCCCACGTGTAGCCATGTATATGGTTTGGAAAGTGAATAGCAAAAGATATCTATATCACACTTATAGTACAGTCAAACCTGGTAAAGTGAGAGCTCAAGGGGCCATAACAGAGTTTACTTGCTTACCCAGTTCTCGTTTACTCAGGTAAGACTGTAATTATTATAATCGCTTAAAAATGTCACAGCTTAGCAAAAGCTGGCAAAAGGAAACTCTGTAACAAGAGTCCTGGAGGGGTTACATATTGTTCCTTTTAAGCCTCATGAAGACCTGTCAGGCGCATGTTGCTTCTGCAACGGGCCCACTTTTATAATTTCTAATTTGGCTCAGGTCTAGTCTGGGGGGAGGATTTGGCCACCACCTTATCAGAATATACGCTAAACGAGTGCATTCTAGCGCGATGCCGTTAACATCTTCGGATGCATCGTCACTTACCATCAAGTGAGATCGCAACCAAGTACACAGGGTATAGTGTGTAAAGAAAGTTTAATTGCTTCATTAATTAACATATCTTCAGCAAAAATTAATTTGGGTCTTTTTCAAATTTCCTTTTGTGCTTTTGCTTACAGTTTGATAATGGATTTTGATGAGACTTGAAGATGTTATACTCCTCGAATTTATAATATTTGTTAAATCTCAATTACTTACAATGTTACATCCTCATACACTTATTTGCCGTTAGGTGATGTACTATACCTAATCGATTATTCCGGTTAAGCAACGTTGATTAGAGGATTGGATGACTTATTAGCACTAGAGAGTATATTAATAGAGGTTGTTACACTAAGTAATTAATTGGCGAAATTAACTTTAATTACATAGGCGCGTGTTTAATAAACTTCCATACTTACCATACAAGTAACACGTAATCGAGTTTCTATCGATTATTTTTTTAAATAGGTATATGCAGGACAGCTATAGCTCAGTTGTTTAAACTATTGCCTCCTCTTAAGAGTCGTGGAATTCGGTTTTTCACAAATCCTGATGAAAATGTGAATTTCCCGTTCCCCTTCTCGCTCTCTACTTTGAACTTTATTTATACTTACTTTAAAAGAATTTTGCTCGCAATCTACCTATAGATTAGGTACTGGAAAAAATCGGGTTTTTTAAATATCCCTCGGGAACTAAAAATTTTACAGAGATAAAAAGCAGCCTTGTTCCTTTGCCAAACTCCAGTCTATACCTGTGTTAAATTTCATCAAAATTGGTTCAGTGGTTTAGGTGTGAAAGCCTAACAAATAAACTTGCATTCATAATATTAGTATGGATGTATTGTTGCAATAAGTATTGTTCGCAAATAAGCCTTCTGACAAATGAATGGTGCAATATCCAGCTCGGCCCGCGGGGCATATGCAGAAAAGAAGTCGTTTCAATCTCGCGAAGCAAATGTCGACCTCTTGGGACCTCTTGGGTGCCACACTTCCCGATTGGTATGTGTGACTTTTGAATTTACTGAGTGCTTAGTTTCTTGCCGTTTTAGGGTTTCGTATCTTATAAGGAAAAAAACGGAACTTTTATAGGATCACTATGTTGTCCGTTTATCAATTGGTCTGTCGCGATCCTTTATTTCAGTACGAATCTGCATTTCGATCGATTTTATTTAATATCATTTCAAAAAGAAAATATGTTTGGATAAGCTTTACTTGCGATCTTTCTGGTTTTTTCGAAATTCACACTTCAATCAGGACATTAAAAATCATAATAAAGCTGTATCAATGCCATCGTCTTGAGACTTAGTAAGCAAGCAGGAGTTATAAGTTAAAATTAATCGATTATTTAGTATGTACTCGTATAATGAAAAGCGCAACATAAAATTAAGGCTGTAATAACATTACATAAGTAAGTTCCAAAACCGTCGAAGATACTTAAGTATTCGGAATGTGTTCGGATAGCACAATTCCCTTTATTCTTATCGCCGCTTTACAGGAACGTATGTGTTTTCGTTACCTTTTTCAGGTAGCTTGTAATAAAGAGCAAGTGTTGCTGAAAGCCGATCATATAAACTCACAAAGGAATAGGGTCCAATGTAACGCTAGAGGCAATACGAACGTTTTGCTTTAGAATACTTTGTTCCCAGAAAAAATACGTCTTGGTTTCTCCTATAACTTTTAGCCTTAGAATTTATTATTCACTGTTAGCCCCTTTGCACACGGGTCGTAAACGTAGTCGTATCATAAGCGTATCATTACAACGTTTACTAGCTGCAGTATTGCCCAAACGAATCGTCACGTAGGTAGACGTATAATGATTTTATATTAATCATTTAGACAAGGGTTAGTTTTCAACCAGTTTGAAGTCATAAGAAATTGAAGTTCATTTAAATTCAGGTGTTTTTTAAAGAAAACTTTTTACGCCTGTGTTTTTACGTCAGTAAGTACGTTACAACTGTCGTAATGACAATAAACACTTCCTATAATTCGCTGCAACACCGTTTTGTATGCGGACTCGTTAGAACACTTGTATTGCTCTCGTCGTACGCCCGGATCACGATACGCTTACGCTACGACGCCGTGTGCGAAGGGGCTTATTAGTTCAGTAAGTTTCGAGTTGCAACGAAAACCTATCTGACTGTTGTTTGATTTGCCTGGTACTGATAAGGACTGTTGTGGGTATGCTTGCTTTCATTGAAATAATTAAATAATGCAGGTCACTAAAAAGTCGGTGGTGAATGTAGCTCGTAGACGTAGGGGCAAAATTTTTAAGATCATTGATTGAAAATTTCGAAAAATCTAGATGGCAAATGTTGTACTATATTATCTATAAATCTCTAACAGTCAAGTTATTTGAGAGCAACCGTTTTTAGGTCAACGGTGTGGAAATTCAAGCACAAAGATCGATGTCGACAAGTTTGAGCGTCGTTAAGAACTATGAAGTTGTTTTGCTACTCAGAAACTTTAGCGCTATAAATTACGATAAATGAGTCCATTGTCGCTCGTAAAAACTTTGCTACGTATATCTCGTACCTCCTTTGATAATTTTTTCTAACTCTGTGTCTATCATAGAATGATAGCCATTGGCATATATTTTTTTATCAATTGAAGGTTTGCTATGAAATCACTACATAGTATAAAACAAAGTCGCCTTTTCTGTCCCTATATCCCTATGTGCGCTTAAATCTTTAAAACTACGCAACGGATTTTGATGCGGTTTTTTCCAATAGATAGAGTGATTCAAGAGGAAGGTTTATATGTATAAAACATGCATCATATACTAAGGCAACATTGCTTATTTTAGAGGTTTCTAACGTGATGTCGTAAATTAACCTATTTTTTTGGGCTTATTTAGCAATTTAGCAAAAACGCTGCCTAAACCCTACGAGTTAGATCAAATTAATGTACTACAGTATTGTACACCATAAAAAGGTCTACAAAAAAGTCCGCGATGGTATATGTTTATATTTTAGGGATAACCCACATTAACCATTTTTATTGTTTACTTTTTACGTGAAAAAATGGCTTATTTACGAAGCTATTTTAAGCAATACGGCATTAATCCTCATCGAATTAAGTACCTTAAATACAGTGTGCAATTAATATAGATCAATATGGTTCCTTACAGCATGTAAATTAAACAAATATTTTCGGAGATATTACAAATTTAAAATTTGCGTTTGCGGCGGGCGGTACCGGTCGGACGGCGCAGTGCGGGGAGGCATGCCTATACAACATCCAAGAGTTAGTCAACAAAGTCTATCCTGACATTGAGAGTTACAAGACAATATATTGGTTTAAAGAAAGAGCGATTCTGCCACCAACTAATGAACAAGTAGATAAGGTAAATAACTTGATTCTTTCAAAGATTGATGCGCCGACGAAAATATACTACTCGGTGGATACTGTTCTCGATTTGGAAGAAGCTGTTCATTTTCCTACAGAGTTTCTAAACTCTTTGAACCCGTCTGGACTCCCTCCTCACAAATGGTGTTGAAAGGGGTTGTCCTGTTATTTTATTAAGAAACCTGAATCCACCTAAACTTTGCAATGGCACGCGTTTGCTGATAAAATCACTGAAAACTTTCATAATAGAGTGCACAATACTCACAGGATGTGGTACCGGAGAAGATGTATTGATTCCCCGAATCCCTCTGATACCATCGGATTTACCCTTCATAAACGTTTACATTTCGTTCGTTCGTTCGGATTTAAACGTTTACAGTTTCCGGTAAAGACATCTTTTGCAATGACCATTAATAAATCGCAAGGTCAAACCTTCAACGTTTCAGGCTTAGATTTGAGCGTTGACTGTTTTTCACATGGCCAACTGTATGTCGCTCTTTCAAGAGTAACCTCAAGAGAAAACATGTTTGTATTGTCTAATGACAAGAAAGCTGTGAACGTTGTGTATAAAGACATCCTGTACCTAATATATTAATTGTTGTAAAAATAAAATAAATACCTAGGTAAAAATGTAAAAAGTAAATAAGTAAAAATGTGTAATGTAATAAAAATTGTATGAATTTAGATATTCCAAAGATAGCAGGAAATCTTCATAGTAAGTATAAGGAAAGAGGAATTGTTTTACTCCAAATTTAATGCGTGCAGGCCAAGGGCAGTAATGAATGAATCAAAAATACTGGATCGATTTTAATCATGTTTTCATTGAGTGACATAGGCATATATATATTTTATTCCCGTGCAAAGTCGGAGCGGGCCGCTATGTTTTTATATACAACGTTCATAGTTTTTCTGTAGTGTATTTAATTTAGTATCAGCATTGCACCCGTGCGAAGCCGGGGCGGGTCGCTAGTTAATAACTATAACATTTTTGTAGCATACCTTCAATAGATATACAGTACGCGCGGCGAAAGTTTGGCTTTGACCGTTATTGCGCAGAAATCAGAAATTGGGTATCAACCAATCAGAATTTGGGTACCCATGCGCAGTAATCTCCTCCACCCGAAGGTCAAAGCCAAACTCTCGCCGCGCGTACTGTACCTATCTAATTTTACAATATCCAATATGTTATTACACAAAAAATAAAGACATATTTTTATGCCTAAAACTAAAAAAAATGGAGTCGTTCTTATGAATATTTTTTTTCGCTACCACGTTGACCGAGTGCGGGTAAGCAGGCTTTACACACCTTTTAAGACAATATAGAAGGAGTTTTTTCATCCGTAGTTCCTACGATATTTACTGCTAAGCAAGTAATATTTAGCTGTCACAAACACAGGTAAAAGCCATGAAAACTAAGAACATATACTTATCTGAAATCGCAATTTAAAGAACTAAGAACTGAAATAACAGTCAGTATCTACCTACTATTTAAATTATTATCATTATTAGCTAAGTTAGTAAAAACCTTTTCTGCTTACGACACCTTTAGAAGTCACGCAAAAGTACCTAATGAGGCAGAAATAATGCCTACAGGTTCCTTAACCACGACAAAAGGAGTCATTTATCATCGCATCTCTCACTAACCATCTTCATTGTGAAGCCTGTTTCATCACAAAAAGGTCAATTAATTACATTTTTGTAATTAACTGGGCCCTTCATTAGTGATCACGAAAGAAAATTAGTATAGGCAAAAATATAAATGATTTAAATATTTGGAATAAGCATCTTTTCTTTTTAATAGATGGGTGAGGCCGCCTTTTTTTGCTGATTTCGCAAACTTTTTTCTCCGCGGTTCATATTTTGAAAAGTATGATATCTATCTAATTTTTGATAACAGCGTAGGATTGAGCAACAAAAGGGCTCAAGTGAACATTATAATGGTTCAAGTTCAGTGAGTAAATTAAAAATATATTTCGAATGAAACTTGAAAAAAGTGACGGAAATTACACAAAAACTCCTATCCGCCGAGGCAGAGGTGCACTTTAACCTTTGCTGTAGCAAAAGGATAGAGGATTCTCGAGATACAACTGATGTTTTAAGAATACTTATATAACTAGCTATCTATGCTTTTAATTTCGCAAGGAGTATCCTAAGACTTTCTTTAAATTTTTGTTCAAAACAGTTATTGCGTTAAAAATTTAAATTCAACGCCACTTTGTCAACGCCACCAATATTTTCCATACCTATTGAAGTTTGGAGTCAGGGAGGTTTAAATCCGGAAGTGGCAACATAGAGTTTCTATAGACTATGGACAGCGGCTCGATAGCGGTTATTATTTTGACGGTTGACATGTGAATGTTAGATCCGGATTGTGTACACACTTTTTTCGAAAGAGGATTTTTGCGCATAAAAATGTAAATTTAACTGTTTCACTTAAAACTATCAGTGCACCGTGTGATTAGAAGTGAAAGCTATATTTGGTGCTATAATGCAAGTCTAATCGTACGTTATTTACAGAGATTTATGTAATTTTCTCAACGCGTCGGTAGCGTAGAAGTAAAAATTCGCCACCATTTTGGCTCTTCAACGCCACTGGTAGCGTAGATATTCGCTACTTCCCCTACGCCACCAAATAAAGGTGAGTATTCACTCGCAAATAGAGAAAATACCGAGCAAAGCTCGGTCACCCAGATATGGCAGTTAAAATGGCGAATGAGTTTTCATTTTGTTCGGACTATACAGTAGGTATACTCATGGACATGAGTGATAGGATAACCGAAATTATACGTACCTGCGTATATTTTGTATCACATAAAAATAATGTAAGATAAATAAAGTTGATTTTATTCATTCAATGTGTTTCCTTGTGCATTTTCATGTACATATTATTATGGTTACTATTTGTAAAATACATCTATATTTAAAATATATCAATATAATTTTAAATATGTATGCGAACCTTTACATTTAACCGTCACTATTATACGCCACTCAACGTCACCGACGCGTAGAAGTTTCTACGCCACCATCGCAATACTTCTGCGCCATATCAGCAAAAAACGGCGGCCTCACCCAGATAAGGTACATTATATAGTTATAATATTATGGATAAGCCAAATCAAAGTTCTTGAAAGATCATAATTAGCTAACTCGTATCTAAATTAAAATTCACTTAATACAAAGACTAGCCTAATAACCGCTTAGTTAATCTTAATTAAAAATATAAAGAAAGCAGCAATCTGAAAAAAGGATCCATTATGCTCCGTAATCTTTCCTTAAGTTGTTCGTAAGTTGAAGTGGATGGAGAAAGAAGAAAACAATTTTAATACAATTTTATAAATCAAAGGTACAATAATATCGATTTCATCACTTCACTTGTTGAAGTTTCAGCTTCATTAAGAAGTTAGTTTGTCGCGGAACTCGCGGTATGATAAATTACTTCCCAAGTTCCATTATTGCCAAACAAACTTGCCTCTTCCCCATGTTTTATTAGAACTTTTTACAATATCGGATTCATCTTACGACTTCTATATTTGTACGTCAGCCGTACGATTTATTGTTTTATTACTCCTTATCTCAAATTAAAAAAAGAACAGAATTCAAATTACTTAAATACACGTATACGATCACTTTGGCGTTTGACTGCTTGCTAGGAGGTAACTTCCGTAACTATACGATTACAAATGAACACTTCGACTCGGAAAAAAATATTGTTGTTCGTTTTTGTTGGTTTAACGATCGTTTGAGAAAAGTTGATACTATACAAGCCTTGGCCACAACTAGGCATTGATGGACTCACGCATGTGTGCCTCGGCTCTGCCTCGGCCCACATTTACACATTCGTTCTTCAATGCCTCCTCTGCTGGCCGCTGCGGTAATGTACTATTTATTAACTCTGATTTATTGCAGTTCTCAAAATTGAAATAATCTTCGAGATTAAAAACATGTTCTGCAAATCGAAATTCACCATTAGGCCATGTAAACTTCGACAGTTTAGTACAATCCAGTAGGGCGATAGCTTCACTCTGGTGGCCAAGGGTGAAAAGCCTCATATAAACGCTTAGATATAGTTTCCTTACAAACATCAAATCGAATAGTGTAAATAACTCTATCTGCAGTGCTGCCGAGTGGCACCGCTGAAGTGTTATTCAATACTGTTGCTCAAACTTTGCATTACTAAGAACATTTTCTCCTTAAAAAACTAGTTTCTATTATTACCATTACCCTTCATGCTACTCCATAACTGTATTTATAACAGACTGGTGTTTCTTTTTTAAGAACAGTAGGTACTTTCGTAGGTTGAATTAGTTAACTTAGTACGAACATGGTTCTTGTCTTATGTTTAATAGGGCCTGTTTTACAATCACCAAGTATACGGTATCTAGCGAATAAACTTGATATTTTGACAGATTCCCAACAAAAAATTGTCACAAAATCAAATTTATTCGCAAGATAAAGTTTATCTGGTGGAATTGAGGGTTCCGCGGACCACCATTAAGGCGCGGTGAACAGTGGATTCGCGGTCACTGTCTAATTTAATACGAGAGACAAGGATGTCGCACCGCAGTTTTTGTTCGAAAAAACAATAAAATGTGAAATTAATGACAATGCAGTCGTAATATAAAAAATCTAAAATGGCCATTAAGTATATCTGTCACAATAAAACACACAACCTAATTTAATTTCACAAAAATTCATGTAACCATTTCTGAGAAAAATGTAGATTTATGTATTTGCCGAGGCAACTTTGGCATTTTTTTCTATCGAGTGAAGTTTGCGAAATCGTGTTTCGGCATCAGCCATCATGTCAGAAATACTTTCAATTGTATCCACATATTTTTTTAACAGTAATAAGATCGACGACGATGCTATACGAACGAAATTTGCCAAAGTTGACTGATCACAGCGCCTTAATTAGGAATCTGCGCTCTAACGTATCGACGGATTATAATTTTATTAAAAACCAATACAGTAAGTTTGGTATCGTTGTATTTGTTTTTCTCTCGAACACATTACACAACAAACGAATATAGTACTCCAAACAGAAATAAAAAGTTCATATTCACTCGGAAACTCAGTCAACATTGATTTAGGGTTCCTTACAAAAATGGTAAAAGCGTTCCACTTAGGGTGTGACTTCCCCGTCCCTCTCTCTGTCTCAGCCGATTGTTACAGTATCGACATGATGATAGGAGTTACTTGTTTACTTTAATAGTGGTCCAATACTATAGGTGTGACTACTATAGGTTAATCAAAAAAAAAAAATCATTTATTTCGACCAACTAGGATCATAAAAATGGTTAGTAAAAAAAACAAAAAAAATAAATAAAACATCTTAACCTAAATGTTAGTAAGTACATTAATTATTAAAATCTTAAACAAACAGCTCGTCCCCCCTATTAACCCCTCCTGAGACAGGCTCGATTTGTCAGCACGTGCACCATACAGCAATGGCGCAAGTACTGACAGTCAAACCTGTCCGCCAATGCTCTCAGGACACTGGCCCGAACCCTACGCACCAGGGATGTGCACCGCTTGCGCATGGTGGTGTAAAAGCAATCCACCCGCGCCTCGGCAAACATACCTGAGGCGCTGCAGGAACGAGGCAGTCCCATCAGCATCCTGAATGCATTATTGTATTGGACACGCAGGGCATTGTACTGTCTCTGCGCGTATAATCGACCCACAAGTTACTCGTGTAAAACGAGGTACAGTAGGCCCTAAAAAGAGTCACCTTGACTGGAACAGTACAACGAGCAAACCTGCGGGCGATCATATTCGCTCTCACAGACAACGCCCTGCGCTCCCTCTCTATATCGGCATCGTCCTTCAGGTCAGCGGATATCACATGCCCGAGATATTTAAATTGAGAAACTTGCGTTAACGCGGTACCATACAATTTGATGGGCGGCACTGTAGCTGGCAGTGATTTTCCTTTGGCCCGAAAGACCATGCATTCGCTCTTTTTGACGTTGTACACTAGGCCGTGATTTTGGGCGTAGTTTTCACAAATTCCCAACAACTTCGTCAATCCACAGACAGAAGCACTCAACAGCGCCATGTCGTCTGCGTAACTAATATTATTGAGACACACTCCGTCAATATGACAACCAACACGAGCGCTGCTCAGCTGCTCTATCAGTGAATCGACGTAGAGGTTGAAGAGGTTCGGAGACGTCAAACCCCCCTGTCTCACTCCACACTCCAACTTATACGGCTCAGAGTAAGATTCAGACCATCGTACGACATTGACCTGATTTCTGTACCAGAATTTGAAAATCCTGTTGACTTCTTCGGGTACACCAGAGTCTTTCAACTTCTGCCACAGGATGTCGTAATTAACCAGGTCAAATGCCTTAGAAAGATCCAGGAAACATGCATAGACAGGAGTACGTCGTTCTGAATAGTACTTGACCGTTTGCTTTAAACACAATATAGCAGACTCCGTCGACAGACCAGGTCTAAATCCAAACTGATTGTCATGCAGGTTAATGTAACTACCAAGCTGGGTATTAAGCAAACTGTCAAGCACTTTTGCGACTATGGTCGCAAGAGAAATCGGCCTATAGTTCGATTTATCACTTATATCGCCGGTTTTGTTTTTCACGATTGGCACCACCACAGTCCGCATCAGTGCAGCGGGCAGATACGAATGTGCTATACATAAATTATAGAACATCGCCAGCACTCGGGGTAGGTGAGGACCAGCATATTTTAGATGTTCAATGCTCAGTCCATCATGACCAGGAGATTTTCCCCAAGACATGGAAGTTATGGCATTTTTCACCTCTTTGGCTGTGAAACGGATACCCATCTCCTGACCACACGTTCCCCTATCCCACTCGGACTGTGATGGACCCAATGGTGATGTAACTGTAAAGTGGTCCTTAAAAATACCCGCTATAAGACTATGATCGCTCACTCCCTCGACGCTCACTGGGAGACCAGGCCTACTACAGTTCGACTTTTTGGTCGATTTCCAAAAACTTCGAAAGTCTTGCTTCGAATGATGCGACGCCAGCATATCCATTTTTAATTGTTCACTATGGTTTTGACACCATTTCAAACGTGCCTTAAAAATGCTTCGACTTCGTTGCATATCATCATACACTACCCCGTTTCTTGGCTTTCCATACCAAACCCACGTAAGAAACTTAGACCTGGCCTCCCTGTGCGCATCGCGGACATACCTGTTCCATCCAACCACAGGACGCTTCCTCCCGAATGACTTTACAATATGCGATTCCGAAGCAGCCTCGGATAAACTATTTATAATGTCACTATATAATTTATCAATATGTAACAAATGATCAGTACAATAACAAGCAAAATCACAGCACGAACGAAGCTCTTCGGGAAGATCGATTAGCCTCAACCTGTCATGACATATTTTACTATAAGAATCGATCTGTTCCGGCTTACGGTCTCCCCATAGAACCCCGTTACTCGTTTTATTTTTGTTAACTAGTTTAGGTTTAACGATATTCAAGTTGCATTCTATCACTAGCGGGTAGTGGTCTGACCACAATACGTCATACATAACATAGATATTCACTACGGATGACAGAGCGGACTTGGTGGTTACGCAGTGATCAAGCCACCGCGTCGATCCATGGGCTTCGCTGACAAAAGTGTACGTGTCCGACCTTATACCTAACAACTGTACATCCGCACACGTCCATTCCGCCTCATCACAACAACCCATCAGCTCGTCATAGAACCGCTCGCCCGGATGAGCGTTAAAGTCACCGAGTACGTAAGCAGACTCAATATCCAAAGAATCAATGATCGCACTCACCGCACCGAGGCAATCCGTAAACTCCGTAAGGTTGGTCGAGGTATCAGTCGGCATGTACACACTGAGCACTAGAATGGACCTACCTCCGATCACTATTTTAACGGCACATATTCGCGGGTTATCACACTGCACGATCGACACATTTTGGAAAACACTTTTCTTCCAGAGAAGTGCCACACCTCCATAGGGTCGACCGCACACCATGCCCGCCGTCGTATCCATCGCCGAGGTACCTGTAATACCCATGTATTAAAACATATTTAAAATTATTTAAGAATGGGTTAAAATCAGAGGGATTAAATTTCAAAATGAGCTTTACAAGTACATTATAATTTTTTTTTTTATTCTATACAAGTTAGTACTTGACTGCGATCTCACCTGATGGTAAGTGATGATGCAGCCTAAGATGTTATCGTACTAACTTGGAAGGGTAAGTAAATTTACCCCAACGGTTTCACAGGATTGCACCGGAACTCAAAATCGCATGGCGGTGTGTCTTTGCTGGTAACTAGCCACGGCCGAAGCCTCCCACCAGACCAGACCTGAGCCAATTTAGAAATTATTAATTTCCAAAGTGGCCCTTGACGGGAATTGAACCCGCTGTAACTGGTACAGTTTTTATATTTCATATTTGCCCCAGAACAAAGTTTTATGGTTCGTTAACAAAAGTTAGCAGGTCCGGAACCCTGGGTGCACGAGTCTAACTCGCTCTTGTCCGGTTTTTTGCTTTAACTTTATTGAAATACTATGTTGCGAGGTTGCAATATTAAAGCTTAGACCATTCGAGTATTGTGTTCTGCTCTGTTAAAGTTTGAACACTTTCAATATAGAAGTTTGTAGAGTGAGAACACAACGCGATGCGAAGCTTTTATGGAACTGCAAATGTTTGCTTTCGTTACTTTTTATTTGTTGACTAAAACAGGAAGAAAGCAACTCGATTTACTAGAATAGGAATTCTGTGGAGTGAAGTGAACACTCATGCGTGGTAATTTTAATTGGTTAGTTGCAATGGGATATCAGAAGTTTTAAGTTTTTCTAGATAAATAGACTGGAAAATAATGTTTTTAGAAGAGTATCTAAATAAGAAGGACTTTACCTATATTATATTGGAACGAAGTTCTTTATCGCGCGTTGCGAAAGGGGGCTAGACGGAAAAAATTAAGACGAAAAGTGGTAACGACACTTTTTGCTAAGTAAGCTATTGTAAGTCGTGCGGCATGCGCATGTTTCTCTGTCTGTCTCTCTCTCTTATAAAAAACCTGTCAAGTGCGAGTCGGACTCGCGTACTGAGGGTTCCGTACTTCAACCGGAGGAATAAAACCATAAAAACCACTTTTCTTATCGAACCGCAAAACTAACTTCGTTTTTAGAGGTTTTATTGTAAATATCAAAAAACTACTTATTAGATCTCGTTCAAACCAATTTTCGGTGGAAGTTTGCATGGTAATGTACATCATATATTTTTTTTAGTTTTATCATACTCTTATTTTAGAAGTTACAGGGGGGGGGCACACATTTTACCACTTTGGAAGTGTGGCGTCCACTGGACGCTTGGGGATTATTTAAATAATAAACTTCAATTGTAAACAGTAAGTAAACGGTGTAATGTCATGCACACAATAGTATATGTAATGACTTACCGAGTGACCACTTGTTGCCGCATAGGCGGCTAGAACGTAACTGCCGCGAGCTATTGCGCGCCGACCTACTTATAGGTTTGCTCCGTACCTCTCGGTGGCGCCCGTGTATGACTACTGACTACTGCCACAGACTACGTGTACACCACAGGAAGTGTCTCTCGCGCAAGCTATTCATTTTAGAAAAAAATGATATTAGAAACCTTAGTATCATTTTTGAAGACCTATCTATAGATACCCCCACTCATATGGGTTTGATGAAAAAAAAATTTTTGAGTTTCAGTTCTAAGTATGGGGCACCCCCAAAATTTATTACTTTTTTTTAAATTTTGAGTGAAAACCTTAATGCGGTTCACAGAATACATCTACTTACCAAGTTTCAACAGTATAGCTCTTATAGTTTCGGAAAAAAGTGGCTGTGACATACGGACGAACAGACGGACAGACGGACAGACGGACAGACGGACAGACAGACATGACGAATTTATAAGGGTTCCGTTTTTTGCCATTCGGCTACGGAACCCTAAAAATAAGCCAGATATACTTCGTTCCATCCGGGTGTCCCTCGACACCTCTCAAGTGTTTTTTTTCAATATGGAAGTTTATAGATTGAATACACAACGCGATGCGAAGCTTTCATGGAACTGCAAATGTATGCTTTCGTTACTTTTTATTTGTTGACTAAAACAGGAAGAAAGTAACTCGATTTACTAGAATAAGAATTCTGTGGAGTGAAGTGAACACTCACTCATGGTAATTTTAATTGAATACTTGCAATGATTGACGACCGAATGGCGTAGCGGTAGCGATCCTGCCGTCTGCGTCAGAGGTAGTGCGTTCGATTCCCACAACTGGAAAATGTTTGTGTGATGAGCATGAATTTTTTTCTAGTGGGTGTTTTTTTTTTCAATATAATATATTATTTATGTAGGTATATTTAATATTTATCAGTTATCCAGTACCAACAACACAAGCCATCGTACTTTGGACCTAGATTGCGATGTGTGTAATGTAATGTCCTGAAAAAAAAAGCAAGACAATGGGATGTCAGATGTTATAGTTTTTCCAAATAAATAGACTGGACAAGAATGTTTTTCGTAGATCATCTTAATTATTTTCTATTTTATATAAATAAACTCATTTTTTTAATTTAAGTTAATTATAGGTATTATTCACTGCGGAAACTGCGAGGAGTGAAGGTTCTGCGATGAGGAAAATATAATGAACTTAGTCTCATATTGTAAAAACTCTACGTAGTTGTAGTTGTCATTATTGCAGTGTAAAGTTAGTAACCAACTTAAACATACAATACCTATACTTTATGTAATTAGGTCAATTACCACGAAAATTGGATCTACTTCATATTCCGCTATAGATACACAACTCGTGTCTAGGCACACGGATGTCGCCAAGCATCGCACTAAATTACGTTTAAACTTCATGTTAACGACGCCATTACGTTGTGCGTTCACGTTGCAACAAGTTTCGACATGTTTATCTTGTGCTCACAGGCAGTGAAGCAAATATGAACAAAGTAACTATAGTAGGTACTCGTATTCTATACATAACATTACCTGAGGTTGCATATTTCGATTTTCCACTTATATTATTTCTTGCTTTGGATTATGAAAAACAGCTTACGTCCTATTCTTAGATCTACTGAATATATACAAAAAAAATTGGTTGCCTGTAAAGTCGGTTTACTGACGATAGTTGAACGTGACAACGTCTTCTTTGTCGCTCGTTCCGCGCTCGCGAGGTAACGCCGGTAACGCCGCATGAGCGAGGTAACGCCGGTAACGCCGGATGAGTCATGTTTTTTCGTGCGTCCAACCGGCTCTATCGAATTATAAGACGTTGTCACGTCAAAAAATTGGTTGCCTGTAATAGTTATTTGTTATGCAAGGGCGCAAAATGGATTTTTGGGCCGAGTGTCAAATTTGAATGCTGAGCGGCGAAGGATTCTAGGGTTGAACCCTGAGCGCAGCGAGGGGTTCAAAGAGTAGAATCCTGAGCATAGCGAGGCATTCAAAGGACACGAGACCCAAAAAAATTTGCGGCCGTACATAACACAAAATTTTTCATCTCACCACAGCGAGGAAAATTACTAGAAGAACACTTGGATCGGCATTGCTAGTATGTAAGATGTTGTCTTGAGTAATACTCTGCAATAGCTTCACTCACTTAATTAAATCCACCTTAAATCATCACTCATCTTATTACAAAACAGTAATGAATAAAAACAAAATATTATTATTTATCACGATTAGAAAAAAAATGAGTTACTTTTTTTTCTACTTGTATTTTGGATGCATTCAGAAATATCAGTTTCTAAGAACCAACGATAATAGAAGATTAAAAAAAATAACAATAATTAGATAAACAATAAATAAATACCATGGATTTAATTAGATTTCCTTTATAATTAATAAAAAATAAAAAATAGGAGTTATTATTTTTATTGATATTCTCAGAAAATGTAAAAACAAAAAGTAATGTACACCTATACAAACTCAAAGGTCGAACTTCGTTACTGACCGACTGACATTATTTAAAAAAAAAAAGAAGTCTTCAGTTTAATGGTGGCACCACCACACATGGCTATTTGTATTTGCCTATTTTTTATATTTGTCAAATAACTTCCATGTGTGGAGAGTATATTGGCCAAAATTATTACCATATTTGCCTGTTTGGCAAATACAGCCAATAACATATTTGGCTCCATGAGGTCGAAAATTTTGGCAAATACGCGATCATCCAATCACAAATACAAATAGCCATGTGTGGTGCCACCATTAGACATTATTATAGACGCAATATGAGATTACGTCATGTTCGAATTTAGAAATGCTTTGCGGCCCTAGGGCGGGAAAGGATTTTCATACTACTTTCTCGCCCTAGGGCGGGAAAGGATTTTAATACTACTTTCTCGCCCTAGGGAATATAATAGCATTTCCCGCCCGCATTTTGGGCATTAAAAATCTCCTTTCCGAGCGGGTGAGATGAAAAATCGGTTTACTGACGATAGTTGAACGTGACAACGTCTTCTTTGTCGCTCGTTCCGCGCTCGCGAGGTAACGCCGCATGAGTGAGGTAACGCCGGTAACGCCGGATGAGTCATGTTTTTTCGTGCGTGCAACCGGCTCTATCGATTTATAAGACGTTGTCACGTCAAAAAAAAACATAAAAAATCGGCCAATCCGTTTCGGAGCCCTGTTACAAAAACTGTGACACTGTATTTTTTGACCTGGACAGGTCGGACGGCGCGAAAAAATGTCGCCTCTTAATCGGTGCCAAAAATCCCTGTTTTGCCACCAATAGGTTAGGTTGGAGCGCACTTGTTTAAAAAATGCCTATTTACTATTCTTTAGACTATACTATCAAACCAGACGTAGACGTAAAACAGGGAAGCTGGAACGTCCATATACTTAAGCGGAAAATCGATAAAATATGAAAAATATTCAACACATTCTTTATTGCATTAAGCATAACAATGAATGGGGAAGGAATGCAATCATTATGGAAAAAAAAAACAGAAGGAAAACTCGGAAAAAAGCGCACCGGTAACGGCGGAAGTCTGAAGCGTTCGCCATTCCAAACCTTATTGTATTGAAATACAGTTTAAAATAGAACGTATAAACAGAGTTAATGCTCTAAAATCGAGTTTGAGAATACCTATCTTCAGTACCTACGGATTTGTAAATGTCTCGTTAAAAAGTTTCTATTTTCCTTTAATAAAAAATTTAGACTAGCACTTGTTTGTTATAAACACCTGATGGAAAATATGGATAAAGTATCACGTATTTATTTTATTACTCTTATATTAATCTCTTGAAAATAAATGACATTTTATAAACCGTGTAATGGTATTTTTAACATACCTAATATAAATCTTGATGGAAATTAATGATACAGCCATATACAATCAGCATACCATTTAAACGATTAGAAGTATCCATTGATTAAACATATAGCGTGTTTTATCATTGGGAGTATCCGTTGGCATTGTCATTTTTTCTGTTAGGGTCGAAAATTTGAAGCATATGCCATACAAAAACTATCAATACGTCATATTTATTCCTTAGTTAACGATTATCTGGCGATTGAAAAATCGGCCCTAAAAAGCGTAAACAATAAATGATAATTTTGATAGATAAAATGTTTAAAAAATTAAATAAGTATATGCTATTAAAACACGTTTTAAATATTAAACCTTGTAATGGTTATATCATCCATATTCATTCAATTCATTATGGAAAATGATATAGCCTAGTCAATATAATATCATAATATTATGAAGTCTTGAAAATAAATAGTCCTGCTAAAATATGTTTAACAGGAGTTACAGTAAAGGTAATCTAACTTCACAGAGTAATGGCTGCCTCCCACTGTGTCGAAACTTGAGCCAATAAATTGTTGGTCCCAGCGCGACGTTACTGGATTCCTCGTGATAGGGTGAACCGTGAAGTTCGTTTAATTAATGACTCATATTTGAATACTTTTGAATACTTATCTAATTTATGAAGACACAATTTTAAATACTTATTTCAAATTCTCTGAAAAAATGCACAGACTTTTCTATTAGATATAGATAGATATAATATAATATACCTAAGCGAAGCCCCGAATTGAAAAAAAAACCATTTTACATGATTTTTGTAGTTTTTTCACTAATCCATCTGAGGTCATTAACTTTTTTAGCCTATGTAGAACTCCAGGGTATAATCTATCCTTTCCGAATTTCAGTCAAGTTCAGTAAAAACCTGTATGATGTAAGATTGACAAGCGGTCGATCTTTGAGACAGGCAACTTAACCACCTAATTAATTCCAGTTGCTCAAGTTTACGATCTCTGTCATTGTAAGCCGAAGGATTATTACCGTAGCAAAGCTGTAGCATACAACTACGCGCGCCGCTACGCGCTACGTGCTACGCTAACGTCTACGCCAGCTACGGGTGGTACGGGAGCTAGCAACGTTTGAAAAGTAAAAATTTTAGGAGAGCTTTTGTGATATGTCGTCCTTCTTGCACTTTCGGTTAGAGTCTGGGCCATCTGGCTGCCGGTAGCCGTTGCGTTGACACGTTAGCTTGGATTATTGAATGTTAAATAAGTATTTCTTGGATTAATTTAACATTGTTCATTATTCTATACAACACGCAACAAAGTATTGATAATTAACACAAGACATTTTCGGAGAAACATGGGTTCCTTTAGTGAACAACTTTATGGGCTTGAAGGGTATAGTTGCGTAAAGTTTATATAACCTTTGGTATAAGCACTACTGATTATGTGGAAAGTTACGAACTAAACGAACGAAGACTAATATTGTTTGTATTGTAAAATAATTAATTATAATAATATGTAAGTGAAATTGTAAAGGTAGTAGAATAAAAGGCTTTTTTATTTTTTATTTTATTTTATTTATAAGCACTACATAACTCAAACATACAAAAGATAGCGATGAGAAATAGGCTCTGGACACGCTTATATGAAAACGTTATTTGGGGTAAGATTTTACTCATAATATGTGGTAGGTTTGAAATAAAAAATATATATAAAGTAATTCGTTATAATAAGTCTCGGATAGAAATATTTTCAAGTTTACGGTTTACTTTTGCCTACATAATACTAGACTATCCATTGTACTCTGTACTCAAACTTATATAAGAGCTCAACACTATGTTATTTTATCTAAACCAATAAACTGTAAATGTTTGCTGTTAATTAATAAAACACCAGAATAGCATCTACCACACTGCTGTTATTTATTAATCATTCACTCATTAACTAACCTAACCTAACCTGTTAAATAATAGAACAATACAGTAAATGGTTGTTATTCATTAAACCGTTGTTATCAATGGTCATTATTAGCTAAAGCCTATGAAAAGAGCCGTCAATAGTTGGTACTTTTCAATCAGTAACACATTAGAACAGAGTTTTAGTAACAGGTGTTACTTTTTAACCTGTAACCTCACAGAACCGGGGTCTGATTGCGTAAGAAAAACGTATTTATCGCTATCGTAATCGTTATCAAATTCTGTCCCCCGATTGGCTGACGTAAGCAGGGAGCCAATCAGCGGGCAGCATTTGTAAGCGATTACGGTAACGATCAATACTTTTTTCTTACACAATCTGAGGGCAGAGCAATAACGGGTTACTTTTCAACAAGTAACCCATCAGAATAGAGTAATAAAAACATTGTTACTTTTTAACCAGTAACCTTACAAAACAGAGCAGTAAAAGATTGTTCAATTTCAACCAGTAACCCATCAGAACAGAGCAGTAACTGTTCGTTATTTCTGTGCAGTGCTCGCGGGAGAGACAACGGAGCTCGCGAGTGCGGCTTCGCTCGCCGAACCCTCGCCTACTAAGCTTCCAAGTATGTTTATCTATTCATAATATACTACGCTTCAATAAGGTCTCAGACAGCGTAAATTTTCCATATTAAGCCCCTTCGCATACGTTTCGTTAGCGTAAGCGTAGCGTAAACGTATCGTTATGACGCTACGCATAACTATACGACAATTACGCCGCCTACGATTCGCTGCAACACCGCTTCGCCTGCGAATATGTTTAAAGATGTTCGTGCTCGTACTGCTCTTGTCTTACGTGCGGATTACGCTACGCTTACGCTTACGAGCCATGTGCGAAGGGGCTTATAAGACTTTGCTATATATTTCAGGCCAATAAAAATTAATTTGAAAAGTCGCTTCACGGTTATGGGTTCTGGCTCTTTTGAACAGCGCATTTTTGAATTAAAAATCAGAAATAAATATTCATCGTTAGAGTTTGTTCTTTAGGGCGTTCCAATTAAATTGTCCTTGACATTTTTATTGAGCACTCTGTTATATATTTTTGTTTAAGTTTCGTAGTAAAATAAGGCATAGTGTTTAAGTGGGCCATAATTAATACTGCAGTTATATTTTGGTTAAGTGTGTCAGACTCATGCACTACAAAATGCACAGAGTAATAATGCTGCAGAGATCTTATTTTAGCTGAATCTTAGTGTGTTGTCATAGCTGCACTGCACTCCAGTCGATCCCGAGAATTATCCCCAACAACCCATGCACAAAACTTTATTAAGAACCTAAGAATTGCTATCAAATAAATATATTTATATCCATAATAATCAATGTTCGCACCAACCTCACGTACGGTTATTATACACATTAATCACAGTCCTCACAATTTTATGTATCGGATGTACTATTTTTGTATGCACCTACTTATGCACGTATCTAGAATATTTGAAACAGAAATCAACTTTGACCTATATCCGTCACTAATTAAAAAAAATAGCAAGCATATTGATCAAACATTTTGCGTAGAATAATGTCCACAATAGGAATAAGTTGTAAAATCACTATTCGGCATTCAACAAAATGCGCCAGTTAAAAAATAATGCAAACTTCCAAGGACATCCGAAAAAAATAGAACACTTTATTCTACCTGATCCTTTTTTAATGAAGGAAATAATTGAGCAAGACATCAGACCCACGCGTGTTTTGTGGATAAAAGTTATATAATGGCCATTACCACAGGATATAACTGTATTTTATTTACTTTTTATGTACCCACAATCCACATGTTTTGTGAGATAATGAATACACGTTTTACATAAATTACGACAATTGCACAATGCACATATAGGGTTTTTAGTACATTATCTTTCGTACAGCAAGTAAATGATGATTTCTCGTGAAAAACTTCCATAGTACATCATAAATAGATTTATAAACGTCGTCGCTCGCGCTCCGACTCATACATATTATTATAGTTTGTTTAAAGCTCGCATTCTAACTATAAATCTAATATTGGTATTCTCATATTTTTTTTTTAGTTTCATTAAACACATTATTGTATACTTAATCACGAATAACGCGTGAAATAAGTATATTTCTTTCCGATACGTCACTGCTGGTACTAAGGTGATGACAAGCTGAAACCCCATTTGAAGTTTTGCTAGCCTAGAATTGAGAGCATGAGGGAAAATTTCCACACGAGTGGGAATAAAAGGGTTTTCTCTCCTAAACTACCGACCGACTTACCGACTAAAGTACGACAAAAAAGACTTTTGTCGTACTTTAGTTGACAACAAAAAAGACTTTTGTCGTACTTTAGTCGGTAGAGAATAGTTATTTAATTTATCTGGGTGCAGAGAAGAGTGAATATAGGCATTTCCTAAGCAAGTGCGCTCCACCCTAGACCTCATAATTGCTTTTCATCAGACATGCTTATAGTCAAGTTCAATAACAAAAAAATACGAATCATAAATAATCCATTTACGACATAATATTATTTTACGAATCATTAAAATAGCTTTTAAAAAGAAAAGTAGGTACTCCTAGGAGGAAAAAAGATTTACATTCTTCATTTGCTTGTGGTTTCTTCGTACTTTACAAATTCTTGCTCGTTTATGTAACGGAGAGCTATTCACTGAAAATAATTAACAATTCCCTTCCAAGTATTCCGAAGTTTTTCCTAACTTTTATTAACACGGTTTCTTTTGTTCCTTCGAAATATATTACTTCTTTTAGGGAGCTTATTTGCATACAGCTCGCAAGCTAAAGTTGGGAGTTAGTTGCCTTTTGAATTTACCTTTTCCGAAAACGTGATTTACTTAATCCAATTTGTACCTGACGTTTTTTATCTTTGTCGTGCACAAAAGGAAGTCATATTTTTTATGTTTAAGTATAAGCGTATTTGCTCGCGTCCGCTGCCAGCTGTTTTTGTCGCGGTTAAGTTTTGTTTCAGCTCGTATTTTCATAATGTCAGCTTCATCCTATGAACATTATCACATTATTTCTCGTACGAAATGTTACCTGCATTTACGTTCTACAAACTTACTATGTTTACCTTATTCCAGTAATTAACTGTCTTAACTCTAGTGTGTTCAACCGAGCTTGATTATAAATATAACTAATGTATCTATAATGAAGTCTAAGATCCCTGGTTTGCAGTACCTATTTATTTTTATTTATACAACCGTCATTTTTACGTGGATACGTTTAAATATACCTATTAAGGAAATTGGAACAAAAATATGACAGTGACAGTCGTCATCGATAAGTCACGTTATGAATTTGTTAATCAGATAGGTATGTCATTCTTATACATTCTTAAACTTCGATCCATTAGCAATCCTAGAAATATAATAATACATAATGGCTACAGCTGCTGTTCACGAAATGGCTGTATAATAATTTGGTATATAGCCCTTTTACAAACCGATGACTTAACCGCGATAAAAGCCAATGACTTTGTAGAAAGCACTCTATATATTTTCCCAAATTTTAAATTTTCTTAAAATTGTATATTTTTGATTATAAGCAATCAAAAATATCAAAACAAGTGTCAAATCAGTTCAGCCACTCTCAATTACCAAAATTTGGTAAAAGCAAATTCTACTCCATTTCATTAGCCCTCAATAAGTATAACATTGTGAAGCTTATTGGCTGTTCAAAGCTCAATTTTATATCAAGCGCACAACGTAATCAGTTTATTGACTCGATCATAATCTGGTTTGTATCGCACGGAGATCGGTCAACGTGATAGCAACATTGCCCCTCGATTAAATGAATTTCGGCTCTTATCCTGCCCGTCTTTAATACGATTATCGATAAACTTTTGTTTCCACTCGAGATCAGTTTGACGGGATCTCGTAATTGAATTATTATTGGGCGATCTTGGTATTATGAGATTACGCAAAATTTGAGATTGGGCATTTTGAATCCTGCAAATGAAAATGTAACATTGATTTTGCCATCCCTACCTTACCTGTTAAAAGTACTTAGTTGTTGTATAAGAAATAAGCTAATATTGCGTTTTTGAACTCACGTCACTTACCCACTCGTAACTTGGAAATAGAATTACACAGTGTGAAATATCAGAAGCGATTCGTGGCTCACATAAATAGCTTGGCAAGCAGACTGGACGGAGAGGGCAGTCTCCGCTTCAGTAGATTAAAAAGGAATAGTGTCTCCGATCTGTCCCACAGATTCTACAGCCCATAGCAAGCTCCGTCAAGGGACGGATACCTTGCTCGAAGCAAGAAATGACTGCTACCAACAACCGCACGGCCCAATGTCCAACGATGACAGATTGCCGGGATACAGATTTGAAACAAAATAAAAGTAAAATTACAAATTTTAAAAACCCCCGACACAAAAAATAAAATATAAAAAGTAACAAATAATATGTATTTTAAACCTATTATAATAATTATTATCGTCACAATAAAATATTAAGTACGTTCAAATATTTTTTATTTCAAGCGTCGTCGCATCGTCGGGGGACATAATTATGGACACGTTAAACTTATAACACCCCTTTTGCGTCTCTCTAACGGTACTTTCAATATCGTTGAAGTAACACGGTACCAAATTTCGAATCGATAGAATATATGGAAGGAAGTCAGATCCCCTCGTCAACTATTAAAGAGCTGATCTTCTTCAAACGGCTGATCAGGTCATGATTACCTTACCATACGCTTTAAATATCATTGAAATAACACTGTACCAAGTTTCGAAACGATAGGACATATGGAAGGTAGTCAGATCCCCTCATCAACTATTAAAGAGCTGATGATCTTCAGACGGCAAATCAGGACATGGTTACCTTACCATATACTTTCAATGTCACTGAAGCTACACGGTACCAAATTTCGAATCGATCGGACATAAAGAAGTTAGTCAGATCCCCTCATCAACTAGAAAATAGCTGATAATCTTCAAACGGCTGAACAGATTTTCATGAAACATGGCTAAGAACACTCGGGATAAAATTATCTATGATACAAAATAAACTTCATGAAAATCGGTCCATCCGTTTGGGAGCTACGCTACCACAGACAGAAACACAGATACACAGATACACAGATACACAGACACGTTAAACTTATAACACCCCTTTTGCGTCGGGGGTTAAAAAAGGAAAAAAAAAAACCTCGTAACTTTGTAATTTCACATTGCCTTGTACGAAGCTAGCTCGGCGTATCGGCTAAATCTAGCACAAGCACGCTTCGCGTCGTATTCTTCACCCTCAAATTCCATTGATGGGATTGCAGAGCTATAAATTTGTAATGAATAAAATCTGGTCTGTTGTAGAGTGCGACCGCACATTCGTGAGCCGCGGCGGCCTCAGCAACGGCACGTACCACGCGCCCGAGCTGCACAACCCCAACAACCACAGCCGGCAGTGCCTCTACACGTTCCTGGCGGCGCCGGGCCAGCGCGTGCTCGTCGACTTCCGCACCTTCGACCTGCGGGGGAAGCCGCCAGAGTGAGTGTCGACATTCATCAATGCGACCGCACAGTCGTGAGCCGCGGCGGCCTCAGCGACGGCACGTACCACGCGCCCGAGCTGCACAACCCCAACAACCACAGCCGGCAGTGCCTCTACACGTTCCTGGCGGCGCCGGGCCAGCGCGTGCTCGTCGACTTCCGCACCTTCGACCTGCGGGGGAAGCCGCCAGAGTGAGTGTCGACATTCATCAATGCGACCGCACAGTCGTGAGCCGCGGCGGCCTCAGCGACGGCACGTACCACGCGCCCGAGCTGCACAACCCCAACAACCACAGCCGGCAGTGCCTCTACACGTTCCTGGCGGCGCCGGGCCAGCGCGTGCTCGTCGACTTCCGCACCTTCGACCTGCGGGGGAAGCCGCCAGAGTGAGTGTCGACATTCATCAATGCGACCGCACAGTCGTGAGCCGCGGCGGCCTCAGCGACGGCACGTACCACGCGCCCGAGCTGCACAACCCCAACAACCACATCGGTATACGTTTACTTATAGGTACACGATAATTTTAATTTAATTTTTTTTAACATATCAAGTTAGTACTTGACTGCAATCTCACTTGATAGTGCAGCCTAAGATGCTATCGTACTTCGAAGGGTAAGCAATACCTTGTGGTCTCTATGCAGGAACTAAATCGCTTGGCGGGGTTACGAAAAGCCTCTAAATTATAGAAAAAATAAAATTTGAAACCAGCCATCAATGCCGAGAATCGAAACCCAGACCTTCCGCTCGAATCCGTGCGCTGTAAACCTATTTATTATAATCATAATTATTTGCTGGCTCGTCATGATACAATAATTATAAATAATAATTCATTATTATTACTGTGTGTTTAGTGAATGAGTGTCAGAAACAGTTCAACGATTAATTAACAACACTTGTAATATTCTATACCTGTGCCAACCGCAGTGCGTTTAATTAATTAACTAGACAGTTTTGTGACAATCATTCCGTTTGATAATCATTAACAATAGCCAGACTATTGTTTGTTCAAAATCATAATAGGGTGGTACTTGATGACCTATATGATTATGTAAGAAAACATAAGCTCTATAAATTATATCACAGACCCAATTTTTGTCTCATAAATTTTTATCCAGTATTGCGAACCATAGTCTGTATTGTTCTATTGAAATACGCTTTAAACTGAAGGAATTGATGAAACCACTAAGAGATATCTACCTTGAATATATTTTACTGATATTAATCGCTGAAACTTTCCACCAAACATTACTCAGAAGTGACTTCTTATTGTAACGTGTTTTGTTTTCTTTTTCAGTGGAGCGGCAGTGGGAGAGCTTCCAGCGTGAGTATTTCCTTCTTATGAACTATTTCAAAATGTTTATGACCACTGGCAGTAGACCAAGAGGTCATTGTACGAAATTCTTCATTCAGAGAAGGGCTTAAAGAGTTCCGACTAACTAACTAGCTTTCTTCCCTAATAGAAGAGGGTCTACATGCCACCACATACATAATAATATGGGTGTATAGCCATAGCCCACTGCGCTGGCCAAGTCGTGACCACTGGCAGAACAAAGAGGTCATTGTACGAAATTCTTCATTCAGAGAAGGGCTTAAAGAGTTTCGATTAACTAACTAGCTTTCTTCTCTAATAGAAGAGGGTCTACATGCCACCACATACATAATAATATGGGTGTATAGCCATAGCCCACTGCGCTGGCCAAGTCGTGACCACTGGCAGAACAAAGAGGTCATTGTACGAAATTCTTCATTCAGAGAAGGGCTTAAAGAGTTTCGATTAACTAACTAGCTTTCTTCTCTAATAGAAGAGGGTCTACATGCCACCACATACATAATAATATGGGTGTATAGCCATAGCCCACTGCGCTGGCCAAGTCGTGACCACTGGCAGAACAAAGAAGTCATTGCACGAAATTCTTCATTCAGAGAAGGGCTCAAAGGGTTCCGACTAATTACTAGCTTTCTTCTCTAATAGAGAAGAGTCTACATGCCACCACATACATATGGGTGACATAGCCCAGCGCGCTGGCCAAGTTTCTGAACATTATAAAAAATATTTTAGGACAAAACTCGTCTGTTTATCATAATATCATAAACCGAACTCTAACGTAGGTATATTTGTTTAGTATCAGTGTTTACCCCAACTAGGACAAACAATAACAGTCGTCTATCTAACTTTGCGTTGTACACACAAATCAAAGATAATAATGTTGTGAATAAATCAAGTAAGTAGGTAGGCATTATCAGATTCAATGCCAATTCAAGGTTTCCGTAAATCTTTGACCCATTTCCCGAACTAACGGGATTCATGAACAACAGATTTATGTACCCACTTTCCCACTATCAGGCCCTCCTCCCGTCGCATAGGCCATAGATTAAAAATTCAGTAGGGAAAGGAAATTTTGTTTAACGCGTTACAAACACGTTACAAAACTCCGGTTTCAAGCTGCGGGCATTTTGTTTTTGCAAAGTAAGGGAAACATACTGTAGAGGCGTGCATGCATGCATAGTCCTAGTGCGAATCTGGCCCGGTGCCTTTCGTATTATGCATTTTGACAGTAACCCTAAGCGCCACAGGGTTTTATTTAAATGTAGACTCAAAGAAAAACTGTTTACACATTGGCGCCGGTGTGAGCTCCAATTGAGAGATTGTTAATCATTCAAGTCGCCGGTCTGCAGATGCATGCACGAGTACATGGACATCTACTCGGAGATGGTGTCGCTGGAGCCGGGCGAGCTCGTCAACTCCGCGTTCGGCGGCCGCTACTGCGGGCCGATCCCGCCGCGCCGCCGCGTGTCGCTGCACCGCGCGGTGGCGCTCGCCTTCTTCACCGACCACACGTACACGCCGCCTACACTCTTCGCGGGCACCTATCGCTTCATCAACGCCTGTAAGTGTTTATGTCACTCCGCGCTCGGCGGCCGCTACTGCGGGCCGATCCCGCCGCGCCGCCGCGTGTCGCTGCACCGCGCGGTGGCGCTCGCCTTCTTCACCGACCACACGTACACGCCGCCTACACTCTTCGCGGGCACCTATCGCTTCATCAACGCCTGTAAGTGTTTATGTCACTCCGCGCTCGGCGGCCGCTACTGCGGGCCGATCCCGCCGCGCCGCCGCGTGTCGCTGCACCGCGCGGTGGCGCTCGCCTTCTTCACCGACCACACGTACACGCCGCCTACACTCTTCGCGGGCACCTATCGCTTCATCAACGCCTGTAAGTGTTTATGTCACTCCGCGCTCGGCGGCCGCTACTGCGGGCCGATCCCGCCGCGCCGCCGCGTGTCGCTGCACCGCGCGGTGGCGCTCGCCTTCTTCACCGACCACACGTACACGCCGCCTACACTCTTCGCGGGCACCTATCGCTTCATCAACGCCTGTAAGTGTTTATGTCACTCCGCGCTCGGCGGCCGCTACTGCGGGCCGATCCCGCCGCGCCGCCGCGTGTCGCTGCACCGCGCGGTGGCGCTCGCCTTCTTCACCGACCACACGTACACGCCGCCTACACTCTTCGCGGGCACCTATCGCTTCATCAACGCCTGTAAGTGTTTATGTCACTCCGCGCTCGGCGGCCGCTACTGCGGGCCGATCCCGCCGCGCCGCCGCGTGTCGCTGCACCGCGCGGTGGCGCTCGCCTTCTTCACCGACCACACGTACACGCCGCCTACACTCTTCGCGGGCACCTATCGCTTCATCAACGCCTGTAAGTGTTTATGTCACTCCGCGCTCGGCGGCCGCTACTGCGGGCCGATCCCGCCGCGCCGCCGCGTGTCGCTGCACCGCGCGGTGGCGCTCGCCTTCTTCACCGACCACACGTACACGCCGCCTACACTCTTCGCGGGCACCTATCGCTTCATCAACGCCTGTAAGTGTTTATGTCACTCCGCGCTCGGCGGCCGCTACTGCGGGCCGATCCCGCCGCGCCGCCGCGTGTCGCTGCACCGCGCGGTGGCGCTCGCCTTCTTCACCGACCACACGTACACGCCGCCTACACTCTTCGCGGGCACCTATCGCTTCATCAACGCCTGTAAGTGTTTATGTCACTCCGCGCTCGGCGGCCGCTACTGCGGGCCGATCCCGCCGCGCCGCCGCGTGTCGCTGCACCGCGCGGTGGCGCTCGCCTTCTTCACCGACCACACGTACACGCCGCCTACACTCTTCGCGGGCACCTATCGCTTCATCAACGCCTGTAAGTGTTTATGTCACTCCGCGCTCGGCGGCCGCTACTGCGGGCCGATCCCGCCGCGCCGCCGCGTGTCGCTGCACCGCGCGGTGGCGCTCGCCTTCTTCACCGACCACACGTACACGCCGCCTACACTCTTCGCGGGCACCTATCGCTTCATCAACGCCTGTAAGTGTTTATGTCACTCCGCGCTCGGCGGCCGCTACTGCGGGCCGATCCCGCCGCGCCGCCGCGTGTCGCTGCACCGCGCGGTGGCGCTCGCCTTCTTCACCGACCACACGTACACGCCGCCTACACTCTTCGCGGGCACCTATCGCTTCATCAACGCCTGTAAGTGTTTATGTCACTCCGCGCTCGGCGGCCGCTACTGCGGGCCGATCCCGCCGCGCCGCCGCGTGTCGCTGCACCGCGCGGTGGCGCTCGCCTTCTTCACCGACCACACGTACACGCCGCCTACACTCTTCGCGGGCACCTATCGCTTCATCAACGCCTGTAAGTGTTTATGTCACTCCGCGCTCGGCGGCCGCTACTGCGGGCCGATCCCGCCGCGCCGCCGCGTGTCGCTGCACCGCGCGGTGGCGCTCGCCTTCTTCACCGACCACACGTACACGCCGCCTACACTCTTCGCGGGCACCTATCGCTTCATCAACGCCTGTAAGTGTTTATGTCACTCCGCGCTCGGCGGCCGCTACTGCGGGCCGATCCCGCCGCGCCGCCGCGTGTCGCTGCACCGCGCGGTGGCGCTCGCCTTCTTCACCGACCACACGTACACGCCGCCTACACTCTTCGCGGGCACCTATCGCTTCATCAACGCCTGTAAGTGTTTATGTCACTCCGCGCTCGGCGGCCGCTACTGCGGGCCGATCCCGCCGCGCCGCCGCGTGTCGCTGCACCGCGCGGTGGCGCTCGCCTTCTTCACCGACCACACGTACACGCCGCCTACACTCTTCGCGGGCACCTATCGCTTCATCAACGCCTGTAAGTGTTTATGTCACTCCGCGCTCGGCGGCCGCTACTGCGGGCCGATCCCGCCGCGCCGCCGCGTGTCGCTGCACCGCGCGGTGGCGCTCGCCTTCTTCACCGACCACACGTACACGCCGCCTACACTCTTCGCGGGCACCTATCGCTTCATCAACGCCTGTAAGTGTTTATGTCACTCCGCGCTCGGCGGCCGCTACTGCGGGCCGATCCCGCCGCGCCGCCGCGTGTCGCTGCACCGCGCGGTGGCGCTCGCCTTCTTCACCGACCACACGTACACGCCGCCTACACTCTTCGCGGGCACCTATCGCTTCATCAACGCCTGTAAGTGTTTATGTAACTGACTTCGAAGAAAAGTCCGCCCAGATAGATACTGCACCAGTGTATATCACACATTCTGCCGTGTTTCGGTTTGAAATGTAGTCTCGAGCGCTTGAAGAATTGAGCGCTGTAGCCGGAAAATTACTGGTTATGATGATACTTTAGAATCCGGAAGTCTCCGGATGACAAGCGCCGTGCAATGCGTCGTGCGGCATAGGCAGGCAACGCTCTGGCTCTGGCTGAGGCTGAGTTCCATTTTCAAGTCGGGCAAATTCGTTTAGCTGTAAACTGTTGTCCTTATAATATAAGACAGAATGACTGTGGCCAATGCTCACTAAGGGGCAATTGTGCTGATGATGGATTTCACGAGAAGGACGTCTATAAGGAGTATATCTGTTACCCAGCGGAGTTCGAAGTGGGGACGCCCGTGCCCAACACGCTGTGCTCGTTCGTGATCGAGGCGAGCAAGCGCAAGACGGGGCTGCTGCTGTCGCCGACCTACCCCGGCATCTACCCCAAGGACATCGTGTGCAACTACCAGTTCAAGGGCCAGCCCGGGCAGCGAATTCGGCTAGAGTTCCGAGACTTCGACCTGTTTTTCGGCGGACCGCAGTAAGTTGCGATCATTTTGCATTTCATTAATTCTATTACCAACTGCATTGTTTACTTACCACATAATACAATAGGCGCATTTAGCCAAATTATTTTGCTACAACAGCGGTTAAAGGTGAACGGCAAATTGACGGTGGAACGTTGATGATGATTGTATTAAGTTAATGTCTTTCGATATCTATCGACTTCGGTCATCGTAAGTGTGCAGAGACAATGGCTCGCCACATCGAGTGGTCCTCTTCTCTTGTTTTTTGTACATCCATCAATCTTTTCATACACGCTCTATAAAGAGCAAAGAAAGGGAGAAAAATAAATCTTCTCACTTTGAGGGACCCAGCGGTTACAGGACCGACTTTACTTTCCTTTCCTAGCCTTAATCTTGCACTACTCTATAATATCCTGCAGGGCTCTATGCGCGCGTAGAGATACGTCTATCTACTTTTGTCGCTCTCTTTTCTTTTTCTGATCCATATTGATAGACAGAGAAAAGTAGAGAGACATATCTCTGCGTTTGCATGCTGCATAGGCTGGTAACCACACGATGGTGACGGCCTCTCTTTCGTCGGCAGCTGCCCGTTCGACTGGGTGCGCGTGTACGACGGGCCCGACAACTCGTCGGCCGTGATCGGCACGTACTGCGGCCAGCAGCGCAACCTGGTGCTGTACTCCAGCGACGAGCGGCTGCTGGTCACGTTCTTCACGCTGCCGCGCGCCGCCAACACGCAGAACCGCGGCTTCAAGGGTATCTTCGAGTTTTCAGAGAGTTTTGTTAAGTTAGGTAAGTTGGAAAATACTTCTGGTGAACTTTGGATGTAGATAAATTACTCGTAGGGTAGATACCTATAGCATGTTTTATAGACAGAAAATGCCTAAAGCATACCCTCTGTCAGGGGAAACGAAGGGGCTATATGGGGCTTGCGTCCACTAAAAACTATATGTCTTACAACGGACCCGCTGCCGGGAGTATGGGATTCACTTCCCTATTCACTATACTCCTGCCTGGTAGGGTAGATAATTATGGCTATTAAGAAAACACCTGTGCTAGTTTTAAGTCGAGATTTTCCATAATTACCCTGCAGTCCTGTTCAACTGATTTATTATTGAACTGTTGAAACTCGTCCAATTGTTCAACCATTGAGACAACTCTGGGGGGTTAGAATTCTTATTTATAAACTTGGAGTGACATCTAGAACTATTCCTTGACCGGAAAGGGATTTTCAAGGAGAGATATTATGGAGACTGTTGTCACTAAACTAAAAATGACTATTTGCTGGAATAACTCGAGTCTTAGTACCTACCTGTGTAAACACAACTTTTAAATTTTACTTCAACATTTTCAGATTTTATAAGTAAACACGACGCCGAGCACATTAGGGGCTCGGAATGCGATCAGAAAATACTCAGTAAAAAGGAATCAACAGGATTCGTGTACCATCCAAATTATCCATTCCCCTATATACCAAAAGTTGTTTGTAGGTAAGTAAATCCTTGCTTTCTTCTTACCTTGGCATTTATAATCTGCAACGACAAATGACACTTAACTTTTTGTATTCATTTCAGATATTTTATATATGGTATGCAAGATTCACAAAATTTAGAGAGAGTCCGGTTAGAGTTCCAGAATTTTTCTATATCAAAAACTATGCCAAAAGGTGAAAGTCCTAAAGCCGAGTAAGTATTAAATTCTTTCGGATCAATAGTATCTTTAGTAGCAAAGTAAGGTAGCTATTGAAGTAATCTCTCATCAAGGCGTCGGGGGTTCAAATCTGGGGCTCGCACTTCTGGCTTTTGGGAGTTAGCTAAATATGTTTTAGGAAACTAAACGGTGAAGGAAAATATAGCAAGGGAAACTTAATGTTTGAGTGTTCTCTAAAAATTTCTCAAAAGTGGGTGAAACTCGCAAATCCGCACTTGGCCAGCATTTTGGGAAATGGCCAAACTTCTCTCATTCTGAGAGAAGACTCGTGCCCAGCCTCTGCCTAGCCAGAAATCATAAATGGGGGTTGACATGATGTTACATATGCGTCGAAATTGATTTTGTTAAAGGAAAGTTTTACACGCTGTCTGGTTAATATACGTTACGGTCTGGTTTTAGTATAATTTTCTTTCTTTAGCTTTATCAGAAATAACCTGCACAAAACTCACCTAGTGTCTTTTCAAACTTACAGCAGCGCATGTCCGGATGGATACCTGAAGGTGTACCTCCGCGGGCAAGAGGCGACTGACTCGTATGACAAGCACGATGCGGAATTGTGCGGGGAGATGGAAGAAGGCCCCCCAGCCTTCCCCCCGTCGCTACTCTCAGACGGACCTCGCCTGGTGATGGTGTTTAGCTCTGGGGAATACCAGGGACGTGGGTTCAAAGCCAAATTTACATTTGAGACTGGTGAGTTAACTCAATAAATGCTTTTAATGATTTTTGACTTATTTCATGGCTTGATTTTTATGAAAATGATAACTATTTTTCATACCCTTAAGCAATATTTGCGGGGCTAGCCAGTAATAATATGACACTATGATCCCTATGGAACTAAAATATTGTTTGTAGAATACCGTGTGCCGGGCACAGCGGCACCGGGTGGCGAGTGCGCGTTCACATATCGTTCGGAGGCGAAAAAGCGCGGCGACTTCAACTCTCCCCGCTACCCGTCCAACTATCCCTCGCACACCAACTGCACCTACACCCTCGTCGCCACGCCCAACGAACAGGTCACCGTGGTATTCGACCACTTCAAAGTGCGCGCCGACTCATGGAACGCCACTGCTGGCTTGTATGGGTAAGTGAAATTTTATGTGTCAACCTACTTCTATAGATATTTTTCAGTGATGCGTGTTCCTAGGGATATTTGATTATGTTATACAAAAAGTATCGCAAATCTTATTGGTACTTTTTAAAATAATCATGCACACTCCCAACCCCTTACAACCGGACTCGTAGTCCAGTTAGGTTTTCCTAATGCTATTGTATCGGATAACGGCAATCAATTCACAGTGAATATTCTTAATATCATCAAAATATTTTTATTTCTTTATTCGAGTCACGTTAATCAGCAAGCCTAAGTTTTCTTATCCTCAGTGGTACGACATGCATGGAAGACTGGGTGGAGGCTTGGTGGACGGGGCGCGAGGGCAGCCGCGTGCCGCTCGGGCGCTGGTGCGGTGCTGCCACGCCCGGCCCGCTGCAGTCCCCGCGCGGAGCCCTAGGCCTCCTCATTGCCTTACACACTGACTATGAATCCGTTGCGTCCGGGTTCAAGGCGCGATATGTGTTTGAGGTTAGTATTATATTAAAGACTTTACGGGGCCTCAAACTTTATTTGATTCACTCTCGCATAGTAACATCTCGCTTATTAAGATCTATTGACACTATTTACTTTTCCGGTGACTATACTTATCGTAGTGAGATTTCTTATTATTTGATAACTACTTCCGCTACACAATAATCAATAACGATTTTCTACATATCCGTCTTCATTATACAGAAGTGAGAGTTTTGCATAGACAGCCGTAATGGAAAGATTTATCGATGTTCTTGCCCCTAGCCGGCAAAGTCAATATTCGGTGACTGCGGCGGCAACGTGTCCGGCTCGTCGTGGGGTGCTGTGACGTCACCGCGCTACCCGCTGCCCTACGAGCCGCCGTCGCGCGGCGCTGCGTCGCGCGTCTGCAACTGGTTCATCACCGCGCGGCCCGGCCGGCGCCTGCTCATCAACTTCGACCACTTCGCCGTCGAGGGACATCTCACAGGTTACATTCCTTGCCTATACATCACATGGTTTAAATAAATTGTTAGTGTTATAATAGTGTTACTTCATGTTGGATCACATCTTGAGAAGGTGTTATATTGTTAGCAGTTTAGTAACAAAAATTGGCACCAGAATTTTATATATTAGTATAATGTGATATTTTCAACGTTGTTTACAGAGCGCGGCTGCCCGGCGGCGGTGCTGCGGCTGTGGTACGAGAGCCCCGGGCCGCCGCTCGAGCTGTGCGGCGAGAAGGCGCCCGCTGACCGCTGGCAGTACCTGTCCACCTCCAACTCGATACGACTCTCGTAAGCATGGGTGTTTGCTATTGGCATCGGCATCGGCCGTTTCATATGACTTGTGTTTTTATCCGTAATCGCATCATCTGTGTATTCATCTGAGATCTAGGGCAAATAAAAGGATTTATCCCAATAGTGCCATTATTAATTCGGTAGACAACACTCACATTTTCCAGTTGTGAGAATCAAAACCATGACCCCGACCCGGAAGGCAGGACCATCAGCTCTAATCAATCGTTAAATGTTTCAGGTTCATAATAGCCGATAAGTCGGTGGGCGCGGGTGGCTGGCGCGCCATATGGACGGAGGTGACAGTGGGCGGGACGGGCGACAACTGCCCCGCGGTCTGCGGCGGAGCGTGCCTGCCCGACCGCGCCGCGTGCTCCGGCCTACAGCACTGTGCGGGGCAGTCTACGGCCAAACCCGATTACTGTTAGTATACCCACATATACCAGTCACGATACACTCTCACACACGACATGCTTGGCGGCATTACACTCTCCGCGAGTGCATTCGCCATATTTCGCCGAGTGCACTCGCACGAGAAGCCGAAATGACGATTGCTACCCTGTACACTCTCGTCATTTTCAGTACGCTTGCGACCACTGAAGAAGGTAGACGCCTTATAAGTTACGGCAACTATTACCCTTAACTAAAGGTCAGAAGAGAGTCGACTCGTGAGGATTAGTGTGACCCTTTGACTCGCGCACAAAAGACCGTCTCGGATCGTAGAGCATACGAGGCGAGGCGAGACTTAGGGAAACGTGTGATACATATACACTCTCGCCGTCGTCAAGCCTCGCAGTCCTTCGACGAGAGTGTACAGCCGCCATTTATACATCGTAGAGGATACCCCCAATAACTCATTACAGATCATGGCGCTCAATATACCAACGTCAAGCGCAATTTTATCAAGCTTCTGATCGACAACTATGACTGTACACATGAAACAGATGGACAAAGTGGCTATAGGCACTCTCAAATCTCTCTATTTTTAACTCCACGTTTGGGTCCACATATAAGTTTATAAAAAATGTTATAATACGAACCGTTTTTCGAACTGAATATTTTCATATAAACTTTTACGTAAAAATATAGATCAAATTATTCCCCAGATGTGTGACATATATAACATATATGTATGATGTATGATATATTTATGACATTATGGCAGATGGAAAAAGTAGCTAATGGCTCACAGCAATAAGCTATGCAAGCTGTATAATTCGCATCTTAAATAAGTATATTCACACTTTTACACGATTGCATATACATAATTTGTTAATGATGAATTGGCTTATGCATAGGCATCACAAAATCATACAACATATAGCGCTGGATATTTGCTAACACTAACTGCAGTAACTAATGCACATAAAACACATGCACTTACGCACCCGTATCTATGAGAAATTTAACAATATTATGTAATTTATATGTGCTCTATCAACTAACTGTATACTTTTATGAAAATTATGATTAAACTATAAAACTATATTTTTTAAATTAGAATATTATGTTACCTATAAATACGAATGAGTATATCTAGGCTAGATAATTTACGTTATTGCGTAAGTTTTGACCCATTATCATGTAAGTCTCATATCGTTTGTGTGACTGTGTAAAGTTAAGACGAATAATGTAATCGGTGATGTGTAATTGCGCAAAACTTGTATTTATTATATCATGTAACGAATTCTCTGAAATTTCGTAATTATAAAAAAAAATACATTGGCGCCCTATATGTAGCTAAAAATCCCTTATCAAACATCAAAAATGATACCTACTTGAAAACTAACATATCCACATCTGCCGATTGCAGTATACGGTAAATCTATCTTAATACAAAACAAATTATTCTCTTTTATCTAATAACGTACTTAGGAGCAGATTTCAAAATTCCATTTCCTAGTACTACATTGTTAAACGTATGTTGTTCTTTGCACTTTGCAATTTCACATCAAATAATGTATCTTCACAGTTGCATTTTGTTGTTGCAAAGATATATAAAGATAACTATTTTAATAATAATGTAGATTTTACATGGAGTAAGCAGGACCTAAGTACTATTTTTTTAACAGCCTTAACTACGTAGCACAAACTTGATTATTTGAAGACGGAAGTAATGTTCTTCGTTGGGCATAAAAATTTAAAGAATGAAGGTTCAACCTTTCCCTAAGACAGTTGATATTTCGTGTGTGCAATCGCTTTATGCTGCTTAATCCTGCTTTTCTCTATTAACTGTAAGATATTGTATTTAAACACTGTAGAACTGTTAAATGTAAAATTTAAATAACATACATAAGTAAATAACATTACAATCACTGTACTCTTACCTTCTCAGTATTGACGGTTCAATGCAATCTTTGTCTCATAGGATATTCTTTGTCAAATGTTGGTAGGTAGGTGTTTAGAATTGATGACAATTTGAACTGTTGGTGAAAATAGCGCAATATATTGACGATGTTGCAACCATGTGGATCTTTTTATTTACAAGCTTCTTTGTCCTTTTTTTTAAAAAAACAACTTTCTAACTCTTTTCACTTAACATAACCTATAAGTCATTCTACATCCATAAACTGCTCCACCTAAATAGTTGTTTATATAAATTCGTCTTAATTTTCTTCTTATATACTGTGATGACTCAGGGGAGATGAGGAAATGAAAATTGTTATTGACACGTTTTGTAAATTGTATGAAATAGGCGTGAATTCCTTATGGGACGAAGCTTGCATTGAGTCATCGCACTATAGGGCCCGGGTGCCGTGTCCAACGCCAGAAATACTTGAATCAAATTTCATAAAGCACATAACATACGCTGTTTTGATTTCTATCGTAAATCATATTTTAAAGTATAACAACTATGTTTCGGCATTTCACAATTTGAAACAAGTATTTCTTAGAAAAACACGTATGTTTTCCAAAATGCATAGCACTTGCAAATATATTTGCAAAAGGTGACTGATTGATATTCAACGCATAGCTCACTCACACCACACATATTGAGCTATTATAACGTAGGAATTTTTCAAAATTCAACCATTATGGGAGTAAGATAGCATAATAAACACGTGTGCCCTCTAAATATGTGTATAAAAAATTTGCGGAGAGAATTTGTGCACAAGAAGTTTTGGAAAGCATACGAATTACAAGTCAACCATGGGTATTATCCATAACAAAATATCATTATAATTTGAATACCGAGGTGGTTGATCTTGTAATGCTTAGATTCCGTGCGTTTTCACCAACAACCAAACCGTGTAATATTGTAGTTTTGGTTGATGTCGGTATTTAAAACGCATCGGAGTCAGTCAGTTGGAGCGGCGCCGGGCTAACACGGCGGTGTGCGCAGGCGGTGCGGCGGCGGGCCAGGCCGCGCCGCGCGTCATGCTCGTCGTCCTCTCGCTTGTGCTCGCCGCCCCGCACTGACCGGGCGCTGCACACGTGAGTCTATATGTACCCTCTCCCCCACCACGCTTCCACCGACGCCTTCGCTACTGCCATGCTCTTGACGCCTTGCTCTATCATCTCTGCTCAGCTATTCACATGCTTTTCTGTATCATCATCATGAACTTCGCCTTAACGTGTTTTATTTTACTAATAAAACCTAAGGTGTTACTACTACGTTGCTTCATTATAATGTAATAACTTTTTGGTCCTTCGAGTCCGGATCAAATCAATCAAATCATATTTAGTTATTGCACGATTATATAATATTTTAGGACTCAGTTTTTTTACCTTAGAGCAAGGTTATATTTCTGGAAGTAACGCTGACTTAAAATTTCAATATTTATTTTTATTTATATTAAAAGGTCCAAGGAGCAACAAGGCTTGCCTTTTGTTCGCTTTGGATTTTACTGTTGGGTCTTATATTAAGAGATCTTCTCTGTTTAGAATGTGTTCTTTCTGCAGCAGTTGTGTAATTCATGAAATATTACCATCTTGTTCTATACATATAAAACTCTTCTTATACCGTCATCATCGATATTCACTTACACGCTTGTTTCTAGTATAAGTTATTAATTTTTGCCGCAAGCCTTCATCGATCACCTCGCATCACGTGCAGCTTCCTCTGAAGTAGACACTAAAATATTGCATGTCTTTAAAAACTAAATTTTAAAATATAACCATTAAATTAAAATTTTAAATCAAAATTCAATATTTTATAGAACAACATTGAAAAAATTTGGACCTTCTAAACAGAAATCTTCATAAGCCAAAAGTAAAATTTCTTAATGGAGGGATCAATGTAGAATTTCAGTCTTGTTCTCATATAAATATTGAAACATTTAAAAAAAAGTTAGTTTAAAACCTATAAGTATCTTCCCAAAGTGAAAACTTCCCATAGAAATCAAAGTGCATCAAGAATTCGTGTCTCTGCATTACGAAACTCGACTGGCACTTTGCAATCTTCGCAATTCTTAATGTTGGCTCTTCCTATTTTCCTAAGGAGATCGTAGGTGGTTCTAAACAGCAACATTTTCTTCCTATCTAGAATAACACAGAGCATTCATAACTCATAAGTCATAGTAGAAGCACTAATTACATCGAGACAACAACGTAGTAGGCCTAAGTAAGGAAATGCACATTTTACCAATTTCCATTATATCTGTTCCTGCGAAACAATGTTGATAAGATCCTTGAGTCTGATAACGTATGTGTTATGATCTTAAAGATTTCCCCGTATGACCTCTTTGCCTGTCAAGTCAAATAATTCTCCGAATGTCTAGTCCTTCCAATGTGCAGATGGCTGATCCCTAATGAATATGTAGCCAACGATAAGGTTTGCGAATATTGAAAGTGGCCGTGTGTAAAGTTTCGTGGTGTGCGCGCGGGAAAGAGGTATTGGCATCTACGCAGGCGAGAGCGCGTCGCCGAGCAGCGGCGCGGGCAGCGCGGTGTGGTGGGTGGCGGGCTGCGCGTGCGGCGCGGTGCTGGCGCTGGCCGCGTGCTGGCGCCGCCGCCGACGCGCGCCCCGGCGGCCCCCGCCTCCGCCGCGCCCGCCGCCGCGCCCGCTCGCCGCGCGCCTGGCGACGGCCGCGCCGCCCGACACCGTGTGAATGAACACCAATACAACACTTTTCAATTAAATTGTGTTTTATTTTATTACCCTTCATTTTAGGCTCGCGTCTAAGACCCGGTTTCCACCAAAGCGGAGCGGAGCGGAGTTTGAGAGGAACCAATCAGATGTCGTCATTTTCACATCTCCGGAAGTGAGGGAGAGATGACATCTGATTGGTTCCTCAAACTCCGCTCCGCTGTGCTTTGGTGGAAACCGGGCCTAACAATTACAATTAGGTATACATACTTACTAGCTGACAGGGCAAACATTGTTTGGCCATTTAGGGACCTATTCTCAAACCTACCGAATAAACACAAAAAAATCCGTAAAAATCAGTCGCATAGTTTAGGAATTTTATATCTTAGAAAGAAAATAATAATAAATAGGAATAAGGAGAAGGAGGAAATGTGGTTTTATGAAATCACTATGCAAGTGAAACTTTTCGTTTCGTTTGACGAAGGCAAAATGTAAATTTAGAAATGCTCGCTGTTCTGTAATAGACTTCGACTTCCTAACCCCGACACCATGCAGTCTTTTTTGTCCGTGGTCCTACCCCCAGTGTTTTTTTTTTAAGCCGGAGGCACGGAGGGGAGAGCAGTCAGGAGGGGCTGCACTTCCCGCAGCGCCTGAGACCTTACAGATCTCAACTAAAATCCTATGTTAGAGCTGTACTTATCTTGCATCGTGTAGGCCAAATGCAGGTATAATGTCACGTCAATATAAATTTTGCCTTCGGCATTTTAGAAACAGCAAGTTTTTTGTAAACTGACGACGCCTTTATCTACTTATATTTGGTTGGTCTACAGTACCTACTTAGGAATAGGACGTCAACTAATATTCATACCCCTAAGTGAAAAATATTTTTTATAAGATCCCGTCCCAGGAATTGCTGTCCCGGAATATTTGCTTCAAGCAAATAGCACTTGTGCAGGTATCTCTGTCGCTCAGCCTCAGCTCTATGCTTCAGATGAGGAATGTTGGTTTCGTGCAATTGCTATCTACAATGGACAGGGCGGACGGCGTGAAAAATGCCGCTAGTTTATCGGTGCCAATATTACCAACAGTAAGGCCACGCTGTAGTTCGCTCAGTAGGTTAGATCGTCCAAGTCGCTCAGCGATCAACTATAGATTTTTGACAGATGGCGTTACTGTTTGCTTGTACGAAAAAGATTTACGTAAATTGTTCGAATGCCCATATCCTGAGTTATCTTATCAGATACCCCTATATTCAATATACTCTATGTCAGAGATTAAGTAAAGCACATTTTCAACAATAATCGCTTTATAAGGAACACCTAAGGTGACAGTTTTCACGTTCACGGTACAACTGCCACATAAGGGTTTAGGAGTCACTACATTTATCGGTGAAAACGAGCATAAAAGACCTCGCAAAGTTTAAACACTTCCGTAATCAGCTCTTTCAACAACCTAAACTAAGCAGGTACCTTTTAACTGCTTGGAGTTTCACTTACACATGGGCATAACTAGTCTTTGGGTCAATTCACACCGTGGCGGAATGGAATGAATTTTGTTTTGTCAAGTTCATTTTGCGAACTTTCGCGTCACTTTCCGCGGATTCCACAGATGGCACCGACAATATATAGCTATGGGAATTCTACTGTCGGCGGTGGTCTTATTTAATTTCTCTATTACACAATTTACGCATGTATAATGCATATGCATAGATTTATAAAACGTTGTCGCTCGCGGACCTCTATGTCATCACCCTATGTACAAAAATCGCTTTCATTCTATTCTGCGGCGGTGTAAATTGAACCTAACCGTTCCCCTATCGAGTCTCTATCTACCTATCTATTGTTCCATGCATTGCGGTCGTCTAATGCCAGTTCCCAATATTCTATCTATTTTCTATTTACCCTACTAGAGATATTAATGTGACAAGCTCCATACAAGTTATGTCAATTTTCTATCTCTAGTAAGCCAAACCATGGATAGATAAAATATTGGGAACCGCCATAACATATTGAGGTATTAAAAAGAAAACAACCATTTAATAAGGCAAACACAGTTTTGCAAATTTATTCCACATATTAAACTGATACAAGGTTGATACAGAGCTCTAACAGTAATGGACATGCTATGTGGTCGAAATACAAAAAAGTTTAGTAGTACAGCGATAATAATAAACATTGCAGAAATCCTGAACTTTACAATACTACGTCCTCACACTAATGTATTTTAAAGGGAAATATGTAATAAAAATAAAGCAAAAAACTAAAGCAGGAACACAGTTGGAAATGTTATCGACATCAAGATGGGTACAAGTGTTTTTATTTTAGCCGTAATCGCGGAGTTTAGTTCATCAGTTCATTTCATTTCTATTCTATTTTATTTCATTTCATTTCATCTCGTCGAGTTCGCAACTTCATCTCAGTAACCTACGTTGTAAGTATGTCAAAAAACAACAGTCAAACTCCTTAAAAATATAATAATTACTGCTAAAATACACATCACATCGCAAAATGCGTTCGCAGGAATAAAATATATTGAATAACATGTATTAAAAAAAACAGACAGTCGTCGGGTCGGCGACCCGCGCGCGGCCAACAGGCAACGGGCCGCGCGCCTCGCAAAACGATTCAACATACGGCTACGACAAACATAAGCATAACGGAGACTCACATTCGAAACATTTCATAACGTCCTACTTTAAGATTTTTACGGAATCGTCGCGATACAAAATCGAAAACGTGAAAATCAAATAAAAAACACATATATAGAAAAAAGTGGAACGGCCCTCCCGCTAGGCGCCCTAGGGCGGGACGGCCGGCTCGCGCGCGGCGGGCTGCGGCTCGGGCGAGGGCGCCCCTGCGCAGCTTGTGGTTCTCCCGGACAGGGGCCGCCCGCACTAGCTGCCCGTGCTGCCCGCGCCGCCCGCGCGCCGCTTGCTCTCGCGCTCCCCCCCAGCCTGCTGCTGACCCCCGTCGAGCTTGCGTTTACCTGCGCACACAGTCACCAGTTAGCGCAGCCGTACATCTACAGCCAGCGTCTCAGGCACGGTTTCCACCGAAGCAGAGCGGAGCAAAGCATCTCCGAAACTGAGGGGAGAGAAGATGTCGAAATGACGTAATCTGATTGGTTACTCAAACACAGCTCCTCTCCGCTCCGCTTTGGTGGAAACCGGGCCTCAAGCGGAAACATTATCTTGTCAGCTTGGGGTGCTGAGTATCTTGAGAAAAGGTTCCGCTGCTACCTGATTTACAAATTCGTAAATATCTGATTTACGTGATAACGTCATAATTGGCCTCTCTATCGTTTGTTTTATCGTGCCTCTCTATCGCTTGTTGCGCGCTCTCGCTTACACGCACAGGCTCAGGTGGAACGTTACGCGGAACGTTACTATTTTTCAGGTGCGTTGCTGGTGTTCATCAATTTATTAAACGTTATCACGTCAAAAAAAGTAAGTCGAAAACACACAGGTCGGTTGTTCACGCAGTAAATCTACGATTAAGGTCCGGTTGCTTTAACTAACTTTCAGAGAATCGATATAGTTAAGGTGGTTCGATACATAATAATACATCCGAAATCGTCGTAAGCTTAATCAATGAGTTTTACGCGCATAACATTTATGCATCAATATTGTACATATTTTTCATAAAAACCCCAATTACTTTATATTTGTCCCCGAAAGATTCATTTTGTGCAATTTTTCATATTTGCACAAATATACCACCTTAAAATACGGCTGTCTGACCCTTATGTTGAACTTGAAAGACAAGGATCAGACCGCCATATTTAACGGATAAAGTGTCTATTAATGTTAGTTCAAGCAACCGATCCCTACTTTTAATATTTTTTTTGTGAGGCAATGCACCAATCCCGTGCACACTGCACCGGCCGGCCCCGCCCGCGGATCGATACGAGGGGGCGGAGCGAGTGCAGCGTCATCGGGATCATCAAACTAACAGCGCGGGCCTATGCGTGGGCCAATACGAACGCGCGGGCGAAGCATTAATCATTACGATCATAGGGGTGAAAATGCTGCAGCTCGGATGCAGGTAGCTGATGGGGTTACGCGGTGAATACGGTTAGCATCAAAATCCATGAACAGAGACTAACCGTATGCAAGTACCCGCGTATTACCACAAACTGTAAACAGTGGCGCCAATTCCGCTGTTCTAATTTGAGGCGTCTAAAAATTTTTCCATGAATAGTATTTTGAAAAGGATGTCACTGGTTTTAGACGCGTCAAATTAGTTTTAGTCCATTGAAAAGTTACATTTGGGGTTGCGTTTTTTAGACGACGCAATTTTATTTTTTCGATGTGTAGAGGGGGTCAGTGTAAAGCTAAAACCAAGTTTGTGGGGTCGCCACCCTTGTCCCACGGCCGCCATCTTGAAATTAGGGGTTGATATGGTTTTTACCATATATTCTTAAACTATTTATTTGATAAAAAAAATTGTTAACATTTTTGTTGCAAATTAAATTCTCTACAACTTTGGTCCAGTAACTTTTTGACGTTTTTTTGTAAATAAAAAGTTATAAGTGAATATGTTCAGAAATTCGAGAATTTTTTTTAATCATTTTACGACGGGATCCCAAACGTTCCCTTTATTACCTGTTACGAGCATAATATAATAATCAAAATCCCAGAGCAGATCCATAAAGCCTGTACGTGCAAGAGAGAGGTCCGATAAAAATTATTTAAGACTTACTTAGTTTGCACGTTTGTAATGGCCCAATTATAGCCGGGTATTCCTCAATTGTTCTGTGGAACAATACCTCATCTTACCCTTAGTTATCGTATTGTTCCATAGACCATCCATTCTATCATCAATCGGCATGACGCTACCGATTGGATCAGATAGAATTTACTATGATTATTATAGAAAGTGGGCGTGAATTTGTATGATCACAGGTATAGGTAGGCTTCTCATACCTTTAGCTGCCAGTGTCTAATCAATTTCAGAAAATCGCTAGGTAGGTACTATACTAAATTCAAGGAACTAAAAATAGTGCTTTCCTTTTGAAAATATACCTTGTACATAAAAGCACTATTTTTAGGCCAGTAATTTTTAAAAATCTAAATATGCAGTAATATAACTAACTAGCTACATTAGACCCAAGGCAACTATGGTTCAAAACGAAATTGTGTGATTTTCAAAACTTTGTTCGAATAAACCTGTTTTTAATAAAAGTTCCTTTAATTTAAAATTGATAATATTTTGGATAAAATTATCTGCATGAAAAAAATTCCTATTAGAATAATAATTCCCATCAAAGGTTTGAAACGGATACCTTTCAGATATGATAAATTATACCAATTAGAATTGCAAATCTAAATCTCGTAATTAGATATTGAACCATAGTTGCTGGCTGACGCAAAACTAAACGCAAAAGATCTTCCACAAACTTATGATGGTATAGAAAACTTGGACACTCAGCCCGATCGAGCAATTTTGAAGTTTGTGGTAGACCTAACTAGGATACTGGGTCGTGATTAGGACAAGGAATAGGAAGGATATTTACCAATAAATAAATAAGGATCCAGATTACACGCAAACCATTAAACAAGCTGAAATCAAAGAGAAGGAATCAGAGGCTGGGTAGGACATAGAAATAGGACAAGTGCCGACCGAGTGAGGGTCCAAAGTTTTCTGTTGCAAAATTTTGAATTTGATACGCTTGTGTTATTATTTGTTACTTGTAATTTATAAGGTTAAGCAACCCATTTGATTTGTCGAAACTTGGCCTCTTATTATATTCACCTCGCGACAGGTTTGCCATAGATGTAAAGCTCGCAATCATTTCTGTCAATCGTCATTTTTTTTTTAGAAAACGCAACACAAAAGTGACGTTTGATAGCAACGATCGCGACATTTAAGACTATCGCAAACCTGTCGCGAGATCAATAGGTATAAGGAGGCCGATAAAAGCCCTGGTTAAATTGTTTTTTATTAGAAACTGGAATAAAACCTAAAATTCTAAAACCCATTCAGTAATTTTTTAATGTCGCCCTGGTTAAATTGTTTTTATTAGAAACTGGAATAAAACCTAAAATTCTAAAACCCATTCAGTAATTTTTTAATGTCATACGGTCATTACTTTTTGAAATTATGTTTATAATTAGAGCCTTATAACTTCTGATTTAACACCGCTAGTTAAAACATACACCAGTTTATTAATATTAGGATAGAAGATGTAACTTAATTGAGGGACTAGTCACTAGTCAATGTGATAGTGCACCTCGTCACGTACCTGGTAAACTTGGCTTGGCGCGCGGGTTGCCACGCATGGCGCTGGGCGTGCGGCGGCCACGAGCGGCGCGTCGCGCACCACCACGGGCCCCAGCCGCGGCCCCGCGCCGCGCCCATCGCGCGGTTGTCCCACATGACCCAGCCCCCTGCACATCGGAGCCGTCACAACCACAACCACCGCACGACACCCGCACCGCTCGACCATCGACACCATTGCAGACACAGACCGGCCTCTATTGAACATCTCAAGGCAGGTTTGCGACAGACTGAAACCTCGCGATCCTTGTTGTTGTGCATTGACAAAAGTGGCGTTTGACAGCAACTATCGCGAGATTTACGCCTGTCGCAAACCTGTCGTGAGATACGTAATAAGTGGACGCATTAGACCGAAGATCGTATGATTCTAAACATCTCCAGATGGACATGGGCGGATGGACTCGAACAAACAAGAATAATCTTGCAGCCTTATTTGACGACGTACAGAGGTTGTTTCTAAGTAAAACACCTGTTATCAGAAAGATGCAGACAAAGCATTGTTTTAAGTAAACAAAGGGACAACGTTTATAAAGTCCAAATGATCGGAGAAGCCGAACCGAATCGATTTAAGGACAAAGACATGTAACAAATACGAGTATCTGTATTCTTACCGCTATTAGATAGGTGTACAAATAAGACTGTACAGGAAAGACAGTTTTTTGTAATGTCTTGTGTAATTATGTAGGTACTAATCGTGACTAGGTATTTATGGACGTGGGCTGGCTCCAGCAGTTCAGATGAACAAAGAAATTTTAAACGATGCCTAATGTCCCTTCTCTGATATCTTTAGAGTCACTTTGACTTCGGTCAATCCGTGGTCTGCCTGCAATGTGATTGATGCTTTGATCCTAGAACTCGCTAAGGTAATTCAAAATGTAACAGCAATTAAAAAGGGTTTAAAATCTGCTACTATTGCTGTATTGTCTATAGCCCACTTACCCCGAAGAACACTCAGGTTTTATTATGATATTTTTCTTCGTTCTTTCGACAGTATCAGGTAGGTATGTAGGTAGGTAGGCCATGGATAATTTATCTATCCTGTTAGATTTCAAAAACTTTAGGGAGTCCCAGTTCATTCGAGCGAGGGGTGGTCATATTTTGGTGTTTTTTAAATATATCTACAGCCACCGATCACTAACTATAGGCTACTAACTAAACGACTACTAGAATCTACTGATACTAAGACATTGGTGGCTGTAGATACAGATATTGTTTAAAATAAGAAGTACTATAATAATTCACTATTTAATCGACATAATATTCACACAATTGCAAAATTCAAATTTTTGGTTCATCAAATGTGAATTTCACAAAACGCGTAAATATATAATTCCAGATAAGAAGATATACACCTAAATCATCATGCTCCAAATAAAAGTCACAGAAGCCAATATAAAAATAACGCTAACGTAATCAATAATTTTATTCGTAATGAAGAAACAGTCAGGTACCTACAACTACACTAATTAATTAAAAACCACATTTTATTCGTCACATTCTATAAAAGTTGTAACGTTTACGTTTATTTAATCTACTGGTACATTCGACATCTAAACATGAAACAACATCGACAGAGGTCACATACTCGTCTGGATACGGCAAGGTAATGCGGTCGGGTACCTGAATGCCTCCGGTTACGTCGTAGTAAAGCGAGTTGGGCCCGAGGGCGAGCTCGTCGTCCTGAGGCATTTACCAAGCGGGTCAGTAACTATCCTCAACCGCCTCGTCACGGTAAAATAAGCTGCAGCGATACATTGTGCGTCTCGAATAAATGCATGGAAATTTATGAAGGATGCAAATACCAATGGATATTGACAAGAATCGCTGCATCAATTTTTCCGTGACCAGGTGGTTACACATTCTCTATCTCGATGAGAAATCAAAATAAACGTTACTCGAGCGTCCGAGATTCCGAAGCGTTCCTCGACTAAGATGACAGTAAATGTATGCGACAGTGGGCGTATGGCGCAAGCACGAAGCATGTTAAGGGGTTAGTAACAAAGCGAGCGAAGCGAAGCACTACGATGAGGGATGAGGATGAGTGATGACAGGCGCGGGACAGGGAGAGGAAGTCGGGCGCGTTAGTGGGGCCGCAGCCATGCAGACCTGATGGTGCGATCCCTCCCCCGCCTCCCCGCCCGCTCCCCGCCCGCTCCGCCGCCGCGATCACCACCGTCAGGCCTACACACTACCGTCTTTACCGAGTCACTGACTCCATTCTAGGATGGGATCCAACCAAAAACAATAACAAAACAAAAAAAAGTGAAGAGTAGATGAGAAAATTTGGCAACTCAAAAAAAAACCGAAAGGTAAACAATGATGAGTACAGCGGTCTAGTGACTAGTAAAAATAATATGATAACATTAGTTAGTGTGTGTGGGACCCACCGGTTGCGCTCTGTTGGGAGGCTGGCGGACGGCGGACGGTTGCGGTGGCCCCGCGTAATCAAAATAGAACTCATCGTACCGGTAAAATGGCTCATTGTAGCCACCTCGGTAATCCCCGTACCCGTAATAGTCGTAATCATAATCTATAAACACACAACACAGGCCTGTTTAGAGGCTAAGCTAAACTAACGCTAACTTACAAGCTACCGCTCGACGCGCACGCACGCACGCACGCTCGCACGCACGCACGCTCGCACGCACGTGGCACTCCCGGTCCTCAGCGAACACACACCATCGCACGAGGCGAGCTCAGATCGACACACGGAAAAAGCATGCATCGTCCACAAATATATCCCCCGGCTATGAAAACAAATCTTGAAACGTAGACTCTTGACAGACAATTCTGAATTTGGAAAAAAAAAATTGGCCGCAGCATTGCATTTCTCTCCGCCACCACCAAAAACGTTACTGAAAGCGATGTAAACAGGGTGATCAGAATTCGTCTCTTATCTTCGACTCGATGACAATGATAAGTCAATGTTCAAGCATGCACTCGGGAGTGTTGTTAGTATCACATTGAAACAAGAGTTTAGCCCTCACAGGTTTGATCAACATTTTCGATATCTCCGGTATCGTCTACGTCTTTAGTCCGAAACCATGCAGAACCTACTTAAACCTAGCTTTCATTAATTCTAGCCTATAAAATAGCGTTATGAAACATGTAATATGCATGTGAAAATACATTGACAAAAGTCTTTCCAAGCAAACAAGAGAATAAGTGGAGTCCAAAAAACGTAACGATCTTTCTTGTTTATTTTGCCGATTATAATAAAAATTGTGATGCACAAGTAGATATATTACGATAATTACTAAAAGTCATCGATATTATAGGAATTATATTGCCACTTAAAGCAAAAAGAGTTTCCTTCTTAGTCGCCTTTATCAGTATATTTTATGCATCATTATATTTTCACATGTATGTTTGTTAGTAGGGGATCAGTAGCAAGTCTGCATGTGCAGGAGTCCACACCGTGTTCTTGTGTGTTTCTGTTTGTGTCGAACCAACTTCTTATGTTATTCAGAGTAGATCGTGATATCCGTCTTGACAAACTTAAAGCAAGTCAGTAGGAACGATCAAATATATCTCCTCACAATTGTTTTTGGCTGGTTGGATTGACTTTTATCTCGACTGAATAACTCTGTGGAATAACTTGATACCAAAGAACAACATTTGTACCTATTTATATTTCGATTTTGAATATGCAAAGTAATTGTGTTAATAACTACATTATAGCTCTACTTTTCTTCCGCATAAATTACATTATCGTCGTAGACGGCTAATTTAGTGACCTGCAGACTGCAGTTTAAAGACTATAAAGACTAAAATTTAAACGTCATGTATTTTGGGTCTTTAATCTAAAAACGCTGTGAAGCAGAAACACGAGTGAATAAAAATTTTCTAGATACAAAGTTCTCTCAAAAGTTGGCTCTGCTATCCTTGTTTCCATCAAATATTGGAGAAGAATAGCGATACAAGATTTTGGACTTGCCACTCTAGTAAAGGGATTTACGCGAAAACTCAATGAAGGCTACGAACATTTAACTAAACAACCATGTCAAATGGAAGTGATCATTGTTGAATAGAATCACCGTTCGTATACAATGCGATTCGAGTTAAGGCGTTTGAATGGGTGTTTGGCGTCTGCTAAGGGTTGGGTCGGTAAGTGGGGGTTCCATCGCAAGGGCGCAAGGTGTGAACACGACTGCTCTTTGCCTCTTGTACGGCGCAGGTGCATCTCCGCGCTTTGTCATGGAAAACATGACGTAAAACCAGACGGGAGTTCGCTAAACATCTGTTCAGTATTTGTTTAAACTCCATATTATGGCCGACGATGCCATGGTGGTGTGGCACAATTATTTATTTATTTATTTATTTAAATATCTTTATTGCTTATTATGATTATTCTAATATCCAAATAACGCGGAACGATGTCAGCGTCAAAAGTCGATATACCTACGTGTATAATTTACATATCCTTGAATTACTTACAAATATTTTGAACTTAATGCTGATATCTTAACGTTGATATTGTTAACTTCACGCCATTTTAGCTTTTAAACTATTTATATTTACATTTTTTAAGGTGACCTAACAATTAGGGGATCAGTATGGGATCTAAGCCTACAGCCAACCAGCCTTTGCTAAGGCCGAGCGATCACGTCGGATATTCAGTTTTCTTATCCCTTGTCTACATCAGTATACATCAAGCGACCCTCTGTGATTTTTTTTAATTTAAGCTCAAAGGGTTAAACCTAATTTTAGAAAAAAAATCAATCCAACCCGGAAACCTACAGATTTGTAAAAAAAGTATGCTTTAAAGAAGTCACGCATGCATGGAGTATAATATTGCGCAACAATACAATGCACAAATTCTTATACTGCCATAAGATATACATGGTTTTTGTATAAAGCACTGATATAGAAAAGACTATTTTTTGTGCTTGAACTTCACACTAACTCAAATCGTCTTATAATAAAAAAAAATCACACACAGAAAAAAGTCGCACGTCAAACTCCATCCACTCGTGAGCTCACAGTGTGTTTGTGTGTGTGTCTGTGTGGGTGTATGTGTGTTTGCGCGCGCGTGTATGTATACTGACCGTAGTCCCCGCGCGCCTGCGGCGGGCGCGGCTGCGGCTGCGGCGTGCGGCCGCGCATGGCGCCGTGCACCGGCGAGCAGCTGCACCAATCAAATCTGACATTACACAGCGACACGTTACCCACCGCCACGACTTCCGCGTGTACACTCAACGACAAAACTGCATATACAATTTGTCAAACACGATCCCTCGTTCGCGTGTATCATTTTGAACCTAATGATGTTGTCTTAAAGTTGAAATTGTTATCAGTTTACGGCACATGGATACAGTTTTAGCCTCAAAGCTATGGATGCATTTTTGAAGGTGACTGTACATCGAGGTTCATCCCCACTCCCGCACGGGTAATACTACCCCCCCCCCCCCCCTTTAAAGTCGGTAGTTGATTTAAATTAAAGCTGAAGTAGTCGATTCGTAACGGTAGTTGATTTAAATTAAAACTTAGTTTACGAGAGTTCAAACGCGCCCTGCACTGAGGAAAAGAGAAGAGTGAAGAGGCATGTATTTATCTTGTATTTATCGGCAAATTCCATCAGGTGAGATTGTCGTCAAGCGTAAAACAATTTTGTTCAAAAAGGTCCGCTAGGTCTTGACTTCAATCTTGGGATTTTCTACATCGTGATTTCTTAACTGTCTTCCCATTGGATTATGAGAAATAGTGTATTAAATCTCTGAAGAGAGCGATCGCCGTGGTTAGATCAGTTGAGAGGGCATTACTATTTTCTTTGCAAAAGAAACAAACAAACTCGTGGATTACAGTTGTTACTGCACCTGTATTCAGTTGCAACTTGCAGACAGTTCTAATCATTTCTAAACTTATATGTACGATTAGACCAATTGAAAAAAAAACAGTACTTATAAACCCCGCAAATTGCTGTTGCGTTGGAACCACGTCTCATTAATATCTACGTCAGCTAAAATTATCGATTATTAAGCTTGAGAGTGAGCTCCCGTTCGTGAAAAATATTTTGTTTATATCGGATATTAATGAATATCTACCGTTGTTTGTACACATGAACAACAACAACAAATGAACAAATAATACTCGTCTTTTACAAGGTTTATTTGTCAATGGTACTGTTTCGAAGCGTCCGTCTAGTGCTGACGTCACTAAGATGGCGGCCGCACGCATTGGCAGTTTGCGGGTTAAACGCATTGGGAATGTAAACGTCTCATGCGCGTCAACGTACCCGCCTCGGCCGTATATCATCTGCGTCATGCGGCGCTCCCGAGCCCTCAGGATCTCTTCCTTCTTCTTCTTGTCTGAAGGCGGTTTCGCCAGCGATACCTCCAGCCGAGCGCCGCCCATCTCCTTGCCGTCGATCTCTTGCATCGCCTGAAGAATCGACAGGACAATCTTATATAATTAGTGTATTTTGGGAGTTTCCGGACTAGGGACAACCCTCCACCACCCATGGCCCAATCAACCTCGCGGTTATGGGGGCGGAAACGCGGGAGAGCGCCCGTTCGGTACTTGCTTTTGGCGTGCTTTTCCGGACTTATAAATAAATAATGATGCAATTTTGCAGACACACAGGAATAAAATAGGTTGTTGAGGCCCACGTCTCTAGAATACGAAAATATGGACCACCCTAATGAAAGAAGCCGGCCGATAAGGAGTTATCGAAAAGCAGCATATATGTTAGGGCCGATTTTTCAATCGACAGGTAATAAAAATAACGTTTTAACAGATTTTGTAAGGCATATGTTTCAAATTTATTCCTCAGATAGTTTATCTAGCGATTGAAAAATCAGCCGATAGTCATAGAAAATTAAGCATTTCCCTCATCCTACCACAAATTGCTCCTGAATTATGCCATTATGCGTTATGAGATTTATATAACACCCACATTCCAAACGAATACTCCATCTCACCAATGAAAATGCAGTTAGTAAAGTATAAGATCACCGTACCTTAACTGCACAGTCTCGGTCTTCAAAATGGACGAAAGCGTAATCCTTAATCTTCTTTACTCGTTCCACGGCGCCGTAGTTCTCGAAGGCTGCCTTTAATGCTTCTTCAGTAATTTCTTGAGTCAGATTCCGTACATATAACACCTTCACCTGGTCGAGCACAAATCATTTAGTAAACCTTGATAATCAAAGTTATTAAGAGATTCTTATAAGGTTATTTTTTTTTATTATGTGTGAAAACGTTACGTGAATAGCCCCCCTGATATTTAAGGGACCACGCCTACCCATGATATTGTAGTTATAAAGTCTCATTATGCCTTGTAATTTCATTAGCTACAGCTTCCTTCAAACCGTAGTGCAATCACTGCTTCGCAGCATACGCTTATCTAGCACTGCGATCTGAAGAAACCCCCCTACCGCCTGATAAAAATATTCTGATTTATAACTTCCGGCTAAAATCTCAGTCATACTAAATTTAAGAAGGCAGATACCTTCAGGATATGGCCAAATGTGCAAGTCATGGTTCAATGGTTCAAGGTTCAGCTACGACGTTTTATCCGTTACTTTACATCCTCAAAAGTTGTGCAATAAACTGGCCTATACATATTTTGGTGGAATTTTCTATTATTAAACGAATATGAGGAATTTGTAAACTTACTTTACTCATAGTTTGCTCGTCGGGTTCCTCTTGAGGATCCGCCCAATCCACTATAATATCACAGCCCCATACCTGCGGAAGTAGGTGATTTTCTTTAACATCGGCTGTATGCGAGACGGTAAGTAAAAGGAATTCATATCAAAAGCGAGGGTAATACAAGTGGTAACATACCAACCTTTATTCTACCAGTTCCCAGTCTGCGTTTAGCTAACGACGCCGCTTTGTGCGACTCGTATTCCAAAAAACAAAATCCTCTATTTTTCTTCTTGTCATCGGGCGAACTATATATAATAACTTCTACGAGTCCGGCTGCAATAACACAATCAGAATATAGTGCCGCGAAGGCTGGCCGCACGCGCGTCATACAAAGCTCCCTCCAACCCGCGCTTACTATTGAGTTCAACGCTACGATATGAAGCAAATCAAACGATATTCCAGGAGAACATATACGGTACTGAAGAAGTCTAGAGAACAACAGCAAGATTCTCCAGTCATTACCAGTGAGCATTCTCGAGGCGGAGGCCAATCGTCAGGTTTACACTTCCATTGCGTCTACGGCGGCGCGGCGCGGCGCGAGCGCGCTCGGGGCCGCGCGGGCCGCAAGCGGCCCGCACCTCGCGCCGGGCCGCGCGCGCTAACTGAGTAGCATTTATTATGAATTCGACAAGGACTTACGTGCGTGCCTAGTAAGCTCCTCAAACAAATCGTCCCGATCTCGATTCTTAGGGATATTCCCCACGAATAAACGATGATTGTTAAAGGAAACCGTTACGCCAATCTTTTTCCCCTTTCGAATTTCATAATCATTCAGCTGCAAGAACAATTCTTGGGAGAATAGCCAATGGCCCGGCCCGGGCGGCCGCGCGGCCGCGCGGACATGACTGGAGAGGCGGATTGCGGGAAGCGGGAGCAAGCGGGTCCCAGCGGTCCACACCCCACCCCAGTACCCAACCCACCCCACCCAACCCAACCCAACCCAAGCCCAGCAAACCCAAAACTATCAACTCTTTTAAAGTCATTCGGTTTCAACTTTACCTGTTAATTTACCAAACTCTTCCAGTATCTCCTCTTTGCCTTTAGACTTGGGAATGTTGCCGACGAAAAGTCGCAGATTCGGTACGCTAATCTTAATTCTCAGAGTCTTCCCTGGTTTTATTTCGTGATTATCGAGCTGTGGGAAAAATAACAAGGGAAAAATTTTGAAAAGTGGGTTTCGTTTCGGACGTGGAATCGTCGGTCGGGCCGAGCGGTGTTCGCGGCGGTCGCCGGCGGTTAGCACAGTCGCGAGCGCGAGCGTGGATGATGTCGGTTAGAGCCAATCGAGATGAGTTAACTGACGGATGACAAGCCGAGAGCGTTGGAGCAAAGAGGAGAGCCTGACATATATTACGAGTCTCAGCCGGAGAACTTTGGAAGCCAATTCGAAAGTTAACCCTGTAAGTGGACCGTTCGATGAAGTGAAAATAAAAACAAGCGAGTACAAGTGTGGTGGTAACAAAAAAATAATGAAAGCAACTTAAAATTGAACGAGGTGCACAGAAAGACGGGATGATGTCTCAGGACAAGCGAGGCTAGATCAGAGTAGTGTTATGGTTGCACATTGACATGTGATTACTGATTACACGTTGACGACGCCCGTACGGACGCACAGGCGCCCGTACGAGCGTCGTCAAAGGATTATATTAATGTCATGCTAAATGATACAAGCTTAAATCTAAATCTCCCAAGTGTGACTGTGAATACAATTGTATGTATGTTCATCAGGCAAATGATTGATCGCGTCCTGCAAGAGTACCGGCGGTGATGTCGCTACGGTAGTTTTGCAAGAGACGCTACAGTTTGGAGACTTCGGCGAGGGTGGAATCATCAATTTTAAGAAAAAATCTAAAATTACTCATTGGACTGACTACTAAATTATAAATAGTCTGAGTAATAAGTAGCATTAAATTCAAGAAAATTAAAAATCTAAATGTCTTTCGAAAAGTATTCTTTTTCAGAATAAGTACAAGCAGTGAAAGAAAAACTACAAAATTATGGTGGGCAAATTAAAGTGGTTCATATAAGAAATAATGTGTAATTATTTCAATTAAAATTTTAGCGAAAGATTCAGGGAATTAAAATGATTTCGATCAGATAGTCAATCAATTCAAATGTTTGAACAGAAATAGCTTATAGTTCAGTTGTCACACAATACACAAGAAAAAATAATATCACGAATATCTTGATATTTATTGATTATTTGATCGCAGCCATTAAAGGAGGAATGGGGACAATTTCTCAGTTTAAAGTTTATTATAGACGGCGCTGTAGTAGATAGAGATCTGTCAAGTTTAGATCCAGAGCAGTTAGGTACGTCACAGCAAATAAAGGCTTTCGACCAGTAGCAGTAATGCTGGTCGAACAACCAATCAGATTCGTTTCGTCTCATTCTACTACCGCGCCAGATTAGGAGATAAGCAATGGTTCCCTTTGATGATTTCACCCCAAATGGACAAATATACAAGGAGCGAAGTCGCCAAATTGCGGTCAGCTATCGTGCTGTGATTCAGATTATTTTTAAGGGATTATACTTAAACATTCGGCGAGTCACCTGGAAAGTAGATGTCAAATTAGAATTTGGTTCATTTTGATGGGTCACCAATTAAAAAAAAACAGAAATTATTCAATTTCAGGTCAGACACAATTTAGTTGTTACCAATTCAAATTGTTTTGTAGCTCATGTTTTGTTTTTCTATTACACTGCGGTGCTACAGAGGCGTTTTGTCACAGATGTGCTTTATAACATCCATTATGAATGGACAAGATTGGTGGCAACTAAAACTTTTTTTAAACTTTTTATTTCAGACAAGGAATTGTCTGAATTATATGAGAAGATGGAAAAATAATTGAAAACAATACATGATTGTTTAACTCTGCGACTTAACTCCTTTGAAAAGTTATACTGATGAAATAAATAATAAAATGATAATAAATGGGTTTCAGATGAGTGAAAAAAAATCGTAAATGTTGATGTAGAAAAAAAGCATTTTTTATTGCAACATTGACGAAAGCTCAGCATGATAGGGTATTTGACTCCATTGTTTAAAATATTTCATTATTACAATGAAATTTCAACCACAACCTAATGGTAAACCCAAAAATGAGTGCTGGTAAGGGTATATCAAGGTTTACAAATGAAGTCATAATAACAGAAACGAGAAGTGGCATCTACGCCGAAAATTAAAATATTTATTTTTGTCACATTTTATTTTTACAAAAGTCAAAATTTACCACCATGAGACAAGATTTGCGTAGCTTTAATTTGTATGGAACTAATTGCTCATTATTGCAATACGAAGATAGTTTGGTTATCAGCAGCTTTACCCCACAACAAGATTTCAAAGAACATAACACACCATCTCAAGTACCTTTCTTTAAACTTAGCCTTTAGATAGTGCAGTCCAAAATCATCAAATAATTAAAAAAAACAAACATGGTCAAGTACCCTATTAGACATTGTAGCGGAGGTAACGAGAATTAATCAAGAATGCAAAGCTGATGGGAAATAAAAAAAGTTGCCACCAATCTTTAAAAGAGCTTTTAACAAGTCAACCTTGAAGAGTTGAATTGTCAAGAAATTGAAAGTGGTAACTTTTTGAGTAATATTTTTAAATGATTAATGAATAAATATTTTGTTTCAATCAAAATTTTATAAAACAAATAGGAAAGCTGATCTCTTAAAGGTAATGAAACTCTGACTTTAATATACATAGATTTCAAAAAATTTGTTTACCACTTTCCCTAATAACAACATCAGCTTATTTCAACTGTACTGAATGCCTGAACTTATTTTTCATTATTGTTAATTAAAATCACGTTGAATCACTATGGTTATCATACAAAAAGTACTTTAAAGTGGGTGTTGTGGTGTGGTTTCGATAACAAAATATCCTATCAGTTAATTCAGAGTATAATGTGTCACTATTCCAAGTTTCAGTCAAATCGGTTCAGTGGATGTAGCTGAAGCAGTAACAAATATACAGACACTCACATATTACTTAACTATTTTAGTGCAATTTCGATTTTAGAATCCCAAAATAAGACCAAGGATCGTTCTTGATTTAGTATGATCTAAAATTTTAAAAGTGACCTTTAACAGCAACTATCTCGAGATTTATGCATGTCGCTAACGTGTCGCAAGATACGTAATATGGAGTAGAAAATTTAAATTTTTTGTAAGTACCTTACAAATGAAAATTTTTAAAAAATGAGTTGATATTAGAAAGGCAAAATGTCAGTCAAAAAAAAAATAAGTTCACGCTCAGGGCTGTGTGTGGGTGTGGTGTGTGGTGTGTCGGGCGCGTGCGTCGTCGTCGGCAGTTACCTCTTGCACGGCGCGCTGCGTCGCGTCGCGCGTGGTGAAGGTGACGAAGGCGTAGCCGCGGTTGGTGCCCGTCATGGGGTCCATCATGAGGCGCAGGTCCCAGATCTCGCCGCAGCGCTCGAACAGCGGGATCAGCTCGTCCTCGTACATGTCCTTGGGGATCTTGCCGCAGAACACCTCGCAGCCGGCGCCGGGCGTGCCGCCCTCCCAGCCCGGCGGCGGACCGCCGTATTTGCGCTGACCTGCAAGTTGCAACGCAACACCAAACACTAAAACCGCTATTGAGACGAACAGAATAACGCAGACTCACTTGTATAGAAAAAGTACTCGTAACAGGACAGATTAATTTGTTTTGCTATACTCCGCTACTTGAAAAAATTCTGGATGGTACTATATATGCAGTAACACTGCCCACATGAAACACCACACACAATTTTCCAACACTTCCTTCGACGCACGTTTCGTCCCGACACCGGGACATCCTCAGATGTTCACAATGCGAAATAGAGAAATCTCTACGAAATCTCTCATCCAGAATTTTTTCAAGTAGCGGAGTACAGAAAAACAAATTAATCTGTCCTGCTATCTATGGATTTCCGCAAAATAACGCCTGCTTCCATTCAAAGTACTCGTATAAAAAATAGACATCTTCTAGGTAAGCGCGCTCCATCTTCGACCACATTGTCACTTTCCATCAGGTGAGTTTTGAATAAAAAAAAAGTACTCATCCCAATTTTGGCTATGAAATTTTATGGAGCTATGCTCAGTTTTTCATACCAGAATTGCAATTACTGATGGAAAACTCAAATTATTCCTTCAGGTTTGCGACAGGCGTAAATCGCGCGATCGTTGCCGTCCCTTATGTAATAAAATTATTTTTTCTAATAAGTGACGTTTAAGAGCAGTGATCGCGTGATTTACACCAGTAGCAAACTTGTCGCGATGTACGTAATAAGGAATAATAATAAATATAAATATATACGGGACATTTTACACATCGCAATCTAGCCCCAAAGTAAGCGATAGCTTGTGTTATGGGTACTAGATAACTGATAAATATACATACATACTAATATACATAAATACAATATATTGAAAAACACCCAGACACTGGAAAACATTCATGCTCATCACACAAACATTTACCAGTAGTGGGAATCGAACCCACGACCTCCGGCGCAGACAGCAGGTTCGCTACCACCACGCCATTCGGTCGTCAAAGGAGGAGGAGGAGGCTGATTATAGATATTTCAATCTACGATGACGCGCCCCACTCTGTCAAACTCCATGTGAATCGAATGAAACATAAGCGTATTTGACAGAGTGGGCGCGCGTGGGTCGATTAGATTAGCTCTAGCTCGTAGGACCGACGATATAAAGCGGGTGGCGGGAAGCGGCTGGATGAGGATAGGGTGTTGTGATGTGCGCTTAGGAAGGCATATGTCAAACAGTGGACGTCCGCAAGCTGAGATGATAATGTGGAAGTCGGTACCTGTGGTGACGTCTAACGTGTACCCGGTCCGCGCGAGGATCTGTTTGATCTTCTCCTCGTCGGGGCCTTTGACCTGGACAGCAGTGGACAGCGCGGGAGCGCCTTGCACTCCCGCTCTGCTTTTCTGTCTGAAACACCACAACGTCTGCAATCAGCAATTGTACCTAGTTATTCCTTACCCTCTAAATTAAAGCTTGTACGAAGCGTCAATGTGGTACGTCTGGTGCACACTTCTATATGCCCGTAAAATATGATTTCACAAGAAAGAAGGAACCAGCAGTATTTACTCTTTAAAATTCTTAATTAAAGCTTGTATGAAAATGTCGTCTAGTAAAATGCTATACATCTGGTGCACTCTTATATAAGCCCGTAAAATATGGTTTATCAAAAAAGAAGAAACCAGCATTATTACAAGCCTTCGTGGCATGCTTAATAGCACTTCTTGATAACGATAAATCTTGTAAGGTAAAATAACTATTCAATAGCCCCGCTGAGTCTACCCCGGTTTATGATAAGCAGCAAGAGATCGAGACTAGTAGTAGTTAGTTAAGGGGATTTAATGAATTTATTTTTGTCTTTCTCACTCTCACGGAGATTTGGTAGGTGCGACATGCAGCGTCGCGGAAGAATATAGCAGAAAAACGACGTTTTACCTAATTACTCTAAAACTAAGCCAGTTATCAAAAATCTGTTCTAAGCGTTTTAGGATATTATTATTACCGATACATTAAAACAAAAATTACAATTACATCCATTGTAGTTTCCGATAAAACATAGAAAAACTGAGATTTTGGAGCAACTTTTGGGAGAACTTTCTATCGAGAAAATTTTATCCAATCGTGTTTCTGCTTCTAAGCGATTTTAGATTAAAGACCCAAAATACATGACGTGTAAATTTGAAAGTAATTGTCTTTATAGTTTTTGCATAAAACTTCATTCAAAATCACCTAAATACGGCTTGTAGGCCGTTAACTGACAATCTTAGGTTATTTAATTAGTTCGAAGACTAATATTTAATTTTTTTATAGTCGGGGGCAAGCACGCGGCTAACTGAAGATGGAAATGTATATTAAAAGCATAAGCAATTGCATTCCTTTAAGAAATTTCTTAAGTTCAACAAATTTCATCAACATTCAACATTATTAAGTAGTATAAAGTTTCTTAAAAATTTTCCTTAATGAGTAATATTACAACGAATGATTTTTATCATTTTTAGCGGGTCTTTGTGCAAGGTTGCCGCTTTGTCACATATGTATGCGCAAGCGCATACTTCGAGACGAGGCACAGCCAAACGCAACGCAACGGCGAGTCAGATAAAATAACATATTCCACCGCAAAACATTGCCCTCGTAAAAATGTTATTACCGCTGAAGCTAAACAGGCTTTGTCATCCAGTCATCGAGCTCTTTCGTCATTTGTTGATTTTGCATGGCTAAATCAACTTCACTTACTGATACGACGTAAAGATTTTTTGGAAGCAACCAGATTGTGGTCTAGCGGCACATTGAACAAATCTGTGCTTGACTAGCGAGGTATGCAATGGCCAAACCCTCTCATTTTGAGAAAAGACCCATGCCCAGCAGTAGGACGAAAAGGAAGTTGTAGTAGAAAAGAGTTGAAACAGGACACTGCCATCAAAGGCAAAACACACTTCGCAGAATTCAACTAGCCTCCATAATCTTCTAAGTTGCGGGCGGGTTTGAACACTCGTAAACTTAGTTTTTAACACACTTTTTAACACGCTTTTATTAGCTTCACCTGTATGTTTGTAACCGACTCCTTTGAGCTCGATTTTGTCCTACTTTGAACGATCAGATTTAATTCAAACTTTGCACACCCGTCAAAGACCGATGACAATGCAATAATTCGATTAAAATATCCAATTATCTTAATTAGATTCGCCAGGATTAATTAATTTCTTTCCGCATCCTTTGCATGCGAGTAAGAGAGATAGAGCGTGTTTTTTTTTAGTATTATTATTTCATAATTACAGCAAATCGAATTTTGTAACATAAAGCACTGTGATGTTATATGCTCTGAGAAAGTGTGCGCGAATGCTAAAACATTTAAAACAAAGAAGTTTGCAAATACGCGTACACGCTTCCCTTGTGCAAAAGGATAATGACCACATGTAATCTAATCTCGAACGCTGCTGAAGTGTCCAACGCGCGAGCGTTCAGGTTTTACGAGTAGCACATGCATTCCAATTACGCTGTTTAGTCTTCCAAAGCATTTTTGGTATGAACACATTGTATGCGCGTTGTACAAAGTTTTGCATTTTTTAAAAGTTTCTGTACATTTTCAGTACAACTATTTAGACCTGTTTGGTGCTTGTTTCTAGCATAAAAATCATAGTACACGACAATACACAGAAAAAGTTTCATATGCTATGTAATGTTTGACTACACCGAAAAGACTTTTGGATCTAAACAGAAAATGATGGTCGGAAAAACTTTCAAGATAGTGTAAAATTTAAAAAAAAAATGAAAACACCCACGACGGTAGCAGGCTTGTAATTGAAAAAGGATTAAATAATTTCTTTTTATAACTCCCCGACTAATAGAAAGTAACAAGTCAATCAATCTAGTAAGTAAAAGGTTGAGATTATAAATGACGATGAGATGAAAACAAGAAAATCCGCCTAATTTTTTTTTTAAAGAGCTGTATTCATAGGCGGTTCTCTGAGCCACAACTTTATTTGGGCTTATCATTGGTCTGCAGCCGGTGTTTAAAAGTACAGTCACGGAATGAAAAGGTTCGTCGATTTTGCAAATTGATTCGTTCAACGTATCGCGAGCACATATTACATTTTGAAACTATGTTCCATATGTTGTTATGGTGGCATAATGGACTCTTGCAGTACTAGTGCAAGCGAAAACCGACACTAAAGTGACGAACCTTTTCATTCAGTGACTGTACATAGTAGGGTATTAGGTATACTGTATACCTATGTGTTTTTATAGCGTAGTAAATGGCACCTACTCATTTCGATGCGCGACGGCGATAAGTCGGTTCTTTCTAAACCTTATATAGCTAGTTCATTTAAAGACCAAGCGGGGAAAATCCAGACGATTTGCATTTCGTAAGGCCGTCAAAGCGTTTAGTCACGCGCAAGCACTAACTAGGTGGCAGCACCCGCTGATAAATATCATCATCTCCACTGCAGTGCAACACGGAACGATTAAGTGTCAAATCAATTTTTCAAGATGACCCAGATACAGATCGGGCGATTTGGCCATCATCCAATAATTGATAGGGTAACTATGCGCGAATAAAAACAACTTTTTTATCGCCGCAGTACCCACATACTACATACGTAATTGTTAAATACAACTGCAACCGACACCTGCTGGATGATTTTCTTAGATTTAAAGTGTGGTCTATGTCAGGAGGACTATTTAATAAAGCATAATTTTTATATAACTCGTTTCAAATAAGAATAGGACTGACATTCTATTCGTTTCCCGCTCACACACTACATAGGCTGATATTGTGTACCAGACACAACAAACACAATGACAGTCCTATTCATATTTGAAACGCCTATTAGGTAGGTATATAACCGCGTTCGCAGAAGCTTAACTGATGTGTTTTCCCTCCCACTTCAGATGACCGCTCCCTGCGCTCATCTAGCCCGCCGTACTGACCAGACGAGCGCGGGTCGCGGTCATCTGATGAAAGCGGGAAACCTCATCGGCAAAGCTTCTGCGAACGGGTCATATTAAGTGATTTGTTATTTTAGTACACATTTTATTTTTGCGTTAAATATTCGAGTGTGTGACAAAAGATAAATTCTGGAGGTCGATTCCATTGTTAATAGTTACAACGAAACCTGAAGAAAATGAGATCTTTAAAACCGATGAAGCTCTCGACAATTTCTTCTCGAGTCTCATGCACTCGACACGAGATGACTCGAGACTTCACTGATGCACAAGATTACTATTCTTTTTACAAGCTTAGACTTAGAGTAAGCCTGTTCTCGTTCAATACATTCGTCTTATACAGTTTTCTTCGAGATAATAGCGAATTGTGGTAACGATTACATATACTTCAACTGTTGATGCAGCCAAACTTTGTAAATGCTGGCACAAAAATTGTACTTGTTTTAACTTATTTAGGCCGCATTTAAAGACGTCACTAATTAATGATCATTATACATTTTAATTACATACATTTGACATTTTAAACAGAGACTTAATGATAATAAAAATTAAGTGATGTCTCTGAGCACGTCCGTTTGTTATAATATTGCACAACGTTTCGTTAAAAAATCATAGATCTCGTCAAACTGGCCAGACATTATTTCGTCGGAAACCATTGCAAGCTCTGGAAGAAATGCATTCGGTACGGAATTATACGGTGATTCACATTGCACAAACAAAAGGGGACGAGCCGGTAAGAATAATGCCAACAAAAGCCCTTCGCGAATCACACCACAAAGAAGAGAGCCGAGACTTGACACGATTCGCAATTCCCGCAGAGCGGCGAGGAACTTTCCCATCGCGCCGCAAGTCGCGGTATATCGCACACTTCGATACATTACACATACGAGTGTAAATGAAACCCTACGCCGCATTCACGTCCCGTCACTCGAGGACTCGGAACGTGTGAGCAGAGAGTGCGACCCTCGGTTTTTATAAGCCTTTCATAATTGTATCGTTCACCGCACTGCACTAGAGTATGGCAGACAGCAATGTGCAGCCACCTTTAATTTGAAGCTTCCTTCATGTCAAAAGAGGATGTTACAGATACCAAACCACGCGAAAAATGAAATGCTTTGCAGAATCCCATTTAATTTCTACACGAGCACTTAGTTTTCTAAGGTCTTAATTCATCAACTCTTTCATACACATTCCAAAATAGACTTTAACAAAGAACCAACCTCTTTTTCGAAATTAGATTATATTTGAACAAGGAACGCGTGAGGCGTACATGAAGCTTTCATAATTCTATTGTTCACCGCAGTGCACTAGAGTATGGCAGACAGCAATGTGCAGCCGCCTTTAATTTGAAGCTTCCTTCATGTCAAAAGAGGATGTTACACAGACCAAACCGCGCGGAAAATGAAATGCTTTGCAGAATCCCATTTAATTTCTACACGAGCATTTAGTTCTCGAGGTCTTAGTTCATCACCTCTTTCATACACATTCGAAAATAGACTTTAACAAAGAACCAACCTCTTTTTCGAAATTAGATTATATTTGAAAAAGGAACGCGCGAGGCGGACATGAAGCTTTCATAATTGTATCGTTCACCGCAGTGCACTAGAGTACGGCAGACAGCATTTAATGTGCAGCCGCCTTTAATTTGAAGCTTCCTTCATGTCAAAAGAGGATGTTACAGAGACCAAACCACGCGGAAAATGAAATGCTTTGCAAAATCCCATTTAATTTCTCCACGAGCATTTAGTTAAAATTTTCTGAGGTCTTAATTCATCAACTCTTTCATGCACATTCGAAAATAGACTTGAATAAGGAACCTGCAGTAGTAGTTATCTACTCTTTTTTATTTTAACAAGGAATACTCTCTTCATACTGTTGTATTCTTGGTGAGAATTCACGGCTCTTAATTTTATTGAATAAACAACTAATTAGCGACAACCGACAGTTGGGGTATGGTGCAACTCATGATAGCACTCGCGATATTAGCAGTTGTTAAAACGTTTTACCCGCAGGATTAAAGAATCTATCGATATAAATATTATCTTCAAATCTCAACTTTTCAGACATCAGATATCTGCAACCTGAATCATTGTGATCGACATCTTGTGGTCGATAGCAACCATATCCAGTGTTATAAATACAAGTAACTGTGGTAAAAATTCCTTAAAGCCAACCGTTGCAAAGGATTATTTTCTATCACAAAGCAAGATTGACATTCGACACTTTGGATTAATGATAATTAAATTTAAGGAACGTCTCAGAGGGCGGTAGTTTCTGCAAGCCCTTACTCAACTGCGACGACCGAATGGTGTAGCGGTAGCGAACCTGCCGTCTGCGCCGGAGGTCGTGGGTTCGATTCCCACTACTGGTAAATGTTTGTGTGATGAGCATGAATGTTTTCCAGGGTCTGGGTGTTTTTCAATATATTGTATTTATGTATATTAGTATGTATGTATCTTAATTAGTTATCTAGTACCCATAACACAAGCTATCGCTTACTTTGGGGCTAGATTGCGATGTGTAAAATGTCCCGTATAACTTAGCATTAGAACCAAACATTTCGACGGCTATGAAATTTGACGTTAGAGGCAAACACTGCATTGACCATCCTGCGATCATTGACAATCTGTTGATAATAATCTAAATACGGTTTTCTTTGCATTGGGGACTACTGTATATCACCTATACCGCCAAAATATTTGGTTCGAACTTCTTACAAGTACTTTAGAGAAACAATTGCAAACTCACCTATAGGTCTTCATGACTCCACATAAATAAGCACTTTTATTAGATACATGCTCGAGATTTGAATCTAAAAATTGTCCAAGAACACTTAAAGCACCGTCGGATGGAAATTCTTTTAAGGCGTCCAACGCACGCTCGTCCAACTCTGCGTGCGCTAGCTTTCCAGTCTTATAGATATCGTCGAGCTTGGTTGCTACCTGGAACAGACCACAAACGAGCGTTACAAATACAATTAGTTATTGAATGGAAGCAGGCGTTATTTCGCGTAAATCCATAATTAGTAGGAAAGACTGATTTGTTTTGCTATAATCCGCTTCTTGAAAAGATTCTGTATGGTACAATATGCAAGAACACTGCCCACGTGTCCCGACACCGGGACATTCTCAGGAGATATTGACTTCACAATGTTCTGGCGATTCTACGATGTACCATACAGAATCTTTTGACGAAGCGGATTATAGCAAATTAGTCTTTCCTACTAATAAATAAATAAATAAATTGTTTATTTGTGAACAGAAAATTACTATTATAACAGCCGACCTCAGAAATCCCATACATCTGACAATCAAATATTATACAAGAAAAAGTTACGTCTGTGATTACGGCAGAAACATAAATCATACATCAGCTTAAACTGTATTTATTTTGCTAGGAATGAAGAGATCTTATTTTTATCAATAAACATGGTGAAATTATAAAGGTTCCTTGTTTATTATGGAACCCTAGAAGCACGTTTAGAGCAGGATTATTAACGGCCTACAAGCCGTATTTAGGTGATTTTGACTGAAGTTTTATGCAAAAACTATAAAGACAATTACTTTCAAATTTACACGTCATGTATTTTGGGTCTTTAATCTAAAATCGCTTAGAAGCAGAAACACGATTGGATTAAATTTTCTCGATAGAAAGTTCTCCCAAAAGTTGCTCCAAAATCTCAGTTTTTCTATATTTTATCGGAAACTACAATGGATGTAATTGTAATTTTTGTTTTAATGTATCGGTAATGATAATATCCTAAAACGCTTAGAACAGATTTTTAATAACTGGCTTAGTTTTTGGGTAAAACGTCGTTTTTCTGCTATATTCTTCCGCGACGCTGCATGTCGCACCTACCAAATCTCCGTGAGTGTGAGAAAGACAAAAATAAATTCAATAAATCCCCTTAAAGAAATCTACGTAGAAGAGAGACGCGAGAGAAAGCAAGCAAAAATACAAATACCTAGAATTTAACCATGTTTTTACACGAGAAAGTAATTTGTAAATTATAAAATGAACGGTTTGGGACTTAACAGCAGCATTTACAGATTAGATAGGTAAAGATATCAAACTCGACACTTTACAGAAGGGGGTGGGAAGGAAATCAAGAAATCGACGACCTCCCTGGCGCAGTGGCGGCGCGCTCGGATTGGAGTGCGAGGTCGCGGGTTCAATTCCCGCCACGGGCCACCATCATCAGGTGAGATCGCAGTCAAGTACTAACTTGTGTAGAATAAAAAATAAAAAAAAATCCATTAGCTAAAAAACTCAATAGGTTCAAATATGTTCAATTCAGTAGGTTCAATGTTTGTATTGCGTGTTGATATCAAGTCAGTATACCTACACAAATACTGACACAAGAAATGAAAAGAAATAGACCAATAAAAAAGTCTGGTTATATTATGGTAGGTAAATCGAGCTCATTACTTGTCTAATTAGTTTTTCATTTATTTACGTATTCTAATAAGATATTTGAGACAAAAATCTTATTAGAATTAATTGACAAAACTGAAATTCCTTTCGGTCTTTGCAAACACGTAGATTGGCGCAGACGGTAGTGCAGGTCCTGCCTTCAGCGGTTCGGAGGGTCGTGGGTTCGATTCTCACAGCTGGGAAATGTCTGTGTGACGTGACGAGCATGAATGGTCTCCAGTGTCTGGGTGTTTTTCTATATATTGTATATACCTATGTATACTAGACATTATGTTTATTTATCAGTTCCTTAGTGCCCATAACACAAGCTATCGCTTACTTTGGGGCTGGATTGTGATCTGTGTAATGTCCTGATATATTCAGAAAAATAGTACATTCCTCTAGGTGAAAGATAAAACAGTAAATGGCCGATTTTTTTTGTGGACCTATACCAAACCTTTTGGTCCGGCCAAAAGGTTTGGCGTTTGGGTAAAATTGGGTAAAAAGGCCGGACATCTTACATTATATTGAGGATTTGGAGTCTCAATATTAATAGGCATGACAAAAATTTGTTACTTACTTGTAAAAGTTTTTTGATTTTTACCATAAATCTTGTTAAATTCGAATGAAATAACTATAAATAAAGTAGAATGCTAAATCAGTTCGATTGCGAAAATTAAAACGCCTAACAAATGCCGGACAAGGCGGACACCGTTTAATTTGGCCGGACACGCAGTCAAAAAGCCTACGTCCGGCTTTATCCGGACGCCTGGCAACGCTAGCCATAGACATACATGTAGGCAGACATACACTTTAATCATCTTCCCCTCATAGTGCGTCTAGGGGTTAAAGTTGAACCATCATTTTAATAGCTATGCCTATAGCACTGGAGCCTAGGCCGGGGTCTAGACACGACACGAGCTAAAGCTCCCCACAGCGACTGCGCACTAAAGTTCGGGAACGTTTTCGGGCCGCACTGCAACGCATTGCGTAACAAACACCGGCTGAAGCCTGAAATCGCTCGGTGCATTCGACAGGGGGTAGCCCGGGGGAAAATTGCACACTACGGCGCGCTGCGTCTATCGTCCGTCCCGCTCGGTCATGAAAAGGCATGAAACGCATTATAGGGAACGGAGATAATGCTCGCATATATACCCTATCCATCGGAAATTCGGTGAATGCGGTAAGTTGCAATGTCATGTCTGATGGTTTTAATTTAGCGTCCATTGTTACAGTTTTTAACCGACATCAAAAAAGTTTGAGTATTCGACCCACATATTGTATGTTTGTATGTCTATTTATATATATGCGTCACAATGTTATTTGAGAGTTGGTCAAATGGACATTTTGCAAATGTTTATTGAATAAAATGGTCAAATAGATAGTTTTAAAATGACGGTAGTTTGTGTAATATACTGATACTAAAATTTTAGTTTAGCGATTTCCAAACTTGAGCCCTATTTTTGAGAAGTGCGCTCATTGGTATTTCAATGTTTCACATAGGGCTAAAATAAGGCATTTATGAAAGGTCAATACGATGCTTATAATAATTATGTATCTGGTGATAGTAGCGACTTAAAACTAAGTTTACGTTTCATTAATTTGTTTATTTTTTCTTTGTCCGAATTAAGTACTTAATTAAGATTTTATGATAACTTTTTATAGCCTAAACTATAAACCGGTAGGTACTTTTTCGCCAGAGGGCGTCTCAATAAAATTCCAAATTCCCAAGGGTGACACAGAAAAAGATTGGGAAGACTTGATTTAACTACATAGCTTGGCAAAAACGTCTTGAAATAGAGCTAGTATTTTGTTTCACTGTTGTGAAACAGGCTCTAAGACCCTGTTTCACAACCGCCAAATAAGCTTTATCTAACGAATAAACTTGCTATTTTAACAGATTCCCAATACAAAAATTGTCACAACATCAAATACTTATAACCGCAAGATAAAGTTTATCTGATGATTGTGAAACAGGCCCTTATACAAGTTACAGACAATAAAAATTTAAATTAATAGTTGCGTTAAATAGTCCAAATAACTAGACTTTTCATAGACTATGCATACATGCTGCAATACCGCCATTTTTAGGACTCTGTTTTGCCAATCTACAAAATATAATAAATCAACTAATTAATTAAGTACACATAAAAAAAGATATTACAGCTAATGAAATGAAGAAAGACCCATGAACGTGCCGAGACGATCTTAATGGATTGAAGAAGCTTAAGTAGGCTGTAGGAGGCTTACGTAAAAGGTTGTTCTGAGCTGCCCTAACCTTGCCTTTAAGTACCTTAATGATAGTGATTTTGTCGTGTCTTGATTGAGATAAGCTGTGTAGATCAATTCTTTTAAAGATTGTTCAAATTGAATTCAGTCAGAACGTAAACAATTAATATGGCCGCAGCGATCACGTGACATTATTTTGACATTTCAGCTTCCTGAGATAAGCGCGTTCAAACAAACAAACAAACAAACTCTTCAATTTTATAATATTACCTAGTGCACGAGATAAGTTTTTGCTTTTTTTTTAAGTTTGCCTGTAGGTAAGTATTGTATACTCCTAGTTAAAAAAAATTCATTACTTATACCTAGTAACCGAAGCCGACAGGCCTAATTTGTTTATGTTTCAGTGCATGTTTGTTACCTACAAACCTGTAAAGGTACCTTTACGATAAAACTAGAACCAATTTAGCTGCTAGGAATAAAAATAGGTAATAAGTACACCCTGGATTAAGTTTTAATTTCGGAGAAACTCGGTTCCCGCGGGATTGCAGAAAAATCTGCAAAATACCTTATCAGTTTGGAACAACTGTTATAAACTAAGTCAAGTCATAAGCTAAGTAAAGTTTTTACTTATTTAAAACATTTGTGAATATACATCACACACATATTTAATTAAAAGTAGTGTAGGTAATCATTAGCAAATGCGAAATAAAATTTGATTTTAGTGAGTTGCCTAGAACAAACAATACTAATTATAATTAATAATACAAGTAAATGTATAACCTACTCGAATATTATTGTGAATGCAGGACGCAGGTATAGGAGAGGGATAACACACTCGTAATAATTAGTGTTGACAAAATTATTTGATCTCGGATTGAGTTGAATGAACTCGGATTTGGTAGGAGTGATCTTTCGATAGAATCGTACGGAAAAGTAGGTAAGGAAGTCGAGTATTCCGAAGCCTTCTGCAGGATACGTCCGTTTGCGATGATGATATATTTACACATAAGTTTGGATTGCGGTTTTACCCGAACTTGAACTAAACAGAAGGTTCTGTTATATTTAGTTTCGACTAAAAATGTATTCTACGGGGTCATAACCTCCACGAATTCCGGAGACCTACGGAGTTTTTGGATAAGTGCGTTTGCGGTGATAATAGTTAGTACACGTATAATTGGGTTTAGGTCTTAGCCGAAACTGGGATCAGGGCAGAAGGTTCTGTTAGGGTTACGTCTGAAAATGTATTGTACAAGGGTCAGGTAACCTTTAAGAATTCCTGAGTGTTACGCAGCCTTCTGGATAAGTCTAGTTACTGTTATGATATTAAGGATAACTTGGGTTTAGATTTTGGCTGAAATTAGGACCAGGGCCGAAGGTTCTGTTACGGATACGCCTGAAAATTTATTGTACTGCAGGGGTCAGGTCATCTCCACGAATTCCCGAGTGTTATGCAGCCTTCTGGATACGTCAAGTTATGGTAATGATATTAGCGATTATAATTTGGGTTTAGATTTTGGCCAAAACTAGGACCATGGCAGAAGGCTCTGTTACGGTTACGCCTGAAAATGAATTGGACGGGTTTATAATAGTTATTTAACGTATTTTCGAGTTTTAAGTTTACCCGAAACTGCGGGATCAGGTTGGACATTACGAAGTACAATAGTCAATAATATATAGCCCATAGTGTAGAGGATGCTTGTCAAATTATCGTACACGATTACGCGATGTGCTACTGTCGCTGATTATAAAGGTTGGAGCTTACAGTCATTGGATAAACGAAGTAAAAGTATGGCGCCAAAATGACATGCGTAAACGTACAAGACCTATAGAGTTAGCATTACAGGAAGCTTGTCCGAGCGAAGGTAAACGAGTCCAGCTCTCAAAACCAGTTAACCAAGCGAGCCTGACGCCGGGAGCGGTTGTGCTGTTTCATCAATTATAACCATTACAGGACCATGCAGCCATAGGCTGTTTGTCCACTGTAACTGACAAACGAATACAAGCTTCGGTTATCGGTGCTAATGTCAGCGTAAAAGTTTGTTTATCGGACCCATGTACGAGCGAAATGAGGATCATAATATAGGATATTGCCAACACAATCAGACACGATTGATACTGCGAGGAAATTAGACCGACAACATTATCGGGCAGATCATGCGACAACCACATCATCAGCGTCGGTTTTATCGGTTGTCGGATGTCGCATGGACAGAGGACTTTATAAATGCATGAGGTTGACATCTGACCGATGCAATGCTGTCGGACTTATAGGTAAACCGCTATAAATTTGTCCCTCCTGATAGTCTGCGGGACGCGGGCGGGTGATGCGATCGGCTATAATGATATGGCAGCGCTGTAAGCGGACAGTGACAGACTAGCCGATTGGTTGAGCGACTCCCGCCCAGCATCCCGCAGACCATTAGGAGGGTCAAGTTTATAAAGGTTTACCTATAGGTTGGTGAGATTCGATAAAAGAATCTTCGAACAACAATGCTGTCGGAAAATCTGCTTTCTTTTTAAATCAAGATAATGCTTGCGTTTGACGGTAGGTAACTGTGCTTGGTGAGCGAGATGAGATCTAAATTAAAGCCTGCCTAGTAGACGTCCAATTAGTCTTTCATTGAAGGCTCGAATACACGGAAGGTGTTCGTAACATGACACCTTGGCCACAGAATATCACTAGGTAGTATATTCCGTGCTTTAGCTGTCATGACACCATAGCTGTAGGGTATGTATCAGAAATGAGAAGGAGAAACAAAGTGAATCTAGTCTCAAGCTACTTCATCATGATAGTTTTCTACACTTATAGTTGTAACTCGTAATAGGTACTCATACCCCGTTCGCAGAAGCTTTCCGATTACATCCCCTCCCACTATATACTGCCGCGGCCCGTATTCGGCTGATAACGAAAGAGCGAGGGTCGCGGTAGTATGAAGAGGGAGGGAAGTCATCGGCAAGGCTTCTGCGAACGGGTTTATCATTACTAATGCAGAAATGTGGGTAGTCTATGAAATACACGCATGCCACAAGTCACACGTGCCTTTCACATTTTCCTAAATGAAATCGGTAATCGTTATTTAACAATATTATTTTTGTAAATATGTAATTATGTATTCCAAATCATAGAAACGTATTTAGAGGAAGTCTGTACCTAGTACCTAAGTACTCCTAAGTAATTATTTATTTAGCAAGATTGTAAACAATTCATTAATAATGATTAAAGTATCAACTACCTACCTAACTAATGTACAAAATTGAATAAAGAATCGCCTTTGTTCCCTAAAGCTATTATCTAAGGACATTAGGAATCAAGATTATTTACAAGTTGTTAAAATGTAACATGTTCAAAAACCCTATTCTTCACTGCCTGGGGTAGAATAAATTTTATGTACTTACTGAAAAATTCTAAAATTTACATTAGGTACAAATAGATTTACAAGTACATGATACTAAAATTATTAGTATCCAAGCTATACTAGGTAGGTAGGTACCATTTTATCGTATAGCAACAATGTTTTATTTTGGAGTTTATTTCAGAAAAGATAAAGCCATATCAGAGGTCACTTTCTCTGGAGAAAGTTTATAGTTACATGAACAAGTTAATCTGCAGTGAGATAATCCAGTATCAAGTCAGGTAGGTCATACTGCAATCATATTTATTTGCAAGCCATGTACAATATTTTTTAATAATAATAATAATAATAAATAAGCCTTTATTCAGACATAGCAGTTACATTAAGTTTTTACAGAGTTATCCTAAATCTACCACCGCGCTCCCGTCTGTTTGCCTTTTGGCAAAGGCCTCTTCCATCTGCTTCCATACATTTCTGTCCCAAGCTTTCCTAGACCATGCTTTTCCAGCCACCTCTGTTATTTCATCGACCCATCTTTTAAATGGTCGACCTCTTTTTCTTTTTAAGTGCGTGGTATGCCAGTTCATTAAGACTTTTGTCCATTTTTCTGCTCCTCTAATGGTATGCCCGGCCCACTTCCATTTTAATTTTTTGATGGTAACAGTCACATCTTTAGTCTTTGTGTGTTCTTTGATCGTCGTATTTCGTATTCTATCTGATAGTTTTTTACCCATCATGCTTCTTTCCATGGAAGCCTGGCAGGTCTCCAGCTTTCTTACGTGGTTTCTGGTAAGCGCCCATGTTTGACAGCCATACGTTAGTACTGGCAACACACAAGTGTCGAACAATTTTCTTTTTATGGACATGTTCGTATTTTTGTTTTTCATCACCTCCTTTAGGCTCCAATATTGTTTCCATGAGTTTGCTATACGTCGGTCAATCTCTTTGGAAGTTAAATTTTCTGGTGATATTATTTGGCCTAGGTAGACATACTCTGTTACATATTCAATGGCATTATTGTTGATATAAATTGGTTCTTGCTGACCATTTGTCATGACTTTTGTCTTATCTGTGTTCATGAGCAGACCCACTTTTTGACTCTCTCGGTCTAAATCGTTTAGCATTATTTGGAGCCCCTCCTTAGTTTCAGAGAATATGATCAAGTCATCAGCGAATCTCAAGTGTGACAAGTTCTCTCCGTTAATTAATAGGCCACATTCTTCCCAGTCCAGGTGATGAAAAACCTCTTCCAGCACTGCAGTAAAAAGCTTAGGTGACACGGGATCGCCCTGTCGCACTCCTCTTTCTATATTTATATCCTTTCCTTCTTTCTCTAGCTTGATTTTGGCTGTGCTGTTTTTGTAAATATTTTTTAGTATTCTGATGTATTTGTGCTCGACTCCTTGATTTTTAAGTGCGAGCCAAATCTTTTCATGTGCCAAAGAATCGAAGGCTTTGCAATAGTCCACAAAACAGCAGTAGAATACTATATTAAATTCTTTTCCCTTTTCAAATAATTGTTTCACAACATATATGTGATCCAACGTTGAGAATCCACTTCTGAATCCTGCTTGCTCCCTAGGCTGATTCTCATCTAGAGTCCTAGCTATTCGGGAAAGGATTACCTTTGCAAAGACCTTGTAAATATTGGAAATCAAACTGATTGGCCTATAATTGTTTATGTTGTTCTTGTCTCCTTTCTTGTGAAGCAGTATAATTGTCGATGCTTTCCATTGCTGTGGTATTGACTCAGTCCGTATAACCTCATTGAAAAAGTTTGTGAGAATTGGTATGAGGGTGTCCTTGTTTAACAATAAGAATTCATTACAGATGCCATCTGAACCAGGTGCTTTATCTTTCTTTTGTGTTTTTAGAGCTTTCTCTACTTCTGCACATAATATTTCTGGTACTGTGCTGCCACCATTTAGGTCAGTTGTTGTGCTGGTATCCTGTTTTCTATAAATATCTCGGAAAAAGTTTGTAGCTACTGAAAGGATGTCTGATCGTTTGGTTTTAAATGTGTTGTTTTTGCTCTTAATGTTAGGTATCCAGTTTCTTTTTTCTGTTAGATACTTTAATGCTTTTTTAGTGCCTCCAGTCTTCTGAATGCAACTTTCCAATATTTCTAACCTGTACCTCTGGTAATCTTTTCTTATTCCAGTTTTAATATTTTTGCTTGTTTCAGTAATTTTCTTCCTTATACTCTTTGTCTTTTTAACTAATGCTATCAAATCAGCCCTAGTCTGTAACAAATCAATTGTCTCTTTTGAAAGCCATTTTCTTGTATTCGGTACATTTTCTGATTTAACACATGTATTTGTATTTAGAAGTTCTAATAGTTTATTATACTTGCTCTGCGTATCCAGTTCCCTAGTAGTTTCTGTAAATCCTTCTAGTAACTTCTTCAGGTCATCAGAGTTTCTTAGTGTGGCTTTTGCTTGCTTAGCCTTGAAAGGTCTTTTTTTCTTTAAATTGTCGAGTATTAGCTTTGCTCTGACCATTCTGTGGTTACTGTTGAAATTCAAGTTATTCACGGCTCTACAATCAGTGAAGTTTCTGCTCTTATTGGTAAGAATATAATCGATCTCATTCTTATATCGTCCATCAGGTGATATCCATGTCCACCTGTTGTTTTCCCGATTTCTGTACAGGCTATTTAGTATTTTCAAATTATTTTCGAATGCTAGTTGGATGAGCTTTTCTCCGTTTCTAGTTCTGTTCCCTGAACAGAACGCGCCTAAGACCAGATCTTCACCATCTCCTCTTTGTCCTGTCCTGGCGTTGAAGTCTCCCATAATTACTAAGTTGTTATGGGAATGGTTTTTTATAGTGTCTGTTAATAAGGCGTAGAAAGAGTCGATTTCTGTGTTGCTAGATTGTTCAGTTGGGGAGTATACCTGTATTATTGACCACTTTTCCTCATTTGATGGCATTTTCAAGTTAAGTACTGCGATGCGCTCCGATACTCCAATAATTTCATCAATGAAAGTTTTTAATTCATGTTTTATTATAAAACCCACCCCATATTGGCCTGGAGTATCTCCCTTAAAATAAAAAATAAATGAGCCATGATCTTCAATGCTTTCTCCTTGGCGTCTGACTTCACTCAGTCCCACTATAGACCATTTTATGTTTTCCAATGCTAGGGTCAGTTCAGCTAAGTTTTCGTTTGTCCTTAAGGATAGGGTATTGTATGTTGAGATGTATATTATGTTACGTTCAAGACTTGTTTGTGCCTTAGGTTGCTGTTGTAGTTTAAGTGATGCAGTTGGAAGGTAGTGGTCTTCTTCCCCCACGGTGACCAGCCGGCTTGGGGTGCTGTTTGTTGATGTTTTTTCGTGTGATGTTGTTGTTTTACTATATTTCCGGGTGTCGGTGGCATTTAGAAGTTTTTTGAACTTTCAGAGAAGGAAGCTGAACGACCTCGGTCAACATATTTCAAAATATTTGGTTTGATTACTTCCTTTGTCGAGGCCTTGTGCAATGGGAGTTTTTGTCCTGCTTGAGGTGTTTGAGAATTAGAAGTATTGGAAGTATTGACCCTCTTAGTTTGCATCGAACTCGACGCGTTCGGTGATCCAGATGTTTCTCTCTTCCTCTTTTCTCGGACTGTATCCTCAGGTTTCCTGATAATTAGCTTATCATATTTAATAAAAGCTATGTTGCCCTTTTTCCTTTCCTCCTCAACTTGTGGCTGAAGTTGTTTTCTTTTTTCTAATACCTCCTTGGAGTAATCCTCCTTAACATAGATGCCAGCAGGGAAGTTAGCCCTATTTTTCAATATTAAATGCTTTTTCCAAGAGGTTGAGAAGGAGGCCACAACAGGGCGGATTTTATCATGTGTTTGACGGCCAATCCTATAGACCTTGGTAATTTCAAGACTAACAAGATGAACTCCTGTATCTATGATGATATCCTTTATATAGTCCACAAGCTCGGCCTCTGTTTTTCCTCCTTCTTCTAATCCAAAGAATACAAGGTTATTTTTACGCTTCTCTCTGTCCATTGCAATAATCTTTTGTTCTAGCTCGGCAATTTTCAGTTCATGTCTTTTATTTTCTTCAGTGATAGTTTTCAATCTATCGTCTAGTGCCTCCATAACATTTTGTGTCACTGCTGTTGTAATAAGTGTCGTCTGATGGTTTAACTTTTCCTCTATTTTCGCAAGTAGCAGTTCCATGTTTGTCTCCATTTTTTATATTTCAATATTTTTTAAAGTAGGTATTAAATAATCTTATAAGAATCTTGTAAGTTTATATTATTAGAAAATAGTAATACCAATATATTTTTTTAATCTATTTAAAGAGTTTAGTCATGTTTGACTACGCCACTTTGTTATTTTTACAATTGTTCAGTAACTATAGTATGTAATTGAACATAAGAAAAGAATAATAAATTACTTCACTTTTGATTAGGATAAATATTATATGTATGTACCTTATTTTATTTTCACTAATTTAATAAATATATATATATCTCTCATTGGTTTAAAAAAATAAGAGGTTTTTATTAATTAGTTCTAAAGTAGGTATTTGAAGCTTAAAATAATACATTCCTTTTTTAAAATGTTTATTTTACAAAGGATACTATGACAATTAGCTTTAATTACTTTAGTTTATGAGATTTTCTGTACATGCTTTTTATCAAATGTATGGCACGAGGAATGTTAACTTGGAGGCTAGCATATATATTAAAATATGTATAGGAACTCAGAGTTATCACAAGATAAAAGTAAAGATTTACTTTGAAGTCATAAATATCATTTATATAATTATCAGAGTAGGTCTAGAATACAATCACATCCCATAGGAATGTTCCAGTGAAGTTTTAGGTATGGAAAAAGTAATTATCTCTCATTTATTTTTAATACAATTAAATAATATTTTTAACAATGTTTTTAAAAGATTAAAAAAAAACACAATTAAAAACATTAAAAAATTGAGTCCACCACTGGTCGTGGAGCTTTTAAAGCCCAACCCACCGGGGGTCAGGGATCCGGAGTGAGGAACCTACTCACAATGCGTGCCGTTGTATGGAAAAATATTATTATAACATCCACCATGATTTCATGTACTTCTCAGAATAGTTACCACAGTGTGTCATACTTGATATAATAGAAATTAATATAAACAACTAAATTCCTAAGCTATTTCCACACTTACTTGAAACAAGTTTTAAACGTTCTGCAGGTTTGCATGTAACTTCAACGTTGAGGTTTTACTACTTATTTATCAATAATTAATTAATTATGTTGCTTAATGGATTTGATTGCAAATTATGTTTTACTTATTTTAAAGGGTACTTATTTAAAACCTCAGTAACTTAAGATAAAATTAATTATTTTCTTCTTAGAATCTTATTGGAATCCAATATAATTATTTCACATATTTAATATGATTTGTTGTGGAACAGCTATTAATATTGGTAAGCTGAAGTTAAATAACAATACATGTAGAGTAACTGAATTCATTCCTCAAATTTTATTTAAAGGCACATTTTATTTAGCAAGGTTTACCGAGTCCTTCATCGGGATACCAGATCAAATATTGTAACTTTTTTTATGTTTATAAAGAAAGTTTACTTAAGTCAATAGGTATAGTATCAGTAAATAAACTCCTAAATATATCTTATATCTTATAATAAAAATAAATAATAAATTCCAGTAATATTCAACAATAAAATTAAAATAAAGTTTTGTACGTAACTACTGAACTGTTCTACGGGGAAACCAAAAACTATCAAAAAATAGACTGTCCCTTGCTTTTATTTGATAGTTTTAAAGCGAGGCATCATGCATTTTATTGACTAGAGCTCACCTTTGGGTCCAAGCCATATTCTATGAGTTTGTGGTAATCCGGAGTCCGGCCAACATCAGAGTCCTTGCTGGGGACCTCTTCGATGGATATTTCCCCATTGCCCTCCGCCATTCTGCACAATTATTAATTTTTTGAACACGCACTACACTTACACACATATACGCGCCGCCGGAGCTTTACTTTCAAACTAACTTTTTTATTTTAGCAGCCTGAGACCGAGCGCAGCCCTCTCGGCGCTTGGCTACAGATGATGTCATGAGCTATCGACACTCGGGCTCGAGAGAGCAGCTACACGGGACAATGCTAATATTATACTGCACAAAATTCTTATCTTACTCCGCTAATTGTGTATGCGAATTATTATTATGCAACAAACAACAATATTTACCTTATTTTACAATTTTTTGTAATTTTGGAAGAAATGACAACCCTCTAGTCCGAAAAACAAAAAAACAAATGGTGATCAAACATATGAAACTGTGAAACAATAGGATTCTGCACTCCTCATTCCATCCGGGTCAAAGCGGATTTTCAAAAAGGGAATTCGCGGGTCATCGCATCCTTCTAGTGATGTGAAAAGAATTTTGGAGCCTAAAACGAAAATTAAAGTTACAACAAAAAAAAGTTAGCAACTACACTCAACAACAAAAAGGATATTCGAAATCCGGCGGTCAATGACCGAAATAACACAGACTACAACTCTCAGTTATTTTAAATTGATACACACTACACTTTTCAACGTACAGTCACTTTAAAATCACTTTTGCAGTCTTTTTGTATCAAAATATAAACACTAGTAACTTTCCGCGCATAAAACTTTGGCAAATGCGAAACTGCAATAAGTTGAGTGCAACTGCATTGCACTCGATAAGAACCGGCCGGCGCGCGCCTGATTTTCCAAGAAGAATCCAATTAGAATGAGCACATAGGATGCCAGAAGATAGTAAACACTGTAACACACTATCACTTTTGGCTATAGTAGCCCTGGAACACTATACACGAAAATAATTACCTATTAATTTTGCTAGTTGGTGGCCGAGACAGATATGGCGGCACCGCGCGACGTCAACGTGACCGCCAGTACGGGGTTCTCATAACGACGCGCGCGACATGCAACGAGGAGTGCATTCAAACTTTCAAAGGTAAGTAAATTATTTTAAAAAGTTTAAAAAAATCTCTCTGCTTTCAGAATTAAATATGCGGCCGCAGCGAGTGATGAGATATTTTTATTGCACAGAGAGTTTTTGCAATGATTGCGAATAATTTTGAATGTGAAAGAGCGCGGCGCGTCGCGCAAGGCTGCCGACCGCGAGGTGAGACAGGCTAGCGGCAAGACGGGCGGCGAGTGAGAAGCCGAGAGCGAAGGGGGGAGGGTGTTGCAACCGGCGGTGCAGGCGTGCAGCAGCGACGACGCAGCACCGAGCTCGCTTGCATACTTGCATATACACTCACACTCGCAAACCCTCTGACCTTCGTTACTTCAAGTCGTAATCGATTCACAGTAGAGTTTGCCTTTGTTACACATAGTTTCTTTAATAAACTTAAACGATCTAAAGTCTTATAAATAGTTGCCTTTTGAACAAGCTTCGTATAAGTTGCTAACTAAAAAATGCGATATAAATATTTTTTATCTTAATTGCAATTTTTAATCAACTCTTTATCTTGTAAGAATCATAATGATACGGAAATACTCTTTATCAAATTAGAATTTGCATATTGGAAAATTAGAATTTCCAATAAACAATCAATATGCAAATTAGATTTATGTACACACATTTACATACTTAGTATCCTTATTGTACTAAGTAAATGTTTTTATCGCATATTTTATAAATGTTACAATTTTTATCTAACCAATTAAATAATGATACCTATAATTACAAGCAAATCTCACCACACGACCCGAAAAGATCACACGGTTACTAATCGACTGCGTCCAATAGTGGAACAAGGTTCATTACTCTTTGATATGGAAACGAAGGGATAAAAGAGTTAATCGCAATAACCCCCTTGCTTTAGTTCGCTTCACCTGCTGATTATTGAAGCCGTATACGTATTCGCGACACATACACAAAACTGGCCTTCGTTCTTCACGTGTATGTGTAAGAAACTTGGATCTGTATCCGCCGCATAATGCATATGTGGGTAGACACTTAGATAGAGCGGCTACTGCGGGTGCCACGCTTTGTGCAGACGCATTTCCAAAGCAGCCCTTTCACTGCGAATATGAATCTTACACGAGGCCTATGTCCCGTCGAGAATCGCTTATATCCATCCATACAGAGCACAGACGCGCTTCACAAAGAACTCGCGTGTAGTACCTACGTACGTATGTATGGTGTAGCGGCACGACAGACACACTTCCTTTCTCACATTTTCTTGATATCAATAGCGTTAAAATACAAGCTGTAAAACGAACTCTCGCCGAGTTTCCGGTGGGTTAAGTCTTCTTGAGAAAGGTTTCGCAGTTTCGCTCACCTCACACGTCTGTTTTATTCATACCAAATGAATAGTAGAACTCATTTTCTTAGCACATAAGTAGGTACCTATACGTAAAACGAACAATTCAATAAAAATAGGTGGTTTATTTTACACCAGTTTTATAATCCAAAATTACCAAAAACAAAAAAAAATATTGCAACGTAGCAACAAAAAAAGAGGAACATCACTATTTCGAAAATGTTTAACTTGTCGACAGACTTGTCAAATGTCAATCTGACATTTATAAATTTATTTATTTTTTATCTAATCCTACCAAACAGGAAAATCTAATTGAGTATTTCAATTTGATTTCAACCTTTTTTGTGGAAAAGGAAAGTTAATCTAAAAAGTTTATCGTTCTACAAAACATTATTCAAACCGCCAAAACTAGCGAACACGCAAGTATCTAGCCAAATTTAATCATTGCTACTCACTGTTTCTCGCAAGGACCTTAGAAATAGCGCGAATCATCCGTCACGGACATCTATAAATATCCATTTTGCAAATACACATAGCTTCGCAGACCGCGCCGGCCGCGCCGCGGAGTCGCGTACTACATTCGCGATAAGGCACTTGGTGCGTATTTTAAACACGTCAACAGTTCATTGACCCGCGCCGTTTCGCACCGTACGTTGCCGAATTTATTGTGTCTGTAGATTTGTAGGTCTACGAGTTACGCCACACCTGACATGACGTCAGGCTCCCGAGGGCCCATCCGATGTGACGTCACCCGCCGGATCTCACTCCACTACACACTAAACTAAACTAAACTAGCCGGTGTTTCTAGTTCTATCAAAACATACCGTATTCATAGTCAATGGGCACCTATTCATAAACTATGCATTATTGTAATACTTGCTAACTTGCCCTAATCTAACCTAACCTGTCGAGAGTGAATAGTCAAGTAGGTAGTACTCGCCACATAACACACTATTCGTATAATTTCGTACGCCAAATAGGCACGCATGTGTGTCGAGGTCAATGCTTCTTCCGATTCAAGGGCAAACGTATTTACAACAATTTCGTTTGGCAATCAAAATTATCGTTTGCATAATTTAATTAAAACCATACATGTGCCCATTAGGTAGGTACACCTGCAGTTTCCTTTTTATATACCTAGTACCTACGGCTACCTAACAATAACAAATAAAATGCACTCATCAACCCAATTCGTCATCTTTGGGATAGGTCACTGACACTATATTCAACCGATAAACGTACGTCGCACGGCTAAAGATTAGGCACAGGACCAACGGCGTTACGTACTCTCCGAGGCGGTAGATACACCGTCAACTGGACATTGTCCTTATCTAAGAATCTAAGTTATCGGTTCCAGAATTTCATCGCACATGAGCTAAATCTGAAGGATAACAAACAACATTTTTTTGCATATCCGCGGACGAATAACATGCGAATTGGAATCGCAAATCGCAATTAGTCCGTGGAAGCATCCCATTGTCAGAGAGGTCCTCGACCTCAGAACTCCGACCGTATAGCAAATGTACAGTTCGGAATACTTACCAGCAGAACTTTATAGTAAAACTGACCTTACTAAGACTATGTCCTTCCTATGTTTGACAAATGGCCTGATAAAAAGTCAAGTGCGAGTCGGGTTCTGTACTACAGGAGAGTCACAACCACGGATATAAAATGTGAATCACACAGCTAAACTACATTTTTATTAACGAACCGCAAAACACTGTTTTAGGTCTTTAGAATGTATAGGTTACGCCATTTCGTATAACTATCTAACTTGTAATTTCATCCTCCCAATATCTATAGTTATGAAGGACTGGAGTGCCGCAAAAGTGGAGCTCGCTAGGAGAGATCATGTACAAAAATCGGTCATAAATGATGATGATGATATCTGAGTGATTGCAACCTGTTAGTGTCAATTTTGAAGGAGCACTCAAATGCTCTGGAAGAGTGTTGCTAACATTCGCCAAAGTTAACAAAAAAAAAGTTAAAAACCAAGTTACGACCATCGTGCGTTGACACTTCTTCAGAGCAAAGCTCGCATGAAAAAGGTGTCTGCCTATAGCAGAGAACAAATGAGTGCGATACAAAAAAAAACTGTTAGTGTTAAAAAACCTACATAGAATTTTTTCGGAAGTTCCATGGGTCGGTTTGCTATTCCGGCACCTTGGCTATTGGTATTGACCAGTCACCACTTCAGCAGCCATAACAATAAAACTTACCATATGATTACGATCTATCTACGATCGTTACAGGAATCTGTCTATCGCTCATTCCATAGCTCCCTTACGGAACGAAATAAAAAAAAGTGTGAGCGCCTTTGAGGATATCAGTTGTCTTCAATAAATAACGTGATTAGTTTGTCGGTCAGATGTCATTCTCATACTTACATTGAATTTCGTTCCATTTAGATATGGAATTAACGATCAACAGGGCTATATTTAAACGGTAGTACGAGTATGGGCACTACTTAGTGACGACCACAGAGCAAGGAATGACTTTATATTGGCTGTGACGACACCCGTTGATTGACTTGACTATGGACTGTACGTTTGCCTAACGCTTCGCTCGCTAACCCGTGGTAAAACAATACAATATTCCGTTTTTGTGTTTCGACTCCGGGCCTGGCCCCTGTGTGTCACAAGCTAAAACTTGCCAACGCTAACAAACAAATGTAGAGATGAATCGTGTTTATCGGTCTGTCCATCGTCCTCTTGACGCATCAATGACCTCTCGGGAGGTGCGATTTGTTCTAAATTCGCATTGATATTGCTTGCATACGCGAAATTCTAATTTTGATTAGGTTTTCGCAAATAGTACTAGGCTAATTAAATAACGTCGACTTATGAAAATGAGTTATGCGAGCATAACATTTATTTTTCTACATGTTTCATAACAAAAGCTTTGCTCAAAAACATTTTCTGCAGTTTCCCAGATATGGAGCTATTGGGAATCAGAATAAGTACTTAGTTGACTTCGGGCGGTATAGATATTTCAATTTTCAATCCACGAAGATGCGCCTCACTCAAAATCGCTTATGTTTCATTCGATTCGTACGGAGTTTGACGGAGTGGGGAGCGGCATCGTGGAATGAAATAATATCTATATGTACTAACTAGTGTGGAACAAAAACCTCTTTACCGAAGTAGGTAGGTATACGTACTTTAATAAAATGACGGGCCATCCTGTTTCCTCCGCAAGTCACAACAAATGGGCCGCCATATGGCAGGCACCAGGCTCGAGGCGGAGGAACTTGCTCATTACTGGAGATCTTAACTTACTGAGTTTCATTAATCGAACAGTTATTACTTTCTGCCTGGACTCAGGTGTACAGGGACCTTCGTAGTTGTGTTACGACGGAGGCAATTCCGTTGTTCAAAATCTCTGAACTAAACTAATTTGCTGCGTCCAAAAATGGTGCTTTTTATCTTTTGGTGCTGTATCTTTTTCCATTGGCAGAATTTTGAAAAGGGTGGCACTAATTTTTAAGGCGTGAAATTATAGTAGTGTTATTATCTCGCTGCAGACTCGGTCATAAATCACTACTATAGTTCAGAGATTTTGTACCAATACGTACCTTAGTGTAGTTTATATTCAAACATCTTTTATACACCTCCGTCCACCTCAGTGGCGATTTCGAGTTAGACAAATGCGCATTACCGCAACGCAATATACGAACTTTATAACTCCTAAATTGGTTTAGTTCCGGTCTGGTGAGAGGCTTCGGCCACGCCTAAGCGCCACCATACTGACAGACGCACCGCCAAGCTGATTATAGGGTACCGGTGCGATTTTGGCTGGACATGGTGTCCACGGGCACTTACGGGCTGCTTACCCCATACCAAGTTAGTACGATAACATCAGCCCCTAGGTTTTGTGAGAAAAATGTATTCATTATCGTAATCGCTTACTAATTCTGCCCGCTGATTGGGTCTCTGATTTACGTCAGCCAATCGGAGGGCAGCATTCGCTAACGATTACGATAACGATGAATACGTTTTCCTTACGCAATCAGACAAACTCTTCGGCTGCATCGTCAATGTTGCAGCTGAAGATGTTATCGCACTAACTTGGAAGGGGTAAGTTAACTCACCCCTAACGGTTTCTATCACGGATACAGCATCGCGCCAGAACAGTTAATGATTTGGTGGTGTGAACTAGCCACGGTCGAAGCCTCCCACCAGACCAGACCTGAGCCAATGGTGGGAATCAAACTCGGGACCTCCCACTCGAATCCACTGCGTCAGGAAGCTTGTCACAGGTATGATCTTCCACGACGCTCCCTGTCCCAACCTTGCATAACAAATCCATCATTTGTACTTAACTAGCAGATACCCGCGGCTTCGCCCGCGTAAATTTTAGTTTTTCCTATTCTCACGGGAACCATGGATTTTTCCGTGATGAAAAGTAGCTAATGTGTTAACCCAAGATGCAATATATCGCCATTCCAAATTTGAGCCAAATCGGTTCAGTAGTTGCGGCGTGAAGGAGTATTGAAAAATACGAACTTTGGAGCCCCGTTTCACCCCTTTAAGAGAGGAATTTTGAAAAATTCTTTCTTAGTGCACCCCTAGACCTCCTAAGGAACGTGTGTGCCAAATTTGAAGTCTCTAGACCCAGCGGTTTGGGCTGTGCGTTGATATGTCAGTGAGTGAGTGAGTCAGTATCTTCTTTGATATACCATGAAATTTTCCGGGATGAAAAGTAGCCTATGTATTAATCCAGGATAAAATCTATCTCCTTTCCGAATTTCAGTCATATCAGTTCAGTAAGTGCAGCGTAAAGTAGTATTTTTCGAGCGTGAATATCAATTTTTCAGTTTTCCCGCAAAAACCATGGATTTTTCCGGGATAAAAAGTAGTCTTTTTATTAATCCAGGATATCATCTATCTCCATTCCAAATTTCAGCCAAATCGGTCTTGTACTTGCGGCGTGAAGATTTTTTTCCGCGTGAATTTCGGTTTTTAACTAATCCCACGGGAACCGTGGATTTTCCCGGGATGAAAAGTAGCTTATGTGTTAACCCAAGATGCAATATATCGCCATTCCAAATTTGAGCCAAATCGGTTCAGTAGTTGCGGTGGGAAGGAGTATTGAAGCTTGGTAAATTACGAACTTTGGAGCCCCGTTTCACTCCTTTAGGGGAGGAATTTTGAAAAATCCTTTCTTATTGCACCCCTAGACCTCATTAGGAACCTGCGAGCCAAATTTGAAGTCTCTTGACTCAGCGGTTTGGGCTGTGCGTTGATATGCCAGTGAGTGAGTGAGTCAGTATCTTCTTTGATATACCATGAAATTTTCCGGGATGAAAAGTAGCCTATGTATTATTCCAGGATAAAATCTATCTCTTTTCCGAACTTCAGTCATATCAGGTCAGTAAGTGAAGCGTAAAGTAGTATTTTTCACGCGTGAATATCAATTTTTCAGTTTTCCCGCAAAAACCATGGATTTTTCCGGGATAAAAAGTAGTCTTTTTACTAACCCAGGATATCATCTATCTCCATTCCAAATTTCAGCCAAATCGGTCTTGTACTTGTGGCGTGAAGATTTTTTTCCGCGTGAATTTCGGTTTTTAAATAATCCCACGGGAACGATGGATTTTCCCGGGATGAAAAGTAGCTTATGTGTTGACCCAAGATGCAATTTATCGCCATTCCAAATTTGAGCCAAATCGGTTCAGTAGTTGCGGTGGGAAGGAGTATTGAAGCTTGGTAAATTACGAACTTTGGAGCCCCGTTTCACCCCTTTAGGGGAGGAATTTTGAAAAATCCTTTCTTAGTGCACCCCTAGACCTCATTATTACGAACTTTGGAGCCCCGTTTCACCCCTTTAGGGGAGGAATTTTGAAAAATCCTTTCTTAGTGCACCCCTAGACCTCATTAGGAACCTGCGAAGTCTCTAGACCCAGCGGTTTGGGCTGTGCGTTGATATGACAGTGAGTGAGTGAGTCAGTATCTTCCTTGATACACCATGAAATTTTCCGGGATGAAAAGTAGCCTATGTATTAATCCAGGATAAAATCTATCTCCTTTCCGAATTTCAGTCATATCAGGTCAGTAAGTGCAGCGTAAAGTAGTATTTTTCACGCGTGAATATCAATTTTTCAGTTTTCCCGCAAAAACCATGGACTTTTCCGGGATGAAAAGTAGGCTTTTTACTAACCCAGGATATCATCTATCTCCAATCCAAATTTCAGCCAAATCGGTCTTGTACTTGCGGCGTGAAGATTTTTTTTCGCGTGAATTTTGGTATTTAACTAATCCCACGGGAACCATGGATTTTCCCGAGATGAAAAGTAGCTTATGTGTTAACCCAAGATGCAATTTATCGCCATTCCAAATTTGAGCCAAATCGGTTCAGTAGTTGCGGCGTGAAGGAGTATTGAAGCTTGGTAAAATATGAAATTTGGAGCCCCGTTTCACCCCTTTAGGGGAGGAATTTTGAAAAATCCTTTCTTAGTGCACCCCTAGACCTCATAAGGAACCTGTGTGCCAAATTTGAAGTCTCTAGACCAAGCGGTTTGGGCTGTGCGTTGATATGTCAGTGAATGAATCAGTCAGTATCTTCTTTTATATATTTAGATAACTAAATGAGTATTTTCTATTTGCGTTTTGCGTATAACATGCTAGCTTGTACTAGAAAAAGGGGTATCAATTACTCGTTAAGAAGACTAAAAGGGAAACCTTTCAGTTACGCCTGTAGTTGCGGCTTACGCCATGCGAGGTACATTGTTCTACATAATATAATACACGCCTTTTTGTTAGATAACACAATATGAAACCCGATAACAGTGTCATAGGTCAATATGTAAAGAGGTATGAAAAAAAAACAAAATGGTCTTTGGTAATTCATGTGTGAATACTGAAAAGAAGGTCTTTAGTAGATTTTTTTGTGTCTGTTACTGTGAGGTCTAATCTTATCTGATGACACTACGAGTATTATGGTATAGACGAAAGTTTGTATGTGTGTATTTGTAAGTTTGTAACTCCATCACCCTAAAACTACTGAACTAATTTTGAAAAGTATCACAGCAATTTGAGACTTAAGAGCATTTTAAGGATAAAATAGATTATTCCAACAGAATCGGCAATGTCAGATCATAAAACCCTAGCTGAATCCACGTCCACGTTAATTTGGAAATTTTAAAAATCCCCTGCGAACCATGGATAAACATTCGGTATAAAAAGCAACCAAACCAAAAACCAAGTAGAAGGAACCAGACCTCGCGGCAGATCGACTATGAAATGGACGGACCAAGTAAAGGCTGCAGTGAACATCCCTTTACATGTGTGCTCAAGAAAAGCAGCTGTCCGGGAAGCATGGAGACGATTGTCAAGCGTATGACTGAAAAATGATGACCACGACCGCTCTGACAAGAGCGTAACGAAGAGATGATAAAAAGCAACCTTAGTTTTAATCCTCGGTACAATCTATCTCCGTTCGAAATTTTAACCAAATTGTGAAGGAATAAGAAACAAAACATAGACACATATACGGAATACAAACTGTAGCCTTTATAATTTTCGTGTGATATTTCTTTTTAACCGACTTCAAAAAAAGGAGGAGGTTCTCAATTCGACTGTATGTTTTTTTTTATTTTTTTTTTGTATGTTTGTTACGCGATTTCTCCGTCAATTCTAATCCGATTTTGATGCTTCTTTTTTTGTTTGGTAGGGCATACTTCAGAGGTGGTCCCATTTCAATTTGGTAAAGATCTCATGAATATCTTCGGAGATACGGAACGGAACTCCTCATAAGAGTAAATCGCTTGCGATCAGTATAAAAGTTTACTAAACAGTACACTTTTAATCGACTTTAAAAAAGGTTCTCAAGTTGACTAAAACTAAAAAAAAAACGTCATCCGTATACCTAAATTTTGGCGCTTGGTCCCAATTCAATTTAGTCTTCTGACAATGTAATCCATGAGAAAACCTTACAAGTTTTAAATTTTTACTTGGAAAGGATGTATTCAACAGTACTTTGATGAGAGTTGAAGTCGGTTTTTTTGTTAAGTAATTAACGTATTATCGAATATATTGTCAATTAAGTATTGCCACTCTTAGACATCATTTGAGAACTCTTTATTATTTCACACTTAATACAAGACGAGATGACTCTCGAAACGATATCATACATTTGACCGAAGATTGTAAAAACGTTAAGTGTAATAAGATTACACTTTTAATGCACTTCCTTTCCCAGTGCTTCGCGGTGACACTAAGTGATAAATAAGGGTTAATCATTTATCTAAGTCAAAAGAAGAAAGGGGTTGAATAATTTGAGGGAGAATTACATTGAAAGGATTAAGCCCTTTAGAAAGCATTTGTCGTAAAAAAAAATGTTAATCTCATAATAGTTAAGAATATTTTTTTATGAATAAATATTGTCGAGAAACTACTTTGAGGTGATAAAACTGTAATATTTCTATGTTTATTATTGCCCGATTGCGTGATATATGGAATTCGTAAAATTACATGAATTTCAATGGTGGGTATTTACTGCAATGACAGTGGCGCCACCAATTTCTAATTTTTTTGCTAGGCTATAATAAGTAAACTGTTTTCAATTTTTCATTTATGGCATCGCTCGGGTATACTAAGAAGATACATTCCGAGGCCCGTACTCATGGAGAGATAAAATATTTATGTCATTCATTCTTTAGAATAATTTTAAACAAAAAACGGTTACAATTACCGCCCTAGATAGAGATGCCCCTAGTCCCACCCCTAGCGATTTCTCACAATTATGGCATTAAAAGTGTATTTAATCATAAAAAATAACCGAAAACGAGCTGTTAAAGTGAAATTTACAATTCAAAAAACAGCATCGGATTGTGGAATAGTGACCCTTTGTAACCTCAAACACTCGGGGTCTCTTAAAAACCAAATCGTCAAGTGTGAGCATAACTTCCGATTATGAGGGTTCCAACTTCCAGCATCGGGACCTATACAGTATACATATAAGTTTAAGCGACAAATTGAGAAGAAAAATAAGATTTTTTGTATAAAAAGTTTTATACATATAAGTGTACTTACTAGATACTGTGTATAAAACTAGCTGATCGAAACTTTCTTCACACGAAGTTTCTACGGCATCACCCGAAACTTCTCAGGGTTTGCAAAGATTGGGCGATGATGAATTAGTGAATCAGTCAGAAATTACTTTTTACATTATGTTTATACTTTATGCACAATTTGACGAAAGTTAACGTTGATTTATCTTTTCCAAGTCACAAATTCTAATGATCATCTTAAATCTCTCATTTTGTCTCAACAACATAATTATTTACTCTTAAATTATTTGATTACTGTACGTGGAACATTTAAGTACATTTGAGGCTGAACTTCCGAAGTCACATGAGCAGTTTGTCTGCAACTTTTTGTTCGTAAGCCTAGTCCGACTTCCGTTTTTACACTGCTAAGTAAGGAACCCCAATAAAAATAACGAGAATTGTCAGTGGCCGTAAAGTAAAAGATTATTTCTCAGCTATCACAATTTCTCTCATTGTATTTGCGTCCATTATTTTTTTTCTTTAAAACGGCAACGGGTTTGGTTGCCCTCTCCGTATAAATGAAAAGACGAATAAAAAGGTGGCAAGGTATTCATAAGACTGGTCGTCTGTGTCTACTCTATAGAATCTATTCTATATTATACAGGCTGTTTTTGTTTGGAACATGCAATTTGGCGAAATCTTTTAAATGAAAATGCATGTAAATGTTTGAAGTAGCTAGGTACTTATAATATGTGTGAAATTGAAATTTATTTGTGAAAACTTCGGTGGAGTTAAAGTTATTTCTTTGAATATTCCAAGAAGAAAATGTTTGAAACGTGGACCCTCAAACGATTAAAGTATAGGCTTAGACTTGGAAAAAGTTTAATTATAGAAACACTCTATATAACATAAAATCAAAACTAAGGAAATCGTCCAAAAATAACTACCATGGGCATGTAACGGTTTAAAGCACAGATATAGGTTTTAAGCCTCTCAAGCTAAAGAGCAAAAGTGCTAAAGTAAATCGCAACTTGCAATTTTGTAATTTAGGTAGGTATCTTTACTCACCTTTACTTTTATTTAGTAAAATACTCACTGCTAACTATGTAGTTAGTTTATTAAATCACAGAAACTTTAATTTCATGACACGAAATCAGCATTTTTGTGATAATAAAAGTAAAACAAACAACTATGCAACAATTATTTTAACAAAACTCTATTTCAGCTCTGTAAATAAACACCCTGTATAATCTATAGAACTGGAGAAGAAAGGTGTCGCATAGGGCAAAGTTATAAAGGGCAAAAGGCAATTGATGGTGACGGTGTTACCATTAGATAGTCATAAGCGTAACGTTTGTCTAGCGATTAGCTGCCATACAAAAGATTTGAATGGGATCATAGAATTCATAGATCGCTTTATTCGAGCACGTGGCGGTATGTAGATATTTTATACGTTGTGTTGTGTTAGATGTTTATCTAATAATTCTGTCTCGCCTACTTTAATCGCTCTGTTTTAATACTACAAATTGGTTTGACAGTATCATTTAAATTTTCAGTTCAATTTTTTTTCTAATGATAAATTATATTACAAATAATTATTTTTAAAAACAAAAGAGAATAGTTATAGAAATAGTCTCTTTGATTATGGCGTCTTTTTGGTTTCCCGGCACACAAGTTTCCAACAATGCTCGCAGTTAACCGATGACAAAGCAATACATCGAAACAAAGGAGTAATCCACAGACAAAAGGAGAGCTCCCATTAAATTGTTTCTCGATTGCATACAAATGAGAAGATATAAAAATGCTATTGCATTGGGAAAATGTTTTTCAAGCTTAGAAAAAAAGAAATAAAAGTAGACGTATACTCGACTAGTAGGGCGCGTGAGTGCGCGGGCCACATGTGGGCTGTCTTCCCGCTCATAAAAAATCCCTTCAAAGTTCCCCATACATTTTTTATGAAAAAAAATAAATTCCGCCATTTTGAATTTTTTTTCTGTCCATCCAATACACCTTCGGGTCCTGATCACTTCTTGTCAAGAAACTGTTCTTCCATCTTTTATACTTTCCGAGATACTGGCAAAATTCGTTTGGCGGCCATTTTGAATCCGCCATTTTGAAAATTTTTTCAGCTCACTGCCAATTGGATGACGTTTCAAATGACATTTGCTCGAGCACTCCCCACTTATCTTCGATACCCTTGGCTGTGCTCTTCACCCGTCTTCTAAATCCTCACTCATCAGCTCTCTCCGTATTTTTCCTCCGAATGAATTTTTCCCTTTTATACGAAATGGTCATTGAAAAAAAAAAATTTCATACAAAATTGTTCAGGAGAGGTGATCAATCAGTCAGTGAGTGAATCAGCACGAGCAGCTATATATATAGTAACTAGTAGGGTGCGTGGGGGCGCGGGCCACATGTGGCCCGCGTGCTGTCTTCCCGCCCATAAAAACTCCCTTCAAAATTCCCATGCCCAAAATTCCCTTCATTTTCTATGGTAAAAAAAAAATTCCGCCATTTTGATTTTTTTTTCTATCCATCGAGTAGACCTTTAAATCCTGATCACCTTTAGTTAAGAAACCGTTCTTCCATCTTTTATACTCTTCGAGATATTGGCGAAATTCGTTGGGCGGCCATTTTGAATCCGCCATTTTGAATTTTTTTTCAGCTCACTGCCAATTGGATGACGTTTCGAATGACATTTGGTCGAGCACCCCCCACCTAGCTTCGATACCCTGCCCGTGCTCTTTACCCGTCTCCGAAATCCTCAATCATCAGCTCTCTCCGTATTTTTCCTCCGAATGAATTTTTCTCTTCTATACGAAACGCATAGTGAAAAAAAAATTTTTCATACAAAATTGTTCAGGAGAGGTGATCAATCAGTGAGTCAGTGAATCAGCACAAGCAGCTATATATATATTAACTAGTAGGTTGCGTGGGGGCGCGGGCCACATGTGGCCCGCGTGCTGTCTTCCCCCCTTTAAAAAAACCCCTTTAAAATTCTCCTTACATTTTGTATGGAAAAAAATAAATTCCGCCATTTTTAATTTTTTTTTAATTCCATTCAATAGACCTTCGGGTCCTTAACAACTCTTGTCAAGAAACCGTTCTTGCATCTTTTATACTTTCCGAGATATCGACGAAATTCGAATGGCGGCCATTTTGAATCCGCCATTTTGAATTTTTTTTCAGCTCACTGCCAATTGGATGACGTTTCAAATGACATTTGGTCGAGCAACCCCCACCTATCTTCGATACCCTGGTCGTGCTCTCCACCCGTCTCCGAAATCCTCAATCATCAGCTCTCTCCGTATTTTTCCTCCGAATGAATTTTTCCCTTCTATACGAAACGGTCAGTGAAAAAAAAATTTTTCATACAAAATTGTTCAGGAGAGGTGATCAATCAGTGAGTCAGTGAATCAGCACGAGTAGCTATATATATAGTAACTAGTAGGGCGCGTGGGGGCGCGGGCCACATGTGGCCCGCGTGCTGTCGTCCCGCCCATAAACAATCCCTTCAAATTCCACATACATTTTCTATGAAAAAAATAAATTCCGCCATTTTGATTTTTTTTTCTTTCCATCAAATAGACCTTAGGGTCCTGATCACTTCTTGTCAAGAAACCGTTCTTCCATCTTTTATACTTTCCGAGATATCGACAAAATTCGAACGGCGGCCATTTTGAATCCGCCATTTTGAATTTTTTTTCTGCTCACTGCCAATTGGATGACGTTTCGAATGACATTTGGTCGAGCACCCCCCACCTAGCTTCGATACCCTGCCCGTGCTCTTTACCCGTCTCCGAAATCCTCAATCATCAGCTCTCTCCGTATTTTTCCTCCGAATGAATTTTTCCTTTCTATACGAAATGGTTATTGAAAAAAATTTTTTTCATACAAAATTGTTCAGGAGAGGTGATCAATCAGTGAGTCAGTGAATCAGCACGAGTAGCTATATATATAGTAACTAGTAGGGCGCGTGGTGGCGCGGGCCACATGTGGCCCGCGGGCTGTTTTCCCCCCTATTTGCCTTCCAACTTTAAGTCTCTTCAATATTCGCCATACATTTTCTATGAAAAAAATGAATTTCGCCATTTTGAATTTTTTTTCTATCCATCGTATAGACCTTCGGATCCTGATCAACTCTTGTCAAGAAACCGTTCTTCCATCTTTTATACTTTCCGAGATATCGACGAAATTCGAATGGCGGCCATTTTGAATCCGCCATTTTGAAATTTTTTCCAGCTCACTGCCAATTGGATGACGTTTCAAATGACATTTGGTCGAGCACCCCCCACCTATCTTTGATACCCTGGCTGTGCTCTTCACCTGTCTCCGAAATCCTCACTCATCAGCTCTCTCCGTATTTTTCCTCCGAATGAATTTTTTTCTTTTATACGACACCATCCTTGAAAAAAATTTTTTTCATACAAAATTGTTCAGGAGAGGTGATCAATGAGTCAGTCAGTGAATCAGCACGAGCAGCTATATATATATTAACTAGTAGGGCGCGTGAGGGCGCGGGCCACATGTGGCCCGCGTGCTGTCTTCCCCCCTATTTGCCATCCAACTTTTAGTCTCTTCAATATTCTCCATACCTTTTGTATGAAAAAAAAATATTCCGCCATTTTGAATTTTTTTTCTATCCATCGAATAGACCTTCGGGTCCTGATTACTTCTTGTCAAGAAACCGTTCTTCCATCTTTTATACTTTCCGAGATATCGACGAAATCCGTATGGCGGCCATTTTGAATCCGCCATTTTGAAATTTTTTTCAGCTCACTGCCAATTGCATGACGTTTCAAATGACATTTGGTCGAGCACCCCCCACCTATCTTCGATACCCTCCCCGTGCTCTTCACCCGTCTTCGAAATCCTCAATCATCAGCTCTCTCCGTATTTTTCCTCCGAATGAATTTTTCTCTTGTATACGAAACGCATAGTGAAAAAAAAATTTTTCATACAAAATTGTTCAGGAGAGGTGATCAATGAGTCAGTCAGTGAATCATCACGAGTAGCTATATATATATTAATGTTTATTTCAGGAGTTACTCGTTATGCAATATTTACGCACTGCAGGTCTGTTCTTCGGGCTAGTTACATATAATTATAACGAAAAAACCAGTCAAGTGCGAGATGGCATCGCGTGTCAAGGGTTCCGTGTTACTGAAGAAGTAACTTTGGTTTTTGGAGGTTTATTATTTAAAAAAATAAAACATGCTAATGCTACTAAGAGCGTTGATGGTATAATTGTCCTAAAAACATACCTTTATAATAATATACCTTTATTGGTCATAAATATTTCGATTGGTAAACTTCGGAGACAAAGGAGTTATTTTCGACATTATGCACGATAAATCAAAAACTATTATGTATATAAAAGTACCTATGTTTTAGGATGTACATTGTACAAGTATCTATTATCTTTCATTTGATACTAATATATGAATTACTCTATTTTCTGTTCATACCTGTTGTTTGACGTATTAAACGAGGGCGTTAATTCTAATTGGTACGTAGCGTCACTTCAGTGCCCGCCCGCCCAATCAATTGTATTTTGTGGGCAGTTACCACAAGGCGGGAAACATATTTCAATATTTCAGGTGCAAATAGCAAAGTATTGCTTATTATTTTTTATCAGAAGGTTTATACTATACGCAAATTCTTGTTAACGTGCTTGAAATTTGAAAGAGCTCGATTACGAGTAATTATTACGAATATTAATGTAAGAGATAACCTCATTAGAATTTTGATTATTTTAATCGAGTTAAAAAAATCAGGTTATCAATTCGACCGTATGTAGCTAATATGTAAGATACTTAAATATGTATGATAAAATTTAGTATCTTCCAAACAAATATAGGAAATTTCGTAGGTGTGTCTGATGATACATAAAATATTCGTATGCGCAGGAAAGATTTCAGTAGTTGAGTGTCACATCAATATTATACAAACTTATAATGCATCAATTCGATAATCACCATTTAAGTTATTTTCTTTAGAATTATTTAGAAATGTTTACTTTTCCACTAAAAAATAATATCTACTATTCTAAGTAAATTTTCTAAGCTGATCGACTCTAGTAAGAGTTCTAATTCGTTAACTAAGTTAATTCGTTGACTAAGTAAGAGCTCCTTGTTTAAAACGGAACCCTGAAAATACTAGAACCTGGTAACCGTCGTAAAGTCAAGTTTTCAACAAATAAAAATATAGGTACATTTGTTAATAAAAGCTGTTCAATGCATTGCTGCTGTTGCACCTCACATGTGATTTTATTGTCCATTAATTTGCATACTCTCTGAGTGTCTGCCTATTGCTTACTCATAATTATATACTTTAGATACGATTTTTATTAACGGCGTAGACGCCGTATTTAAGCGATTTGGAATCAAGTTTTATTAAAAAACTATAAAGACAATTACTTTCAAATTCAAACGTCATGTATTTTGTGTCTTCGCTTAGAAGCAGAAACACGATTGGATAAAATTTTCTGCATAGAAAGTTCTCCGAAAAGTTGCTCCAAAATCTTAGTTTTCCTAGTTTTTATCGGAAACTACAATGGATGTAATTGTAATTTTTGGTTTAATGTGTGGTAATAATAATATCCGAAAACGCTTAGAAACAGATTTTTGATAACTGGCTTAGTTTTTGAGTAATTAGGTAAAAGGTCGTTTTTGTGTTATATTCTTCCGCGACGCTGCATGTCGCACCTACCAACGTATCCGTGAGAGTGAGGAAGACAAAAATAAATTCAATTAATATACCCCTAAGATACGATTTTCGTATAAGATTATTATAATGCATTCGTATTCAACGCTAACTTCCATGTTAGAAATTAGCCCGATAGCGCACTGCTCTTTTGTGCCTCGAAAGGATATCTCGTAGCGGCAGCAATCCGACACATGACCGCGACCGCACCGACTCCCCAAGAAAGCTAGTCTTAGAAATCAAAGCTAATAAGTGCAAACATTTGAAAGCGTATTCAGTGTCGCAACACCACCCTACCATTAAAAGAAATCCAGTCGGTCGTCAGGACTCAAGTTGGCCTGGGAATGTTCGGGGCTCGGGGTCAACGTCATGTACTTGTCCCGGTGCGGGTAGTGCGTATTATTATTGCGATCACTGATATGAACCTGAGGATGAGCCATTTTACGTCATCGGAACATTTTACGTCGATCTTCTTTATACAAGAAATAATTGGTCAAGCGCGAGTCTCGCTCACTGAGGGTAATATCGTTCATGAAAAATTCTCAATAGAATTAAAGTAAGCTAAGCACCACTGCTCACCAAATTCAAAAACGAGCAGAAAATCACGTTTCTTGTATGGGAGCCTCTTTAAATATTTATTTTATTCTATGTTTTTTTAGAATTTTTTTTCTTATAGCGGCAACAGAAATACTTCATTTGTAAAAATTTCAAGTCTGAAAAGATACTGCCTGGTGACTGACGGACGGACGTACGGACGGACAGCGACGTCTTAGTAATAGTTCAAAATTTCCGCTAATACGGCACAACTAGGCGGAAATCGTCCCTGTGGAATCTCGCATGCGGACTAATAACAAGGATACCTAGTGATCTGTGGCGTGGACCACGGTCCATTGATAACACTGCGGTCGGCTAACAACTGACGCTGTTGGTGTCAAAACAAACAATTTTGACACCAGTAAACTGGCGACAATTTTTCGTGCAGTCCGCCGGGTCCTGTGTACAAGTCTACTATTGCGATAGATGTTTTTATTTGAGGGTCTCGGAGCCGGTCCGCGCCCCCTCGCTCGCCGCTCGCGGCCGGCTGGACCCTCGGCCTGCTCTCGACTCGTCTGCCTGCGCTTTTAAAAATGCATACTTTTACATTCGTCCCGAGATACGTCCACTGTCCAGCTATGATGACAACTTTTTTTTAATTATTTAGCCGTACACGTCTCGAGAGACTTCCATAGCAGTAGATTTTAAACTGGAAAAGCCTAGAAATGATCTTTTTTTTTTTTTTTTACTATATAAAAATAAGTCGGGTTTTCCTTCCTGACGCTATAACTCCAGAACGCACGAACCGATTTCCACGGTTTTGCATTCGTTGGAAAGGTCTCGAGCTCCGTGAGGTTTATAGCAAAGAAAATTCAGGAAAAATTTCTTTTAATCACCAAACGAAATGTTAAGTAAAAATTTTTTTTGCACTTAGGAGTATGGAAAATAGATAGTAGCCGATTCTCAGACCTACTGAATACGCATATAAAATTTGGTAAAAATCGGTAAAGCCGTTACGGAGGAGGACGGTAACTAACATTGTGACATGGAAAGAAAGATATAGAAGTCCTGACTGGGCGATTCATCTCCGCCCAGCCCAAACTCTTGGAGTTGACTTTGTAAATTTATAATGTGACATTCTGAAATAATAATTTTTTGACTTTATAAATTATCTATCTACAATTATTGACATTCTGGATTAGTAATTTCTTGACTTTATGAATTATTTATACTTACAATTAATTATTGACATTCTGAATTATAATTGACAATTTTATGAAAAATGATAAATTTTACAAAAATGATAATATTGATAATATTGAATAATTAATACTGACATTATGTACTTATTTTATTTTTATATTCATACGCCATAAGGCAGAATGTACAAGGAAATTATTTGTTATTGTGACCACCTATAATGTACCTACATTCTGATGAATAAATGACATTTATTTATTTATTTATTTATTTGTAAATTGTAATTTTGCACAGAGGTTCTCCTGATAATGTAGACAGGGGATAAGGGAGGATTTTCTTACATTCCCACGCGATCACAAAAGATGCACGGTCGAGTCAATTAGTGATAATATACATATTAGGTACCCACCAAAAACATTTTCATGTAAAATGTTGCCAAGACTAGACGATATGGCTCGCACTGTCAAAAAGTTGATGGATCTCATATGAAGCCAAGCTTCAACCTTAGTCAAAATAAGTACGTAGCTTATGATTTTTTACGCAGGGCTTATGACTTTAATATTTTTTAAAACAAATCTAGCGCAATATTTGTCGATGGGTTCATTGATTGGCTGCATATTTTTTGGTTTTAAATCCAAAAACAAATCTAGCGCAATATTTGTCGATGGGTTCATGGATTGATTGAAATCTTTTCTCTAATATATAAAATTCTCGTGCGAATTTTTGTTACCAAACTCCTCCGACACGTCTCGACCGATGTTATGAAATTTTCTGTGTATGTTCAGTAGGTCTGAGAGTAGGTCGTTAGCTATTTTTTTTTTTCGTATCCCTAATGACAAAACAAAGTTTGCCGGGTCAGCTAGTTAATAAATAAAAAGATTTCTACATCTGGACCGAATAAAATCTTCACAAAGCCGCACTCGACCGAATCTGGACCGGTTCTCTCGATCAATCTCGCGCATTGAAATCGCGAAAGCAATGGCCGGTGCGAATTTCACACCAGTCTAGTCTAGACTATAGACCGTGGCGCAATCGCCTAGGCCCTTTCATCGGCTAGATCGGTGTGAACGAATAACGGGCACGGGGCATTCAATCTACTTTATCCTGATCAGCTACTTTTTATACGCGTTGACAATGCTCGGCTCGGCTGCGATCTCCCTTGATGATAAGAGACGATCCTCGTCCAGGCAAAAATGAAAGCGTGTTAATATATAGCACACCTTTCTTATAGCAAAATAGGATTTTTGTGTATAGTTAAGATTGACCAGCAAGAATTTTACTCTTTTCCCCTGGCAATGCTAGGGCGGTACAATCCAGTCGTGCCATTCGCATCCTATACCTTAACGGCGATTTTGAATGAAGTTTTATTTAAAAACTACAAAGACGATTACTTTCAAATTTAAACGTCATGTATTTTGGGTCTTTATTCTAAAATCGCTAAGAAGCAGAAACACGATTGGATAAAATTTTCTCGATAGAAAGTTCTCCCAAAAGTTGGTCCAAAATCTCAGTTTTTCTACTTTTTATCGGAAACTACAATGGATGTAATGTCGGTACATTAAAACAAAAATAAAATTATTACCTACCGAATAATAATACCAAAAAACGCTAAGAAACAGATTTTTGATAACTGGCTTAGTTTTTGAGTAATTAGGTAAAAGGTCGTTTTTCTGTTATATTCTTCCGCGACGCTGCATGTCGCACCTACCAACGTATCCGTGAGAGTGAGAAAGACAAAAATAAATTCAATAAATAAAGGTACCTACTCAACAGAGACAGGGCAAACTCTGGGGTCATGGCCCCCTTACCACTGTGTATTTAGTATTGTATAGTTCTTTATTACTCTACGATTTCGCATTGTGAAGTCAACATCTCCTGAGGATGTCCCGGTTCGGGACGAAACGTGCGTCGAAGAAAGTGTTGGAAAATTGTGTGTGGTGTTTCATGTGGGCGGTGTTCCTGCATATTGTACCATACAGAATCTTTTCAAGTAGCGGATTACAGCAAAACAAATTAATCTGTCCTGCTAAGGTGTCGGAAGTCGGAACCTGGGAGATCCAGGCCTTTCGTAAAATAGAGAGGGCGCTCATGAAAAATTGATGATATAGAGCGCTTCCATATTTACTGTTTTTGTCCCGAACACGGTGATACCCGGCAGGTTTTAGGCTTAGATCCACGTTTGCACGACTTTGGTCAGATTTACACCACCAGATGCAATAACATCATTTTCCGAGACTTTCGTAAGTCGACTCAGAGTGATAAGCACGCACTTCTTAGCAAATCGAAGTTGTCATAGCTTTGAAAGTCGAGTTAAAAACCAAAGTCAAAGTCTAATCTATAAATCGAAGTTAAGTTTCGACGTGATAACCTGGCTCTCACGCCTAACTATCGCCACTTCATCACATCTATAGTCTTGTGCACGATTCAGCGGGTAGTCAACGCTATGAGTTCTTGCTACGTTAATAATAATCTACAGTTTCATTTCACCATTATCTATTACTTGGTAAACTAACTGATATTAATAGTTACGCCTTGGTTTTAACTGATTTCACACCTACGTCAGATCCTTTGAATAATCACCCCTAGGAGATAAGTGGTCACAGATTCACGCGGTATCACTATACTAACAAAGACACTAGCCTTATATTTTATCCTATAGAGTTCATTTTAAGAACATTTTTCACGAAGATTAATGTTTCAGCCTTTCAGAGTCGCGTTTTTAAAGTTCAAAAGTCTGCATTGACGTCTTGCAGAGCAGTCTCGTTAAGAGGTCCTCGAGCAAGATTTTAATTAAATTGCGTAAATAAATAGTGGCGTCTTTGATACGATGTTGTGCCTTCGTTGGCCTTATTTTTCAAGAGTAAATGAGAGTAAAAAGGGCACATAGTGGGTACTAATATTACCTAAGTCTCATAAAAAACTAGACCATTAGCATAAGTACGGATGCGTTTTTTAAACTCACACACAATACATTTCCTTTGGGAAAGTAGAAGGAAACAACCCTACCTAATAAAATTCCTGTAGCGTCTGGCTAATAAATAACGTCTCCAGCTAATCTGGCTTTCATGGCAAAGCGCCAAGAATGTTAGCTGCATTTCCGCACCAAAACTTATTCTTTGCTCAAAAACTGAGCTACCTAACCTTTTAATTACAAAAAGAGCTGTAATTATCTACTGTTCAGTTTCTAAGTTCTTAGCATACGAGTACATACTAAAATTAATGATAATCCATCGTCCATTGGTTTACATCTCTGCATCTAGTCAAGGCATTGAGTCCGAATCACGGGCACGCACTTCTGAATTTCGGATATATTATTAAGTTCGTTAGAGGAAACTTATATCTTCTTATATATTGGATAGAAGCAGGCGTTACTTTGCTCTTTAGACACTAGACAATCTTGAATTGTGAAGTCCAGTAGATTCACTAGACAATCTTGAATTGTGAAGTCGAAAACTCCTGATGATGCTCCGGTTTCGGGGCGAAACGTGCGTCGAGAGTTATATAAAAGTTTTGTGTGGTGGTGCATGTGAGTGGTGGTGGTGGCATTGCTTGCTGGGATGGAAGGTAAGCGGTGCTTAGTTTGTACCTGCATGTTTGACCATACAGAATTTTCTCTGTTGGCGGATTATAGCAAATATTTTTTTTCTTTTTCTTGTTATATCTTCTTACTCAGTGTTGAAAGAAAATAAGTCTGAGCAAAAATATTTTTCTTGGAGGTGTGTGTATCAGCCATCCAGCGCGTAACCAGCGTAGTTCGATAGCTTTAGCCAAGCCCCGCTCATTCTGAAAGAAGATCCATTTCGAATAGTTGCAAAAAAGGGGTTGACATAACAGTACCTAAGCCTATTGTTAGCCTTTTATTCAAACGCATTCTAATCTGCATTGCAGAAGAGGTAAATCGACCATCAACCGTCATCAATCATCACCTTTCAAAGACATTGGGCGAGAAGATATTACGACGTACCTTCCCGAACGCTGTCTAGCCGAAATGGTTTCTACTCTTTCTTGAAATTAGAGCTACCTAGCCTGATCATATGTCGCATGTCTACAATTTCAAGACTGCAGTAATTGCAATAAAATATTAGGTGTGCGTGTTCTCTCTGGGCCAGATGGTGTGCGTATATACACTTGCGTTGCGTGCGCACAGGAACTCGCTTTTAGGGCTTCTATTTGTACCAAGTACCGAGTGTATGAAACATTATGTCCTGCGTTAAATGCACTCGATAATTTGCCTATGGTTTTTAGATAACCGTTAAGGTGGAAAAATTCATGCCATGTTTTATATCTACTCAGAATTCTCAGAATCGGTACGATAAAATTGATTCCTAACTTCTAATGGCTCGATACTGCCTAAATTATCCACAGTCCCTCAGCCTGTTGGTAATTTGGTGGGCTTGGTTATTTTAAAATTCCCCGCGTACCTTCGGTTGAACCTTTGGACTACATCCCAGTTACCTAAAGAGTGACAATAGGATGACAAGGAATTAAAACTTCAACTATTGTAGGACTTCTACGGCGCCGTCGATATTAATTTATCAAGTCTTAGTGCGTCATCGTATCTGAATAGGTTTCTAATTTCTTGAAAGTTGGTGTCCCAACAAGGTAGCAATTACTCCTCTCAACTCTTGATGTCGTCTTTACATGGTAGGGCATTGAGGGATCTGCTAATAGGGATTTCCCTTGACCCTTGGTCACAAATCCAAAATTTCTGGTCCCAACCGTCCATTGACATAAGAGATAGGTAATAGATGCTCTGTCCATTATCACCTCGACATCAAACTTATTAAGCCATCATTAAGCTATGTCGCCACTCTTCTATGGATCTCCTATCATCAGGAAGAGTAGAAGATAATATCAAAGCGTCTCTCTTCATTACTCGGGTTTGATATCTTATTTATGACTATTTCAATCAATCGTGTTAACGATTCGATTAACGTATCCTTTAAAATCGTACGTGACTCCTCGAATCGAAGGGGTATACGGACCTGTGTTTGCAATACTGCAGTACAAAACTGCTTGCATTTAGCCGAGAAAAGTTTGAACAAAACGTGAATGCGGACCTTTTCTCGTGGGTTCAAGTAACGAGGCGCAAAAAAGAAACTAACGAACGAAAGCTGCACCACTCCGGCATTGCAGTGTTTCAATGCAGACGCCGGTATAACTACGTATACTCGCTATTGCGTGAAATATAACCTGAGCTCTGCGATATGTAGGCTTTACGAGGGAAACTCATGAAGCGAGCAAACTCGTTATTACAAGCTTTTAATTACATTGCGATTTATGTTTGTATGTTACTGTTCATTTGGGTACAATCTCGCAACTCAATTTTGAAGTATGCACACAGATCATATCTTTAACTGAGCTGAAATTTTGTATACACATTTAGTTTAGATGACAATGCATGGGTGACGTCATTCTAAATCCAATATGGTGAAAATCCAAATTGGCGGACTAGTTTTTTTAATGCACTTCTACAATGTGTATCAAATCAAAAGGTTTGATGAGAAATTCTTCTCATATAACAGATAAGATATAATGACGTAAACCTGTTTGTAAAAATATTTTATGGATTTCTTGGTAACATTTTTATTCAAGTATAATTTGGTTCTTGTACTTGATGCAGTTTAACCTGAAGGAAACTGAAACTAACACTAATGCCCAGTTGCACGAAACAAATTCAAAAATTTAAGTTAATCGCAATCAATGTCAAAAAATGTATGAAATTTTGACATTTCTCGCGATTATAATTAGTTAAATTATAATTACTTAGTTAAAGTAGCACTTAATTTTTTAATTTATTTCGCAACAACTCGGGGTAAGTAATGGGATAGTAAATTGCACTGATACTCTAAATCGCTTGCCCATCTACTGCATCTCCTCGCTCTCAGTAGAAATTATAAGGACTTTATAATGATGGGTCAAAATTACCGGGAATTCAATCGGGCCTTCCGGTAAAATAGCCACCATGAATGTCTAGAGTTCACGGAGTAATTTTTAATAATGTTGGCAAGTTTTCCCATTGCGTACCTCATAGAATACGTAGGTAATACGGGGGTATTGATGATTTCTTTTTAACCGATTTCAAATAAAAGGAGGAGGTTCTCAATTCGTTGGAATCTTTGTTTTTACAAAAACACTTATACCTATTATACATATACCATTTTATGTGATGATATTATATTATTATGTCCCATTCTAACATAAGTATTTACAATTGTTGCCTCGTCCCCTCAAGATGTAATATTATCCCTTTCTATTTTCACCTCCGTTTTCATTTTCAGTCGCGGCGTACGTTTCACACGTCTACGCTTACACACAAGAGTTTCACATGAATATTTTACACAAGTTTACGCGCATTCAGCCCTTATTCATGTAGCAATAGAGGTGATAATACAATGAGGCTAAATGCCATGTGGCCGGTCATAGTGAATAGGCTGTGACGCTGCCCTATGCTGCATGCCTCCCTAGGTTGTTAGGCTAGGTCTACATTACTCGGAGTTTGAAATTCGGAATCCGGTTTACCCAGTTAGATACACACAAGTACTTCTTCTTCTTAGTCGTTCACTCTTGACAGAGTGGTCGTGGTTATACTTTTAGATGTGCAATAATGAGCTACTGCTGCTTTAGCGATAGTTAGCCCCAACGGCTCCTGTTGGCGGCATTGCGAGAGCACTCAATAATAGAGGAACCTGTAGCACTGCGGATCAGATCTGTCCACCTCGTTGGGGATCGACCACGTGGACGCGTGCCTTCCACTCGCCCTTGAACCACCAGATGTTCGATGGTATCTGCCCTTCTTGATATGTGGCCAAAAAACTTGAGGATTCGCAATTGTACATGCGACGAAAGTACTAGTTAGAGAAAATTTGAGGAAGTTTAAAACCCCCATGTTAAAAACTTTTCAACCACTCTTACCTAGTTGAAAAGTTTTTTTAATTGAAGTTTGCTAGTCGCACCGCAAAGGTATGTAATGCTTTTGGGGATACAGCATACTGACATACTCACATTCTTTGCTGATGGTTAGCATACAATTTCGATTTCAAGTGAAGAATGAATAGACCTTTTTTAGGGTTCTATAAATGGTAGAAATGAAACCCTTACGGTGAGATTTTCTCTGTTGTCCGTTCCGTAAACCTAACCTGACCTACAACTAAAACCTGACCTATAATTCAAAAAAACTAGAGCAGTAAAGTGTAGCCCTAACTTTAAAATAACTATTTTTTTTAGGTTTTTGCAATAATTGAGACAAAACGGATTTTTAAAGTACATAGTATGTATAAAGTTACCGAGGTAATGTTTTTTGCACTTATTGTTTGTTGTTTTTATCAACCAAGCTTGACGCCACCAAATGGATACTGGCCTTTTTACATTTTTCGCTGTTGTTTTTTAAAACTGTGTGTTTAATCTTGGTCCACTTTTTATAGTAGTGTTATTATCTCGCTGCAGACTCGGTCATAAATCATTCGAGTGTTTCGCTTTTGTTGTTCTTTGTAGAGTTGTGCATTACTGCAGAACAACAAAACCGAAACACTCGAATGATTTATGACCGAGTCTGCGGCGAGATAATAACACTACTATAAATATTTTCAGTCATCCAAATTCAAAATTCTCGTGTCACAGTGTTTGTAACAAACCACCTACGAAATAGCTTGACCGATTTTTACAATTTTTTTGTGTAAGTATATTCGGTAACTCATTTTTTATATATACACCTATGTGAGAAATACCTAATTTATATGGCAAAACAAAGTTAGCACAACATATTTCACATTGAGAAAAGTGTCTCACAGGTCATCAAAATCTGCAATTCAAGGTCTGGTTTCATGCAGCTACCTAGTTTATAGATAACAATAGGCAGGAAATCCTTTCTCAGAATTCATAAGTGTAAGAATGCAAACGAGTAGTCTGCATCAAAAAAAAAATTGTGTCCATGGCAATAAATGGAGTAAGTAGGTTATTCTTATACCAATTGATAGGAGTCTAGCTTTTCTACACTCGAGGGTGCATGTGAAAAGAAATCTTATATTCGTATGATTCGGTGGACCCTTGCACAAATGCAGTATTATGTTAGGGTCTCCGGTAGGGCTGCCAACATTTATTGCAAGCGGTAAGACAACAACAAGAAATAATGTTATTTTCCAAAAATATCATTATATTTGGAAAATTTACATTAAGTATTTGTTTCATATTATTATCTAGGTATATTACGAGTATATACTTACCTACATTTTTTCGTTGCGGATGTCTGATGAGAGATTAATATACTTATCGTAACTATAATATACCAAATTTATACCTATACGTGATTGCACGCGTGCCCATTTTTGTTGACATATATAATACTAGTAGGGTGCGTGAGGGCGCGGGCCACATGTGGCCCGCGTGCTGTCTTTCCCCCTATTTGCCTTCCAACTTTTATTCTCTTCAACAATCGCCATACAGTTTCTATGAAAAAAATTAAAGTCCGCCATTTTGATTTTTTTTCTTCTCATCGGATAGACCTCCGGGTCCTGATCATTTCTTGTCAAGAAACCGTTCTTCCATCTTTTATACTTTCCGAGTTAGACACCAATAAAGTTTGTATGGCGGCCATCTTTTTTCCGCCATTTTGAAATTTTTTTCAGCTCACTGCCAATTGGATGACGTTCCGAATGACATTTGGTCGAGCACCCCCCACCTATCTTAAATACCCTCCCCGTGCTCTTCACCCGTCTTCGAAATCCTCAATCATCAGCTCTCTCCGTATTTTTCCTCCGAATTAATTTTTCCCTTTTATACGAAATGGTCATTGAAAAAAAAAATTTTCATACAAAATTGTTCAGGAGAGGTGATCAATCAGTCAGTGAGTGAATCAGCACGAGTAGCTATATATATAGTAACTAGTAGGGTGCGTGGGGGCGCGGGCCACATGTGGCCCGCGTGCTGTCTTCCCCCCTATTTGCCTTCCAACTTTAAGTCTCTTCAAATTTCGGCATACATTTTCTATGGAAAATAATTTCCGCCATTTTGATTTTTTTTCTATCCATCAAATAGACCTTCAGGCCCTGATCACTTCTTCTCAAGAAACCGTTCTTCCATCTTTTATACTTTCCGAGATATTGACGAAATTCAAACAGCGGCCATTTTGAATCCGCCATTTTGAATTTTTTTTCAGCCAACTGCCAATTGGATGTCATTTCAAATGACATTTGGTCGAGCACCCTCCACCTATCTGCAATACCCTTGGCTGTGCTCTTCACCTGTCTCCGAAATCCTCACTCATCAGCTGTCTCCGTATTTTTCCTCCGAATGAATTTTTTTCTTTTATACAACACCATCCTTGAAAAAAAATTTTTTCATACAAAATTGTTCAGGAGAGGTGATCAATCAGTGAGTCAGTGAATCAGCACGAGTAGCTATATATATAGTAACTAGTAGGGCGCGTGAGGGCGCGGGCCACATGTGGCCCGCGTGCTGTCTTCCCACCCATATAAAATCCTTTCAGAGTTCGACATACATTTTCTATGGAAAAATAAATTCCGCCATTTTGATTTTTTTTTCTAGCCATCGAATAGACCTTCGAGTCCTGATCACTTCTTGTCCAGAAACCGTTCTTCTATCTTTTATACTCTCCGAGATATCGACGAAATTCGAATGGCGGCCATTTTGAATCCGCCATTTTGAAATTTTTTTCAGCTCACTGCCAGTCGGATGACGTTTCAAATGACATTTGGTCGAGCACCCCCTACCTATCTGCAATACCCTTGGCTGTGCTCTTCACCTGTCTCCGAAATCCTCACTCATCAGCTCTCTCCGTATTTTTCCTCCGAATGAATTTTTTTCTTTTATACGACACCATCCTTGAAAAAAATTTTTTTCATACAAAATTGTTCAGGAGAGGTGATCAATGAGTGAGTCAGTCAGTGAATCAGCACGAGTAGCTATATATATTATAGTAACTAGTAGGGCGCGTGGGTGCGCGGGCCACATGTGGCCCGCGTGCTGTCTTCCCCTCTATTTGCCTTCCCACTTTTAGTCTCTTCAATATTCCCATATACTTTCTATGAAAAAAATGAAGTCCACCATTTTGAATTTTTTTTCTATCCATCGTATAGACCTTCGGATCTTGATCAACTCTTGTCAAGAAACCGTTCTTCCATCTTTTATACTTTCCGAGATATCGACGAAATTCGAATGGCGGCCATTTTGAATCCGCCATTTTGAAAAATTTTTCAGCTCACTGCCAATTGGATGACATTTCGAATGACATTTGGTCGAGCACCTCCCACCTATCTTTGATACCCTGGCTGTGCTCTTCACCTGTCTCCGAAATCCTTACTCATCAGCTCTCTCCGTATTTTTCCTCCGAATGAATTTTTTTCTTTTATACGACACCATCCTTGAAAGAAATTTTTTTCATACAAAATTGTTCAGGAGAGGTGATCAATCAGTGAGTCAGTCAATCAGTGAATCAGCACAAGCAGCTATATATATAGTAACTAGTAGGGTGCGTGGGGGCGCGGGCCACATGTGGCCCGCGTGCTGTCTTCCCCCCTATTTGCCTTACAACTTAAGTCTCAGCATTCCTCATACATTATCTATGAAAAAATAAATTCCGCCATTTTTAATTTCTTTTCTATCCATCAAATAGACCTTTGGATCCTGATCACTTCTTGTCAAGAAACCGTTCTTCCATCTTTTATACTTTTCGAGATATCGGCGAAATTCGTATGGCGGCCATTTTGAATCCGCCATTTTGAAAATTTTTTCAGCTCACTGCCAATTGGATGACGTTTCAAATAACATTTGGTCGAGCACCCCCCACCTATCTTCGATACCCTAGCCGTGCTCTTCACCAGTCTCCGAAATCCTCACTCATCAGCTCTCTCCGTATTTTTCCTCCGAATCAATTTTTCCCTTCTATACGAAATGGTTATTGAAAAAAATTTTTTTCATACAAAATTGTTCAGGAGAGGTGATCAATCAGTGAGTCAGTGAATCAGCACGAGTAGCTATATATATATAAACTAGTAGGGCGCGTGGTGGCGCGGGCCACATGTGGCCCGCGTGCTGTCTTCCCCCCTATTTGCCTTACAACTTTAGTCCCTTCAACATTCTCCATACATTTTCTATGAAAAAAATTAAAGTCCGCCATTTAGAATTTTTTTTCTATCTATCGTATAGACCTTCGGATCCTGATCAACTCTTGTCAAGAAACCGTTCTTCCATCTTTTATACTTTCCGAGATATCGACGAAATTCGAATGGCGGCCATTTTGAATCCGCCATTTTGAATTTTTTTTCAGCTCACTGCCAATTGGATGACGTTTCGAATGACATTTGGTCGAGCACCCCCCACCTATCTTCGATACCCTGGCCGTACTCTTCACCCGTCTCCGAAATCCTCAATCATCAGCTCTCTCCGTATTTTTCCTCCGAATGAATTTTTCTCTTCTATACGAAACGCATAGTGAAAAAAAAATTTTTCATACAAAATTGTTCAGGAGAGGTGATCAATCAGTGAGTCAGCGAATCAGCACGAGTAGCTATATATATAGTAACTAGTAGGACGCGTGGGGGCGCGGGCCACATGTGGCCCGCGTGCTGTCTTCCCGCCCATAAAAAATCCTTTCAAATTTCCCCATATATTTTCTATGGAAAAATAAATTCCGCCATTTTGAATTTTTTTTCTGTCCATCGAATAGACCTTCGGGTCCTGATCACTTCTTGTCAAGAAACCGTTCTTCCATCTTTTATACTTTCCGAGATATCGGCGAAATTCGTTTGGCGGCCATTTTGAATCCGCCATTTTGAAATTTTTTTCAGCTCACTGCCAGTTGGATGACGTTTCGAATGACATTTGGTCGAGCACCCCCCACCTATCTTCAATACCCTGGCTGTGCTCTTCACCCGTCTCCGAAATCCTCAATCATCAGCTCTCTCCATATTTTTGTTCTTAATGATTTTTTCCCCTCTATATGACAGTATACGTCAAAAAAATTTTTTTCATACAAAATTGTTCAGGAGAGGTGATCAATGAGTGAGTGAATCAGCACGAGTAGCTATATATATATACTAGTAGGGCGCGTGGGGGCGCGGGCCACATGTGGCCCGCGTGCTGTCTTTCCCCCTATTCGCCTTCCAACTTTTAGTCTTTTCAACATTTCCCATACATTTTCTATGGAATAAAATAAATTCCGCCATTTTGATTTTTTTTTCTTTCTATCATATGGACCTTAAAATCCTGATTACTTCTTGTCAAGAAACCGTTCTTCCATCTTTTATACTTTTCGAGATATTGGCGAAATTCGTTTGGCGGCCATTTTGAATCCGCCATTTTGAAAATTTTTTCAGCTCACTGCCAATTGGATGACGTTTCGAATGACATTTGGTCAAGCACCCCCCACCTATCTGCAATACCCTTGGTTGTGCTCTTCAGCCGTCTTCGAAATCCTCAATCATCAGCTCTCTCCGTATTTTTCCTCCGAATGAATTTTTCCCTTATATACGAAACGGTCATTGAAAAAATTTTTTTTCATACAAAATTGTTCAGGAGAGGTGATCAATGAGTGAGTGAATCAGCACGAGCAGCTATATATATATTAATTAATAAAGATAGTTTTTCGAAAACGTTTGTAGATTTTCTTCCCGACGGGATTTATGTCACGTAGTTACCTACCTAAAATCCATTTCTCTTGCCCTGCGCGCTATCCTCTTGAAAAAAACAAGGATTAAGTATTTTTTGAATTACAAACGAACTTATCAATAATTACGCTACAGAATTAGCGAACCATTCCATTCCATAGCCCCGCTAGTCGCTACCATACCACAAACACCTAGGCTACTTACTTAGTTTTATCTAGGTACCTACTTAATTCTAATTTTTATTTGAAAAGCAAGTAAGTATGAAGGTCACTGTATACTCGGTATGTAGTGTCCACATTATTATTAATTATTATGCTAAAAATTTCTGTGTTTGTTTTAGTAGGTTTAAATATACTTTGTTAACAGTTTTTTTTTGTTTATTGAAAAGTTAACAGAATTGCAGATGATGGACATTTGCTACAATTGGCTACTTGAAAAGATTCCAACATTTCCTTCGACGCACGTTTCGTCTCGACACCGGGACATCCTCAGGAGATATTGACTTCACCATGCGAATCGTAGACTAAACGATGTCGCATTGGATTTCAGCAAAATAACGGCTGCTTCCATTCAATAGTATTTATTGTAGAGTTAATTAATAAAATAAAATAAGCCTTTATTGACTGTGTTTAATTTACAGTTGTACAAAAGATAAATAAATATTATGTTTTTAAATCGGTAGCCGTTTTATTTTCCTCAGTATGTCTTCCCACATAGGCCTCCTCCATTGCCTTCCAGAGTTTTCTATCTCTGGGCATCCTTTGCCACGTGATGCCTGCAACTGACGTGATATTATCATCTTCCCATCTAGGTAAGTACCTACTTATTGTCGTCCTCTTTTCCGTTTTCTTTCTCTTGGGTACCAGTCAGTGATATCATTGGTCCACTTCCGTATTTTATTTCCCACCATGTGTCCAGTCCATCTCCATTTTTGTTCTCTTATTCTCTTTTTATTGTAGAGTTAATTTAAACTGTATAAAACTCTTCGTTACAGTATGGCTGACAGCCCTCGTCTCGAATGCAAGGTCCCAGGCCGCGGGGTTGGCGGGTTGCTAGTTATTAATGCAATCCAGTTATTAATAAAGGCACGCCGAGGGCCGCTCAGCGCTAGGCTAGACCGCTTTCACAGACTCAAAGCACTAACATCCAGGTGCGCTGCGCTTGCGCACGACCTCTCAGATTGCGTTTGCTAGTCAATAGTGATGGCCTGCAGTTTATCCCATCTATGTAATAAAAATAATAAAAATAACGGCCGCTTTTCTCTGTTAGGCAATTTGAATCTCTTCGATCAGATTTCATGAAACAATGCAGTTTAAATAACACTGAAAATAAAATTATGAAAGAATAGGTAATATTGTAGGTACCTACGTAACATTTTGTAGCTATCGTTATCCTAATGAAAACAAAATAAAAATCTTTAGTTACATATGTTTTAATTCAAATGAAGTTTTCATAAGTTTACGAGTATGTTTTAGTATAAAAATAGCATGCATATAAAGTCGTTACGTTGTAGGTAGGTACTTATTTACGAATTATTTCACTAAACACTTTAGTCATAATAAAATTCCTAGCGGAATTCTCAAGTTCATCGTAGTCAAATTAATATCTAACCTATCAAAGAGTAGACAACTTGTTTTTTTTAATCGGTTTTTAAATAAATTTAATCTATTTGGTTTCGTTTTATCCCTGAACGGGACGCCACTGACGGCTCTCTTGTTTTCCGAAATCGGTTTAAACATAATATCTTATTTAAAATTGGATTAAGTACATAGGTATACTAGTTAAATGAGTTTACTTCCTAGCGATGAACATCACTAGTGGTAGTACGTACCTACTGTATCCCGATTCCAGGCATATGCACTTAGGACTCCGAGCCAGCGGAAGAGTCGCTCTTTCAATCGACGGAAACGCTTTTAATTGTACTTTTTTGATCGCGCTTTTAAATTAAGACTATAATAACGGAGCCGAGTGTTGGCGTTGTTTGCAAAGCTGTTGAAATTAATTTAACGTTCAGTAATTGAATTAGATTTGTGAGTGAACGATCAACCGGGACACTATGACGTTACAACTTTACGTTATAGGTCTAGCGCCTATGGGGATTTGAAACACCATGGAAATAACCATGACCATGGATGGGATAATGACCATGGATGTATGGAATCTCGTACCAAGCTGATTCAAATCCAAACTTTATTTTTATACCTATAAATTTAAATACGAATCAAAATTTCACTCGCAGCGGGATTTGAACCCGCGTCCCCCAAACTTTCGTGGCTGGGTGCTCTGACCGCTGAGCTATACGAGCCATATCCCTCTGCGACGATACTTCGATTCGTATTATTAGGTCCTTAGGCAGGACTTTATTTTTATAGCCTACCTACGGTTTACATTAACTCAGTTATATATTTTTTTAACATCCGGATTCCAAAGTTATAAAAGCAAATAAATAAAAATAAATAAGTTCTTCTCATTAAAATCTGTATGACAGGAATTGTGCATTAAATAAATAAATAAATAAATAAATATATACAGGACATTTGACACGTCGCAATCTAGCCCCAAAGTAAGCGATAGCTTGTGTTATGGGTACTAGATGACTGATAATATACATACATACGAATAAACATAAATATAATATATTGAAAATACCCAGACACTGGAAAATATTCATGCTCATCACACAAATATTTACCAGTAGTGGGAATCGAACCCACGACCTCCGGCGCAGACGGCAGGTTCGCTACCACTACGCCATTCGGTCGTCAATTCGTCATTGAAAAGAAAGTAACTTTTTTTTATGCAAAATTAAATTCCGGATATAAAATACAAATTCTAAGTGCCAATTATGGTTCATAAAAAACACTATTTTATTTTCCTAAAATATATTTTGGTTTTGGTTCATGAGAAAACTTGACCACCCTTGGTTTTCTGAATGATTTTATCAATGCGTTGTCTACGGCCGTGTCTTGAAGACTGTCTTCCTTGAATAATGAATCCAATCATCATCAACCTCTCATATTTTTATTTCCCACTCCTCTCAGAATGAAAAGGGTTTGGCTCTAGCCCACCGCGTTGGCCAAATGCAGGCGTCGCATAATTTCGAGAACACAGGGTTTAGGCTAAAGGAAATGATTTTTTTTTGCAGGACGAAAATCCCGTCACGATGAAAATCTAATCTACGAAAATCTTTGAAAATCTAGAATAAAGGTTTCTCTTACTTAGTCAACAGAAAGGGCACGCCTGCAATTACGTATAACGATTTGGTATGAAAGACAGCGGCATGTATCGCTATCGAGCGATGGGTGAAATCACACTAGAAAATATAAAAAGGAGTTTTGTTATTGGTGTTCTAGTTAATACCGAGTGTTCCACGTCTTATTTATTTGATTTACCACAATCTCTTACATTAAAACATATTAAAAACAAACTTAACATTTATCTTGTAAATGTACCTAGTGATCACTTATTAGTAAACACAGCATGAATCAAAACAATATTATGAACTCTCGATAATTAATGCAGGACCCCAAGTCTAATATAACAAAATTGTGTCGCTATCGTCAATCAATGGCTCCATTGTAGTAATATTTACCAGTAATCTATAATAAGTATTTATCGATTTTGGTAGCAGGTTGGATGTTCTCGCAAGTGACATAATAATATACTCGTAGTGGCTCCACAAACGTACATAGCTCCGAAAAGTCAGGTGCGTGCCCGAGAATCGAACCCTCGACTCCCCGGTGAGCAACAAAACTCCAAGTTTACTTGGGTGAACTGTGGATGGCACGGACACGCGCAAAGCTACAAGCCTGCGTTAATAATCAAAAACTGCAGACCTGCATCAATTAACCATTTCTTTAGTTTTCTTCAAAGAACTCGGGCTACCGCATACTGGTCACGGCGTGGCAAGGGATTAATGGACAGTCGCACGTGTTTTCATAGAAGTTCGTCATAAATTGCTACAACACTACGGCATTCCATTATTGCAATTGCAATACCACAATCGGCATGCTGAGCACTGAGGCATAGCAATTTACAACATATTTCTGTACTATAGGCGGTTACCCCTTTGGTTTAACACGTAGCGTATTTCGTCATTGGGTATGTGTAGTCCTGTATTTATCTTTTCCCGCCTCTAATTTCTCCATTATTATTTCAATTTATATCTCCCGCTCTCTGAGAGCCCGCTAAAATGTTGGTGTTGCTATTGCTTTTGAGACCTTACAACCATAGACAAGTAAAATAATAAAACCTCAGAATAAAACCCAAACGAGTAATACATTATAACACTAACGATGTGAGAAATGGAGAAAACCCTTTTTTATTATTGAAATCTTGAAACTTCCAAGTATTCTTTGTTTTATATGAACGTTAATAACTCCATAAATCAAAAGTCTTCGAACATAATAATAATTTGCCATCATTCAATCGTGGTATTTGACAATCATCATGTGGCCATTGCGCCACAGACTCCGAAAACTTCTAAGAACAATACATAGTCTGTGTAAAAAACTTTTCAGTTTTCAGCTTTTCATTTTCCTTCATTTCAGTCATTGAAATATGGGGGTGCTGTCAAATACTTTTAGACCCAGTTTTTTGGGTTTACTGAAATTTCTAAACAACATGAACTGGTTTATTGTGTTTTTCAGTTTAATTAATCTCTCAATGTGCATTTACGAGGATCAAATTGGGAAATTCGACTGGTAATTGTAGATTTAAGGTTATGGCAGTTGTATGGGTTCACACAACTCGAAGTTTGGTGAATAATTGAGGAACCTTCTTGCAGGCGACAAACTTATGTAGGACGGATAAAATTTGCGCAGTTCGACACAGTGTCCACTGCGAAAAGGATCATAGTTGCGACGGAGGAGAACGTATTGGCTGCACTCCACTTGAAGACTGGTAAAATCAGCTTTATTAATTGTTTCCGGCTGTAATTTAATAGGATCACATTTCGCTGCGCGTCCTATACTCCCTAGGCTTTCCGATTTAGTGTAAAGCCCTACTCTAGTTGTAGAAAACTCAAACTACTCAGTAACCTAGCATAAACATTATTAAAAAAAATATCTTAATATCACTGCAGCTTCTTACAGTGAATAAATAAGAACCATGGAAATATTTATTTCATAAAAATGTTTGTAAATTATGGTACATCACTACATAGTATAAAACAAAGTCGCCTTTTCTGTCCCTATATCCCTATGTGCGCTTAAATCTTTAAAACTACGCAACGGATTTTGATGCGGTTTTTTTCAATAGATAGAGTGATTCAAGAGGAAGGTTTATATGTATAATACATGCATCATATACTAAGGCAACATTGCTAATTTTAGAGGTTTCTAACGTGATGTCGTAAATTAACCTATTTTTTTGGGCTTATTTAGCAATTTAGCAAAAACGCTGCCTAAACCCTACGAGTTAGATCAAATTAATGTACTACAGTATTGTACACCATAAAAAGGTCTACAAAAAAGTCCGCGGTGGTATATGTTTATATTTTAGGGATAACCCACATTAACCATTTTTATTGTTTACTTTTTACGTGAAAAAATGGCTTATTTACGAAGCTATTTTAAGCAATACGGCATTAATCCTTATCGAATTAAGTACCTTAAATACAGTGTGCAATTAATATAGATCAATATGGTTCCTTACAGCATGTGGCTCAGGTATAGATGACGTACCGTTGTTTTCCGGACAATCTATTCACATTTTCACCAAAGTTTTATCACGTAACCTTTTATACTGCTTCTAACTTTTGTATTATCACTTAAATTAGACGAAAATTTAAAGAAAAAATTATTACTGAATATTCACAACATCGGACTAAAATTCAAGTTATGCATCTGACCATAGCATCTGACAGTAGTCTATGGCATCTGACAACTAGAAAAATGACGTTTCATATGTCATTACGCAATTTGACATATTTGTTTCGTCAAAATGTTTCGTCTTACGTTACGATTTGTTTATACTATGAAATACAAACGATAGAAAAACATTAATAGTTTATAATAAATACATTTAATTAGCATTTGGTTAGTTTTCTCACAAAAGTATACTTTATTATTATGTATTAATATTTGAGTTATGTTAAAGTAAATAATTATAATTTAGTAAAATATATTTCACTTGAAATATTGAAACGAAAACGAAACGTTTGACATTAAAAAAAAAAGTGGTCTCTCTGCTGTCGTTGTCTATGGTCGTTATTTTTCTTTCCAAAACGTATATTGCTACTGTTAAACGAGTTTAGGGTCCAAGAGCGAGCGCAGCGAGCTCGGGACTATAGGGCGCCCCGACTCGGATAATTTAGGTGACGAAGAGGATGGCGGGGCCTGCAAGGCCCCGCCATCCTCTGAGTGGTTATTTTCTTTTATGACCACCCAGAAATTAGGAGCCCCGCGAAGCGGGGCTCCGTCGACCAGCCCTTTCATAGTAAAAATAACTTCAAAATTTTTAAATTAGAAAATTTATTTCTCGGTAACTATTTAGGGTTCAAGAGCGAGCGAAGCGAGCTCAGGACTATAGGGCGCCCCGACTTGGATAATTTAGGTGACGAAGAGGATGGCGGGGCCTGCAAGGCCCCGCCATCCTCTGAGTGGTTATTTTCTTTTATGACCACCCAGAAATTAGGAGCCCCGCGAAGCGGGGCTCCGTCGACCAGCCCTTTCATAGTAAAAATAACTTCAAAATTTTTAAATTTAAAAAATTTATTTCTCGGTAACTATTTAGGGTTCAAGAGCGAGCGAAGCGAGCTCAGGACTATAGGGCGCCCCGACTTGGATAATTTAGGTGACGAAGAGGATGGCGGGGCCTGCAAGGCCCCGCCATCCTCTGAGTGGTTATTTTCTTTTATGACCACCCAGAAATTAGGAGCCCCGCGAAGCGGGGCTCCGTCGACCAGCCCTTTCATAGTAAAAATAACTTCAAAATTTTTAAATTTAAAAAATTTATTTCTCGGTAACTATTTAGGGTTCAAGAGCGAGCGAAGCGAGCTCAGGACTATAGGGCGCCCCGACTTGGATAATTTAGGTGACGAAGAGGATGGCGGGGCCTGTAAGGCCCCGCCATCCTTCTGAGTGGTTATTTTCTTTTATAACCACCCAGAAATTAGGAGCCCCGCGAAGCGGGGCTCCGTCGACCAGCCCTTTTGTAGTAAAAATAACTTCGAAATTTTTAAATTTAAAAAATGTATTTCTCAGCAACTATTTAGGGTCCAAGAGCGAGCGAAGCGAGCTCGGGACTATAGGGCGCCCCGACTCGGATAAGTTAGGTGACGAAGAGGATGGCGGGGCCTGCAAGGCCCCGCCATCCTTCTGAGTGGTTATTTTCTTTTATGACCACTCAGAAATTAGGAGCCCCGCGAAGCGGGGCTCCGTCGACCAGCCCTTTCATAGTAAAAATAACTTCGAAATTTTTAAATTTAAAAAATTTATTTCTCAGCAACTATTACATTCCAACAAATATGACTTGGGGGGAGGGTTACCGCCCTCCCCCCCTCCCCCTTCCCCCCCTTCCCACCCCCCTCCGTAACAATACGTCGCCCTTTCATAGTAAAAATAACCTCGAAATTTTTAAATTTAAAAAATTTATTTCTCGGCAACTATTACGTTTCTACAAATATGGCTTAGGGGGAGGGTTACCCCCCTCCCCCCCTCCCCCTCCCCCCCTCCCACCCCCCTCCGTAACGGTACGTCATCTATACCTTAGCCCAGCATGTAAATTAAACAAATATTTTCGGAGATATTACAAATTTAAAATTTGCGTTTGCGGCGGGCGGTACCGGTCGGACGGGGCAGTGCGGGGAGGCATGCCTATAACCTCAAGAGAAAACATGTTTGTATTGTCTAATGACAAGAAAGCTGTGAACGTTGTGTATAAAGACATCCTGCAATAAATTAATTGTTAAATATTGAATCTCTACGATTTCGCATTGTGAAGTCAACATCTCCTGAGGATGTCCCGGTTCGAGACGAAACGTGCGTCGAAGAAAGTGTTGGAAAATTGTGTGTGGTGTTTCATGTGGGCAGTGTTCCTGCATATTGTACCTACCATACAGAATCTTTTCAAGTAGCGGATTACAGCAAAACAAATTAATCTGTCCTGATATTAATTGTTGTAAAAGTAAAATAAATACGGTAAAAATGTTAAAAGTAAATAAGTAAAAATGTGTAATGTAATAAAAATTGTATGAATTTAGATATTCCAAAGATAGCAGGAAATCTTCATAGTAAGCATAGGGAAAGAGGAATTGTTTTACTCCAAATTTAATGCGTGCAGGCCAAGGGCAGTAATGAATGAATCAAAAATACTGGATCGATTTTAATCATGTTTTCATTGAGTGACATAGGCATATATATTTTATGCCCGTGCAAAGTCGGAGCGGGCCGCTATGTTTTTATATACAACGTTCATAGTTTTTCTGTAGTGTATTTAATTTAGTATCAGCATTGCACCCGTGCGAAGCCGGGGCGGGTCGCTAGTAATATTATATGCGTACACTATATTTTATATAACATACTGCTTACTTTACTATTATAACTTATGGGTTGTTAAAAGACTTGAATAAATTTAAGGTAATGTATTCCAATATAAGTCATTAAAAACTGCATACTTATATTACTAGGTATGTATAGAAGTGTCAAAGCGCTCGCTAAAATTTAGTCACATTTAGGTGTGATTTATCGAGTTTTGGCCTCTTATGTTAGTTACTTTGGTATGTTGACAGAAGCATTTAGGTGCAGATTAGCGAGAATGCCTACCTAACCTACTTAAAGAATTACAACAACATAACATCAGTAACATGTAAGAATAAGTAATAGTGAATTTTCACCATATTTATATGAAACCAAAATACATCAGAGAGAAGTTTCCCTACAGGATTCCATTATTTTGTAAAATAATTATTGTATTAGAACTTACAAAATATAATGGAAATGTAAATAAATACATGAATAAATGAAGTAATAGGCAATGATTCTGTGTTTCACAGGTCAAGTGGTCTGGCGTCATGTGTTTGAGAGTGCGTCAGCGGGCAACATACAGCTGCTTCATGTGGGGGAGAAGGTGACCACTGTGACTGGATCCAACCCCTACCTCATCAGGGGGTGGGATGCTGCCACAGGTGACTAGATAATGTACTGGTACTTAAGGGTCCTTCATTCATCAGTGGTCTATAATAATTATTGTGCTAAGCACTGGCATGATTTGTAATTTATTTCACACAGTTCAGAGGGTATTTTTAAGTTCATCACAGTGTAGCTTATTTGATTTGAATGGCTTAAAGTGATAAGCCATCAAAGAACTATTAAGCCATTTAGGCTTTAACTGGATTGGACATTGTCATATACTAGCATCAAACTTAGTTTTTATGATATAATCTGTAGACGTAATTTACCTTAGAACTCAAGCTTTTGATGTATCTATTAAAGTAAACTCTTACTCTAATTTGTAGGTGTTCTGATGTGGGAGTGGTCGCTAACCCTACGAAATGAGGAGCAGGCAGCGTACTCAGAGTGGTGGGTGCAGAACAACATGCTGGTTCACCTGCTGCCAGTGTTTGGGTCACACCTGGAAGTCACCATGTACAACCTGTTCACCGGCAGCAACAGAGGCGCCACTTCCAAGCTACCTGCTGCTTGGACTAACGACGGGTGAGTGGATGAAATGTTTTAATATATTCTTCTTTTATTGCTACTTTAGTTTAATTGTTAGTTTAGTTTACTTTACTCTGCTGATTGCTGTAATCTCTAGTGATGTGTAGATCCATCCCCTCTTTGGCATCTAAAAATATGGGCATTGCATAGGTACCTAAAGATTTTTACAAAATTTAATAAAGTCAACTTCCTGCAGACAGCCATAAAGATGATAAGAAAATAGAATACCCATTTAATCTGTTGTTTTGACGGTTTTTATCAAATTCCAGATGTATCCTGACAGCCCCGTACTACACTTGTGTGTCAGGGCCCATGGGCAGTCAAATGCTACTTACTCTGGATGTCACATCCAATGCAATACAAATCATAAGCAAGCCCCTGTCCAACTACATCAATCTGCAGGAGTCTATAGGTAAATAAAAATTGTGTTTTTAATTCCATTACAAGTTAGATTCTAACTGCCTCTGGTCTGTTGTATAGAAATTATTTCCTTTGTATTAGCGTCAAAAGTAAATAAAGTAAGTGATAAGTAGTTAAATATAAATTATAGTTTTCTGTACTTAAATAAGTTCTGCGTTATGAGACCAAAATTTTTATATACATTTAAAAGTAAATTATAAATATTGTAAGATATAATAAAAATAGTAATAAAAATAGACATAAGTATAAGTTAGAGAAAAGGGTCATAGTAGGTAATGATCAGAATCAAAAATATCAAATAACATTAAAAAACTGCTTGCCGATGACGGTGCCGCCATTATTAAAGTATTTTTATCCAACTTTAAAGTACAGACTGGCAAATAAGGGTAAGTTCGCGCAAATCTTTATAAGCCATCTGAACGTAGAAGAGTAGGCATTAGCCTCCAAATTGGAGAGTTCATAAAGTTTTGCAGTTCTAAACACAATTTACATTAAGAGCAAATATGTATGTATTTAAAATAACCCTTTCTTAATATTTTTCTACAGGAGGAAACCTGAGGGCTCTAGACAACAGTGTAGTACCAAGCTTTATAGTAGACGATAAGAAAATTTTGTTGATAAAGGAGGACAGTTTTGAAGTGGTTAACAAAGAGTTAGAAGACGATACAGCAAGTGCTACTATCATTGACGGTGCCAATGGACATGTCTTGTTACAGACTTGGACGGATGATGTTAAGGTAAGATATAATGAAATATCTTGAGTAAGACACCTATCATGCAGTAGGCTTAAACATTTGATTAGATCAGACAAAAAAATCTGGACAGTTATAAATTCTCACAGCAGGTATATTTAAAATTTTGTCATCAATGTAATTTGATCATCGAGAACAAAACTTTTGCAAGTTTTTTTTGACTTGAAAATTTATTTTTGTATGTAGGATTGACTTTTGAGACAGGGTAATAAGGACCTGCGGCCGTACCACCTTCTCTTCAGCAGTATTATTTTAATATTGTCTTGACATTTCCATACAATGTCAGTATTAAAATTTTAAGACAATATTACAATAATATTACTACTTTAAGCGTTGGTGGTAGGCCCCCTGTACGGTGGACGAATTATGCTTGGTTTTTTTTTGTATAATTGCGCTTTTGTAAGAAATTGAACATTGGTAAACCTAAAAAAGCTCCACTTATTCCATCCATATAGAATCGTTTCTGAGATCTGCAAAGAAAATATATACAAGGATTGTTTGGATATACAATGTGCCCCAGGGCTAAGTGACCAGTAGGAAGTCGGACATCTCTGTATAAAAAAACAAAAAATTATGTTAAAAGAGTAAAAAATTCGGGGTGGAGCTCAAGTTTAAAGTTATTCTTCGATAATTTTGTCACTTATCCCTGGGGCATTGGGTTAAATGGGATATATGATAAGACTTGATTATATTTTCCAGGGCTTCCAACTAACAGCATACAGTATATCCACAAACAGTGAACTCTCAGATATCCATTGCTCGGACCCCACCATGAACATTCCGGAGCCAGAGTTCCTCGCAGTGACGTGCACGCGCAACGCCAGGGAGCAGCACGTGTGCAGGATCCTGCTGCAAGGAGCTGATGATGCAGTGCATCTCGTACAGCAAGGAGGTACGCCTGAAGTTTCGTACTCGGTGCCTAGGATTAGCTAAGATTATGGCGAAACAGTGACGATGAAAACATGAAATATTCTTTGACGTTATTGTTAGAATGTAAGGTGTCAGTTTCGGTAACGAGTTCAATGGTTTTTACGCGCCAAAAGAAGTTCTTTGAAAAAAGAATGAAGATCTTTGAAGTAAGATCTTCTCTTCACATTGCTCAAATAATGTGGCTGAATTACTTTCTTATCAATGCCCAACTAAAATCAAGCTAACACAGTGCGTAGGGTGCGTTAGAACCCTCGTAAACTTAGTTTTAAGGCTAAAAATTCTTGTCATCAAACAAATATATTGTAATCAAACATATTCTTAACTTTTCAAAAGTACCTATAAGTTAGGCCTATGAAGATTTGAATTGATGTGTCAATTGAAGATGTGTCGATTTGAATTGACGACCGAATGGCGTAGTGGTAGCGAACCTGCCGTCTGCGCCGGAGGTCGTGGGTTCGATTCCCACTACTGGTAAATGTTTGTCTGATGAGCATTAATATTTTCCAGTGTCTGGGTGTTTTTCAATATATTATTTTTATGTATATTAGTATGTATATTATCAGTCATCTGGTACCCATAACACAAGGTATCTCTTACTTTGGGGCTAGATTGCGACATGTAAAATGTCCCGTATATATTGTTTTGTATTGTATTGTAATTTGTATGTAACCAGGTCGTCCGATGTGGACGCGCGAGGAGGCTCTTGCGAACGTGGTAGCGGCGGAATTTGTCGAACTGCCCGTTTCAGAAACCGACGCGGCCATCGAATCGGAGTTCGACCAGAAAGAGGGTCAGTATACCTGTTCGTGCGTAATCTGTACGGCCGATATTATATTATACTGTCGCATTATGTATATTATGTAAACGTCCACCATTGCTATTCGGTGACCGATTTTTGTCGACAAAATTTCCAATGCTAATTCGCTAAAAGCAAATCTCTCGATTACGAGATTCCGATTATTCGATTATTCCGTTGTTTGCCTTGTGATTATAGCCAAGTTTAAATCGGCTCATTTATAGTCCCTATTAAATGACGTGGGCGTTGTTCTATAGGAGTGCTGTCGCTTGGCAAAGGATGAAGCTTTTTATGATGTAACTATTTTGCACTAGGCCCATAACCTGAAGAAAAATATTTTTGGAAAACTACTACTATAAGAAAGAGTGCATGTTGTAATGTTCACATTTGACAGTCACTATACTATTTCCATTCGTTTATTGTCTCTTTGACACATGAAACAGATATAGCAATAGCGAGAGACCAGAGAGAGAAAGAGAGAGAGACAAAGGTAAAGTGGTCTCTTTGGTGAGAGAGAGACAAAGGTAAAGATTTCATGTGTCAAAGAGAAAACAAACGAATGGAAATAGTATATGTTTATCTCATTATTTTCCTTTGGTATAAAATATAGATAGATAAATAATTTACTGATTGCAAATTGTATTGTTTTAGTTGCCAAGGAGTATAGTAAGTATAGTAGACAGAGTTTGCATTCTTTTATGCACATTGTAATGTGCACATGAACCAATGGGACGGTTTCCTGTTTTACCATACACCCAGATTTAATTTCTACTTCTTGTGTTATGTTAACCAAATATTTAATTAATATAATTAATTTGTGTATTTTAGGTATGTTGTTCACATCATTGTTTATCCTTGTCCATTTTACTTTGTAGTGTTTGTCTTGTCTATGACAGTATGTAGTATGACAGTACGTAGGTCAGAGATGTAAATTCATCAATGAATGATTTAGAGTCTTGACTAATTTATTATTAATTGATAATTATTTATTAGACGTTCAAACATATTCTTGAAACTTATGCCCTCATACTATCAGTTGTTTGAAACAAATTCAAAAGTTAAAGTGGTACTTAAATTGTTGAATTTATTTTGAACAAGACAGGTTTAATTTCACAAACAACATTCGTTTTGTATTTATCTTTTGAATTAAAAAAAATACTGATGACGAAAAAAACAAAACGAACAATTCCACAACACACACACATAAAAAAATAGTTGAAGGAGAAAATATCTACGGTCCGATTAATCTCTCCATTAAGCATGTTTAATAGTTCTGTAGAAAGGGTACTGACTGTCCCCTACTTACAAGGGTACTATATACTGTCACTACTTTATTATCCCTTCCTAAAACCCTGCGTTTCGGTTTTGAAAAAAAACCAAAGATATACTCGTAGTATTGAATTTAGCGAGGTCGGTCATGCACACTAGTACACAGTTACGTGTCACATCCAGGCTCGGTGTGGTCGGCGTTCTCCCGCCGCCTGCACACGCAGTACACGCAGCTGCTGAGCCTCGCCAGGAGTCTGCAGGGGCAGGGCGCCCCCGAGGACTCCACCAACGCGCTGGTGCGCGACTACTTCAACCTGCACAAGATCATCGTGCTCATCACTGATGCCGGGAAGGTGGGTACTCTGCCATACACCATCCTTCCCATCATCCAGGCTCGGTGTGGTCGGCGTTCTCCCGCCGCCTGCACACGCAGTACACGCAGCTGCTGAGCCTCGCCAGGAGTCTGCAGGGGCAGGGCGCCCCCGAGGACTCCACCAACGCGCTGGTGCGCGACTACTTCAACCTGCACAAGATCATCGTGCTCATCACTGATGCCGGGAAGGTGGGTACTCTGCCATACACCATCCTTCCCATCATCCAGGCTCGGTGTGGTCGGCGTTCTCCCGCCGCCTGCACACGCAGTACACGCAGCTGCTGAGCCTCGCCAGGAGTCTGCAGGGGCAGGGCGCCCCCGAGGACTCCACCAACGCGCTGGTGCGCGACTACTTCAACCTGCACAAGATCATCGTGCTCATCACTGATGCCGGGAAGGTGGGTACTCTGCCATACACCATCCTTCCCATCATCCAGGCTCGGTGTGGTCGGCGTTCTCCCGCCGCCTGCACACGCAGTACACGCAGCTGCTGAGCCTCGCCAGGAGTCTGCAGGGGCAGGGCGCCCCCGAGGACTCCACCAACGCGCTGGTGCGCGACTACTTCAACCTGCACAAGATCATCGTGCTCATCACTGATGCCGGGAAGGTGGGTGCTCTGACTCAACAACCTTGCAGCTAACTGAAGACAGCACCATCTATGGAGTGATGGGTGAAATCGCACATAAAATGTAGTATTTTTATGTGGTATTCCAAACTTTCTTTATACCAAGTATTCATTTCATTTATTACCACAAAAGTATTCAATTTGGTTGTAGATATTCGGCATGGATAACCTGTCTGGTGAAATCCTGTGGAAGAGATACGACCCGGGCCTGGACACGGAGTCGGTCGTGGTGTACACGCGGAGGTCGGCGCGGCACCCGCCCCACGACGCATATCTCACTATCGTGGGCAAACATGAGGTGAATTAATAAATTAACGTTTACTTGTGACTTTCTATCCATAATTAAAAACCAAGTGGATGGTGCTGCGGTAGTGATCTAGTAGGTATGCCCTATCGGGCGTTGGTTCTGCGGAAGATCTGGCCCGACCACTGGCATTTCAGCTTGCTACTCGGATGGGCTTTGGAAATTACTTCATTGTTCTTCAGATGTCCTCATTGCGGAGAAAATCTCTCGGAGAAACCCACAGCATAGACCTCTCCATAAGACGCCGAGTGACTTTGAACTTGTGGACAAGTCGAAATGTCGGCATCTAAGTCCGTCTTATTATCGGGGTAGGTATGTACTGCACGTCTCAATTACAAAACATTATGTCTTTGAGTCACGAAACAAGCGTTATAGATAGTTCAAGCCACGAAAATACGTCCCACTATTTGACAATCGCTTTATGTTTCATGTGATTCTGCAAGAGTAAGCGGGATAGCAGCATCGTTCTTAAGTGGTTAGGAAGGAGTGAGGCACCTTTTCGTGGATTGAACTGCCTATAAATCATTAACTTTGTGACATTCCAGGAAACTGGCAATGGCTACGTGATAAGCTTCAACCCGATAACCGGCAGCCTGGTGGGCGAGCGCGCGATGAAGCTGGACGTGCGCATCCTGCAGTGCTCCCTGCTGCACGCCGCTGACTCCGAGAAGCTGCACGCGCTCGTGCTGCTGGACGAAGACGAGACCGTGCAGGTGGGCATCGACCTTACTTACGTCCCACTGCTGGGCACGAGTCTCAACCCGATAACCGGCAGCCTGGTGGGCGAGCGCGCGATGAAGCTGGACGTGCGCATCCTGCAGTGCTCCCTGCTGCACGCCGCCGACTCCGAGAAGCTGCACGCGCTCGTGCTGCTGGACGAAGACGAGACCGTGCAGGTGGGCATCGACCTTACTTACGTCCCACTGCTGGGCACGAGTCTCAACCCGATAACCGGCAGCCTGGTGGGCGAGCGCGCGATGAAGCTGGACGTGCGCATCCTGCAGTGCTCCCTGCTGCACGCCGCCGACTCCGAGAAGCTGCACGCGCTCGTGCTGCTGGACGAAGACGAGACCGTGCAGGTGGGCATCGACCTTACTTACGTCCCACTGCTGGGCACGAGTCTCAACCCGATAACCGGCAGCCTGGTGGGCGAGCGCGCGATGAAGCTGGACGTGCGCATCCTGCAGTGCTCCCTGCTGCACGCCGCCGACTCCGAGAAGCTGCACGCGCTCGTGCTGCTGGACGAAGACGAGACCGTGCAGGTAGGCATCGACCTTACTTACGTCCCACTGCTGGGCACGAGTCTCAACCCGATAACCGGCAGCCTGGTGGGCGAGCGCGCGATGAAGCTGGACGTGCGCATCCTGCAGTGCTCCCTGCTGCACGCCGCCGACTCCGAGAAGCTGCACGCGCTCGTGCTGCTGGACGAAGACGAGACCGTGCAGGTGGGCATCGACCTTACTTACGTCCCACTGCTGGGCACGAGTCTCAACCCGATAACCGGCAGCCTGGTGGGCGAGCGCGCGATGAAGCTGGACGTGCGCATCCTGCAGTGCTCCCTGCTGCACGCCGCCGACTCCGAGAAGCTGCACGCGCTCGTGCTGCTGGACGAAGACGACACCGTGCAGGTGGGCATCGACCTTACTTACGTCCCACTGCTGGGCACGAGTCTCAACCCGATAACCGGCAGCCTGGTGGGCGAGCGCGCGATGAAGCTGGACGTGCGCATCCTGCAGTGCTCCCTGCTGCACGCCGCCGACTCCGAGAAGCTGCACGCGCTCGTGCTGCTGGACGAAGACGAGACCGTGCAGGTGGGCATCGACCTTACTTACGTCCCACTGCTGGGCACGAGTCTCAACCCGATAACCGGCAGCCTGGTGGGCGAGCGCGCGATGAAGCTGGACGTGCGCATCCTGCAGTGCTCCCTGCTGCACGCCGCCGACTCCGAGAAGCTGCACGCGCTCGTGCTGCTGGACGAAGACGAGACCGTGCAGGTGGGCATCGACCTTACTTACGTCCCACTGCTGGGCACGAGTCTCAACCCGATAACCGGCAGCCTGGTGGGCGAGCGCGCGATGAAGCTGGACGTGCGCATCCTGCAGTGCTCCCTGCTGCACGCCGCCGACTCCGAGAAGCTGCACGCGCTCGTGCTGCTGGACGAAGACGAGACCGTGCAGGTGGGCATCGACCTTACTTACGTCCCACTGCTGGGCACGAGTCTCAACCCGATAACCGGCAGCCTGGTGGGCGAGCGCGCGATGAAGCTGGACGTGCGCATCCTGCAGTGCTCCCTGCTGCACGCCGCCGACTCCGAGAAGCTGCACGCGCTCGTGCTGCTGGACGAAGACGAGACCGTGCAGGTGGGCATCGACCTTACTTACGTCCCACTGCTGGGCACGAGTCTCAACCCGATAACCGGCAGCCTGGTGGGCGAGCGCGCGATGAAGCTGGACGTGCGCATCCTGCAGTGCTCCCTGCTGCACGCCGCCGACTCCGAGAAGCTGCACGCGCTCGTGCTGCTGGACGAAGACGAGACCGTGCAGGTGGGCATCGACCTTACTTACGTCCCACTGCTGGGCACGAGTCTCAACCCGATAACCGGCAGCCTGGTGGGCGAGCGCGCGATGAAGCTGGACGTGCGCATCCTGCAGTGCTCCCTGCTGCACGCCGCCGACTCCGAGAAGCTGCACGCGCTCATGCTGCTGGACGAAGACGAGACCGTGCAGGTGGGCATCGACCTTACTTACGTCCCACTGCTGGGCACGAGTCTCAACCCGATAACCGGCAGCCTGGTGGGCGAGCGCGCGATGAAGCTGGACGTGCGCATCCTGCAGTGCTCCCTGCTGCACGCCGCCGACTCCGAGAAGCTGCACGCGCTCGTGCTGCTGGACGAAGACGAGACCGTGCAGGTGGGCATCGACCTTACTTACGTCCCACTGCTGGGCACGAGTCTCAACCCGATAACCGGCAGCCTGGTGGGCGAGCGCGCGATGAAGCTGGACGTGCGCATCCTGCAGTGCTCCCTGCTGCACGCCGCCGACTCCGAGAAGCTGCACGCGCTCGTGCTGCTGGACGAAGACGAGACCGTGCAGGTGGGCATCGACCTTACTTACGTCCCACTGCTGGGCACGAGTCTCAACCCGGTAACCGGCAGCCTGGTAGCGCGCGCACGGTTACAGAAGAAAGCAGTAGATTAACTCTCTACAGTGATTAGCATAATATGGCGACTCTAACACTGACACAATAAAGTGCACTTTGCAACGGCGGCTTTTAATTAAGTATTTAATTTATTCACGTAAACGTTGTGATCTCTTTCTGTCACATTACTTAATCTCTTTCCGGCTCACTACAAGCGTCGTTATAAAACCGCTGGGCGGTATATACGTTTCCTTTGTTCCTAAAGTACCAGTGAAACCTTTCTGCCCACGGCTGAAGTATCCACTTTAGTAAATCTTTTTTTAATATTAATTTATACTGTTTCAGGTGTTCCCAATTTCGGCGAAGTCCCTGGTAGAAAATCTGTACATGTACGTGGCTGAAAAAGAAACCGGCAGAGTGCAGGGCTATGCGCTGAAGTATAACGGAGTGGTAAATATAACTGCAGCTGTAGTTATTTGTCTTAGCGTCGCTCGGTGTAGAAACGTTGACGATCGCTCACAACCAATAATTGTCTATGGTTAGCGATAGCTAATGTCAAAATAAGTTCAATGTCACATCGGTCCCGCGCTCTTGCGCGGAGCCTGTTCGCTCGCGTGGAAAACGGGCCATACGAACACCTCCACGGGTTCGCACCACATCAACTTCACTCCTGCGGTCTCCGTAGCGCTTGCGTGCGGGCGATGACGGCGACGATCACGACAACGCGGTATTTACACAGTCGAACCTTATTATCCCCGCGCTGGGCGGTGACACGATATTTTCTTTTTTTTTTAATAATAAAGAATTGTTTTATTGTGTCAACCAGATTACAAAAAGTAACTTACAAACAAACTTAATATGTACGGGTGGTCTCTGCTGCCTACTTGGTGACCCTGTGTGTCGCTGTGGGGAACGTCGCTGATACCTATAGCCATCAGCGACGTTCCCTCCTTTTCAGATATGGACTTAAAATTACAAAAAAAATCAAGAATTCCAGATTTAGCCACTACAGCAAAATTTAGATACACGTGTGTGTGTGTGTGTGAGTGTGTGTGTGTGTGTGTGTGGGTGGTCTTCTCTGACCGCGCGGGGCCACCAGACCCACCACCATCAGGCCACAGGCCAAGAAGGCGAGGCCTTCGCCCCTTTCCGGGGCTAGGTTGAGTAAGTGAATAAAGGGGAAGCCCCTTTATTCACTTATAACTTTTTTATTTATAGTTTTACGACAAAAAGTTACTGGACCAAAGTTGTAGAGAATTTAATTTGCAACAAAAAATGTTAACGTTTTTTTTATCAAATAAATAGCTGAGATATATCGCCAAAACCATCTCAACCCCTATTTTCAAGATGGCGGCCGTGGGACAAGGGTGGCGACCCCACAAACTTGGTTTTAGCTTTACACTGACCCCACCCCCCCGCCTACCCATCAAAAAAATAAAATTGCGTCCTCTAAAAAACGCAAGGTAAGGCTTAAAAAATTTAACTTTTCAATGGACTCGTAGGGACAACCCTCCACCACCCATGGCCCAATTAACCTCGCGGTTATGGGGGCCGAAACGCGGGAAGGTGCTCGTTCGGTACTTGCTCTTGGCGTGTTCCCGGGGCGCCTTCTTGACTCCCTACATGTTGTTTCCTCTCGCTCCTTGTCCCTATGAACTCACTCTCCCCATTCTGGGGCAGGACGATACAAAATACGGACTCGCCGCGCCGTCGCTGTCCACAGCATAAATTTTCTGTGTCACTCCAAGCCGCTTCGCCTCTTATGCCACGCGTGCGCGTACTCCCGTAGCTTTCCGAAGTTGGCCGCTGAACCCACGAGATCCTGATAATAAACTGGGCCAGAAACTTCGCGAACGATCCCGTCTTGCTGCTGCAAGCACCGGAGGTCCTCGTATAAGGAGCACTCCCACAAGACATGGTGGAGGTTCTCCTCCGCCAGTCCGCAGAAGCACTCGCCACTCTCGACCAGACACATGTCATGCAGGTATCTCAGGTTTGTGTAGGTATATTTAAAACATGTGTCATCGTCAGTCCGTGGTCGCGCACCGCACGTGGCGGGTGTCGCTGGGCGGCTGGGAGGCGGCGCGCGTGGTGGCCACGGCGACGCGCTCGCGGCTGGAGCGGGTGCGCTCGCCGGGCCGCGCGCTCGCCGACCGCAGCGTGCTCTACAAGTACTCCAACCCCAACCTCGTGCTGTTCGTCGTCGAGAAGTCCGACCACACGCATAAAGGTAACGTTTTTCCGTGTTCTAACTTCTAACATATGCAGGGTTATATAAAAAAATACCATATCGTTCTTGGCCTGTAGTTGTTTACATTAACACTAACAACTTTTGTTCTCGAAATTATTCTTTATCTTCTTTAGAAACACCTGAGTTTAACTAAATGTCAATTTCTTAAACTTTCAATATGTTTGAAAAAATAATTGAATTCTTCAGACCGCTTGAAGATTACTAGTCTATTACTACGTCTACGCGACGATTTGTTTGTGCAACACTGCAGCTCTCGTAAGCGTTGGAACGATACGACTACGCTTACGACCCGTGTGCGAAGGCGCTTCCTTTATCTCCGCCATATCTCTTTCCAGCTCGCTACAAGGGTTCTAATAAAACCGCCGACCGCTCGGCGCTATGTATTTGTAGTCTTTGTACTTACAGTCACGGATTACACAATAGTATCTAACAGTACAGAAGGTTTACTTCGCAAGATGATTTAAAGAAATAGCTACCCTAGCGCTGACACAAAAAAGTGCAATTCATTTCGCAATAGCGCCTCCGCCTCCGCTATGCACCTAAAGTTGTGGTCTCTTTCTATCGCGTAGCATTATCTCTTTCAACGTTGCCTCGTGAAACAGACCGTACAAGAACTAAAGCGTCCAACTTAGCTGGCGCGCGGCGACCACGTGATAAGTGAATACGGCTTGCTACAGTAATAAATAAATAAATAAATAAATAAATAAGCCTTTATTTTCCCAACAACCTTAAAACTATTTGACATTTTGGTTTATAAATAGTACTTAAAAAAACAATTTCTTAAATCTAAGTTTAATTTAGCGTGTATGTACTATTATTATAGCTGATTTGTTGCCAGGGACACCCACTTGCGGGCGTAGGCCTCTTCCTTCCTTTGCCAATTTACTCTATCCCGTGCTAGTCGGGTCCAAGTGCTGCCGATCGCCTCCACGATGTCATCGCACCAGCGCCTTCGCGGACGCCCTCTTTTCCGTCTTGCGTTGCGTGGCCACCAGTGGAGCACGCGCTCGCTCCAGCGACCGTCTTGTGTGCGGGATACGTGTCCTGCCCATTTCCATTTCAGACGGCACGCCATCTCGGCTGCGTCTATAACCTTAGTTATTTCGCGTATATCTTTGTTCCGAACCCTATCCCGCAGTTTCAAACCCAGCATACTCCTTTCCGCCGCTCTTTGAAATACCTGTAGTCTTTCAACTATGTCTTTAGTGAGTGGCCAAGTCTGGCAGCCATATAAGAGAGTTGGTAGCAGCGCTGAGTCCATAGCTTTCTTTTTAAGACGTATTGGCATGGTAGATTTAAATATATCTTTTAGTGACCAGTATTTATTCCACGCTTTTGCGATCCTCCTCTCAACCTCTTTCGTGACCCAGTCCTTAAATGATAGCATTTGACCTAAATAAATAAACTCTTCAACATAATTTACGTCTCGAGCCTGAATAGTGATGGGTATTTTTTCACTGTTAGTCATAATGCACGTTTTGTCTGGATTCATCTCGAGTCCGCATTTTTTGCTTTCATTATCCAAGGTATTTAACATATATTGCAGATCATGATGGTTTTCGCTGAGAATCACGATGTCGTCGGCGAATCTTAAATGGCTCAAACGTTCTCCGTTGATGTTGATACCAAGTTGACCCCACTCCAGTTTTTGGAATATGTCTTCTAATAGGGCAATAAACAATTTTGGTGATATAGGATCGCCTTGACGAACTCCTCTTTTGATGCTAAAGGGTTCACCGTTTCTGTCCAGCTTTATTAATCCCTTACTCTTACTATAAATTTTATGTAGTATTCTTATATAATGTGGATCCACGCCTTGCGTTTTAAGAGCGGTCCAGAGTGATGAATGCGCTACTGTGTCAAAAGCTTTTGTATAATCTATGAAAGCTATGTATAAGTTTTTATTGTATTCTCTATATTTTTCAATTATTTGTGATAGCGTAAATAGATGATCTATTGTGGAGTATTTGGCTCGGAAGCCTGCTTGTTCCCTGGGTTGGTTACTATCAATCGTCTTTGTAATTCTTTTCAGTATTAGCGTGGTAAAAAGTTTATAAAGTGATTGCAGGAGACTAATAGGTCTATAATTATTTATATTTCTATGATCGCCTTTTTTATATAAAAGTGTTATTGTTGATGTTTCCCATTCCTGTGGTATTTCCTGTTTTATAAGTATCTGATTAAATAGCTTAGTTAACTGTGGCGTTAAAGGGTCGATTATAGCTTTAAGTACGTCGTTGGTAATGCCATCGTCTCCTGGGCTCTTCCCTGTTTTTAAACTGCTTATACACTGACGAATCTCGCTCTCCAGAAATAATGGTGGAATCATCGTCATCTTGATTTATACAAGGTATATTCTGATTGTTCAACTGGCAGCTGTACAGGTTTTTGTAAAATTGTGTAGCAGTATTTATTAGATCAAGCCTAGATGATACTAGACTACCTTTATCATTATTTAAAGAGGCTATCCAATTTTTTACGGCATCTACACTTTTTTGTTTCATCGAGCCTCGAGTTTCCATATTTTTTTCTATGGTTGCCATTCTGCTTGATTTTAGTCTTCTTTGAATTTTTCTCTGAATGCGCTTATATAAAAGACTAAGCTTCCGTTTCTCTTTTCTTGATTTATTTTTCTTCATTTGCAATTCTTCTCTTCGTTTTATTAAACTTTTAATTTTATCCGTAAGAATTGTATCTATTGCATCTTCGTTTGGTATTTGTGGCAGTTTAGATATGCTTTCTTTTATTTTGTTAACTATCATAGTATACGTATCTTGCATTTCAGATGTAGTGCGATTACTTGTTATTCCCGTAAAGATTGATTTTAATGATTCTTTTTCTAAGTTATTAAAGTTGTGCGTTTTCTTATTGAAGTTTTTTCTAGATTTTTTCCGTTTATGATTGAGAAGATATGTGGCTCTTACAAGTCTATGATCGGTCGGATGACTTGTGCCAATTATTTCTATGTTCTGTACCTTATCTTTGTTTTTTGAAAGTACGAAGTCTATTTCGTTACGTGTCGAGCTATCAGGTGATTTCCATGTCCATTTTTGTTTATCTTTCTTTTTGAAATGCGAATTCATCACGAAAAATACATTTGCCTTACAGAACTGTAGCAGCATATTGCCCCTACTATTTCTTGAGCCATACCCCCATTCTCCCATTACTTGTTTGTCTTCAAGATTCGGCTTGCCAATTTTTGCATTAAAATCACCCAGTATCAGTGTGTTATTGCCTGTTTTCTCTAACGCTTTCAGTATATCCGTATAGAATATCTCTATATCTTCGTTTGTACTGGAGCTTGTTGGGGCATATACTTGTATAATATTAAGCTCTGTTGAATCGTCAAAAACCATGTCAAGCCTTACAACTCTATCAGATATGGAAATAAAGTTTGAAATGTTATCTTTAAAAATCTTCTTTACCATGAAACCAACTCCATTGAGCCCTTTCTTACTTCCATGATACATAAAAACTCGATTATCGTCCTCTTCTATATTTGTTCCCATTTTTCTTATTTCTGACAGACCCAGGATGTCCCACTTAATATTTCGTAAGGCGTATTGCAATTCGTATTGTCTGTTGACTTCCACTAAAGATCTTATGTTATATGTGCATATGTGAAGCTTAGTGTTTATTCCGTTAATGATGTATTTGGTTTGGAAGGAAGGTTTTGGTCCCATAATACTCCCGCGGTGACCAACCGTACTGGGAGCGTTTGTTGTTGTTTTTGTTGCTTTACTATATTTCCGGGTGTCAGTGCCATTTACAAGTTTTTTGAGCCCTCCGAGAAAGAGGCAGATCGGCCTCGGTCAACATAGTTTAGTAGGTTTGATCTGGATACTTGTTTATTTCCTGCTGAAGATGTTTGCGTATTAGAAGTGTTGATCCTCTTATTTTTAATCAAAGTCAATGCGTTCGGTGACCCAGACGTTTCTCTCTTTCTCTTTTCTCGGATTGCATCCCCAGGTTTCTTAATAATTAGCTTGTCATACTTCAGAAAGGCTATGTTGCCCTTTTTCCTTTCTTCCTCAACTTGTGTTTGAAGTTGTTTTCTTTTTTCTAAAACGTCCTTGGAGTAATCCTCCTTAACATAAATGCCCGCGGGGAGGTTACTTCTATTTTTCAATATAATGTGCTTTTTCCATGAAGTTGAGAAAGCGGCTACAACGGGGCGGGTTTTATTATCTGTTTGGCGGCCAATCCTATATACCTTGGTAATTTCCAGGCTGACAAGCTGAACTCCTGCATCTATAATTATATCCTTAATGTAATCCACAAGCTCGGCTTCAGTTTTTCCTTTTTCTTCTATCCCGAAGAAGACAAGGTTATTTTTACGATTCTCTCTTTCCATCACAATAATCTTCTGTTCCAGCTCAGCAATTTTTAGTTTATGTTTTTTATTTTCTTCAGATAAAGTTCTTAATTTCTCGTCTAGTGCCTCCATCACGTGTTTAGTCACTGATGTTGTTATGACTGCCGTTTGTTGATTGAGTTTTTCTTCAAGTTTCGAAAGTAACAATTCCATACTTTTATCCATAATTTTTTTTTAATTTCGATTTTTGCTTATGGTAGGTATACTTGTGGTAGCTTTTACTTCGTATGGCTGGCCACACTAGAATCGGTTTGTTATGTTGGTATTAGAAGTGTCAATACTCCGTGCTGTGGTTCTGTCAATTTTAATACCAAGTGACAAATGGCGTTTCCGGTTTCGCTAGTGTAATTTGTCTATGGGTTTCTCTTTTAGGTTATCTTTTCGAATTTAAATTGTGTTTTGTCACTATAGTATCCCGAGTTCTCACAGTTATATTATTTCACAATCTTGTTTGTAATGTTATCTTGCGGGAGCACTAAGTCTGAACACCTAATGCGTAATGTTTTCACTGTTTCACTATATTTTTACTTGGAGCTCACTGACGTGCGTGTTTATGTTTTGACAACCCGGAAGCGGACCAGTAAGTGCTACAGTAACCCCCTGCTATATATATCAGTTAGATGTCAGCTGCTTACACTCCACAGAGGTGGTGACGGCGGTGGTGCTGGACGCGGTGTCGGGCGCGCTGCTGGCCGCGTCGTCGCACCGCGCGGCGCACGCGCTGCCGCTGGCCGTGCACGCCGACAACTGCTTCGCGTACCTCTACCGCAACGAGAAGCACCGCCGCCTGGAGATAGGTACGAGATGCACTCCACAGAGGTGGTGACGGCGGTGGTGCTGGACGCGGTGTCGGGCGCGCTGCTGGCCGCGTCGTCGCACCGCGCGGCGCACGCGCTGCCGCTGGCCGTGCACGCCGACAACTGCTTCGCGTACCTCTACCGCAACGAGAAGCACCGCCGCCTGGAGATAGGTACGAGATGCACTCCACAGAGGTGGTGACGGCGGTGGTGCTGGACGCGGTGTCGGGCGCGCTGCTGGCCGCGTCGTCGCACCGCGCGGCGCACGCGCTGCCGCTGGCCGTGCACGCCGACAACTGCTTCGCGTACCTCTACCGCAACGAGAAGCACCGCCGCCTGGAGATAGGTACGAGATGCACTCCACAGAGGTGGTGACGGCGGTGGTGCTGGACGCGGTGTCGGGCGCGCTGCTGGCCGCGTCGTCGCACCGCGCGGCGCACGCGCTGCCGCTGGCCGTGCACGCCGACAACTGCTTCGCGTACCTCTACCGCAACGAGAAGCACCGCCGCCTGGAGATAGGTACGAGATGCACTCCACAGAGGTGGTGACGGCGGTGGTGCTGGACGCGGTGTCGGGCGCGCTGCTGGCCGCGTCGTCGCACCGCGCGGCGCACGCGCTGCCGCTGGCCGTGCACGCCGACAACTGCTTCGCGTACCTCTACCGCAACGAGAAGCACCGCCGCCTGGAGATAGGTACGAGATGCTCTCCACAGAGGTGGTGACGGCGGTGGTGCTGGACGCGGTGTCGGACGCGCTGCTGGCCGCGTCGTCGCACCGCGCGGCGCACGCGCTGCCGCTGGCCGTGCACGCCGACAACTGCTTCGCGTACCTCTACCGCAACGAGAAGCACCGCCGCCTGGAGATAGGTACGAGATGCACTCCACAGAGGTGGTGACGGCGGTGGTGCTGGACGCGGTGTCGGGCGCGCTGCTGGCCGCGTCGTCGCACCGCGCGGCGCACGCGCTGCCGCTGGCCGTGCACGCCGACAACTGCTTCGCGTACCTCTACCGCAACGAGAAGCACCGCCGCCTGGAGATAGGTACGAGATGCACTCCACAGAGGTGGTGACGGCGGTGGTGCTGGACGCGGTGTCGGGCGCGCTGCTGGCCGCGTCGTCGCACCGCGCGGCGCACGCGCTGCCGCTGGCCGTGCACGCCGACAACTGCTTCGCGTACCTCTACCGCAACGAGAAGCACCGCCGCCTGGAGATAGGTACGAGATGCACTCCACAGAGGTGGTGACGGCGGTGGTGCTGGACGCGGTGTCGGGCGCGCTGCTGGCCGCGTCGTCGCACCGCGCGGCGCACGCGCTGCCGCTGGCCGTGCACGCCGACAACTGCTTCGCGTACCTCTACCGCAACGAGAAGCACCGCCGCCTGGAGATAGGTACGAGATGCACTCCACAGAGGTGGTGACGGCGGTGGTGCTGGACGCGGTGTCGGGCGCGCTGCTGGCCGCGTCGTCGCACCGCGCGGCGCACGCGCTGCCGCTGGCCGTGCACGCCGACAACTGCTTCGCGTACCTCTACCGCAACGAGAAGCACCGCCGCCTGGAGATAGGTACGAGATGCACTCCACAGAGGTGGTGACGGCGGTGGTGCTGGACGCGGTGTCGGGCGCGCTGCTGGCCGCGTCGTCGCACCGCGCGGCGCACGCGCTGCCGCTGGCCGTGCACGCCGACAACTGCTTCGCGTACCTCTACCGCAACGAGAAGCACCGCCGCCTGGAGATAGGTACGAGATGCACTCCACAGAGGTGGTGACGGCGGTGGTGCTGGACGCGGTGTCGGGCGCGCTGCTGGCCGCGTCGTCGCACCGCGCGGCGCACGCGCTGCCGCTGGCCGTGCACGCCGACAACTGCTTCGCGTACCTCTACCGCAACGAGAAGCACCGCCGCCTGGAGATAGGTACGAGATGCACTCCACAGAGGTGGTGACGGCGGTGGTGCTGGACGCGGTGTCGGGCGCGCTGCTGGCCGCGTCGTCGCACCGCGCGGCGCACGCGCTGCCGCTGGCCGTGCACGCCGACAACTGCTTCACGTACCTCTACCGCAACGAGAAGCACCGCCGCCTGGAGATAGGTACGAGATGCACTCCACAGAGGTGGTGACGGCGGTGGTGCTGGACGCGGTGTCGGGCGCGCTGCTGGCCGCGTCGTCGCACCGCGCGGCGCACGCGCTGCCGCTGGCCGTGCACGCCGACAACTGCTTCGCGTACCTCTACCGCAACGAGAAGCACCGCCGCCTGGAGATAGGTACGAGATGCACTCCACAGAGGTGGTGACGGCGGTGGTGCTGGACGCGGTGTCGGGCGCGCTGCTGGCCGCGTCGTCGCACCGCGCGGCGCACGCGCTGCCGCTGGCCGTGCACGCCGACAACTGCTTCGCGTACCTCTACCGCAACGAGAAGCACCGCCGCCTGGAGATAGGTACGAGATGCACTCCACAGAGGTGGTGACGGCGGTGGTGCTGGACGCGGTGTCGGGCGCGCTGCTGGCCGCGTCGTCGCACCGCGCGGCGCACGCGCTGCCGCTGGCCGTGCACGCCGACAACTGCTTCGCGTACCTCTACCGCAACGAGAAGCACCGCCGCCTGGAGATAGGTACGAGATGCACTCCACAGAGGTGGTGACGGCGGTGGTGCTGGACGCGGTGTCGGGCGCGCTGCTGGCCGCGTCGTCGCACCGCGCGGCGCACGCGCTGCCGCTGGCCGTGCACGCCGACAACTGCTTCGCGTACCTCTACCGCAACGAGAAGCACCGCCGCCTGGAGATAGGTACGAGATGCACTCCACAGAGGTGGTGACGGCGGTGGTGCTGGACGCGGTGTCGGGCGCGCTGCTGGCCGCGTCGTCGCACCGCGCGGCGCACGCGCTGCCGCTGGCCGTGCACGCCGACAACTGCTTCGCGTACCTCTACCGCAACGAGAAGCACCGCCGCCTGGAGATAGGTACGAGATGCACTCCACAGAGGTGGTGACGGCGGTGGTGCTGGACGCGGTGTCGGGCGCGCTGCTGGCCGCGTCGTCGCACCGCGCGGCGCACGCGCTGCCGCTGGCCGTGCACGCCGACAACTGCTTCGCGTACCTCTACCGCAACGAGAAGCACCGCCGCCTGGAGATAGGTACGAGATGCACTCCACAGAGGTGGTGACGGCGGTGGTGCTGGACGCGGTGTCGGGCGCGCTGCTGGCCGCGTCGTCGCACCGCGCGGCGCACGCGCTGCCGCTGGCCGTGCACGCCGACAACTGCTTCGCGTACCTCTACCGCAACGAGAAGCACCGCCGCCTGGAGATAGGTACGAGATGCACTCCACAGAGGTGGTGACGGCGGTGGTGCTGGACGCGGTGTCGGGCGCGCTGCTGGCCGCGTCGTCGCACCGCGCGGCGCACGCGCTGCCGCTGGCCGTGCACGCCGACAACTGCTTCGCGTACCTCTACCGCAACGAGAAGCACCGCCGCCTGGAGATAGGTACGAGATGCACTCCACAGAGGTGGTGACGGCGGTGGTGCTGGACGCGGTGTCGGGCGCGCTGCTGGCCGCGTCGTCGCACCGCGCGCCCCACGCACTGCCGCTGGCAGTGCACGCCGACAACTGCTTCGCGTACCTCTACCGCAACGAGAAGCACCGCCGCCTGGAGATAGGTACGAGATGCACTCCACAGAGGTGGTGACGGCGGTGGTGCTGGACGCGGTGTCGGGCGCGCTGCTGGCCGCGTCGTCGCACCGCGCGGCGCACGCGCTGCCGCTGGCCGTGCACGCCGACAACTGCTTCGCGTACCTCTACCGCAACGAGAAGCACCGCCGCCTGGAGATAGGTACGAGATGCACTCCACAGAGGTGGTGACGGCGGTGGTGCTGGACGCGGTGTCGGGCGCGCTGCTGGCCGCGTCGTCGCACCGCGCGGCGCACGCGCTGCCGCTGGCCGTGCACGCCGACAACTGCTTCGCGTACCTCTACCGCAACGAGAAGCACCGCCGCCTGGAGATAGGTACGAGATGCTCTCCACAGAGGTGGTGACGGCGGTGGTGCTGGACGCGGTGTCGGACGCGCTGCTGGCCGCGTCGTCGCACCGCGCGGCGCACGCGCTGCCGCTGGCCGTGCACGCCGACAACTGCTTCGCGTACCTCTACCGCAACGAGAAGCACCGCCGCCTGGAGATAGGTACGAGATGCACTCCACAGAGGTGGTGACGGCGGTGGTGCTGGACGCGGTGTCGGGCGCGCTGCTGGCCGCGTCGTCGCACCGCGCGGCGCACGCGCTGCCGCTGGCCGTGCACGCCGACAACTGCTTCGCGTACCTCTACCGCAACGAGAAGCACCGCCGCCTGGAGATAGGTACGAGATGCACTCCACAGAGGTGGTGACGGCGGTGGTGCTGGACGCGGTGTCGGGCGCGCTGCTGGCCGCGTCGTCGCACCGCGCGGCGCACGCGCTGCCGCTGGCCGTGCACGCCGACAACTGCTTCGCGTACCTCTACCGCAACGAGAAGCACCGCCGCCTGGAGATAGGTACGAGATGCACTCCACAGAGGTGGTGACGGCGGTGGTGCTGGACGCGGTGTCGGGCGCGCTGCTGGCCGCGTCGTCGCACCGCGCGGCGCACGCGCTGCCGCTGGCCGTGCACGCCGACAACTGCTTCGCGTACCTCTACCGCAACGAGAAGCACCGCCGCCTGGAGATAGGTACGAGATGCACTCCACAGAGGTGGTGACGGCGGTGGTGCTGGACGCGGTGTCGGGCGCGCTGCTGGCCGCGTCGTCGCACCGCGCGGCGCACGCGCTGCCGCTGGCCGTGCACGCCGACAACTGCTTCGCGTACCTCTACCGCAACGAGAAGCACCGCCGCCTGGAGATAGGTACGAGATGCTCTCCACAGAGGTGGTGACGGCGGTGGTGCTGGACGCGGTGTCGGACGCGCTGCTGGCCGCGTCGTCGCACCGCGCGGCGCACGCGCTGCCGCTGGCCGTGCACGCCGACAACTGCTTCGCGTACCTCTACCGCAACGAGAAGCACCGCCGCCTGGAGATAGGTACGAGATGCACTCCACAGAGGTGGTGACGGCGGTGGTGCTGGACGCGGTGTCGGGCGCGCTGCTGGCCGCGTCGTCGCACCGCGCGGCGCACGCGCTGCCGCTGGCCGTGCACGCCGACAACTGCTTCGCGTACCTCTACCGCAACGAGAAGCACCGCCGCCTGGAGATAGGTACGAGATGCACTTCACAGAGGTGGTGACGGCGGTGGTGCTGGACGCGGTGTCGGGCGCGCTGCTGGCCGCGTCGTCGCACCGCGCGGCGCACGCGCTGCCGCTGGCCGTGCACGCCGACAACTGCTTCGCGTACCTCTACCGCAACGAGAAGCACCGCCGCCTGGAGATAGGTACGAGATGCACTCCACAGAGGTGGTGACGGCGGTGGTGCTGGACGCGGTGTCGGGCGCGCTGCTGGCCGCGTCGTCGCACCGCGCGGCGCACGCGCTGCCGCTGGCCGTGCACGCCGACAACTGCTTCGCGTACCTCTACCGCAACGAGAAGCACCGCCGCCTGGAGATAGGTACGAGATGCACTCCACAGAGGTGGTGACGGCGGTGGTGCTGGACGCGGTGTCGGGCGCGCTGCTGGCCGCGTCGTCGCACCGCGCGGCGCACGCGCTGCCGCTGGCCGTGCACGCCGACAACTGCTTCGCGTACCTCTACCGCAACGAGAAGCACCGCCGCCTGGAGATAGGTACGAGATGCACTCCACAGAGGTGGTGACGGCGGTGGTGCTGGACGCGGTGTCGGGCGCGCTGCTGGCCGCGTCGTCGCACCGCGCGGCGCACGCGCTGCCGCTGGCCGTGCACGCCGACAACTGCTTCGCGTACCTCTACCGCAACGAGAAGCACCGCCGCCTGGAGATAGGTACGAGATGCACTCCACAGAGGTGGTGACGGCGGTGGTGCTGGACGCGGTGTCGGGCGCGCTGCTGGCCGCGTCGTCGCACCGCGCGGCGCACGCGCTGCCGCTGGCCGTGCACGCCGACAACTGCTTCGCGTACCTCTACCGCAACGAGAAGCACCGCCGCCTGGAGATAGGTACGAGATGCACTCCACAGAGGTGGTGACGGCGGTGGTGCTGGATGCGGTGTCGGGCGCGCTGCTGGCCGCGTCGTCGCACCGCGCGGCGCACGCGCTGCCGCTGGCCGTGCACGCCGACAACTGCTTCGCGTACCTCTACCGCAACGAGAAGCACCGCCGCCTGGAGATAGGTACGAGATGCACTCCACAGAGGTGGTGACGGCGGTGGTGCTGGACGCGGTGTCGGGCGCGCTGCTGGCCGCGTCGTCGCACCGCGCGGTGCACGCGCTGCCGCTGGCCGTGCACGCTGACGACGCGCCAAAGCGACATCTGGCCTGTATCTACAGACAGTGTTAGCCTTTGCAGTCGCCACAGATGTACGCGTTGTTAATTATTCTGTGACGCTTGCTGCTTTGTCTATAGGTCGAAGGTCAAGTAGCGGATTACAGCAAAACAAATTAATCTGTCCTGCTAGGTCGAAGGTCATTAACCCTGCGTTCGCACGTGTTTCATTACACAGGGTAATGGCATGTTAGAGATATCGAATCATTTATTATCTTTTTGCGGTTTTAGCTGACGTTGCGTAGATGTTAATGAGATAAGATCCCAGCGCAATAGCGATTTGCGGGGCTCATAGAAAGTCGTTTTGTTCCAGCCACGATGGAACTGTACGAGGGCAAGGAGCGGTGGCTGGAGGCGGGCGAGGCGTTCAGCTCGTTCGCGTCGGACCGCGCGCCGGCCGTGGAGCGGCAGGCCTACATCCTGCCCGCCGCGCCCACCGCCGCCGCCTTCACCATCACCGAGCGCTCGCTGACCGACCGGCACGTGCTGCGTGAGTACTCAGCCACGATGCAGCTGTACGAGGGCAAGGAGCGGTGGCTGGAGGCGGGCGAGGCGTTCAGCTCGTTCGCGTCGGACCGCGCGCCGGCCGTGGAGCGGCAGGCCTACATCCTGCCCGCCGCGCCCACCGCCGCCGCCTTCACCATCACCGAGCGCTCGCTGACCGACCGGCACGTGCTGCGTGAGTACTCAGCCACGATGCAGCTGTACGAGGGCAAGGAGCGGTGGCTGGAGGCGGGCGAGGCGTTCAGCTCGTTCGCGTCGGACCGCGCGCCGGCCGTGGAGCGGCAGGCCTACATCCTGCCCGCCGCGCCCACCGCCGCCGCCTTCACCATCACCGAGCGCTCGCTGACCGACCGGCACGTGCTGCGTGAGTACTCAGCCACGATGCAGCTGTACGAGGGCAAGGAGCGGTGGCTGGAGGCGGGCGAGGCGTTCAGCTCGTTCGCGTCGGACCGCGCGCCGGCCGTGGAGCGGCAGGCCTACATCCTGCCCGCCGCGCCCACCGCCGCCGCCTTCACCATCACCGAGCGCTCGCTGACCGACCGGCACGTGCTGCGTGAGTACTCAGCCACGATGCAGCTGTACGAGCGCTCATCTCTGCGCGTGTAACCCCGGCTGTCTGTTCGCAGTGGCGCTGACGACGGGCGCGGTGGTGGAGATGCCCTGGGCGTACCTGGAGGCGCGGCGCGGGCTGGCGGGCGGCGACGAGGCGCTGCTGCCGTACTCGCCGGAGCTGCCGCTGCCGGCGGAGGCCACGCTGAACTACAACCGCACGGTGCAGCGCGTGCGCAGCCTGCTCACCGCGCCCGCGGGGCTCGAGTCCACCAGTCTCGTGCTCGTCGCCGGCTTGGGTAAGCGCTGCGCCCTCCTTGTCTCCCTACATTCCACTTGTGATTCCAGCACAATCGCATGAACGTACCAAAGTTATCGCACCCGGAGGGATTTGAACCCGCGACGACTGAACTAAATGATTTCGATACGGCCGACCATAAAACGCTTTAACAATAACCAAATTACCAAAAGGTGATGTACGGAATCCCGTATCAAGTGGAATTTATAGACTACAGTCTGCACATTAATTCCTACAATTTTTTTTAATTAACATCCAGATTCAAAAGTTGTACGCGAATAAACAAGTTGTACTTGTTAATAAAATCTGTATGACAGGAAATGTGCATTGAAAAGAAAGTAACTTTTTGTATGCAGTATTAAATTCTAGATATGAAAAACAAATTCCTAGTGACAATGGTTCTTAATGGTTTAATGGTTGACTGTACTAATGACAAACTGCAAATGTGTTGTTTCCAGACCTATTCTACACGCGCGTGGCGCCATCGAAGACGTTCGACCTGCTGAAGGACGACTTCGACTACTACCTCATCACAGTGGTGCTCGGCGCGCTCGTAGTGGCCACCTACAGCACAAAGTACTTCGCGGCGCGCAAGATGCTCAAGATGGCGTGGAAGTGATGTCTGTGCTAGTGTCGTGACGGACCAGTTTGAACTGTGTTGCCAAGTGATAGAGTTGATAATTGCGTGTGCCGGCACCGGCAGTAGAATATGTACACACCACTATTGTGTTATGTTACCCTAGTACATTTTTATTAGCCACAATCAGTATAGATATTTAAATCCACGACGTCGCGCCCCACTCTTTCAAAATTTCGATTAGTATGGAGTTTGACAGAGTGGGGCGCGTCGTCGTGGATTGAAATATATAATCATCTAATACTTGGCGTCACACAAGATGCTCAAGATGGCGTGGAAGTGATGTCTGTGCTAGTGTCGTGACGGACCAGTTTGAACTGTGTTGCCAAGTGATAGAGTTGATAATTGCGTGTGCCGATACCCGCAGCAGAGTGCGTTTACATTCACATAATGTACACACCACTGTCGTATTTTGTTACACTACTACATTTTTAATAGCCACAATCAGTAATCATATAATACTTGGCGTCATACAAGATGCTCGATATGGCGTGGAAGTGATGTCTGTGCTAGTGTCGTGATGGACCAGTTTGAACTGTGTTGCCAAGTGATAGAGTTGATAATTGCGTGTGCCGGTACCGGCAGCAGAATATGTACACACCACTATCGTGTTATGTTACACTAGTACATTTTTATTAGCCACAATCAGTATAGATATTTAAATCCACGACGTCGCGCCCCACTCTTTCAAAATTTCGATTAGTATGGAGTTTGACAGAGTGGGGCGCGTCGTCGTGGATTGAAATATATAATCATCTAATACTTGGCGTCACACAAGATGCTCAAGATGGCGTGGAAGTGATGTCTGTGCTAGTGTCGTGATGGACCAGTTTGAACTGTGTTGCCAAGTGATAGAGTTGATAATTGCGTGTGCCGATACCCGCAGCAGAGTGCGTTTACATTCACATAATGTACACACCACTGTCGTATTTTGTTACACTACTACATTTTTAATAGCCACAATCAGTAATCATATAATACTTGGCGTCATACAAGATGCTCGATATGGCGTGGAAGTGATGTCTGTGCTAGTGCCGTGACGGACCAGTTTGAACTGTGTTGCCAAGTGATAGAGTTGTTAATTGCGTGTGCCGGCACCGGCAGCAGAATATGTACACACCACTATCGTATTATGTTACACTAGTACATTTTTATTAGCCACAATCAGTATAGATATTTCAATCCACGACGTCGCGCCCCATTCTGACAAAATCGCTTTTGTTTTATTCGATTAGTTTGAAGTTTGACAGAGTGGGGCGCGCCGTCGTGGATTGAAATATCTATAATCATCTAATACTTGACGTCACACAAGATCCTCAAGATGGCGTGGAAGTGATGTCTGTGCTAGTGCTGTGACGAACCAGTTTGAAATGTGTTGCCAAGTGATAGAGTTAATAATTGCGTGTGCCGGCACCGGCAGCAGAATATGTACACACCACTATCGTGTTATGTTACACTACTACATTTTTATTAGCCACAATCAGTAATCATCTAATACTCGGCGTCACACAAGATGCTCGATATGGCGTGGAAGTGATGTCTGTGCTAGTGCCGTGACGGACCAGTTTGAACTGTGTTGCCAAGTGATAGAGTTGATAATTGCGTGTGCCGATACCCGCAGCAGAGTGCATTTACATTCACATATTATATACACATTACACACCACTATCGTATTATGTTACACTAGTAAATTTTTATTAGCCACAATCAATAATCATCTAATACATGGCGTCACACAAGATGCTCGAATGGCTTGGAAGTGATGTCTGTGCTAGTGCTGTGACAGACCATTTTGAACTGTGTTTCCAAGTGATAGAGTCTATAATTGTGTATGTTGGTATCAGTAACACAGTTACCACATTCACTTGATACCTACTCGGTATAGGTTTATGTTGGTGTAGATGATTTTTAGCCACAATACCGTGCTCTGGTCTGATGACCACGTACAGTACCAAATACTTTGCGTCGTGTTGCCCAAGATTCTCAAAATGGCGTTGAAGTAATTTTAGGCAAATTAAATCGTGTTGTTAAGTGATAGAGTTGATAATTGCGTGTGTTGAAATCGTTAGCATTTTTCACATAATGTATTAAAATTCACACATATTACCTGCTATGTACAGACACAGTTGAACTTAAAAAGCCTCTTGACGTAAACCATACATTTTGTTTATGATGTGTAGGATTAAGGGTGTTGGCGTATAACCGACAGCATAGCGTACTTGCCGAGGCGCTGAAGAATTATAGTAGTGTTATTATCTTGCTGCAGACTCGGTCATAAATCATTCGAGTGTTTCGCTTTTGTTGTTCTGCAGTAATGCACAAGCACAACTCAACAAAGAAGTAGTCCCTAGATTGTGTAACTAAAACGTAATCGTAATCGGAAACCAATTTTGCCCGCTGATTGGTTCGCTGATACATGTCAGCCAATCGGGGGGTAGAATTCGCAAACGATTACGATAACGATGAATACGTTTTTCTTACGCAATCAGACCCCAGTACTAGAAGTCTTTACTACTTGTTTTGCTTAACACAAAACGGTGCAACTATTAATGCTATTATATAACTCTATCACTATGGTTGTGCAGTTGTAACCTAAAATACATCGAAATACTAAACCATGGAAGCCGATGTAAACAAATTGTCTTTCAAAAATGGTATCTATACTCTGATTCGAGCGGGAGGCCGCGGGTTCGATTCCCGTCTTGGGCTACTTTGGAATTTTATAATTACTAATTTGGCTTAGGTCTGGTCTGGTGCGAGGCTTCGGCCGTGGCTTGTTACCACCGTACCTGCAAAGTCGCGATGCTGTATAGAAACCATTAGGGTTACTCCTTCCAAGTAAGTGTGATAACATCTTCGGTTGCATCGTCACTTACCATCACGTGTGATTGCAGCCAACAACTAACTTGATGTGTATAAAAAAACCAACCAACTGGATCAAAGTAAAATTACCTCAAAATTCCACTGTCCATGCTCTAGTATTTCAATGCTAAAATGTATGTATAATAGGTATTTACAAAAGTGACTTACGGCCGCACTCAGAGACGTCACTTAACTTTAATTATCATTAAGCCCATATGATTCCGTTGACAAATGTATGGAATTTAATGTTTATTTAGTTAAGTGACGTCTCTGAGTGCGGCCGTTAGGTAATTCAAATTATTAATATAATACGTTTAATGTTATAAGCGGATAGATACAGGCGTAATCACAGCAAAACAATGCAGTACTTACCAGTAGCAAATTTTATTTAAGGTGGATGGTCGCAAAGCCATCGAATTCTAATTTTATTCAATTATTCGTAACTATTAGACTAAGGGCAGATTTTTCAATCGCCAGATAAACGTTAGCTAAGGAATAAACATGACGTTTTGACAGATTTTGTATGGCATATGTTTCAAATTTATTCCTCAGATAGTTTGTCTGGCGAATGAAAAATCAGAATTTCAGTATTTTTTTAATGGCACATTACGGAGTTTTTTAATTTAATATCTGCCGATATAAAAATATTCACGTTTTGAATAAAAACTTTGGTAATTTTTGAGGTCGTTTTAACTTTTATAGTTTGAAAAAACTTACATAAAACATGGATAAAATAAAGAAACTCACATACATACATACATGAACCCTAAAAACATTTTTTGGGCAGTCGTGTAATAATCCATACATCATCCCTTGCTCCCTCATTTAATTAGATACTGCGCCGGCACCGTTTTCCTCAGGATCTTCAACCAGTCTGCATATGTTTTACTGAGATTACGCCTATCTTTTATTTATCATGTCTATGGAAATAAGTAATATAAGTATAATAAAATAGATATTTATGAATGTGCATAGTGTGTTCAAGTGTGCAGGTAATGTACCTAGATAGTTACTAACTAAAGTATGATTCAGTGTTAATAAATAAATCAGAACTTTGCTTTTTGGAGAGCAGCATAATATGGTCGAAATGTATCATGATTTAACGAATGCGATTGCAATGATCTTTAGTCGTGATTAAATAAATGATCTTATTGGGCATGTGATGGGTGTGCCCGCGAAATACAGTTTTTGTGTGTTTTTTTGCAATTTTTAATCTGATAAGACAATATTTAGATTGCGATATGTGTAAATGTCCTGATATATGTTTATTATATGTTTAAAAAAATAATAAAGAAAAAGGGAAGAAATAGGCTTATGACAGGAAATTCCATCTTCATGCGTTTATATAAAAATCTTTGATTGTAAATGTCCAGTTAAAGAAATTAGTCTGAGATTTGCTAGCTACTTACTTCAAACTCGATACTCGGACTAATTTTTTTAAAATGGACGAATTTTGGATGAATTTTTTAAATTTTTAAGTATATCAAAATGTTTAAGCAAAGATTTTGATATATGCATGCCATGTGAAGGTACCATTACAGCAATTTGACTGTTACACAACCTACGACTTAAACTACCTACTACTGTCTTACTAGCTTAAAATTGTGAAAAACCAAATAAATATGAATTTGACGGGCTGGCCTGTGAATGTCGCCGTAATCAAGATGATTAAATTCGTTAACTGCATTGCTCATTGCAACCGAAATTTAGTTCATGATTAACTTTTTGCTATTTCTGTACAGTAGTGAGTTACAGTTTTAAATAAAATTGGTTAAGGTAAAGCTTGTAGATTTTATGTATAAAATTCCTATGTAAGTACCTAATCTTATTGGCATTTTTTACATATAAACACAACTATTATATATTATATTTACATAAAGTGCAATACAACAAATACAGAACAAATGCCTTGTTTAAATGCCTTAGCGTGTCCGTAGTGAATTAATGGGTATGACTGGGTGGCGAAATCGTATTCATTATAACGGAGGATGAAAAAATGTATACAAGTAGAAACTTTGCCACTGAACAAAACTCAAAACACTCGAAAGTCTGTAAACCAGCTGATAAACTATGTTACTTGACTAATGCACTTTCTTCTTGAAGATGCTTCGGTGTCAGAGTGAAACTAACATATTTTTTTGAAGTTGGGTTCTAGAATATACAGTTTCATCTGGCTCAAGGGGGTCTTTGGGGTCAAAGGGGGTCTCTGGCCCAAGTTTCATCTGGTAATGGGGAGGTGTCGGTTTTACCATTGTTATCAATAGATGGCGCTGTTTCAATATCAAATCTAAGTTAACTTTCTTTCGATCGAATAAATAAAATATAAGTAAAAATATGTAATTAAAGCTCCCATAATACGGGACAGAAATGCCTATTCTATAACACCTGCATGACTGTGGTGAGATCAAAATATTTGCTATCCCCTGTCGTAGTTTATTTGTTATGGCCATTTTGTTGCATTATTATTTTTAACCATCTATAATATATTTTTAATATAAATCAGTTTAAAATTAGAGTTGGATGATGGATCCCTATCACCGTCAAGTCATAATATGATAATAATCTTTAGCTAGTGAAATTTAGGTATATTGATATTTAAAGTAACGACAGAATTCTGTCTAAATATTTTCTATTGAAAAGCAATTCCAAAAAGAGAACATCAATCATCATGCAGGCTACGCGGCTAAGTATCAAATAATACTTGTATTTAATTAGTGAAATCTATGATATTAGGACTAAGTCTCAATAACTAGTGATAACCGTGATATCTTTTGTCATAAAAAAGATCTACACTATATTTTAGGGCTGACAAAATAGTTCAAAACATTTCATAAAGAAACATGAATGTGCTGCCATCTAACACGTACTCAGTGAACTTCCAAGGAGTGATGCAAGATACCACGCCATAATTGGTACCAGTTGATGAGTATCTTCCCAGCTAGATGGCGCTGCTCACTCTTTCCGTAAATCTGTATCGCGCTGTGTAGATTCTTCGCCGCGCAATGACTACCGTCGGTTGCGGGCTTCAAGTCATACTTACCTGGCGTAGGGGATACCGTGATCACGAAGGCGGTTCCCCCAGAGCGAGGCCCTTCCATTGCACTGCGGCTGGGTTGACCTCTGCGATTATCCCTAATGTGGATAACTCGGACGCGTAATTTTTGGTAGTGGGGACTGCGTACGCGCCGTCCCCCCGTAATTAAAATTTAAATCCCTCCCATAGCCGTCATACTGTGAGTGTGCTTCGCAAACGTAGCTCATAATATACCCTGAAGCTACATTTGCGCAGTACCGACAAAATACAGATACAACCTCTCCATACTGACTCTATGTGTAACTCGTTTACATTTCGATTAAGGTGCGTACTAAATAAACGACGGAAAACAAAAACAAACTATATAAGGGTTCCGATCTTTTGACGTGATAACGTTTAATAAATTGATGAACACCAGCAACGCACATGAAAAATAGTAACGTTCCGCGTAACTTTCCACCTGAGCTTGTGCGTGCCGTGCTTGGAAGCCTAAAAAAAATAATGTAATCCAAACACATTTTCACATTTTTCCGTGAGAATTATTATTATCTATTCCAATAACAATATTGTTTACCTATACTTATGAAGTTAATTTATGAATAATATAATATATGAATAATAGTTTTGTATAACTATTAAATAAATAAATTATTATTCTTTGTACCTATGTAAATAGTCATGTATGCATTTAACCGAACGTACTCGTAAATATGTAAAACAGAAAATATGTTTAAATCTAATCATCAAATTAATTGAGTGATTGAAGACAACTTTAGACTCGAAAACAATAAAAATATGCAAAGATGAAAGAATTATTGTTAGTAAGAGGTATTGTCTTTCAAGTTTTAATAACCATGGTTTTTAACTAAAAGTAACTTTTTTTGCAATGTAGAAACAGATCAGTGAATGCGTTTTATATATAATAAATAGGTCTATAGGTTTTCCCGGAACACTTTTTTCGTGAATTTTGTATTAGATAGTACCTAAGTCAAAGTTTAAATTTTCTCGAAAATTCATTGAAACCAAATTACGTAGTTTTAATTGTTTGTTTGTCCTAATTTTGTTTATGATCCATAAAAATAATTTGCTAAAGTATGAAGCAATATAATAAAAAATGCATTTAAGCATTGTATTTTTAATCATTACTTTTAAGAATTCACGTATAAGTAGGTGTGCGGTCTCGGTTTAAAGTGGGTATATTTGTTTTTTGGGAACGAATTTGTTTTCAATAATAAAAATAAAAACTGAAGTAACTAACTACCTATGTGTGTTCTCATTTATCTAATCCTAAAGTTAGCTGATTTTAAAAAAAGCTTTTCAAGACGCAAAGTTTCAAAAACTTAACTACAATCAGTCTATCAAAAATAAAGTTTGGATTTGATTCAGCTTAATTGGTATGGGATTCCATACATCTATGGTCATTATGCTTTTACCACATCTAAGTTAGAGAGTCATAGAAGTAACAAAAACAAATATATTATATGTTCATCAATATGTTTATTCAATTAACATTTACATTTCAATTAAGACTTCCGTGAGTAGACATAATAATTTTACTGAAAAAACGGCTAAAACTCACTATGACTTGGATATTATGTTATAGCTCGGGCGTCCGCGCGTGCACTATGCCCCTGAAGAAGGACCCCTGATGGGTCCGAAACTGGTCGGGCGATCCTGACCAAGTCATAGTGAGTTTTAGCCGTTTTTTCAGTAAAATTATTTACATTTCAATCTCGTTTTATTTCAAAACGAATGACAACATTTATAAAATGTATTTCTCTTATTCTAAATACATTAACGTTCATAATTAAAGAAACTAAGTAACACATTGTTTTCATTTTGTTAAAACTCTTACTTAAAATAGAGGCGGAATAATTATACTCTGTTTTGTTTAATTCCTTAGAAGTGAAATTGCTGACAAAAGAGAGACTAACGATTTCCAAAATCATTCATTTGTGTGGCTTTTCAATTACTTGAATTTTAATATTTTTTACTTCTTTATACAAGTCGCAGTACCTAATTAGCGCTGAACGTAGCGTGGTGGGGATACGCATGACGTAACTGCGGAAAAGGGACAGAATGTGACTTCTGCACTAAGCGCGTGCGAACGATACGCCAGTGCTGCCAATCAAAAAGCTTACTTAGCCACGGAATACATAATAGTACCTAACGGTACAGAAGGTTCACTCCGCAAGATGATTTAAAGAAATAGCGACTGTAGCGCTGACACAAAAAGTGCAATTCAGTTCGCAATAACGCCTGGCTCCGCCTCCGAAAACAATACGCAACAAACGCAAAGTTGTGGGCTCTTTCTATCGCGTAACTTTATCTCTTACGACGTATTAGGGCTGCCTCGTAATCGTATTATTAAATAATTGCGTAAAATAGACGCATTACGCACGCCCGCCCCGCGACCCGCTTACGCTCATGACATCTTATTTTCGACTCCTGCAATAGACTCCGGCGGGCGGCCGAAAAAAATGTCGCCAATTTACTGAAGTCAAAAATGTTTGTTTTGACACCAACAGCGTCAGTTGTAAGCCGACCGCAGTGTTACGTATGGACAGTGGTCCACGCCACAGATTATACTTGTTATTAGTCCGCACGCGAGTTTCAACAGGGACGATTTCCGCCATGTTGCGCCGTATTGGCAGAAATTTTGACATCCAAGAAAAAAGTAGCGCTTACTTTTCAGGGTTACGTACCCAAGGGTAAAAATCACAGATCAGGGAAAGAGAAAAATGGACCGCAGTATTGTCTATGTCCCGCGGCCCACGCATCAGATCACTTTAGAGCGAGGCCCCATTAGTGCGTTGCGTCGTCGTTGTGTCGGTTGCCATATATTTTTTACGACATGACCCATTAGACCGTAGCGTCGTCGCACGCGACAATTCAATGGATCGACGGACGAGAGACGAAGCGGGAGGGAGGGTGATGCGCTGCGTTGTCGGAGCTCCGCTGTGTTAGGGCTATCAAAGGAGATATCCAGAATCTTCTATGGTTTCTACGTTTATTTCAGCGGTGGCGTAATAAAAGCAACAAAAGAACACGTTTGTATGTATCCATTGCGAAGGCTGAACTGAGACGCAGCCAGTGTTGCTGCGACGCTCTTGCGCTGCGATATCGTGCGTCGTCGCAACGCAGGTGTGGCATACAATGCGCTGTTCCGTTGCGACGACGCGACGCAACGCAGCGCAACGCACTAATGGGGCATCGCTCTTACACGTTATTCACTTGTGTACGTAGAATATGAGCTTGATGTTAGCGTCGTAGTCTTTGTCCGTCGCGGAGTAGGGCGTGCCGTGCACGGGCTTGAGCGCGAGTCCGTCGACGTGGTGCGGCGGCGGCTGCAGCACGTCCGCGTTGCCGCACACGCCCCGCAGGTAGTACCACGCCGCGCCGTAGTTCAAACATAGGACCGCCTTGAAGAACTTCACTGCCAGCATCTGTGCAAAATGGAGAATAATATAAAAGATTTGTCCATCTTCTTTGACGTGATAACGTTTAATAAATTGATGAACACCAGCAACGCATATGAAAAATAGTAACGTTCCGCGTAACGTTCCACCTGAGCCTGTGCGTGCAAGCGAGAGCGCGCAACAAGCGATAGAGAGGCACGATAAAACAAACGATAGAGAGGCCAATTATGACGTTATCACGTAAATCTATCGTCCGTAAACCGACTTTACAGACAACCAATTTTTTTTTAAATGTTACAATAAAACTTATCACTAGCTTACTCTTACTATACAAGTCTTGCCCGCCTGGAATGGTGCATACTGGCTGCATTTCCGCGTTGAACAGCTAGGCTGATACGTTGCGTAAAAAAATGAGCCAGCCCTTCTGTCACCAGTTGAGGCTATATGAACCGCGGGGAACGCTCTCGAAGGAATTTTCTCCATCTTATAAGTTACATATTTCCTAGTTTGAAAAAAAGAGAAAAAATTGGTGGCGCCGCTGTCTAACTTTCATCCATGCATGGGTAACATCCAGCCGCTAAAATTTATATTTTATTTAAGGCAATGAGTTTTGCGCGAATAACAGTTGCAGGTAGGTGTCTGAGATGCCGCACTGAGCGCATCGCGCGTGGTCTCACCTGCAAGGGCTTGGGCTGCTTGCAGGACAGGTACGCGTGCGCGCTGGCCATGGCCTGCGACAGCCGCTCCTCGTCCAGGTGCAGGTCGGCGACCAGCGCGGGCATGGCGGCCAGCGCGCCCAGCTGCAGGTAGTAGGAGTGCGAGATGCCGCACTGAGCGCATCGCGCGTGGTCTCACCTGCAAGGGCTTGGGCTGCTTGCAGGACAGGTACGCGTGCGCGCTGGCCATGGCCTGCGACAGCCGCTCCTCGTCCAGGTGCAGGTCGGCGACCAGCGCGGGCATGGCGGCCAGCGCGCCCAGCTGCAGGTAGTAGGAGTGCGAGATGCCGCACTGAGCGCATCGCGCGTGGTCTCACCTGCAAGGGCTTGGGCTGCTTGCAGGACAGGTACGCGTGCGCGCTGGCCATGGCCTGCGACAGCCGCTCCTCGTCCAGGTGCAGGTCGGCGACCAGCGCGGGCATGGCGGCCAGCGCGCCCAGCTGCAGGTAGTAGGAGTGCGAGATGCCGCACTGAGCGCATCGCGCGTGGTCTCACCTGCAAGGGCTTGGGCTGCTTGCAGGACAGGTACGCGTGCGCGCTGGCCATGGCCTGCGACAGCCGCTCCTCGTCCAGGTGCAGGTCGGCGACCAGCGCGGGCATGGCGGCCAGCGCGCCCAGCTGCAGGTAGTAGGAGTGCGAGATGCCGCACTGAGCGCATCGCGCGTGGTCTCACCTGCAAGGGCTTGGGCTGCTTGCAGGACAGGTACGCGTGCGCGCTGGCCATGGCCTGCGACAGCCGCTCCTCGTCCAGGTGCAGGTCGGCGACCAGCGCGGGCATGGCGGCCAGCGCGCCCAGCTGCAGGTAGTAGGAGTGCGAGATGCCGCACTGAGCGCATCGCGCGTGGTCTCACCTGCAAGGGCTTGGGCTGCTTGCAGGACAGGTACGCGTGCGCGCTGGCCATGGCCTGCGACAGCCGCTCCTCGTCCAGGTGCAGGTCGGCGACCAGCGCGGGCATGGCGGCCAGCGCGCCCAGCTGCAGGTAGTAGGAGTGCGAGATGCGGTACGCGGAGCCCGTGTCCTTCAAGTAGCTCTCTTGCGCCGAGCGTATGAGGAACTTGTACATCTCTTGGAGGACATCCCTGGAAATGTTCGCGAAATATTAATATTTATGACGACCAACGTGGTGCAGTTGATGCGTTCAGATTAATCCGTAAATTAAAGTCCGAATGTCTCCGATTAGAGTTCCAATACGGGCCGTTGGTAGGATTTTATAATTCACTTGGCAGCTGTATGTTACTTTGTTTATTCTATTTAAGATTGACATCATGACGGGCGGGTTATCAGCTTGGCCACCAGCAGCAACAGCTCTTTGTCATGGTAAAGACCAGTTACTTACTTGACAGCTCGGCTCCTCAAGAAATCCTTCGAGAGCGCCGCCAGCACCACGAACAGGTCGAAGGCGCGCCTCATGACGGGCGGGTTGTCAGCGCGGAACTTGGCCACCAGCGGCGCCCAGGTCTGGTGCACCAGCGGCAGCAGCTCGTTCTCATAGCTCCGCAGCAGAGGAAGCCCGAAGGTCAATATCTGCAGCGCCAGGAGCGACTCCTCGCGGTTCGACGGGATGAAGTTGATGCAACGCTTCAGTATGGTGACCGTTACTCGGATGTGTTGCGGCAATGGTGGGGATTCCTCTGGGAAATGGACAATAATGTATGAACATACTGTCGGACGCCCGCGTGAATTTCAGGCTATAATAAATCCCGTGGGAACCATGAATTTTTGTTGGCATCACGGTCAGGTTTGAGAGGCAAGTCCCCGGTTTCTATTCCCCGCACGGCCCAGTTTGGAATTTTATTATTATTTCTAAATGCCAATGTTTCCTGTTTAGCGGTTTTTAAAAGCTTTTATTACAGAATATACTTTGATGAGCAACTATGCTCAGGAACTACATAACCTTGTGCCTCTTTCTTTCAAGTTTCTAGTACGTACGTAAGACGCGTTTTTCTTCCAAGTTTCTAGTACGTACCGCGTAGGTGTGCGCCCCTTCAAGCTTTCGTGTTCCTAGCCAAGTACAATCTTGGTACCTTCAAGAGAAGAGTGAATAGGCATTTTCTATGCAAGCGCGCTCCAACCTAGAGGCTAGACCTCATCATTGCTTTTCATCAGGCATTATTGTCATCAAGCGCAAACCTGTCTACAATAAAAAGAAAAAAATTGGTGTCTGTAAAGTCGGTTTACGGACGATAGATTTACGTGATAACACGTCATAATTGGCCTCTCTATCGTTTGTTTTATCGTGCCTCTCTATCGCTTGTTGCATGCTCTCGCTTGCACGCACAGGCTCAGGTGGAACGTTACGCGGAACGTTACTATTTTTCATGCGCGTTGCTGATGTTCATCAATTTATTAAACGTTATCACGTCAAAAAAGTGGCTCTGGTCTGATCCGGTGGCAGTTTTCGGCCGCGGCTGGTTTCTGGCAAAGAGACACCGCTAAGCGATTTAGCTTTCCGATGCGATACCTGTCCTAGGGTCTTCGTAATCCAAGATCTCTTCTTCTCTCCTCTTCATATCTTCCTCATACATTTCCTTCGCAGACTTTTTCACTGATTCGAACTCCTCCGCGGTTAATAACCTGAAATACAGATAAATAAGGTGTAATTATAATGACTACGAGTGTGTTACTTACTATACGTATAGTAAAAGGTTAACTCAGTCGTCTTAATCATTTTCATTGGAGTACTCAAATATAATTGTTATACAGCTACTAGCTGCAAAAATATGATAAAAAATATTATACAAAAAACTAGATATTGATTTCACAGATTCAAGGATTAATTGCAGACTACAGCCAAGGTCCACAGTTTTCTATATGTAGGCTCAAAAATGGATTTAACTTTTTTTCTAAAATTTTTGGCAACTCATTCAAATATTTTGCGAAACAGTGCATAACAAAAAAACAATAAATACCATTGGCTTAAAATGGTATTTTGTCGTGGGTTTTTTCCTGTTCCGCCTTAAAATCTTTGTAATTTTTGTATTTAAGTCGTGAAAAATAGTTATCACTAAGTATAATCGTATTTTACTAACTATTCTATAAGGGTTTGTAACTCAGGGCTACGAGTCAATTAATTATTAATCATTTGATTATTTCTTCATTTTACTTTTTTTGTCGTTGTGGTGTGGTTTAGTGTAATGTTAGCCAATGCAGAATAATTTAGAAATTATATGATTCCAAAATAGCCAGTGGTGGGAATCGAACCCACAATGGTGGAGGGAGGTTTCTGAAACTATAATATACCTCACAGATTCCGCTTCATTCTCCGCGAATTCCACGACGTCTTTCATAACATCGACCTCTTGAGCTTGGTCGTCGTGTTCGGCTGTGGTTGGCTCCTTCAGGAACCACGTCCGCATGCAGGTGACGAACGCTAGGAACACCTGCAGGTACGCGTGGAGATGCCTCTCGTAGTATTTGTCACAGCACTGCACCACCACCTGCAAACGTTGGGTTTTTTTTATTAGGAATACCAGAAATTAAAAAATTCTAAAGTGACCCTTGAATTCGAGCGGGCGCCACAAACGCCAGAGGTCGTCAGATAAGATATTATTAACATGGTTATGGCCTTAGATAAAGCACGGTCGCGGAGCACGAAGAATTTCGTACATTCACCTGTTACTACCTGTCTCTGTCACTCCCGCGTCAAAATAATGCGGTCACGCTCGCACAGATGCAATGACCCCGTCCTGTGCGAGCGTGACCGCATTATTTTGACGCGGGAGTGACAGAGACGGGTAGTAACAGGTTAATGTACGAAATTCTTCGTGCTCCGCGACCGGACTTTATCACATGGTGATGTTATATTATGTGCTGCGCTCGCCATTCTGATATATCAGCGGGGCTAGGCTAGACAAAGTAACAGTCGTTTAGCGTTGACGACAGTAGATAAAAATGTATGGACAAAACAAGTGACTGTAGAAAGACCACGTGACGGTCTATACCGAAAACACGCTTTTTTTGAAAATCGACAACAACAATTTGAACGCTCCCTGGCGTTCTCGCAGACCTTGTAGATAACTTTATCGTACTTCGCATGACAAGTGACAACCGACAGTGAACAACGCTATAAGCATAAGATTCTGCTTTCATTTGTTTTCATTCGTCACGTGTTTTGTCCATACATTTTTATCGTCAAGAATTCCATCAAACATCATCAAATGCCGCAGTATAGAACTGAGCACATACAGGCTACGACAGTCGCTGTGGAAGACCAAGCAGGTTTGCTCAGTGTATCTGCAGTATACTGCCCGCCGAGACACAAAATAACTGATGATATGTTTACACATTTCTTTAAATCCCTCGGTAATCGATTTGTGGCAGGAGGAGACTGGAACTCTAAACACACATTCTGGGGCTCCAGACTGATAACTACCAGAGGCAGACAATTAAAACTAAGTGTGGAGAATAATAATCTTTCCACAGTCTCTACAGGTGAACCAACCTATTGGCCGAGCGATATGAACAAAACACCAGACCTTTTGGATTTCTTCATAACCAAAGGATTATCTAAACAGTACCTTAAACCAGAATCATGTTACGACAGCTCTTCGGATCACACACCCGTTCTACTAACAATAAATACAAAGATAATTGAATACTCGAAGGCAGAAATGCTGTGTAATAGATTCACAGACTGGGAATCCTTTAGAGAATTTATAAATGAAAGAATTATACTCAAAATCGCTTTAAAGACCCCAGACGATATAGAGGAAGCAACTATATATATAACGAGTCTTATACAAAATGCTTGCTGGATTAATACACCTGCAATCCAAGGAAGACACAAAATTGAAAACCACCTAGTAGAAATTAAAAATGCGGTTTTGGAAAAAAGGAGGCTGCGCCGAATCTGGCACCAGAGTAGGCATCATGAGGACAAAACAAACTTTAACAGAGCTGCTAAAGACCTCACTGAGATGCTGCAGCGTTGGCACGATAACACGTTCGAAGCTCAACTAGAGTCGCTTACTCCAACAGCGGCAACTAACTATTCGTTGTGGAAATTTGCCAAGAACTACAATATACCACAGGTTGCCAAGCCGCCAATCCGGATGAGCCACAGCTGGGCAAGGACCTCATCAGAAAAGGCCAACGTCTTTGCTGAACACTTAGCCAAAGTATTCTGTCCGAACGATACATCTGATGCAGATGCTGAGCTGCATGTAAACCAAACCCTAAATTTGGATCTACAAATGTCTCTTCCACCAAACGCAGTAACAGTCCGAGAGACATGGGGAACTATTAAAAGACTGAAAGACAAAAAAGCTCCTGGATTCGATCTTATAACTAAAGAAGTCCTGAAACAACTCCCTAGAAAGGCAGTTGTATTTTTAACGACTCTATATAATGGTATACTGAGAGTGCAACACTTCCCCCAGTTGTGGAAAGTATCACAAATCTTAATGATACATAAACCTGGTAAACCGCCAAACGATGTCACCTCGTATAGACCAATAAGCCTACTACCGATCCTCTCTAAAGTTTTTGAGAAACTATTGCTGCGAAGAATCCAACCCATTCTAAATGCAAACAACATAATACCTTGTCATCAGTTTGGATTTAGGCAGGAACATTCAACTGTCGAACAAGTGCACAGGGTTTATGAAAAAATTAGGAAAACACTTGAAGAAAAAGAGTACTGCTCCGCAGTCTTTCTCGACATACAACAAGCATTCGACCGTGTCTGGCATGATGGTCTCCTGTACAAAATAAAGACACATATACCTCACAGCTATTATCTGCTATTTAAATCTTATTTATCGGAGAGACTGTTTCAAGTTAAAGAAATGGACGCAACATCAAAACTGTATGAAATAAAAGCTGGCGTTCCACAAGGGTCTGTACTGGGACCTGTGCTTTATACCTTATATACAGCAGACTTGCCTATGGTGAAAGGCGTTACAACAGCCACCTTCGCTGACGATACTGCTATCTTAACTAGCAACAAAGATCCAGTAGTGGCCTCTTCACAACTACAGAAAGGCCTTGATGCGATATGCAAATGGCTTAACGCAAACAAGATAAACGTCAGTACCTCGAAATCAGTGCATGTCACCTTCACCTTGCGCAAAGAGAACTGCCCACCAGTCTATTTAAATGGAACTGAACTCCCACATAGAGATAATGTAAAATACCTCGGGATGCATCTTGACCGTCGTATGACATGGCAACATCACATAAAAACTAAGAGAGAAGAAATTAACATTCGTTATAAAAACTTATACTGGATAACAGGGCGTAACAGCAAACTTTCAATAGACAACAAGCTTTTAATTTATAAGACTATACTTAAACCAATTTGGATGTACGGAATACAATTATGGGGAAGTTCCAGTGATTCCAATATATCAATATAAAGAACGCAAAACCTGATTTTACGACAAATATCTAATGCTCCTTGGTTCATAACCAACAAAGAAATCCAGGAACATCTAAATATAAAAAGCGTTAAGGAAGAAATCAACACTTGTAAAGAAAAGTACAAAGGGAAAATTGAAAATCACCCGAACGAACTTGCGATCAAGCTAATATCATGTGATTACACAAAAAGACTAAAAAGGAAAAACGTATTTTAAGACATAAGAGTAGATGCCCTCAATGGAGGACACACTCGCCAAGTAAAGCGACCCAGAACACATCCGCTTAAAGTTCCCAGAACTGATCGCAGATTTACCAGGAAGAAAAAAAAAAAAAAAAAAAAAATTTATCTACTGTCGTGAACGCTAAACGACTGTTGCTTTGTCTAGCCCCGCAGACCTTAAGTCTCATTATGCCTAGTAATATTGAATGGAAGCAGAACATGGATCAGTAATATAGCATGGAAGCAACAGTACCGGTGTTGGGACGATGCGTGCGTTGAAGAAAGTGTTGGAAGAATTGTGTGTGGTGTTTTATGTGGGCAGTGTTCCTGCAGATAGCGGATAGTAAAAAAAAAATTGGTCGTCTGTAAAGTCGGTTTACCGACGATAGATTTACGTGATAACGTCATAATTGGCCTCTATCGTTTGTTTTATCGTGCCTCTCTATCGCTTGTTGCGCGCTCTCGCCTGCACGCACAGGCTCAGGTGGAACGTTACGCGGAACGTTACTATTTTTCATGTGCGTTGCTGGTGTTCATCAATTTATTAAACGTTATCACGTCAAAAATCTGTCATGTTCAGTAATGTCGCAGCCTGTAGTGCCAGACAACCTAAACACGGTAATGCTTCGCAATTACTGCTTTCCGGCAATACCTGACTCTGCGGCGGATTTGGCCGAACTCAAACAAGAAGATTGAAGGTCATACACCAGGTAAAGAAACTTAGAGGCTTGGCCATACTTACATGTTCAACAATCCCGTACAAATAGTCCAGTATGCTGGAGTCGCTGTTCTCCAGCACCACTGACAGGATCTGCAGCGCCGACTGCGTGTTCCACGCCTGACAACAAAACAAAACATACTGCTTGTTAAATATATTAAAGAAGAAGAAACACTTTTATTACACTCACAAATAATAAAAACAAAATTATGCAAAAAAACAGAGATTTTTTTTTAAAAATGGCAAAGTCATAACCTGCCTTAAATCTGCAAGAAATCTCTTCCACGATACATTTGACTATAAGAAAATGTAATGGAAAAATGGCAAAAGTGATCAACCTATCAATTGGATATTTGAGTTTTCGATTAGATATCATAGAAATAGAATAGTGGCTACGGCTGCAGCCTGCACAACAATGGACAACTTTTATATTATCAACACGTTTTAACGGCAAAAAAGGGAAAGTTGACGAATTTCATGTTGGTCGAAATTTATCAGGAACAGTATAGATATTTCAATCCACGTAGACGCGCCCCACTCTGTCAAAGTCGGTTATGCTTTATACGATCCGTATCGAGTTTGACAGAGTGAAATATACAGGGTTATATAAAAAATACCAGAAATCTCTCGACACTTAAATAATATCATTAAAAGTAACAACTTTTATACTACAACTTTCCAAAATTTCGTATTAATTTGTGTCATACAAAAATTTAATAAATTATGTTATTTCTGTAACGTGACATTACACTGTGAAACGAAATACAGGTAATCAGCGGTTATGACTGTCCCTGTTGCCAAACCGCTGCGACAGGTTAAGACATAGGCGGTGCTAATGAGAAAGATAAAGATGCACAATACTCACAATAACTGGCGAAAGATTAAAGCTAAGCGCACACTGCGATGCGATTTTTTTCCGCATGTTCAATGCGAAACTTAATCGTAATCCGAATATTATACCTACGCGCACCACAACCTTTGTCGATTTTTTTTCGATCTTCCTGGCGCAGTGGCGCGCGCGCTCGGATTCGAGTGGGAAGTCGCGGGTTCGATTCCCGCCACGGGCCTCTTTGGAACTTTATAATTTCTAATTTTTCTTAGAAATGGACTGGTGGGAGGCTTGGGCCGTGGCTAGTTACCACCCTACCAGCAAAGAGGCACCGCTACGCGATTTAGCGTTCCGGCGCGATGCTGTGTAGAAACCGTAAGGAGTGGGTTATACTTACCCCTTCCAAGTTAGTACGCTAACATCTTCGGCTGCATAATCACTAACCATCAGGTGAGATCGCAGTCAAGTACTAACTTGTAGTGTGTAAAAACCCAGGATTTATTTTCGCACCACGAAAGACAGGGAGCAATCATGTCACATGAGAGAGTTGCGCTTGCGACTATTTCCGCAGTGCGCGGGACTCAAGTATTTTTCCATATAACACAAAATATATTGACAAATTCGCATCGTACTTGCGAATATTAATCACATGCGATTATTTTTCGCAGTGTGCGCTTAGCCTAACGACGAAGGGGTGCAGCGTGCGGGGCGGGGAGGACGAATCACGGATCAGTGACCGCGCGCGGCGTTGCCGATATTACGTACAGACTACAGAGTAGTTACAAAGAAATAATGTATGCAAAATATTGAATAAGTGATATTTCTCAAAATATCGAGTTAAAACAAAAGTTGTAGAACAAAAGTTGTTACTTTTAATGATATTATTTAAGTGTCGAGAGATTTCTGGTATTTTTTATATAACCCTGTATATAGTCGACTTACCTTTTTCAGTCGCGAGGTGATTTGGCTGGTGAAATAGTCGGCGTTCTCCGCGATCAGTTGCGTGACGCTGTCATGGCCGAAAGCTGCTGCTACGTCGTTGATGGCCTTGAGACCGGCCAGGTGGAGATTCTCGTATTTACTACCTGAAAGGTGCAAAAGGTAGGAAGGACTAAGAAACCATAAAGAGGACTAAGAAACTTGCTTTTGCTTGCTTGCTTGCTTGCCTCGGCAATGGACTGGCAAGTGCAATCAGCAAGATAACTTATATAACGTACCGACTCGTTCCAGGATGAGGCACAAAGTCCTCAGCAAGTAAGGCTGGTACTCGGTGCCGAGGCGCCTCGCCATCATGTCGAGCCCCTCGATGACGAGGCAGCTAAAGGCCATGTTTCTCTACGCCTCGGCGAGGGACGGGCCAGGGTGACAGTTAGCACGATAATTTATATAACGTACCGACTCGTTCCAGAATGAGGCACAAAGTCCTCAGCAAGTAGGGCTGGTACTCGGTGCCGAGGCGCCTCGCCATCATGCCGAGCCCCTCGGTGACGAGGCAGCTGAAGGCCATGTTCCGCTGCGCCTCGGCGAGGGACTGGCCAGTGTGACAATTAGCACGATAACTTATATAACGTACCGACTCGTTCCAGAATGAGGCACAAAGTCCTCAGCAAGTAGGGCTGGTACTCGGTGCCGAGGCGCCTCGCCATCATGCCGAGCCCCTCGGTGACGAGGCAGCTGAAGGCCATGTTCCGCTGCGCCTCGGCGAGGGACTGGCCAGAGTGACAATTAGCACGATAACTTATATAACGTACCGACTCGTTCCAGAATGAGGCACAAAGTCCTCAGCAAGTAGGGCTGGTACTCGGTGCCGAGGCGCCTCGCCATCATGCCGAGCCCCTCGGTGACGAGGCAGCTGAAGGCCATGTTCCTCTGCGCCTCGGCGAGGGACTGGCAAGATTATTAATCAGCACGATAAGTTGTATAACATACCGACTCGTTCCAGAATGAGGCACAAAGTCCTCAGCAAGTAGGGCTGGTACTCGGTGCCGAGGCGCCTCGCCATCATGCCGAGCCCCTCGGTGACGAGCCAGCTGAAGGCCATGTTCCTCTGCGCCTCGGCGAGGGACTGGCAAGATTATTAATCAGCACGATAAGTTGTATAACATACCGACTCGTTCCAGAATGAGGCACAAAGTCCTCAGCAAGTAGGGCTGGTACTCGGTGCCGAGGCGCCTCGCCATCATGCCGAGCCCCTCGGTGACGAGGCAGCTGAAGGCCATGTTCCTCTGCGCCTCGGCGAGGGACTGGCAAGATTATTAATCAGCACGATAAGTTGTATAACATACCGACTGGTTCCAGAATGAGGCACAAAGTCCTCAGCAAGTAGGGCTGGTACTTGGTGCCGAGGCGCCTCGCCATCATGCCGAGCCCCTCGGTGACGAGCCAGCTGAAGGCCATGTTCCTCTGCGCCTCGGCGAGGGACTGGCAAGATTATTAATCAGCACGATAAGTTGTATAACATACCGACTCGTTCCAGAATGAGGCACAAAGTCCTCAGCAAGTAGGGCTGGTACTCGGTGCCGAGGCGCCTCGCCATCATGCCGAGCCCCTCGGTGATGAGGCAGCTGAAGGCCATGTTCCTCTGCGCCTCGGCGAGGGACTGGCAAGTGTTGGGTTCGACGTACCGCTCGCGTGGTTTCGCGTAGCTCACGTCAGTGTAGCGGACTTCTGTTGTGCCCTCGTATAGATCTGTAAGAAGGAATGATATTAACTTTAGGCGCGTTGGTATATTCGGAATTTTTGAGATGGAAAAAAGACCAATGAACTCAGACACTATTACAATTATCGTTGGAGCGACATAGGACTTTCTGAACTGAGTTCAGCAAATGCTCTGTCAGTCAGTCAGGGTACGGCCTTCGATGTTGGGCATCCTTGCCAGGGAATTTCTTCACAGGTCCTTGCTATTGGGTTCCTTATTTATTGGACTGGGTGACCACGGACTCGCTTATAAGACGTTACTCTTGCGGTGTTCCGTAGTACTTCTTGTCCAGGAGGTGGTGGTCCTTTGCGTCATCTTGTTCGTCGCCACTGATGCTCGCGTCTGTTACGGGAGTAGATGATGATAACAGGAGCTCGTACCGCGTCTCTCCTACGATAAGACTCAGGCACCTCCTCTGCTGTATCTAGAGTTGCAGGCTGTGGAAGATATTCCACACCTGGCACACTGTCCCTGGTCCACGCGCGAGGGTTGTACACGGTGGGGTCGAGCGTGTCGTCGCTGGTGAGCGGCGCCTCCCCGCTGCTCACCTCGAGCGGCAGGTACCAGATGTCCTCCTCAATGTACGTGTTCATTATGGTACTAGCAGTGGACTAGTCCAGCTACGACACCCACCTGGCACACTGTCCCTGGTCCGCGCGAGGGTTGTACACGGTGGGGTCGAGCGTGTCGTCGCTGGTGAGCGGCGCCTCCCCGCTGCTCACCTCGAGCGGCAGGTACCAGATGTCCTCCTCAATGTACGTGTTCATTATGGTACTAGCAGTGGACTAGTCCAGCTACGACACCCACCTGGCACACTGTCCCTGGTCCACGCGCGAGGGTTGTACACGGTGGGGTCGAGCGTGTCGTCGCTGGTGAGCGGCGCCTCCCCGCTGCTCACCTCGAGCGGCAGGTACCAGATGTCCTCCTCAATGTACGTGTTCATTATGGTACTAGCAGTGGACTAGTCCAGCTACGACACCCACCTGGCACACTGTCCCTGGTCCACGCGCGAGGGTTGTACACGGTGGGGTCGAGCGTGTCGTCGCTGGTGAGCGGCGCCTCCCCGCTGCTCACCTCGAGCGGCAGGTACCAGATGTCCTCCTCAATGTACGTGTTCATTATGGTACTAGCAGTGGACTAGTCCAGCTACGACACCCACCTGGCACACTGTCCCTGGTCCACGCGCGAGGGTTGTACACGGTGGGGTCGAGCGTGTCGTCGCTGGTGAGCGGCGCCTCCCCGCTGCTCACCTCGAGCGGCAGGTACCAGATGTCCTCCTCAATGTACGTGTTCATTATGGTACTAGCAGTGGACTAGTCCAGCTACGACACCCACCTGGCACACTGTCCCTGGTCCACGCGCGAGGGTTGTACACGGTGGGGTCGAGCGTGTCGTCGCTGGTGAGCGGCGCCTCCCCGCTGCTCACCTCGAGCGGCAGGTACCAGATGTCCTCCTCAATGTACGTGTTCATTATGGTACTAGCAGTGGACTAGTCCAGCTACGACACCCACCTGGCACACTGTCCCTGGTCCACGCGCGAGGGTTGTACACGGTGGGGTCGAGCGTGTCGTCGCTGGTGAGCGGCGCCTCCCCGCTGCTCACCTCGAGCGGCAGGTACCAGATGTCCTCCTCAATGTACGTGTTCATTATGGTACTAGCAGTGGACTAGTCCAGCTACGACACCCACCTGGCACACTGTCCCTGGTCCACGCGCGAGGGTTGTACACGGTGGGGTCGAGCGTGTCGTCGCTGGTGAGCGGCGCCTCCCCGCTGCTCACCTCGAGCGGCAGGTACCAGATGTCCTCCTCAATGTACGTGTTCATTATGGTACTAGCAGTGGACTAGTCCAGCTACGACACCCACCTGGCACACTGTCCCTGGTCCACGCGCGAGGGTTGTACACGGTGGGGTCGAGCGTGTCGTCGCTGGTGAGCGGCGCCTCCCCGCTGCTCACCTCGAGCGGCAGGTACCAGATGTCCTCCTCAATGTACGTGTTCATTATGGTACTAGCAGTGGACTAGTCCAGCTACGACACCCACCTGGCACACTGTCCCTGGTCCACGCGCGAGGGTTGTACACGGTGGGGTCGAGCGTGTCGTCGCTGGTGAGCGGCGCCTCCCCGCTGCTCACCTCGAGCGGCAGGTACCAGATGTCCTCCTCAATGTACGTGTTCATTATGGTACTAGCAGTGGACTAGTCCAGCTACGACACCCACCTGGCACACTGTCCCTGGTCCACGCGCGAGGGTTGTACACGGTGGGGTCGAGCGTGTCGTCGCTGGTGAGCGGCGCCTCCCCGCTGCTCACCTCGAGCGGCAGGTACCAGATGTCCTCCTCAATGTACGTGTTCATTATGGTACTAGCAGTGGACTAGTCCAGCTACGACACCCACCTGGCACACTGTCCCTGGTCCACGCGCGAGGGTTGTACACGGTGGGGTCGAGCGTGTCGTCGCTGGTGAGCGGCGCCTCCCCGCTGCTCACCTCGAGCGGCAGGTACCAGATGTCCTCCTCAATGTACGTGTTCATTATGGTACTAGCAGTGGACTAGTCCAGCTACGACACCCACCTGGCACACTGTCCCTGGTCCACGCGCGAGGGTTGTACACGGTGGGGTCGAGCGTGTCGTCGCTGGTGAGCGGCGCCTCCCCGCTGCTCACCTCGAGCGGCAGGTACCAGATGTCCTCCTCAATGTACGTGTTCATTATGGTACTAGCAGTGGACTAGTCCAGCTACGACACCCACCTGGCACACTGTCCCTGGTCCACGCGCGAGGGTTGTACACGGTGGGGTCGAGCGTGTCGTCGCTGGTGAGCGGCGCCTCCCCGCTGCTCACCTCGAGCGGCAGGTACCAGATGTCCTCCTCAATGTACGTGTTCATTATGGTACTAGCAGTGGACTAGTCCAGCTACGACACCCACCTGGCACACTGTCCCTGGTCCACGCGCGAGGGTTGTACACGGTGGGGTCGAGCGTGTCGTCGCTGGTGAGCGGCGCCTCCCCGCTGCTCACCTCGAGCGGCAGGTACCAGATGTCCTCCTCAATGTACGTGTTCATTATGGTACTAGCAGTGGACTAGTCCAGCTACGACACCCACCTGGCACACTGTCCCTGGTCCACGCGCGAGGGTTGTACACGGTGGGGTCGAGCGTGTCGTCGCTGGTGAGCGGCGCCTCCCCGCTGCTCACCTCGAGCGGCAGGTACCAGATGTCCTCCTCAATGTACGTGTTCATTATGGTACTAGCAGTGGACTAGTCCAGCTACGACACCCACCTGGCACACTGTCCCTGGTCCACGCGCGAGGGTTGTACACGGTGGGGTCGAGCGTGTCGTCGCTGGTGAGCGGCGCCTCCCCGCTGCTCACCTCGAGCGGCAGGTACCAGATGTCCTCCTCAATGTACGTGTTCATTATGGTACTAGCAGTGGACTAGTCCAGCTACCACACCCACCTGGCACACTGTCCCTGGTCCACGCGCGAGGGTTGTACACGGTGGGGTCGAGCGTGTCGTCGCTGGTGAGCGGCGCCTCCCCGCTGCTCACCTCGAGCGGCAGGTACCAGATGTCCTCCTCAATGTACGTGTTCATTATGGTACTAGCAGTGGACTAGTCCAGCTACGACACCCACCTGGCACACTGTCCCTGGTCCACGCGCGAGGGTTGTACACGGTGGGGTCGAGCGTGTCGTCGCTGGTGAGCGGCGCCTCCCCGCTGCTCACCTCGAGCGGCAGGTACCAGATGTCCTCCTCAATGTACGTGTTCATTATGGTACTAGCAGTGGACTAGTCCAGCTACGACACCCACCTGGCACACTGTCCCTGGTCCACGCGCGAGGGTTGTACACGGTGGGGTCGAGCGTGTCGTCGCTGGTGAGCGGCGCCTCCCCGCTGCTCACCTCGAGCGGCAGGTACCAGATGTCCTCCTCAATGTACGTGTTCATTATGGTACTAGCAGTGGACTAGTCCAGCTACGACACCCACCTGGCACACTGTCCCTGGTCCACGCGCGAGGGTTGTACACGGTGGGGTCGTGCGTGTCGTCGCTGGTGAGCGGCGCCTCCCCGCTGCTCACCTCGAGCGGCAGGTACCAGATGTCCTCCTCAATGTACGTGTTCATTATGGTACTAGCAGTGGACTAGTCCAGCTACGACACCCACCTGGCACACTGTCCCTGGTCCACGCGCGAGGGTTGTACACGGTGGGGTCGAGCGTGTCGTCGCTGGTGAGCGGCGCCTCCCCGCTGCTCACCTCGAGCGGCAGGTACCAGATGTCCTCCTCAATGTACGTGTTCATTATGGTACTAGCAGTGGACTAGTCCAGCTACGACACCCACCTGGCACACTGTCCCTGGTCCACGCGCGAGGGTTGTACACGGTGGGGTCGTGCGTGTCGTCGCTGGTGAGCGGCGCCTCCCCGCTGCTCACCTCGAGCGGCAGGTACCAGATGTCCTCCTCAATGTACGTGTTCATTATGGTACTAGCAGTGGACTAGTCCAGCTACGACACCCACCTGGCACACTGTCCCTGGTCCACGCGCGAGGGTTGTACACGGTGGGGTCGAGCGTGTCGTCGCTGGTGAGCGGCGCCTCCCCGCTGCTCACCTCGAGCGGCAGGTACCAGATGTCCTCCTCAATGTACGTGTTCATTATGGTACTAGCAGTGGACTAGTCCAGCTACGACACCCACCTGGCACACTGTCCCTGGTCCACGCGCGAGGGTTGTACACGGTGGGGTCGAGCGTGTCGTCGCTGGCGAGCGGCGCCTCCCCGCTGCTCACCTCGAGCGGCAGGTACCAGATGTCCTCCTCAATGTACGTGTTTATTACACGTTTTGCCAAGTTCGGGGAGGAGTTGGGCGCTGAAAAAAAGTTTGCACGATGTAGACCAGGTATATAACAGAGATTACATAGACTGGGACGTAGTTTCGCTAAATAATTCCATACGAGAACTGGGACCGCCACAAGGACGACGAAGTCTCACCAGAAGCAACCCAGTTGATGATGTACAGCAGCTCGCAGCTCCGCCTCTCGTGGAACAGCCCCAGCAGCCGGTCGAGGAACAGCTCGGCGCACTCCGCGGCGCCCAGCTTCTGGCACACGTCCTGCAGCCTCTTCTCGCACTCCTGGGTGTCCAGGTGGCGAAGGCGGCACCACGGCGTGACGGTCGACGGCGCTGACGTCACGTCTGTTGAGAGAAATTACACTAATATTATAAAAGCGAAAGTTTGTGTGTAAGTTTGTATGTGTAGGGAGTCGGTAGGTACTTTTTTTCGACATTTTGACCAATAAATCAACCTGTGGAATCCGTCGCTGGTGAAAGAAAGAAAAAAGAAAGAAAGAAAAAACTTTATTTCGCAGAAAATTATGTCACATGTAACAAAACAATACACCCGTATACACGTACTAAAACGATGCCTGAAGATTCCCCCACTCGGGAAACAAATACCAATAATTGCCCAAGTGAAGAAAGCACCAGACACCGCCTGTCACATGTGGCACAACCCGGAAAAAAGCCCCAACTCAGCATGGTGCTGTGTGCCCCTTATAAGCATGGGAGCACACAGCGCTGATTTTTGGTTTTGAGGTGAGGTGTTGCGACGATGTCTCGCACAGGAGCCGAGAGGCATACCTCTGCCGGCGTGTCTCGTGAGCAGCGCCAGGTCGGTGCGCAAGTCCGCGGCCGCCAGCAGCGCGTCGCACAGCCTGTGGAACCCGTCGCTCGTGCTGAGCGCGCTGGTGAGGTGTTGCGACGGTGTCTCGCACAGGATCCGAGAGGCATACCTCTGCCGGCGTGTCTCGTGAGCAGCGCCAGGTCGGTGCGCAAGTCCGCGGCCGCCAGCAGCGCGTCGCACAGCCTGTGGAACCCGTCGCTCGTGCTAAGCGCGCTGGTGAGGTGTTGCGACGGTGTCTCGCACAGGATCCGAGAGGCATACCTCTGCCGGCGTGTCTCGTGAGCAGCGCCAGGTCGGTGCGCAAGTCCGCGGCCGCCAGCAGCGCGTCGCACAGCCTGTGGAACCCGTCGCTCGTGCTGAGCGCGCTGGTGAGGTGTTGCGACGGTGTCTCGCACAGGATCCGAGAGGCATACCTCTGCCGGCGTGTCTCGTGAGCAGCGCCAGGTCGGTGCGCAAGTCCGCGGCCGCCAGCAGCGCGTCGCACAGCCTGTGGAACCCGTCGCTCGTGCTGAGCGCGCTGGTGAGGTGTTGCGACGGTGTCTCGCACAGGATCCGAGAGGCATACCTCTGCCGGCGTGTCTCGTGAGCAGCGCCAGGTCGGTGCGCAAGTCCGCGGCCGCCAGCAGCGCGTCGCACAGCCTGTGGAACCCGTCGCTCGTGCTGAGCGCGCTGGTGAGGTGTTGCGACGGTGTCTCGCACAGGATCCGAGAGGCATACCTCTGCCGGCGTGTCTCGTGAGCAGCGCCAGGTCGGTGCGCAAGTCCGCGGCCGCCAGCAGCGCGTCGCACAGCCTGTGGAACCCGTCGCTCGTGCTGAGCGCGCTGGTGAGGTGTTGCGACGGTGTCTCGCACAGGATCCGAGAGGCATACCTCTGCCGGCGTGTCTCGTGAGCAGCGCCAGGTCGGTGCGCAAGTCCGCGGCCGCCAGCAGCGCGTCGCACAGCCTGTGGAACCCGTCGCTCGTGCTGAGCGCGCTGGTGAGGTGTTGCGACGGTGTCTCGCACAGGATCCGAGAGGCATACCTCTGCCGGCGTGTCTCGTGAGCAGCGCCAGGTCGGTGCGCAAGTCCGCGGCCGCCAGCAGCGCGTCGCACAGCCTGTGGAACCCGTCGCTCGTGCTGAGCGCGCTGGTGAGGTGTTGCGACGGTGTCTCGCACAGGATCCGAGAGGCATACCTCTGCCGGCGTGTCTCGTGAGCAGCGCCAGGTCGGTGCGCAAGTCCGCGGCCGCCAGCAGCGCGTCGCACAGCCTGTGGAACCCGTCGCTCGTGCTGAGCGCGCTGGTGAGGTGTTGCGACGGTGTCTCGCGCAGGATCCGAGAGGCATACCTCTGCCGGCGTGTCTCGTGAGCAGCGCCAGGTCGGTGCGCAAGTCCGCGGCCGCCAGCAGCGCGTCGCACAGCCTGTGGAACCCGTCGCTCGTGCTGAGCGCGCTGGTGAGGTGTTGCGACGGTGTCTCGCACAGGATCCGAGAGGCATACCTCTGCCGGCGTGTCTCGTGAGCAGCGCCAGGTCGGTGCGCAAGTCCGCGGCCGCCAGCAGCGCGTCGCACAGCCTGTGGAACCCGTCGCTCGTGCTGAGCGCGCTGGTGAGGTGTTGCGACGGTGTCTCGCACAGGATCCGAGAGGCATACCTCTGCCGGCGTGTCTCGTGAGCAGCGCCAGGTCGGTGCGCAAGTCCGCGGCCGCCAGCAGCGCGTCGCACAGCCTGTGGAACCCGTCGCTCGTGCTGAGCGCGCTGGTGAGGTGTTGCGACGGTGTCTCGCACAGGATCCGAGAGGCATACCTCTGCCGGCGTGTCTCGTGAGCAGCGCCAGGTCGGTGCGCAAGTCCGCGGCCGCCAGCAGCGCGTCGCACAGCCTGTGGAACCCGTCGCTCGTGCTGAGCGCGCTGGTGAGGTGTTGCGACGGTGTCTCGCACAGGATCCGAGAGGCATACCTCTGCCGGCGTGTCTCGTGAGCAGCGCCAGGTCGGTGCGCAAGTCCGCGGCCGCCAGCAGCGCGTCGCACAGCCTGTGGAACCCGTCGCTCGTGCTGAGCGCGCTGGTGAGGTGTTGCGACGGTGTCTCGCACAGGATCCGAGAGGCATACCTCTGCCGGCGTGTCTCGTGAGCAGCGCCAGGTCGGTGCGCAAGTCCGCGGCCGCCAGCAGCGCGTCGCACAGCCTGTGGAACCCGTCGCTCGTGCTGAGCGCGCTGGTGAGGTGTTGCGGACGCCCGTCGTCACACAGGATCTTCAAATACCCGTAAAGTAGACTCAGAACCGAGAGTTTTCTGTTCGAGTCTGTGAAAAAATATATTCTAGGATAATTTTGATTTAATTAAAATCCAAATCGTATTGTGCAGGATGGGTGAAAATCCAAATATCCAACATGCATATATTTCATATCCGATTAAGAAAGTACCAGAACTAGAAAGGGAACACTGAGAACTGATGTCCACTGTTATGCGCAGCAAAGTAGCTTTCATTGGCCAGCTTTCTTTGGCCAGCTCCAAAGAGGATACCAATTTTATTTCTAAAGACTTATAAGGAAAAATTTCTGAAAATCTCCAGGGAGTTAGAGATGCAAATGGTTGGAGGTGTAAAAGGGTGGAACGGACTTAGTTATTGAAATTTTAAGAAAGCGGCACTTGATGGCACGCGATGACCATATGCTCTAATACTATAACAATGACCATGTCAACACAACAAATACCTACCAATGTTATTCAGTATCCTCGGCAAGCAGTTGAGCGTGGTAAAGAAGTTTTCACACAGACTGTCGATGGCCTCGAGCCGGCGCTCCTTGGAGGCGGTCGCGAAGTGTGTGTCGATGCTCTTAGCGCAGTACTCCGACACCTCTTTGTAAGGGTCCGTGGACAGGGTGATCAGCACATCTAGAGCCATTGGCAGTGACGGTTGCATTGTCCTGAAGAAAAAAAGAAACAGATATTATTCAAAAACATTGGTACAATATTAGCAACCTTTGAAAATGCAATGGTAGCCTAGTTTTCAGCCGACTTCAAAAAAGGAGGAGGTTCTCAAGTCGACTGTATGTTTTTATTATGTTTGTTACCTCATAACTTTTGACGGGGTGAATTTTGATGATTCTTTTTTTATTAGAAAGCTGACTCTGAGCTCCCGTGTGGTCCCATTTCAATTTAGTCTAGGTCTGATAATGGTATCCATCAGAAAACCATATAAGTCTTAAATATTTAATTGGAAAGGATGGTATTCAACAGCAGTTTGATGAGAGTTGAAGTCGGATTTTTTGTTAATTAATTAACGTGTATTATTAATAAACTCCAAGAATATGTAACTATATAAGGTGGTGTCAAAATATCTAAAACCGTTGCAGTAGGTGAATGTGTCATACACATACACTTCAATAGTGTAGAAATCTCGGTCCCCAGGCTCAATAAAAAGTTTTACTTATTTTTATTAAAATTATTTACATGTTGCATCATGTTGCATACACACGTCCACGTGCATCATGTTGCATCATGCACGTTGCATCATGGTGCATAAACACGTGTAGTCGTACGTATGTTTCACAGATGGAAAAGGTCAACGCTCTCACGCTGCGCCTAGATACCTACAATTACGATGTGCATTTCCCGCGTAATTTTCTGTGAATCAAAAACACTTACGTATCGTAAACAAGTGCGTAATTGCCTACCAAATATCTACAAATACACTGTGTGTAAACGAAAGTATGTATCAATAGAATATAATAATTAGGTACCTACTTACCAGATAAAACATCTGATTTCCGCGACCAGGCGATAAATTTACCATCACACATTCAAAACAGGTTTTGGACTGTTGTAGTCTTCTGGCGTTAGCTCTTGAACCTTCGTGAAGTGGAACAGATGGAGATTCTCGCGTTTTAGAAGGTGCCATACGTAGACATAGTTCATATTGAAGATCGCAGCACCGTCTCTAGTGCTAACCATTGGATGACGACGAAAGAAGTCCAGCACTTCTTCTTCAAAGTCGGGAGAATACCGCGATCTCCCTGCGTCGATTCGAAGCTGTTTGAAATGGTCTAGTTCGCTTAATCTGTGCACAGCGTCCAGAATGGTGTGATGGCTGATCCTAACACCAAACCTTGCCTCGTACAGGTTCACCGCATGCGCAGTAACGTTGTTGCACTCGCGGTAGCAGAGTATCATTTCAAGGTACTCTTGATTTGTGTAACGTCTTCTGTAAGACGTTATTTCCGCGCGCCGGTGCATAGCGAACTAAGCTCAGATTAGGTACATTTTATTTTTATTTTGCTTTATTTTTTTAAGTTGATAATAGAAGCGCGCGCGGCTAATGAAAAGATTTGCGGCGCCTTTGATTTTGCCGCCACTCGCGCTAAGTCCTCTTTGTCGGCGTCTTCGTTTTCCTTTGAGTATACGCCGCTTTGCGGCATGCGGCTCGACAGAATAAAAGTCGATTTACATTGGTCCAGTATTTGGATATCGTATCGTAATTGTAGGTATCTAGGCGCAGCGTGAGAGCGTTGACCTTGTCTTACGAGCGTTGACCTTGTCCATCTGTGAAACATACGTACGACTACACGCGTTTATGCACCATGATGCAACGTGTATGATGCAACATGATGCACGTGGACTTGTTTATGCAACATGATGCACCATGTAAATAATTTTAATAAAAATAAGTAAAACTTTTTATTGAGCCTGGGGACCGAGATTTCTGCACTATTGAAGTGTATATGTATGACACATTCACCTACTGCAACGGTATTAGATATTTTGACACCACCTTATATACCTACTGAAAACGATTGCCGAGAACATAGATATATAATACTAAGGATGACGGGTCAGCGCTAAAAAGTTTCCGACCCGAAAGAGAGATAAAACGCGAAAAGGGAGACAATCGCACTATAGCTAGTTGCAAGTAAAATTAGGCTGTATAATAATGGTTTAAGACATAAATTACAATGTTTTAGCTTGTTTATAAATATACACATACCCTCGTTCATATATAGGTTTTCTTGGGACACTTTTTTTCGTGAATTTTGTATTACACCCGGGGTCCTTAGATAGTAAGTCAATGGCCGAGAAGAATAAACTGACGTATTTGATCCTATTTTTTAAAAATATTATTTGTTTTCTGTTCCATTCCATTCAGTATCTAGTAGTTGGGAAGCCGAGCCTGAAATGGTGATACTCACGCGCTGCACTCAGACAGTATCCTGTAGCAAAGCACGGCGAGCTCTTTCCGCACTTTGAAGTGATCGTGCGTCACCAGCGGTACGAGGTTTTTCACGACGATCACAAGTTTCTCGCCCGCCATTGCGTACCACTCCGGTGTGCGCTTCGGGATATCCTTGTTTTTTGTCACTGAAATAGTACATTTCAATATAAGTGCGGAAAGTTTGTCATTTCTTTACGAGTCCCGGTTTGTTGACCCAAGCCGAAGACGAGGGTCAACTATAAGGACGAGTAAAAATGACAATTCCGCACGTACATTGAACGACGTTTTTTAATACATTTGCGAAAAAAAATATTGGTTTTACGTGTTTGCCTGCTCCGTGTTTGCATGCCGTGTCCGTGTTCATACGCTCCTGGTGCGCCCGCTCCGGTGCCGCGTAGGAGGAAAACACAAAAGCACTAGTGCGGAAAAGAATAACTTTGCGCACGCTAAACACACATGGAAATGTCAACTTTTTGAGCAAATGTATATAAAAGAGCAAAGTATTGTAGTAATAATACATTGTAGAGTAAATGCGGGAGTGACAGAGACAGGTAGTAACAGGTTAATTTACGAAATTCTTCCTATTCGGCTATCCTCTACTACCCGTGCGAAGCCGGAGCGGATAGCCAGTAAAGATATTTAAATAATAATAATGAATGGCGAGAAAAACGGACAATTAAGAACCCAGAAGAACAACTTACGAAACTAAAACTACACTGCAGGTTGAGCACTGCTATGCAGTCTGCCAAAGGATATTATTTGTGAAAAATCATTTGCGTCTTTCAAAACAAAACCGAAAAAGCATTGGCTAAATACTCTAAATGTTCAATAGCATTCTTTGATTTGATTTTCAGACAGTTAAACATAAAATCGTTTAACTTTAGTTTTCTTTCATTTTGATAATTTCTCATTAGGTTAAATATTTGTATTTCTATTAAGAATGTCTGTAAACTTCACCCTGCAAGAGTTCCATTTTTTGAGTTCAGGTTAAGAACCAACTAAAAAGTACTAGTTACTCGTAACGAACATTAAGAAAAATTCCTGTGTACAATAAATAAAGAGAAGATAAGACAATATACTGTCAGTCCCTACTATGTTCTGTGAAACCTTTATCATTGACAAGACGTTTTTTTAGTTTAGGTAAAGGACCAAATTAACTAAAAACAGCTATAATACCCATAAGGAAACAAGGAGGAGTAAGGAAACATCCATGAAGAAAAATGCCTGTTTACAACAAACAAAGACAAAACAAGACAGCCATGCTTTGAACATTTTACCACTTAAACACCAATGGTATCTCATTACCTGTTATAATATAGTCAAGTCCCTCCTTATGTTCTTTGCAACCTATATCATTGACAAGACGTTTTTTGAGATCAGGTAAAAAACCAAAGAAACTAAAAAGAATTACTTACTTGTAACATTGATTTCAGTAAGGAAACATCCATGAAGGAAAATTCCTGTTTACAACAAACAAAGATAAGACAAGACAACCATGCTGTGAACATTTTATAGTAGGGGAGCCCAAGAGGGGGATTTTTGTATTTACTCGAGCGACGTGGGGACCTTTTGGATATTTAATATTAGAAGCTAAAAAAATTACGTTATATGATGTTGCTATTTTAGTGATGGATGGATGAAAAAAAATCGTGACTTTGAAATTTTTTTCTCGAGCGCGTCAGATTTTTATACAGACGCTTCACCATGTTTTGTCTTCTTCAGCTTGTCGTCCTGACCATTATGTCGAGTAGTTTTCTTAAACTGCCGGTTTCAAAATTTTATTTCTAACCCGGCAGATTAAGGAAATTCTTGTCATAATTATCTGATTAATTCTTTATGGTCGACAGGCATATCAAGAAGAAGCGTCTGTACAAAAAATCTGATGCGCTCAAGTATACTTTCATGGACAGATTTTTTTTTAATTTTTTGAAAACCTGTATTAGCTTCACTGAATTAGTAACTTGCATAGAACCTCTTTTTCATTTTAGCACCTAATATTTACAATGCAATATAGCCTCACGACTCGAATAACTAACGATTTAGCATTGTGGGCTCCCCTACTATTAAAACACCTATACACCTGTTACCTGTCACAATATAGTCAATAAGTCCCTCCTTATGTTCTCTGATAAGACGTTTTCTAGAAGGTTTACCCCGCGTATCCCTTTGTTTGGAGAGTTCGTTCATACAGAGCAATGTGACATCCTCGGATAGTTTCCTCTCTTTGTATAGATACTCCGCCAAGCCGTGGTAGTCTTGGGCTTTAAGGATCGCGTTTAGTTTTGGATCGCGTAAGATCTCTGCAAGAGACATGCTAGACGCTAGACGTATTTTTGACGAATTCATAGTTGTACTAATAATAACAGACATATACTTAATTGTGGCTCAATTCGTATAGTGTGCCGGCAGCTAACCTTTTTACTTGATCCTAGAAACACATTTATGGAGATAAGAAGACCCAATTATTTTGTTTTATTGGAACGAAGTTCATTATCGCGCGTTGCGGAAGACGGAAAAAATTCATACGAAAAGTTGTAACGACACTTTTTGCTATACTATAGTAAGCAAAAAGTATTGTTGCAAGTAAAAAAAAAGTAAGGTAGTATAGTAGTAGTATTGTAAGTCGTGCGGCGTGCGCATGTTTCTCTGTCTGTCTCTCTCTCTCTTATAGAAAGCAAGCCAGATATATTTCGTTCCATTCGGGTGCCCCTTGACACCTCTCAAGTTTTTTTTTTTCAATACGAAACTTATTATTATAACTTTTAATCGTAAACTAGACGGCTTTTGGTCACGACATTTTTGCGCTTTGCAATTTGTAGTGAGAGCAAATGAGAGCAGGGATAATTGAAAGTATTTCTCGTCGTCGAAACGAATAAAAAAAATAAAAGCAAAACGGTGGTATTATGTATAGAAAGCTAATAAAATAATTAATTGCAAATTTGCCTTAAATGAACTATTCAAACTGTAAATAAACCAGAGAGTAGGTCGTAAGCTATTGTTTTTATATCCCTAATGGCAAAACAACGTTTGCGGGTCAGCTAGTTAATATATCTACACTTACATTTAAACAAGCAATTCTTGTATATACATGTATTGTATATTTTCTCAATCTAGGAAACGCGTCGAACGATTTTCATGGAATTATACATGAGGGTTTTGGGGGGCGATAAATCGATCTAGCTAGGATTCATTTTTAGAAAATGTCGTATTTACCAAAAAAAAAACCGAGTGGTTTCATGTTTTTTTTTTTTTGAACAATACTTTTACTAAAATATCTCTTGTTCCATAGAGCAAATAAAATACACTAACTTCTACAAAAGTATGCATTAAGGTAATTTACCCTTTTCGCTTACATACTGTCTATCAGCTTGGCCCTTCTCTGCCACCAGTTTGAGGAAGTCCTCAGCCGTGACTTGCTCCTTCTTGTACAGGTGTTTGTTGTGCATCGTTATGCACAGGACGCGGTGCGTGGCGCTTAGCGCGGCCTGAAACAATGATATTCTTCAATTGGCGTTTCTTTTTAAATACATTTTTTGGATATTTATGAGAGGGAAAAAACACTGAACTCTGGACAGCTTTACCCTCTGTTATCATGAGCGGTGTCAGGATTTCAGTCAGGGGGGTACATAGATGTATTTACACATTATAAATAAAATAAAATAGAGCCTGAAAATATATTATAATTCGGCCGTTCAGAGAATGCGTTCCTGACACCTATCAGTTAGTCACGACTAGTGATGTGCACAACATAACACTGAGTTCGTTACCGTTCCTCTAAAATGAAACGCCGCGTTATTTTTAAGATTATTTTCGTTTTAAATTGGCGGAATCATTTAAAATTTATATTTTAGTTATTTAAGTGGAAACCAAAAAAGGGTAATATTAATATAATAAAATTGTTTTCTTTATTCTTTGTTACAAAGTTACAATCTGTATTTCTACATTTATCTGTATTTAGTTACAATAATATGTAAAAGTTATCTTATAGTCCATTATTTTCAAATTCTTAAAAAGAAAAACAAAACGTATTATTTTATAAAGTATAACTGTATAAGAACAGATTACGATACTATTATTACCTGTTATTGTTAGCACAGCACTACAAATATAAAGCGCTGACATAACCTTGTAATAGCGCAGTTTACATTTAGAAAAATATTGTTTACCAAGTTATTTGACACTCAGTTTGGCACAAAATTATAACATTAATTGATTATTGATATAATAATGTTGTTTTAATGCTCATCAATTGTTAAAACGGTAAACAACCAGCAATAATATTTTTATCGTAACTGCAACGCCATTACAAAGTTACGTCGTCAGTTCAATCGCGACGTGTCAGGAACGCATTCTCTGAACGGCCGAAGTTTAAATGGCTGATTTGTGTGTGATAAATGAAAAAACAAATAAAATATCTGTAGTATTATTTTGCACTTTCCCATGGGAACGGTTTCCAATGGGAAAAAAGGTACTTTTTCTGTCTTTTCTTTCCTGCCAGGGGGGTGTAAATCACAGACATATAATGCACCCCCTTGCACCCTGCTGCTGGCGCCCATGCCTGTTATCTTAACTTGAACATTGGTAACCTTATAACCTTGAAGTGAAAACTTGCTACTGTCACATAATCACACTCACAAAGCAATGTCGCGAGTTCAACAGTTTTTACCAAAAAAATTTATTTACTGATGTATCGATTACCGACCCGGCAAACGTTGTTTTGCCATATAAATTATTTTTCAATTAGGGGTATGCTGTAAAATACCTTACTTAAATACTCTCAAGCTTACTATACACAGAAAATTTTATAATAGTCGGTCAAGCCATTTCAAAGGAGTTTAGTAACAAACACTGTAACACACGAGAATTTTGTATATTAGATGCATTTTGAAAACAAAATGATTTTGATGAGTTGTGTTTTAAGACTAGTCGTAGGCATGATTACAGGGCACTGCTCACTAAACAAACATTTTTCTACCCTAGGAATCACGGACAGCCCCATGCAAAGCCTGCATGGAGGAGGAAGAAACACCGGCACACGTGCTACTAAGTTGCACTGGAGTGTTGGACCAACGCGAGACCTACTTGGGGTCCTCAGCAACACTCCAAGATATCCTGTGCGACCTGGGAGGCCTCTTTGGATTCTGGAGTGAGCTTGGTTGGCTGGAGTGATCCGGCGAGGACCCGCATCAACGACTTCACGCGCAACGAGCGAAATATCGCTTACTCGCGGAAAAGTCCCAGGAACAACAAGAACAAGAACAAGAGTTGTGTTTTCTTGTGTGCAACTCACCACAACAATAGCATGTCCCGGGTTGTCCGGGCACGTAGCGACGTCCTGCAAGGCAGCGAGGACGCCGGGCAGTATGGCAGCCATCATGTTCACCGTTGCTATTTCCATCAACGGATCAGCTATGTGATCGTTTTTGTCTGTGAGCTGCGGATGTGTCATAGTGTGAGCCGCCATGCAGTTTAATGCAGCTAGTCTGTAAGACAAGACAACTTTGCTTGAATGTTGCTATAGATAGTAAAATAGGATTAAAATTTTTTTTTTACCAAATTTTCATATTTTATACAAGAACTTGTATATAATGACATTTTCAAAACAGCAAGTGGCAAGTTTTTTGGTGCAAACCCGCCTTCCAAACATGGTAATAGAATTTTGATTTTTCATAAGAGCCTATTATTTAGGCCTATGTGAAAAATAAAGATTTTCATTGAAGGATTGGATTGGTGGATTAGATCTCTACAATGGAGGTGGTAATCCAAAATGTAAAGCCATTATTTTTATGGCACAGAGATACAATTTTAAATCACTAGGTTACTGAAGTTATGGTACAAAAAAGTAAATAACATTTATGTCATTATGGTAATGTTTTTGGCAGAAGCTCTGAAAGGCTTAACATAACGTTTTAGTCCAATGAAAGATGATTTATGCCTTTTAACCTTTAAAACTTAACTATTTATAAAGCTAGTATAGGTAACATAATATATTTTAAGGTCTCCACTGATACATTCTGGAGATAGACATATAAAATTGTAGTTCATGTTGTCCACATTAAATTATATAACACACCTTAAACTTCTAAGTTTCTCGAGCTTAGCCAGGTGCACCGACACAAATATGGTCTGAGCCAGCAATGGGACCTGGCCTTCCAGCATCTTGATCCTCGTGACCTGGTCCATGTTGAGAGCGAGTATTGTGAGACACTGCACAACACTCAGTTTCAGCTCCTCCGGTATATCAGCAACTACAAATGTTTTTTTCTTTTCAATCAATTTAAATTTCAATTTATTTATTATTGAACCAGGGAAATGTTGCACAGTACAAAAATCTCCTTAAATCTAGTGCACAGAATAGGTACATACAAAAAAGATGTTTAACCTGATGGAGTGCTTTGGCGTCCGTACTAGGAAAACCTGTGTTACGGGCACCATAGCCTTCCCTTGGATCCATCGAATACTTAAACTGTACATGTACAAACTTAAATTTTGACTATTCAAATAACATGATAAGTGGTGCGCACGCGCGCGCATGTGTGTGTGTGTGTGTGTGTGTGTGTGTGTGTGTGTGTGTGTGTGTGTGTGTGTGTGTGTGTGTGTGTGTGTGTGAGTGTGAGAGTGTGAGTGTGAGTGTTTGTATGTGTGGTTGTGGTGTATGCGTAGACAGTAAACATGAACTTAAAATGATTTCGCTTTAGCGATCAAATCCTCAGTTTCATGGTAGCTAAGAGTCTTTAGCCAGGCGTTTACTGTTTTTCTTAGGTTGGGTTTGTTAAGCTTAGATATAACAAGCGTGTCATTTATGCTATTGTAAAGTTTTGTGCTAAGAAAGAGATATTGTCGACCGGCAAGTGCAGTTCTCCATGGAGAAATTTTGAATATTTTTTGTTTGCGTCTTTGAGGAATGTTAGCATTAACTTCAGATTGAGTATTATGGTCTGAGTGTTTACGTAAAATTACCTGGGAAATAAAGAGTTGCCTAACATTCATTACGTCCCACTCTTGGTAAAGTACTGTCGTAGGATACCTGCGAGGTCTGTTTCCCAAAACCTTAAGAATACCTCTTTGAGCGCGCTCTAGGCGTAACATGTCAGTCTTATTGGAGCCACCCCAAGCTGTGATACAGTATGAAAGTATGGACTGCACTAGTGCGAAGTACACAGTTTTTAATAATTTACGGTCGCAGACCGTTCTCAGCTTCCTCAAGATAAACATAAGCTTTCGAGTGCGATTAACCAAAACATTTATATGTGTTTTCCAGCTGAGAGTACTATTTATTATTACACCCAAGTATTTGATGTCAGTAGTTCTTTGTATTGAAAAACAAGAGCAGTTCGCATCAGGCAGATTACAAGAATGAGCTTTGATCGAAAAAGACTTAGGTTGAGTGTATATGGTGGTATCAAAGGTAATGAATTTAGTTTTGGGGATATTTAGTGTCAGTAAATTTATATTTAGCCAGTTCATGACGAGCATTAACGCAGATTCAGCACGCATACGCACCTGATCCCAACTCTGTCCCTGAACCAGAAGTACAGTGTCATCAGCATAAGATATGATTTTAGTGTGTGGGATATTCTTTACTCATTCACCAGTAAGACAGTTTCAAAATTGGCGAAAATGTCCGACACTGGCAAAAAATCTGCCAACTAGATTCCTGAACAGTATAAGTACTAACAAGTTACTGTACAGTGTGCAAGCAGTGATAGCCTAGTTGTTTAAGAAAAAAAACCCTTTTCTCTATCGACAGAAAACAAGTTGCCAGCTTAGTAATAAAAATTGAGTTCTTTCACTTTATTTGAAAGTTAACAAGGATTTCATTTTATCTACCATTTTCTGCCATTTTCTTAAGACATAATTATTATTTTGCCAGAGTTAAAATTTAGGAGCCACATCTGCCACAAACGGTCACACTGCTCATTGCAAATTAGTACTTTAATTTGATCTCCAAGATGCAGCCAATAATGGCACCAACTTTAAAGGGGTTGAATGTCAAATTACTGCTGACAAACAGAGAATATCAATTCCACCTTTATTTCAGGTTTGTGAACAATATTGGTTTAACTATATGCACTTCAAGAAAAACTATTGACAAATATTGACAAACAAGTGTAGATAGTAGCTTACTCATGCCAGGCCGGCTCTTGTCGAAGATAGTTTTAATCAGCAAACTCTCCACCTTCACAACCATCTCATAGCTGACCACCTTCACTCTCTGCAGGACATCCTTCATAGAATCCAGCACTCGCAGCTTCAGTTTATAGTTCTTCCTGCAATAGACAATCTCAAACTATTTCTGCTGTCCAAAAAACAATTTGTGATACTCTAAAGAATATTTTCACAGCATTGGAAAAACTGCTAAATTTCCATCATTTGTAATTAACTATATAATTTAATACTCTTTCCATTTGTTTATTTTCTCTTTGATACACAAAACAGATATAGCAATAGCAAGGGACCAGAGAGAGATAAAGGTAAAGTAGTCTCTGTCTGGTCCCTTGCTATTGCTATATCTGTTTTATGTATCAAAGAGAAAATAAACAAACGAGAAGACCAAAACATGTAATAAAACACAAGATTTGAATAGGTACAATTGTGACAACATAACAGAACCCTAAAAGGGCGCTGTAACCTGGTTGCTTGTTTTACTTGAGAGGTAAACCTTCTTATTAGATCATGTTTTTCATTTTTATTAAACTTGTAGCTAAAACTGTTATTGCAGAAGTTTGAAATAATTTTTATAGCATTTACATTCGCAAATAGATTTACATACACAAGTGGTCTTGATTTTTTTATCAATAGGCGATAACTAAGAAGTCTTAGGGGCTAACAAAAAGTACTTAGTACTAGGCATCTTGGATATTCTTTAGTCATATTCAATATTGTACACTACAATTGTTTGAGGCTTATAAAATTAAAATCGATAACTGAAACATACGCATTGTCCTCTGCTTGCAAGTGACTTGTGAATGGATACAGCAAGTATTGCTGCATGTCTTGCAGTGTGTCCTGCTTCATTTCTTCCAATAAAGCACCGAACAACGCTAGGTGTTCAGGTGACGGGTCCTTCATTATAGTATCGCACAGTGGCTTGATTCGAAGGAATGTTTCCCTCAAATGGGGATTCGTGTTTATGTTCTTCATGTTTGCAAAGGCCGGCTCTTCACGCAAATATGGAAAATTACATTTTAAAATTGAAAACTTATTGAAAAAACGATTAACACTGAAAGCACACAGTAGGTAGTTAAATTACATTCGTTTGATTAATTAATTCTGGTTCTGAGTTCTGAGTTCTGACAAAATGAAAATTGAAAATCGTTATTCGACAAAATCACGACATTCACGTGTTCACGATCTTCAAAAATTCAAAACAAATCAATCAATCAAAATCAAATTGTCACAGATTAAATAACAAATGTCACAAACTAGCTATCAAAATAATTCGAATAGTGAGGTGTGAGAATTACCTTTGAGTCGAGTGATGATTTACAAGATAACCAAAGACCTATGAGACTTAAATGGATGCCCAGTCTACAAAATTTGGCGTGACTATTTTTTTTATAATCAGTCAAGTTGCGTATAATATAATTGGCATCACCTAAGCTAGTAACTCCTCCACAATCACACATGAACTTTTGACAATAACAACAAATCTTGGCGCCGCATGTCACGAATCACGGTTAAATAGGTAGGTACTTAATTATGATTCCTAGAATTTATAGCATTCGAAGGCTAAAGTTTAGGAATTTACTACAAGAAATTATTTGCGAATGAAGCAAATAATTTCTTGTAGCGAATTTCTATTATTAAAACAAAGTTTCTTTTAGGATGGTATCAGGGGGCAACAAAAAAAAAGAAAAAGGATTTTTTGCACAACGAAAATCCTGGAAAATCTAGAATAAAAGTTTTCAATTACGTATAGTGAACTCATTAGTGCGATTGTCTTCAGTTAGAAGACAGCGCCATCTATCGAGCGATGCGTGAAATCACGCATTAATTGAGTGTCCCCTTGATGTCCCTGGTTTCGTGCCCATGACACTTACGTCTTTCTTTATCAAAATTTGTGTAGAGCGAGCGACGCTCGGGTAATATTTTATGTTCTTTGCAGTAACTGGCATAGATTTTAAATAATTTGATATTTTGTCTACATTACTATGCACCATTTAATTTGAAAATAGCTTTATAGGAATCGAACAATCATTTATGAAAATATTTTTGATGTGCAACGTGAATCGAATCATGATCGAATCGAAACCTTTGTGCATCCCTAGCAAATGTCATTGAATATGATTGTTCTGTCAACACAACTGTCAACTTTATACTGATCAGATAGCAAATTCAGAATAAAATAATAATTTAGTTTTATTGATTTTGGAATACACTTGTAAAAAGGTGAATAGTGCAATGTGTTTGTAAATAATAAATTAATTTTATAAATCAAGATGTTCTCGTTTGGGCGGCACCGGGTCTTACATAAGTGTCTCAAGATTTTGAGGTTAACTATCGTAGATTTTAGCAGCCTCCCAGACATAAAGAAGCTGAACCTGGTCCGCACAGTGGAGAAGACTATAGAGAACAACACGAGCATATTTATCGAGAGCCCCATCCATGTGAAAGTGCAGCCGATTGATGTAAACGACCTGAAAGCTCATAACAAATTGACTATGACATTATACAGTCAGGGTAAAGACACTAATGATTTTCAATTAAAACAGACATCGAAGCGTTTAGAACTGTTAAATAAGAACACTTCGCCAGATTGCAACGACGTTTGCTTAATACAGGTCCCATATAAGTTAAAAGTTCAAGTCACAGCTACTGATGAGGCGTCAGTGCATTTAGGAAGGTTAGAAGCTGAAGAGTTCGTGGTAAAAACTCAGAAAGGAACTGTAAATATAGGGGACTTAAAAGCGGACAGTATTAAAGTAGAAACAGTTTCAGGCGATGTTGAAACTGTGGGTAGACTGCAAGCGAGCAATATTGAATTGAAAACTGGTACGAACGGCAATATAAAGTGCAATAACATAATGGCTACGAACTTCAATGCTGTATCTCATGGTGGACACATTTCTGTCAAGTCTTGTTACAGCGATAAATCACATTTTACAACATTAATGGGAAACATCACACTGGATCACATGCACAGATCTGTGAAAATCGATGTCATACAAAAAGGAAATTTACGCATGACAGGATTCTCTGGCAATTTGGAGGCGTCACTCAAAAGTGGTGATGTCTTTATGCATGCATCACAGTTAACTGACAAGAGCAGTATATTTATACATGAAAAGGGCACTGTGGAGTTATTGATGCCAGATATACTTAAGAATTTGCCAACTACTAACTTGATTGCGGAGAAAATCAAAGTTGAGGAAAAAATATTGAAGTTGGGAAGGTTTATGGATGATTCCCCATCAAAGAGGTTTCGGTATGAAAAGGATCCCCAGCATGAGTTGCATGTAGTCTGTAAGAATGGCTCCATTGATATTAAGGAGACAGATCTACCTTTTATTTTCTAAAGGGGCATTTAAAATCCTTTAGGTGAACATTGTAGAGAGCCTATACAAGATTAAATAAAAATTTCAAAATTCCTTTCTGTAGTTCATATCATTAATACTAACAACTTTTGTTCTATGACTTTTCTAAGTTCATTATTATTACCATTCATACAAAATCATTAAATACCTCTAAAATGTTATTAGGTATCCTGTGCAACAAAATATGTGTAAATGCAGGGTCAATGATCTTTGACCACTAGACAGATTGGCAAGCATTACATGATATTTTACACATACATTTATGATAAATATTATGGTACAAAATATCAAGCACTATTTTATTTTGATTTTTAAATTATATTGCACCATCCTGCGTTTCATTCCACTAATCCTCTTACCAAAAGCTGCCTGGAAGAGATTGCTCTAGCAATAAGGCCGGCTTTTGTGCTCACTGTGTTCCGTTGTATTTTGTTTCTCTATCTGTCTTTTTCTGTATGTGTGTGCAATAAAGCTATATAAATTTAATAAATAAATAAAGTAAATTAGCTACAAAGAAATAAAACAAAAGTTGTTAGTTTTAATGTTAGGATCGATGGTCTGAGAGGATTCGGGTATTTTATATAAAACCGTATATGGAGCAGGTACATGTGTGTACAACTTTATAAAAGTTATACATTACATCATGGAATCCCCAACACTATTACAGATAAAAAAATCAATTCAGAAAATATCTAAGCATATTATTAGTAAACGATAATTATTACAATGAAATTGAAATCAATAATTAATTAATGTTTACGTTATTGTTTTAATTATAACAATCATTAATAAAAACCAAGATTGCTTTTTGATTGATTTTATTTATTTGTTTTGTTGTGGCAGGAAGAAAGATTATAATTGTATTTATTAATCAATAATCAATAGCAGGACAGATTAATTTGTTTGCTATAATGCGCTACTTGAAAAGATTCTGTATGGTACAATATGCAGGAACACTGCCCACATGAAACAACACACAATTTTCAACACTTTCTAGCAAAACAAATTAATCTGTCCTGCTAATTATGGATTTCTGCAAAATAACGCCTGCTTCCTTTCAACAAAAATCAATAATAATTGTAATCATTGTGCCCAAACTCTGTAATTGGGAATTGAAGTTTCTTGTTATCTGTAGAGAATGCTGGTAAGCAAATTATATGTGCCTGATGTTATCACAGTTGATCACAAATGTGAAATTTTCTACTTATGATAAAATAGCTGCATTTTTGTATATTTAAGATTACTTCTTAAAAGCTTATTTAAGTAGTATGAACTTTTGTTGATATTTAAAAAAAATCCTCATTACTTATGTTATATTATTTTTAATCTTACATAATAAGCATTTACAACACTAAAAAATTGTTTTAGTGTAGTATATCTTTATAATATTATGCTAAGTTTATGCTTAGTTTTTGCCAAACCAGTGTCTACTTATTAAACTAGGAAAGGAAAATGGGCAAAGTGTACCCATGGAAATTCTTTTTGTGGCTAAAATTTGTGAGTTTCATTCTTGTCAATATTTCTATTAGCTATAAATTTTTCCCAAAGCGATTTGAGACTGAACACTATAGTAACTAAATATGAGTTACTAAATGAGCTTTCAAGCAACATTTATGGTTTATACTCTTAGAGGTTGCATGCCCCACAATCATTGTATATTTTTGTAAATTCAAATTAATTAAACTCAAATTATTTTTGTAGTACATTAGCATTTTGTAGTACATGCAAAATAACATATCAAATCTAAAAGCATAATAAGAATTCCAAATCCTGAAGGCTACCTTTATATTCATAAAATGTGAATAGTTGTTTACAATCATATAAGACCTGCATAATATTAAATATGCCTGTAAAATTTCCAGCTTTTTGTTAACTAATCTAAAATCAATGAAACTGCCAATTGATCAATGAGTCCTTGGGAAACTTATAGTTAAAAAGCCAAAACTAAGTTCTAGGAGCAATAACATGTTAAGTCCTTTGATTTTATGTGAGTACATAATCAAAGGTTAAGTCATTAGTGAGAAGAGTAATGCATACTTAGGCAGTTAGTTTAAATAAATATAATATGAAGATATTAGCATTTCAAGCTTTGTACTGACTGTAACAGGTACATTAATTAATTTGTTTAGATGTTGACTAGTGTGTCAATATTACAAACATTCAATTTATTTTAAAACTTGTTGCAGCTTTGTTTTAAGCATTTGATGTTGTGTATATTTATTTTTAATTTAAAATATATATTTTATTTTTCTATGTAATATAAGGTTCATACTCGTAGTTCCTTTATTATTATCGTTTTAATGAGTTTGTAAATTTGCACAAAATTGTTTTGTGCATATAGGTACTTTGTTAAAATTCCTAGTCTGTATTTATGATGGTTTCATCTCAAACGGTAGAAGTTAATACGAAAGTATTAATAATAATTATTATTAATAATATTGTTAAATGTTAGTAGAGTTGCTATTTTAATGTTAAAAAAAAAACAATTTAATGCAAATCGCATTTAGTATTCCAATCGAACTAAAATTTTGGAGGCTGAAAAATGCCATTTTCATCTTGTCAGACTTCTGAACCTCCAAAATTTTGGTGGAACTACGTATGTTAATTATTACATAGTATATTTCTATGATACGATACGTTTCATTCGCATTTAAAACACATGTCTTAGTCAAAAAATAGTTCTACTTATTATTATTATAAAAAAACTTTAATGTTTAAGCAAGTCTCTTTAATTATTTAAACAACAAATCTAGCCTCGATTGAGCAAATTTCTGGCTGGATATGCCATTAGATTGATTAATTAATAATTCGGTAGTTGACTGTAATCAAAATATTGATTTATTTCAGTTATTTTTGAAACCAGAATTATTACCAAATAATATGGTAAGAAACTGAATTAATCGATCAAATAAGAAAAAAAGTTATTAAGCATTTAAACATTTCCACAATTTACTGGCACTGAATGCGTTCTTGATTTATAGTCCAAGATCCCAGAGCGTTCTGACATAACTTATTTTCACATGGATGAAACCTTCACGACTTAGTAGCGTCTAGTATACTTTAAATACCTGCCTATTTGTGGAGCTTGCCCTGTGACACTTGGGCAGGTACCAGGTGAGAAAGGTGACTAAAAATATGACTTATCTAACTTTAATTAGTATGGCTAATTTTTATATATATTGTGTAGAATATTATTCTAAACTAGAATTATAAAGTGTCAGACACTTTTCATGGACCGGAGCTTTGTCAGATGCATTAAAGCTCGACAAAAAATTAATGAACTTTACTTATTTTTTCATGTCTGACTTTTAAATAGTTATGTTATTCAAGTAACTATTACAAAGTTATATTTCATCAGTCAGACAAATTCGAGTGACCAAACATTCCCTAAACACAAAATTATTCAGCCGGGAGTGCGAGCGCGAGAGCACTATGCGCATGCATTTCAGAGCGAGTGAGACGTTCACAATAACTTGGTTCCTCTTCTTAAACTCACCATCTGCTCCACGCTCCCGTTTTTTTAAGTTTTATCGGACATTTTGATCAAATAATTAAATAACTTTATTTTACCAAAAAATCACTTGAATGGACAATATCATGATAGGATGAACGATGAAAATTCCAATGACTGTGTCGATAATTGCGATGATTAAAAGATAAACAAATATTTGCTCTAATTAATCATAGTTATATATTTTTTGGTAAAAGTTAAATTACAAATTTCAAAAACCCCCGACACAAAAAATAAAATATAAAAAGTAACAAATAATATTTTAAACCTATTATAATAATAATTACCGTCACAATATAATATTAAGTACGTTCAAATATTTTTAATTCAAGCGTCGTCAAAGACATAAGGAAGTTAGTCAGATCCCCTCATCAACTAGAAAATAGCTAATAATCTTCAAACGGCTGAACAGATTTTCATGAAACATGGCTAAGAACACTCGGAATAAAATTATCTATGACACAAAATAAACTTCATGAAAATCGGTCCATCCGTTTGGGAGCTACGATGTCACAGACAGATACACAGATACACAGACACGTTAAACTTCTAACACCCCTTTTGCGGCGGGGGTTAAAAATATTTTTTTCTTAAAATTTTTATAATTGGTATCTTCTTTACAATAAAATAAAGATTCCTTATAAAACAAAATGGCTCCTCATATATTCACTATCCCAAATACATGCAATAAATAAATTCACTTTAATAATTTTTATTAATTCACAACTTAATATTGAATTACTTGCTCATCCGTGATTAGAAAAAAAGATTCGAAATGGCTCAGAGATTAAAAAAGATTCAACTTGACAAATATATAGATATACATTTTGCATGGGTTGAATCTTTTTAAATCTTTTTTTTAATACGGGATCTTATTGAAATAAGGATGCAAAAATCTTGGATTGAAATTAGAAAGTATTTTCAATACATTTCATTTTTTTACTCTGAGACGCATGCGCATAGTGCTCTCGCGCTCGCACTCCCGGCTGAATAATTTTGTGTTTGGGGGATGTTTGGTCACTCGAATTTGTCTGACTGATGAAATATAACTTTGTAATAGTTACTTGAATAACATATTTAAAAGTCAGGCATGAAAAAATAAGTAAAGTTCATTAATTTATTGTCGAGCTTTAAAGTGTCTGACAAAAGCTCCGGTCCATGAAAAGTGTCTGACACTTTATAATTCTAGTTTAGAATAATATTCTACAAAATATATATAAAAATCAGCCATACAAATTTAAGTTAGATAAGTCATATTTTTAGTCACCTTTCTCACCTGGTACCTGCCCAGGTGTCACAGGGCAAGCTCCACAAATAGGCAGGTATTTAAAGTATACTAGAAGCTATTAAGTCGTGAAGGTTTCATCCATGTGAAAATAGGTTATGTCAGAACGCTCTGGGATCTAGGACTATTAGAATTGGCAAGAAACCCAATAAAATATGATTTTGGCAGATATATTTTATGCACTAAAATCTCATAGGTAAATGTATAAGGTGAAATTGTTATTGATTATAAAATTACTAAATATAATAACGTTATTGTACTCGTATAGTAACGTGAAAATCATAAAATTATACTACGTTTAAACAAACAAATAAAAGTAGTTTGAATTGGAAAACGTGTTATTATTTGGATCTAAGTAAGTATTAGACAAGAATGCTGTCGCTCGCGGCTCCGAAAGCGTGAACCTCGGATTTTTACTAATCCCGTGGGAACCATTTTTCCCGCATACGTCATTATGCGGGGTATTAATCTTTATCCATTCCGTTCAGTAGTTTCGGTGTTATTGAGTAACATAACACAAACTCGCTTATGATTCTGTTCCTTGCTCACGCGTAAAGGTGTTCTGCACAAGAAAGAAAAATTACCTACCTACACAAACGTCTATAAAAATTTCCTATACGTAGTTATGTACAAAGATAAATTATTACTCTTAGATAATGGTTATGTAGGTAGACATTATGGAACGGGGGTTAGGTACGCTCTTCGGGTTACAAAATATACTTAGGTAGGTACTTTTCTGATCTGTGGGGCTGGCTGTGATTTTTAAGAAACTCCTATTTGTGTATTTTTTTATTAGGCGACAGTTAATTGGGTGCAAAGATGATTCGCGGTGTGTACGCGGGCGACAGAGATAAGGGGAGGTTTAAATGCGGCGGAGAGCTGCGCGCGCGCCAGTACGCCGCACACTCCCGCCATGCCGGCCTGCGCGCCCGAGTACCGCCTGCTGCGCTCCGCCACGGAACTGGCCTTCGCGCCGCGCAAGCGCTGCTCGCACCAGCCGCCCTTCACCGCGCTGCGCCGCTCCTTCTCGTCCACCTTCTCGCTCATCCCCGAGGAGCGCGCCGTGCCGCCCGAGCACGCGCCGCCGCTGCAGCGCCTGCTGCGCGCGCTCACCTGGCTGCCGCGCCAGTGCCTGCGGCCCGCCTTCGCGCTGCTCGCGCTCGTCGCGCACCCCGCCTGGAAGCAGATCCTCGTCGTGCTGCCCACGCTGTGGATTGCCGCGTCGCTCTTCATATTCTGGAAGTGTGTTCAGTGCCCCATCGTGTTCCTGAAGATGATCGGCAGCGCGATCTCGAGGAGCACGGACAAGCGGCGCACGGTCCTCATCAGCGGCGGCAGTTCGGTGCAGGCGTTGCATTTGGCTCGAAACTTTCACTCTGCAGGAGCCAGAGTGATCGCTTTCGAGATAGAAGGACAATTCGCCCTGCTGAAATACTCCGCGGCCGTCGACAAGTTCTACACTGTGCCTCGCCCGAATCCTGCGGATCCATTGGCGTATGCGCGGGCGTTGAAAGAAATCGCTGAGAGGGAATCCGCCGTCTTCTACATCCCAGTGAGCTCGACTACGCCCGCTTATTACGACGCGTTAGCGAAACCCCATTTGGAAGTGCTCGGTTGCCAATGTTTCGTGCCGTGCGCTCGCGACGTGGTCACCTTGGATGACCCGTTGGAGCTGATGCGCATGTGCCGCGTCGCCGGTCTACCGACGCCGCAGTTCTGGGTCGTGACGAGCGAAGAGGATGTTCGAGCTTGGTACGAAAGCGGGGCTTCGAAGGAAGGACACCGTCATTTTATCGCCAGCGCCGGAGCGCGCGGGGCCAGAGACCGTCTGCGGTTCGTGATGCCAGAAGACCGAACGCACTTCCGATTCCCGCGCGAGATAAGTGCAGAAAAGCCATGGGTGATCGTCAGGGAGCCTAAAGGAGAGAAGCTGGTGACTTGTACAACGATGAAGGAATCGCGCGCCGTGAACAACGTGACCTGTCGCGTCGACCCGGCGATGAAGGGCTTGGTGCCGCAGCGGGACGAGGAAGCCGACATTTGGGTGCAGAGGTTCATTTCCTGTCTCACCCCGTCGCGGCCTATGACGGGCCACATATCGTTCAGATTGGTACGCGAGGAGAGTACGACGAATGGGCACGTTACCAGAATGGTGGCGATCGGAGCGCGCGTCGGAGTATCGTTGCCTTACTTATGTCAAGGATCGAAACGGTGCGGACACACGGCGACGGTTGGCAAGCTGTTGAACACTGTGCTGGACACTCGCGAGGCATTATTCGCGTATTGGGATCCTCTGCCCTACTGTGCGTATTATCAGTCGCGGCTGCCGGAGGACAGGAGACCGCCCCCGCCGGAGCCTTGCAAGACTCCTCCGAACGTGCCTCTCTGAGCATCTCGCCCGATATGCAGGAGGCATAGAGGCTAAGACGATTATTTATATTAGGACGCTCGAGTACCTGATGAGTGCGTGGAAGTTTTCTGACGCTGTCCTCGGAGTCACGCTCTCTCTCTCCGTTCTCTCCGAACGTATTGAAGGCCGTGAGGTCGGAGAACGATAAATGTTGTAACTACTAAGTAGACATTATACGAGTACATCCAGATGAATGATTTTTAAACTATTCTAATTTTAAGGACTACCTAGGCCTAGATAATATTAAGTATATTAAGTTGTCGACAATTTTTATATTTAAGGATAGGTACCTACTAAGGAATAAAATACTATTATTGTAATAAATAATTTATTCAAATTATAAATAACTGTCGTATTATTTGTGACTGAGATTTTATATATCTACCTTACGACGGAGCAGATAAATATGTAGAGATAGAAGTCTTTCGATAAATTAAAACTCAGAGCTAAATAACCGTAGAACTTTCGTGAAGTATAATGAATTATTTGCTTTGATATACGTACCATGCAGACTTGCATGCATGCATAATTATCAATGAAGGGTGTCAAGAGTTCACAATGATATGCACCGAGTTCCATAATTAATTAAGTTGCAGATTGCAGAAATGCGTCTTGCATTAACTTGAAACATTTTTAAAGTTCCGTGTCTAAAGGCGTTACGGTGCCCTATTGCGCTGGATCTGTTGTCCGTCTATCAGACGTTTGATAATTTACGTGTTTCTATTTCGGTAACAGGTTTAGAGTTTAGACGTTTAGAGCTCTGTGAGTACCTACCTGGATTGTTCCAAACATTTTTTTAATGTATAAAAAGTGAGTGGTCGCAAAAAGTCCTACCACATTATTGTTTACTAGCTGACCCGGCAAACGTTGTTTTGCCTTATTAATTATGTCTCACTTATTAAGCTTCCTGCGAAGAACCAATTCATTGTGACAATTATATATTATAATGATATTTCGAGTTTTTTGATATGATATACCTACCTATGATTTCAGCTATCTCAACGGCCCCCAGTATCAATGAAACAAATTAATAAAGTAGAATCTCTCCATCGTATACAATCGTTAAAAAATGGTCAGAAGAATTGACGCACTGAAGATCAGAGAAGCTAAACATATGGCATTGAAGCAATGCCATAATATGTTTACTTACAAGCTGAGAATATATGAGTACCTAATTTATAAAGAACTAGGTGCCTACTACCTATTAGGTAGGTACTATTTCTTTGGCTCAGCAACAAAAAGTGGATCCTGAAGCTCTAGGTATATCTAGAGTTCAGGGCTTCAGCGTAAGACTCTTCTACAACTCGCTGCTTCATGCCAATCGGGACCTACCGTGAGTTCTTGCATATTGTCCTAACATATGTATATACCATACTTAAATATTTAGGTACCTACCTACTTAAATCTCAACAACCAAGCGATAGTCTCATGGGTTGTTTTCCTGCAAGGAACTCCGAGCATCTTCCCTGCAGATCCTTGACCATCCTCTCCGGGAACTAAGCTACTTATATTATACATAGCGAAGTCATGCCGCTTTGGCTGTTCCAAATAACAATTACTTTAGGCATTATTGGTTGTTCTTGCTGCAAATCTCCTCTAACAATGAACTTCCAGTCTTGCAGTCAGGTACTTTTCGGTTTTTGGAATATTTAGCGGCAACTAGGTATTAAGGTACTTCATGCATCGTTGGCGATAACTTGTTGTTATGAATACAACTGCACTCGGCGAGATAGCGCCTATCGCAGTCCGGGTCAACCGGGCCGGCCAAAGATCGCACCTTGCCGACTGTCTGTGGAAAAATAGACGATCGGTAAAATACAGGCGCCGTCCAGCTGATATTAACAGGCTTTCTAAAAGACGATTTAGGTAGGTACTAAAGATATTTCAATCCACAATGACGTGCTGCACTCTGTCAAACTCCATACGAATCGAATGTAACATAAGCGATTTTGAAATGTCTACGCCTAAGTACCTACTTATAATAGTAAGTAAATTCACATGTTTTTTTTAAATCTCTTTAGCTAGGTCAAATACTGGCCAGTTATTACAACTAGATATAGATTAACACTGCAGCGTGAGTGATACTCACGCAGTTTTTATCTATTTCAATTTGTAAACGCACCTGCAGTATAATGTGTACATCGCCGGAAGTTCAATAAGCTCGCAACGTTTTTAAACTTTTAGTCATGGTGGGCGTAGCAACAAACGTTCCATCAAGTGACTTTGGCCATAGCAAGCGATATACAATTGTAGATATTATAAATAATCTATGCATACAACACGTTACGCGACCCAACGCTTCGGCAAGTGTCCCGAGTACCTATAAAGTTCAACAAATGTCGCTGCACGCGGTGCCATAAAAATCCGAAACAGACAGCCCGTTCTGCTCTCTATCGTGTCTCTATCGCACTTATGGGCTTTAAGGCAGGCCTGCCGAGAAACAGGCTCCATCCTGTTTCCCCATTTAATGCGCCGCGTACAGCGGCACATTTAATTTCTTTATATGATTTCATTTAAAATAACGGCCACTGTTGCAGATTATTTCTGAAATCAGCAGTTATGAGGGCCAGACAGAAGATATCACGGTCCCTTTTTACCATTTTGGTGCGGAACCCTAAACGCGTGTCGTGATAAGCAGCGGTAACCGTAACCAGCGTGCGTGCGTGACACGTGTAGCGTGCGCGGCGGAGATGTGCACGCCGGTGATAGGGGAGGGTTAGGGTGACCATGCGACTGCCTGGATTGTGTAAGAAAAACGTAGATACCTTATTCTTCATAATCGGCGCTCCGATTGGCTGAATTCGTTATCAAAATGTTCAGCCGATCAGAGGTAAGGTAAAATGAATAATAACAGCGAATCATGGCCAGAACTTTTTGCGATTACGATGTACTTTTCTCTATAGTCGTAATGATTGCGAGAGAGGGTCTCTGATAACCAAAAGCCGTCATAAGGGTTGCTTTTACATTCTTCTTTTACCGACCGCTATCGCACAAAGTGAGCTTCACTTTATCACATTTCGGCACATTTTTCCCGTCTCGGACATCCGGTTTTTTTAAATCCATTGATCTACACTAGGTAGGTCAATCCAGTATGTGTAACCTACACTAGGTAGGCCAATCCAGAGCGTGAGTACTTGCTCCAGGATGACACTGACCTACACAGATTCAAAGAGTATTTTTGTTTCACTCCTTTGATTTTGGGTACTGGGCATAATAGGTCGTACCTTCCCGTTGCGCTTTGTCACTTGATGTACTTAAAGTGATTTCTGATCATGTTATTATTTCCCATAGACATCTGTAGCATCAGTGCATTGCTGGATTTCGAGGAATTGTTGGTCCGCCCTTTTAATAATAATTTGCTATGAATAGTGAGAACATTTCAGTCGATCCATTATTGTTAGAAATTATGCTTACCCTATCGCAACTATAGGTATTGAAAATTTGCATTGTAATGTTTAGAGCGGTGATAGCTTTGTCAATCAAAGCAAAGCTTTGCAAATTTAGGCGAAGTGGCCCAGTTTTTTGGTTTCTTATAGCACCTCTTATATATGGGAAAAGGTCATTTGTCATCTATGTGAACAAAATACTGATACGAAATGTGTGAAATGCCCCTCTGCCATCCCTGTCTCGCAAAAATCAGGTGCCTCCAAGACTATTATGTATTGTTATTGTTTATGGTTAGCCCATTCAAATACACGTCGTTATTACTTTCCATCGCGCAATATTCTTACCTATCTTGGACAGAAAAAAATATCACGCAATGAGTTACTGTTACCCAATTAAACAGTTAATGATCAATTAAGAAAAAATGATAAGTGATTCAAAGTTGTGTGACATTTGATACCCGATAACTTAAATTAACTGAATTTCCACTTATCAAGCACTTATAAATAAAGTGGTAGAGTCATGGACTTTACCTATCCAATTAGCGAATTAACATAGCCACTACAGAGACAATCTAATTAATGACCTACTCATATATAAGTTCGTAAGGTAAGGCGTGTTATGCCAGGTTATAGTAAACACGTAAGTGCAAAGTTCTAGTTCACTCATCCGTTATTACTTTTTTCCGATTAAGCATTCGAATGTGGAATGAGGGTTTTTGAAATGGCTATGGAAAATGATTTTTTTTTGAAAAGTTTAGTAATTCGCAGCACTGAGAGAAGTGAGAACAGGTGCATCCAGATGGTCTGCGAGACGCGGGGCGGGAGCCGCTCAACCAATCAGCTAGTCTGTCACTGTCCGCTGACAGCACTGCGTATCATTATAGCCAATCGCATCACCCGCCCCGCGTCGCAGACCATCAGGAGGGTCAAGTTTATAGCGGTTTACCTATAGCTACCTGAGTATATGACATTATGATCCGACAGATGTACTTAGTAACTTTATGGAAATGGATTGAGATTCAAAAAAATGTAAAGGAATAAATGAAAGTCACGTGATAATTTTAACGATCATTTTCATGCATTTTTAGATTTTTTTCCATTTTCATTCTATCTATCGAGTATCGTATCGCATTAATATGTTATATGGCCTAAAGCTGCAGGATTTTACTAATTTGCGTCAGGTCTGCAGGAAACGAAAACTTCCTTAGACTGGTTGGGCATTTTTGAGATGCGAAAATGGAACTCAATACCGTAACCTACCGTAACCGATGGGAAAACCATAGAACGAGGGGCAATGTTACCGTAACCGACACCACTGCTGATTTAGATTGGTGGATCAGTTGGTGGAGTATTTAGTTCCGCGTCGGCAGTCCCGGAGTGCTGCGTCTTTTTTTTTGTTTATTTATGCCTAGGGTAGGTAATATGTTTTGAGAGCATAGTAGCAAGACTATAAAAAGGTCAGCTATAAATATAATTGTCGTGTTATCACTCGTCCACGCTTGCACGATGCACACAGCGCGTAGACCTTCCTGTTATGAGCCACGAGGCCTACGCTGCGAGTCATTGTCCTGCCAATGCAGCATGCGCACTTAGAGATGTGTCTCTCTACTTTTGTCGCTCTCTTTTTTCGATCTATCAATATGGGTCAGAAAGAGAAAAGAGAGCGACAAAAGTAGAGAGACATATCTCTAAGTCCGCATAATAGCTCTGCTGGCACTCTCCCGCCAATCTTGTCTTCGTTATGCTGGCTCTACACGCTGGCCCACCATGCTGATTGCTGGCCCACTAAAATGGCCAGTGTGTAGTGAGAGCAGTAGTGACGGATGGCTGATGGCAGTGGGATGGTCGTGGTATCAGCTTTGCAGGATGTATCAGCGTGTACAACTAGCATTACCTGACCGCATAGCAGTGAAAGTATATTTTATACACGTGAAAATCTCTATTTTTCACATTGAAGCCTAACTTAGAGGTTCGTATGAAAATTCCAAAACTCTACCGGCAAGCCAAGTTCGGAAAGCAGGTTTGCTTTGAGAAGAATTGTTCTTTTCAAATGTCATGATAAAATATACGATTTTTTACATTAGAAAGTAAATTACTTATCTAGGAACAGAGGGAAACGTAGGTGCCCATATGAGTTATGACTATTGACTATAAGTTATCATTCCAAGAATCCTTGTCATTTAGAATCTTTTCAATGAGAACTAGATATTAGATATAGCAGGAAAGATACTGAAGGAGAACTAGACTTTAATGCACTACTACTGCCAGGCCCATTCTTTTTTTAACGGCAAAGACCGTAGGAATGTACTACCAAGCGATTTAGAGTTCCGGTATGATGCTGTGTAACAAACGTTAGCGTGTTATTGTTATAATATTTAAACCCTTGCACGCTAACACGATGGACTATTGATAGGTTTCTGTGAGCTCCGATATCTTCGATTATTATTATCTTCACTTACTGGTAAGATTCCAGTCAAATAGTACCTACTTATCTTTACACGTAATGTACAAAAAAACAAAGCCCTAAAGCACTTTACTTCTTAATTTTTAGTTATTTTAATATAATGATATTTCTAAGTATAGTTTTACATTAAGTTATTAATTTTCATGTTTTTACTTTAGATATTATGTAGTTTTTAATTTAGATATAGTTTAATTTTATAGTTAATGTTACTAACTTTTAACCTTAATCTTCTTGAATAAAGATTTTATACGTACATAAAAAAAAAAATCGGCCTAGGACTAATGATAATATTTACCGTTTATTGCCCGTGGTCCCCCCGATAGTCCCCCTAGGGTACCATGGGTAATTATTTGGCCCGTGGTACCCTTGGAGCTTTTAGGGGTACCACGGGCAAAAAAAATTCCCATGGTACCCAAATGATTAATAGTAATCAAAAAATTCAAAAAAATTAAAACACACTTACAAACCCTTTAAAGACTACCCTTTATGCTTAAATTGAAATAATTAATTAAAGTGACAAAAGAAAACACTGAAAAAAAAAATTTAGTTCAGTACAATTCTACCTAATCTAATTTTTATTTTAGTTCCAGTAAGTAGCATTTAATCGATTGAGTGGAATTTGAACCCTTTCGGAATTCGGTCTGTCCCCTAAACCGTCTCATATCTTATCTTGGTAATATTAGGTAAATATTCCTCTCAATGGACTACGTAACTAATGAGCAGTGGGTTTGGTTTATCGAGCCGGAACTGTCCTAATGTGGGTATGGTCTGACTCGCTAAGTATGTCCTAATGTAGACTTTGGCAGACACGCTTCAGACGCCTGACCGCCAAATGCGTTGGAAATACTCGCTGATAAGTGATAAGCGAAGCGGAACGCTGACCCATCCCCTCCCGTGGGAGAAGTTATTTAATAAAGCGTTTGTTTTGACAAATTACCGGACCAAACGGTCCAGAGAAACACGGCATCGTGTCGATAATAACGAAGTTACACGTATCGTTGCAATGCAAATTGCAGTAGCTAGGAAGCATCCAATAATGTGCTTACTTTTACTGTGATCAATCAACTATTGTATTTCTGATATGTTGCAAATAATAGCCCGAGCTTAGTATTGAGAACAAGTGAAACCATTGCATTACTTATTCACTACGCGATAGTTTTTTTGCACAAACATTATAATACCTATGCACTTTTTAGGAATTTTGTGGATAGTTGAATACTCTAAAGCCAGTATGTCAAACATGATCGATGTTAAGCACCATTTTGAAATCTCTACAGGGCAGAGTTATAAGCTTTGGAAGCTTATATTTAAAACTGCTAGAAATTCGGATGTACTGTAACTTCGTCTTATCTTAAGCGAGTTACTTGATGATGATAGGATGGAAATTTTATTTAGAGTGCGCACACGCACCGCGTGTCAACGTAATTATAGAACCGGATACGTCATTAAAACTAGGACGTCATTATATAATTGAGACCTAAGTAAATTGGAATTCTTTCGTCTAGTAGTCCGATCACAACGAATAGAGTAGGGTTACGTAGGGTTTTGTTGATAACAATTAATATTTTCCTGCTAACTTCATTGTACTTAGATACAGTGAGCTAATAAATAAGTAGACTTCTTATTATTGAATTGATTCTAGGAATTAAAACTTATAATAAATATTGATCCTTTTGGCGCATTTAGGATCTGTTAGGATTTTTTTTCCAGTGGAATACTGTGTAGCAAAAACTTGAGGTTCCATTGCATCGTCTTTATTAGATGAGAGATCGTAATATTGAGATTATTTAAGTTTTGGTGACCTACTTATACCTAGAATTTCTGAAGGGATATTTAAATAACAACTAACTTTTCACCCGCGGCTCCATTCCGCGTCAATTTCGGATTTTCACGAATCCCGCGGGAAACACGGATTTTTCAGAAATAAGAATTAGCCTTTGTGTTTATTCAATCTAGATTCCAAATTTTAGTCAATTCAGTTTTGTAGTTGCAGAATAAAGAAACATACACACTTAGATACACACACATACAAACTTTCGCCTTTATAATATAAGTGTGATTATAATTTAAGTCCCGATAAATATTTTATTGTTTCGATAAGTCACGTAATCAGATACATGTTATTCCCATACTTTTTTAATTTCGTTCCATTTAGATTTGGAACGAGCGATCGACAGGCTTGATGACGTAAGATAAGTCACATGGCTTATAGCATACACTAATCAGCAAGATTAATTGCGCAAAATATATCTAAGCTAGCCCTATTCCGTCACAAGATGAGGCAAATTAAATCTAGTACTAATGTAATGTAAACATTGTTATCAGTGATCTAGTGTTGTTTTTTGTTTCTGTCCATCGTCCAAGGCTATGCAGTGTGGGTCAGACTAACCAGTAGACGTAGATTACCATCCTTATCTCCAATTTACCGATGTACCAACACAATGCCAGAACGCAGTTTGGCGTTGTTACAAAAGTCACGCGTTGTGACAATAATATTATCGCAACATATTTTGTATTTATATTATTAAGGGGATTTATTGAATTTATGTATGTAAACGGCTTATTTTTAAATGAGCCGTTTTATTGAATTTATTGAATTTATTTTTGTCTTTCTCACTCTCACGGAGATTTGGTAGGTGCGACATGCAGCGTCGCGGAAGAATATAGCAGAAAAACGACGTTTTACCTAATTACTCAAAAACTAAGCCAGTTATCAAAAATCTGTTCTAAGCGTTTTAGGATATTATTATTACCGATACATTAAAACAAAAATTACAATTACATCCATTGTAGTTTCCGATAAAACATAGAAAAACTGAGATTTTGGAGCAACTTTTGGGAGAACTTTCTATCGAGAAAATTGTATCCAATCGTGTTTCTGCTTCTAAGCGATTTTAGATTAAAGACCCAAAATACATGACGTGTAAATTTGAAAGTAATTGTCTATAGTTTTTGCATAAAACTTCATTCAAATTCAAAATCACCTAAATACGGCTTGTAGGCCGTTAAAGCTGTAGTAGTAGGCTAACCCAACTAACACGTATAAAAATCTTTACTTATCGCTTGTCTACATTATATGCACCAAAAACCTTACCGCACGTAAGCAAGGTTGTCTGAGACAGTAGAACTTCCAATATATTGTTTGTAACCTAAGCTTCTTCAGTTCCGGCCGAAGTTTACAGGCAAACTATTACTGCTCTTTTGGTATGCTTTTTTACACAGTTAAAAGGGGGTGATTTCACCTGATGATAAGTGACAATGCAGCCGAATGTTATCGTAACTTGGAAGGAGTAACTCCTAAGCTATGCTATATACAGCATCGTACTGAATCGTTAAATCGCTTAGCGGTACGTCTCGATCCGATACACTTGAAGGAGCCGCGGCCGCAGCCTTTTACAAGAGCAGACCAATTTATAAAATACTAGCAGTTGCCCGCGATTCCGCTCGCGTAAATTTCAGGTAATGACCAATCCCGTGGGAATTTTTGTTGTTTTTTTTTTCACGTTGATCAGACTGATGCTGAGGCGTTGTGACTATAATAAAGTTATAGTGAGAGACACATGGCGTTGCCGACAAAATTTATGATAAATATTTCGTCAAAGGTACACGATTTTTAGGACCATTTTCCCATTTTTGCTCCGCTCTTAGGCCATACCGTGATATTATAGGTATATTCTTTGATAAATGGATTAACTAACATAAAAATAAATTTTCAATTCGGACCATTATAGTTTCTGAGATTAGCGTAAATAAACAAACTTTTCTGCTTTATCATACCATATTACTTAGTCAAAATTCCAAACTGAAGTGTGCTGGGAAACGAACCCGGGGCCTCCTGCTTGATAACTACTCGGAGGCTATAACTTCGCTTTAGGTATGTAATTACAATGAAATACAATACCTAAGTGATTGTTATGTTTGCTGTATCTCGTGTTTAAGCCGATCGTGGAAAGTTCTTGGGTCAATGCATCCGCTCGCAGCCAGACGGGTAAAGTCCGCACGTACAGACTGTTTGACCCACATCTTATTATATTAACCATACACTAGGCTTTTCACCTAGAACTACTCGACTCTCTTGTCATTCTACTCAAATTTAACGGCGTAGAAGCCGTATTTAAGCGATTTTGAATGAAGTTTTATTTAAAAACTATAACGAAAATCACTTTCAAATTCAAACGTCATGTATTTTGGGTCTATCTAAAATCGCTTAGAAGCAGAAACACGATTAGATACAATTTTCTCGATAGAAAGTTCTCCCAAAAGTTGCTCCAAAATCTCAGTTTTTCTAGTTTTTATCGGAAACTACAATGGATGTAATTGTAATTTTTGTTTTAATGTGTCGGTAATCATAATATCCAAAAACGCTTAGAAACAGATTTTTGATAACTGGCTTAGTTTTCGAGTAATTAGGTAAAAGGTCGTTTTTTCCGTTATATTCTTCCGCGACGCTTCATGTCGCTCCTACCAACATATCCGTGAAAGTGAAAAAGACAAAAATAAATTCAATAAATCCCCTTAATTAGTTATCATTTAAAAATAAGTCGTTTACATATCAGAAAACGCTTTCATTAATTGACACTCATAATGTAGGAGTGCATTAAAAATAAGAAGTTCGCCAGCTAGGGTTGGACTGCTATGTTGGATTTAGGAAGACGTCACACAAGTAACAATGCATTTTCATCTAAATTAAACGTCAGCTCAATCGATTTATTTGCTTCAAAATTTGAGTTTTACGGATAAAGTTTTCTCGATAGAAATTTCTCCCAAAAGTAGCTCGAAAATATCCATTTTTCTAATTTTTATCGGAAAGTAGATTGCATGTAAGTAATTGTAATTTTTGTTTAATGTGTCGGTAATCTCTCAGAAACGGATTTTTAGTTCAAGTTGTTGGATTACTTCTCCACTGGATTCGTGCTTCCCCTACTGCTACGTCGGAACTCGTAGCTGGTGTATGTAGGTAGCAGCTGTAGCTTTGCTACGCGAAGCTGTAGCTTTGTAGAAAAGCTGTAGACTGCGACGTAGCCGTAGCACTATTTTTTTGGAACAACCATGAATCGTCTCAATAGATATTAATTTAAAGTTCACCAATTGGTTAACAAACTTCGCAAGTTTTACTTGATGAATATATTTTTTTTACTCACTAATGAAAAGGCATTATTTATTCGTTTGTGTATATGTAGCAATTAAAATAAATTCTTTCTACAGTAGTTAAGGTGTGAAGGAGTAACAAACACCCACATACAAACTTTCGTCTTCATAATATTAATTTGATTAGTATGATGAAAAGACATAAATAAATAATAATCATCATTGACCATTACAAGGTACAGTATCTAGGGCCCAGTAATAATGTTAAATAATATGTGGAATACGTAGAGGCTCTTCAGTATTCACTGATAACCGCTATTAAAATTAACGGTGTACAGATGGCCTGAGATGTCTGCTGTCCACTGGGTGTTCAGTGAACTCAATACAATGCAGGACAGATTAATTTGTTTTGCTGTAATCCGCTACTTGAAAAGATTCTGTATGGTACAATATGCAGGAACACTGCCCACATGGAACACCACACACAATTTTCCAACACTTTCTTCGACGCACGTTTCGTCCCGAACCGGGACATCCTCAGGAGATGTTGACTTCACAATGCGAAATCGTAGAGTGACTCTCGTGTCAGCAACGCGTTCTTATATACCCTTCGCATTGTGAAGTCAACATCTCCTGAGGATGTCCCGGTTCGGGACGAAACGTGCGTCGAAGAAAGTGTTGGAAAATTGTGTGTGGTGTTTCATGTGGGCAGTGTTCCTGCATATTGTACCATACAGAATCTTTTCAAGTAGCGGATTACAGCAAAACAAATTAATCTGTCCTGCTAATTATGGATTTCCGCAAAATAACGCCTGCTTCCATTCAATATTCAATACAATGCCTACTTGTTACACGAGTACTGTAGGAGTAATATGAAAAATCTACACAACACTAAAATCTAAAAGATCACTTTTTGGCTGAGCTGCCTCGATGCTAATAAAACTGATTAAAAGGATTTATTTAATTTATTTTGGTCTTTCTCACTCTCACGGATACGTTGATAGGTGCGACATGCAGCGTCGCGGAATAAAATAACAGAAAAACTACCTTTTAGCTAATTACTCAAAAACTAAGCTAAATTATTTATTATTACCTCCTAAATTAAATCCAGCTAAAAAAGGAATTCCACAAAGAGCTAAATTAGAAATATTTAAACATAAAGAAGTTAAAGGAATATATAATCTTACCGTCACATTAGAACAAAAATTACAATTACATTCATTGTCGTTTCCGATAAAAATTAGAAAAACTGAGATTTTGGAGCAACCTTTGGGAGAACTTTCTATCGAGAAAATTTTCTCCAATCGTGTTTCAGCTTTTAAGCGACTTTAGATGAAGGGCCCAAAATACATGACGTTTAAATTTGAAAGTAATTGTCTTTATAGTTTTTAAATAAAACTTCATTCAAAATCGCTTAAATACGGCTTCTACGTAATATTATTATTTTATTTTGTCTCTTGTAGGTATTTCGATTTATCCTTCCTTTTTCCGCCTTTTTACCATATTAGGTGGAGTCGGCACAACACTTCTTCTGCCATTCTTTTCTCTCTTTTTTATCACGCCAACGTAGACCCCCATTGAGTCTCTCGTGGACCCCAGGTTGACCCTGGACCACTTTGGGAATCACTGCAATAAATGAATGGTTCAATAACCACTTTCCCATCCTTACTCTGCTATAAGAATACATAAAAAGTTTCCAAACCTTTCACACAAAAATTATGTTATTGCAAACATTTATAATTCATGAAGTCTCACCCAGTTCCTTATCAACACACTGACCTACTAAAAGAAAGAAGATTATCATTAATCCAAGGCACAAAAGGTATTGTTGTAGTTCAGCATAATGCATGGATGACACGTATTCGTACGTACCTATATTCCATTGAAAACGGAAAACAAATTAGGTTACTACTGACTTGCAGTTTTGCACTTACTAGTCTATTTAAATTCAGTTTAGTTACGAATATTGAAGAATTCACACATACGTTGCATCAACTAAATAGATTACTTATAATTTCTTTTGCCCCCTTTATAGAGGTACAATTATTTAATGTGGAAATTCTTAAGCAAGCAAGCTTTGAGTTAGATGACGAATTTTCTACATTTCTTCATTTTCTTGTACTTATAATGTTAGCTTAAAACTTTAAAATGTCCAAAAGTGTCAACTCCATAAATTCGCCCAGATCTAGGGCGCCGATAGATGAAAATGGCGTCATGTTGTGGAACCTCCTAGCCGACTGTTATACTTACGAAAGAAACCAACAAAGCAACCCAAACGGAAACACCGCGAACTCGAAACATTTAAACAAAACTAAAACAAAAGATAAATCAACGAGTACAAAAAACAAAGAAAGTGAATTCCAGTCGACAAACACCAGTCGTAAATTAAAACATCCAAACGATATAGTACTTAGGGATTGGAGGGAAAGGCGGTCGAAAGCCAAGTACGAATTGGCAAGGAAGGCTATTATTAATTCGATAAAGGAAAAATTCGGTAGAGTTGAAGATACTCGTTACGAACCAGAGTCTTGTGGCTATGGCGGTAGAGTCGCTAGTGAGGGAGATGTCCCGCCGATTATAATAACTAATGCGGATGTCGAAGACACATCAAATTCGAATGTAAATCACGATGCGGCTTGTCAGTGTGATTTGGACTTAAAATTCGAGGGTGGTAAGGTTGAGGTTGGTGCGCTGGAGGAAGTTGGTGGCAGTCACGCGAGCAGGCTTCAGATGGGGCCAGGTGGTGAGCTGGCACAGTGGAGGCTAGCTGTTCGAGGCAGGAAGGCGGGCGCGGCGGGCGGACCACGCGGGGACGAAATGCCGGTGAGTTATACTATTTTTTCAGGACTAATTTACTGCGTTTACACGCTTTTAAAGTCATAATTGCCTTGTTTATTACCTGTTTAATGAGCTTATAAGTCGTTAGTGCCGAAGCTAAGGATTAATTGAAGCGTTTATGTCATTAACAAGCATGGCATGGTGCGTTGGCGGGATTTGAATTGCTACTGAAAGTTTTGATTAAAATTCGATGCGTTACACGTACGCTCTTCACTTAGGCTCGGTTGCTTAACGTGACTTTAACCGTAACGTTATAATTAAATATGGCGGCCTGGTTAAAGTCAACTCCAGCAACCCAGCCTTAGGGTGGTTAAAATGACGGTCTGACCTTTATTTCGAAAAACATAAGAGTCAGGCCGCCATATTTAACTATAACTTTTCGGTTAAAGTCAAGTCAAGCAACCCAGCCTTAATATGAACTAGTAGGGCGCGTGGGGGCGCGGGCCACATGTGGCCCGCGTGCTGTCTTCCCGCCCATTAAAAATCCCTTCAAAATTCCCCATACATTTTCTATGAAAAAAATAAAGTCCGCCATTTTGAATTTTTTTTTCTATCCATCGTATAGACCTTCAGATTCTGATCAACTCTTGTCAAGAAACCGTTCTTCCATCTTTTATACTTTCCGAGATATCGACGAAATTCGAATGGCGGCCATTTTGAATCCGCCATTTTGAATTTTTTTTCAGCTCACTGCCAATTGGATGACGTTTCGAATGACATTTGGTCGAGCACCTACCACTTTTCTTCAATACCCTGGCTGTGCTCTTCACCCGTCTTCGAAATCCTCAATCATCAGCTCTCTCCGTATTTTTCCTCCGAATGAATTTTTCTCTTGTATACGAAACGCATAGTGAAAAAAAAATTTTTCATACAAAATTGTTCAGGAGAGGTGATCAATGAGTCAGTCAGTGAATCAACACGAGCAGCTATATATATATTAATAACACAACATGGGTTGATGTTTGGGTTCCAACTGCTTTGAATTTTTAAGGACTGATAGTAACGATGATTGCGTATAGTTGCTTAATTTACTATGATTCTTTGCCGTTGGTCAATGTCTTTTTTTTTTGAGATACAATTAAAAACCGGCTACTATTACTTCTATTTTTTTCATAATCTTAGAGTTTGCAACAAATACAAATAGGTACTTTTCGCTTAATTGGTGCCGAACGGCTACGTAAACACTGAGCAGCTTATAGGTTTATTCGTTAACGAATAAACCTGGCTGATGAGCCCGAAAAAAAAATCAAAAAAAGAAATGCCACCACGGCACCATTCCCTGCAGGCATAAGTTAAGATGTAATACCCACGGTAAGTTTTATACTGTACCTCGTAGCTTTATCGTAGCAGTATTCTTTCTTTCTTTTCAAATATAAAAATCTCGTGCCAATTTTGGTTACCTCCTCCGAAACGGATCGGTTGAGCCGTTTCGGAGGAGGTCAAATATATACTAGGAGGACCTAGTCAAATATATACTAAATTCTCGTGTCGCAGTGTTTGTAACCAAACTTCTCCGAAACACCTTCACCGATTTTTATGAAACTTTTTTGCCTACATTCAGTAGGTCTGAGAATAGGTCGAAAACAATTTTTCATATACGGTAAAACAACGTTTGCCCGGTCAACAGTAGTTACACTATAAATATTAATTACGCGTATTTGCGTAAATAGTTATCAGAATATAAATATAAAACTCAAAAAGTAGATCAGAGCCGTGGTATAACAAATTTGACAGTAATCATTCAACTTTAAATGTGTTTCGGTAATCCTGTACACAATAAGTTGGCAGACAACGATCCATACCACGTCCAATCATGTCATAAAGTTGGAAAGTTATTACGACGTCAGAACTCCCGCCTGAAAGGGGTTTGTCGATGAACTTTTGAACCGAATACAAATGTCTACCCAAATACTGTTCGTACTTAAAATTAAAACATTTTTGCCACTACCAAAAATCGTTCAATACGGCTACGCAACGACGGATATTATGTCCCATGTCGGTGATGCAAATCCTTAAAAAATTACTTGATAAAAGAACCAGCCTGGCTGTTACCACAAATCATTCAACGTGGCTATAAGTTTTCAATGTTGCGTTTTGAAATTTGAACTACATACAAATTTACGCTCTATGTTCTATGTCAGTGTTCGCAAAAAATGTCTTGCAAAAAATGTCTTGATTTCAATATCGATATACGTAAACGCCATCACCTATTTAAACATTTCACATCACGAAATGTAGCCGACGCATTACGTGAATAACCCTCCAGTTATTATGCGAATACATTTTACAGTATGTACTGTATTGTAGATATCACATATGTTGTTTGTGAGGCGCTACAATCTTGATCGTTATAAAAAATTATAATTTCAAAAACAAGTGATAACAGCTCGCTATCTCGACAGTGAAAGTAGAAAACAAACTTATCTTTTAATCAAACAGGTAGGTAGATCGTAACGGAAGCCTCAACTTAGGTGGCTAAGTACCTGATATTGATATCTTTGTAAATTACCTAGTTACCTGTTACTTACTTATAATAATAAATATTTAGTCGCTAAGCACCCCTACCTTGTACCAGAAATAAAATCATTAGGTATTTACCTATTAATTTTATTCATTTCCAAGCTGACCCACCCAAGCAAACACGAGCGCTTTCTAAAAAAATCTTCCTTGTCCCTTGTCTACATCATATCGGGAATCTCTGTGTAAAATAATAGCTTTTTAGGATCAAGGGTCAGTGAATGAATGAATCTGTTCTGGACTATTTGATTTATATAGATGTAATGACAAATTAATACACGCTAGTAATTAAATTATTGGAAGAATAAAATATGTACCTACCTATACAATCACTAAATGAATGCTACAAAGTATCACACCTTGCCAGTATGGTGGTAAAAACATACCTACATAATTTTGTTCGTAATCATCGTTTCGTGTAATCCTGATTTTCGAGGAAAAGCGCTGGATACAAGTGGCGCAGGATCATGTGGGCAGGAAATCATTGCATAGGCCTTTGTCCAGCAGTAGACGTCCGTCTACTGAAACGAACGATGATAGAAAAGTCACGTTTGCTGATTGTTTGAAGTTAATAAAAACGTGATAATTAATTGCATTATTACTGTAATCTTTGGTCACCGAGTGTGTCACATTCATTGTGGTCAATATCGTTATATTATTATGTGATAATGGAACGGAATTGCAATTGCAATCGGGTTATCGTTAATCATTTTGTTCTGCTAGACTATTATCTGGCATTAGATAATAATGCTCACGATGCGTTTGAAAACATTCCTTAATTTTTGAATACAAAGAATACTGCACTCAAAGATTTTATTCTTGCTTATGTACTTACCAGAAATCCATGTAATCTGAAATATTTAAAATAATTTCAGATTTCATGGTTTTCCTTTCATTTAATGCTTTAAGGTTCTTAGAGAGATTTGATCCTTAAATTGATCCTAGCGATCGATGCAATATAAAAGTACAGTATGTAATTTTTACAGATTTTAGTCGGCTCGATTACCGGGTGTGGTACCTAAGCTAATTTTCGAAAATATTTGAATGCAGTTTTCTATCATTACAAAATTCCATCCTGTATATAAAAAAACATTTTTGTAGAGTCGGGTAGCGGACCATTGCGGTGTTCGTGATTTTTCCGCACAGATCATTAAGGGGATTGATTGAGATTTGGTAGGTGCGACATGCAGCGTCGCGGAAGAATATTGCAGAAAAACGACGTTTTACTTAATTACTCAAAAACTAAGCTGGTTATCAAAAATCCGTTCTAAGCGTTTTAGGATATTATCATTACCGATACATTAAAACTAAAATTACAATTACATCCATTGTAGTTTCCGATAAAATATAGAAAAACTGAGATTTTGGAGCAACTTTTGGGAGAACTTTCTATCGAGAAAATTTTATCCAATCGTGTTTCTGTATCTTAGCGACTTTAGATTAAAGACCCAAAATACATGACGTGTAAATTTGAAAGTAATTTTCTTTATAGTTTTTGCATAAAACTTCATTCAAAATCATCTAAATATGGCTTGTAGGCCGTTAAGTGCTCGGTGATTTTCAGTGAAGCAGTAATGTATTCGGTGGTAACTGTGTTTCGGTTTGGAATGCATTGTACGCGGCCGTTTTCTTGGGCAAATAACCTATGAGAATGTATGTCCCAGGGTAATATGCGCAGTGCAGTGTATCGTACGTTATTGCAATGCAAAGTCTTGGGACGCTATGCATCTGTCATTGGCAGGCGCATCTCTTAGGCTAGGCGTATGCTGCGACGCAGACGACGCAGATCCACGAAGCGCAGATTTTGTAAAGTATGGAACGTATACTGAGTACGTTTAGGGCCGATTTTTCAATCGTCAGATAAACTATCTGGGGAATAAGTTTGAAACATTCCATACAAAATCTATGAAAACCCTCTCTGTCAAAACCCCGTCTGTGTGTATTTATTCCGTAATTTACGTTTATCTGGCGATTGAAAAATCAGACCTTTTCCGTTGTGAACATTACTTGTATGACACAAATCTACGTCTGCTCTGCGAAAGTCGCAGCATGCGACGGGCGCCTATGTCTGCCTCTCTACTCTGCCCTGCTTGTCTGTGTCGTCTACGTCTCAGCATACGCCTAGCCTTAACGTTATATTATGAATGTCTCATCTTAACATTCTAATGTAAAAAAACCTATCAAGTCATCACATAAAACTGTTTGCCGCAACTTACCACGCCGATAACCGCATTCCAAATTCAAATTCAAATTCAAATTACCTTTTCATCTCACCCGCTCGGAAAAGGCATTTTTAATGCCCAAAATGCGGGCGGAAAATGCTATTATATTCCCTAGGGCCCAAAAGAATTTTCTTTTCTCCCTAGGGCGGGAAAGTAGTATGAAAATCCTTTTCCGCCCTAGGGCCGCAAAGCATTTCCAAAAACGAACATGACGTACTCTCGTATTGCGTCTATAATGTCATGAAGACTTTTTTTTAATCACGCATACGGTCAGTAACGAAGTTCGACCTTAGAGTTTGTATAGGTACATTACTTTTTTATTTTTTACATTTTTCTTAGAATATCGATAAAAATAATAACTCCTATTTAGTTTTATGAAAAATAAAGGAAACTTAATTAAATTCATGATATTTAATTTAAAATTTTTAAAATTTTCGATTATCGTTGGTTCTTAGAAATTGACATTTCTGAACGCATTTAAAAAAAGTAGAATAGAAAAAAGAATTTCTCAATTTTTCTTCTAATCGTGATCGATGATATTAATAATATCTTGTTTTTGTTTAGTAATAACATGATTGAAGATTTAAAGTGGATTTAATTAAGTGAGTGAAGTTATTGCAAAGTATTACTAAAGACAACATCTAACATACTCGCAATGCCGATCCAAGTGATCTTCTAGTAATTTTCCTCGCTGTGGTGAGATGAAAAATTTTGTGTTACGTACGGCCGCAAATATTTTTGGGTCTCGTGTCTTTGAATGCCTCGCTCTGCTCAGGATTCTATATTTTGAACCCCTCGCTGCGCTCAGGGTTCAACCCTAGAATCCTTCGCCGCTCAGCATTCAAATTTGACACTCGGCCCAAAAATCCATTTTGCGGCCTTGCATAACAAATAACTATTATTTTACATAGGCCTTCCGTACAGGCTCTTGTAAAACGTCAATATGATATTTGTCACATGTGTGTGGTGATAACTACAAGTCGACTTAAAATAAGTTTTCCCTAAATCTAAGTATAGACTTCTTGCAAAGAAGTTTATGTATTAATCCCTTCCAGGTAGCCGATTACTTGAAGCATGTTTTACATATGAAATCTAGCTTTTGCGCGCGGCTTTGCCCGCGGTAATTTCGATTTTTCACAAACCTAGAGATTCAGATTTTTCAAAAACCTAAATTTCCTTATCAACCTTAGCCTTTATACTTACTTTCTAGAAAGTAGCTTATGTGGTAATTATGGGATATCGTCTATCTCCATTCAAAATTTCAGCCAGTCATTCCGGGACAAAAAGTAGCCTTTGTACTAATCCAAGTAACAATCTTTCACCACTTAAATTTCCAGCCAAATCGGTTCAGTAGTTATGGCGTGGAGGAGTAGTACTTCCCTCGCGTGAACTTCGTTTTTACACAAATTTTGCGGTAAACACGGATTTTCCAGAATAAAAGAAAAGTTGTATAATAATCCAGGATATCGTCTACTAAATCTCGTCTCTCCATATTACTAAATCATTTCTGTAGTTACAGCATAAAAGTATCTCTACCGCGAAAATTAGGGTTTTTCCACATATTTCTCGGAATCTATGGATATATCCGGGATAAAAGTAGCATATGTATTAATGCACGATGTAATCTATCTCCATTCCAAATTTCAGCCAAGTCGGTTCAGTAATCGCAGCGTAAAGGATTTTTCTCCTGCGTGGAAATCGATTTTTCAAAAATCCCGTTAAACTATGGAATTTTCCGGGATGAAAAGTAACCTTAGTTCTAAATCATTACATAATTTACCTTTGATCCAAATTTTTGTCAAATCGCTTCAGTAGTTACGGCGTAAAAGAGTTTTATTATCGCGTGAATTTTTGTTTTTCACACATCTCGCGAAAACCGTTGATTTTTTCGGGATAAAAAGTAGCCTATTCATTAATGCAGGATATAATCTATATTCTTTCCAAATTTCAGTCAAGTCGGTTCAGTAATTACGGCGTGAACGATTTTAATCTGGCGTGGAATTCGATTTTTCAAATATCCCGCAAAAACCGCGTAATTTTCCGAGATAAAAAGTAACCTAAGTGCTAGATCATTATATAATGGACCTATAATTCAAATTTTAGCCTAATCGTTTAAGTAGTTGCGGCGTAAGGGAGTTTTTCTCCCGCAGGAATTTTGGTTTTTCACACATCCCGCGGAAATCATGGATTTTTTCGGGATAAAAAGTAGCTTATGTATTAAACCGGGATATAATCTACCTCTATCCCAAATTTCAGACAAATCGATTCAGAAATTGCGACGTGAAGGAGTATTTCCCCCGCGCGTATTTCTATTTTTTACAAATTTCGCGGGAACCATAGATTTTTGTGGGATAAAAAGTATAGTCTATTATTAATCCAGAATATAATTTAACTCTTGTTCAAATTTCAGCTTGTTCCGATCAGTAACTGCGGCGTGAAGGAGCATATCTTCGTAATATCATTGGACCCCCGTTTCACCCCCCTAGGTGGTAGTCTCGTTAGTAGGGGTGGAATTAAAAAATCGAGGAACTTTGTTATTTTTATCCAAAATCCTACTTACCGATTTTAATGAACATAACTTGAAAATTGACGGATTCCCATATATGTAAAATAAATTCCTTATTTCACACCCTTAGCGGTCGTCGTCGTCGTCGTTGTTTCAGCCGATGGACGTCCACTGCTGGACATAGGCCTCCTGAAATGACCGCCAAACACCACGATCTTGCGCCGCCTGGCGCCAGCGACTCCCCGCGACCCTCTTAATGTCGTCCGTCCACCTGGTGGGGGGTCGACCGACACTGCGCTTTCCGGTGCGTGGGCGCCATTCCAGCACCTTGGGTCCCCAACGTCCATCGGTCCTGCGAGCTATGTGCCCCGCCCATTGCCACTTCAGCTTTGCGACACGTTGAGCTATGTCGGTTACTTTGGTTCTTTTGCGGATCTCCTCATTTCTGATTCGATCGCGCAAAGATACTCCGAGCATAGCTCTCTCCATCGCTCGCTGAGTGACCCTGAGCCTTCTTATGAGGCCCATAGTTAGCGACCAAGTCTCTGATCCATAGGTTATCACTGGCAACACGCACTGTTCGAAGACTTTGGTCTTCAGGCACTGAGGGATGTTGGACGAGAAGACATCGCGGAGTTTCCCGAACGCTGCCCAGCCGAGTTGGATTCGGCGGTTCACCTCTTTCTCGAAATTGGACCTACCTAATTGTATTGTTTGTCCAAGGTATATGTACTCGTCAACAATTTCGAGTGCAGAGTTTTCAACAACCACTGGTTGGAGCGAAACATGAGTATTTGACATAATCTTTGTCTTGCTCATGTTCATTTTGAGTCCAACTTGTTGAGAAACCCTGCTGAGGTCGTTGAGCATTGTGTTGAGATCCCCCAGGGTCTCTGCCATGACGACTATATCGTCGGCAAATCGCAAGTGAGTGATGTACTCGCCGTTGATGTTGATGCCACATCCGTTCCAATCCAGTAGCTTAAAGACGTCCTCCAACGCAGCGGTAAACAACTTTGGAGAGATGACATCTCCCTGTCGCACTCCTCGCTGCAGTTGGATTGGTCTCGAAGCTTGGTCTTGGTCTTCTATGGTGTCTTTGATGCGCTCGGTATTGTGAGCACGTAGGTCGCGCGTTTGTAATTTCGAGATCTGTCTATTGATTCGCTGGTATTCAGATACGTCTACAGAAGACTGGAGTCTCATCCTTGTTCCTCTCGTTCATGAGTTTGAGGGTCTGGTCTGAAAACGTTTTGGGTCTCTTAGGGCAGTAAGTTTTACAAAACTTAGACCCAACGGTACGGACAGCTTCCACCAGCCTGTCATTTAAATCGTCCACAGATACGCAATCCTCTAGGCAATCGAAGCCATTTTGAAGCTCGAGTTGGAAAGCCTCGGGGTTTTGGATAAGCACAGCAGTGGGGCGGAGCGTTGACTTCACCAGTCGAGCTCTTTCCAGCTTTATATTGATATTCAATGTGCCCCTTACCATTCGGTGATCGCTCCCGGTCTTAACGCTATTGATCACAGAGACATCATTGAATATGTGCCGCTTAGTTGACATGATGAAGTCAATCTCATTCCTCGTGGAACCATCCGGACTCACCCATGTCTACTTCCGGTGAGGCGCCTTCCTGAAGAAGGAGTTCATCATGAAGAGGCCCTTCCTCTCCATGAAGTCCGCCAACAACTGCCCCTGATGGTTCCGCTGCCCATACCCAAAATTACCCACTCACACTTCACCAACGCTTCGCTTGCCCAGTTTTGCGTTAAAATCCCCTATCACAACACTGTAGTGGGTATCCCTTAGCGGTAGAATTTCATAAAATCCTTTCTTAGTACACATCTAGGGTGTTAAGAGAATATTTCCTGAAAATTTCATGTTTCTACGTTCAACCGTTTGGGCAGTAGCTTGTCCAAAAGCCAGCCAGCCGGGACCAAGCGTTTTCTAGTTTCAAACCCCCTTTTTAGAGAGTTAGGGGTGAAATTCCCAAAATCCCTGGGACACCCATTCTCTTATTTTTATTCAGAAGTCTATATACCAATTATTTTCATGAATCTAATTTGAAAAATGAAGGACTTTCATACAAACCTAAATCCCTTATTTAACCCCCTTAGGGGTAGAATTTCAAAAAATCCTTTCTTAGCGAGCGGTTTGGGTTCACAAAGAATCTTCCCTGAAATTTTCAAGTCACTACGTTCAGCCGTTTGGGCTGTAGCTTGTCTGTCAGTCAGTCACTCAGGACAAAGCCTTTTATAGTTATAGATAACTATAACACATCAATTACAAGTGTACAAACAAGCAAAACTCACTGTACAGCAATGTCCGGCAAGACAATCTCGGTACAAAGTCCAGCGGCGTCTCAAATGGGAGCCTATCTGCTTGCGATATGGTGAAATAAATCAACGTTATAACCCAGACACATATATGAGTACTTACTATACATAATATTATGTACACGTACAATACACATAACAAAAAAGGATTTACTGAATTTATTCTTGTCCTTATGTCACTCACTCTTACGATTACGTTGGTCGGTGCGACATGCAGCGTTGCGGAAGAACAGAAAACCGACGTTTTACCTTATTACTAAGGTAGTTATCTAAAATCCGTTTAGAACGTTTTTGGAAAATAATTATTACCGACACATTAAAGCAAAAATTACAATGACATCTATTGTAGTTTCCGATAAAAATTAGAAAAATGAAGATTTTGGAGTAAAATTTGGGAGAATTTTCTACCGAGAAAATTTAATCCAAACGTGTTTCTGCTTTACAGCGATTTTAGATTGAAGACCCAAAATACAGGACGTTTTAATTTTAAAGTAACTGTCCCAATCTTAATAGTTTTTAAACTGCAACGCAAAACTAGCTGAGATAACTTTGCAGGTAACTTCGTAGGTTCGTAGCGGGCTACGCCGTAGCAGGCTTACGAGCCGAGTCTTTTGACAGTTTTGAAACCCACAGTGTCCTTTTTGCCTTATTAAAAACTATGTTACTGCATAAATTAGGGAGGCGATTCATCTTTAGTTCCAGTACTACGCGACGTAACGTTTGATTTTAAAAATAACTGATTATTTATAGCATAATAAACATAAACTATGATAAAAAGGTATTATCTGTTTGCCATAAGATTGCAATTAGCTACTTACCACCATCTTATGACGGAGTTGATAAAAATAAACATCTTTGTTTTTAGGTATAAATAGGTTTTTTTATAAATATGCGATAAACGTTTCCTAGAGGGTATGATGGTTGACGCGAGAATCCCCATACTTAGATGAGACTAATTTTTAAAAAACCTTACCTAATATATAATATCTGAATAAACTAGTAGTTTTCCTAAACTATGACCACGCGTCTCCTAGCAGGCGGAGGATTGTACCTGCTACTGGAGTTTCACTGCTTAAAACCAAAAAATTATATTCTATTTAAACACAGCAATTATTATTGTAACTTGAATTGTAAGCTGTGACCAAAAAAACGCTAATATTCCATAACTAAAATATAGAGCACAGACCTTCAACTATTTATCAATGGAATATTTTCTAGTATAATGCGTAATAATTTTAGATGCGACAACAATGTGTTTTATTACATTGTGATTACATTACTTTGGAGAGAGGTAGGGTACGGGTCGAATTAAATATTATAATATTATTATTCATTTATATTATTGCAAAAAAAAAAATCCGCGACATTTCACCGAGACTTTTTGCCACTTTCAATAAAACATTTAGCGCATATAATATCTTGAGTGACGAATCATTCAGAAAAAAACGCTACAATGAAATACTAGTTCTTAGTATGAGGATTTCGGACGCCTCTTAATTTTTAGGGTTCCGTACCCAAAGGGTCTTCGCCGTCCGTCCCCATACCAGGCTGTATCTCTTGAACCGTGACACTCGAAATTTTCTCAGATAATGTAATTTCTGTTGCCGCTATAGCAACAAATACTAAAAAATAGAATTCAATAAACTAATGATTTAAGACTTATTTCGTGGTTCGAATACATATTGTTGTGTTTGAAACGGGTACATACCACGATATAACACGATGATTTTATGTGCCGATATTTCGACCCAGTTACATGGATCGTGGTCACGACAGGACCACGATCCATAAACACAAACACAACAAAACAAAATAGAAACGATACATAAACACAACAAAATAGAATTCAACAAATATTTAAGGATGCTCCCATATGATTTTTTTGCTTGTTTTTGCTGCTGCTGCTTCACTGTAGAGAAACTGACACTGGGCGAAATCCGCAAAAAGTCCTACCGCATGTGATATATCTCAAAACTAATCTGATAATCCATTTCAGTAATTTTAAAGATACTCCTGTATACTGTGAGTAGTGATGGAAAGACAAAACAGAGTCTTTGTAGGAATAGGTTTCTCGTTTTCATCCGTCAACAACGCTATAGACCAGAGGTTCCCAAACTTTCTTGTCGCGTTGACCCTTTTCAAAACTTTATCGGTTTCGGTGGACCCCCTGTGCCACATTTATACCATATTCCCAAAACACGTCAAAATTGGCAAGCGATTGTAAATACAGTCCATTGCTTTTTATAGTATATCAGTCACACAATTTTTTCTCTGCAAGGTCGTTGGATGACGATCGCAGTTACTCGTGATATCATTATTTTAAGATTATACAGCAATGGTATCTGCTGCTATGGAGCTCTATCTGCTGCCACCGCTATTTGCTAATGGAATCGATTTGTCTATCAAAATTTACTCAGGTTATTTAATATTGATTCGCTTTCAGTAGTAAAATTTTACCGGTTGGATGTCCATCCACCAGATAAAATTTTCGTGGACCGCCAATTACAACTTCTGAAGACCCAAAACTTTTATCACGCCAGGCTCCGTTTCAGTCACTTATGGACCCCTGAGGGTCCACCTTGACCACTTTGGGAAGCACTGCCATAGACGTTGATCATAAATCGACCAGACCACTCAATACCGCCGTAACTCCACCGCCAGTAAACAAGCGTAATCTCTGAGTGATAACATTTAATATAGTTATTATTGTGGCTAATTAGAGAGAGGCCGAGAAGTACAAATATTATCTCTCACCTATTACAACCGAATCACGTTACGTCTGCGTGCTTGCCCTAATAGAGCGGGACGTTATAAATAATGGTAATCAATAATAATAATTTTATAAGTAAACAAGTAATTTTAGATCGTTTGTTTATTAATGAAGCGCATTTAAACTGGTTTAGTGGGTAGATACTAGATACCCACAGATATCTATAAACATATTTATTTTAATACATAATATGGGTGCAATGTTATAAGAATTGATGCAAAAATGTGAACAGAATGGAACTGAAATAGCTTCAAAAATTTACAAGGGTACAAACATAGATTACAAAATATTACTAAACTTAATATGAGCTTACACGGTGCCTAAGTCCTACTTATTAGGCAAATATTCACAGTGTGATTGTGTGTGTGTGTGTGTGTGCCACACTTCAGAGTAGTCAGTTGTTTTGAGACGGTTCCTGCAGCTTAACGAGAGATAAAGCTCCGTTAAAACCTTTTGGCACATAGCCTTAAAAAGGATTTAAGGGGTATGCCCGCGAAAGTCAATTGTTTTGTGGTTTTTGTAAGCTATTAAGATATAATGGCAGTAGACTTGCGGAAATGCCACTATCAACTTCACGTGTTTATATGAAAAATCTTTGCTTGAAAGTGTCCAGGTAAAGAAATTAGTCCGAGATTTGCGAGATACTCACGTTAAACGATACTCGGACTAATTTCTTAAAATGGACATTTGCAAAGATGATGATATAAACCTGTAAAGATGATATGCCATTCCCGCAATCAGATTGCGATGAGCCTATTATGTCTGATTAATGCTTTATGAGCTGGCAAACTGGCTCTTTTTTACGATGTTTAAGGCGTTTAGAGAACTGATCATCGAATCCTTACAGAAAAAATATGTAACGGTAAATCAGTGTGTTATGAACAATCGGTATTGACAAGAAAATGAATTTTCTCAATTCCTGTTTCAGAAAAAAAATCCCAAAAAGCATCTAATTTTGTCATACTTTGAAAATTGTCTGTAAAACGGCACAAGCTATTTAATTAATTCTTGCACACAAAAAAGTACATAAAAATTACGACAACTTCGACGGTTTTAATTTTAGGCCTTCTAACAATCGTGTAAAGTAGTAAGTTCCCCGAAATTTAAGTAAATTAGTGTGAACGCGGCTGCTCCGTCCCCCTGTAAACTGTCATTCGGCCTTCTAAGCCTTAAAGGATAATAATAACAGAGAAAAGTAGTAAACCAAATACCGCATTATAATCTAAGCTTAATGTTCAGTGCGCCTCATAAAAAAGAAATTGAACCGATCAAAGGCACGCCGCATTACTGGAATGGCTGGAAATTTTCGCAAATTTTTGATATATTTTGAAAAGTAGGCGATGATATCAATCGAAATTATTATAGACAGGTAAATTCTGTAGTAAGAATTCAGCGTTCGTGCGCGTTTGGATCTTCGCTTAGTGCAGGAAATGAAAAGTAGGTACGGTAATTTCTGCCTAAATTTAATATATCGTGAATCTGCGGAAGGTACTCGTATCCGCTTTGCTAGGCGTCCGGATATCGCCGGACATTTGATTTCGTGTCCGGCCAAAAACAAACTGAACAAGATTTATTTTACATACAATTTTTATCAAAATCCTGAATAAGTAATGTACGTAGAGTGACCGGCCTTTTTACCCAAATGTCCGGCCAAACTGGCTCGTCTGTCCGGCTATTACGCGGGGTCAAATCTCGCCGATTACGACAATTTTTATACATTGGTATAATTTACAGAAAGTACGGTAATGTCGCATCGTCCCAACATTGCAAGAAAAAATTATCAATCTTCTTTGTGCCCTCTGCAACTCGCAAATATCTGTACATGAATGTGACTTAGCCCTATAGGGTAATTCATGTATGAATGTAGGTAAACCAAAGAAATAGGTAGGTCAATGAAATTTTCCAGTGTCTAAGAAAGTCGTAGTTATGTTAGTAGTTTGAAGCAAGTAGGTGGAGCATACAAAACAAACAAAACTTGTAAGCTATCAGTTTAGACGTTACAAAACTGGTAATCGAGAGAACGATTACACACCAATTGAATAATCGAGATCGGGGGTAAGCACCAGTTGGCACAATCGATATAGACGGCTCCAATTTTTTTTTTATAGCCGAGGAATTCGCTGAACGAAAAAAATTAGGGCATTGTGGACCTTATTCCCAGGGCGCAACGTATATGGATTTAAGGGTGTCACAGTTTGAGGGTACACTCGGCTCGCTCGAACAAAGATGGCGGCTTTGACACGTGACATAAAACGGTTCTTTATGAGCGGGAAGTTTGCGAGGCGGGATGGGACATGCGAGAAAGGCATGAACCGCGGAAACGCTGGAGTTTAACGAACAATTTCTATTCATGACAGTTTTATGTTGAGGATTTCGGCATAAGGAAATGGGTATTAGAATTTAGTAGTATCGAATTCGCCTGCATTTCATTACCCCGGGCTATTATTATCCACTTTTGGTAAGCAACAGCGGAGAAGCAAAATGTTTTGCTTTCATTTCGGATTGTTATTGTAGAGATATTTATTTGTTGATTAAAGTTTTAAAAATAATAACTAACGTGACGTATTTTGTTGATAAATTTGAGGTGAAAGAAGGTGATAGTGGCTGGTTGTTTACTTATAAACTTTCGTGTTTGCACTTATATTATCGTACTTCTTATACCCGGTGACCTCATATCTAACAAAGAATCTTTTCAAAATATTATGTCATATTACTCTCACTGATAGTAATTTTGTTTATTTAATAGGTAAGTATAAAAACCTTGATAGAGAGTTTTGATAGTTTTAACCTATTATGAAAAGGTTAAAAAACTAATAGATATACAGAGTTCTCGAGGTCCGGAGTTGATTTGAGCGAACTGTCATTGTTGTGTTTAAAGAAATATATTCAAATTAATAATTGAGCACGATACTTTAAAATCTTGATACTTCTAGCTACAAGCCGTGATAGCTCTTTGGTTTACCCTTTAGCTCACATCAGGGAGTCGGAGATTCGAATCCTTATTGGAGTTAGGCATTGGGAGAAACTAAAACTTGCTTAGCGGCGAAAGAACAAAAAAAAAACGTGACCTGAGAGCAAACCATGTTATTCTCATGAGTGTACGGAATCCGCCAAAGCGCAGTTGGCCAGCTTAGTGAGTCATGGTCAAACCAATCTCATACTGAGAGGTGACCCGTGCCCAGCAGGTATGTAGGTAGGTACATAAAAAGGGATTACTGAATCAGCCTATTGATATCCACTGCTGGACATAGGCCTTTCCGAGAGCGCGCCACCACACACGGTCCTCCGTCTTCCTCATCCACCCGCTACCAGCGACCTTCTTTAGGTCATCGGTCCAGCGGGCAGGAGGTCGTCCTACGCTGCGCTTACCGGTACGCGGTCTCCACTCCAGAACACGTCTGCCCCAACGGCCGTCCAGATATGGCCCGCCCACTGCCACTTCAACTTGCTAATCCGTTGGGCTATGTCGGTTCCTACCCTTGGTTCTCCTACGGATGTCCTCGTTGCGGATTCTATACTTCAGAGAAACACCCAACATAGCCCTCTCCATAGCACGCTGAGCGACTTTGAACTTGTGGACAAGGCCTAAAAAGGGATTTAAAGACTCCAAATTCAGCTTTCTCTAAAAGAATTCAAGAAATTGGGACATCAATGCGCTTCCTTAATTTATTTTCGTGTATCCCCCTCATCATTTTCATAATTTGGCGGGTATGTATCATTAAATCGTAAATGATAAACCGTTTCCACTGCGACCCAGTTCGTTTGTGCCGTTCCACGTGGAAAGTCACGCAATCCACGTTTTCCAGGGATACAAAGTGAACAGTATTAGTGCAAATTTGGGCGAACTAATTCAAAAGTTGCTCGGGCGAAAATGCTGACTTCTGTATGAGCAATCAACGTAATCATTGCAAAGAGTTCTAGCAGCTCTACATTTTGGAATTGAAAGCTTCTAATGTAATGTAATGGTTTATTTTCAATACCTTCCAATTTGGGTAACGGTCAATATTTTGACGTATTTACCTAATCAAGAATATCTTTACAAATTATTTGAGAGTGATTTTTCATGACAGAATACCTATCTAATTCTTTACCAAAAGCATAGATAAAATTAAACTTGCTCCTCCTGTGGGTCATAAATAGGGGTTGATTATAATAAAGACCTCCATAAGAAGGTTCAGAATCATTCAGCGTGCGATGGAAGCTTCGCAGTATATGTACCTATGTGACCAAATCAGAAACGCGGAGATCCGTAAATGAACCAGAGTCACCCTCTTAACACGTTAAGTGCGAAGCGAGGCCTAAATCACCCCTGATGCAACTTCCCTGTGGTGCAGCAAGCACAAAAGTGAATTTCTCTGTCGTGCGAATGGCATAGCTTTGGTTTGGTCCAGTGTAGGAAAGAGATAAATATATATTTGAGATCACTAATGGTTCCGGACTCGGTGGTGTACCTACCTTGGTACCGGATGTCTTAGGCCTCGTGCCGTACTGAATTAATATAATTTTAATGCAGTGCGGAACGAGGCTAAAACGTCCCATATCCCCCCTGACCTCGTACCGCACTCAACGCGAGCTTCCCGCGACCAGTGTTGTGCATCACGTCGATTGTTACCAAAAACTACGCACATTTTTACCATCTCGTGAAGCTGATAAAAAATCCAATAAGATTTTGACTCAGTGCACTCAGTGCAAAAAATCTTATCGTCTACCCTGTTTCAATGAAAAACACTCATAAATAAGTACAACATATATATTGAGATTTTTATAAAATAGTATATTGCTACTGATTTTTTTATGTTAATTCAAGTTCTAATAATTGTATTTTTAAAGCCCGAGGCAGAATAAAGAGGACAGTTTCTTTTCTACTTCTGGTTGCCTTTTTTTTCTATTCTGTGAACCGCATTAAGATTTTCATATACAAATAGAAAGATAAACCTTATGCATAAACCGTAATCCATTATTTTCCAATAATAAGTTTGTAATAGGTGCCTCTTAATGGTATAGAATGGAACGCTTCGTGCGCGAGTCCGACTCGCACTTGGCCGGCTTTTTTTTCTTTATGGCGCCTTCAAGCACAATTTAGATTATTTTAAAAAAAATGTATCCTTTGATAGCTTTGTGTTGTTTTGCCAGGTTTTGCCCTTAAAACGATCTAATGAGATATAACTGATCAAAATCGGTCAAGTCGTTGCGTAGTTAAGACAGTTTAAAAACGTCGATATTATTTTTCCCATCACTAATCGCAGCGAAAATTTGCCCTATTTCAGTGCGTTACGAGGTGTATAAGATCCCATATTTTGTTTTGCTAATAATTCCTAAACTAGCCATCAGATCCCGGGGCGACGGTGGATTAGGGTTCATCAATTCACTGTCTATATCAATAAGGACCAAAATTCTCATTTGTCTTTGATTTCGCGCCAGAAAATGGATTTTAGTCTGTAAAAGGAGCTGGGGTCTAATAGACCGCGTGTCGCCCTAACATCTGGTCACGGTACGGGCCGATTATACCTCGTGCCGCAGGAACGGAAAGTATGCAATAATTGGTGCCGCAGCTAACGTGTTAATCGTATTGCGAAGCTGAATTGGCAATGGACGGGGCACGTAGCTCGTAGATCCGACGGACGTTGGGGATCTAAAGTGCTGGAATGGAGACCCCGCAAAGGAAAGTGCTGTGTTGGTAGACTCCGAACAGATGGACTGATGATGATTGTCTTTAAAAAAGTTGTGGGAAGTCTCTGGAGTCTGGATATATGTGAAGGACCGTCTAGGTTGGAAATCAATGGAAAAAAACCTTTGAGCAACTTCTGGTGTAGGTATAAAACTAATTTATTGGGAAGATAAAGAGAAAATCTATTTGAATTTAAGTTATTTTATAATCGTCAAGCAACAACAACGATAAGATTGGACCCTGGTCAATGACCGTGCGGATATTTCACAAGTTTTCGCTGATTCTGCTTCATTTGATAAGACCGATTCGACTTATCTGTAGGAAACTTTCCTAATTACTCCCAAGGCCAAATCAAATTCTAAATTACATTAAGGAGTGATCTGAGATGTTTGCTAATGTACCTACATCAAGTATCTAGATGTTACTCGATGATATTATTATGATTACAAAAATGATAAATCCAGATCCAGATCTAGATATGGAGAAACCACTTTTAGTGTTTCCACACATACCTCCCTTTTGATTTTATTCCTCCAATGCCTTACCTATCTTACTACTATCTACTTTTAACCGACGTGCCTAAGCCCTACCTACTAGTTAGAGACTATAGCTTAATATGCCTTCGAATAAAGGAGGGTATAGGAAGCGCCGTGGAAACGGCGTTCGGTAGGTGTTGGAGAAATTCCTACGAGTAATTTGATTCACGCTGATCTGCCTCTGGATGTCCGGTTTTTTTTTTTTAAGCCACTGGGGAATGCATTTACTCATCCCACCACGCACCGCCCCCCGGCCTCCCGAGGCGAAGTCAGGATGAGTGACTTCCCCTCCAGGGAACCCGAGACGCTGCGGGGTGGGTATGTGGGACTCGCAGGACGTGAAGCGTCCTGAATACCTACCCACTAAACCCCAGGGGCGTGTAATATGTTCACAACAAGGCGGTGGTAACGGTACTGGATGTCCGGGTAGGTAGGTACCATCGCAGTGTCAGTTATTCTCCCGTGAAGCAGTAATCATTTATTGGACGCCGACGTTTTAACTGGGCAAAATGAGATTGAGACCTAACACCTGATATGTGATGACTGGTGAGCGCAGTGCAGTATGTCGTATATAAGTGCAAAATTGTAGGACGCACGGCATCTGACATGAACATGCGTATCATAATAATAAGGTGAACCTCTTGCTCGTCTCACTATTCTTTGTCATAAAAAACTCTATTATTAGGTTCTACGGGTTGTACACTAATAACCTACGCGCCACGAGTGAATCCAGCTCTAAAGAAATGGTTGTCTGTAAAGTCGGTTTACTGACGATAGTTGAACGTGACAACTCTCGCTTGCACTTCAAGCCTTACATGGAACGCCTCAGAGCGAGGTAACGCGAGCGAGGTACACGAGGTAACGCCGGATGAGTCATGTTTTTTTGACGTGACAACGTCTTATAAATCGATAGAGCCGGTTGCACGCACGAAAAAACATGACTCATCCGGCGTTACCTCGCTCATGCGGCGTTACCGGCGTTACCTCGCGAGCGCGGAACGAGCGACAAAGAAGACGTTGTCACGTTCAACTATCGTCAGTAAACCGACTTTACAGGCAACCAATTTTTTGTGCGTGCAGCCGGCTCTATCGATTTATAAGACGTTGTCACGTCAAAAAAGGTGGTGGGCAAACCCTAAAGTCCGTTGCGTGTGAGTCGGAGATAGCTGCGTTTCGGATTACGCATATTAGTATTTTAGAGTTTGTACCCAAAGGGTATAAACGGGACCCTATTACTAAGATTTCCCTGTCCGTCCGTCCGTCCATTCGTCACCAGGCTGTGATAGCTACATGACTTGGAATTTTCACAGGTGATGTGTAGGTATCTTTTACCGCTAATACAAGTTTCCCTATATAAATATCTAAGATTCTCGCAGCGTGGGGTCCCATACAACAAACGTGATTTTTTGCTCGTTTTTGAAATTCGAGAGCTGGTGTTTTCTTTGGAACTGGTCTTGGTGCGGACTCGCACTTGACCATTTTTTTATTTATTTTATTCAAATGGAACTCATACTAATCGACCTCAAATCTAAATTGCCTGTGTAAATGTTAAAACGTCACAGGTCTATTAAGGTTGTGGGCATGCTCTGCCCACAAGGGTGGATTGCACTTGCTACTTGCAGCGCACTTTAACAAGCTTCAGTAGGTACCCAACTTCTAGGTGTCTTCTCTGAGCTAGAAGTCTACTATTAAAATCTCTTCCGACGAACGTTTTTGCATTGTGCGAAACTTTCGCGATAGGGTGCTAACATCCGAGTGTAATCACCACAGGCCACAGCTTACGTCAATACGCAGTGGTACGCACGTAACAACGCGTGAGGGCGATGACCGATATATGCGATCCGTGGTGATAACATCAGCTATAAGTCATAGTCTGATAGCTCAGTGCTGAGGCGCCAACTTACTTAAACGGTTTATATTGGATGCGGCGTTAGAATGTATCGACTGATAAATAAAAACCAGTCAAAAGCCAAGCAATTTAGCGTTCCGGTGTGATGCTGTGTAGAAACCGTTAGGGGTGATTTTGTTCACCCCTTCCAAGTTAGTACGATAACAGCTTACCATCAGGTGAGATCGCAGTCAAGTACTAACTTATATAGTGTTAAAAAGTCAATGATGAGATTTTCGTATAACACTAAGATGAGGTAGGTATAGCACCAAGATCAGATACTTGCAAACCTCGTCATTTACTTTTCCGATAAAGTGGCCCCACGCGAAAGCTTTCGAATTCCTGCATAAATATTTTGCCAAAACTCCGAGTAGGTACTTAGTTACCTTTAAATAATATTATGCAGGTATTACTCAGAATAATTTCGCTAATATATTCACCCGATATACGAAATGAAGGGTGTTATAAGTTTGAAGCATTTCTTATGTCTAAGGTATGTGATATCGTTAATCGTAGCTCCCTAATGGATGCACCAATTTTAATGCGATTTTTTTTGTAGCTTCAAAGTTGTTCGGGCGTGAAGGACCGCTATACGGTATACCAGGATGCTAAGTTTATTTACATTTCCCGAAATTGAGATGGGATGAGAATTGAGATGTTAACAGTTTAATACCCAAGAGGTCGATGTGATTGCCAGTCGAGACGGATGTTGAATACATTTTGAAAAGTGGAAGCCAAAGATATCGATTGCAGTGTAAATGTATGACACATACTTAGCTCTTATCAGTGCAGTGCAACGCAAGGTGCGTGGTATGGTATCAAGCATGGGGTTGAATTGTGGACATTACCGCGGCACCACTATGGGGTGCTCGTTCAAGCGGAACGACCAAAAATACGGAAAACCATAAAATATTTAACAGTATCACGAACCCTCTCTAGGATAACGCACCTCAAAAATGTATAGACTATGAATTTAAATAAAAAAATTCATACGTAGGTAACTAAGTAATGGGTAAACTATGATGTGATATTGATTTAATAAATTGTTGCCATCTATAAAGTGGTAGGCGCTTGAGTGTCAGTGGTAAATTAAGTTAGTGATGATAATAGTTATCAAGTATTTGGTCTATTGGTGAAGAAGAATCTTTCGGGGAACGACATATTAATAAATTGTTTGAGTCACAGAGTTAGAGAACCAAATGACTATTCAGATATAGGTGAGTAATGAGAACGATTTAGTGACATGCTGTTGATAGGTAAAAGGTACTTACGTCTACATTTCCTGCCACTTACAACCCGGGTGCCTTCAAATCAAGAGTGAATAGGCAACTTCTAGGCAAGCGCGTTCCACCTTACACTGTATCATCACTTTCCACCAGGTGTGATCACAGTCAAGCGCTAGCCCTGGGCATAGGTATAGTATAAAAAAAAGTTATCATTTAAAAATATTTTTAATTAAAACAAGCTTTGTTTAAAAGTTTTATTTTTATTCGTCTCAGCACCAAACCCTGGTTACCATTTAGCACATAAGTACTCGTCAATACGGATTAAACGAGCTCAAACTCGATGGGGTGTGTGTTCCTCTGACCACCTTCCGGTTCCATCATCAGATCAGCCCTATGTCATAATGATTTTTAAATTATCATCCGTTTTACACATGCATACACAACTCAATCGGTAAGTAACCGGGGATTGAAAAGAGCATGTGCCGAATTTCTAGGCCATTCTTCTCAGTCCTTTCAGAACGTGGTGGCAGAGTTTGACATTACTTTTATGATTGCCTGTAAGTTAGGCCTATGTGAAAGAATAAATATTTTGATTTTAACCTAATTTCAATTGTTCAAAACAGCTGGGTTGATTCACCTCACTAAATTGCATTTATTGCTATGTAGGTGGTAATTAGATGCCTAAGCCCGATATCCAGTATCCCCATTTTCCCTACCCGTCTACCACCCTACGGAAACACGGGAGTCTACTTTAGTTTGTGGTTTAGCTCGGCACATTTTCATCGTTTCTTGCAAAAAAAACTAAAAAGGAACTACAAGTAAACCTACTTCGGTCGTGACCTCCTTTTGTTATTCTCCTTTTTTTGTGTAGGTGCAGATTGAATCTGAGATAGCTTAAAGTGTTGCAATTTAACTTTTTAAATGTCTTTTGAACTTGTGCATTCCAGTCGTTATCGTTTAGAAGTAAATCGTAAGAAAAAAGTTAAAAGGAAAATATCTTTTCAGGTAATCCAGAGTACCTACCTAAGTACCTCATTATATTCCAATCACCGCTTCATACCCCGATGGTTGCCTGGAAGAGATCGCTGTGTAGCGATAAGGTCGCCATATGTACATTAGTATAACTTTTGTGTATTTATCAATGTTTTCTCATGTTTTATTGGTGTACAAAAGAATTTTCTATCTATCTATCTATCTACCTATTAATTCCTATTCTACGTAGGTATTCTGTTTTTTGAAAGTATTAAAGAAGTGCCCAAAAATATCTCAGAAATATACCTGAAACTATTGCAGATTAAGTAAAACTGGTTTCTTAAAAAGTATAGTCTCAGAATTAATATATGGTCGTTTCCCAAGAGTGGTCGATCCATTTGCCTCAAAATCATCGAAAAAGTCGGAGGTGTTGCGATTTGCATCCTTGGAAGGAACTTGATCAGCTTCCGTCTATTCTTATGATACCTACTTAAATGTGGTTTAATAATATAACAACCATCAATACCTATGTTATGTGGTTTTTATAATAAACATTTTTCAAATCTTGATGTGACTTTCTTAACAGTTTTTCTCGGTGTAACCCGAACGTGCCGTGGAAACGATAAGTGGCGTGTTGAACCTGCATTTTTCATTTATTATTGAATTTCTCAATGCAGTTGCCATCGAGGGAAGGTTTGACGACGCCGAGGAGCGCTCGGGCTCCGGTGTGCAGGAGGCCGACCGGCACGCTACCACATCAGCGTGTCAAGAAGGAGGCGAAAGAGGTACAGGAATAATATTAAGACTGTTATCTAAGTAAGGTACCTACCTACTATGGAAATTTCGTAGTTAGGTGTACTTTTATAATTTACATAACAAATAATCGACTATGACAAACAGACAGACATACCTACAGACAGATGAAGTCGCATCATATATCTAAGGGTTCCGTTTAAAAATGTTACGTAGGTAGGTATGCAAGTGGAATCATAAAAATTAAGCAAGGCCAAACCGTTGAACAGACAGACAGAAGGACAAATTCGCACCATACACTTACCTCGTAGGTCCCGGTGTGGAACAAAACGACGCAAGGCCGCTGCGTGGAATATAGAGTAGGTACCTACTTAACGGCCTACAAGCCGTATTTAGGTGTTTTTGAATGAAGTTTTATGCAAAAACTATACCTATTAATAAAGACAATTACTTTCAAATTTACACGTCATGTATTTTGGGTCTTTAATCTAAAATCGCTTACAAGCAGAAACACGATTGAATAAAATTTTCTCGATAGAAAGTTCTCCCAAAAGTTGCTCCTAAATTTCAGTTTTTCTAGTTTTTATCGGACACTACATTGGATGTAATTGTAATTTTTGTTTTAAAGTGTCGGTAATAATAATATCCAAAAACGCTTAGAAACAGATTTTTGATAACCAGCTTAGTTTTTGAGTAATTAGGTAAAAGGTCGTTTTTCTGTTATATTCTACCGCGACGCTGCATGTCGCACCTACCAAATCTCCGTGAGAGTGAGAAAGACAAAAATAAATTCAATAAATCCCCTTAAACTAGGAAAACGTTTTCTGAATTCGAACGCGCGCAATAACGCATCGAATACTGAATAATATTCGATGCGTTATTGCGCCAAAACGAAAACTATGTGAGCTCTTTGTCTAGTCACCGCCTCTTTTCAGAAGGTGCCGGAGAGCCCGCCCGAGATGGACTCTCCCGTGGGCAGCGTGGGCAGCGACCTGCGGCGGCAGAACGAGGAGCTGCGCGCGCGCCTGGCGGGCGAGAGCGCGGACCACAGGCGCCGCTTGGACGCCTACCGCCGCGCGCAGCAAGGGCAGGCGGCGTTGGTGTCCCGGCTTCAGGCGAAGGTATCTGACAGACATAAACAAACCATATTGTTAGCAGTAGCACTACTCGTATAATATGTTTTTGAGGCAGAAACTCAGTCGCCAACGCCAACGTGTAGAGCTGAGCATGAAAAACTAAGGTATAAAGTAAGAATCGTAATACACTAGTTGGAAAGAAGTCCTAAATTCCTAACCGATTTTGTTATGATTTCGGATTACGATGGGGGCATAACAATATGTTATAACGTCTCCTTTTTTTGAACGATAAGCCATCTTGCACTTGAACCGCAGTTTTTGAACGCAATTTTTAGCAGATGTTTGTGACACTGACATATGTCACATGTAACATTCTTGAGAATGTTTTTGTTTACAAATTACAAGAGTGTTCTGTGCGGAGTTTAAAACTAAAAGTAACTTTAATACCCTTGAAAAAATACGCAAAATACAAATCGTGTTAACATTCAATTCATCATAACTCGTCCAATCCTACTCAAATTTGCAAAGTCAATAGTATTGTTTTGAATGCTGTTTAGTATTCAATTATCCAATCTCAATGCCATCATCTCTCCAATCCAGTTTATATTTTGATTGTTACTTCCTCCAAGGTTCTCCAATACAAGCAACGATGCGCAGAGCTGGAGAACCAAATGCTAGAGACTACGCCTCGCAGCGAGCCCAGCTATCGCGACCGGCAGGCGGCGAGCAAGATAGCCCTCCCGGCGCCCTCTGCTCTGTCCACTATCACTCCATCGTCGTCAGAGCGCCGGGAAGAGCGCATTGCGGACTTGGACACTGCTCTACGAAGACTTGAGGAGGAGAAACGCAAGTACGTCTATTGAAGTTCACGGTAAAATCGTCCTGCAATATCACTCAATACAAATAACCATTTATAGCAATAGGTCGAGGGATCAAATCTCAGGTAGTATCGCTGACTTATTAAGTGTTATGTGCACTTGTGCAGACTAATTAGGACTTGCTAAGTAAAGGAAAACATTGTGAGGAAACTTGCATGTTATAAAGCAGTCCATAATATCCACAAAAGTGTATATCCTGCCAACCTACACTTTAGCCAAGTGTTGATAAAGACCAAAACCCATGAATTCTGAGAGGAGATTTATGCACTACTCAGATCGGAAACTGGGCAATAAAAAGGTTGAGCTGAGGCACCAAATTTTAGAATAGATTAGGCCCAATAAAGCTGATCAATTTCTTCATCAACAAGACAAAAGCTGATGGTTTTTAAATAGCAGAACGATGACACAATTTTCTTTAATCATAGTTAAGAACACTGATAAAGTAAACTTTTACATTAGTTTACTTACTTTACTTTAGAAGCAATGCCATATCCTTTCAACAGTCCGAACCCATTTTTTGTACTTTTTTTTTTTTGACGCTTGACAGTCCGAGCACGTTTTTTGGATCCGGGACTGTTTTGGGGTATTTCCTTCTACAGTGTTTATCGTTCTATGGTTATCCTTTTCTAACATTTTTTAAACTAAAGTCAATGGACAAAGACAGCAAAAAAACCGCTGAAAGTCGCCTTTAATATTATAGGTCTATGGCAAATCCGGTCGTTTGAGAGGGCGTTTTTTGTACCCTTTTACCCCATTACAAAAACGACCAATGTGACGAAAAAATGTATGAAGACCTACGATATTTTTTTTGTTTCTTATTGCTAAAAGTATAAGGTGTAAATTAAACAATATACTTTAGTTTAGAAATGGTTGTCTTTGAATACATCAATAAAATAGTACCCCGAGTACCCTTCCCGTGTATTTTAGGTATCAGCTTGGTTAAAAATCATTACCAATGACTCTTAAATTTACAGAAAATAGATTACCTAATCAAGTTTGTGTTAAATTTTTGTTGAAATTAAATAATCATTAGAAAACGAGTAATTTAAGATAAACTGCGCCAAAAACGCGCCAAAAACAAAACAGTCCGAAGCCGTTTATTGGTCCGGACAGTACCCGCCCCGCACAGCATTTGACAGCAGGGACTGGTGAAAGGATATTATTAATTTCCTATCTTCATCAGATGTGAGAAACTGGTGTCGCAAAACAACCTCTTGCGTGACCAGCTTGAGGAGTCACACCAGCTGAATGAGGCTCTCACCAACGACTTGCAGAAGCTCACTAATGACTGGGAAGCATTGAGGGATGAGATGGCCATTAAAGAGGATGAGTGGAAGGATGAAGAACAGGTATAAAGAGGGACTACTTACAAAGTTACTACTAGCTCACTCACCCTTGCTTCACCATATTAGGGCATGCAGAACCGGTTCCGGTTCTTAATTTTTAGTTCCTGGTTCTGCACCAAGCTTAGAACCGGGTACCTGGGATTTCCCGGTTCTTGGTAAAAAAGTTTTATTATTTAAAAAAAATGAAAATATGAGGCTCTAAAGAAGCAGCTACTGCAAATGTGAAGAGTCGGAGACCACAAAAATTCGGATATGAGTAAGCCAAAGGGCTTGGGTGAACAAAAACTCTCACATTTTTAAGAAAAATATAAAAGCCAAAATTTTGATGTGGTCCAGAAATGTCATTTCTGGACCACAACAAAATACAACCATTCCATAATCAGTTTCAAGATCTAGTCATGGTTCATGTTAACAAGTACAACATCAATAACAAATTAACTCCAAGTATGAAATAGAGCTTGTAAGTTGAAAATTTGAAATATTACATTCTGTTGCAGGCATTCAATGACTACTACTCAAGCGAGCACAACCGCCTCCTCAACCTGTGGCGCGAGGTGGTCTCAGTGAAGCGTTTCTTCTCCGAACTCCAGACCAGCACTGAGAGGGATCTGTACAAAGTGAAGAATGAAATTGACTCCGCTGCTCGGGAGCTAGTGGGGACGTTGAGTGGTTATGCCATCACAGCTTACGCTTCCCAAGGTTCTGGCTTGAAGGTATGGGATTTTGAAAGTTCAATCCATGATTTTTTTATCAATCAATCATTATGATTTTTTTATGCCTACAAGTTAGTACTTGGCAGTTGCCTGCAATTTTACCTGATGGTAAGTGATGCCGCCAAAGTATCTGACTACTTGGAACGAGTAAGTATTCCGCTTTGTACACAGTATTGCGCCGGAACGTTAAATGGCTTGGCGTCTTTGCTCTTAAGGTGATAGCCACAGCTGAGGCTTCTAATAACCTTTAATAATATTTCAGCCGGGTGATTCTCAACATCAACAATCAAGTACACAAATCACCTCAACTTCCACATCAACCTCGACCTCAACCTCCACAGTAGAAGTCCTTCGCGTTGAGTTGCATACCATTACTTCTCAACGTGATTCTGCTCTCGCCGAACTTCGCGAGCGAGACTCTCGTATACAGCGCCTGTTGGGAGAACTGCAGGGATTGGTAAGAGAAAGCCATAGCCATATGTCAATACGGCGATAATTATCATACTTGTTTTGAATTTCTTTCCATTCCATTCCAAGGATCCTATCTAAATATGTCATATGGCCTGAGCCAAGCACATAAGGACGCTGTCTGTTTGTGTCATCGTAACTCCCGATGAACCGATTCTGAGTTTGTCGTGTAGTGTGTTTGAGAAAGTATCAAAATATGAAAGTGCTTGATTGAGGCTTGATACTATTTACACTCAAATTCAAGATGGCCACTATCTCAAAATGGCGAATTGTATTGGTGAAAGTTTCTAAAATTTTTATTTGTTCAGATTACTATGCTTATTACATTCTTGGCGATTTTATTGTCAATCTCAGGAGGAACGTTGCGAGTGCGCGGAGACGTTATGTTCTGAGGCTGGGATCATGCGCTCGGCGCTTGAGGAGGTGGCGCGCGCTCTCATACAGGACTCTGAGGCGGACGCCCAGCCGCAGCATCTACATCTTTCCGAGAGGTCTGTTACTTTCTCTATTGACCTCTCCGTTTTAATGTAGGCAGTTTGAGCCATATGACTGCCACATTAGCGATGATCGACGACCTCCCTGCAGCTGTGGTGCGTGCTCGGTTTCGAGTGGGAGGTCGCGGGTTCGATTCCCGCCACGGACTACTTAGGAATTTTATAATTTCTTTAAAAAAAATACGTTGTAAAACGTGTAATACGTGTATGTTGTTTGTGTTCTAGTTAAATAAATAAATAAATACACAATACAAGTTGGTACATGGTATCTCACCTGATACTAAGTCGCTATGCAGCTGAAGATGTTACCGTATTAACTTGGAAGGGGTTAGGAACCCCTGACGGTGCGAGAAGTGCGTCGTTGCCGATATCCTATCAGTATCCTATCATTTCTCAGTGCAGGGCGCGTTGGAACCCTCGTAAACTTAGTTTTAAGTCGACTTGTAGTTATTACCGTACATAATATTATGTAACAAATACTGTTGACGTTTTACAAGTGCCTTGTAAGTTAGGCCTAAGTGAAATACATATATTTTGAATTTTTAGCCAGTCGCGGCCGGATTCTTCTACCAGACCAGACCAGAAATTATAAACTGGTCTGAGCCGGTAATCAAACGTCTCGCTGCCAACTGCGCTATGAAATTTCACAAACCTGCTTATACTAACTACGCTCCATGTTTAACCCCACTCCCACAAACTAAAATTTTTCCACAGGTCACCTAAACGCAGGGCGCCGTCGTCGGGCAACGCCACCGCGTTCGCTGAAAGCACCATCTCCGCAGTGCAGGCCGCTCTGCATAAGTACCAGATACAGATACACGAACTACAGGTTTTTTTATTTATTATTTTTTTAACTTGGAAAGGTACTTAAGTGAAATTACCCCCAACGGTTTCTACACAGCATCGCACCGGAACGCTAAATCGCTTGGCGGTGCGTCTTTGCTGGTAGGGTGGTAACTAGCCACGGCCAAAGCCTCCCACCAGCCAGACCTGAGCCAATTTAGAAATTATAAATTCCCAAAGTGGCCCGTGGCGGGAATCGAACCCGCGACCTCCCACTCGAATCCGAGCGCGCCGCCACTGCGCCAGGGAGGTCGTCGTATATAGAACTTTAATTTTTAATATTTGCAGCATATATAAGAAACATCAGGATATGGGCATCCGAATGATTTACGTAAATGTTTTGTGTACAAGCTAACAGTATTTGGTAGGTCTAATAACCTACCAAATAATAAATATATATGGGACATTTTACACATCGCAATCTAGCCCCAAAGTAAGCCATAGCTTGTGTTATGGGTACTAGATAACTGATAATTATACATACATAATAATATACATAAATATAATATATTGAAAAACACCCAGACACTGGAAGACATTCATGCTCATCACACAAACATTTACCAGTAGTGGGAATCGAACCCACAACCTCCGACGCAGACGGCAGGTTCACTACCGCTACGCCATTCGGTCGTCAAAAATAATGCAAAAGGAAATACCAAATATTAAAAGGACGGAAACTATATTTCTCACAACCCTAAGTGAGAAATAAGTATATGGCTAAACAACGTTTGACGGGTCAGCTAGCGTTGATATACTGACGATACCTGTATCTTATGACAGAGGATTTTTTATCCCCCGATTATATTCTCTGACATGGGCAGTAAATTTTTCTTTGGCTGGCTTTATGTTTTATCTGTTTGTTATTAGAAAAAGCAATAGAATTGATTGTAATGTTTTAGGTGAAACTGCAAAACTCCAGAGAACAACTTGTGACCTGCAGAAAGCACGGCGAGGCAGCGGACAGTACTATAGCATCTTTGGAAGGAAAGGTCCAAGATTTGCAAGGTGAGTGGTAACTGAAATAATATTAAAATTCACGCAGCCGAGCTTCTTAAAAAGTTTGCACTTAATTAGATCAATTATTATTATTGATCATCTACGAACAATTTAAATGAATCAAATCCTTGGGAGTGAATGAACTGCTGTAATTACATTAGCTCATTTAGCCGTGAAAACGTGTGAAGTCGTGGAAACAGAAAACAAAACCCGGCTGAATTTATTGGGGGCTTCTTCTCAGTGCATGGCGCGTTCGAACCCTCGTCGAAACTTTCTACGATTAATTACAAGTCGACTTGTAGTTATCACCATACAAATGCGACAAATACATTGATGTTTTACAAGAGCTTGTAAAACATGTGAAATAAAGATATTTTGAATTTTACTTTACGCATGTACATCTGAGGTGTGATTAAAAGATATTTTGACTTTGACTTCACGCATGTACATTGTACATCTGAGGTGTGATTAGTCACACATTCTCTTCGCAGCGACTTCATAGAGTACGTTAGTTGTCACCCAAAAATGTGTTTATCTTTAACGCCACTTACTATATTGGTTGCGATTCCACCTGACGCTAAGCGAGGATTAAATAGCTCTTAGTTGGACGGAATTATATAACCCCTAACCAGATGCTGTAAGGAACGTTAAATTGCTAGGCGATATAGTGGTACCTAAGCCAGACCTAAATTAATAAAACAAAATAAAAAAAAACGTTGCAGTCCGGGAGTGCTGACGAAAGTGAAAACATGAAAAAAAATACAATATTAATATTAAGTGTGTAGTTTTTGAATCGTTAGACATCCACTACACTATAAGTAATTACGTGTATGTATGTATACAGAGGTGTCTGTTACGGTAACGAGTTTTCACTTGAAAAAATCCATAACATCGCAGGAAAACTAGATCAAGCCAATACAGACCTGAACCAACTGCTGCAAGAGAAGGAGTCCCTGCAGAAAACCGTCGAGGCGCTGAGAATTGACAAGAACAATCTGGAGCGGAACCGCGTTGAAATTAACGCTATGGTAAGTCAATTAACTCAAGGAGCTGGAGTATGTCAGCCTATAACACCTGATATTAAAAATAAGTTATACTCTTTCCATTTGTTTATTTTCTCTTTGACACATGAAACAGATAAAGCAATAGCGAGGGACCAGAAAGAGACCACTTTACCTTTATCTTTCTCTGGTCCCTCACTATTGCTATATCTGTTTCATGTGGTTTTATGTGTCAAAGAGAAAATAAACGAATGAAAAGAGTATATTTATAGGTGTATTAAAATCACTAGTCCGCCATCTTTGGTTTTCCGCCATGTTGGATTTAGAACGGCGTCACACACCTTACCATGCATTTTCATCTAACCTGTATACACAATTTCACCTCAATCCATTGAAGATATCTTCAAAATTGAGTTGCAAGATTCCACCAACATACATTGCAAGTTAAATAAAGGCTTATTAAAGGTAAGGGTATAATAATAACAAGTAAGGCCTTACCTGTTTCGAAAGTACGCTATTTTGAAAGGTGGAGTCGTTGACATCGGACTATGAGAAGCTTCAGAAGATCAACAGTCGCTTGGAGAAGAACATAGAGACGCTAGAGGACGAGAAACGCGCTCTCAACGCCGAGGTGGACCGCTTGCACCGAGAAGCTGCTAACAGGGAATCTGTGTTGAGGTATGATTCAGTTTATTTGTATGGCATTTACCCCTTATGATATTAGTTTTATAGCCTTAGCAACATTCGTCAACTTAGTTTTGGGAATTCGTTGTAGCTATTTGGAGGTCCCTGATTTTGTAAGTAAAACTTATTTATTCAGCGTAATCGATAGCATAACCTGACCTTAACTGGATGAAAAAAATCAACAGCTAACTCAGTCAAGAACTTGCCGTTAAGATAAAATATGCTCACGTTTTTCTTACACAACCAGAATTAAGATCCCATAATCTAAATTTGGAATGACCAAACCGCTGGGTCTATACTCCTAATTTAGCACATAGACGTTTCATGAGGTTTAGCGGTGCACTAAGAGAGGATTTTTCAAAACTCGCCCTCTAAAGTGGGGAAACAGGGGTGCAAAGTTTGTATGGAGAAATAACCCTTCACGCCGCAACTACTGAACCGATTTGGCTGAGATGGATTTTTCCTGGATTAAAACAAAGCCTACTTTATCCTGAAAAATCCATGGTGGGGAACCATGGATTTTTCGGGATTTGTGAAAAACCGAAACTCTCATACATGTTTATAATTAACAACAATTAATGTCCTTGTGCATGTCCTCTCTATGTTTGTGTTTTTTACGTGTCTTTATATAATATGTACAGAATAAATAAATAAATAAACAATTGAACAAAAAAAAAAACAATTCGCAGAGCGGAAGAAGAGCGTTCGTCACGAATGCGCTCCGAACTGGTGAGCGTGAGAGAAGAGCTCAACAAGATAGCCCTCGCGAGAGATCTACTCGACCATCAGAAGTTGGAGGCTGACGCTATACTGTCGCAGATGGAGAAGAATAGAAGTAAGTCTTGACACAACTCTTTTGCTTAAACAATTCATAATGCTCAAGAATAGAGTTCTTCGCGAATGCGCTTCAAACTCGAGAGCGTGAGAGAAGAGCTCAACAAGATAGCCCTCGCGAGAGATCTACTCGACCATCAGAAGTTGGAGGCCGACGCTATACTGTCGCAGATGGAGAAGAATAGAAGTAAGTCTTGACACAACTCTTTTGCTTAAACAATTCATAATGCTCAAGAATAGAGTTCTTCACAAATGCGCTTCGAATTGGTGAGCGTGAGAGAGGAGCTCAACAAGATAGCCCTCGCGAGAGACCTGCTCGACCATCAGAAGTTGGAGGCCGACGCTATACTGTCGCAGATGGAGAAGAATAGAAGTAAGTCTTGACACAACTCTTTTTGCTTAAACAATTCATAATGCTCAAGAATAGAGTGCTTCGCGAATGCGCTTCGAACTCGTGAGCGTGAGAGAAGACGTCTACAAGACAGAGTTATCGAGAAACTATCTGATGATAGAATTAGAATGAACGAAATTACGGCGGATGCTGTACGGCCGCAGATGGAAAATAATAGAAGTAAGTTGTTGATTTAGAAGAGCAGAAGCAATTTTTTAAATGAAGAATATTTCTTTGTTCAACCATTCGTACTGAAACTCATAATCCGTATGAACTGATAAAGAATCTCTATGTCCCACAGCTGGGCACCGGGTCTCCTTTTAGACAATTTTGAAATATTAAAATCTTGAATTTTGGTTTAACATTATTTCTGCAGGTGAACTAGAAATAGAGCTGGAAAGAACACTGATGGAACGCGGCGATCTTCAGGATTTGACGGAAAAGTTGCAGAATCTTATACGAAACTTAGAATCCGATAAGAAGAAACTGCAAGAGGATGTTAAACAAGTGTGTATAGTTTTAATTTTGTAGATATTATAGTGGTAGCAATATTTCGTTGCACGCGGTGCAATAAAGGCTAGAAGACAAACCTATCGGGTAACAGACGCCGTCTTTTTCCTAATTTTAATGCATCGTGGGCAGCAAGATATAGTGACCAGTTATAGCTGCAAATTTTGGATCAAAAATTGGCCATATCTGTCTTAATTCAGCTCTTAGATTTATCTGACAATTATTGACATAATTATATCATTCATAAAGCCACACACATGTGCAACAGGCATTTCATTACATTCTTTATTCCGTTCTAATCAGACCATTCAAGAAAATGGATTTTGCTTGAGTTTCGAAGATACAATAAAAAAATTTAATTCACTTCTAATTTTAGCTGGAGGATGAAAGGTCATCCCTATCAAACCAGTCGTCAGACCTACAGGGTGATCTAAACTCCCTTCGAAAGGAGCTACTGGCAGCGGAGCAGAATCGGATGGAGTTGGAAGCGGATAAGGCGTCACTGCATGAGAAGATAAAGTTCCTGGAAGGAGAAAGGGAGAAGGTTGAGATGGAGTTGCGACAAGTGATGAGGTAAGACCACAGAAATATCAAAACTATGGAGATGCCCATTCATTAATTCTAGCCTAGGCTTGCGTGATATACGGTGCCATGATGGGCTCCAAGATTTGTTGTCAAATGTTCAAGTACTGAGTTACTTTACAGATAAAAAATATTCACGCTAATTTTGTAGATGGGTCGCTTCCATATTGTTTCCTAGGTCTGTGAGTGTTTTAGTTTTGGTATCCAATAGACAAATTGATGTCTGGATTAAATGTATATTTAATCAACACTATGGAATCGTCCTCATACAATATTGTTGGGTATTTGGTAACGTTGGGCAGATTTTTGATACAGAGAAGAAACAAGATTGGGCCTAAGATGCTACCTTGAGAAACACCGCTTTTATTAGTCTTGAAACTTGATCGGTGCCAATCCAGGTTTTACTACTCCCATAACATTGGACATTTGTGTATATTTTTCAATCGAATTAGTTCGAAACAAGTATTATTCTTCCAATCGAATAACTTTTTAAACAAATCATTAGCAATTTAGAGATAAGTAAATCTGGGATAGAATCAAATCTGAATGCCATCAAGAGAAGAGTGAATATTAGGCGTCTAATAGTCAAGCATGTCCTAACTACCAAATTAGAAGTCACTATTGATATCCATCAGGCTTAAGAAATGGATCAAGCCCTAAGAGATAGGAGATCTTAATTAATAAAAGTAGTTATTTGCAAACAAAAGGGTTTATGTTTTTCTAGGGAGCGCGGCGAACTCAGCTCCCAATTAACAGCCATGGCTCGCAAGAAAGACACTTTGAACGAAGAGATCATCCGTCTGCAGCAACGCTTGGAGCAGGCCAACGAGACCATAGGTCGACTCAACAGGTCCCTCGATGACCATGTAAAGGATGCGGAGGAAAAACAGGTGTGTATGTAGTGGTAGCGAAAATAAATGAAAGAGATCATCCGTCTGCAGCAACGTTTGGAGCAGGCCAACGAGACCATAGGTCAACTCAACAGGTCCCTCGATGACCATGTAAAGGATGCGGAGGAAAAACAGGTGTGTATGTAGTGGTAGCGAAAATAAATGAAAGAGATCATCCGTCTGCAGCAACGTTTGGAGCAGGCCAACGAGACCATAGGTCGACTCAACAGGTCGCTCGATGACCATGTAAAGGATGCGGAGGAATAAAAATAAATAATTAAAAAATTAAAAAACACGACTGCCCTGTTTTAAAACGAACTAAAAAGTAAAAAACAAGTTATTTTAGTTCATCTGCATATTGACAAAGGGAAAAGTGGTCAAATTTCTCATTAATTAAAACAGATTTAAACTCATATTATGGCAGTCGGGGGACCTCTTAGAATAGGTGTTCCTCAGAACGGTCCCCTGACTGCCATAATATGAGTTTATCTGTTTTAATTAATGAGAAATTTGACCACTTTTCCCTTTGTCAATATGCAGATGAACTAAAATAACTTGTTTTTTACTTTTTAGTTCGTTTTAAAACAGGGCAGTCGTGTTTTTTAATTTTTTAATTATTTATTTTTATTTTATACTTTTTAGTGATGGTCTACGGTGTTTGCGGGCATTTTAAATAATGTGCGGGTGGGTAAAATATTAAATATTTCAAAGATTTCTTAGGCGATTTATTTGACAGTCGTGTAAGAAAAATTGAGTGTACATCCTACCTATGTAAAAGTATATTTTTTTAAATATATATATATATTCGGTTACTACTCTCTAATACCTTCATTTTGATACCCATATTGTGATAATTGAAGAAAACATTTTGATTTCCACTATTGAAATTGGCGCCTCACGGTCGCCATATTAACTTTTTCTAATAAAAATATAGCCTATGTTACCCGGAATAATGTAAGGATTCTAACGATACCCTATTTGTCCAAATCGGTTCAGCCATTCAAAAGTTATGGTGGAATAAAGAAACTCACATACATACATACATACATACATACATACATACATACATGAACCCTAAAAACATTACACTCCTTTTTTTGGGCAGTCGTGTAAAAACAGGTGTGTATTTACTGGCAGCGAACATAAATGAAATTTAGAGAGATTTCGACGAAGATCCAAGTATGTAAACTGTACTACCAACAACTTTTTTTTTCTTTAATATATAAATAAATATATACGGGACATTTTACACATCGCAATCTAGCCCCAAAGTAAGCAATAGCTTGTGTTATGGGTGCTAGATGACTGATAAATATACATACATACTAATATACATAAATATAATATATTGAAGAACACCCAGACACTGGAAAACATTCATGCTCATCACACAAACATTTACCAGTAGTGGGAATTGAACCCACGACCTCCGGCGCAGACGGCAGGTTCGCTACCACTACGCCATTCGGTCGTCAAACTTTAAGTTTGCCGTCAAATCAAAATTTACAATTTAAGACCCATGTAACTACATGGGTCTTAAATTGTCTCATTTGCCTTGTCTGCATTACGAATGGCTGGTGTCTTAAAGTTTCAGCTTTCTAGATCCAAGGTTTGGACTGGGCGATGATTTAAGTCAGGAAGTGAACGAATGAGTCTAGACTAGAGATGCCACGAATATTCGGCTACTATTCGGTATTCGGCCTATTCGGCCACTTTTTTTGGTATTCGGTATTCGGCCGAATAGTACTTATTATTCGGCCGAATACCGAATACCAAATTGTGGACAAAAAAGACACATCATATTACTCAAGATTTGTACTTATTACCAAATTACAATATTTTAATAAGTAAAATTAATCAGCGGTAAGTTGTGATGGATAAAAACAACTTTTCAGCATTTGATGGTAGCAAACGATTACGCTTTTCATCGTAAATGATACCAGCTTCAGAAAACAACCTCTCACTATACATGCTACTCTCGGGAGAAGAAAGATAAACTTTAGCAAATTTTGGCAAAGGTTTTGAGTATTGCTTTTCATTTGCTGACCACCACTTGTAAGGATCAGCTTTCCTATCTAGGAGAGTAGTTTTCAAATAAAAATCTATCTCATTTGCCACAGTATTCTTCTCCATGTTCTCCTCATTATTACTATTTCGCATATTATCAGTAGCGACTTCTTCAAAGCAGTTCCAGAAACTGTCGTGTATTTCAAATGTCTTATCATTTTCATTCAAGTTTCTTTTCTTACGAAGTGGAGAAGAATCTTTATCAGTACTACTAGATTCATCATCATCGACAAGCATGTACCTAGTGCCGAATGTTCGGAGGCCGAATATTCGGCGCTTCGGCCGATAGCGTTGCCGAACATTCGGTATTCGGTATTCGGCTAAATCACTATTCGTGGCAACTCTAGTCTAGACCTGTTTTAATTAGTTAGTTAAAAGGTAATGTAAATGTGTGTGTGCGTGTGTGCTTGCGTTTGTGTGTCTATTTTAGTTACTTCTTCCTGAGAGATCCACCTTTGTTGAAATTTAGGATGGAAGTAGATTTTATTCTGGATTAAAGGACAGGCTACTTTTTATCCTGGAAAATCTGGTTGCAACATTATTGAAGAACCAAATTTCACAAGGGCAAATCTGCGGGGAAAATTAAATATACCCGTAGACCTCAGAATACAGAATAAACCAGAACCTGTGTACGGGCCTAATATCGAAGCTTCAAAAACTACTCTTATAAAGAGTATTTTCAGAAACGGGCGAGTAGTCAGTCTGTGAACGTCGTGTCAATCTAACGTGTTTCACAGGTGTCAAATTTCATTGAATTATGCCAGCTTGTGCCATTCCAACATGTAAAAATACTGCTGGTCTCAAAAAGAAACAGGATGGGATCATATTTCATCTGTAAGTAAGCCATTCAGTCATTGTTTTATTTAATTATTGAATAAAGAAATTTATTGTCAATTGCGACGGAGAATAATGTGGCCATTTTGTTAGTGTTGCCGTTATAACGTTTTTGATTTTCCCTACTTCGTTTCGGAATACATTATAAATACTAAAATTTTTACAAACTAAAAACATAAGGATATTATGATATCGACATTTATACTTGGTATGTATATACAACTGTAATAAAATTACAAAATATTCATGTAAATTAGTTTCGCCTTTATTTGACTTGCAATATTTGTGTGTTAATTCAAATTTTGCAAGCTAATTTTACATTGTGGTTCAGTTCCAATGACATAGCATTTTTATGGTAAGCATGGCCTGATTCGACATTCAGGATTAGGACCAGATGTAGGAACTCTATAACGGTCAACAGCATGGACACGAAATTTTGTATTCGCGTTTCATTATGATAGCCGGTTTTAAGAGTCACCATGACATGGCTACTGTACTACAAGTTGGCTCCTAATGAGAGAACTCCTCAACGGTCATCAGCACCGATATGGAATGGTGTGTGTTGTGAAGGAGAGAAACTTAGTTCTAGGGTACAATTCATAGTTTTGTATAATTACTCTTCTTATTGCATTAATACATTACATTAATACAGATATTCGTTAAATATTTTAGATTTCCGGCTGACGAAGAAAGAAAAATCAAATGGACTAAAATCATACAAAATGTTTTTAATACATGAATAAATGTTGATTATTTTTATTGATATTATATTGAAGTAGTTCAATATTTTGATTTTTTATTATAATAAATAAACATAAATTGAAAAGAGAACTGTATTTTTATAAATGCATATACTTATTCCAAATTAATAAACATATGTTTAATAAAATCAGAAAGTAGTTTTTAAAATTACAGCTAGTTATTCAACAGGACTTAATTTTACGCCTGACTACTTTTACGTACAAAAAAATAAGAGTATCTTTCTAGGGTTAAGAACCCAACAGTTATTATTTTACCTTAAATTTTATAAACTTTTACCCTAAAATAGGGAAATAGTTTCTGACCTCGCAACATTACGCGGGTGAGAAGAGCGAGGGGCGAGGGATGTTTACGCTGTTTTAGGACACAATGTACGCCGTGCAATCACGGCTCGATGCGGCTTCTGGTTTATTCTGTATTCTGAGCCGTAGACATAGATTATTCGGTAGCTTAATACGACATCGAAAAGCTATCTAGGTTTATTTTATTAATTTCAGCTTATGATAGACAACCTAGAAAAGGACAAGCAGCATTTACAAGAACAGTTAGCGGGGGTGAGGTCTGAGAAAGACGCGTTGGAAGCGGTGCTGTTTGACACGGCCAACATGTTGGAAGACGCAGACAACAAGAGGACCAAGTTGGAACACGACCTGCAGGAAACACTGGTCCAACAGGAGAATTATAAAGGTGAGTTGTGATGCAAACACGGTTAGATTATAAGTAGTGACGTATGTGTATGTATGGGGGCCGTTCGGAAGACCTCTTAGAACAAAAGGTTTACCTTTTATTCTAAGAGGTCCACCGAATGCCATATGAATTTTCCAGTCAATCAGTGTTAATCGATAAGAAAGAACACTTTGTCAATATGCATACCAACTAAAATAACTTGTTTTTTTTACTTTTTTGTTCGTTTGATAAGGGCAGTCGTGTTTTTCATTTTTTTACACGACTGCCCAAAAAAAGGAGTGTAATGTTTTTAGGGTTCATGTATGTATGTATGTATGTATGTATGTATGTATGTATGTATGTATGTATGTATGTATGTATGTATGTGAGTTTCTTTATTCCACCATAACTTTTGAATGGCTGAACCGATTTGGACAAATGGGGTATCGTTAGAATCCTTACATTATTCCGGGTAACATAGGCTATATTTTTTTGGAAAAAGTTAATATGGCGACCGTGAGGCGCCAATTTCAAAAGTGGAAATCAAAATGTTTTCTTCAATTATCACAATATGGGTATCAAAATGAAGGTATTAGAGAGTACTAACCGAATATACAGGGTTATATAAAAAATACCAAAACGCTCTCGGCCTGTAGTTGTTTACATTAACACTAACAACTTTGGTTCTGCGACTTTTCAAAATTCAGTATTAATTTATATCATACAAAAAAATGTTATTTCTGTAAAGTGACATTACACTGTTGCGGTTTCGAGCCGCGAGCTCGCGCACCGGCCGCCGCGCCGATGTTACATTACAGAGTAGGAACGAGTAGAGTGTCTCTGTAAAATATTGAGTATTGGATATTTCTCAAAATATCGAGTAAAAAGAAAAGTCGTAGAACAAAAGTTGTTAGTTTTAATGTAAAGAAATACAGGCCGAGAGCGTTTTGGTATTTTTTATATAACCCTGTATATACATTTAAAAAAGTATAAAATAAAAATAAATAATTAAAAAATTAAAAAACACGACTGCCCTGTTTTAAAACGAACTAAAAAGTAAAAAACAAGTTATTTTAGTTCATCTGCATATTGACAAGGGGAAAAGTGGTCAAATTTCTCATTAATTAAAACAGATAAACATATTATGGCAGTCGGGGGACCTCTTAGATCAGAACGGTCCCCCGACTGCCATAATATGTTTATCTGTTTTAATTAATGAGAAATTTGACCACTTTTCCCTTTGTCAATATGCAGATGAACTAAAATAACTTGTTTTTTACTTTTTAGTTCGTTTTAAAACAGGGCAGTCGTGTTTTTTAATTTTTTAATTATTTATTTTTATTAATTATATTCGTATCTATAGTAATTGTTATTACCATCGTTTTACAACTAAACTTTTTGGTCGTTATAATATCTACTTTCTCTTGATGCTAAATTTGATCCTTCAACTTAGTGTGTGATAAGTCTTAATACGTTTAGTGGGAGTCAGGTTATGGACGTGCTAGAGGTTTTGTTCACGGACATCATGTTGGAAGATACGGGCATTTATGTTGACCAAATTGGAAAACGACTGGCAGGAAACGCTGGTCAGCAGGAGAATTGTAAGCGATAATCTGGATAGTTCAAAGTGAACCGCGTACGTGAAAATTATGGGACCAGCTAACAGCAGCAGTGTTCTCTGAAAAATATAACATAGTGTTATTTAAGGGTCGGATTTGCTCGAGTTTACTATATCTTATTTAAAGAAAATGATTGTTGTTACATTACGTTACCTTAATGCCTTAAATCATCCCCCAATATATGGAGGAGCATTTTCAAAAATCCTTTCTGAGCTTTAACAAGTCTTGATTGTTGAAAAAAAATTAACTGCTAGCAGCAAGGAAGCTGTTCGTTCGTCGTTACTTGACACCAAGGTCACGATATATTGTCCCTTTTAGATGAGATGTGTACAGCAATAGTGACAAAGCAGACCGAATCAAGACAATCCATAAAGGACATCTGCCAAGCTTATTATCTCTTACAGGTCAAATCGCTCGCCTGACGAAGGATCTGGAAAACAGCGAGAAGAAGCTTCGAGAAACTCGCAACAGCATGTCGCAGCAGTCCGGGAAGAAGGAGGCCGAGTACCAGCAGATCATCACCAACCTGAACAGAAGCACCACCGAGAACATCACCAAGCTGAAGGAGGAGAAAGTATGTGAAACCCACGATATTTAATTATTATCTCTATAATATAACTACTTGTAATAGGATACTTCTTGCGGAGTTCGTTCAGGTAGGCAGCACCGCAATGTCAGTTATTCTACTGTGGCGGACGTGATTACTAGGCAACGTGAGACCTGATAAACTTTTGCCGGTTGTTAAGGCAATAGGGAAATTTCCCTCCAGGCAGATCCGAGCGTGTGACGTCAGAAGTTGTATTTATAGAACGCTCGTAGAATGCTTCGTCAGCGTGTACTAGGGGACTGGTTACGCCATCTATCGTCAGCTATCAAAGACCTGCAGGGCTAGACAAAGTCGCAAGCGTTTGGCGTTAACGCTAGTCGACAAAATGTATGGACAAACCACGTGACCATCACGTGACTGTAGAAAAACCAAGTGACAGAATAGAGGAAATCACGCTGTTTTTGAAATTCGACTACGACTATTTAGCGATCGCTCATACCCTGTAGATAACTTTTAGCGTACTTCGTCATTGTACGCTACAAAATGGCGGAATTGTTGGGATTTTTAGTACTCTTTAGTCTTTGGTACAACAATTGAGATCACAACAAGACTCCATTTTGTTTTGCTTTTGTAGTGTGTGGTGTTTTAGACGAAGTTCACAACTTCGTTTAAAACATCGTGGCGTGTTTTTTTGGATTTTCGAGTGTTTATTTTGCTGATAGTTAATTAAACTAGTGTTAGTTATTTCAGTGTGGTCGCGGTTGCTAGAGTTAGAAGTCATAAGAACTTAAAGTTCTATCGTTAGAGAGTAGTATATTCCTTGCAGTGCTATAGTTAATTAATAGTTAATTAATTAATAATTTAGTTAATAGTTAATTATTGACATCGGCGCTCAGCAAATGACAGATACGTCACATGACAATTCCAATTGACAGCCGACAACAACGCTAACCATAGACTAGGTAGATTCGGTCACGTGGTTTTTCTACTAGCGACTACGCTTAACGCTTAGGTGACATTGTCTAGCCCTGCTGAGACTGTTGAGTCGTGTCGTTGCCCGCGTGGGGCATTCGTGTGCGTCAACAGCGTGCAGCATCGTGGAAGTGTGCGTCAGCGATACCGGGTTGACTTCGTGGACTGCGTGCCGGCGAGGTGTGAGTGACCTTCGAACCGGGAGTCCGATGAATGCGGCCGCGCGATCAGTGAGTCGATCGGCGGTGACGTTGTTGTACCGGTTGATGTGATTGCGTTGCGGTTGCGGTCGTTGTGACTTCAGTGTTCTTGTTGGATGTAGAACTGACATCTCACCATGTTGAGTGCGGTACATGTCGTATGATACTGCAAAGCCAAATTATGGGAACCGCTGCATTTGCTATGGGCAATGGGCATGCGTATAACTGATGTGCAACATCAGGGGAACGTCTTGCTCGTCTCATCATTCTATGTAATAAAAAAAGAATGACTAAATTAGCAGTCAGTAGCTGTATCCATGATTACCTTATTTATTATATTTCTATGACTTGACCGATTTTTCTTTGAACTTTTCACAGACCAAGTTTTAAATAACTAACCATGTTTTAGGAACTACTACGTCAATCGCTGGAGCAGAAATTAAGCCAAACTATTACTACATTGACGAGCGAGAGGGAATCATTCGAGGCCGCCGCGAGAGAGAAAGAGAAGAAGCTGTTGGCTGCCAGAGACCAGCTGATGTTACAGCACGACGAGGCCATGTTGAGAGCTGAAAATGATAAACAGCAGGCGTTGCTTATGGGTACGTTATTTATTAGGATTGGAGGAACATTGCGCCACCTGTCGGCATTTCTTTTAATACATCTACATTCAGCTCTAATGACTGCGCTAGGAGCACTTTACGAAATTACGTCTTTATTTAGTCCATCTCATCTATGGGCGATCTGCCGTGGTGTCTGATGCATTTACTCTTCCTTGTACGACCAGACGTTAAATGGAAATATTATTACGTCTAGCCATGTAACCAAGGAAAATCTATTACCAATTTAGAAAACGTACAATACACAATTCAACAAGGTTCTATCGTAAGGGGGTGCTTTAAAAAGTAGTCGTTTTACCACGCATCTGATTAATAAATAATGTTACAATATAAATTCTTGGCTCCAGAAATAAGAATATATTAAATCTTTATTTATTGGCGTTATCAGCGTAATGATAACTCGCCTGAAGCGCTATCTGTTAGGTCTAAATGTAATTTAACTAAATCAGAGACAGTCAAAAATATGTATAATTTTATAGATATTCCAAAGATAAGTTTTTCAAGTCACAGTTCGAACAATCTGAACTTAGGCAAAATCTGGAGTAAAACTAACTGGTTATATCCTCACAGCTCATCAAGAACATCAAGCGCTGATGGAAAGATTGGAGGAGGCCAAACGCATTCTGTGCTGCGAGCAAAACAAACTGGAACGCGTGCGTAGAGACGCGCAGGCGCGCTCGGAGCAAGACAGAAACCATATCAATCAGCTAAAGGATGATTTGGCTGCTTTAAAGACCAGACTGGAAGAGGCTAAGTGAGTACTTGTAAAAATTATAGATAATTAATTAAAATAAATGCTGATATCTTTAATAATATTATTGGCGCAGCCGGTAGGATTTTTTAAAAATGAAATGTGTTTTTTTTACTATTTCTTGTAAAACAAAATAAACACTAACAAATGTAGCAAAAATGGTGCATTTAACGCCTTCCTACTGATAAGATGACTTATCCTTCGTGTAGGAAACATGAAAACTCCATTATCTAAACAAGAGCAATAAAGTTTTGATTTTAAGCGATCTGCTTACAATTATCCTTGAAGAGCAAATATTACTCTAGTGGCGGGTAAAATTAAATGATTTTGGTTCAAAAATTTTTGTGCTTGATAATTGGGCTCTAAAAGTCGGAAATACCTACATTTTCTTTGATTATTATTAATTTCCTTTTTCATAACAGAGCGGCAGCAGAAGACGAGTGCGCCCGCTTCGAGAATCGCATCAAAGAGCTGCATCTAGAGAAGGAGGCGGTGAATCGCGAGTGTCAGGAGACTCGCGCGCAGCTGTCGCTAGCCGAAGACAAGTACGACGCCGCGTACGCGCAGTTGCAGGACACTTTGCGGAAACTGAAGGACTGTGAGTAGCACCACCTTTCAGGAATACTATTCGCTTCTCTCTCACACACTGTTGCTGATTGTAACGTGAAAGAGATGCCTATTGCAAAAGAGGTAGTGAACAAGTGTCAGGAGACTCGCGCGCAGCTGTCGCTTGCCGAAGACAAGTACGATGCCGCGTACGCGCAGTTGCAGGACACTTTGCGGAAATTGAAGGACTGTGAGTAGCGCCACTCCTTCAGGAATACTATTCGCTTCTCTCTCACACACTGTTGCTGATTGTAACGTGAGAGAGATGCCCGTAGAAAAAAGATTCGTACGCAGCTGTCACTGGTGGAAGACAAGTACGACGCTGGCTACGCGCAGTTGCAGGACACTTTGCGGAAACTGAAGGACTGTGAGTAGCACCACCCTTTCAGGAATACTGTTCGCTTCTCTCTTACACACCGTTGGTGACTGTAACGTGAGAGAGATGCCTATTGCAACAGAGGTAGTGAACGAGTGTCAGGAGACTCGCGCGTAGCTGTCGCTAGCCGAAGACAAGTACGACGCTGCGTACGCGCAGTTGCAGGACACTTTGCGGAAACTGAAGGACTGTGAGTAGCACCACCCTTTCAGGAATACTGTTCGCTTCTCTCTTACACACCGTTGGTGACTGTAACGTGAGAGAGATGCCTATTGCAACAGAGGTAGTGAACGAGTGTCAGGAGACTCGCGCGCAGCTGTCGCTAGCCGAAGACAAGTACGACGCTGCGTACGCGCAGTTGCAGGACACTTTGCGGAAACTGAAGGACTGTGAGTAGCACCACCCTTTCAGGAATACTGTTCGCTGCTCTCTTACACACTGTTGCTGATGGTAGCAAGAGAGATGAGTGTAGAAAAAGAGGCAGTGAACGAGAGAACGTACGTGCAGTTACAGGGCACTATGCGGAAATTGAAAGATTGGCCTATCAAATAATAATGTTATTATCTTCTCCTTCGTCGCTTCGCTATTTACAGAGCGGTCGTGGTCAGCTTATTAGGAAACACAATTTGAGGCAGATGCTTTCCTCTTAACCAGCATACGCCACTTCTCTCTGCTTGTCGAGATCCTGGTGCACTAATGCATAGTCCATCGCATGGGCGACCTTCCGTGTGGCCTCGTACCACCCGGTATGCCAGATCTTTCTTCCAACTCACATGCAAACTATGGAACCACCTACCAGCCACAGCGTTCCCTCAAAAGTCAAAACTATAACATGGGGGTATTCAAGGGGCAGATAAACAAATTTCTTAAGAGTCGGCAACGCATTTGCTATTCCTCTGGTGCTGCAAATGTCCATGGGCTGCGGTGATCGCTTTCCATCAGGTGAACCGCCCGCTCGTTTGGTCGCGTTACATATAAAAAATGTGGTTTCAGTGGAGAACGAAACAGAAAGTCTCCGCAAGGAGCTGACAGACACGCGCCGGCAGCTCAGCAACTGCACGGCCGAGAGGGACAAGTACAACAGCGCGTGCCGCGAGCTGCGCGAACACGTGAAGCGCTCCGAGCACGAGCGCAGGGACGCGGCCCGCGCGCGCGACGAGGCGTACCACAAGATCGCAGGTGTGATTTATCAGCAATAAATATTATCGGCTTCTGTTCGCGCCGTTCAAATTTGGCGCTCTTGAAACCACGCTCTGCTACCAGAAATTGTTCGCGCCCCGAATTCGAAGCTCTCCGTGGCCGGCCTCAGGTGCCCATCAGCTAAGGCCACGTCACGAACCCCTTTTCAAATGCTCAATAGCAAAAGGGAAGTGTTCAGCTTCTCTATTCCAATACTCATTATTTCTGGCATCTAAACTCTGTTAATAGTACGCTGTATTAATTTTTATTTTATTTAATTAAAATTAATCAATAGTACGCTGGACTGTAACTTCCACTGTCCACGTAAAAATGAAGACACTTGATTTTCGCCATTTTGGCGCTGCTTGTTCCGTAACCTGGCGTGAGCGTCCTTGGAACTAAAATAAAATGACATTCAAAACGACGGTCACTAGCAACAAATGTCAAGTTAGTACCGTGGACCTTTGAGGGAGTCACTTTAAATCGACAAATAAAAATTAACTGTCAATTTTATAGAATGTTTGATCCTGCTTACTAGTAGAATAAAGTTCAGTGTTTCTGGCTGATTAATTTTTTTAGGGAATACTGTTATTTGAATTTTTATTTGGTTAGGGCTGGAAGAAAACCGCACGACGTTAGAGATGGAACTAACGCGCGTACAGACAATGCTGAAGGAGGCGGAGAGCGGCGGGGAGCACACCGAGCGCAACCTGCGCGCCGCTGAGGCGCAGCTGAAGAGAGAGCGCGCGGCTCTGGAGCAAGCGCAGCACGACATCAAGGAGTTGCAGTCTCGGTAAGACTACTTGATACTTCACTCACGCGCGTACAGACAATGCTGAAGGAGGCGGAGAGCGGCGGGGAGCACACCGAGCGCAACCTGCGCGCCGCTGAGGCGCAGCTGAAGAGAGAGCGCGCGGCTCTGGAGCAAGCGCAGCACGACATCAAGGAGTTGCAGTCTCGGTAAGACTACTTGATACTTCACTCACGCGCGTACAGACAATGCTGAAGGAGGCGGAGAGCGGCGGGGAGCACACCGAGCGCAACCTGCGCGCCGCTGAGGCGCAGCTGAAGAGAGAGCGCGCGGCTCTGGAGCAAGCGCAGCACGACATCAAGGAGTTGCAGTCTCGGTAAGACTACTTGATACTTCACTCACGCGCGTACAGACAATGCTGAAGGAGGCGGAGAGCGGCGGGGAGCACACCGAGCGCAACCTGCGCGCCGCTGAGGCGCAGCTGAAGAGAGAGAGCGCGCGGCTCTGGAGCAAGCGCAGCACGACATCAAGGAGTTGCAGTCTCGGTAAGACTACTTGATACTTCACTCACGCGCGTACAGACAATGCTGAAGGAGGCGGAGAGCGGCGGGGAGCACACCGAGCGCAACCTGCGCGCCGCTGAGGCGCAGCTGAAGAGAGAGCGCGCGGCTCTGGAGCAAGCGCAGCACGACATCAAGGAGTTGCAGTCTCGGTAAGACTACTTGATACTTCACTCACGCGCGTACAGACAATGCTGAAGGAGCGTCTATAGAACTTAAACTAGTAGGGCGCGTGCTGTCTTCCCCCCTATTTGCCGTTCAACTTTTAGCTTCTTCAACATTCCCCATACATTTTCTATGAAAAAAAAAATCCGCCATTTTGATTTTTTTTTCTATCCATCGAATATACGTTCTAGTCCTGATCACTTCTTGTCAAGAAACCACTCTTCCATCTTTTATACTTTCCGAGATATCGACGAAATTCGAACGGCGGCCATTTTGAATCCGCCATTTTGAAAATTTTTTCAGCTCACTGCCAATTGGATTACGTTTCAAATGACATTTGGTCGAGCACCCCCCACCTATCTTTGATACCCTGGCTGGGCTCTTCACCTGTCTCCGAAATCCTCACTCATAAGCTCTCTCCGTATTTTTCCTCCGAATGAATTTTTTTCTTTTTTACGACACCATCTTTGAAAAAAAATTTTTTCATACAAAATTGTTCAGGAGAGGTGATCAATCAGTCAGTGAATCAGCACAAGCAGCTATATATATATACTAGTAGGTTGCGTGGGGGCGCGGGCCACATGTGGCCCGCGTGCTGTCTTCCCCCCTATTTGCCTTACAACTTTAGTCCCTTCAACATTCCCAATACATTTTCTATGAAAAAAATAAATTCCGCCATTTTGAATTTTTTTCCTATCCATCCAATAGACCTTTAGGTCCTGATCACTTCTTGTCAAGGAACCGTTCTTCCATCTTTTATTTTTTCTGAGATAACGGCGAAATTCGTTTGGCGGCCATTTTGAATCCGCCATTTTGAAATTTTTTTCAGCTCACTGCCAATTGGATGACGTTTCGAATGACATTTGGTCGAGCACCCCCCACCTATCTTTGATACCCTTGGCTGTGCTCTTCACCCGTCTCCGAATCCTCACTCATCAGCTCTCTCCATATTTTTGTTCTTAATGAATTTTTCCCTCCTATACGGAATGGTTATTGAAAAAAAAATTTTTCATGCAAAATTGTTCAGGAGAGGTGATCAATCAGTCAGTGGCCAATCAGCACGAACAGCTATATATATAGTAACTAGTAGGGTGCGTGGAGGCGCGGGCCACATGTGGCCCGCGTGCAGTCTTCCCGCACATAAAAGTATCGCCGTCATCTCCACCGCCAATTGGAATCCGATTGGCAGTGGCCTGAAAAAATTACCTAGGAGCACGGTCATGGTTTTAAAGATAGTTAAGGGCAGTTCAAACAAAAATACGCTGAACCTCATCGGATGAGGTTCAGCATACTTTTTGTTCAAACTGCCCTTAACTATCTTTAAAACCATGACCGTGCTCCTCAATCATCGTCCAAATCCTAGATCATCAGATCATCATCTCTGCTGGTTCTCCGTAGAACTGTGCATGTCAATTTGCACGGAAAAATAAATTCCGCAACATTGATTTTTTCCCATTCATTTCGTCGATTTTGAGATCCCGATCACCTCTTGCTAAAAAACCACTGTTCCATCTTTTATACTTTCGTAAATAGACAACCACGAAGTTTGTATGGCGGCCATTTTGAATCCGCCATTTTGAATTTTTTTCAGCTCACTGCCAATTGGATGACATTTCGAATGACATTTGGTCGAGCACCCCCTACCTATTTACGATACCCTGGCTGTGCTCTTCACCCGTCTCCGAAATCCTCAATCATCATCTCATTCCATATTATTCTCTGGAAGTTCTCTGAAGAACCACATCATACACTTGCAAAGTTTTCAATTTTTCGTCTCTTCAAAATTCCCCATACATTTTCTATGAAAAAAATAAAGTCCGCCATTTTGAATTTTTTTTCTATCCGTCGTATAGACCTTCTGATCCTGATCAACTCTTGCAAAGAAACCGTTCTTCCATCTTTTATACTTTCCGAGATATCGACGAAATTCGAATGGCGGCCATTTTGAATCCGCCATTTTGAAATTTTTTTCAGCTCACTGCCAATTGGATGACATTTCGAATGACATTTGGTCGAGCACCCCCTACCTAGCTTTGATACCCTAGCCGTGCTCTTCACCCGTCTTCGAAATCCTCAATCATCAGCTCTCTCCGTATTTTTCCTCCGAATGAATTTTTTTCTTCTATACGACCTCATTCACGAAAAAAAAAATTTTCATACAAAATTGTTCAGGAGAGGTGATCAATCAGTCAGTGAGTCAGTCAGTGGCCAATCAGCACGAGTAGCTATATATATAGTAACTAGTAGGGCGCGTGGGGGCGCGGGCCACATGTGGCCCGCGTGCTGTCTTCCCGCCCATAAGAAATCCCTTCAAAGTTCGCCATACATTTTCTATGGAAAAAAATAAAATCCGCCATTTTGAATTTTTTTCTATCCATAAAATAAACCTTCGAGTCCTGATCACATCTTGTCAAGAAACCGTTCTTCCATCGTTTATAGTTTCCGAGATATCGCCGAAATTCGAATGGCGGCCATTTTGAATCCGCCATTTTGAAAAATTTTTCAGCTCATTGCCAATTGGATGACGTTTCAAATGACATTTGGTAGAGCACCCCCCACCTATCTGCAATACCCTTGGCTGTACTCTTCAGTCGTCTCCGAAATCCTCAATCATCAGCTCTCTCCGTATTTTTCCTCCGAATGAATTTTTCCATTATATACGAAATGGTAATTTAAAAAAAAATTTTTCATACAAAATTGTTCAGGATAGGTGATCAATCAGTCAGCCAGTGAATCAGCACAAGCAGCTATATATATATTAATAATTAATAAAATTACATTTAAAACGACACTCACCAGCATCAATTGTAAATTTAGTACCGTGGACCTTCGAGGGAGACGCTTCAAATCGGCACAAAAAATGAACTGCCAATTGTTTAGAATGTTTGATCCAGCGTAAATTAATAGAGATCAGTGGTTCAAATTTACTATGAAAAATATTTCAAGGTTGCAAAATGAGAGCGAGGAGCGCGAACGGTGCGCGGGCGACGCGGCCACAGCCAAGCGACACAGCGCGGAGCTGGAAGCCATGTTGGCGGCGGCTCGCTCCGACCTGGCCGCGGCGCGCCAGCGCTGCGCCGAGCTGGAGGAGGCTTGCAGGGCCAGGGACCAGGTCAGACTATAACTTACTTCCATGCTTGATTAGACACGCACTGGGAACCAGCTTTTATAAGCTACGCAACTTCTTTAATGTCAATCTGGTAATACAGATTAAGGTCTTCATTCATCCATCATTCATACTTGTTCAAGTACTTCGTATTAAACGTAAGATCCACGGAGTATTTCTTAGATGTTCGGCGCAAAGAAAAATGTCTTGTAATGTTGCCTCTCATTTGTGCATAAAACATGGCATAATGGAAACAAACTGTTATGAAAATTTTTACGCTTGCTTCGATATCGTTGGAATAAATATAATATGAATAGTTATACAATTTCCATTCGTTTATTTTCTCTTTGACACATGACACCACATGAAACACATATAGCAATAGCGAGGGACCAGAGAGAGATTTTTTTTTTTTATTTTTTTTATTATTCTTACAGAAATGAAGGTTAAGCGGTCTCTTTCTGGTCCATCGCCATTGCTATATCTGTTTCATATACCAAATAGAAAATAAACAAATGGAAAACGTATAGAGATAATTATTTAAACAAAATTACAACGTAGATTTTTTTAAGGTATGAACATTTAACACGGCATTGACCATATTTAAAGGCATATGTGAACACAACAAACAAACTACTTTTAAATGCACCTGCAGGGCTAGACAATGTCACTTAAGCGTTTGGCGTTAACGCTAGTCGCTAGTCGACAAAAATGTATGGACAAAACAAATGACTGTAGAAAAACCACGACATTAATTAACTAAACACGCTGTGTTTGAATAATTAACTACGCTAACTTCAACGCTCGCTGGCGTTCTCGCGAACCTTGTAGATAACTTTAGCGTACTTCGCTTGACAATTGACGGCCGACAGTATCAAACACAGCGTGTTTAGTTAATTAATGTCGTGGTTTTTCTACAGTCATTTGTTTTGTCCATACATTTTTGTCGACTAGCGACTAGCGTTAACGCCAAACGCTTAAGTGACATTGTCTAGCCCTGCTGGTCTCTATTTCATTAAAGCTTACAGTCGTCTATTATTATCGTCGTAAGCCAAATTTTATGAAACTACAATAATTATTTCATAACCTTCCGACAATTGTTGTCAAGTCAGACAAATGGTCGGTATGACCAGTTTTATGAAAGTGCCCTGACGGTATCGCGTGTGCTCAGGAGCTGGTGCTACGTCTGGAGGACTGCCGGTCCAAGGAGCGTCGTCTGGAAGAACTCAAACACAACTTGGAGGTGTGCCTCGCCGACGCCACGCAGCAGATCCAGGAGTTGAAGGTAACAAGGAATTTTCACTTACATAGCATTTTCCATTTTCTTACAATTAACTGTTTTGCAAAAAACTCCTTTTTATAATTTATAATAAAGTTAGTACATCAAAATGAGAACCATATTCAACATCCCACCCTATATATGTAACAAAAACATACAAAAAGATGAGGTCTTTTTGTATGTTTTTACATGTTTGTATGTTTTGTATGTTTTTACATAAGAACTGTTCGACAGGAAATAGAATTACACAGTGTGAAATTTCAGAAGTGACTCGCGGCTCACATAAATAGCTTGGCAAGCAGACTGGAGGGAAAGGGCAGTCTCCGCTTCTGTAGATTAAAAAGGAATAGTGTCTCCGATCTGTCCCACAGATTCTACAGCCCATAGGAAACTCCGTCAAGGGACGGATACCTTGCTCGAAGCAAGAAATGACTGCTACCAACAACCGCACGGCCCAATGTCCAACGATGACAGATTGCCGGGATACAGATTTGAAAAAGGAAAAAAAAGTACATCAAAATAGAGTGTTCATGATCACCATTTACACCGAGATTAATATTCCTTTCCTAGGTTAGCCTTAGAGGGAATTGCCGGGGAATGATCTGCAGATCGTCAGCGACGTAGTTGGTTGGATGACATTTAATAAGGGGTGGGCGGGTCTAAGATAGTCACCCTTATATGTTATAGTATAACCCAAGATTATTATTTATTGGATATTGACCAAGATAGTCAAAAATAGAGGAGCTTTATGAAGGTTGACCGCCAAACTCAAAAATGGCACAAGATGCAATCTAAATGTTAAGTGATGATTTTCTTAACATTTAGATTGAAGTAGCCGAAGATGTTATTGTACTAACTTGGGCTATAGTAACCTCACAGGTTACTATAGCCCAAGTTAGTACAATAACGGTTTGCTATACAGTATTGCACCGGAACGCTAAATCGCTTCGTGGTGCGTTTTTGCTGGTACGGTGGTAACTAGCCGCGGCCTCAGCCTTTCACCAAACCAGGGCTGAGTCAATTTATAAATTATTACATTCCAAACATAAAATCCGAATGGTCACCATTGTCATTTAGCGTAATATTTACTTATTTATTTCACAGACCCGTCTTGGCGCAAGCGAGAGCCGCTGCCGCGCGGTGGAGGCGGCGCTGGCGCAGACGGAGGCGGGCAGGCGCGAGGCGGAGGCGAGGCTGTCGTCAGTGGCGCACGCGCTCCGGCGGGTCTGCGGCATCCAGCCCGACGGCAGCGTGCACCAGGCCGCCCGCCGACAACGCATCGCCAGCCCCTCGAGGCGATACAGTCCGCACAGAGGTACTTTGCGCAGACGGAGGCGGGCAGGCGCGAGGCGGAGGCGAGGCTGTCGTCAGTGGCGCACGCGCTCCGGCGGGTCTGCGGCATCCAGCCCGACGGCAGCGTGCACCAGGCCGCCCGCCGACAACGCATCGCCAGCCCCTCGAGGCGATACAGTCCGCACAGAGGTACTTTGCGCAGACGGAGGCGGGCAGGCGCGAGGCGGAGGCGAGGCTGTCGTCAGTGGCGCACGCGCTCCGGCGGGTCTGCGGCATCCAGCCCGACGGCAGCGTGCACCAGGCCGCCCGCCGACAACGCATCGCCAGCCCCTCGAGGCGATACAGTCCGCACAGAGGTACTTTGGTATAGACTAAAGTCCGGTCGCGGAATAGGAAGAATTTCGTACATTGACCTGTTACTACCTGTCTCAGCTGTCACTCCCGCGTCAAAATAATGCGTCACGCTCGCACAGATGCAATGATAGCCGTCCTGTGCGAGCGTGACGCATTATTTTGACGCGGGAGTGACAGAGACAGGTAGTAACAGGTTAATGTACGAAATTTTTCCTATTCCGCGACCGGACTTTAGCTGACCCACCTCTACTTCGATCAGGAGTTACCCTGTAAAGAACCATGAATGTATGGAATCCCGTATATTCCGTTTTTTACAGACTGTCTCCACATTTTACTGTGTCCCACAATTTTTTTAATAAACTACCGGATTCCAAAGTTATAGGCAAATAGACAAGTTGTGCTTCTCAATAAAATCTGTGTAACATAAAATTTAATGCACATTTTATGTTATACAGATTTTATTGAGAAGAGAAAAGAAAGTAACTTTTTGCGTGTAAAATTAAATTTCGGATATGAAAAAAAAATATTTAATAAAAAAACACTTTTATTTTCCTAGAATATTTTGGTTTAGGTTAAGAAAACTTTAATACCACCTTTGGGCATTCTTCTTTTGCAATTTCCTTTTTGTCCCTTGTCTTTCATTTTAAAAAGAACAATTAACATATTGTATAGAATTTTGACTATCAAAATTTTCCTGAATACAAAGATTTGTAAAAGCCCAGTCAGATTTTGAGGCACGGACTTAAAACATACATTTTGCAGGCCGAGACCATTCGGAAGATCGCAACGAGATAATAGACGTCGACCCAGAACTCATCAAGAAGGGTGTCAGGAACTTGATGCACGAAGTGTGCCAGATAGAAAGAGAGAAGGTAACATCAACACTATAATTGATATTCAAACTTTATCTACTTTTTGAAGTAATAAGTAAAAAAATTCGTATATTGTGTAATTTATTTAAGACTAGCGCTTGTCTGTTATTACACCTGATGAAAAATTAAGATATGGTCTAGGGTTGAGGTTCTAGCCTATAGAAAATGCCTATTTACACTTGATTTGAAGATACTCAAGTTTGTAGGTGGTGGGGAAGACGGGGGCCAGGAGGATATTTCAGACCATACAAGGTCTGAACCCTATTAGGGTCTGGAACACCGTATCAGGAAACCACTTCGCACGGGGTTTTGGTACGTCAACATGTAGGTGTATAAGTTTTTACCATGTCTTGCTGTTCTGTGGTAAAAAGGTGACTGGGGAACTAAATTAAATAGTTTCTGCGCACACTGACCAACAGACAACCTTTCGAAGAAGTTCTAGGGTTTGAACATTTGACCCGTGTCTGGTTGCCGTTTAACGTTTCCGATATCATGTTCTTTAGGACGACTACAAGTCCCAAGTGGGTATGCTCAAGAAGCAGCTGAAGGAGGCGACGGAACAGCACGGCAAGGGCGAGGGTCGCCTGCAGTCGCTGAACACCAGCCTGCGCAGCGTGCAGGAGGAGAAGGCGCGCCTGCAGTCCGCGCTGGGGCAGAAGGATGTGCAGCTGAGTGCTTTGGTACGTCGTCTATTGGGTCGAGGTAGGAGCGAGGGCGAGGGTCGCCTGCAGTCGCTGAACACCAGCCTGCGCAGCGTGCAGGAGGAGAAGGCGCGCCTGCAGTCCGCGCTGGGGCAGAAGGATGTGCAGCTGAGTGCTTTGGTAACTTTTTTTTGTAGTAAATGCGAATCAAAAATCAGAACATACCATCTTCGAATGCCCCATGTACGAAACAAAAGATGAATCTGGATTCTGACAAACCGAGTGGTCGTGGATTTCCAGGCATCCAGGTGGTAGGGAAGGGACATATTTCTGCACGAAGTGTACGCACAGAGAAATTGGAAGGTGGAGTCACTTCAAACAGATCCTCAGAACACTCCCTACGTGTAGAGGGTTAAAATTTCTGTGTCTATTTTTTGTATTATTTTATGTTTCAGCGTTTGATAAAAATGACAGATGAAGGTAAATAGATGAATGTGTTTCCATTTATTCACACACTTACATAATTTCAGTAAGTATATCTGCTAATGTATAAAATTCTCTCGCCATCCTTTGTTACCAAACTCCTCCGAAACGGCTTGACCGATTGTTGAATTGAAAATGTGAATGAAATGTTCTGTGTATAATCGGTGGGTCTGGGAGCAGGTTGTTATCTATTTTTATATACATATATATATTGGCAAAACAACGTTTGCTAGGTCAGCTAGTATTTTATATAAATTTGTTTCAGAATGAATCTGTGCAGACGAAGACGGTAGAAATCAGTAACTTGAGAGATAAGATCACCAGTTTGGAAGCCACCCTAACTTCCGTCACTGAAGAGAAGGTGCAAAACGAGGTAACCAGTCAAATTATCAACTCTCATGCACGAAATTCTTATCCCGGAATTAAATTGGAACTTTGTAAGACCAGAATTCGCCAAGCATTAAATTTCCATTTAGTAAAACATTGTAATGCTGTTCCGTTTTGGCAGATGACATAATCCTATTCTATTTTCAAAAAGTAGAGCTATAAACAGTTTACAAAACATGGTTAATTACTCGGTCAACTCCGGTTGTTGTTGTCCGGTCCGGTCGGTCCGGTGTTGGTTGGTCCGGTCCGGTGGTTTATCCATTCAGATAATTTCAGTGTCAGAAAAACATAGAAATTGTCAAAAAGGCAAAAGTTATAAAGCCCACACATCCAAGCCAGTTTCCTTGCATGAAGGCCGGCAGCTGTTTTTATTTGGCCGTATTGAATATTTTCAATCTTTTCCTTTTATTTTGGAACATAATTAGCAGTGCGACCGAGTAGTATATCTGCGGAGTTATTTTTGTAATTAAAATAAATAAACAGTATATTTTGCAAATATTTACCATCCAGCAAGCCTGTAATACTTCGACAAACGTGTGTAAATGTTATTATCGTGAAGATTTTGCAAGAAGTATCGAAAAAACACTTTTTGTCACCTCAACGATTTGGACGTTACACTTCACTAGAAATTTAAAATCTGTGCAAACACTAAACATAAAACCAGTGTTTTATTATAAAATTCAGCACAACACCGTGGAATATACCTACGACGTGAATATAATTCCATCAACAATTGAATGCGGAGAGTGTCGGTAAGCGAACAACCGCTTTTGTTTACATTACGAGTAGCGAGAATATCGGATTATTTTCAAGATTATATGAGTTCAGATTAATCACGCATGAAAATATAGATACTAATAACACATATTATCATATTATATAGCGGACATTGTCCATAATTATTGACTATAGTGAATATTGAACGAAAATAACAACTAGAACTAGGTACCGCGAGCTTGTTCAACAGACAACACCACAACAACGCGCCGACCGCCGTCACTTTGTGCTCCGTTTGCACGACTTGCATTGTTTTATGATCCGTTTACACGGAACATTTGTTTTCTAAAGTCAAGCTATACAAATCAATAAAAAATCATAATGGACAGTGATGAACTAATTTCTACTTTGACAAAAATTATGGAAAAACAAACTCATACTATTATCGAGAGGTTAAACAAAATGGAATTGGAAATAAAGCCACTTCAGGAGGAAAATCAAAGATTAAAGGAAAAAGTGGGAAGTTTAGAAAACAAAATTAAAGTTTTTGAGCGTAATGAAAAAAGAAACAACTTCATTGTCTATGGCATACCAGAAATTAGGGACAGCGAGGAACAACTTATCACTAAAATTATAAATATTTTGAAAAATGATTTGAACATAAATTTGGAAAAAAGTGAGGTTGTTACAGCTTACCGACTCGGGAAATATGTAATGAACAAGAATCGACCGATCCTGGTAAAAATTGTAACTATATGGAAGAAGAATGAAATAATGAGACATAAGAAAAATTTAACAAACGGCGTCAGAATTTCGGAAGACTTTCCTAAAGAGATTTTAATTAAGAGACAAGAACTGCAGGAAGATTTGAAAAGAGAGAGAGAAAAGGGAAACATTGCGTTTTTAAAATACGATAAGATTGTAATTAAACCAAAACAGCGACAAGAAGAAAACCCAGAAAATAAGAAACGACCACTCACAACCTCTCCAACAATGCCCGAAAACGAAAGTACAGTCCCTATTAGAGGACCAAGCAAAATCAATAAACGAGACGCTTTCAGCATTATGAGAGAAAGATCGATGTCTCAGCCAAGTACTTCAAAACAGATATATAAGAATTAGCAATTACTGAACGATAGCAGCCCTCCAAAAACTGTAAATAGCAAAAATAAAATTAAAAACATGAGTAATAACATCCTTCCAACCCGGGTGGTCGCCGTGGAAGAGATAGACCCCTACCCTCCAGTCATAAATACTAAAAACATTATAAATACGAACAATGGAAAAAATAAAAATACTACCAAAAACAAATTTTACATTTTGAGTATGAATGTAAGGACATTAAAAAGCGAGGAAAGATTATTGGAATTAGAACTAGCACTACAAGAAATGAAGTGGGATATACTTGGAATATGTGAAATCCGCAGAATAGGAGAAAAAATTGAAGAAAAGGAAAACTTTATATTTTATCATATAGGAGAAACGAAAGGACATTACGGTGTAGGTTTTATAGTTAAAAAATATCTCGCAAAAACCATAATAGAATTTATAGGCATATCAGATCGTATAGCTGCAATCAAAATAGATCTTCCCACTTTGGGTATAACAACAATCATTCAAGTGCATGCGCCAACTGAAGAATCAGACGGACAGAAAAAAGAAGACTTCTATGCTAAATTGCAGGAAACAATAAATGATAACTCAGGAAAAAATATAGTTGTCATGGGCGATTTTAATGCACAAATCGGAGGACTTACAAAAGCAGATGCAATAATAGGCCCCTATATTTTCAGTAAATCAACCAATGACAATGGCGAAAAACTTATTCAGCTTGCGAGAAGTAACAACCTGACTATAATAAATACCTTTTATAACAAAAAGTCAAACCGTAAATGGACTTGGATATCACCCGATGGAAAAACAACTAACGAAATAGACTTCTTCTTGAGTAATAATACGAGGAATATTAAGAACTTTAAGGTAATAAATAGCTTTAACTTTTATTCAGATCATAGACTAATACGAGCGGAATTAAATCTAATAAAACAAAAAAAGACCAGACGAAATTATTTGAGAAAGACAAAAATATTTGGGTTAGAAGAAAAAATACTAATAAACCAAGAGCTGGAGCAATGGAAAACAAAAGAATATTTGAATAAAACACAGTATGAGATTATCGAAGTTCAAAACAGCTACGATAAATTAGAAGAAAAACTAAAATTAATAATTAATAATTTTACTACTAAATCATGTCGTAAAGGGAACGTACATAAAGAAATTTTGGACTTAAGAGAACAACGCAAAAAATTATTACAAAATAGAAAGAAAAATAGAAGGAAAATAACTACAATTAGTAAGCAAATAAACAAACTATCCAGACAAATAAAGCGAGAACATAGATCGACAGTAATACAAAGACATTTAGATTCTTCTGCTGCTATTAAAAAAGCCTACAGAGAATTGGATAACACCAAACAATGGATGCCCAGCATCCAAAATAAGGCAAAGGAAATAATTGGCAACAGAAAGGAGATGATATCAGTAGCCACTGATTTCTATGAAAATTTATATAAATCTACGCAACAGAATTCTGATGAGATAGACCTAAACAGGATAGAGGATCCAATACCTTTGATCATACCTGAAGAAGTGTCAAAGGCTTTATCAACACAAAAGAATAATAAATCACCAGGTGAGGATGGTTTTTCTAACGAATTTCTAAAGTCAGCAGAACCAGAAATTAGTAACATCCTGTGCATAATATTTAATGCAATATTACACCAAGAAATAATTCCTAATCAATGGACACGATCTGTAATAAAATTACTATTTAAAAAAGGTGATGCTAGTGATATTAACAACTACCGCCCCATCAGCCTTTCTTCAAATATATATAAAATATTCTCAAAAATAATACTCAAAAGAATAGAAGGCATACTTGACGAAAACCAAACTCTCGAACAAGCGGGCTTTCGCGCTACATTCTCGACTATTGACCACATTCATACACTTAACCAAATAATTGAAAAATATAATGAGTATAATAAGACTATTTACATCATATTCATAGACTACTCCAAAGCATTTGATAGCTTAGAGTTCAACGCAATATGGAAGGCACTTTTCGAGCAAGGAATATCTCCAAAATATATTCGCATAATAAAGAATATATATATAAATAGTACAGCAAAAATAAAAATGGAACAGGAAGGAAAATGGTTTCAGCTATCAAAAGGAGTAAAACAAGGTGATCCTTTATCACCAAAAATATTTAATGCAGTGCTTGAAAACGTGTTTCGCTCGTTAAATTGGGAAGAGAAAGGAATAAAAATAAATGGTAAATATTTAAGTAATCTAAGGTTTGCAGATGATCTAGTACTGTTCTCCGAGGATCCTATCATACTTCAATCAATGCTAAATGAGCTATTGCACGAGAGCAGAAAAGTTGGCCTTAATATGAATATACAAAAAACAAAGGCAATGACCAATGGTGTTGAGAAAAGCATTAAAGCAAACAATATAGAGATAGAATATGTTAAGGATTATGTTTACCTTGGAGAAATTGTATCAACAGAAGACGCAACAAACAAAAAGATAGAACGTCGAACTACAAACGCATGGAAAAGGTACTGGATGTTCAAAGAAGTAATGAAATCGAAAACGATGCCCATTAAGAGTAAACAAATACTTTTCGATACCTGCATATTACCTATATTAACATATGGATGTCAGACATGGTCTTTGACGCAAAAACAAGAGGAAAAATTAGCAATTTGCCAACGCTCAATGGAACGTAGTATGTTACATGTTAAAAGATCACATAAAATAAGAAAGGAAACACTGAGAAAAGAAACTAAGATATTAGATGTCACCGTAAAAGTTAGGAAACTGAAGTGGAAATGGGCAGGACACTTATGCAGACACAGGCAAGACAGATGGGCTAAAATTGTGAACGAATGGTACCCAAGAGATGGAAAGAGGTCACGAGGAAGACAAAGAATGAGATGGAGTGACGAGTTTGTCAAAATGCTAGGCACAACCTGGCAAAGAATGGCACGTGACAGAGAAGTGTGGAAAAGACTGGAGGAGGCCTTCGTCCAAAGGGCGTACTGAGGAACAAAAAGGCTCTTAAAATAAAACTAATATAATATTTATTTGTAAAATTAGTAATCTTAGAATAAGTAATTATTTTTGTTAATGTATTTTCTTTTCTTCAGTAATAAAGGCTTTATTTATTTTTTTTTATTTTTATTTAATTATTTGACTAAATTGACTAATTTATATAATCTCAACGAACTAACTTTTACTATAAAATTGACTCCGCTATCGCTCCATCATAACTTTTAAACAGTTTATTCTTTGTGTGAACACATTAATTTATGCTACGATTTTTAATGAAATTTCAGAACAAAGCAGAGAGTCTTCGCGTACAGTTGGCGGAACGTGTGCAAGAAGTCGGACAGCTGCGCGAAGCGTTGGCCGCTGCTGAAGGTACGTACAAGTAGCGGAAACTGAGTTTAGCGGTTGCATAGAGTAGAAAATAGAGGATTTTCAGTTATACCCCACGACATATTGGCATATCTCGAGGCCCGTACCCCCCGTACCGCCCGAAGGGACTTCAAATCCCGAAGGAGAACACCACGCCGTGTAAGTGAGTATAATACACCGATTACTAACCTCAGGATATGGGTATCCGAACGATTTACGTAAACCATTTTCATACGAGCAAACAGTAGCGCCAACTGTTAAAATTCTATATGTGGCCGCTGAGCGAAAAAAAGCGTGGCCTTATACTGTTGGTATTATTGGCACCAATAAACTGGCGACATTTTTTCGAGCGGTCCGCCCTGTCCAGGGTAGATGTCAATTGTACAATATTATTATCGTAACATTTCAGTGCGTTCTAAACGACTTCAAAAAAAAGGAGGAGGTTCTCAATTCGTCGGAATCTTTTTAATGATCGTGGTGTGTGTTTTGTGCTAGGTCGGGCAGCCAGGTTGGATGTGCGTCGAGCTCAGCTAGAAGGCGACGTGCAGCGCGCCGCGGTCGCCGCTAGGGATCGGGACCAAGCGCTCAAGGTATTCTTGATAGCTGACATAAACACATTTATCACCAAAAGGGCCTAGCAAATGCAGCATAAAGCTTAAAAGTTTGCTTTTACGTGCTAGTTCCCAACATGCTTTGTGACCCTCCTTTATCAAAGTAATAACAAATTGTTCAAACAGAAAGCTATTTTATCATATTGATGAAGTGCATAAATATGGAACTTATTCACAATGTCAATTTATTAAATATACAAACATAATACACATGTAAATGTAAAACCTACAAGGCCAGAACATCTATGAAATTCCAATACAACATCCCTCTGTTCCAAAGGGTACTTATTACGTCATTTTTAGGGTTCCGTAGCCGAATGGCAAAAAACGGAACCCTTATAAATTCGTCATGTCTGTCTGTCCGTCTGTCCGTCTGTCCGTCTGTCCGTCTGTCCGTCCGTATGTCACAGCCACTTTTTTCCGAAACTATAAGAGCTATACTGTTGAAACTTGGTAAGTAGATGTATTATGTGAACCGCAATAAGGTTTTCATACAAAATTTTAAAAAAAGTAATAAATTTTGGGGGTGCCCCATACTTAGAACTGAAACTCAAAAATTTTTTTTTCATCAAACTAATATGAGTGGGGTATCTATGGATAGGTCTTCAAAAATGATACTAAGGTTTCTAATATCATTTTTTTCTAAAATGAATAGCTTGCGCGAGAGACACTTCCAAAGTGGTAAAATGTGTGTCCCCCCCCCCCCCTGTAACTTCTAAAATAAGAGTATGATAAAACTAAAAAAAATATGTGATGTACATTACCATGCAAACTTCCACCGAAAATTGGTTTGAACGAGATCTAATAAGTAGTTTTTTTTGATATTTACATTAGACCTCTAAAAACAAAGTTAATTTTGCGGTTCGATAAGAAAAGTGGTTTTTATGGTTTTATTGCTCCGGTTGTAGTACGGAACCCTCAGTGCGCGAGTCCGACTCGCACTTGACAGGTTTTTTCAAAGGATTAAGCCGGAACAGTTTATCCCATAATTTTCCCACATCTTAGAAACTCCAAGAGCGTTGCGAAGGCTACACCCGCACGATCGCATCCCTGGAAGACAGATGCACGTCCCTCAAAGGCACCGTGGAGCAACTGTCCACGTCGCTGCAAAAAGCGGCCGCCGCTGAGAGCGAACTCAGGGCCGAGCTAAGCAAGACTCAGCGGATGTTGAACGAAGCGAAGAACAACGAGGCCAACGCTATGGACAAGCTGAGGCAGATGCAGAAGAGTATTGGTAAGCTTCTAGATGAAATACACACTCAAAGTTATAGGTGAATGTTCCTCTTTATCTCATTGAAAGTCAGAGCATCTTGCACATACGCCAAATAAGCCCTGTTTCCCTTATGCCGAGTTGCACGAAATAAATTCAAAATTTTAAGTGGTACTTAAACTAAATTAATAACAATCAACGTCAAAAAACGTATCAAATTTTGAAATTTCTCGCGATTAAATTAGTTTAAGTAGCACTTAAATTTTTAAATTTATTTCGTGCAACACGGGGTTAAGGTACAAGTTGGTAGCCGACTGCAGACAGCAGCAGCAGACGACGTGTCGTCGCTTCATGTCGTCGCGACACGTCGTCGCGTCATGTCGCTGCAGTCATGATTTCGAACCCGACTGCAGACGGCAACAGCAGATGGCATCCAGTTGATTGGATTGGCTCGAACGTGGTCGTTGCTCCAGCGTCAGCGGCACTACTGATCTTGGATTGGCTCGAACGCGGTCGTTGCTCCAGCGTCAGCGGCACTACTGATCTTGGATTGGCTCGAACGCGGTCGTTGCTCCAGCGTCAGCGGCACTACTGATCTGCGGTCGGACGACACTGCCGTCTGCCGCTCGACGACGCGTCGCTGGCTTCATGTCGCTCACTACGGAGGGAATTTCATAGAAATACATAGAAACCAGTAGTGTCGCCGCGACACGTCGTCTGCTGCTGCTGCGTGCAGTCGGCTACCAACTTGTACCTTTAATCTCATTAAAAGTGAAAGCATCATGTAGAGCTACATACGCCCTCAAAGTTACGCGCAATGTACCCATTCATTTCATTAAAAATGATAGCATCTTGATAAGCCAATACACCCTCAAAGTTACATGCAAATTTTCCCGTTTATCTCATAAAATTTGATAAAGCGCGGTCGCGGAGCACGAAGAATTTCGTACATTAATCTGTTACTACCTGTCTCTGTCACTCCCGTGTCAAAATAATGCGGTCACGCTCGCACAGATGCAATGACCCCGTTCTGTGCTCCGCATAGCATCTTGTAAAGCCAAATATGCCCTCAAAGTTACAGGCAAAGTAGGTTCCCTTAATCTCATTAAAAGTGTATGAGTATCTTGCAGAGCGAAATACAACCAGATTTACAGGCAACTGTTCCCCTTAATGTCATTGAATGTGTCAGATGCTTGAAGAGTTATTCCTCGTGTCCTTTTGTTCTGGATTTCTTCTTAGAATTAGTTGATTTAGACCAGTAGCTGTGCTTTAGGTATCGCTGGTTAATTGTGGATCGCGCTCAATATAAAATACTAGCAGATACCCGCGGCTTCGCCCGCGTAAATTTTAGTTTTCCCTATTCTCGAGGGAACCATGGATTTTCCCGGGATGAAAAGTAGCTTATGTGTTAACCCAAGATGCAATTTATCTCCATTCCAAATTTGAGCCAAATCGGTTCAGTAGTTGCGGCGTGAAGGAGTATTGAAAAATACGAACTTTGGAGCCTCGTTTCACCCCTTTAGGGAGGGAATTTTGAAAAATCCTTTCTAAGTGTAACCCTAGACCTCATAAGGAACCTGGGTGCCAAATTTGAAGTCTTTAGACCCAGCGGTTTGGGCTGTGCGTTGATATGTCAGTGAGTGAGTGAGTGAATAAGTCAGTATCTTCTTTTATATATTTAGATGGAAACTGAAAAAATTAAAACCAGAAACCCGCACACTTTGCGAACCTTAGAAATGCTGGTTACAATTATTATTAATCCCTAGCAATTAGGATGTTACAGCTCATGTTGTTCAATAATTTCAGCCAACTGTGAGAACGAGCGTCGCGTTCTGACCGAAAAGCTTGAGAGTGCCAAGGCAGCACTAAGCGAGCTGAAACGCCTCAACTGCTCGCTAGAGGACCAGGTGCACCGCCTCACCAACCAGTTGGCTAACGTGGAAGCACAAAGGTTCGTATCGTTTTCGCGTCCACTGCAGTCGTCACTAGGACCTCCTCGAGTAAGAGTAGACGCCGCCGAAGACATACATACCAGACGACGGTCATACATTTACCGCTTAACAAATAAACGTAACAAATTATCCTTCTCTGTCATCAATCGTTTGGTATTTGAAGGAAAAAGACAAAACAGAGTATAACAATTCCACCTCTATTCCACGTTTATTTGTAATGGGGTTAGTATTAGCGTGTAGACCGCGCGTCCGTCATTTTATATTGATCTCAGCTACAAATTAACTCGATCTCAGAGATGTTTTTCAGGGTCAAAAGTAGATATTATAGAATTTGCAAACAAGATGTCCATGCATGTATTACATGGAAATATTGAACCTAATGGATATTGACAGGTTGATATTGCTAACAGTTTATAGTGCTTGCACACCGTTTTAGCCTTTACCGTTATCGTTTTAGCCGTTGCATGGTCTTTTGTCTTCAACTGTACGTCCCTGTTACGGCTGTAGTGGACAAACGGCCCTACTCCTTCAATCGATTTGTATCTATAAAAAAATTGTTCATAAATTTGATACTTTTAAGATAATCCCGGACCAACATACATACATACCTACATACAAACATACGGGTCGAATACAGAACCTCTTACTTTTTTTGAAGTTGGTTAAAAATATTGTTATATAAACGTCTGAAGATGAATCTGCCTTTCCTGCAACGTTATTGTCATAAGCCTATAATGTGTTATAAGCTTACAAATTACGAAAAACCAAAACTAAATTGAATTTTACGGGCAGACCCTGTACAATCTAAATTATTTGATACGAGTATATCCATCCTTCTTAGGAAAAGAAGGAAAGTAAGGAGATTACTTAAAGAATTGACTGAATATTAATGGCACGAATAGCTGCTTTCCATCTTGTGTAGAAGATTTGTGCTTTGTGCACACTTTAACATACCAATTTGTATTATTGCAATCCTTAATGCAGCTTTTAGTAGTTGCATCTTTTAGTAGTAAGTGATTCTAAATGTTTTATTATTATCCATTAGAGCTGATTTCGAGTCCCAACTGCGAATGACGACATGGGATGGCAAAGAAAGCAACGATAGCAGCGAGCTGGAGCGCGAACTTCACGCCTTACAACGAGACCGATCCGAACTTAAAGCCAAGTGCGACGCGCTGCAGGAAACCGTCCGGAAGTTAGAAGCAGAACGACGCTCGACCATGATACGGGGACCCATGTCGTCCGTGCTGCGAAGCAAAAGCCACGATCGCACTGAGAAGAGTGTTTATTACTCCTCAGATTTGGATTCAGGTAAAGGGCTTCTTTGACTGTTCATAAGAATTTGTATTTTATCAGACGGCATTGATTTTGGCTCCTAAGGCCTTTCTTTAGTTTAAGGGTGGTAAGATTCCAATATCTACCATATCCAGTGATTTTCTTCCTTATGTCTTTCTTTAGTTCACCGGTGGTCTTACAGTGGGATTCAATTAAATAATGAGATATTATATAAAATCTCTTAATTTGTATGTTTTTTAGGGGTTGCCCTAACCCTTACGAAATTAATTTACTTATTCTTGTCATGGTGAAATGTAAGCACTACAATACTTTCCATTAATTATCACCTTGAAACTTCAAAATATTAAAATATTTATTTCACAAAGGTCTAACATACAAGCTCTTGTAAAAAGTCAATACGATATATCCTATATAATATGTCTAGGGTGATAACTACAAGTCGACTTAACACCTTTATTCAGGTCCAGACTCCACAAAAGATTCTCGCAGTTACAAAGAAATTCCGTGCAAAGACAAACCATACGGCACGAGCGCTGAGTTCAGTCTCTTAGAACTAGAGAACAGAGAGCTGAAGATGAAGATACGGCGATTAGAGAAGGAACTAGCTGATAAAGTAAGTACGAAAGTAAGAAATCTACGAATGTGTCCTTATTTCAATTTGGTATATCCAAAAACTTTACATCGAAGAGTGCTAGAGATGACAGTATATTAGAATGGACCTTATTAGAATTGTTAGTGTTATACATGCGGGCTAAAATAAGGATCAAATCAGACATTACCGTATCAAGAAGATCATTATCCGTAGAAGAACAGGAAGCTATGGCACTTTCATAAATTCAATATGGCGATTAACAGTGATTAAAGCACTAGTTTGTTTGTACTGTATCACTGCTTGATATTTGTCAGTAATATCAAGCAGTGATTGTTTTTCACTTTGTTCTTAAGTAAGTACTAGAACAATAACACTTATAACATTTTATCCCTTGTTTAACCCGTAGGTTTAGTTAAAAAAAACTTTCTTAATACACCGTAAAAATCATCTTATTACTTTCTAGGGTACTCAAGGAACATTCTCTAAGCTAAAGTTTGACAGAAGTAAGGGAATCTATAAGTTTTTCTATTGAGACTATTTTTTTCAGGAATCGGAACTTGCGTTAGCTCGCAACCGCTATTTCAGCGACACGTCGAACGCTGGCGCAAACAATAGACAAGACATAGAGCAGTACCGATTGGCGGCATTGCAAGCGGAGCGGCTGTTAGAAGCCAGGGAGGCCAGCCATAGACAGCAGATCATTCGTCTTGAGAATCAGGTATAAACAAGTGGAAAATTAAAAAATTTTAAAACACCCACGACTTTTGCAGACTTGTAATTGAAAAAGGATTAAATAATTTTTTTTTAAACTCCCCGACTAAAGGAAAGTAAGAACTAAGAACCTATCAGTATAATTACAAAACCAAGAAAATCCGCCGGAGCTGCTGTGTCCTGCCTGTGACGGTGTTGATGGTGCTGTTTACCAGTTGATGACTAATTCAATTTCTTGATACTTCTCATATACCGGCAGTTTATCAATGCTTACTAATTTCATTAATTGATATTGGAAATGAAAATAGCAATGGCAGCTCCGACGGATTTTCTTGGATTTGTAATTATACTGATAGGTTCTTAGTTCTTACTTTCCTTTAGTCGGGGAGTTTAAAAAAAAATTATTTAATCCTTTTTCAATTACAAGTCTGCAAAAGTCGTGGGTGTTTTAAAATTTTTTAATTTTCCACTTGTTTTATAGTTTTTCGATTAATATGTTAATGTAATTTAAAAGATATTATTATTAAAAAATGAAAATTAATCTTCAAACTAGCCATTAGCTCCTCTATGCAGCGTCTGAAGGCATCATCTAACCCAAGGTGAATGTACATACATCTAGGGTTAGATGTACTATGTACATCTAAAGGTTTGGAGCCTAGTTAAAACATACGAATCCCTGTTTACTAGACTGTATACACAATACGTGTTTAATAGAAAGATAACACATTAAACACAGGGAATTTCTCTTATAAAGTAAGAAAAACTGAGCGAGGTGTGGCTGGCACCGCTCCTCGGAGGCTGACGCCCTGGGCCATTGCCCTCTTGCCGGGTAAATGCGCCATATTCATTCATTAATCCTCGCCACCAAGCCTAATGTGTTAGAATAGTTTAACCAAATCAAATGAGCCTAAACTCGAGGTATTTACTAGTTACCATTATTATGCATCGCTAATCAGCCCCATGTTGCATCGTCAGACCCTCGTCACCAAATTTAATGTTTGAGACTAGTTCAAACAAACCCAATCACTAACACAAGGAATTTACTAGAAATATATTAAAACAGAGAATTTCCCTTCCAAGTCATACAGATACGTTTATTGTGGCGCCCTCTGCTGTTCAATCACAAGAACAATTATTATCTACAAACCATTGGCAATGACTCACTAGTATTTTGGACAAAACTGTATCCAACTGTACAACTGTATTGGGAACATTCGTTTGCACTGTAAATGTTTTTTTATGGCGCCCCCTGGTGATCGATGTTCGTAACAACTATCTAAGAACCATTGCCAATGAATACTAAACATTATACAGAAAACTGCATCTAAATCGGTCAAGCCGTTTTTAAAATAAATGGGAACATTCGTTTGCAATATAAATGTATTTTATGGCGCCCCCTGGTGATCGATGTTCGTTACAACTATCTAAGAACCATTGCCGCTGAACACCAAACATTATACAGAAAACCGCATCTAAATCAGTCAAGCCGTTTTTGAAATAAATGGGAACATTGATGTGCACAAACTAACACACAAACAAACAAACAAACAAACAAACAAACAAACAAACAAAAATATTTTTGCATTATTGGTTTTTGTGAACAATTTAACATACAATCAAACATAAAATATTTTTAATAGAGTAATGTACAAACGGTCTCTCACCCTAAACGCATATACCCGTACTCCGTTCCGTCGTGGGTAAAAAGCTTAAAGTGACTACTAAAATGCGGGTGGTACTTAATGCTAGCTGTGAAAATTTTATGATGCATCATTTAATGATGCTTTCCTCGTTTAGTGCAACTCGTAACAGCCACTTATGAAGTTCTGGATTAAAATACCCGACCGTACGAAAAAAGTGGCAAACAGGAGTAAAACTCGAGTGCGAAAAGAATAGAGTGTACAGAGGTGTCGGTTACGGTAACAACAAAAAGTTTGGGGTGTCCGTAACGGTATGCCGGCTGCTATTCGGTAATACATAGAGGGCAGATAAAGTAACGCGACATAAAGACAGCACAACGTTTAGGTTAATAAAGTCGTAGGTCTAAGGCGCTGTCTTTATTGTGTTAGTGCTAAAGTCTCTGTTTATTAAAATCATTTTGCGGGGTGAATCTGTACTGTAAGGTACTATTATGGTATTCTGTGCTCCCAGTAAGAGTGCGTGTTATTCGTAACGTTGTGTCTCCAGCTGTCGCAGCTTCGGTCGCAGCTGTCGGCGGAGATCCGGCGGCGCCAGGCGTACATCGCGCGCAGCGGGCGCGCCGCGCGCGATGTGCAGGGCCTGCGGTCTGCACTCCGGGACTCGCTGAGAACTGTGTCGCAGGTTTGTTTTGGACTTACCATAACACAGGTTTAAAGTCACTGTCAAAAATCATCATCTTATTAATCAGGGTTAATATGCCACTAGAAAAATAGGGATATGCTTCCACCTCCTCACGAGACATTTAAAACTTATGTAAAAAAATATTGGTTGTCTGTAAAGTCGGTTTACGGACGATAGATTTACGTGATAACGTCATTATCGTGCCTCTCTATCGCTTGTTGCGCGCTCTCGCTTGCACGCACAGGCTCAGGTGGAACGTTACGCGGAACGTTACTATTTTTCATGTGTGTTGCTGGTGTTCATCAATTTATAAAACGTTATCACGTCAAAAAAATCTGTTTACGTTCGGTAGGTCGAAAAAAAGGTCGTAAGCTATTTTTCATTCCCCTAAAGGGCAAAACAACGTAATTTTTTTGTGTTACCCCGATCCCACCTGTGGTTTGAGCTTTGCTTTGCATTCAATCACGCACCTTTATTTTTTTAATATTTAGACTACAGTGACGTCACAAGCCATACAACATGGCGGCTAGCGTTTTAGTTAGAGTCAGCTAGTTTTAACCACAAAAATATTTCTTTTCCACTAGGATCCAGCCTTGGACTCCTACACTTTGGAACACGAGGCGCGCAAGTTGGACAGCACTCTCACACAGAGCCTGCCGCCTCTCAACGACAGTTACGACTCTTCTAAATAAAACCCTATCGCGTACTAATAGGGTTCAAAAATGGTTGCACTCTAGTCGTCGGTATCAAATGATTTTATAGTAGAACTTTGGGAATTAATTTTTAATGGTGCGCTACGGGCGAGGTAAGTAACCTTAACGCCGACGGTAAAAAAATATGGCGCACGTGATGTACACAACATTTTTCAATGCATTTGTGAGTAAACAATAAGTATTTGTAGATAAATATAAACACGATGGTAGATATCATACTTAAGATGATGTTAAATCAGCTAATCAGTGATTCTGCCATTTTTGTTCTGAGAACTTTAAATGCACTTGTATCGTTATGAAATACTCGACGATAATGTTTTTGGCAGTCTGCGTTAAAACGCAGATAAACAATTATAACGATTTTATGAGCAAATGTGTTGAAAACTAATTTAAAGGCATTTTAATAGAATATGTATGAACAGTTAAAATGGATCTAAAAATTTGTAGGTAATCTACAAAATTGTTCCGTCCAATTTGTACCAAAATAGTTAATTTATTATATTTTATCATTGTGTTTCAACAAGTATAATATGAAACTTGCCAGCAAAATATTTAGATGAACCGGTGTTGAGATATCGGAATTTTATTTTCATTTCGTCGTACGGGTTGTATTTTATTTTTTTAAAGTCTAGTCAAGATGAGTTTTAAAATAAGAATATTAATAATTATTAATTTAAAAAATATGAGTATTAATGGACCACTTTTGCACTAGTCAACAGTAGTTGTAGCTAATTATTGTAGATTTAAATAAAATATATTACGATTCATAGTTTGTACTTAATTCAAGAACCGTTTCAAGAATGTTTAAATAATTATTTTAAACAAATTTTTTTATAAGACCGCGTGGCTACGATTTTTTTAAATACCAAATAATATAATAAACTTTTTTAAACCTAACTTATTGAACTATAATATTTGTAACTTATCCCATCCATTATGTCTCCAACCTTATAATTTATGTTAAAAATGCTACATTATTGAAGAATATCTCATATCATTAATCTCATAACAAAAATTAGTAAAATTTATGTATGAATATTTTATTCGACTAGCTTAAGTCCGGAAATTTTGATAAGATAAATTCAAACAAATATTATGTTAAAAATAAACCAGGCATTATACATAATATAGATTAGAGGAATTAAGTTATTTTATAATCTCCGTTAAAATGGATATTGCTGATAAATTCGACGACTTTGCTAGACGACAATCTTGCCTGATGGAAAGTAATGATTCTAGGTTGGAATGCTAGAAAATGCCTATTCACTCTTCTCTTGACAGGCAGCTGGAAGGGCGTCCCACATCTAGTGGTTCGTATCGGAAAAGTAGAAGAAAAGCGCGAGTTTCTTTGGATATCAACCACATAAGGATGCCGCCGCTCTCGGAGTCTTGCCTTTCTATGGTAGAATGTGGAAAGAGGTACAAAGTTGTGGAGTTCCTAAACTTTATTTTAGAGACTAAAAATCTACTATCCCTTAACAACGGTACGATTAGATAGAGTAGGTAGCACTATTTCAAATACTAGTCCTAATAACTGCACTGGAAAGAGTAAAGCTAAGATGAAGTACTTACGTAGATCGTAGGTACTTACTACTTGTTAATTTTACATCTTCATAAGATTTTTGGCATTGTGCTAATAGTCTTAAGTCTAATTTTTTTGTGTTAAAAACAAGGTTGAGCTGAGAGCGACCAATTGAATTAATGTCTGTCGAGGTCAGACCTTTAAAGGGGTATTTGGCTCAGGCTAAGACTAGAATTGACAATTTATTATTACCTGGCTGGTACGTAAAGAAGAATAAGAAAGAACCTAACATTAAAATCTGAGTCCGGAATACATAAAGGTGTGTTCCATTTTTGGAAGAAGAAAATACAGGATGTACAAATATTATGAACATCAATAACATTTACTTTTGATCTGGTGTTTGAGCTATTGAGATGAGAAAAAAGATTCATAACCTTCAATTTAATTGTCCATAAACAGAAAACTAACCAAACTACTAACCTAGATTATGCAAATATTAATAACAATGTATTTTACTGTGTGTGTAGAAGGAAAATAAAGCTATTTTTATTTTTATTTTATCTTATTTAAAAACAATTAATATGCCTATAGTGAAAAATGCGCGTTCTTCGCCAGCTCCTCTTGACTAGCGGTGATGATGCATGTTCACTAGCGGCGATGATTGTCACGTGCATAATCGTGTGTCGTCGGCGATAATCGCCACGTCATTGTGCAAGCGTCAACAAACCGTGACGTGCGTAATGTCCACGTACACGGATCACTAGCCACAACCACAAAAAGCTGCCACCGACATATTTCTTGCAGTAATTAATACAATTTATATATTATCACACACAATGACGCTGGTGGCCGCCACGCGCTGCAAATCGCCTCTGCTCACTTGTGGCTCGCACCGGCCACTAAACACCGACATGCAAAACGCTAACACCTGGTCTCGTAATTTAACCTTCTTCGTCAGAGCAGGCCAGTCTCACTTATCACGTGGCCGTCCCGGCTACAAGTACGGGTCCGGACCTCAATATTTCAGATGGTTGCCGCTCGCGGGCCGAGTTGCACTCGCTTGTTCTGTACGGTCTACTTTACGCGCCGTCTGACTACGGCAGCCCTAGTATGTCGTAAGAGATAAAGTTAGGCGATAGAAAGAGACCACAACATTACGTTTGTTGCGTGTCGATTTTGAGGGCGGGGCCAGGCGCTATTGCGAACTGAATTGCACTTTTTGTGTCAGCGCTAGAGTCGCTATTTATTTAAATAATCGTGCGGAGTGGACCTTCTGGTATAATTCTGTGGTCAGAGTCCATTATGATACTGTGCGCATGGGTTAAATACTCATGTGTGCTAGTTGCTGGTTTGATCGCGCGCTTCAACTACCTTTGAGGCCGCTTCTAGCTTCTATAGGCGTCGTTTGTGGTCGTGTGTGTGCGGTGGCAGTAATCGTTTATACTTGCCGACGATATGTAGAGGCACTTTCAAACGTGTTATGATTCAATGAGTGAGTCACCGTCAACTGAGGTCAGGCAGTTAGGCCGACCAGCCGGAATACGTGCGGAAGCGAGTTTTTTTTAATCAATGACTCAAACGTAAATCACAAGAATTATTGTGAGATTCATTTTAATTCCATCTGTTTACGTACCTATACGTCACTTATTAATTTTTCATAGTTCTTCGTCATAATGATCTCTAGTTAAAATGTCTCCAAACTGATTGGTAAAGATTTCTATTTGGCCGTATCTCTATAGGGGTCAGGCTTCGGTCTAAAATTTAAAGCTTATTAAATGGGGAAAGTTTTCTGACAACATGATGAAAGTAGGTACATGATCGTGCAGCAACCAATTACCTACCTACTTCGTTAACCGGTCAATTTGTTGCTTACCATCCGATTCGACCTCATTAAAACAATAATGGTCAAGTGCGAGCCGGGCTCGCGCACTGAGGGTTCCGTACTATCATGACCAATTCCAACCAAAACAGAAGTGTTTTCCCACAAATTAAAAATGAGCAAAAAAGTCATGTTTGTTCATTTGTTGTATGGGAGCCCCGTTTAATATTTATTTTATTCTGTTTTTTTTTTGGTATTTGTTGTTATAGCGGCAACAGAAGTACATTCTTGTCTGTGAAAATTTCAACTAAGTATCTATCACGGTTCAGGAGATAAGTAAGCCTAGTGACAGACGGACAGCGGAGTCTTAGTAATAAAGTCCCCGTTTACCCTTTGGGTACGGAATCCTAAAAATTTGTATGTAATATTATGTTAATAGAGACCTACCCATTACCTACTTATTTAAACAAAAAAACATCTTAATCAACATTGTATCTGCTGTTTTGGTTAAATAAATATTTTTTCATTTTTTTTCATTTTTCATCTCTCTTTGATAGACGTGTATTCCCGTACCGACGTGCATTGCATAGAAAATTTCAACCAATAGCCCTCCAGAGATTTTCACCATATTTTTTTAACCGATACAAAAACGGCCGGCACTCGTCGCTCTTGAAGCCCACTCGGCCCCTCTCGGCGAAGGCCTTTGATGACCCACTGCTCCGCGCCAACACCCCTCTCCAATAAAAACTAATAAGGCAAATTGAGCGTGGGAAGTGTCGCATACCGTATACTTCATACCTCATGCATATTTATACTTGCCAAAAAAATTTACACCTACATTACTCGTAAATACCTTAACTGATAATATTATAAAGGCGAAAGTGTGTGTCTCAAACTCAAAATATCTTTTTTTTGATTTTTAATTTGGTTCCCCCGTCAGCTTTCTACCATAGAACGGCAAGGCATCGTAAAGGCTTCCACCCATACATAGTCGACGTACCAATGACGCGTACGAAGCGGTTTGATTCCTCGTTCCTGATACGCACTGCAAAGGCCTGGAATACCCTCCCAGGCAGTGTCTTTACTGCCACTTACAACCCGGGTGCCTTCAAATCAAAAGTGAATAGGCATCTTCTAGGCAAGCGCGTTCCACCTTAGACTGTTTCATCACTTTCCATCAGGTGTGATCACAGTCAAGCGCTAGCCTATAATAGTATAAAAAAAAATTAAACAGGCCTAACGTACAGGCTCTTGTAAAACGTCAATATTAGCAGGACTGATTAATTTGTTTTGCTGTAATCCGCTACTTGAAAAGATTCTGTATGGTACAATATGCAGGAACACTGCCCACATGAAACACCACACACAATTTTCCAACACTTTCTTCGACGCACGTTTCGTCCCGAACCGGGACATCCTCAGGAGATGTTGCTGGAGGACGCCTGCTTCCATTCAAACGTCAATATGATATTTGTCACATAATATTTAAAGTAATACCTACAAGTCGACTTTTTTACCTCCTTGTAAATTATACTCGTAAATTCAACAACAAAAGTGATTCTTTTAACGTTTTACCTCTTTTATAGTATGGAACCCGCGGTACGCGAGTCCAACTCGCACTTGGCAGGTTTTTTTAATTTTGTTCCTTTTCTATACCACGCGTAGTATCGCTATTTGTTTTGGCTGGTCTCCTTTCATAATGATTTTTTTGTACGCTCACATAGTTATTTACCTACAGCTAGGACATACGTCAGATAATGGTTAAATTGCGTCATTTACCATGAATATAGAACGAGGATAATTTGTAGGTAGGTATACACTAATTCTAATTACTGTTCTAATAACTGTAATGAGTGTGTAGAGTCGTAGACTATAATGTAGACGACCGAATGGCGTAGTGGCAGCGAACCTGCCGTCTACCTATGCCAATGATATCTACTCAAAAACAAAAAAAAAATGGTTGTCTGTAAAGTCGGTTTACTGACGATAGTTGAACGTGACAACTCTCGCTTGCACTTCAAGCCTTACATGGAACGTCTCAGAGCAAGGTAACGGCAAATGAGTCATGTTTTTTGTGCGTGCAGCCGGCTCTATCGAATTATAAGACGTTGTCACGTCAAAAAAATTGGTTGTCTGTAAAGTCGGTTTACTGACGATAGTTGAACGTGACAACTCTCGCTTGCACTTCAAGCCTTACATGGAACGCCTCAGAGCGAGGTAACGGCAAATGAGTCATGTTTTTTTGTGCGTGCAGCCGGCTCTATCGAATTATAAGACGTTGTCACGTCAAAAGTAAAAAGCGTATTAAAGATATAAAGTGCAATATTGATAAACATTATGATAATTATCTTTATTATTGTTGCCTATATTAGTTAGTATTAAGTAAGTAGGTACTTATTAATACAGTGCTGTAGTGTGGTTGTTGTATAGCCGCTGGTATTTGAACCAGTGACCAAAAACAAGTTTCAGTTGATAAGGGGAGTTTGTACGCCCCTCCGATGATAAAATGTTACATGATAACAAAAGTACATACTGATACATCGTAACTTATAAATTGTAATGCATCGTTTATTTTTACACTCATGTTTTTTTACAATTAAGAGTATCGTCTTAATTGACGAAGCGCGTCGCGAGTAGGTCTTTTCAAAAATGATATCCATCCCCATATGGACAGAGTTGAAAGTCCAGAGCTACGCCATGCGATAAGCAATTTTTCTTAAAAATTAAAACATACGAGCATAGTTCGTCATTGTATCTGCAACATTATTAAAACATACGAGCATAGTTCGTCATTGTATCTGCAACATTATTAAAACATACGAGCATAGTTCGTCATTGTATCTGCAACATTATTAAAACATACGAGCATAGTTCGTCATTGTATCTGCAACATTTCTAAAAATTATGGAAATCGAACTACATTTACGGGGTAGGAAAACGCGCTTTTTGTACGAAAACTTACAGGTAGACGATCCTCTTAATGTAGGTACAGTGCCATAAATATATTGCAACATGTTGCAATTTAACTTTTGATTTCAAGTAGAAAAGCAATTGGATATTATGTAGATTTATATCCCACGCTTTTTTTCTAAATTAAATTATTGTTAATAAACATACAAAATCCAAGAAATACCTACCTAGGTGACTAGTTTACCCGAAATGTAATTCATCGATTTTACCTATTGTTGAATAATGTCATAATTAAGTACCTAGGTATTTTTAAGCCTTAGGTATCGGTTCTTCAGGTACTCTTTATCTTATACTGAAGAATTCTATATTCGTGCGGTTATTCTTGGCATTTTGTATAGTAACAATATTATGTAGAATATTTTAAATTATTGAATTAAAAAAATGTAGGTGTTAACTGTAGGTAAAGATTTTGGAACCGGCGTGATAAAAAAATCACAGCTTTATAGTACACTAGCAAACGCCCGCGGCTTCGCTCACGTTAACTTCTGAGTTATGCTTTACTATGGTGGTTTAATTTCCAAAATTCCTGCACTACACACCATTTTGCCCACAAAATTTTCTCTTGCTTCCTGGTAATAGTCACATATTGATTTTGAAAAATTCGATCGTCACAAAAAAGTTAAATATGGTGGCCATTTTTAGGGTTCCGTACCCAAAGGGTAAAAGCTCTTACTAAGACTCCACCGTCCGTTCATACATCCGGCCGTGGTTGCTTGCTACCATGGTAAGACATATAAGTACAAAATTGTGGCCAATTCTTTTAAATTTTTACCAAAAATTCCTTTTCTATGCTCGCTGCGATAATCAGATATCAATTTTGAAAACAATCGGCCCAGTAACAAAAAAGTTCAAAATGGCGGCCACTTTTTAAAATGTTGACTACAAATTCTTTCTCTATGCTTGCTGCCATTGTCAAACATCGATTTTCAAAGCAATCGGCCCAGTAACAAAAAAGTTCAAAATGGTGGCCAAAAAGTTCATCATTTTTTAATTTTGACTACAAATTCCTTCTCTATGCTTGCTGCCATAGTCAGACGTCGATTTTCAAAGCAATCGGCCCAGTAACAAAAAAGTTCAAAATGGCGGCCACCTTTTTTAAATTTTGACCACAAATTCCTTCTCTATGCTTGCTGCCATAGTCAAATATCGATTTTCAAAGCAATCGGCCCAGTAACAAAAAAGTTCAAAATGGCGGCCACCTTTTTTAAATTTTGACCACAAATTCCTTCTCTATGCTTGCTGCCATAGTCAAATATCGATTTTCAAAGCAATCGGCCCAGTAACAAAAAAGTTCAAAATGGCGGCCACTTTTTTAAATTTTGACCACAAATTCCTTCTCTATGCTTGCTGCCATAGTCAAATATCGATTTTCAAAGCAATCGGCCCAGTAACAAAAAATTTCAAAATGGCGGCCACTTTTTTAAATTTTGACCACAAATTCCTTCTCTATGCTTGCTGCCATAGTCAAATATCGATTTTAAAAGCAATCTGCCCAGTAACAAAAAAGTTCAAAATGGCGGCCACTTTTTTAAATTTTGACCACAAATTCCTTCTCTATGCTTGCTGCCATAGTCAAATATCGATTTTCAAAGCAATCGGCCCAGTAACAAAAAAGTTCAAAATGGCGGCCACTTTTTTAAATTTTGACCACAAATTCCTTCTCTATGCTTGCTGCCATAGTCAAATATCGATTTTCAAAGCAATCTGCCCAGTAACAAAAAAGTTCAAAATGGCGGCCACTTTTTTAAATATTGACCACAAATTCCTTCTCTATGCTTGCTGCCATAGTCAAATATCGATTTTCAAATCAATCGGCCCAGTAACAAAAAAGTTCAAAATGGCGGCCACTTTTTTAAATTTTGACCACAAATTCCTTCTCTATGCTTGCTGCCATAGTCAAATATCGATTTTCAAAGCAATCTGCCCAGTAACAAAAAAGTTCAAAATGGCGGCCACTTTTTTAAATTTTGACCACAAATTCCTTCTCTATGCTTGCTGCCATAGTCAAATATTTATTTTCAAAGCAATCGGCCCAGTAACAAAAAAGTTCAAAATGGCGCCCACTTTTTTAAATTTTAACCACAAATTCCTTCTCTATGCTTGCTGTAATAGTCAAATATCGATGTTCAAAGCAATCGGCCCAGTAACAAAAAAGTTCAAAATGGCGGCCACTTTTTTTAAATTTTGACCACAAATTCCTTCTCTATGCTTGCTGCCATAGTCAAATATCGATTTTCAAAGCAATCTGCCCAGTAACAAAAAAGTTCAAAATGGCGGCCACTTTTTTAAATTTTGACCACAAATTCCTTCTCTATGCTTGCTGCCATAGTCAAATATCGATTTTCAAAGCAATCGGCCCAGTAACAGAAAAGTTCAAAATGGCGACCTATTTTTTAAATTTTGACCACAAACTCTTTCTCTATGCTTGCTGCCACTGTAAAATATCGATTTTCAAAGCAATCGGCTCAGTAACAAAAAAGTTTAAAATGGCGGCCTATTTTTTAAATTTTGACCACAAACTCTTTCTCTATGCTTGCTGCCATAGTCAAATATCGATTTTCAAAGCAATCGGCCCAGTAACAAAAAAGTTCAAAATGGCGGCCACTTTTTTAAATTTTGACCACAAATTCCTTCTCTATGCTTGCTGCCATAGTCAAATATCGATTTTCAAAGCAATCGGCCCAGTAACAAAAAAGTTCAAAATGGCGGCCACTTTTTTAAATTTTGACCACAAATTCCTTCTCTATGCTTGCTGCCATAGTCAAATATCGATTTTCAAAGCAATCAGCCCAGTAAATAAAAAGTTCAAAATGGCGGCCACTTTTTTAAATATTGACCACAAATTCCTTCTCTATGCTTGCTGCCATAGTTAAATATCGATTTTCAAAGCAGTCGGCCCAGTAACAAAAAAGTTCAAAATGGCGGTCTATTTTTTAAATTTTGACTACAAATTCCGTCTCTATGCTTTCTGCCATAGTCAAATATCGATTTTCAAAGCAATCGGCCCAGTAACAAAAAAGTTCAAAATGGCGGCCAAAAAATTCAAAATTTTTCCTCCTCAAAATTTGAATCTCGAAAATCCCTTTCTGAATACGAATTCATGATATACCTAATACCAACCTAGGTACCAAATTTCAGATCTCTACGACTTTTAATTTCGCTGGAATCCCTGGAACAACGCAAAAATTACACTTTTGTATGGGAAAATCCCTTAAAAGTAGGATTTTTATCCCTTCCAATTTGAATTTCTGGAATCCCCGTCTTAGTACAAATTCATGACCTAATATCAACCTAGGTACCAAATTTCAGATCTCTACGATTTGTAGTTTTCCGGCAATCCCTGGAACAACGAAATAAACTTCACTTTTGTATGGAGAAATCCCTAAAACCAACGGTTTTTACCCCTTAAAATTTGAATTTCTGGAATCCCCGTCTTAGTACGAATTCTTGACCTAATATCAACCTAGGTACCAAATTTCAGGTCTCTACGACTTTTAGTTTTTCGGGAATCCCTGGAACAACGAAAAAAATTACACTTTTGTATGGAGAAATCCCTAAAACCAACGGTTTTTTCCCCTTAAAATTTGAATTTCTGGAATCCCCGTCTTAGTACGAATTCATGACCTAATATCTACTTAGTTACCAATTTTCAGATCCCTACGACTTGTAGCTTTTCGGGAATTCCTGGAACAACGAAAAATATTTCACTTTTGTATGGGGAAATCCAAAAAACCAACGGTTTTTACCCCTTACAATTTGAATTTCTGAAATCCCCGTCTTAGTACGAATTCATGACCTAATATCAACCTAGGTACCAAATTTCAGATCTCTACGACTTGTAGCTTTTCGGGAATTCCTGGAACAACGAAAAAAATTTTACTTTTGTATGGGGAAATCCAAAAAACCAACGGTTTTTACCCCTTACAATTTGAATTTCTGGAATCCCCGTCTTAGTACGAATTCATGACCTAATATCTACCTAGGTACCAAATTTCAGATCCCTACGACTTGTAGCTTTTCGGGAATTCCTGGAACAACGAAAAAAATTTCACTTTTGTATGGGGAAATCCAAAAAACCAACGGTTTTTACCCCTTACAATTTGAATTTCTGGAATCCCCGTCTTAGTACGAATTCATGACCTAATATCTACCTAGGTACCAAATTTCAGATCTCTACGACCTATAGTTTTGGCGGAATCCTTGGAACAACCAAAATCACCAAAATGCCTCATTCTTTTATATATATAGATTTAGGGTTTATTTATGAAAACTTAAGGTTCATGTTTTACACAGTGATATTTTCGTAAAATCCTGTCGATCGCTCAAATGGAACGATTCGAAAAAAATGTATGCAAATGGCATTTATATACCTACTATATCCAAACGCTAAGTTGATCACGTGATGTCTTCGCAGATAACTGTCACTGTCAGCGCTTCATCCAAAGAGTCGGGAGCTCAAATCTTGCCGGTTCCAAAATCCCAAAACTTGTGGATTATTTATGTATTATGCCCTAAAGTCACCTAGCAATTAACCCTGGTCGATACACCAAATACGTATCTTTTTTTGATAATCGCATAATATTATTATCTGTGTCATCTGTCAAAAAGAGACAGCAATACAAATTCCGGGGATTAAATGCTCAGTGACTTTGGACACCATTTTCGTCTCTGCTCCTAAGTAAGATAAACACTAAATAAAGTAATTATTAAAAGTATTAAAGTTATTATGTAGTAATTGTTTTTGAAGTGTTCGCGCGTTCCACGGTGAGCCCGATCTATGTGCTAGACCCCGGCGTCACGACATGGGACGCGATATAGTGACGTTTGTACTTACATGTAGCCCGACACTCGGTTTGTAATGTTATAATTAGAACTAGGGCTGCCAACCTCGAAGAACCTACTTATCTTCTACAGGGCGACATTCTTATAGTACATACCTAAAACTCCTAAAAGTAAACTTCCACTAAATTAAACTCGGCCTCTCAATCGTGTATAAGTATTAGGTATGGGTAAATTTGCTTTTTGTCCAAGTAAGTAGGTATGCGTTATGTACCTTTCTGTTACATGACGACATAGCTAAGTAATTTTAAGTTATCTAAATAACACAATAGCATTGGTTATCTGGTTTGATACGCATCAAAGAAAAACTTACCTTACTGTCATATGCTGCAATTGCAAAGGATAATATGACAGTAAGGTAATTCGAGAAGGCAACCAATTATTAAATATTACGAACGATGGGACGCTTAGTTTCTATTGCTTTTACTTGTACTCTATATAAAAGGCAGCAAGTTTCCAAACCAGTGAATCCATTAGCAACTGACTGACCTCCTAATATACATTTACATAACTTTATATGTAAGTACTTTGGTACGATTAAGCTTAGGAGCAAAGTAAGTAGGTGCTAGAAAAGATTTCAATAAGTTTTGTTTTCTTCTAACAATACTGAAATACTTATGGTTTTAATTTAAAGCTAAAATGTTGAAGTTTATAGAGGTTTAAGGTACGATTAAAAAATATGAGAGCGATTTTGGTAAAGACATTCTCCAGGCAAAAATATTATTCGAAAATATTCAAAGTAAAACCAAATTTGTTCGTTGGCAGCCCTAATTAGTGCGCTTGGTTTATAGGTCATTGTCGCCCGAGAAGGCGTGTGTATTGTGTTCATTTCATTGGACTGTGTCAATTCTTGTGTCACTAGAATGTCGACATACGCCCGCCACTTCACACTGCCATTATATTTTTATCGTGCCGTGTTGTCATTCGGGAAACTCATGCTAGGCCGTTTCCACCTATCTTAGAATTTCAAACAAATGATTTTCTCTTGTTGGGTCCACCCATGGCCCTCGCCGCCAGTCCGCTTAGCAGATCTGCCTAGTGTGGTCAAGCCTTTATGCGAATTAGATACATCGCACTTCTATAGAATTTATTATAATTTTAATAAATTAAAATACATACTTGATGCATAGTTTGGCTAAAAAAGTAGAAAAAAGGGGGTGCCACGACTCTCATAAATATTCATTAATATTCAAGTACAATTTTAATGCAGAAATAATAATATAATTATTTATCTAACAATTCCAAAATATTTAAATGATGCAAGACTGACTATAGAAATAACAGTTTCATTTCTATTCAGAAAATGAAAAAAAAAAAATAATAGACCTTTCAAGTAGTACTTATCTTTTGCCAAGCTAAGTATACTAACTCAAGTGGGCAAAGCATTCCCGAATCGACACCACTGTATAATAATATGTATTTACCTTCGTAGTTTTAGTTATAAATTGTACCTATTTGAAACACGTTTTATGAAAAATTTACACTTTAATACTTAACTGTATTGTCCATGTATTTTTCCTAGTCAATAAAATTGTAGTATCTACATAGTAAAATGTTTGTTTTATTTAAACCTCCTATTTACCTTCAGCAGAAAACCGTACCAAAATTTTAATCCAAAATTACCTTTAGCGGGAAACTGTACAAAAATCGGTCCAGTACAATCCTGCGCATAACATTTCTTTGACTATAGAGAAAATAAAATGGAACCTTAGTTGTTTGATTTAATTAAATTCCATTAAAATTCTCGACTCAATTGTACAGTCGCGGAATGAAAAGGTTCGTCACCTTAGTGTCGATATTCGTTTGCACTAGTACTGCAAGAGTCCATTATGCCAACATTCCAGTGCAAGAAACAGCGCTGCTAACATTTGAATAAATATGACGTTTGCTATCGAATAAGGTTTTGCTTGTTTTTTCTATCCCGTCAATGTGTTACCAAAATGTATTAAAACCTCATCAAAACCTCTAAAACCTTAGTTATTTAGGAGAAATTATGATATTTTGAAATTATGACATTGACCGATTGACAAAAGTTTTTTAATTGCTCCGAGGTTTTAACAGAAATAATAATGTCAGGTTGAATTAACAAGAAGGTTGCAGTTTATCCATAATAATCTTGTTGACAAGATAAATAGTCAAACTACCTTGATCTGAACAATTTTGAACTTTACTAACGAACAGTTAAACTTTATTTTCTCTAACGCGAGTCTATTCTGTAACATAGTTTCAAAACGTAATATGTGCTCGTGATATGTTGAACGAATCAATTTGAAAATCGACGAACCTTTTCGTTCCGCGACTGTACAGTTGTTTCATGTTTGTCGACGACCGGCATCGACTATAGTACATCCGATAGACGCCCTTTTTAGGGCTCCGTACCCAAGGGTCAAAACCGGACCCCTATTACTAAGACTTCGCTGTCCGTCCGTCCGTCTGTCACCAGGCTGTATCACTAGAACCGTGATAGTTATAGACACTTGAAATTTTCACAACTTCTGTTGCCGCTATAACAAGAAATACCTACTAAGACATATAAAACGCCCGCCACTTCACACTGCCATTATATTTTTATCGTGCCGTGTTGTCATTCGGGAAACTCATGCTAGGCCGTTTCCACCTATCTTAGAATTTCAAACAAATGATTTTCTCTTGTTGGGTCCACCCATGGCCCTCGCCGCCAGTCCGCTTAGCAGATCTGCCTAGTGTGGTCAAGCCTTTATGCGAATTAGATACATCGCACTTCTATAGAATTTATTATAATTTTAATAAATTAAAATACATACTTGATGCATAGTTTGGCTAAAAAAGTAGAAAAAAGGGGGTGCCACGACTCTCATAAATATTCATTAATATTCAAGTACAATTTTAATGCAGAAATAATAATATAATTATTTATCTAACAATTCCAAATTATTTAAATGATGCAAGACTGACTATAGAAATAACAGTTTCATTGAATGCAATATGTACCTATTCAGAAAATGAAAAAAAATAATAATAGACCTTTCAAGTAGTACTTATCTTTTGCCAAGCTAAGTATACTAACTCAAGTGGGCAAAGCATTCCCGAATCGACACCACTGTATATGTATTTACCTTCGTAGTTTTAGTTATAAATTGTACCTATTTGAAACACGTTTTATGAAAAATTTACACTTTAATACTTAACTGTATTGTCCATGTATTTTTCCTAGTCAATAAAATTGTAGTATCTACATAGTAAAATGTTTGTTTTATTTAAACCTCCTATTTACCTTCAGCAGAAAACCGTACCAAAATTTTAATCCAAAATTACCTTTAGCGGGAAACTGTACAAAAATCGGTCCAGTACAATCCTGCGCATAACATTTCTTTGACTAAGTATAGAGAAAATAAAAGGGAACCTTAGTTGTTTGATTTAATTAAATTCCATTAAAATTCTCGACTCAATTGTACAGTTGTTTCATGTTTGTCGACGAACGGCATCGACTATAGTAAATCCGATAGACGCCCTTTTTAGGGCTCCGTACCCAAAGGATCAAAAACGGGACCGTATTACTAAGACTTCGCTGTCCGTCCGTCCGTCCATCACCAGGCTGTATCTCTAGAACCATGATAGATATAGACACTTGTAATTTTCATAGATTTCTGTTGCCGCTATAACAAGAAATACTAAGAGAATAAATATTTAAGGTGGGCTCCCATATAAAACGTAAGTTTTTGCTCGTTTTGGATTTAGGGGGCAGGGAATGGAAGTGACTGTTGAGAATGGGTCTTGATAGTACGGAACCCTCAGTGCGTGAGCCCGACTTGACCAATTTTTGTCAGCAGGACAGATTAATTGGTTTTGCTATAATCCGCTACTTGAAAAGATTCTGTGTGGTACAATATGCAGGAACACTGCCCACATGAAACACCACACACAATTTTCCAACACTTTCTTCGACGCACGTTTCGTCCCGACACCGGGACATCCTCAGATGTTGACTTCACAACTGACTCTACGATTTCAAATTGTGAAGTCAACATCTCCTCTTTTACGCTTGATACATTTTTAGCCGATCGCCCTGCTGTACTCAGTAGTCTAGCGGATATGTGTCGATGGCAGGGCTTCGCGCCGAACGGGCTTGCAGCGTCTGCGTGCAAGTGCATTGTGACTCATTGCGATGTACTTTTAACCGTCTTTGTACTGGTACTCGTACCTGGCGAGAACGCGGTGAATGCGAAAGTGAATCCCGTACTCCCGCCAATATAGAAAAAAAATACATTTTTGAGTGAATGCAAACCCTACCGACGTAGGGGTTACGTTAGGCAAGTAGGTACTGTCTAAAAGAAAATGTAAGATTTTGATGTACCTGTCTGGGACAGTCAGCCTGTAGGATACAATGGTATAGAATTTCAATCCACGATGACGCGCCCCACTCTGTCAAATTCCATACGAATCGAATCATCGATTTGACAGAGTGGGGCGCGTCTTCGTGGATTGAAATATCTGTAAATGAACAGCTAATACCTATTCAAAATACTTTAGTCGGTAAGCACAGACCTACCTACTTAGCAGTTAGCGTGCTATCATAATCAGTTCTTAAATTTTTGAAAATCTTGTTTTAAAAAAAGTTAAAGGTTTGTGAACTACTTATCCCTTGTTGTCTTGTTTTCACGATTAAAAATCTAAGCATTGGAAGACAATTTTTATTGATTTTCGAACATCTACTCAAATAATATAAAAGTAGTTAATCTCAATATTAAATTGACAAATTGATCATACACAGTTGATACATAATTATTCAATTAATATCTGATAGATATGTAAATCATCATAACAATATAAACTGTATCAAAAACGGCATAGTACTTATGGTCTATGGTGCACGAACCTAAGCCCTAAAGTCAAAAAAAACTTGATGAGATTTCCCTTTTGGCAGATGTGTAAACACAGTGTAATTTTTTTTATTGCTATAATGGTGTTAATATGTTTTTACCTACTGAATTTATACTATTCTGAACGAATTACTCAGTGGATGTGTCAGCAGAGAGTAACTTCTTATGTGTCTATCAAGTATCAAGCAAAGAATACACAACAAGATTGTCAATATTTAAAATTGGTTTTATTGATAAATTTGCAGAAAATAAGAGAAATTAATTAATTGTACAAGTCGATTATTGATTTGGAAAAGATAAAAATATACAAGTTCTCAATTTTCATGATGTAATTAATTAATTATATATATAAAAATATAATTCAACTCAGATCATGTCATTTACCAATATCCTTGTGCAGTTTATCTTACATTAATAATATTTTTTTTTTATAATGAACAGAAAATGACAAAATGGAGGAAGAAACATCTAAACTGTAACAATATTTGAACACCTATTTATAATAATTATTACTTCAACAAAGTTTTTCTTTTATAGTATAGCAACACAGGTTGGTAGTCACATTGAAATGAGCCAGTAGTGTTGGGCCACCAAGAGATCACTGATTTGACAGTTCAATTTTTTTTATGATGACAAAATACAATCCATCTCATTATTTACTCGCTTCTGCTCTTCCATCTATTCAAAAAATTTATTGTCAGTTCAGTAGAACCAGAGTAAACCTAGAGAACCGCCACAAAGTTTAGCAAGCATTTATTCTGTTCCTTTAATTGAAACTATTACTTACTGAACTTTTTCTAAAATACTAAATATAAAATACAAAATGGCTCTACTCTATGACAGAGAACCACCCAGAGAAAGGAGTTCCGGGAAGCGGAGGTGTCAACCAGACATTGAAGGAATTCAGGGGTACAGGGGTTTTCTTACCTTGTCCATTTTTTCTTTAGGCTACACCCGTTCTCCCAAAGTATGACTTATAACAGTAAAATTGACATCTAAATTTTAAAAACTTTAAAAATTATTTGTCAAGCTATTACAAATCGAAGTTTCTGATTTGTCTCATCCCTCCTCTACCTCCCCTCCACCACTATACGCCTCCTGGAGACCATAGTATAAAAACACTGTTTTCCAAACTATTTTTTTAAATTTTGCGCGTTATTTACAAACAGTTAAAACCGCAATCTCTCAGTGGCCCAACTATAATTTACATAACTTTATCCCATTTACAATAACGATATTTTTAGACTTTTTAGTTTCATAAGGAATACATTGTGCCTTTTCTTTGCACAGCTAGACTGGCACTGGGCACTAGTGGGCACTGGCACTACACGGGTGGGTGCACTCACCTAAGGCTCACTAACATTTCTTCAATAGTCATAAAGACATCATTCGGTGTTGCTTATCATCTTTCCCTTCCATACATTTGTATTTATATAACAAGACAATAATATTATATCTGAAAAAATTTAATGTATTCTTAATTATTTAAACATTATACACTGGTTAAGGCCCGCTGGCACGTCTCCTGGGCTCCACGGAGCCCGCAAGCACTCTCACTCAGCCCAATCAGAAGTTTTGTTTAACTCAAATTATTGTAATAAATGCTATTCATAACATGCGCGTCCAGTTCAGACAGTGGAAACAGAAATAGCTAAAATTTAATCATGATTTGTATTCATTACGATTTCAATGTACAATCTTCAGCCCGATTGCAGATTGGTAAAATTATTTATTAATAAAAAGTAAAAGTGAGTCAAACTGATCAATGATTGTAAGTTTATTTATATACATCATTGACCACCAATTGTGATTGCAGAGGGCTTGCACATTAATCTTGATAATCGTGATTGTAATCACAATGTAATCATGATTAAATTTTGGCCATCTCTATGAGTATACAATAAACAAGCATAAAATATCACTCGCAGGAACATTCGCCGCTAGACACAATATCTCTACAACAAAATGTTTTTAGTTGATACATTTCTCTAACTAATATAAAATCATTAAGTAGAATCAACAGGGGAGAAAATGATGAGTTAATCTGCCTTCCAAAAAATGTGGTGCTAATTCTGTTGTCCAAAATCTCTAAACTAAACTTTAAGTGTTTTATAAGAGTGCTATTGTTTACCATAGGGAGCATTTAAAAGTATTGCACTATTTTAAGAAGCATACATTTAGCTTAGAGATTTTGCGCAATAGAATTGGTACCAAAACAAAGATTTTCTCATGATTATTGTCATTTAAATCTGAACAAAAATCTGTCTATATGCTGCATAGCCCTTGAAACTTCACAGATTTTTACAAAGAATCAATCCAGCAGGGAGCCATATCAGTGCCTCCAAACAACTGAGGAAGAATCCAAGTGGAAAACATCCAGAAAAAAGAAAGATAGAAGAGATCAGTTCCTCTCCTTGTGATGAAATACTGTGATGATAACCACAAAACAATGTACCAACAAACATCTGTTCTCAGTTATAAACACTACAATATAATCATCTTTACAAAACATAATATCATTACATCGTTGTCACATCATCAACAAACCAAACTTCAACTAAAATGAAATTGTGCAAAACTTTTAAAGCTTCAAACCTCCACAGCAAGTTATCATTACACATAATTAAACAAACAACTCATTTAATTATAACGAATATCCTGTTCATTATAATTACTCATTGTCTGAACTAGACGACGAATTTTAACAATACTATTTAAATATAGTGTTATCTTTGCAGACTGGTAGACGATAATACTTAGGAATTTGTCCCACCACCCACAGTAATTTTATAAACAAACACAAAATAATTGTATTCCTATTTTCCTACTAGATTTTCCCTACAGCTTTGCTTTTTTGGGATAAAAAGGAGCCTTAATTCAGTCTGAGTAGATCTGTTTCCCAAATTTCAGCCAAATTGCTTCATAAGTTGTAGTGTAAAGAAACATTCACTGAGAGTCTGTGTCATAATGCACAGTACCACATATTTATTTCAAGAATTTCATCTCTAGTCATATTTTACTCCAACACTAAAGGAGAAATGTTAACAAAATTTATTGTTAATATAAAACCCAGCCATTAAGATAGAAACTAGTTGAGCTTAAAGCTAGTTAAGTGACTAAACATCAAGAAGCTATAACATAGTTTTGTTTCCTTTGCTAACAGAGAAATGTCACTGGTTAATTGTTTATTTCTTGGAGGTGGGACAAATGCCTTAGTAAGTGAAAAAATTGAGAGCATATAAGCGAATACATTTATACACTATTTATATCATTATAGCCATCTATGAAATCACGAGGCGGATAGGAGACATGATAGACATTGGAAACTTCTGAACATGGCATCGTACACACTATACAAAAATGGAATATCGAGGGCGGAAAACACATGAATGTTGGAGCGCCTCCTCAAATGAAACACTAATAAATACACAGACGGGACGTAGTAAACTACTTTATACACGTCAGGGGTGGAGGATGGCTGGTGTTCCACTCACCGCGGCACTGGCCCTCCACTCAACAAATGCACGTCAAACGCTCAGGTTTCATACCACCACTCACACGACCTAGTTAACTTTTGTCAAGAGCCAAATCCGGGTACGAGAAGTCTTTTCATTAAATATTTAATACCTAGGTGCGGTGGAGGCGGTCTCTTACAGCAGTTGGCATATGGACTTTTTGTTCTTCCGTATCTTCTCCTCTTTGGGGGACTTTTTGTTGATCTGTCGCACTAGGTCGTAGAACACCTCGTTGACGCTGATCTTGGCCTTGGCGGAGGTCTCCATGAACACGCAGTTGAAGTGGTTGGCGAGGTTGGCGCCCTGCTGCTTGCCGACCACGCGCTCGGCCTCCAGGTCGCACTTGTTGCCCACCAGCACCATGGGCACGTCGTCCTTGTCCTTCACCCGCAGGATCTGCTCGCGCAGGTCCTGCAGGTCGTTGAACGTGGACTGCGCCGTGATGGAGTACACCAGCACGAAGCCCTGCCCGTTCTTCATGTACAGGTCGCGCATCGCCGTGAACTGCTCCGTGCCCGCCGTGTCCAGGATCTCCAGCATGCACTGCTGCCCGTCCACCTCCACCTGCTTCCGGTAGCTGTCCTCGATCGTGGGGTCGTACTTCTCCACGAAGATGCCTTGCACGAACTGAACTGTCAGGGCGGATTTTCCCACGCCCCCGCTACCTAGCACGACTATTTTGTATTCGCGCATTATTAACTATTTTGGTAAACGTGATTTTGTACACTGAAAACTAAAGGTCACACTGCTAAAAAGCACATTAAATATGGTAAGTTATTGCAAAAAAACCTTCAACAAGTCAAACCGCCATGACACCGTTAACAGGGCGATGGCTCACTTCCACGGTGTTGCCAGTTGATACATACCATAGATCATAGCCTATCATAATGTTTTTTTCGTGATGAGTGGATGAATCACGGATGAATCAGGAATTTGCATTATTCTTTTTCATTGGAATTTGAAAACAACAACATTACAACAAAATATTTTACAGTTACAAACATCATGATTTTTCTTGTGTGAAAAGTAAAATTCATAGCTATTTATGTTTTGTAAGTTAAACAGAAACCCAGTAACTATTTTAAAGTAATGTACCACAGAAAATAAAGTCATTCCTTACTCTGTGTAATGTACAATCGGAAAGTCGTTTTGGCACTTGAATGACATTGTCAGGAGGGCTAGTTGTAGAACAAATGCAGAACTATGGCAGCCAGCTAATAAAATTTTCTCAATTTTAGTCAATCATAAACCAAAACAACACAAAATACTTGAAACATACCGACAAATATGCCGATGGAGCGAACTATCGAACAGTTTCACAAGATAGCGGCGTTAGTTCCGATTTTGACCACGCGTTAAGATAGCCTTGTATGTCAGTATTTTACTTATTCTTTGGTAAAAACTATTGTAATTAAAAAAACAGAGATCTTAATTTAATTTAATTTAATAATTTATCACTACAGTTAACAAAATAACCGTTCTAAAAATGTTTCGGTTGCAAGTCCGTGTAGTTTTTCGTTGTTTACGAAACAAAGCATCATAAGAGCGTTCATGCAGCGCGCCGTGCCTAGCGTTTCGGTCCATACAAAATAGGAATTCGTCCCTACAGACGCAATTTTGCGCGGAAAATGGTATTACAAAAAAAATTATAGTAAAATAAATATTATACAACTTAGTAAAATAGTAAATAGCCAGTGACATTGAATATTAATTGCATTAAATGACTATAATTCAGAAATAACAAAATATCTTGGATTTAATCCTAAAATAATACGTTTAATTTATCGAAAAATGCTAAAAATGTCACTTTTCGGTTTATGGTTTTTGAATGAAAATCTAGGAAAATAGTGGTTTTTTTTGAGACATTTTTTAGTAAATGTTATTAATTTTCTAAATATGTCATTGTTATAAGTTTGTGTTATGAAACATGGCAAATATCTTGCATCAAAATAGAGCTTCCACCGCTAAGTGAGTAATTAGCCTTTACCTTAAACCTTCGATCATATTATACTCTATAGATACCGCGCCACGTATGCGATGCATCAAAAAGTGGCCAGTATTTATGAGCGTGTGTGCGTGAGTCACGCACACACGCATAGCATAGCCTGTCTTACGTCAGCGCCATTTGCATTTGGGAGTTACCAGCTAATGTATCTATCCCTACAAAATGGGGAAAATCTGTAAAATGATTTCATAATTTTAATAAAATCATCATACATTATAATTTCATTTAAAGTTGTATTGTCTGCTACACAGCATCGTATTGAAACGCTGAAACTGCTTTGAAGACGGTAACTTCTTTCGGCGCTGAGTGACGGTCTTTGCATCGTAATGCATTAGGATAGAAAATTTTCGAACATTTGCAGAAAGCATAGAGAAAGAACGTATTCAAAATTTAACAATTGGCCGCTATTTTGAATTTTTTTGTTAATGGACCGAATTCTTTCAAATTCGATATATGGGGTTCCCTATGATCATAAAAAAGGAAACTGATGTCAAAATAAAAATTAATGGGCGCCATTTTGAATTTTTGTTGATGGACCGAATTCTTTCAAATTCGATATATGGGGTTATCTATGATCATAAAAAAGGAAACTGATGTCAAAATAAAAATAAATGGACGCCATTTTGATTATTTTTGTTAATGGACCGAATTCTTTCAAATTCGATATATGGGGTTCTCTATGATCATAAGAAAGGAAACTGATGTCAAAATAAAAATTATTGGGCGCCATTTTGAATTTTTTTGTTAATGGACCGAATTCTTTCAAATTCGATATATGGGGTTCCCTATGATCATAAAAAAGGAAACTGATGTCAAAATAAAAGTTAATGGGCGCCATTTTTTGTTACTTGAACTTTTTTGTTACTAGAATTATTGTAAAATCGATATCTGAACATTGTAGACAGCATAGAAAAGGAATCTATGGTTTTTATTTTGACATCAGTTTCCTTTTTTATGATCATAGAGAACTTCATATATCGAATTTGAAAGAATTCGGTCCATTAACAAAAAAATTCAAAATGGCGCCCATTAATTTTTATTTTCACATCAGTTTCCTTTCTGATCATAGAGAACCCCATACATCGAATTTGAAAGAATTCGGTCCATTAACAAAAAAAATCAAAATGGCGTCCATTTATTTTTATTTTGACATCAGTTTCCTTTTCTATGACCATAGATAACCCCATATATCGAATTTGAAAGCATTCGGTCCTTATACAAAAAAATTCAAAATGGCGTCCATTTATTTTTATTTTGACATCAGTTTCCTTTTTTATGACCATAGAGAACCCCATACATCGAATTTGAAAGCATTCGGTCCAATAACAAAAAAATTCAAAATGGCGTCTCTTTGTTTTAATTTTGACATCAGTTTCGTTTTGGAAACATACCCCATACATACCTACCTCAGTATTCTCAGTTTAGTCCCTATTCACCCCTTCGTTCCTATTCACCCCGTTTTACGGTAGTACCTTGATCAGCTTAAATACAATAATTATTATTATTGCACCATACGGGAAAATTCGCAATCCTAAATTCGGGTAAATGGCAACACCTTAACACGACGCGTCGGTTAAGTGGAAAAAATATATCGTTATAATTATTTTTGTTTTTGTTAATTACTATTTGTTTTGAGTTACTAACCGATGGTAAGCGATTTTATTAATTGTTCGTAAGCGTCCTCTGTAGTTTCTACAGATTTTTATTGCACAACTTGCCATTTTAATACCAAAATAAGTCAAATCAAAAGTAAAGCCGTGCGTGCGTGTCTCTTGAAGTGAGAATCGACACTGAGGAGCGGCGAGCACTTTAGGCGTGAACAGTTCTCGCCTATTTTTTTCGACGCTTTTGTGCCCCGAATGCTCCATCTATAGAGTATATGATCGAAGCCTTAAACTTTCTAATGAGAAAGTTATACACATATTTTCAAATATTTTTGAGACAAAAACTAGATTATGAAATGCCAAATAATATGATAGCAATTATCTAATCAATAATTATTGAACACATGACACTCTTAAGTTACGTCGAAAATTGACAATTTTGACTCAAGCATAATTCCAACGCATGAATGGTCTTATAGTGATCTGTGCAAAGAAAACTCACCATTCTACGCTGTCGTTAAAAAAGATGACGCACGTGATAATAAAATGATAGTAGGTAGTAAAACCTAGCAACATTGTTTCAATGCTACTTAATAGTCTCTACAGTTGTAGCTAGATGGCGCTATATAGTTTTAGAACTTGGAACAACTTTGAAAATACAGTGTTCGAAACATACCATACTGCATGCTGTGCTATGGCCCTGAGCCCATGGCCCATGGCCTATATTCAATAATATACTCTATGGGCCATCACATGGCTACCCAAATAACTTTGGTAATTGGTCCACTCTTGTTGTTTATCCAATAGAATGTTGAATAAAGAAGAGACATATAAACAAAATAATTTTAATATATTATAGGTTTGTAGATCTTGGCTACTTATTCACCTATTTAGTACTTCCTCCTATTGAATATTAAACACACACACACATACCTCATTTACCTACCTACCTATTTACACTTCTTTTAAAATAAAAAGTACTAGGTATCGGTACTTAACTATTTATCTACCTATGGTATTTTTATCTGCCACTCAGTAGAGACAGATAATTAGGTACCTACTAAAAGTAAGTAGGTACTTTAAATCAATTAATTAACGAGGAGCCCGTTTCTCCTCGACGATCGACGCCGACGCGAGCTTTCCTCGAGTGTTGGCTTCCTTGAGTGCACTTATTGCAGGCTGCATTCTAACGAAAATTTCCGATTCAGCACTGTTTTTAAATAAAGCAAGTCCCATAATTATAAGATGAAAAACATGTTGCTTCAATTATCTACTTACTAAATATATTTTTTTATTTATCTGTATACGAAAATGAAAACGTAAATGAAAGTTTGGATTTTTCCCATAGGCCTAAATAATAGGCTCTTCTGAAAAATTAAAACCCTAGCGCCAGCCGCCAGGTTGGGAACGCAGGTTTTCACCGAGAAGAACTGGCATGAAACTCGGCACTTGTTCTTTTCCTGTAATTTTTTATGTACCTATAACCTACATCTCTTTAATATAAATTAATTTGGTACCGTGTACCTATATGGCTCGTTCTTCCCAAAGATATCCCGCGGGAGCCGTGGATTTCCCATTCCAAAGCTAAATCGGTTCAGTAGTTCCGGTATAAAGGAACTACAAACATACAAACTTACAAACGAACTTTCGCCTTTACTATTGAACCGATTTTGATGAAGCTTGCACTGTGCTCTTAGTTGTAGTTTAAGTGTAATCTAATTAACACGAGTTGTTACGGTTTAATTATTATTTATTAGTCTCGGAGAAATGTTTCCCTGATCTGTGGGCTGGTCAAACAAAGAAGCATGTACATTACCTAAGTACTTTGTTCGAAAACTCTAGAAGAGTTAATGTACCAAATAGATAAATTATAATATTTTCATGTCGTTTGTCGAATATATACTCTCCATTTATGAAATATTTAAGTACGAAATCATTTTTAACAAAATAAAAATAAATGAAATGGATACAAAGCATCGTTGCGTTTTATTGAATTGATTTTCACTCTGTGTTATGTATTGTTTTACGATTTGCCCTCAATCCGTGGATTTATATTGTCGAGTCACATGAAAAAGTATTAAACTAAACAAACAAAAACGCAAACTATACTCGGCGCAGCGAACCGTGATCCCTATGACACTGACAACTAATGTCACCATATAACATTGTAGTGGCGTCACCATTCAATCGGGATCATATTGGGGGCGTCTAAAAATGCCATTTATAAATTTTACGTAGCTTTATACCATTAGTAATGATATTCCGTTGATATTTTTAACAATTCTTAACATTTACAAGAAGTTATGTCAATCTGAATTTATGTTTACGTCCTGCAAAACTTACGTCGTGTGACGTTTATCGACTAGGGCGGCAAGTATCGATAAAAAAATGTCGGTAATGGAAACGAGTGCACAATTTTTCAGACAAAATAAATAAATGGGGAGCATTCATTTTCATGATGAAATATATACTTATATAGCAAAAACGTGTTTACCGGGATAAGCATTATCAGAAAATAACAAGGTTGGAAACTTTCGTTTCACTTACCTACTTAATCTATGCCAAAAATCTTAAATTAATACAACAACAACAAAATGGACATTAAAAATGCACATTGTAATATTTTTTAAGACATGTTTAGCAACGTGGCTTAAGTGCAAGCCACGCCTTTGTCTAAAAAAAAATATATCGACACGACCAAAGACACGACCCATCACTAAACGAACTGTCATAGGGATCATGGTTCGCCGCGCGGAGAATAGAATCAATAAAACCGAGTGAGACCACATCTATGGAGTGAGATTATAGGTACAATATCACAACTTTCTTCCAAATTACAAGACCACTGGGTCAGTAAAAATGCAGCTATCCTTATTACAGGTACGTTTGTTTGATTCTACTAGTTTCTGTCAAATAAAATTACGTTAAAATATATTACCTATTATATTGACCTAGATAAATTGACGTACTTACTTACATTATATTATCAAACTCATTATTTCTTTAATTAAAACTTCTTTAGGTATACATAATTAAATAATGGCGCTAATTCTGTTGTACAAAATCTCTAAGCTAAACTAATTTAAAATAGTGCTATCCTTTTCAAACTGTTGGAATATGGAAAAGGATAGCACTATTTTAAATTAGTTTAATTTGGAGATTTTGCACAACAGAATCGACCACAATATGTCTTAATGATTGTCCTGTGACACCTGGTGGTGCAAAGGATCGAGACTACATTCTTCCTTCACGATCTGTCTTTCGCTGCTTTCACTTCAGTTTGCTCCAGGAATATCCGACAGTCTTCAATTTCACATTTATTTAATTTAACCACTTTAATTTGAGGGACGTCGGAAGTACTCGTACCTTTGAGCGCCAGGCCAGTACGCAGCATCGCGAATGCTCCTTTTCTTTCAGATCAATGTCCTCGCTTTCAATGTCTTTATCTTTCTTCTTTTTCAATATTAAGTATCTCTTACAATATTATGTTAATTCTTCATGTTTTTGAAACTATATTAGCATAATGTTTTTCAAACTAACTTCTATATAATTATGAGTGCGCTAGAATTTTGTAAGTAACTTGTTGTTTTTCTTTTATAACAAAAAGGTTGTACTTACCTATTTTTATTATTATTAATCATGCTTCCACTACTGTCGACTGGAGGTTAAGTAACCTATTGCATTCTGCTGGTATAGTTTACTTATCCTCCAGCTTTTTATCCGGACTCAAGTCACTTTGTATAAGAGTTAAATTGTTGGTACTTAGACTAGGTAAATTTTATAGGTAACTAGGTAAAAGAACTTAGGTACGCAGGTATTCTCCTGAGCGTGTTGCTCGATGGTGAAAATTTTAACATTCTTTTAAATGGTTTTCTATGGGTAGGAGCTGGTACATTCGATACTTACTGTCGATTGATATTTTTATTGTATTGAGTTTTGTATGTAAAATTGCAATGAAAATATTTGAATTGTATAAATGCACCTGGATTCAACTTTCTAATATGGATGTTTTGATGAAAAAATTGTAACTGAACCGAACTCTTGGAATAAAATGTTTTATTGAGGGCAATATCCAGTTTCTATAGAAATTGTATGAAAAAAACATTTGGCAGATTCGATTGTTGACGATAATTAGGTGTAATTAGGACTATACACGCTATTTATTACGGCAAAATATCTTTGACGACCTCCCTGGCGCAGTGGCGTGCGCTCCGATTCAAGTGGGAGGTCCTGGGTCCGATTTCCGCCTGGGCTACTTGAGAATTTTATAATTCCTAAATTAGGTCAGGTTTGTTTCGGTGGGAGGTTTCGGCCGTGGCTAGTTACCACCGCATCACAGACCACACCACCAAGCGATTAAGCATTCCGGTGTGATGATGTGTAGAAGACGTTAGTTGTGAGTTTGCATCTGAACCGAGGCTGCATTATCACTTACCTTCAGGTGAGATCACAGTTAAGTACTAACTTGCAGAGACGCATAAATATTTGCTTGATTCAGTCACTCACGGCTTATCTGTCTCTACATGTTAGTACTCGACTGCGATCTCACCTGATGGTAAGTGATCATGCAGCCTCTGCCCCTGGATTGTGTAAGAAAAACGTATTCATCGTTATCGTATTCGTTTATTAATTGTGCCCGCTGATTGGTTCTATGATTTAGGTCAGGCAATCGGGGGACAGAATTCAAAAACGATTACGATAACGATGAATACGTTTTTCTTTCGCAATTAGACCCCTGTTCTCTCCAAATTCCCGGATTTGGAGCTATCAGGACCAATATGAAGTAAATCTGACGACCCCTCTGGCGCAGTGGCGGCGCGCTCGGATTCGAGTGGGGGGTCGCGGGTTCGATTCCCGCCACGGGCCACTTTGGAATTTTATAATTTCTAAATTGGCTCAGGTCTGGTCTACTGGGAGTACAGATAAACTTACCCTTCCAAGTTAGTACGGTAACATCTTAGGCTGCATCATCGCTTACCATCAGGTGAGATCGCCGTCAAGTACTAACTTGTATAGAATAAAAAAAAATATTTATGACCAAAGTTTTTATAAATAAAAAACATGTACTTACATGCATATAGGATATGACCGCAAAACGCGTTGCCATAAGACTACGTAAATAATGAAAGCGTACTTGTATTCGAAAAACTAAATAAAATTAATTGAATTTTTGCGGCCAAGTGAATCGAGGTTTCTATTTGCTTAATTATAAAAGTTGTAATATTTTTGTAATTTAAAAAACGTTTAAATGTCAGGACAAGCGCGGCTATTCCCACATTAGCATATTAATTGGGGCAGCGCGCCGTGATTCGCAGGCCTCGCTGCGTGGGGCTCGGTTATGCCACTTTTACCCCAGATACCAGGCATAATAATAATAATTATTAGTATGAATTTACTTGCTTACGGGTCGCCACTGACTTACACACCGTCCGGTCCGTAAGATAAAATAAGTTATCATTTAAAGAAAAATATTTTCAAACAAATTTATTTCGGCTTAAACTCGTTCTAACTTAAACTCTCGTTAAACTTAAACTGTTCGTTACCAATAAGGGACCTGAGAATATGGTCATCAATATTACAATAATATTACTTTAAGCGTTGGTGGTAGGCCCCCAGAACGTTTTACGCAAACCTTCTGCATGAAAATAGTACAGCCTTCTGTCAAAATTTTCTATTAAGCCACAACATGGCGAAAACCGTCTCCATTGAAACGTGCGTGCTGTCTATTACGATTTACGAGATTATGTTACAAGGTAGTGAGGAACGGAAGGAAAGGAGTCTGTGGCGGGGACCGCGGCCTACAGATAATACTGCTGTCGACTTACTAGTAACGTTGTCGGTGTCAAAACCAACATCTTTGGCACCGGCAAACTGGCGACACTTTTTAAATTTTTTCTATTGATATTTAAATGAATAAATCGAGCGATGTGTTTTTGTCGGTGACTACCCTTATGTGTCGCCAAGCGGAAATGGTTGTCATGTCCAAATCGCACCTACGTGCTTGAGGGTGTGTGTTTTGATGTATAAAACGGCGTTACGTGCACGAGTGACGAGTCCAGTGCTACCTGCTACAAATAATTAGGTTAGTGTGGTTTGCGTGCGAGTGATATTACCTACATGCTCGCATTTTAATGATTTAATCGTGTAAGTTGCGCGAGGAATTATAACTATAAATTATGATTTTAAAAAACCCTACGTTATTATTACCCCTAATTTAACGATTATATTGGCACTAAATCGAGTAATCATACGCCAAAAATGCCTTACTTACATCATTTTGGAAAAGAGCTGATACTCTTATACTGCTAGACTGATATTAATCAAGCATAGCTAAGAACCACCGTAAGGACTGACTGAATTGAAAAAAAACAGCATCGAAATCGGTCCATCCGTTTGAGAGCTACGATGCCACAGACAGACAAACTTATAACACACCCCTCTTTTTTGCGTGGGGGGTTAAAATACGGCGACACTAAGGTTCGACCGCGTTTCGGTTTCGCTTGCATGTAATTTGAAAATTGAAAATCTCGCCAGAGCTTTAGATCTTTCTAGGATATAAATCTAGTCTATTTTTAATGCTAGGTGAAAATAAGCGGTCTCACGTAAATCGGTTCAGCACTTAGCTGTTGCTTTAAAAAGTAACACAAATATTTACTTTGGTACTTTATTTACACACATGGAAAGGTCTATTTTTGTGCAAATATTTATTTTTCAAGCTATTATATTTTAGTAGGTACTTATTATTTATCAAGATATTTTAAACGTGCAGTCAGTAAATAATTTACTGACACATTTCTACCAATTTGTCTTAATAATGGAAGTTATTCAAACACAGTTATTCCTACTACAAATGCGTATTTACCGCCATTGAGTGGCTTGTCACAGTGAGCAAAGTAAATGGATCCAGTATTGTGTAGTTGATGGTTGATACACTGGTATAAGTCGCAACTTGGTCACAACTCCTCAAGTTAAACTTTTAATTACAAAGTTTGATTCAATGTGATGTAGGGTGACCATTATAGACATGAAAACTCGGTTTTTGTAGTGAAAACTTCTTAAGGTACGTTAACTGTCTAACCATAACCAGTACCACTAATGGTTTATAATCAATTGAACCCACACAAAAAAATCTTCAAATTCGGTTGAGTCGTTTTGATTTTTAGCCTTCCGGTGTGATGCTGTTAACCCCTAGAAGCTATTTATCCCTTTCAAGATAGTACGATACACTTTGAGCTTCATTACCACTTACCATCAGGTGACCACTTATGGCTTATCAACTGCGGTCTAACAACAAAGTACTCCAGCCCTGGGTGAACTTTTGCTTGGTCAAGCCAATTTTTTCATTTGTGATCGAAATCAGCAGCCTCTTTCCAGTTCCACACTCCAAGAACCCACGTGGTCTTCCTTGGTCCCTAAAGCCCTCTGGTTTACTATCCGACACGTTTTGCACGGCTCTTAAGTCTCGATGTAAATATACCTAGAATGTGTTCTAAAGGTACAAAATTGTAGTATCTAAGTATAGATAAAAGACATGGCACACCTGGTGTGCCAACAGAAGGGAAAACTTCACCAGAGGTGTCGGTTATGGTAACAGTGTTGTGAGTTGAATGTTTTTCCCCATCTCAATCAGAGGTATCGGTTACGGTAACAGTGGCGCGAGGTCAATGGTTTGTCCTATCTCATAACGCTCAACAAGTTTTCACTTCAAAACACAAAAAAAACCTAGATGTCGGTTGTGGTAACAATGTCATGGGCCGGTTACGGTAACAGAATCAGGTTATGTTCATCATCATCATCTCTTTCGTAACGCTCTTGTCAGAGCGGTTGTGGTCATCACTTTTCAGTGACACGCTTGGCAATTCGTCTCCATTCCTCCCGGACAGCTGCTTTCCTGGTGCACACATGTAAGGGGACGTCCACTGCAGCCTTAACTTGGTCCGTCCATCTCATAGGCGATCTGCCGCGAGGTCTGGTTCCATCTACTTTTCCTTGGACGACTAGACGTTCGATGGAGATATTGTCACGTCTAGTCACGTGACCAAAGAAAGTGAGCATTCGAGCCTGAACGATGGAAGACAGACGCTGCTTGATGCCGAGTTCACAGGTTATGTTAAAGCTACGATAACAAGTTCACGGATTAATTCCCATTTAAAAACTTTAAATAAGTTTTCACTACTATGTACACTTTAAAAAATATCCGAGAAAATGTACACGCTTGGTGCCCCTACTGCGAGAGCATATCTTTCTCGACACAATACAGCAGTGAATACTGTGAAGTTCCCGCGAACCGGCAAGAAATAGAGTTAGCCTTTTAAATTTAATGGCACTTGTTCGCCAAAGTACGGAGTGGATTTTCTTTTAATGGAAAAATAATATTTCGCTCTTTCGAGATACACTCCGCTTGCTGCGCGAGTTAATACGGAAACTTGTCTCGAAAATTATTTAACGTTTTGTCAAATGAAAACTTTTGCGAGCATGCGAAAATTTATTTAAATAAAAAGAGTAAATAAGCAACAGCCAGTAGATAAAATGGGGCTCACGTACTGTACCTTGATGCGGTAGTACTGTGATACCTCTTCGAGTTTTAGTATTAGGTCCTTACATATGAAATTGGCGTTTTGTATGAGAAGAACATAAAGTCGATTTTTTTTAAATCTAATATATATATTTAATCAAAGTATGTACCATTGCTATCTATGCACTTTTGCCACCTTATAGGTAGTTTATTGATCCCTTTACTAAAAAAGCCATTCGGACGGGAATCAATAAAATCTTTGAAAGCTCTTTGGACTGCCTCATCGGAGTTAAATTTTTTCCCTTGTAAGAAGTTATCCAAATTTCGAAAAAAATGGTAATCTGTTGGAGCAAGGTCCGGGGAGTAAGGTGGATGTCTTAGGCATTCCAATTGAAGCTCCTCTAATTTGGTAGCCGTTTGTTGTGCAGTGTGTGGTCTAGCGTTGTCCTGAAGCAGCAGTGGCCTAAAACGATTGACCAGCCTCGGTTGTTTAGCAGCTAGCTTTTCCATCATGGATTGCAGTTGCTGACAATAGATATCCGCCGTAATCGTCTGGCCAGATTTATGAAAGCTGTAGTGAACGACGCCGGCGCTAGTCCACCAAACGCTCACAAGTAATTTTTTTTGAGTCAATTTTCGTTTGGGGCAGGATTTGGCTGGTTCGCCAGGGTTCAACCATTGCGATGAGCGTTTCCGATTATCATACAGGATCCATTTTTCATCACAGGTAATGATTCGATTTAAAATCCCTTCATTACTGTGCCGGTTGAGTAATGTAACACAGCAGTCTACGCGCGTTTGTCGGTTTGCTGCACTCAATTCATGAGGTACCCACCTTTCAAGCTTTTTCACCTTCCCAATTTGCTTCAAGTGAACTAAAACAGTTTTATCACTAACACTGCAGCCCGCAGCTAGCTCGGACGTGGTTTGCGATGGATCCGCTTCCACAATAACCTTCAATTCTTCATTGTCAACTTTGGTCTCCGGCCGTCCACGGGGCTTGTTCTGCAGGTCGAAATTTCCAGAACGAACACGTTGGAACCAAAACCGCACTGTGTTTTCTTTTGCGACACCCTCACCGTACACATCATTAATCCTTCGAGCCGTTTCTGCAGCACTGGTGCCACGATGGAACTCGTACTCGTAAATAACGCGATATTTCAAGTTTTCCATTTTGTAAACAGAGTGGCGCAAAAAAAAAACCAAAAGAGAAAAAAACAAATGAATTACGATTTTCAAAACACAAAAGCATGAGTAAATAGCTGTATAAATTTGAAATTGGAATTTCTAACCAAAGAAGAGATATTTGAGATCAAAGTGGCCAGTACGACAAAACGCCAATTTCATATGTAAGGACCTAATATAACATATTATAGCCATTTTCATGTGGTTATAGTCCAGTCAATGAATAACCTAAAAGGGGGTGTAGAGTGCATGAGAGGGGACCTAAGCAATTTCTTCTGAAACTTGTTCAGGGTACTTAGGAAGTTAACATACTAAAAGTCCTGACGTCTCGGAGGTGAGCCGGAGTGGGGAGGGGGGGGAAAAGGTACCACTTTTGGGTTTTTCACTAATATCTCAGAAACGGTGCGTCATAGAAAAAAAAAATCTTCTAATAAATTAAAGCTCATAAGATTATCTAAAACTTTGGTCTTATTCAATTTTGCCGTATTCCTAACCGTTTCCGAGCCACACGCTCCGGAAAAGTTAATACTACAAAAAAAATCTTATCATATAATCATCCGGTCAAGTTAGACATAAAAATAGTGGTCAAATAACAATAATTCCGACAGAGCCAGATCTTCGTAGAGACCTTAGGTTTACCAGAAGGAATAAAGTGTCAAAAGTCCCCATCAATCCTATGTGTGCAACAAAAGTTATTCGGGGTCAAATATCAAAATTTGAGGTTTTTTGGATTTTTCTCGAAAACGGTAAGTTTTCTCAAAAATGAATTCAGGCCAAAGTTGTAGGTCTTAAAATTATCTACAAAAATGGTCCTTATGATTTTTTTCCTAAGAGTTAACATTCCTGAGATATCGCGATTCTAAGAGTCACATTATACATGATATGCACATAATCAGGCATATATATACATAATCAGGCAATTACAATTGTAGTTGCTGAAGATATTGATTTCTTTGTAGTTACTTCTTACTGCAAGGACTCCAATGGATAAAATAGTTTATTTTCTATAACTTCCTAACATTAACCGTTTACGCAGTGTACGCAACGGAAACTCTCAATATGGAACAAATTTTCCCATTTTTGCAACATTTTTCATTGATGCTCCTATTGTATTGGTCGTAGCGTGATGTTATATAGCCCATAGCCTTCCTCGATAAATGGACTATCCAACACAAGAATAATTTTTCAATCAGGACCCGTAATTTCTAAAAAACAAACACGTTGATCCCCTCCTTCGTTTCAGCGAAATGGCGATTGCCATAATTCTGTTGCGTACGCTGCGTAAACGGCTAAAGTCTCGCAAAAATCATGTATTGCGGAGTTGATCTCCTTTAATAGTTCTAAAAAATAATCCACAACAGCAAATACCTATCTCTAAGTTTGATTCGCTATAATTTTTTTATTATGGCAATCGCCATTTCGCTGAAACGAAGGAGCGGATCAACGTGTTTGTTTTTTAGAAATTACGGGTCCTGATTGAAAAATTATTCTTTGGTTGGATAGTCCATTTATCGAGGAAGGCTATGGGCTACATAACATCACGCTACGACCAATACAATAGGAGCATCAATGAAAAATGTTGCTAAAATGGGAAAATTTGTTCCATATTGAGAGTTTCCGTTGCGTACACTGCGTAAACGGTTAATGTTAGGAAGTTATAGAAAATAAACTATTTTATCCATTGGAGTCCTTGCAGTAAGAAGTAACTACAAAGAAATCAATATCTTCAGCAACTACAATTGTAATTGCCTGATTATGTATATATATGTGCATATCATGTATAATGTGACTCTTAGAATCGCGATATCTCAGGAATGTTAACTCTTAGGAAAAAAATCATAAGGACCATTTTTGTAGATAATTTTAAGACCTACAACTTTGGCCTGAATTTATTTTTGAGAAAACTTACCGTTTTCGAGAAAAATCCAAAAAACCTCAAATTTAGATATTTGACCCCGAATAACTTTTGTTGCACACATAGGATTGATGGGGACTTTTGACACTTTATTCCTTCTGGTAAACCTAAGGTCTCTACGAAGATTTGGCTCTGTCGGAATTATTGTTATTTGACCACTATTTTTATGTCTAACTTGACCGGATGATTATATGATAAGATTTTTTTTGTAGTATTAACTTTTCCGGAGCGTGTGGCTTGGAAACGGTTAGGAATACGGCAAAATTGAATAAGACCAAAGTTTTAGATAATTTTATGAGCTTTAATTTATTACAAGATTTTTTTTTTCTATGACGCACCGTTTCTGAGATATTAGTGAAAAACCCAAAAGTGGCACCTTTACCCCCCCTCCCCACTCCGGCTCACCTCCGAGACGTCAGGACTTTTAGCATGTTAACTTCCTAAGTACCCTGAACAAGTTTCAGAAGAAATCACTTAGGTCCCCTCTCATGCATTCTACAACTCCTTTATTGATTGGACTATTATTAAAATTAAGATAGTTTTGATTCACTCGGCCGCGAAAATTAAAATTTTATTTAGTATTTCGAAAATAGTATGCTAATAAAATAATTACATTTATGCCTTATGCAAATTAGTTTTGCGGGTATGTAACACTTATAAATTGTTTTTACGCATAAAAACTTCAGTCAAAAATACTCATTTACTCACATTTGTCCCGATAGCTCTGGATAAAATTAATCCCGGATTTGCAGCTATATTGGGACAAATATGCAGTAAATGAGTATTTTTTGACTAAAGTTTTTACTTAAAAATGCGAAATTCTAGAGATTTTGAAGTCAACATCTCCTGAGGATGTCCCGGTGTCAGGTGCGTCGGAGAAAGTGTTGGAAGATCGTGTGGGCGGTGTTCCTGCATATTGGGCCATACAGATTCTTATTTTCAAGAAGCGGATTGTAGCAAAACAAATTAATATGTCCTACTTCTCAAATTATAACTTCTTCATTTTTACCCACGACGGAACGGAGTACGGGTATATGAGTTTAGGGTGAGAGACCGTTTGTACATTACTCTATTAAAAAGATTTTATGTTTGTTTATATGTTAAATTGTTCACAAAAACCAATAATGCAAAAATATTTTTGTTTGTTTGTTTGTTTGTTTGTTTGTGCACATCAATGTTCCCATTTATTTTAAAAACGGCTTGACCGATTTAGATGCGGTTTTCTGTATAATGTTTGGTATTCAGCGGCAATGGTTCTTAAATAGTTCTTACGAACATCGATCACCAGGGGGCGCCATAAAATACATTTATATTGCAAACGAATGTTCCCATTTATTTCAAAAACGGCTTGACTGATTTAGATGCAGTTTTCTGTATAATGTTTGGTATACATTGGCAATGGTTCTTAGATAGTTGTTACGAACATCGATCACCACGGGGCGCCATAAAAAACATTTACAGTGCAAACGAATGTTCTCAATTATTACAAAAACGACTGAACCGATTTGGATACAGTTTTGTATAAAATATTAGTGAGTCATTGGCAATGGTTCGTAGATAATTGGTCTTGTGATTGAACAGCAGGGGGCGCCACAAAAAACGTCTCTTTATGACTTGGAAGGGATGATGCCTTCAAACGCTGCTAGAGGAGCTAATGGCTAGTTTGAAGATTAATTTTCATTTTTTATAATAATATAATTTAAATTACATTAATATATTAATCTAAAAACTATAAAACAAGTGGAAAATTAAAAAATTTTAAAACACCCACGACTTTTAAAGACTTGTAATTGAAAAAGGATTAAATATTTTTTTTGAAACTCCCCGACTAAAGGAAAGTAAGAACTAAGAACCTATCAGTATAATTACAAATCCAAGAAAATCCGTCGGAGCTGCCATTGCTATTTTCGTTTCCAATATCAATTAATGTAATTAGTAAGTATTGATAAACTGACGGTATATGAGAAGTATCAAGAAATTGAATTAGTCATCAACTAGTAAACAGCACCATCAACACCATCATAGGCAGAACACAGCAGCTCCGGCGGATTTTCTTGGATTTGTAATTATACTGATAGGTTCTTAGTTCTTACTTTCCTTTAGTCGGGGAGTTTCAAAAAAGTTATTTAATCCTTTTTCAATTACAAGTTTTTAAAAGTCGTGGGTGTTTTAAATTTTTTTAATTTTCCACTTGTTAAGAGGTGCTAAATATTATAAGTTCGAGCGGTTATCATTCGAGAATACTCTTAAGTAAAAGTTTAACGAGTCTTGAAAACTTGCAGTGCATATTATGACTTTGAATGATCAATTTAAATTCGAACGCTGAAAACTTCGTCTATCGATACAGCATGAAATTTTCATTCGCCATTTTTGAGCCTCAATAATTTAAATGCTCAGTGGTCAAGTGAAATGAATTTTAGAAACTGGAGCAATTTTCTGGCCAAATTTTTATCTATTCTAAAAGAATTTTGTTAGGAAAGCCTTGAGTTTACTTATAATATTATGATTCCGGTATATATTTATTTTAATGAAAATTGTAATTATAATAAAATAAGCAATTTTTTGGTAAAAATTGAGATAACGTTCACAATACTACTCTTGGGTTTCTTTTAAAAAAGGCAAAAATCACACTCAGTACTTTTATTTTGGCTAACTTAGACCTTACACAGTTTTGTCAAGTTTTGAGGTTTTTACGGCTTTGTCCGACTCAGGGACTTTATAATATGCAAAAGTAAAATATACATTATGGTACTAACAAGTTTATTTACATTTCAAACCACTGCGACCTCAGATAGATATAGGGTTGTCAAATGTTTGGAATAAAGAAAAACGATTCTAATTCATTTTATCGCTAGCGGCAAAATTATGAGTAAGACGCCCAGTGGTCGTAAATTTAGTAGCTAACTACGCCTTAACATAATTTATCTAATAAATCAAAACTCTGATTTTAGAGGCTCTCCAGATCACTTCTCCCTCACAGTCTAGCTATCTTAGTTACTGACTCATCAACGCTTAGACAAAACTACCTCAGATTTCTAAGTATAGGATATAAGACCTAGAAATATGATTTGCACATAGAATGTAACATAAACAAAGAAATAGATTATTAAACCTTAAAGATTTTTTAACATCGTTATTTTTAAGATACACACACAAAGGGCATTAGAAGAGATATTAGGTAAACGTGCAGTTCAAATATAATTCAAACGGCCAAGTGTGAGTCAAATAAATGCGTTAATCAAAATATGATTGAAGGGAGAGGTTTTTTTATGAAGTCTGATGGATAGCTATGATGAGGTCTGGGATGGAGCACGCTTTTTTAGTCAACTAACTAAAAAAATTTAGTCAACTGCTCAATTGAATTTTATTATTTGTGATGATTATTTTATGTATCTGGTGGCAGCCCTAAAGTCTTCGCAGTGGACTGAACGTAACGACCTTACACATCTACGAGTGGGTAGAAATTTTAAGAGCCCTCTTTTGCAAAGTAACACTCTCTCCGTTTGCTTAGGACCCGGAGCGCTCTGCCGTTACTCCCGCAGATTTCTACCACGAGATCCGTGTATAAAAATAGTCGAGATTGAAATCGAAAACCCGCATTTTAACTTCGAGTTACTGATGTAGAAATAGACCCTTTGACGACCTCCCTAGCACAATGGCGCGCGGAAGGATTCGAGTGGGAGGTCAAGGGATCGATTCCCACCACGGGGCTCTTTAGAACTTTATACTTTTTAAATTGGCTCAAGTCTGTTGTGGTGAGAGGCTTCATTTAAGCGTTCCGGTGCGATACAATGTAGAAACAGTTAGGAGGGAGTATTTACTTATTCCTAACGGTTTCTTTCAAGTTAGTACGATATCGTCTTCGGCTGCATCATCACTTGCCATCAGGTGAGATTGTCGTCAAGTACTAATTAAAAGGTTTTATTTTTTTTAAATTTTTAACAATGGAAAAAGAATACTTCTGAACCCAGGTACTAGCCAGGAATCTATGGATTCATAGAAATTCATAGAGGTCGGCAAGATATGGGTTACACTTGCGATGTTAAATTAACCTTGAGTCGCAATGCGTCGAATGCAAATGCATTAACGGGAATGACTCAAAATCTAGATTGCAATCAAATTCTGCTCCGTGGTTAGCCTGTGATAGGATTTGTAGAATTGTATTGAATAGTTTTTCATTTTTTCGGTATACCTTTATACCTGAAGGTATAGGTAGTCCAAAAATAGATTTTCTGTACCAAATCATGTTTGAAGATTTTGTATTGGAAACTCAGCTTGGACAAAACAGAAACTCAAAAATATTGAATGGAAGCAGGCGTTATTTTGCGGAAATCCATAATCAGTAGGAAAGACTAATTTAATTTGCTATAATCCGCTTCTTGAAAAGATTCTGTATGGTACAAAATGCAGGAACACTGCCCATTGACAACACAATGCGAAATCGTGGAGACTCTACGAAGAAAGTGTTGGAAAATTGTGTGTGGTGTTTCATGTGGGCAGTGTTCCTTCATAATTGTACCATACAGAATACTTTCAAGAAGCGGATTAAGTATAGCAAAACAAATTAGTCTTTCTTAGATACTCAAAAAGTTGTATTAACCTAATACAACTTTTTCGTTTGTATTTTATTCCTGTCATATTAGGTTTCACAAAAACTGCAACTGAAACTGTTTAGGTTTGCATAAAAATAGTGCAGTGTTTGAAATTGACTTATTGAATATCGCATAGCTATGAATATATTCATGATTTTTGGTATTTTTCCTCTTCTCTCTATATCTGCGTGATTGGAAGGACAAACTGTAAAAGCTCCTGCGTACTTGGCAACTTTTTACTAACTGCAATTTTATGCAAGTTGGGTATTGTAAACTGGTAATTGTATAATCGTCTTCTAACATTCAAAAGACTTTTAATATAATGTATCCCAGTCCAGACTCATTTTCGGTTATCGATGTCTCGAATCAACTTTGTACCGCAAACCATTGGGGCTTACAAGACATTATGGGCGCAGGTACCGATTCCTACGTCTAATCACATAAATTCGTGTATCGTGAATGAAAGTAAAAGTGGTGCTCGAGTCCTAATTGCTACTGTCCTTTAACGGCGTAGAAGCCGTATGTAAGAGATTTTGAATGAAGTTTTATTTAAAAACTATAAAGATAATTACTTTCAAATTTGAACGTCATGTATTTTGGGTCTTTAATCTAAAATCGCTTAGAAGCATAAACACGATTGGATAAAATTTTCTCGATAGAAAGTTCTCCCAAAAGTTGCTCTAAAATCTCAGTTTTTCTAATTTTTATCGGAAAATTACAATGATTTTTTAAATTGTAATTTTTGTTTTAATGTGTCGGCAATAATAATTTCGTAAAACGCTTAGAAACAGATTTTTGATAACTGGCTTAGTTTTTCAGTAATAAGGTAAAAGGTCGTTTTTTTATGTTATATTCTTCCGCGACGTTGCATGTCGCACCTGCCTACGTATCCGTGAGCGTGAGAAAGGCAAATATAAATTCAATAAATCCCCTTAATTTTATTGATTGCCACAATTAGCATTTTTTTCGCCTAGCTGATTGTTTCCCCATATTAATACGTCAAATGAGTTGCACGACTAAGTTGCGGCAACTAATTTGCCTAGTGCGTCTAAGACTCTAAAGAAAAACTTTGTGGTGAAGGTAACCTACCAAATTAGTTGTATATTTTTAATCAAACTAAAAAAATCTGCATTATAAATAATCTATCGTCTACAAAAAGTTGATCATACCTATATACTTGAAGTTCTGAAATATTTTATTCTATGCTATAGAATAAAATATGCTAACATAGTGACGCACGAAACAAGAGTCGTTGCGTCTAGAACTTGCAGTATCATAGGAACTCACCCAAGCTAAGAAATAAAATAGAGGTGAGAATACAATAAATCTAACAATTGGGAGCTACCGTTTAACGTTCAACTATATACTTTAATCTCGTGAGGAGCACAAATGCAGCGGTTGAAAAGAGTGGCGATCTTCTAAGGCCAGTTATTAGAGGACCCACATAACAATACTAGTTTAACTTTATTGTACCTATTTTTGGTTCCAGACACGGACGATTTTGTAGAAAATCCTCTGAGGGATAATGAAAGGAGTTTAGTTCAATTTAAGTTCCTTTATTTAACACATGTTTTGCTACAATCCGATACTTGAAAAAAATCTGTATGGTTAATGGTACAATGCAGGAACACCGCCCACATGAAACCCCACACAATTCTTCCAACACTTTCTTCGACGCACGTTTCGTCCCGACACCGGGACATCCTCAGGAGATGTTGACATCACAATGCGATGAATGTTTTCCGGTGTTAGAGTGTTTTTTTTTATCGTATTTAGGTATATATTTTTATCAGAACTTACCATAATACAAGCTATCGCTTACTTTGGGGCTAGATTGCGACACGTGAAATGTCCTGATAATATATTTATTATGTTTTTTAACCGACTTCAAAAAAAAGGAGGAAGTTCTCAATTCGTCGGAATCTTTTTTTTTTTGCACCAGTAAAACGCACCGCCAAGCGACCGGTGCTATATAGGGTTACTCATACTCCTTCCAAGTTAGTACGATAACATCTTCGGCTGCATCGTCACTTACCATCAGGTTTGTTTGTCGCAGTCAAAAGTTTCAGTGGATACAAAAAATTGCAGTCAAGTCAGTACTGGAAAGACGAAAGTGGATTATTTCCATGGCGCCGTTTTTCGTGCCATCAGAGTTTTGATAGATATAATATTTTTCGATTGGTTCCAAAGATAAAACTGATGAAAACGAATCTACGTGCTCAATAAAATATAAGCATAAGTCAAACGGGTCTGCAATAAAAATTTTTCGAGTCAGCGTATACTCTAGTTTTGTTGAGCATAAAATCCGCAAAATGGAGCCCAAGACAATACTGGACCTTTCCTAAATATAATATTATATTAAACGCGGTTAGGAACACAATTTCGATATAAGCAATAAAAAAAACATCAGATGCTACTTGTTAAGATTTACTATATTTTTATTGCCTTTGTGTGACTGCCATCTTGATAAATAAACTGGAATGGGTATTTTCCGATAAAATAAAAAATGGCAAAGCATTATTTTTCCGAAATAATTTTCTCTATCTTATATTAGTCGAGTAGGATAGGCAAGGTTCAAGATCTTGACTGTATATTTGAGATTTAAAGCGTTTATTTCTTCATTCCTTTTTGGAAGTTACTAGATGTATTTTTCTAAGTAGGTACTAGATACATAGAACCAACGCATCGATCTTGAGACAACTCAGAATAACAAAAAGGCTATCAACCACCTGCCTACAGAGGATTCTGGAGTACTTCGGTCACATTGCCCGAAGAGTAGGTAGCAACGTGGAGAAATTGGTTGTCACCGGCAAAGTGGAAGGAAAGAGACCTCGAGGACGGAGCCCGATGCGTTGTTCGGACCAAATCCGCATCGCACTCGACACGAACGTCCACGATGCTCTACACGTCGCAGCGAACAGGGCAACATGGCGCGACATCGTCCTAAAGAAAGTCGTCAATGGAAGGGCTCCCGACCCTCAGTAATGAGGAACACGATGCAGAGAGAGAGAGAGACTAAATACATATCATGTGAAATGATTTTATAGTGATAGGTCTAGGATTTATTTTTTACCCATGTATGTTTGTTTATTCTGGTAGAAGCTTGCAACTCAATTTTAAATCAGATGTCTTCAATCGATTGAGCAGAAATTTTGTATACACGTTTAGTTTGGATGACAATACATGGTGATGCTAGCTGTATGACGTCATTTTAAATCCAATATGGCGCAACGCATAAGATGGTGGACTAGTGATTTTTAATGCACATATGCAATATGCGTATCAAATAAAAAGGTTACAATTTACTGAGAAGAAAACGGGTAAATTGCCTTATTTGCTTGTTTTTTAATATTTTTTTTCACCGATTTGCGCCAAATAAATTGCCTGATAAATTCTTGTGTTTTTAGGGTTCCGTATCAAAATGGTAAAATGGAACCCTTATGGTGCGACTTTCTCCATCTGTCTGTCCGTCTGTCTGTCCGTCACACGCGATTATTTCAGTAGCTACCGGACCTATCGATATGAAATTTGGAATGGTTGTGTATATTAGTGGCCCAATGACACTGGAATAAAAAAAAATGGAAATTATTTTTGTTCTTATTTAAAAAGGGGGGAAAATCGGAGGGTTGAAATTTAAAAGTGAGATAACTGTACTGTGTGGGGTATCATATGAAAGGGTTTACTTTTTACATTCTAAAACCGATTTTTAATTATTTTTAGTCATGATAGTTTTTGATTTATCGGGGAAAATGTCTAAAAAAATACCGTTTCCCCCCCCTTATCTCCGGAGTTTACCAATCGAAAAATCTCAAATAATTATGGTCAATAGGAATTTACGTATATTTTACAGGAAAACTATAGCCAATGCTCTAACTATCATAGTTTTTTTGATATTAACAATAAACCTCTACAAACAAAGTTAGTTTTGCGGTTCATTAACAAAGGTAATTATTACCGTTTTACATCTTTGGTCGTTACAGTTTTGGTCGTGTTACATCTACATTAGTACGAACGAATCTTAAAAGTACCTAGCTATAACTACCTAAGCTTATTTCTATACATATTTAGAATAAAATATTTATCATAAGCAATTGTGGCTAAGATTTTAAATGAAAATCCCTCATACTTATAGGGTTAAACGCACGCAAGTTCTTCTAAGTACTCGTCGTCAAATAAACATATTGGTTTTTGCCTGATTGTTTTGCTTCAGTACTTCTTGAGTACGGAACCCTCGGTGCGCGAGTCCGACTCGCACTTGGCCGGTTTTTTTTAATATTTTTTTCACCGATTTGCGCCAATGTGAGCAAGCGACTATTAAATAATAACTCAAAAAATATTCAGATCCGTTAATTTGCTGTGACATTAATTGACTGTGGCAAAAGACACATCATTGGCTATATATACCACAAGCGTTCCGTCCCCTGACCAAGTAGTAGAATCCTTGGTCGCCCCAATTCACGCCCCAAGAGTTTTTGATGATGCAGTACCGGTTTTAGTGTCGACTGAAAATAAAGAAATATGTCTAAAATATCGAAAATTCATTATTTTTGATGACCTCTCTGACGCAGTGGCGCGAGGTTGGATTTGAGTGGGAGGTCACGCGTTCATTTTCCGCGTGTTTTCCTAGGGCTACTTTACTATTTTATAATTACCAAATTAGCTCAGGTTTAGTTACCATCCTACCCGCAAAGATGCACCATGATTTAGCGGTCGGGCGCGATGATGTGCAAAAACCGTTAGGGTTGAGTTTACTTACCCTTCTAAGTTAGTATAGCGTTATATCAGCGGTTACCTGATCACTTCTACCATCAGGTAAAAACGCAGTCAAGTACTAACTTGCAAACCTGCTTTCCGCCTATTATTGATGCCTATGTAAGGATAAAGATTTGCATTTCATTTCATTCATTATTTAAGCTATCTGCACTCCTTCGTCATATTCATATTCTATACATCTCCGGACACGCAATAGCGATTCCTTTTCATTTCTAGCTGACCTGATAAACGTTGTTTTGCCATTAAGGATATTAAATATAATTGACGAGCTACTCTCAGATCTACCGAACATATACAGAAAATTTCATAACAATCGGTCGAGCCGTTTCGGAGTTGTGTGGTAACAAACATGAGACACGAGAATTTTATATATAACAGAAGTTTCGGTAGGCACCGATTATATATTACAGAAGAAGAAACTTCGGAAGGCAAAGACCTATAGCACTAAAAGCCCAACAGGCACCGCAACTCCGCTGATCCTTTACAGGGGAGACCACCTTCCTCTCCCTCCAGTCCCATATTTCCGGAAATATCCCATTTTATTTACCGCCTGCAAACCCCTCAAAACAGTAATATTGGCGAAACTTTGCTAAGGTTTGGATCAAGTATTATATAACTATTGACGAAAGACAAAAAGTACATCAAGATTAATATCTGGTACATGATCGAGTATTAAACAATCCTAACATTTCGTTCTCGAAATTTTCACATCTAAAAAGAAGATATTTGTAAGGGTTCATCCACATTTGCCGTAAGGCAAGTTTAGATTTTGCATAGAGCTAAAGTGTCGTATAAAGTTTTGATGTAATCTCGAACATGTTCTGAAGTGTTAGTACCCACTTATGATGTATAAAGTCTAGTTTCCTTTTCTCAAATAACATAGCAATCCACGAATTCGATTAGTAGATTGAGTCCGTCCTTTTTCTTCGTTCGATCTTCTATTACATTATAATCCAAAATGTTCAGGCAGGGTTATTAAAAGGACCGGCCCTTTTTGTCGTTTTTCATTAATGATCCACTTCTATTAGTCATAGTGTGATGTTGTAGCCTTCCTTGATAAATGGACTATCTAACACAAAATATTTTTTTCAATTTGGAAGTAGTTTCTGAGATGGCTAATCTTCAAACAAACAAAGATTTGTGACTTGTTCGGCCCGTCAGAGTATTTAGTTCTTGCTCTTGGTGCATGGAGCAACGACACGGTGTTGTTACTGCGCTCGGAAAGGTAGGTCATCCTATCGCTACAGCACCACAGCAATATGGATACGCATTTTGCGATGCCAAAAAGACAAATGGAACGAAATCAAAAAATGTATGAAAAGATCGCTAAATTGGTCACGTGACATACGCGTATTCTAATTTTTTTTTACATTTCGTTCGAAAGCGACGCATTAGCAATCTCCACCCCTTAAATGGCGCATGGCTGGGACATATTGTTATGGCTAATCGTAAAGCTGCGGTTTAGCGGCAACGCTGCGGGCTGCGGTACCGCGCTGTGTCAATGTGGCCACGCCCTTACCGTTTGGTATCCGAACGATGCTGATGGTTTACGATGTTGTCTGTTTATTGCCATTTCTGTTTAACTGCCGCCGTCGCGTTCGACATAGCTCCCGGATTTACGGGATTTTTACAGTTCAAAGTTATTTATTGCTAAAAATGAAAACGTTAATGCTTTATCCACGTTGCGATTATGGATTCGCCATAAATAATAACATTTTTGACCGATTTGAGAGAAGGGAGTCATCCAGTTTTTCTATTTCTTTAATTTTATCGGAGTCGTAAATACGTAAAAATAAGTGTCGTTAATAATTGATTTCCAAATACACTAAGAACTCATTTCTTGATACGTGGCTTAGTTTAAAGGGTTCCGTACCTCAAAAGGAAAAACCGTACCCTTATGGGATCACTTTGTTGTCTGTCTGTCTGTCACCTTTATTTCAGTAACTACTAAATTATCAACATGAAATTTGGAATCGTTGTAGATAATAGTGGCCCAACGTCATTGCAAACTAATAAAACTAAAATTGTTTTTATTTTTATTTAATAAGGAGGGAAAATCGGGACGTGAAACGTGAAATTTCAAAATGAGATAACAATATTGAGTAGGGTATCGTATCGAAGGGCGTTACTTAAACAGACTTTTAATAATTTTAATGCTTCAAAGTTTTTGATTTATGAAAAATGTCGAAAAAAAATCACCATTATTCCACATATTTGTTGAAATTTGTAAAAACTAATGAATGTTGATAAATAGATTAAACCTATACGTACGATCGTCTGTCTGTGGAGGTTTAATTGAAGAACTCATAAGTTCTACATAACACGTGGAAGGGTTAATCATAGCAATTTGTGCTGATTGTGACCTGCGAGAGTTCTAGCTTCAATCCTCATGGCTATCTGAAAGATAAGTTTTAATTGATCAATTTAAGTTCAACCACCCGACCCGTAGGGTTGCCATTAGATGAGATATGCCGATTATATAATTATTTTACTATAGTGTAAGACAATGGTATAGGAACACACCTGCCGAAAGTTCAGTCGCCTTAGACATATTTAACGTTACTTGAAATATATTACAGCTGGATTTAAATTGGGAAAATTAAAGTTTCTCATGGACATGGCTAGGTACGACTGACGTCTTATTCACAAAGCGAAAACTCTGGTGCTCTCCGAAACACGGTGTGGAACAATCAGCTATGGCGTCAGCGCGTTAGTTACTTTAATAAGCGCGTACACGAGCGAACGTATATGTACATTATCGGAGGATAATCATGTACCTACTGAATCCGTGGGATGCGTTTTCGGTAATCAATTATTGACATACGGAACACACATCTTTTGAGGAGGCTCGCTGAAGAAGGTACTTGACTTCAGATAGGTTAGGATTCAACGCCTCGATGACAACATCTTTCAAGTTATAAACATGTTCCAAGCGATACTTAAAATGATCAACAATGGTCTTCGGATCCATTATTCATAATTTTATGACTTGAAATTTATCGTTTTTAATTTTGAATCATTCGACAACCATGGCCACGATCTTTTAACAGTTTAAACGTTCAACCATATCTCCTGAGGGAGCGCCCGCGAGGTAGAGTTAGTATTTATAGCGCCGCTCGCTCATTACCTGCGACGTGCTTCCAACGAATTCCCTCCACAGATAATAATATTTCATTGCTGTATTAATGACTTCAGTAGGTACTTACTTGAAGACTTTGTCGTGTGGTTTAAAAAGCTAAGAGTTGTTAGAGCAGGTGGGATGGATGGACAAACGAAAAATCTCCCAAGTAATTGTATACTTATTAGTATAAACTAATTATACTTCTTTTCCTTCTCTAATAATTATAATATTATACACGTGCCATATTTTTTGTTATTAAACTCCTCCGAAACGGCTCGAGTCTCGACCAATTGTTATGATTTCTGTGTAATTTTTTATATTCATAATGGCAAAACAACGTTTGCCGGGTTAGCTAGTATTAGTGTAAAATACTAATGGAAATGCTTCGTCGGAAGACCACAGATTGGATAATAGTTACCATAAGACCGTTGATCGTAATTCGTACATTGCTACATCTATGTACGTACTTGGTACTTGGTAGAAATGATTCTTCTTCTTGAACTTATACTGTTAATTATACTGTGTGTGTGTGTATGTTTGTTACCTACTACGCCACGCTGCGATTTTTCAACCGATGTAGCTGAAATTTGGCATAGAGATAGATAATGCCCTCGATTAAGACAATAGGCTTATTTTATCTCGGAATCAGGTTTTTACTAATTCACTCAGTTCATCTCACTTGTTACCTGTTTATTACAGTTAAACTAATTCAATGTACTCGTTGACTTGCTTAGTGCAGAAACGAACGTCGATATCAGCCTTGAGCCATATTATAGTCATAAGTCCAACCAACCAACAAACGAGGCAATAGAGGACTTAAACAATGTATCCCTTAATACCTTCGTGAAACATTTTCATTGCACAATCGATAACACGCCATGATGGATTCGTCCCAAGCTTTGCCCCATCAGTTAAGCTTATTTATGAAAATGTCTTGGAAATTCTTGCGGGAATTTTTTTTTAGATAAAGATTATCTTTCGTGCTGGTTATATCTTTCATTTGCATCGATAACTCGTGGAAATTAATAATTGTAACCACATTAATAAATAAACACGTTTACGTAACGATAAACCAGTACCTATCAAAGGTTGAAAATACTCAATAGGCCGTGTTACTTAGCCTATAGCTCTATATCTTATTGATTTGGGAAATCAGGGTTCGAATCCAATGCAAGCGTCTCTGACTTTTCGGAGCTGTCTCTATGGCAACATAGCACATCTTCCAAAAATGAATTATCATAAAATTATAATCTGCTTGTCGGACAGTTCCCAAAATGTTCTCAAAGGGTTGTAAAGCTTTCCACCCTATAACTACTTACCAAGTGTTTAGGTTATGGTAATAGCTACAATACTTTGTTTTGAAATCTCTTGTTAACGAAATCTACAATTGTAAAGCTAATGCAAAACACAAGGAAGGTATTCTGAGCTGCCAAGGTATTTCTTTATAATGCTAATGTAAAGTCTCTCCGAAATTACATCGCCAAAAGAAACACTCAAACAAAATTACTCACCCGGGACTGAAATAATTACGTAAAAGTGTACAGGTAAAGTACATTATAAAAAAATGATTGAATAAAGTTTAATAAAATGATCTTTACGAAATAACGCCCTTCTCACTTACGGGCATGGAAAATCACTCATTTCAGGAGAGGCTCGGTACTTATAGTTTATTAAATTTGGAGCTTTTGACTAGGTATAATTTAAATTATCTCTCTTTATGATAATTGAATCAGAAGCCTTTATACTAGTGTACTAGTACAGTTAATGTTGAACCTATTAGTTGATTAGGTTGTAGAAATAAGCAGAGATAACGTAAAACTTGCTTTAATATTACTATTATAAGATTACAATGGCGGTTATAAGTAGATACACACTAGCAACGGCTTATAAAGTAGCAAGACGAAACGCAGAGAAAAAGAAGGGTTGAACAGAAATGTGACGCGTCTTTTATAGCCAGCTGATTTTGACAGTTCAACATGGCGTCGGACACAGATTCATAATACAAACTTTACACAGATTAAACAGCGTTTATGGTTTATAAACGACATACTTTCCAACATTTGCCCTTAAACCAAAACGTTGTTTATCAACAAAGGTTAATTTTACTTAGGTGATGCTTGCCAATATACATCTTTTATATTATTATATACATTAAAGTCAATAATCAAATACAACAAAATATGACTTAACGCAAACATAGCTTAATACTTTAAAATCAATAAAAGTTATACAAGCCAATACTTATGTTATATAATTATTAATAACATAACTAAGCTCTTACCCTTTAACCTTTAAATTTAATTGAATCACAAAGTTATTAAACTTATCTTTAACCAAAGCTTTTGTGAGAATGTCAGCAGTCATTTGTTCTGTGTTGAGATATTTTATATTAATTAAATTTTTACAGACAATATCTCTAATGAAATGATGTCTCATGTCGATATGTTTTGTTCGAGCATGAAACATTGAATTCTCACACAATCTTTGCGCAGATTGGTTATCATTATACAAAGTTATTACAGAATTTAACTTTAAACATTCCATGAAAAAATTTCTTATAAACAAAGCTTCCTTACAAGCATCAGAAAGTGCCATATATTCAGCTTCTGTACTAGACAATGCAACCGTTTTTTGTTTTCGGCTTTCCCAAGATACTACAGATTTTCCTATCTTAAACACGAAGCCTGTATATGACTTTCTATCTACATCACATGATCCCCAATCAGCATCTACAAATCCACTTACATTCAAATTGGATTTTTCGAAAAATAAGCAATAATTTAATGTGCCCTTAAGGTATCTTAAAACGCGTTTTGCAGCTTTCCAATGAACTTCAGAATAGCAATCGTTGAACTGACTCAAGTAACTCACCGCGTGAGCTATGTCAGGTCTGGTGCATACAGCGAGATACATAAGATGACCAATGAGGTTTCTGTATTCACAGTTTTCAGATATTTTCTCTGCTCTATTAAGCTTAATTCCGACCTCCATTGGTGTGCCAATTGGCTTGCAATCTTCCATCTTAAATTTTTTCAAAATATTCTTTATGTACGTACATTGATCCAAAGTAATATTTCCGTTTTCCTTGCGGATTCGCATGCCTAAGAATTCATGAGCTGCTCCAAGGTCTGTGATCTCGAACTCTCTCATCAGTTGGTCCTTGATCTCCTTCTTGTCTCGAGCTGAGGATGTAAATAATAATATGTCATCCACATATACAGTAACTATAGCAAGCTTTCCATCTTTGGATCTAAAATATACACAAGGTTCAACAGAAGATTTCTGAAATGACATTTTCTTTGTCAATACTCCACTTATTGTATCATACCAACATTTTGCAGCTTGTTTCAGACCGTAGACGGATTTGTTTAACTTATATACTTTGTATTCCTTCCCCTTTATAACAAATCCTTCTGGTTGAGTCATAATAACATCATCATGCAAATCTCCTCTTAAAAATGCAGTTTTTACATCTAACTGATCAATATTCAGATTATATTCAACTGCCAAGGCTAATAACATTCTAATCGTTGAATAGCGAACTACAGGAGCAAATGTTTCTTGGTAATCTATGCCATACCTTTGTGTGAAACCTTTTGCAACAAGACGTGCTTTATATCTTAATATTTTTCCATTAAGATCTCGTTTTATCTTAAAAACCCACTTGCATTTTATAGGCCTTTGCCCTTCTTCTGGATCAACTAATTTCCAGCAGTTATTTTTATTAAATGAATCATACTCATCTTGCATTGCGGCACGCCATTTGTCTGCATCTTTGCTGTTCATCGCCTCTTGTACTGTCATCGGCTCATCGGTGCTGCAGCTCAGCATACAGCTCATGAAGCCGGACTCGCCGAGGTCGACCATGCTCTCGAAGCTCGGAGGGTTTGTGTCTTCAGAGCATAGGGATGAGGTGCCTGGAATGTAAGTTTCATCCAAGACGTTATCTGTACTTGGACCTGATGATTCGCCGTTGCCAGTGTCATTCAGTGGTTCGTGTATCTCAATTATATTTCCTGCCGTCTTTGTCTCTTCCTTGACTTAGTTATTATGTCATCAGAAAAACATTCTAAAGACTCAGCAGTACACTGACCATGGAGTGACTCTGACTCAGGCATGTGGTTGTCTGACTGTTGCATTGTATTGTCTGTGCTGTCATTTTTGACAGTATTTTGTGACAATGGAATGCTTATAATATCATCATATGACATAATATTATTATTATTTAAACAATTTGAGTGAAATTTATTCTCAAAAAAGACAACATCTCTGCTTTTAATGCAAGTAGTTGGGTTTTCTGGGTCTACCAGCCTGTAGCCCTTGCTTTCCTCACAGTATCCAACAAAAATATACTGTTTACTTTTTGAATCTAATTTCTTTCTGTTATGTATTAAGGCATATGCTACACAGCCAAAAATTTTAAAATGACTTATGTCTACCTTTTTTCCAGTCCATTTTTCATGAGGTGTCGCCCCCATGACGGCTTTGGTAGGAGTTCTGTTCTTGATATACACGGCTGTATGCACTGCTTCTGCCCAGAAGCGGTCGTCCAGCCCAGCATCCTGCAGCATACATCTTACTTTCTCGATGATCGTGCGGTTCGCACGTTCACTGACCCCGTTTTGAGCTGGAGAGTAAGGCACTGTTGTCTCGTGCACAATGCCATGCTGCCTCAGGTATGCCTGTAATTGATTATTAATGTATTCACGACCATTGTCACTCCTCAACCTTTTAATTTTCTTCCCTGTTTGGTTTTCCACCAATGCCTTAAATGTTTTGAAGTTCTCGAAAACTTCATTTTTGCTTTTTAGAAAATAAACAAAAGTCCTTCTTGTGTAGTCGTCCGTGAATGTTAAAAAGTATTTGGCTCCCCCTAACGAAGGCGTTGAGAAAGCACCGCATAAGTCTGTGTGGATAAGGTCTAAAATACTTTTTGACCTACTTGCAGACTTCTTAGGAAATGGTATTCTGGTTTGCTTCCCCTGCACACATGCTATACATGATTGAAAATTATTTTCATCAAAGTCAATACCTGTGGCCATCCCATTCTTTAATAAGTACATACTTCTAGAGTTGAGATGAGCGAGCCGCCTATGCCATAGCTCCTGTGTTTCTTTACAGGTGGATGGTTCGCCTCTCGAGGTTGACGACATCAGTCCCACCTCATTTGTCCCTGTCATCCCGGAAACCTGTGAACTTAATACAGTCTCTGACACAGAACAAAGAGAATATCTGGCACCATCCGAAGCTGAGATCCTAGGTACAGATCCTAATGTTTTTAATTGATAAACATTATTGACAAGACGGGCTGTAGCCACAATATTATTAGTATTACAATCTACTATTTGACAACATTTTGAATCAAAAATAATTTTGTGTCCTTTTTTAGTTACTGAACTAACAGACAAAAGATTTGTTGTAAGATTTGGCACAAAATATACATTAGTTATAGTTTTTATACAGTTTGGTAATCTAATTTTTATATTACCTTTACCAATTGCCGACAACTTGTCTCCATTTGCAATGTTGACATCAATCGGGTGTATTTCGGTATACTCCGAGAATAGTTGTCTATTATTGCTGAAAGAGTTCGTCGCACCGGAGTCCAAGACCCATGCGTCCTGCTGCACGCCTGCGGAGAGAGCTGTGAAGAAGGTTCCGTTCTTACTTGTACCGGTGTCCTTGTTCTTGCTAGCTCCGGGTCCTTGGTTCTTGTTGTTAAAACACTCTTGCGACTGAGTCTTCTTATTATTATTAGCTCGCGGGCAATATTTTGAAGTATGTGCTAATTGCTTGCACCGGAAACAGCGAACAAACTTCTTTGTAGTCAAAGCTGTCTCACCTTCATTGCTGGTACGCCTTTGATCCTCTTGAAGTAATTTAGCCTTCACGATGTCACTTGATAGTTTGACATTATTGTTCTCAAGTGTCATTATTAACGGATCATAGTCCCCGGGTAGGCCACTTAACATAATCACGGCGACAAAATCATCGTCGAGCGGTGATCCTATGTCACTGAGTTGTTGTGAAGTTTCTATAATTTTTGATAAGTAACTGTTCATATTCACACACTCAGAATATTTCATAGAGAACAAAGTTCTAAGCAGTCCTAACCTGCGACTCAGGCCTCTGTCTTCATATGCTTTGCTCAGATTATCCCACGCTTCTCGCGCTGTCCTGGCTGTCCGCACATGTGGATACGCTGCTGTACTCACGCAAAGACAGATTTTTGCGAGCGCCTTTAAGTCTTGCTTCTCGTCCACGCTGCCCTCAGAAGTAACACAATTCCATAGGTCTTCGTGAATTAATAACATTTTTACCTGGAATTTCCAGTTGTGGTAATCTTGAACCCCCTTTAGTTTCTCTACGGGGCCGACGATTCCATATGAGTTGCCGTTCGTAGACGCCGCCATGTTCCACGTGGTCACGTTTTAATTTTTAACGCGCCTAATTGCAAGAAAATTTTTACGTCGCGGTACGCGCGGGTGCACATAACCTGTTGAACCTATTAGTTGATTAGGTTGTAGAAATAAGCAGAGATAACGTAAAACTTGCTTTAATATTACTATTATAAGATTACAATGGCGGTTATAAGTAGATACACACTAGCAACGGCTTATAAAGTAGCAAGACGAAACGCAGAGAAAAAGAAGGGTTGAACAGAAATGTGACGCGTCTTTTATAGCCAGCTGATTTTGACAGTTCAACATGGCGTCGGACACAGATTCATAATACAAACTTTACACAGATTAAACAGCGTTTATGGTTTATAAACGACATACTTTCCAACAGTTAATAGCCAGGAATCCGAAGAAGGGATATAAATAAAAAATAGCTGACGATCTAATCCTAACGAACATAATTACAGAAAATTTCATGACAATCCGTCGAGCCGTTCAGGAGGAGTTTGGTTACAAAAATTGGCACAAGAAATTTTATATATCAGAGAAGATGATATTGTACTGATGGTATAAGGTATATGAATATTATAGTACAACTGGGGGAGGTGTCTCTTATAACACATACTGTCTAGCACAAGTTTGTAGCAGGTAAGGTACTCGTACCCTAAAACAACATGAATACAAAACAGCATTTAATTCAGCCTGACGCAGTTTGTTCAAACACCTGCAGGGTAGCTGTGAATCTGCTGACTACCTCGTTCCTGGATGGTTGCCGTTTTTTTCAAAGTTAAAGCTTGCTGCAGCGTTTCACACTTTACGGAGCCGTTATTCTTTTACGACACCATTATGCAAAGCCGATGGGTACCAGTAAAAAAGAGGCTATGACTTTTGAAAAAGCGACTTTATTGTGTAGCCTATATAAGTGGAGTCCAACCTTTAGTCTACACCATAGCGTGAGTAAAATATGACCATGTACACGGTAAGCATTAAAATAAAAGTACTTGCCTGTGTCAGCAATCACTAAATATTATAGTAGCCTGCGTAGCCACATTCTTAGAGTAGTAGAAATTACGTAGCCTACCTACGGTGTAGCCGGCGTAGCGAGGATTCTTCGTAGCCAACACCTCCGCGTAGCATATACCGTATCCCGCGTAGCCTTTACCTACAGTGGTCGAAAAGTTTAACACGTAAGACGTGTAGCCTACAATTACAGTTTTTAGACTTTTATGTACTTTTGGTCTAGGTGAAAGAATAAACGTAAAATTGTAAACTTGAATTGATTAAAGTATTTTCCAACTTAATGCAAATCATTATTGAAATTGATTCGGTAGTTTTCAAGATAATATTGGTATAAGCGTACTTTGAAATCAGTTTAACTTGTTGTTTATCTCTTGTTTTATCGTTAGATGCACCTTTCAAATCGTCCTTAGACAGGATTTGAGCCTCCAAATCTTTATTTTTCAATTATCTATAGGTACAACTAGTCGCGTTAAATGTCTGAATGGCTCAATTGATTTCCTTGTAATAAGGTCTAAGGTCAACAATCGTATTCGCTTTACCCGCAAGGTCATGGCCCCGGTGGTAACGCGAAAAAGTGTCTACTAAACGCGAAAATGTAATAGTTTTACACGCAGCTTTCATTCTCGTGTTTAATAGAAGAGTGTAGAGCTTAGTTTCATATAGTTTTATATCACGTACTTAGTTCAAAGAGAGTTTTCGAGAAATTCTGGTTTTTCCTATATGCTGTTTTTTTAAGTTTTCTAGTCTCTACATTGAATGGCTCTTATATTAGAGGTACTAGTAGAAGCGGTCATTTCTAAGCTTGTTTGCCGAAAACTTATCCCAGACACGTAGGTACTTAAACCTGCAAAGGTAGATCGGATACGTATTGAAATAGACGATCTTTTGAAATAGTTTCTTTTTGGAGGGAATCGCGCAGGCGAAAGAAAATGATTTTTTTTCGTAACGAAGATCCCGTCACGAAGAACATCTACGAAAATCTAGACTGAAAATTTCTCTTACTAGTCACTAGTAATTGATAGATATACATTTAGTATTGAAGTCATTAGTGCTATGAAACTGAAGGCAGCACGATCTATCGAGCGATGGGTTAATTTTTATTCAAGTCTGAGTATGAAATTGGCGACGACGAAGCTAATGACCTTATTGAATTAACATGGTAGAGTATACCAGTTTCTACAGAGAATCCTACTAAAATGCTAAACCTCTTTGCGGTAAATCTTTTGCTGGTGGGAACTACCTACCCAACCTGGCCGGAAGCCTCTCAAAACATTTGACGTAATTAAGGAATTATAAATTCCACCCATTTACGTCGTTGTTGATTCGCAGATCTTCAACTCTACAGCGACAACCGATAAGGAACCTGAAAATATGGCCATTAGAATATTATATTTTACGCATACCGTCTTCATACAAAATAGTACTTTTCAATATATAAGTGCGGAAATTATGTCATTTCTTTACGAGTCTCGGTTTATTGACACAAGCCTTAGGCGCGTGTCAACAATAGAGACGAGTGGAAATGACAATTCCGCACGAGCTGAACGACGTTTTTTAACACATTTGCGAAATGTCAAATTTTCGACTAATTTCCACACATGGTGGAAACCGTCTCCATGGAAACGTACGTGCAGACTACTGCAAGTATAGTAATCTGTGGCAGAGACCGCGGTCTATAGACAATACTGCGGGCGGCGTGCTACTGCGCTGTCGGTGTCAAAACATACATAGATAGATAAAGACTTTATTGCACACCACAGAATAAAAATGTAAAAAAGAGGAAATAATGAAAACACGAACTTAGGGGTACAACTTGGCGGCCTTATCGCTACATAGCGATTTCTACCAGGCAACCAATGGCATGAAAGAATATTTTACATTGACACCAGCATTTTTGACACCGGCAAACTGGCGACACTTCTTCTTGCTGCCCGCCGCTGCCAGGGTATAAGGTCTATTACAGCAACACAGTATTTCATGTCAGTACAGCAGAGCAGTTTTCTCATGGAGGGCGCTGCAGTGCGCAACGTAAACATTGAGTCCGTATTTCTTGTCGATTTAAAAATAGTTATAGTCAATTTTGAAAGTAAAACGCATATAGTTATTTGAAAATAGTGCAAGAATAAAGTGATCATCCATAATTCTTCTTGAATAACTCAAAACTAAGCATTGAAACAGTGAAAATTCGATTCGGCGAAAGTGCGGCAAAATCACGGCAGTGATTCTTATGTGTCATAAACTGCGTCGCGGTACTACTTTCAAACCAAAACAAAAGTGAATTGTAAAGTGAATTGTCGAAAATTATATGCAACAAGTGGCAAGTACCATTATTCAAAAACTAACCTAGAAAATTTTTCTTACAATACCTATACTGTTAATCATTGTTGGTGTCGGACGTCGGTAAAACAGTACTTAATTCTGAAAGAATATTTAACTAACGACACCGCCATCTAGGGGTATATTCACAAATTAATTTTGAAAGTTGCCGCTATTAACTCGCTGCTATGGAAGAATTGATGCAAATGTTAAAAAACATAGACATGCAAATGCAAATACAGAAAAAAGAGATATCAGATTCAACTAAAAGCATTATTAGTCTAATTGATCGGAAATTTACAGAAATGGAATCCAAGTACACTGAAATAAACAAAAAAATCGAGGAACAAGAGAAACGGATAGATCAAATGGAAATGTACATAAGAAGGAAAAATATAGTTATTTTTGGCGTGGAAGAAAAAGAGAAAAATTATGAAGACTTAACAGCGGAAGTAATATCGTTCATCAATAAAAAAATGTCGGTAGAACTGTCGGTTACTGAAATTGAATCCGTGCATAGATTAGGCAAGAAAAGAAGCAAAATAAGGCCGATTATATTGTCTCTTACGACTGTTGGCAAAAAAATAAAAATTTTGAAAAATAAACACACTCTAAAAGACACCCCATATTACATCAAAGAACATTACACACAGAAAATACTAAGAGAGAGAAAAAATTTGAATGAAAAGGTGAAGAAGTTAAGAGATGAAGGAAGAAACGCAATTATTAAACACAACAAAATAATAATTTTGAATCATAATACTGAATACTCTAATAATAAAAAGAACTCATTGGAATCCCTAGAAAATTTAAACTCCTCTTCAAAGAAGCCCCTCCCAAAACGGCATAATAAAAATAACAAAAAATAATGAATAATATTCCATACTATAGCTTCCAGTACAGGTGGTCTCTGCGGAAGCTTCATGACCATAACCCTCGACATATTACAAAAATACTAAAATCAAGTGTATCGAAACAGAAACAGTATGTCCGAGGAGGCCTGCAACCCATACAATGGGGTCCCAAAAGTGAAATTGTATCCTATCTAATAAAAATGAATAAATTATAATTTTATTATAATTTTATTATAATATACGATAGTATGATAGTATATATTATGATACTATGTCAATAAGTTATTAACCATTTGCATTGCTTGTTGTGTATTTGTATAATACAATTATCATTACTATATTTTATAATGTTGTACCTGCAAAGACACTCAAACAACACAACTGTACTTTTCTTTTTAATTATTTCATAACAAAACATACCTGTTAGATGAAAAAATTGTACCTAAAGTGACACAGATCTGTTTTTAGTTAAAATATAAAAAAGAAAACTATTACAATATGAAATAGATTACTTTTAAAACTTATATATGTTTCTGATTAGTCATTGTATTAAAATAACATCTTTATAATTCTTAAGCAGCTATGCCTTATTCAAAACTTAAGTATAGTATACGAAATATAATTATATCAAATAAAAAACAGAAAATAACGGTGTTTAAAAAAAAAATATTATATTCATTAAGTAATGTGATAAAATTGCCATAAGTAGAAAGAAAATTTTGAATTTTTTATGTAATTTATATATTGTACCAAATTGACAGAAACAGCACTTTAATCTACTTTTCATTAACTACTTAAGTACTTATTCAAATATATTAGGAATATTGTTATTTTTCTTATTAGGTATACTTAGTAAATAGTAGTGAACGGATTATGTTTGTGAGCATGCAATTAAGTGTAAGGTTAATATATTGTAATTTTTGCTTGTTAAAAAGTTATCGAACGGTGTACAAACATTTTGGGAAATAAAGGCTTTATTTATTTATTTATTTACAGCAGAGCAGTGCATTAATTCGTCTCACTTCGCCACCCACACGCCTGTCTGTGACACGCGCTGGCTGCTAGTGCTCCGAGATACAGAGTACGTCACAGGCTAATGTATACGGTGCAGTGGACTTTGAGTTATGGAATAGTTGGAAAGATCAATACATAGACGAGATATTATTGCACTAAAGCTTAAAAAAGCATCAATAAATCATTAGTAGGTAAGAAAGGTTATGGTAATGTAAAGAATGTTTGAGTTTCATTATTTCACCATAACTTCTTAATGAATAAACATACAAAATTATAGGTTTTAACAGAAAATAACTTAAAATAAAAGGCGTGAGTGTCATTGAAAACAAAATTCGATTTCATATTTTTTATGTGTGATTTCAACCATCGCTGGATAGATGGAAGCACTATCTTAATTTAGCTCGCGCTAACGAGTTCAGAACCAAATCTCGCCTACGTGATCGCCTACGAGCCCATTCTGTTGACTAGAAAGAGTATATAGAGTAAATTATAGTCTGCCATTTTGTGCATCTTTGATTTTCGAAGATTTTCATCGATTTTTTACGCGATGCCCTCCCAAAAAAAAAAAAATTTCAATAACTTTAAGCAAACCTATAAATGGTACTAAACTAAATCTACAGAGCCACTACATTTTACTAGCATTATGGGCATTTGCCCAAAATGCTGGCGGCGGTGCCGCGTTGATCGGCAATGCTGAATTTTAACCGACGAAAAAAACTAAGGACGTTCTGATTAACTATTTCAAAGACCTCCTAGGCGCTCTTGGCATTCAAGTCCCGGTTTCTTTCCCGGCATTAGCCAGTTAACAATTCCATAATTCTTTACCTCTATCTCTACGCTTCTATCTATCTATTTTATTTCTACGCTTGCTTTCGAAACGAATTTCAAAAAATGTATGCGGTATTGACACTGTGGCAGTAATAGATGTTTAAAATTTGTTTATATTAAATTTCCCCGCCTCGTGTAGCGCAAGTTGCGGAAGAAAGTCTTCCACGATCGTATTGTGAGCAAAGTTTACCTTTGCGAAGAACTTAGTAACCTTGATAACATGTTTACCGCAGACCGCTGTGTCTTGTCTTTTTTAGGGTTCCGTAGCCAAATGGCAAAAAACGGAACCCTTATAGATTCGTACAAACAGACAGCAGGATATGAACTTTAGCTACGTGGTGATGGTTGAGCGAAAGATCGACTTACAAAATGCTGTCTCAAAAGACGTAGGTCTGTCAGATCTATAATCTTGGGCCAGGATGACAGGGGACTGATGCGTTGCGACTTCTCAAAACATCCGAGTCACCGCTATATTTAATAACTTTGTCAGCAGAAACGTTGTTCCGCACATTTTTCACACGCCTGTATTTTATCTACTTACTGTCAGAAAGTAAAAAAAATGGTGCGAACAGACGCTATTACTTCTCGTAACATGCGCTGTGATAATGCTTCAGACCTGTCTTAGAATCGGAAGTTAGGGGTTCAAATTCTAGGTACAAAACTTTTTGGAGTGGCGGTTACCTATATGTGCATTTGTGAGGTGAGGAAACCTGAAAACCTCAGAATGCTTGATAACGGTTTCAAAGGAGTGTGAAAGTTGCCAACCCGCAGTCAGTATGATGGCCTATTACCAAACTCTTCGTATTTTGAGAAGAGACCCGTGCCTTGTAGGGGTCATAGAAAGGTGTTGAGACAACAATTATCCTATTTTTTGTTGCATGCAACGGGAATTGTATTACTTGAATTGATAAACTAAAAAGTCCTTGCAATAATAATTCATCATCATCGTCATCTCAACTTGCCACTGTTGGATATCGGCCTTCGTCGGCCCGCGCCACCACAACCTGTTCTGAGTGGCGTGCACTCCATACAGGCACAAAGGCAGTGCCTACCCTAGCAAATTAATCCTATAAACCAAAAAAAAGAACTTAAAGTTATTATCTCTGAGGCCTTTTGCTTATAATTATTATTATATTAATATTTAATTAAATATTATAATATTGTTGTATTAATAATTAATTATAATTATAATTATAATTATAATTATAATTATAATTATAATTATAATTATAATTATAATTATAATTATAATTATAATTATAATTATAATTAAGTATATTTTTTTATTATATTAAGGTAGGCACTAGGGTAGGCACCTCCCCTATGCCTATATGGAGTGCACGCCAGGCGGTGAGTGTTCTCTGCCTTCCTCATCCAGCCGCTTCCCGCCACCCGCCATATCGTCGTCGATCCAAAACGAGCTAGCCACATTGCTTGCTTGTACGTGGTCTCCACTCCCGGACTTTACAGCTCCAACAGCCATAACCCCTACAACAAGCGTGTCCACTACCAGCTCAGCCTACTAATGGTTCGGGCTAATAATTAATTAGGTTTAAATAAATAATTACTAGTAGGAAAGACTAATTTGTTTTGATGCGAAATCGTAGAGACTCTACGATTTCTCCTCTCCTGAGAAATCCCGGTGTCAGGACGAAACGTACGTCGAAGAAAGTGTAGGAAAATTGTGTGTCGTGTTTCATGTGGGCAGTGTTCCTGCATATTGTACCATACAGAATCTTTACAAGAAGCGGATTATAGCAAAAAAAAATTAGTCTCTCCTACTAATTATAGATTTCCGCAATATAACGCCTGCTTCCATTCAATATTAAATAGTTAATTATCTGGGAAAACTCTATGTAACTAAGAATATCTCTGTATAATCAAACATGAATGTGTTCCTCAAAACAACAGTTTGCAAGTTCACAACAACATAGGCGACGCGGCCCAAAGGCTCTCTTTGAACTTAGTTCAATATTAAACTGTAAGTACCGTTGTAGTTTCTAGTCCTCTCAGACACAGTTTTGAAGGGTCGATCGATTAAAATACGCCCTGGCCTTGTTTGGGACATGGGTTTGGTTACGGTAATGAATAGTAGTGGCTTACTAAACCTGTAAGTAGCTACAGCATAGACTCTACCTCTATTTATGGCTCAGCTGAGAACGGGTCTCCACAGAATGAGAGAGATTTGTCTATGGTACAGATTGTACAAAGCTTATTGGTTCAGGCGTCAAAGGATCGGGGGTTTGGATCCCGGGAAGGCATTTGTTATATTTATGCTGCCAAAAGTATGCAGCTCTTGCGATTAAAGTTGGTACTGTTAAAGGCTAAAATATACACCAACATAGATTGGCTCAGGAATGAGATAAAGGTCAGCCTATGTGTTCTTAAAAAATATGCTTACAGAGCATCTGCTTACAGTCCTAAACTGACTGTATAATATTCCAGTTTATGAATATAATAATATGAAAAAAGTATGTATTTACCTAAATTTTATTTACAATACTATTAAGCTTTTATATTTTAAATTTTTACACGATAACTTGCATAAAAGAGCGCCTCCTCTTCAACAAGGTAACCTGAATAACTTTGGAGTTCAACACAATGTGTACATAGGTGTGTGAAGTCTGCTAGCCTCAACCCATCTAATTCCGAAAGGGAACTCTTTCTCAACATTGGAACACATCTGTGCGGGTTGGCAAGCTTCAAAAACCAAGATTGTGGAACCATGGGAAATCTCAGGATGCAGGTATCCTCATGTTGTTTTGCAAGTGTTACTATATATCACTTAAAACTGTGAAAGTAATCAATGGAAAGGTCTGTGCCGCTGGAGTACAAAAAATACTAATAGTAAAAAGTAATTAAAAAAAAAGTAAATAAAAGTATTTTTTAATACATTTGCTCAAAAAGTTGACATTTCCATGTGTGTTTAGCGTGCGCAAAGTTATTCTTTTCCGCATTAGTGCTTTTGTGTTTTCCTCCTACGCGGCACCGGAGCGGGCGTACCAGGAGCGCATGAACACGAACACGGCATGCAACTTGGACGCATGCAAACACGGAGCAGGCAAAAACCAATATTTTTTTTCGCAAATGTATTAAAAAACGTCGTTCAATGCACGTGCGGAAGTGTCATTTTTACTCGTCCTTATAGTTGACCCTCGCCTTCGGCTTGGGTCAACAAACCGGGACTCGTAAAGAAATGACAAACTTTCCGCACTTATATTGAAATGTACTATTTTTTGTTGGTTCCGACAAAAAACTAAATGTAGGTGGCTTCAATATAAAACGAAAATGTAGCGAAAACTGTGTTTCATTAAATCTCTCAAATGATTCGATAAACTTAGCACAGAAAGCAAAATAAAACTATAAAAAAAACTTCCGAAGATATCCTCTTTTGCTCCACTAGTGATGGGAAACGTTTTCGAAAGTATTAAGTTAAAAATATTGTAAAAGCATTATTTTAACAAGAAGAATATTGTTTTCGCAATCAAAGTGGAACGCAATTAAAGGGAAAATATCATGAGACTTCTATTATCCTTTCACCTAATTTATCCTACCCAATGGAATCTAGAACCTCTACCGAATTTTTTTACAATCAAACTTAAAAACGTTGGAGTGTAAGAGTAAATTAAATTTTCCTTCCACTTAAAAGTTTTCACCCGCTCAGGAAATCGAACCCAGAACTTCAAACTTACGTCTCAATCGAAGTGTAAATTAGTGTGTATAACTCGGTCATAAAGTCCATTTTACCCTTGACTTTCATATTTTAACTTTGTATAACCCGGGAATCACCACCTATTTAAAGTAATTTCCTGGTAATCGTAGTGATTTTATGATAAACGTCAGCGATATCGAAAAATATTATAAAGTCAACAAAAGTATATAATAATTTGTCGATAAATATTATCGATATCTTTCTAATATATAAAATTCTCGTGCCATTCTTTGTCACCAAACTCCTCCGAAACGGCTGGACCGATCATTATGAAATTTTCAGTGTATGATCACTAGGTCTGAGAGCAGGTTTTTATCTATTTTTAGGTTTTAATATATTTTATCGTGCCAAGTATAATGGTGCATCACTGTTGCCAACTCGGTGAGAAGATCGAGTCGATAAACAAGGGAGGTAGGCTTCTCGAATGTCGACTCATTCAATATTTTTATCGGGAAATGCCGACACTGACACTTTTAGCGTTTTCCTCATGGCTCTTCACTCTATGACGCGCTATCATATTGTGACATAATGACATAATATTAATAATATTAATAAATGAAATATTATACTTATTGTGATATTTTTTTTCAAAAATGGAATGTTTAAATGTTTTCAAGTATCCATCCAGGTACGGTAATGTTGGGATAAAATCTGTACTTATTGGACAAAAAACTAGAATAAATAGGTAAGTTTGTAATGTGCGTGAATTTTTTATTCCACCATACGATTAACTTTTGCGCGACATCATTATGTGCTTATAACTTGACATGTCTTTTAACAAGCACACTGTAAGATGTCGCTCCTGTGTCGGAGTCAAAAATAAAAAAAACCCTTTCTGGAAGATTTATTTGGTAGAATGAGGCGAATCATACAAAGTCATCAGATTTTGCGAAAAGCAAAAATAATTTTGTGCAGGGTAAATTAACTCTGCCAGATTTCTGTCAAACGAAAAAAAGGTGCCTTAGATTAAAGATAGAACCTCCCGAAAAAGGCGTGACACTATACGCGACAGGACAGTCTGGCATCGATAAAGGCACAAAAAACTAGAAGGCTCTTGGATCACGTCCAAATAAAGGTCAGATCTGGATGGTAGAGAAAAGGAAAAAGTTGGCATGTTTAATATGGGGGAGTTGCGGCATAGTTGGAAGAGCGCAAATCAATTGATCGCGTAAGCGTCGCGTCGGTTAAATTATGTTCATCAAATTCTTTTAACTGTATCATAAGAAAGAATATAGTCATGTGTTCGATGTCGTCGACTCATTTCATGGCGTGAACATCAAGCAATCTAATATTTAAAATTATCACCACGTGTTTGTCACCAAACTCCTCCGATTATTACAAAATTTTCTATGTATGTTCGGTAGGTCTAAGAGAAGGTTTGAACGTAAGCTATTTTTTATATTCCTATGGCAATAGCAAAACAACGCTTGCCGGGTCACCAAGTTCTTGTATAAATTTCTATATTTCGCGTATCTCGGATTTGGCTGTAATTAATTTAATAAATCCTCAGGAGATGTTGACTTCACAATGCGAAATCGTAGAGACAGAATGAGAATTTTAGAGACTCTACGATTTCGCATTGTGAAGTCAACATCTCCTGAGGATGTCCCGGTGTCGGGACGAAACGTGCGTCGAAGAAAGTGTTGGAAAATTGTGTGTGGTGTTTCATGTGGGCAGTGTTCCTGCATATTGTACCATACAGAATACAGCAAAACAAATAAATCTGTCCTGCTAATTATGGATTTCCGCAAAATAACGCCTGTTTCCATTCATTTCTTTTTAATTAATAATAATAATATATATTACACAAATGTGTGTGTGTGTGTGTGTGTGTGTGTGTGTGTGTGTGTGTGTGTGTGTGTGTGTGTGTGTGTGTGTGTGTGTGTGTGTGTGTGTGTGTGTGTGTGTGTGTGTGTGTGTGTGTGTGTGTGTGTGTGTGTGTGTGTGTGTGTGTGTGTGTGTGTGTGTGCAGTTATCATTACGTGTGCATGTGCGTATTCATACACGTGTGTGTGTGTGTATGTATAATATACGTGTGTTTATGTCGAAGAACGATTAGGATAAACTGTAAATCAAACTATTACATCCAAGATACAAATTTTCAGCAACAAGACGGTAATACCGTAGTTTCGTTTCAAGAAATTCTCAAGGAATTATTTCCTCCACCGTAGAAACGCAGCGCAAAGGCGTAGCGTTGGCGTTGATGAGGAGAAAATCAAGTTATACACTCGTAATTTGCCTTTGCCAACGCTGTGTTCTTTGACGGTTGCAATTTACTCGGCTATCTCTTTATAACGGACGGATAAATGCCCGCAGCTTCGTGACCACACCTTACGTAGATTTGTAAGGGGATCAGATCCACTACATTAGAACACTCCGAGAAAAGTTGTTTGAGATGCTTATTATGAAAATCTTTATTTTTCACATGGACATATTAACTATCATGTTTAAATTGCTCCCACATCTAGGGCATCTAGAAGAGATCCTCATTTGTAGCGAAAACATGTTCTTGTGCATGTCCTCTCTATGTTTATTTTGTAATACTCATTGTGCAAAATAAATAAATAAATAGGCATAAATAAATAATAGGATATTATAAAAAGTCTAAACTAACCGCCAGGTTCGGGAAGCAGGTTTGCACCGAGAAGAACTGGCAAGAAACTCGGCACTTGTTCTTTTCAAAAATGTCATTATAAGGTAAATGTACCATATTACGGTATGTTAAGGCACTTTTAACTTTGAGGATGATTTTAAGAAAAAGTACGAATGTGCTAGAACTGAAAACTGTTTTATTTTGTAGACGAGTATTATCAGATTAATGTGGAATATTATTTTGCGCCGTAACCTTTAAATTATATAAATAATCGTTATTTTGCGGAACCTCGTGCTTGTCTCTAATTCCGTGCTAAAATTTGCCTCATGACATAATTCCGGTAGTCTTTGTCCATAATTCCGTGACATTTTTATTTTATTTTTATAACGCATTACAAGTGACTTTACTGCAATCTCACCTGATGGTATGTGTGGTTATTTTTTATTTTAATTTAACTATTTATTTTTAAAGTGCATACATATATAATTAAATATATTTTAAGCGTCTACCTGTTGCCTTTATAGATATCGCGCAAAAAAATAAAAAATATCACGTTTTTTGTATGGGAGCCTCCGTTAAATATTTTATTTTATTTTCATTTAGCTATTTCTTTTTTGAGGTGAATATATAATAAAATATTCTGTGAATATTTTAAGCCACTACCAGTTGTTGTTATCAATATCGAGCAAAACAAGCAAAAAATCACGTTTGTTTTTGCATTTGTTGTTATAGCGACAACAGAAATACATCATCTGTGAAAAATTCTAGTATCTAACAATCATGGTACAGCCTGGTGATAGACAGACAGACGGACGGATGGTCAGACGGATGGACGGACGGACGGACTGACGGACGGATGGACGGACAGACGGACGGACGGACAGCGAGGTCGTATAGAGTCCCGTTTTTACCCTTTGGGTACGAAACCCTAAGAAGATATTGCATGGCCCCCTCCCTAACTTAGTTTTATTACTTCTTAGTCAAAGATAAATAAAAAAATGGTTCATTTTCTCTCCGAATGCTATATTTCGGGTATACCAGAATAAGGGACATGAGTAGAAAATTTAAGTACCTTATTACGGTACTCAAAAAAAAAGTTTCCATTTCATATTTTTAATAAAAAAAATAAGTAAACTGCAAGCTAATATAGTTTTTATATAATATAAGCATATATAATGTATAATATATTATTTACTAAAATAATGTTCATGGAATTATGTTGACGTACTTAGTCTATTAATTCGAAAGTATGGCGTAAAGTGTAATCATTTCAGACTCGATTATAGAAGTAAACATAAATAAACTCACATACCGCAATTAGGTCACAGTAATGTGCAGTTATTACTAAACTTATTTACATTAAATATATATATGACTTTAACCCAAGAGAGAAAAAAAAAGAAGGAAACATTTTGAAGGGATTTTTCTTTATTGCGTGATACGCACGCAATTATGTTCACCGACTCAGAATTGTGAACATAATTACGGTAGTGAGAAAAGTGACAAATTCTTAAAAAATATACTTTATAACACCTTGAATTTACTATATAACATAATATTGATAACTACTAATCGATAATTTCATAAATTTCGATAACTCTAACTTACCAGTATCACATCACGTCCTTATGAAATTTCCACCGTTGCCTTACGCTCACCAACAACAGCATCCATAGGCACCGTAGTACAATAGCGACTGACGCGTTCAGGAGCTCGGTATGGGTTTTAGAACTATTGTTTATCTTAGAAAATTAGGTTTTTTTGGTTGTACACAAACTAAAGTTTATGTAGCATTCTATAAAATTACGATTTTACTGATAGTTTTCTTATTTTTCGACTAAAACCAAAATGTCACGGCATAATGTACTATACCGGCATAGTGTACACTTACCTTATATGTAGGTATACAGTTTTTCTTTCATAAAATGAAAAATTATAGATAATTTTTAAGATATCTCGTGAGGAGATGGAAGCATATTCCTATATCATTCGATTGAATCGTTGTCATTGTAAAATTAGTCAATAAATTGTTGCTTATAAATTGTGGCTTATATTTTGTATGTTTTCTTTCCTCATTGCAGAGATATTCAGAGATCGTTCAGTACGAACGATAAGGGCTCCTATTGCGTATGTATATATTTTACAATATAGAGTACAGTTCAAATGTGGATATTCAGGCGAAAGCGAATACCTACTTCCACTTCCCGTTTCATTTTCCAATCTCCAAAGGTTGCCTGGAAGAGATTGATTGCAGCGATAAGGCCTTCTTTGCATACTATTATTTCCGTTATAATTTTGTCTCTGTTTTCATATCTCTTATTACTAACGTGTCTACACATGACTGTCTATATTATTAAGGTAGGTGTTATTATTCTTCTAATCCAGAACGCAAAACTCTAGCATGAAACATTTTTATAAAATTTAAAAGAAAGCGCGTCGATAAATTTAACTAAAGCACCTTTGTTGATCACAGTTAATTTACATTTTATACCTTATTGTGCCACCTTGGGGCTGTAAGACGGCTTAATGGCTATAAAACGATTCTGTTTAGTGGGGCAGAGTAAAATACAAGCCTATTAACGGGCTAAGGCGTTTGTATTAATGGTATTAGTAAACGCTTGCAGATAATACTGTAATCTTAGATCTACTCACGCTTGAGTACCCCCCTCGTCTTTATGGTGTCCTGGTATTGTATCTATTTTTAGTGGCGTCACAGTTTTGGTGGATTCTAATTTAGGTCTTGTGACGTCATTAGGCCATTACATGTCTAGACGTGATCATATTTCTAAACTAGGACTATTACATGTCTAGACGTGATCATATTTCAGAAACTGCCTGTATTGCTTATGAATTAAGCTTGATTTATAGGTTAACGCATTTAAATTAGGAATACTAACGTGACGTATTTTACCTTCGTTGGTCGGCGGTCTATCTGTAAGCAGGCTCTAATCTCATGAACCGTCATAGGTGCACAATTGAATTCTTCACAGAATGTGTATTTCTTTTGTGACTGTGATAGCAAAGAATAAATAGGTACTCGTATTAAATTAAGTTAATAATAAAAGGTGGGAGCTGAAAATTCTCAAAAGTTCTGCAAAGCCGGCAGCAGCGTGGTCTTCTCCGTAGGGAACGAGTCCCTTCGGGGGTACGCGTACGGGCCTCGAGGCTTGCCTCCTTACCCGGTCGATGTGTCGCGGAGGCGCAGCGCGCCCCTGGTGTCGTTCTTCTAGCCCCGGTAAGGGGCTAAGGCCTCGCCGTCCTGGCTTGTCGCCTGTGGGTCTTGATTGGCTGGTGACCCCGCGCGGTCAGGGGTCATGTCGCTGCCCTGTGCGGGGATATGGGTGTCCCGTTGAGTGAACCTCGCGTCGTCATTATCGTCTCCATCGCCGTTTACGCGCAACCGCGCGGGGTACGGAGACCGTAGGAGCTCGCGAGGTAGCGGACGCCCGTTTGGTGGTCGATCGATGAGCGGTGCGATCCCGTGGAGATGCGCGCACGGCCCGTAGTCCGCGCGAGCGAACAGGCGCTGTGCGAGGGTGCGGACAAATTCCTCCACGGTGGGCGTCCTGGTGTCCCGGTGTATCACGTCATTCCTGACGTACCTCGGGGCTCCAGCCGGCGCGGCTGAACATAGGGCATAGGTACCAAGCAGGTACCAAGCAGGTGCTATCTATGGACAGTCACTGACATCCGGCTGACAATAGGTGCAGGCGCTGGCTGTAAATGTATGGAGGCATTCGATTCGTTTGTACGATGCGAATCGACTCGAAATTCGTGCAAAAACCTGTACTAACCCCTCTGGTCTCTTTGGCCTAGCGCAAATTGGCAGGTGCGTGTCAAACTCATACATATAAGAGAACTCTTAGCAGACGGTTGTTTCCAAATGATCTTTCCTAAGTGGTACTCAAATATCAAAAATTCTAAATATCTTTATTTCACATAGGCCTTACGTACAGGCTCTTGTAAAAAGTCAATATGTTGTCGCATATGTATGGTGATAACTACAAGTCGACTTAAAACTAAGTTTACGAGGGTTCAAAAGCACCCTGCTATGAGAAGAAGACTGTATTAGGATTGCCACAAAATGATATAGCTGGAACTCTAACCTTCTGTGCCTTGAACCTATAAATGAGAAGCCAAACTTGGGTTATCACAACTCAAAAATGAGAATAAAATTTAAGTAAACCGTGCTTTCCCGGTGCCCAGCAGATCATCTCGTGGAAATCGGCGATTTTCTCGAAATGCAAGGAGAATATTATTGTAAGTAATTTATTCCGAAGTTTTTACATATTTTACTATTCTCCCAGTACCCCAGTAAAATCGGAAGTATGTTGCGGAGAAATACGGCTGCGTCTTTTTTATTAAAAAAACTTTAGAGCGTTTTTCAATATAAAATATTTCCTTATCCTTAAACGTTATCCTTTCGAAATACGAGGTACGCGTAAGTAATTTTATGGTTTCAAATAATTCGGAATCTTGAGAATTTATTTTCAAGATAATAGAGCACACTACGACTGCTCTAGGGACAGGAGATAAACGTAGAAATGCATAGATTCCGAGTATTATTTGACTCATTTTTCTTTTATTTTACTGCCTGCACCTAAAGCTCTATAATTCACGCAGGTGGAGCCACAGGCAACAGCTATAAAAAAAAAATTACGATGCATTCAGGGTTTTTTCCATCGACCCCTCAATACCCTAGTAAGTATCTCGTTCGGGGAATTATTCTTTATACACTTAAAAGAATTTGAACCTTAAGTAAAAAGAATCCATTGAAATACATTTTTGTGAGCAAACAAAAGGCTTTGGTGGAAAAATGCAGAGCGGTATGCTTTGTGTAGCCGTACTTTACAGCGGTACAGCCTTAATTGTGAATAAAATATGCTGGACCCAGACTTGTTCTCTAAAGGTTATTATGTCTTGTGCGGGCTTATTCTGAGTTGCTACTTGTTTTTTTTTTTCGTACAAATCTGGATAAAACTGCAATCCTTGAGAAAACTCAACTGCAGTGAGAGAGAAAGGACAACATTTGTTGTGAATTAAAAAATCTAACGCTCACATAAATATATTCAGGAGCTCAATAAAGATAGCCCACCCAAATGGGATCGAATAAATAATTTTAAATTTGTTTTTTCGTAGTTAAATAAATAATAAAGTGGTATAGATAAGAATAAAAGGTAATTTGCATAGTAAATTACTTACATCCATTCTCTATAATCTAGGTTGATTAGCTTAGATTAGTTGATTAGTTAGAAGCTTAGACTTGAATAAAAACACTCTATTTTTCTTTAGAATTTAGTTTTTGTAATCAGCAGAATTTATTTTATGAAAGAAAATTTTTAAAAACCTGTGAGTTTTATCCTCTGTGATCCTGTGTGATGTGTGTGTGATGTGTGTGATGTGTGTGTGTGTGTGTGTGTGTGTGTGTTTTATCAATACGCCGTAAGACGTTATAAGTAAAGCCAATAAAGGCCTATATCTATTAAAAGATCTACGTCAACATTAAAAGTTGTCGTCACAGTAAAAAAATATTATTTTGAAATCGTTTCTCCCTCGTCCCTCAGAGTAGGCGGACTCAATTAAACCAGATTAGTGTAAAGTGTACAAGGTAGCGATGAGATTACTCCGGCACAGCGCGGCGCGGCGGGAGAAACAAACTTACAAAGTGCGGAATAAATGAGCGAATTAGTACCAACTTCGCGATGTAAATCACAATTCTTAGCGTTATTAATGCGCCGTCCATACGTTCGAATTTGCATGTAAACTGTACAAACCAGGTTGTATGGCAAGCGCAGTGGAAGAATGTGCAGTGTGGATGCAAAGTCCTGGGACAAACTGCAAATGACACTAGGCAGGTATAATATGTCATTTTCATCTCACCCGCTCGGAAAAATGACTTTTGATGCCCAAAATGCGGGCGGAAAATGCTATTATATTCCCTAGGTCCCAAAAGAATTTTCTTTTCTCCCTAGGGCGAGAAAGTAGTATGAAAATCCCTTCTCGCCCTAGGGCCGCAAAGCATTTCCAAATTCGAACATGACGTACTCTCATATTGCATCTATAATGTCTTAAGCTCAAGACATTTTTTTTTAAATAACGCATACGGTCAGAAACGAAGTTCGACCTTAGAGTTTGTATACGTACTTACATTACTTTTTTGTTTTTTTTTTCATTTTCTTAGAATGCCAATAAAAATAATAACTCTTATTTAGTTTTATTAATTATAAAGGAAACCTAATTAAATCCATGATATTTACTTATTGTTTATCTAATTATTGTTATTTTTTAATCTTCTATTATCTTTGGTTCTTAGAAATTTATATTTCTGAACGCATCCAAAATAAAAGTAGAAAAAAAAGTTTCTCAATTTTTTTTTAATCGTGATAAATGATAATAATAAATATCGTGATAATAAATATCTTGTTTTTATTCATTACCTACAGTTTTGTGAGTGAGTGAAGTTATTGCAGAGTATTACTAAAGACAACATCTAACATAAGTACTCGCAATGCCGATCAGTGTTCTTCTAGTAATTTTCCTCGCTGTGGTGAGATGAAAAATTTTGTGTTATGCACGGCCGCAATTTTTTTTGGGTCTCGTGTCCTTTGAATGCCTCTCTATGCTCAGGATTCTATTCCTAAACCTAGAATCCTTCGCCGCTCAGCATTCAAATTTGACCCTCGGCCTAAAAATCCATTTGCGGCCTTGCTTATCAAATAACTATTAACGTCTTGCTCATCTTGTTTTTCTTGTGCTAAGAGAAGCCTACGAAGAAGAAGAAAAAGAAGAAGAACACAAAGTTTTTCAGTTCTTAGAGCCAAATAATCTCCACTTCACTATTAATACAACGTGTGCCATTGATAGCATCAGTTGTAGAGGTTGGAAAGAGAGTCTTCTAAGGACAACACTTGATGCCCATATTTACAGGTACAGTTGTGTGTGTCGGTACTGTTTTTAGCCGTTTTTAAAGACTCTAAAACTGATTCGCTACTTTTGTGTCTTTATATACAATGTAGTACTGGTACTAAAACGTAATCCTGACGTGTTAATGTGAACTGCCAACTACCAAGATGGAACGTGTAAACGGGGTGTTACAAAGTACGGAATAAATGAGCGAATTAGTACCAACTCTGAGATGTAAATCACAATTCTTTGCGTTATTAACATTGGACCACAGTCCACAGCGCGGGGACATATTTTATGAGACTCGAGGCTTGAGGGAGCTGATTTATTCACTCCCGTCGGGATAGAACGTTCTGTTTTTGGGTTTCTCTTTAAATGATTAAGAAACTTTGTGGATGGGGGATATTATGAATTAAAGTATCGCATCGCCTCGTTATTCAGAACAAAGATGCTTAAACATAATAGGATTATTATATAAGATTCGGTTTTCGGACTTTACTCCTTTATTCACAAACATAACATAACTGGAGAATGGTTAATATCTGCTTTTCTTTGTTTGTCAATAGTAATTTGACATTCGCAGAAAAGAGACAAAACAGACATTAACTATTGCAATTTGCACCGTTAATTCATAAAGTCATTCCTTGCTCTGTGGTTCATTCACTCTTCATAAACGTGAAATAGCCGTAAAAATTGATAGATAGCCTATACTTAGTGGATAGGCTATACTTACCTGTAGGTAAATCTAATATTATGTCACATGTTATATCACAGAAAAATTCTTTATTGTACACCAATAAAACATGAGAAAACATTGTTAAATACACAAAAGTTATATACTAATGTACGTATGGCGGCCTTATCGCTACACAGCGATCTCTTCCAGGCAACCATCGGGGTATGAAGCGGTACCTAAATACATACAAATTCATAAACGAAAAATAGCGGTGGAATAGTTATTCTTTATTTTGCCTCTTTCCTTGGACAAACGAAAACAAAACAGATTATAACTTTTCTACCGCTATTGCACGTTTGTGAATAAGAATGAAAGAATTTCAAAATTTTGCACGTTTATTGAAAAACTCAACATAAATTCTGTTTGCTAAATCTAACAAACTGGGAAACTTCATTAAATTGCAGTAAATTATGTACTTATATATAACTAGTATTTAATCATTCCTATGCCTTGATACCAACTAATTTAGGTCACTTAAAAAGTTAAAAAAAATATTTCAAAACTCTGAAGGAAAAACCATTTAACAAGAAAATGCCGTCGCCTATAAAATGGGCAGTAAAAGTCGCCGCTTGAATTTTATTATTGGCATCAACGGTATATCCGACTGTGCAATAACAAAATTGAAACGATTCCGTCTTAAACCGCAATATATTTAGAATTTAATTTATTTCGTGCTAGGTTTGGCACACGGTTTCACTTAACTGAATTTTCAAATCATAGACGTACAGAGTGAGGTACAGATTTTTTACGCGTTAAATAAGCATATCACTTCTGATGCTCGTTAAGTTAATTAGTAGATAGAAGCCTAAAGTACCTTAAGTGTGTAAAACCTAAATACCCTAGGACATAAAGTGATTTATGCAAGTCCGATCTATTTTAAGCCCTCGTTATACAATCTACTCTTCTATTCCACAAACAAATCAGTTATAGCGTATATAAAGCCAAAAAAGAAAAGTTAGCAGAAAGTATTTTTAAATTGACATTTCATATTTTATGGTGTCTGGCTTCAGTTAAGCTAAGCTCTACTTCCGAATCCATAATATTATTAACGGAAACCATTTCGCTAAGTGGCATCGAAAATGCATGTATTAATGAACCGCCTAATCTCCGCTTAATCCTTTGAGTAAACAATTACTTTGAGACCCAATCTGTTAGACACACTTATCTCGAAATACGGATATGATGTGTATTACCGAACACTAATCATTTAGCTTAGGTTGTTTATCTATTAGCTAATATTATATTGTGCTACGTTGGTACCTAAATTTTGTGTCAAACGGCACCGATAAGAATCGCTTGATTTTTACTAATTTCATAGCTTCTGTTGGTGCGTTTGACACAAAGCTTAGCATAGCTGCAGTGTAGCATATTTAGGAACCTGCCGTGTGCGTCGGAGGTCGTGGGTTCAATTCCCACTTCTGGTAAGTGTTTGTGTGATAAGCAATGAATGTTTTTCAGTCTCTGGGTGTTTTTTAATATATTTATGAATAGTAGTATGTATGTACATTTACTTATGTATTTATTCATTATTGAAAAAGGCTACTTTTTATCCCGGAAAAGTCCATAGCTCCTGTAGGATACTTAATAAACCTGAATTTTAGGTATAAATGCTGGAATAGGGATTGGGAACGGGAACGAGAGATTCACATTTCCATCGGAATTTGTGAAAAACCGATTTTCACGCCGGTGGAGTCGCGGACAAAAGCTATAATTATGTATACATGAATGAATATAGGTACATGGCTTTACATAGAGGTTCATATGAATAAAAACATAATATAATTATACTTATTTATTACATTTATTAATAGAAACAGTATATTATTAGTACACAATACATAATATGAATAGCAGTGTAGCATATTTAAGGTGGACACATTTAAACACCGTCTGGCGGCCACGCACCGGGAAGCGCAGTGTCAGCATACCCAGGTGGATGGATGACATAAAGAAAGTTCCGGGGAGTCGAAAGTGCTAAGTGGCGCAAGAGTGTGGTGTTAGGCGGTCATTTCAGGAGGCCTATGTTTAGCAGTGGACGTCCACTGCTGGACATAGACGACGAAGAACTAGGTCCGTCTTATTGCCACTAAGATTGTACTAAAGTGGCAGTGAATCCCTTATTCCCGCCAGTGGATCCGTCGTGGAAACGGACAGGTTTTAGAGGGTGCAAGCCCCGTAGATCCCTTCTATTTCCTTGAAGGAGGAGTAAGTGTTAGACGTTTTCTGTCTATAAAAGAAAAGATAAGTCAGTGAGTTAGGACTAATATCGTTGAAAGTTTGTATGTGTGTAAATGTGTAAGTGTATACATTTTTTTACTCCTTCACGCCGCAACTACTGAACCGATTTGGCTAATATTTGGAACGGAGATAGACTATACCCTGGATTAACACATATGCTACTTTTGATCCCGGAAAAATTCCTGGTTTTCACGGGATTTGTGAAAAACCTAAAATCAAGCGATTGAGGTTGCATCCGCTAGTTTAAGATAAGTGCAAGCACGTACATTGTACAAGCCAAGACGGGGTTTGTGGACTCGTCTCAAATGAACCCGCCTCAAGCCTTCACAAAGTGTGCAAGTAACCGTGAAGGGAGCGTGTACACGAAGCAATCCGAGAAGTTGCTACGAAATTAAATTACGCTCCTCACTAAACCCAATACCCACTGCTACTGAGGAATTCACGAAAGATAACGGGAACAATCGACCGTGCCGAGACAACTGGACTAAAAATATCCAATATTTTGTTGTTTATTTCCTTATCCCTAGTCCCTAGTAATAAATTAGTAATATAGTAATAAATAAGTAAATAACTAGTAATAAATTAAGCAAAGTGTGACGACCGAATGGCGTAGCGGAAGCGAAACTGCCGTGTGCAGTGTCTGGGTGTTTTTTAATATACATATTTATGTATATAAGTATGTATGTAGGTACATTTACTTATGTATTTATTTATTATTAAAAAAGGTTACTTTTTATCCCGGAAAAATCCATAGCTCCCGTAGGATACTTAATAAACCTGAATTTTCTGCAGTAATCTATAGTGAGTAGGCATAAACGTTGGAATAGGGATTGGGAACGGGAACGGAAAATACACACATTTCCATCGGAATTTGAAAAAACCGAATTTCACGCGCGTTAGGTTAGGTATGTATAGAAGAATCAATTAATGATTTATTTCATATAGGCTTCTAACAGGCTCTTGAGAATAGTAAGTAAAACATATAATTATTCTTATTTATTACATTTATTATTAGCGATATACACGCGAATCAGTTTAATTTTTGAATTACAATCTGATTAGTATAATGAATAAAATGAACCACTCTCCAATCCAATAAGCACAGGAATTACAGCTGTAATACACTCTCGCTCTGTAATACATTGTAATACGCTGTAATACACTGGGGGTGCTAATTGACCTGCGTAATTGTAATTAATGCGCGCTATCTCCGAACATTGTTCACGATCTCTAATTATGTTCTCACAGAGATATTTTAACTATTTTAGTAATAGAGGGGAACTCTAGCCTTAGCCATATTATCTTTCAGCGATCGTCGCAGAAACCTGTCGATTGCTCGAATAAAACGAAATTAAAAAAAAAATTGTGGGAATGACAAATCCGATCACTAAATATATCACGTAGCTCGTCGATGACAATATTGTCATTATCATGCATTTTTTTATTTTGTTGCATTTGAGCGATCATAACGGATCATTTGACAGATAAATCATAACGGCTGTTTGGTACTTTCACTGTAAAAAGACAAACACTCTCTCTGACTCACAGACACTCTGAGGTAATAATAGATATGAAATAATATAAAGCAGTGTTGTGCTAAAACTTCTGTTATTTAATTTATTCTACATGGTGTTTTCTCCACTGGTGCTTTGTTGAATTTACAGTTACATTTTCGTTCATTAATTTTACGAAAGTTATTTAGTACCAACATAATTAATTTATCTTTAATAAATAAGATGAGGTAAAAATTAAACAACGGGTGTAACATAGATGTAGTGTGAAAGATGTAAAGGAGTGACTACAGCTGCTGTAGTGTGAAAGGTGACGTTAAAAATGTTATTTTTATACCTAATGACAGTTACTTATAAAATGTCAGACTCGAACTATAACACGAACTCAGAGAAAAACGGGCAAGAAACTCTGCATTAAACATTATAAAGTCAAAAGTTTAACGTGTATGTGTGTGTGTGCGTGTGTATATTTGTTATTCCTGTAACGCCAAAACTAACGCCGGGTTTCTTGCCCGTTCTTCTCGGTGAAAATAGCCCTCCGAAGGTGGTTGTAGTTGTCTCTGACATAAAGTGCCTGAAGTAACGCCTGTGTGGCCTTCCATCGTCACTTACCATTACGTGAGAATTTACTGAATTGTAATCATAAAAAATCTGGAAAAGTTTATTCAGAAATACCAAATTGTAAATGAGTTCCTTCCGGTACTGGGATCCAGGAATACCCAAAGCCTAATTAATCAAGATGATAATCTATAACTATAAAAGGCTTTGTCCTGAGTGACTGACTGACAGACAAGCTACAGCCCAAACGGCTGAACGTAAGAACTTGAAATTTTCAGGGAAGATCGTTTGTGAACCCAAACCGCTCGCTAAGAAAGGGTTTTTTGAAATTCTACCCCTAAGGGGGTTAAATAAGGGATCTAGGTTTGTATGAAAGTCCCTCATATTTCAAGTTAGATTCTTGAAAATTGGTATATAGACTTTCGAATAAAAATAAGAGAATAGGTTTCCGAGGGATTTTGGAAATTTCACCCTTAACTCTCTAAAAAGGGGGTTGAAACTAGAAAACGCTTGGTCCCGGCTGGCTGGCTTTTGGACAAGCTACTGCCCAAACGGTTGAACGTAGAAGCATGAAATTTTCAGGGAATATTCTTTTAACACCCTAGATCTGTACTAAGAAAGGAATTTTTGAAATTCTACCGCTAAGGGTGTTAAATAAGGAATTTTATTTTACATAGGTAATATATGGAAATCCGTCAATTTTCAAGTTGTGTTTATTAAAATCGGTAAGTAGGCTTTTGGATAAAAATAACAAAGTTCCTGGATTTTTTAATTCTACCCCTACTTATGAGACTACCTCCTGGGGGGTGAAACGGGGGTCCAAAGATATAAATAATGATATAATAGCACTTAGGTTACTTTTTATCTCGAAAATTACATGGTCTTTGCGGGATATTTGAAAAATCGAATTCCACGCGAGAGAAAAATCGTTCACGCCGCAATTACTGAACCGACTTGGCTGTAATTTGGAATAGAGGTAGATTATATCCCGGATTAACATATAGGCTAATTTTTATCCCGAAAAAATCCATGGTTTCCGCGGGGTGTGTGAAAAACAAAAATTCCTGCGGAAGAAAAACTCCTTTACGCCGCAACTACTGAAACGATCAGGCTGAAATTTGGTAAGAGGCAGATTATGTAATGATCTAGCACTTAGGTTACTTTTTATCTCGGAAAATTACATGGTTTTCGCGGGATATTTGAAAAATCATATTCCACGCGAGAGAAAAATCGTTCACGCCGCAATTACTGAACCGACTTGGCTGTAATTTTCAATAGAGGTAGATTATATCCCAGATTAACATATAGGCTCATTTTTATCCCGAAAAAATCCATGATTTCCGCGGGGTGTGTGAAAAATGAAATTCACGCGGAAGAAATTATCCTTCATTCCGCAAATACAGATCCGCTTTCGTAGATATTTTAGAATGGAGCTAGCTTATATCCTGGATGAACACACAACTTTTTGTCTCGGAAAATCCATGTTCACCGCGGAGTTTGTGAAAAGTCGAATTTTACGCTGGAAAATACTCCTTCACACAATAAGTATACATTCTTAAAACATAAATTAAAAATACCCAATTTTCCAAACCAATCGATACCGTCAGCTGCTTACTTGAAAGTAGGTATAAAGATTAAGGTTGATAAGGAAATTCAGGTTTTGCAAAATCTGAATCTCTGGGTTTGTGAAAAATCGAAATTAACGCGGGCGAAGCCGCGCGCAAAAGCTAGTATTATATAAATTATATTTTATTTTATGTTCTACTTTATGTAGAAAACGAAATAGAAATATCAATTATCCATGAACATAAAATGGGCAAGAGTGACTCATTGTTCGCAATAAGAGTTCTATCAAATTTAAAAAATTAATTTAATAATGTACTCGCAGGTAACTTATTTGCCGTGTATTTCGACTGCAAAATAATTCACATAATTAAAAAGGTTATAATGAAAAATCTTTTATCCAAATTAAAATTGGTTTCCGTACTTCAATATGACTCAATATTTTTTTACTTTCATTCTCATTATCTTAATAATTCCAGTACAGAACTTTGCAGTGGTTCAAAAAATCTCCGTTTTAATCTTTGAGTACACGTTTGTAGTGTTAACCAAGTGGTGAAGATTTCAGCTTCCTAACCGAAGTTTAGGAGTTCCAAGTCGTGCAAGAACGCGCTACCTTTTTGTAGTTATGTGCGTTTATGGCAAGATTTCTCCATAATCTTCTCAAAGTTGTATGTGAAGTGTGCCAATCTAACCTGCCAGGCTATGGTTAAAACCGCTTTCTGAGAAGAGACCCATGCCTATTGTCCATTGCCATGGGGTTGAAAGTTGAGACAGAAAATTGGCATTTTTTAACCTAAATAAATAGAAATGAACCACCAGAATTATTCCGATCGACCACACAAAATAATTAAAATATTATATTATTATAATTAGATTATTATAGAAAATATATTTAAAAGTAGGTATAAAAATTGGAAAAGGGAGCGGGAACGGGAACTGGAACACTATTTATCCCTGTAAAAGCTACGATTCCTGCGGAATTTGTATTCACGCGGGCGAAGCCGCGTTAAAAGAGCTATAGTATGAAATATTTAAATGGTAATTTATATAATATCTAGATATTATTCGCCTGCGGGATTCTAAAAATGTCCTACTTCTATCCATCAACTTCCCAGACCATAAAGAAAATACTATTGACAGTCTATTCTTTGGTGGTCTATATTATTACGCGAGAATTCCTTTCAAGAACCTACTTATTAAAGAAAACAAGATAAGTAGGGTAGAATCCATTTTTCCTGCAAAAATAAGGTTCCTTTAGCTATGACATACTTTTTTGCGCTCGAATGGTACCTCATTTTCAGTCTATTACGGGTGAGAGCACAAAGGGAAGCGCGGCCTAGTCGCGACAGCGCAAGTAAATTTTTTTTTTAATTCTATACAAGTTAGTACTTGACTGCGATCTCACCTGATTTTAAGTGATGATGCAGTCTAAGATGTTATCGTACTAACTCGTAGATTGGTTGTATTCGTAAAGCATCGTTGATCTTTCAATGTTTATCAAAATTATGTAATTATACCTACTGTAAAGCGAGGTTTAGATGAGCAAATAAAATTTACAGGAGTTGACATAGTGAAGCAATGTAAACAGTCACGCAAGTTACTAAATAAAGGAGTAATAGTTTGCAGAATTCAACTTCTGCAAGTTATGTTGCTAATCTAAAACTCACTTCAAGGTTGCCTGAAACTTTGGTTCTGATGGGTCTTCAAGGTTGGTTGTCACTAAAAGGTTGCCTGAAAGAGATCGCTTGCAGCGATAAGGCCGCCTTTGCATACCATTATTTTATTTTGTTCAGTGTATCTTTTTCTTTTCTTTGTAATGTTTGAGTGCAATAAAAGTGTTTCTTCTTCTTCTTGTTCACATAAGCGTTTTTGGAAAAACTAAAATAAAATATCAATTAAAAACATACATACTTACTTTCAACTACTGTTTGCCATGATTCATTGAGTCTTCCTTTATTCAATAAAGAAAACTTAGAGGCACTTATGAAGAGTCAGTAAAATTTATGTTAGTACCTAGTTAGGTACTAACATAAATTTTACGCAACTGCGTTTTAAGCCGTATTAATAGCTAGTTATTAGTTAGGCTTAAAATTAAGTTTACGAGGATTCAATTCGCCCCAACTGAATTAATCTAACTACTTACTTACTAAATACTTACATTCAAAGTAATTATGGATTACAAGATTCTCCATTGCGATTTGGGAGGAGGTACCTACCCGGTCAGAGTCTCCAAGAAGAACTACCAAGTGCCACCAATCAATAGTCGCGATGTTGATGAATAGTCTATTGCGTCCATCCCGTCCTCACATATAGACCAGGGTAGAAGCCTTTAAAAATAATAAAAAGTGAAATTAAATAATAGTAGGATGAAACCCATTAGGAAAGGAGGAGGATATTATAAAAATCAAAGGAAAATTAGAGGAAAATCAAAGGAAGGATTTTTTTTGTAAAAGTTAAAAATAAAAAACATAAAACTTGGTATTTTGAATTTTTCACATAAATTTTGAGGTTTGTAAAAAAAGTGTAAATACAAAAGTTTTAGATCTTTTTATTACCTACATTTTTGTCATTTGACTTTTTCCATAGGACTTTTAGTTTTGCCGGAAATCGAGAAAAACCGTTTTTTACCCTTAAAAACTCACCCCCACCCTTTTCCCGACCTCAGATCGCCCGTAAATTATTTTTCTTTTAATTTTTATAATATTCTCCTCGTTTTCTAATGGGTTTTATCCTACTTTTATTTTTTTTTGTTTTAAAAATTATCGACCCTGGTCTAATATGGCGCTGAAACGTGGAGACTCACACACGGCCTGATCCAGAAATTTAAAGTCGCGCAGCGGGCCATGGAGAGGGCTATGTTAGGAGTTTCCCTGAGGGATAGAATCCGAAATGAGGAGATCCGCAGGAGAACCAAGGTCACTGACATAGCCCAAACCATTAGCAAGCTGAAGTGGCAGTGGGCAGGTCACGCGTGTCGCAGGGGCGATGGCTGGTGGAGCCGAAAAGTCCTGGAGTGGAGATCGCGTACAAGTAAGCGTAGCGTGGGGCGCCCTCCAGCTCGTTGGACCGACGACCTAAAGAGAGTGGCGGGAAGCGGCTGGATGAGGAAGGCGGAGGACAGGGTGTGGTGGCGCTCACTTGACAAGGCCTATGTTCAACAGTGGACGTCCGCAGGCTGATATGATGATGGTAATGATGATGAATAGAAGCCGAGTTTCTCGCCAGTTCTTCTTGGTGCAAACCTGCTTTTCATACTTGGTGGTAAAGTTCTGACTTTTCATAAGAGCAGTGCCGGTTTTAGCACTCTCAGCGCCCTGGGCGAGATTTATACGGCGCCCCCTAACTGCAGTTCAAACCCATATGAAAAAAGGAAAAAGATATAATGAAATTACCATTAATTTTTTTAGTCAAAACTAATGTCACTTAGTAGTCGGAACGAAGAATGACGAACATCAGTATCGCAACGTAGCAAAACCGTCTGATTACTGCGTCTCTTTGTTTCAAATTAATAATTGGAATAACAGTTATAAGTGCGTGCACCGATGTAATGAATGAGAATGAGCTGAGTGTCTCTCCGGATCCTCCACGCGGACCCTTGCGGGTCCCGGGGTAATTGTTCGGGGCGATGGCCCCTTCCAATAGTATCAGCGCCGCCTGCAACTACAGGCGGGGCACTAGGTGGGACCACTACTGGTCCGTGATGTCATGTCCGATGACTACGCCGCGCTGCGATTTGAGCCCGCGTGGGTTTGCGAGCGATCAGCGAGCGCAGTGGAGTGAGGGTTAGTCCGGTGATAGCTAGCAACCCGCCGCTCAACGAGGTCGTGCCCGCCAGTGATGTCCCGGTGGGCGCCCGTCAGCCAGCGGCGAGGAAGCGGTGTAGTTCTATGCCGACGTCAGGTCACGTGGCAAACCCCTAATATCCGGCAGCCGCCGATGGTATGGCGCGATGTCCCGCAAGTGCTGGGACCGCGCTCCATCGGCGCGCGCGAACATCGAGGTGCTCAGGCGGCGAACGTGGTCGTTGAGGCTCTCCATTTGCAAGTCCCTGGAGATGATCTGGTTCCGCACGAAGCGTGGCGCTCCGGTGATGGTGCGGAGCGCGAGCGACTGCTGCGCCCGCAGCGACTTGCGGCCCGGCTCGCTGACCAGCGCGAACCAGGCTGGGGCCGCGTAGGTGAGTTGCCTGCGGACGTATGCCTTGTACAGGCACAGCTTCGCACGGAGAGGCAGGTGGGATGCCAGCACGAGGCGCAGAAGGCCTCGCACGGCGCGCGACTGCGCGACCACGTTCTTCACGTGGGGTCGCATCGAGAGCTTCTTGTCTATGGTCACGCCGAGGTATTTAGCCGTCGGGATCCATTCGACAGGTTCTACCAGGAGCGACACCCGGGGCGGCAAGGTGACGGTCCGCCCGATGGAAATCGCCTGAGTCTTCGCCACGTTGACCTTCAGTCTCCAGTCCTACAGCCATGTGGGAAGTGCATCCAGAGCACGCTGCATCTTAGTGGCTGCGTGTGGGGCATTCAATGACGTGGTGATAAGTGCAGCGTCGTCAGCGTACAGCGCCAGCATGGCGCCGCCGACCTCTGGGATGTCGTCCGTGTATCTGCTGTAGCAGACGGGCGACAGGCAGCTTCCCTGGACCGCCACTTGAAAACGTCTGTCTTGCAGAAAGGTGGCCACAGTCTTAACTACTCGACGTGGAATAGTAGACGTGGACAGCTTGTAGACGAGGCCGGCATGGCAGACGCGATCAAACGCCTTCTCCATGTCCAGTAATACCGCAACAGAATGCTCCCGCTTATTATAAGCGGCAGCGAGGTGGTGCAGTACTCTCCTGACTTGGAGCGTGGTGGAGTGTTCGGCACGGAAGCCGAACTGCTCGTCGCGTGGCTGAAGGTGGGGCGTGACGTGCAGCAGCAGCAACTTCTCGAAGACTTTCGATATCGTCGACAGCAGAGTGATGGGACGGTAGCTCCCGGGTAGCAGGATGTTCTTCCCCAGTTTCGGTATCATTATGACTCGGCCGAGCTTTCACGAACTCGGGAAGTGCCCGGTGTGGAGGATGCCATTGAATAACCGCGCCATCGCCGCGATTGATCGCTGTGGTAGATGGCGCAGGGCTTCGTTGAGCTGAGTGGCGAGTGTACAGAACAATATATATACGTCGCTGTTACCATTGTAGGGGGCCATCGCCCCGAACAATCACCCCGGGACCCACCAAGGGTGGACGACCCGGACGACGGCTGAGTGTGTTCTGCTTCGTCAAAAATTACGTCAACTCTTTCTAATTTAAACGTAAAAAAGAGATAGATAATGTTTTTCTCGATGGTCGGGGATTCCCGATAAAATTTGGTAATGTTTTTCTCGATTCTCTCTTTTTGGTCGGGGTTTCCGGTTAAATTACATAATGTTTTTCTCGATGGTCGGGTATTCCCGGTAAAATGAGCGGGAGGAAATAAAGGGGCGCCTGCGGCGCCCCTCTATGTCCGGCGCCCTGGGCGGTCGCCCAACCGCGCCCCCCCCTAACGCCGCTACTGCATAAGAGCATATTATTTAGGCCTATGTGGAAAATAAAGAATTTTATTTTCCTTTTCAATATTTTTACAGTACATTACTACAGTAGAGTGTACAATGTACTAGTACAATGTGTAGTACTGTACAATGTACAATGTGCATTGCAAACTATTTGTACAGTATTTTAGACAAAACTTTCCAGCTCAAGTAGGTACTCACTAGTTATCTGTTCGAACACGCTCTACGGGTAAAAGCTCAATTTCGTTAAAATAAAAGCAGGTTGAGAAACAATAACATAACAGAGCAAAATAACAAGGAAAGCAATTGACCGTGCAGTACGCTACACAGAGAAATGTACTGACCCGGAACGTCCTAAATATATTGTGCTGATATAATAACACAGCTCGAGAAGTTTGTAATACAAAAGATAACGAAAATGCCATGATACGAAATATGTACGAAACATTATAATTTTAACATTTATACTTACTACTATATGATATGTAAAGTGTATACTTACTTATGTTTATTTGCCATAATTAGCAGCATATTTAATTCCTGCCGAATATAGACTAATTCTATTGGAAGTATGGTGAATACGTTAGCTGCTACCTGCATCCCGTACTCCCGCCAGCTTTTAGTTTCGTGCAGGCCCTACATAATCCCTCCAGAAAGGCACTCCCTGTCTGTAAAAAAGGGCCATCTATTCCGAAAAATCAGATCTGCGGGATTCGATAGATGGACAGCGGAAGCTTAGTAAAAGGTAATCCGTTTTCACTCTTCGATTAGGGAATTCTAATAATTAGTTATGAAATCCAACTCACACTCAAACTCAAAATATCTTTATTTCACATAGGCCTAACATACAGGCTCTTGGAAAACGTAAATATGATATTTGACGCATATGTATAGTGATAACAACAAGTCGACTTAAAACTAATTTAACGAGGGTTCAAACGCGCAGTGCAGGCACTGAGAAGAAGCCCACAACAAACTCAACCGGGTTTTGTTTTCTGTTATTACCACTTCACAAAGTCTCTTAAAAACTAAATGAGCTAGTATAAAATAAAAAATCTTTATTTTCACATAGGCCCAATTAATAGGCTCTTATGAAAAGTCAAAACTCTACCGCCAGGTTCGGAAAGCAGGTTTGCACAACAGTTCATTCAATCGCAAGGATTTAACTCAGTTGTTACAAAAGACTGATGATTATGAAAGAGAGAGAGAGAAATCAACGGATTAGATGGAATGACAGCTCCGACACGACGGCTTAACGTGCTCTCCGAGGCACAGCGGTCAGACACCGCCAATCCTTAAACTTTATGCTATACTATGAAACGAACAGCTGAAGATGTTATCGTACTAACATGGAGTAAGTTCACCCCTAATATTTTCTACTTCGGGCCAGTCTCACTTATCACGTGACCGTCCCGACTACAAGTAGGGGTCCGGACCTCAATATTTCAGATGGTTGCCGCTCGCGGGCCGAGTTGCACGCGCTAGTTTTGTACGGTCTATTATATACACGCCGTCTGACTACGGCAGCCCTAGTACGTCATAAGAGATAAAGTTAGGTGATAGTAAGAGACCACAACATTCCGTTTGTTGCGTGTCGATTTTGAGGGCGGGGCCAGGCGCTATTGCAAACTGGATTGCACTGTTTGTGTCAGCGCTAGAGTCGCTATTTCTTTAAATCATCATGCGGAGTAAGCCTTCTGTACCTATTTTGTGTTCCGTGCTAAAAATTTCCCGACAGAAAAACCCAAAAAACACATCGCCCGGGAATATCTCATTAGGGACTCGCTCCTTATGAAGAAGACATCGCTGGGCGCTTCCGGTGCTTATTGGCTACTTGTACTAACGTTATTTGTTGTCAAAGAAAACAAAGCAAGCAACCAAGCATTATTTGAGTCAAGTACCCCATTCAGTTGGGATTGGGTATCAAATATTCATAGCTACTTACACAACACACTCACATGCTAATTGTTCCCTGTAATTGCGCCCCTCAATAATGCAAGCCGCTCTGCGTAATGTATGAGCAATTTATGCGCCGTAATTATCTCTGGCACATCAATCAAATTAGATATCGATTGCTACTGTGTAAAATGTTTTGGGGATCATCGTCATCATAATATAAGCTACGGACGTCCATGGTTGGACATAGGTCCTCCCCAAACGCGGGCCATCACACCCTGTCCTCAGCCATCCAGCCGCTCCCGCCACACGCTTTATAAAGCGAACTAGTAGGGCGCTAGCATGCGGGCCACATGTGGCCCGCGTGCTTTCTTCCCGCCTATAAAAAAAATCGCCGTCATCTCGAATCATTATTCTATTTTCTATGAGAAAATGCATAGCGAAAATAAATTTCGCCATTTTGAATTTTTTTCTGTCCATCGAATAGACCTTCTGGTACTGATCTCCTTTTGTCAAGAAACCGTACTTCCATCTTTTATACTTTCCGAGATATCGACGAAATTCGATAGGCGGCCATTTTGAATCCGCCATTTTGAAAATTTTTTCAGTTCACTGCCAATTGGATGACGTTTCGAATGACATTTGGTCGAGCACCCCCCACCTATCTGCAATACCCTTGGCTGTGCTCTTCACCCGTCTTTGAAATCCTCAATCATTAGCACTCTCCGTATTTTTGTTCCGAATGATTTTTTTTCTTTTACATGACCTCGTCCATGAAGAAAAAAATTTTCATACAAAATTGTTCAGGAGAGGTGATCAATGAGTCAGTCAGTCAGTCAATCAGTGAATCAGCACAAGCAGCTATATATAGTATAGTAAAAATATAAAAGTGATGGAGCCTTCCATTCTCTCTATCAGCTGTCTACGTACAGTCCTATTTCACACAATTCATCCATCTCTTCTTTGTTCTTCCTCTTCCTTCACTAACCAAGTTCATCTTATTATGAGAGGAATCCCACGCCAAGCTATTGTAAGGTTGAGAAGAAATTTAATTATGTCTGATCATTCGTTCCGCAAATGGATTAAACGTTCTGGTGCGATGCTGTGTAGCAACCCGTTCCTGCTTAGCACGGGTTATCTTGTAGTGATTTTGCAAACTTCTTTTATAATAATAATATTAAACAGTTTCATGGATACATAGTTGCACGATCAAATGGAGACAAAAAAAATAAAGATTTTAAAAAGGCATCTGAAGTGGTACTAAAAGAACTTATATCTACATAGTACTACAGTATACGCAATGTATGTACTTACTATTGTCACCGTATTCTCGCATTGTATCCAATGCCCATTAACTCCTCTTACTGAATAATGTATGGACTCCGAATAAAAGCAGATAATTTCTATCTATTATGCGAGATGCTTTAACTTCCCATTTTCGAGCAATTTAACCGAAACATTTAAATGAAATGAACCAAATTTTATCATTTATAAAATATACGATTCAAATGTTATTGTTGATCTGTTTTATCAATAACATTAATTATTTTGTGCGTTCATTAATTATTATTTATTAAACATCGTTGCTATCGAATACATTAATAATTTTGGAATTAATTTGTTCCGTTAATATTGTATTGTTTTATCTAATAATACATTGTAATAATTGTTATATTATTTTTATATGCTAACTAAACATCATGTTGCATGTTAAACGATACATCGGCATGGAGGTGGCTAATTCCGACCCAGGGCACGTAAAAAATCGACACTTACTGAATGTTATAGGGACAATATACTTAAATATGTTTAAGTAAAACATGTTTCTAATAATTAATAAGGCTCATAGTCGATGTACCAAAAGACGCGTATACGAAGCGGTTTGATTACTCGTTCTTGATACGCACTGCAAAGGCCTGGAATACCCTCCCAGGCAGTGTCTTTCCTGCCACTTACAATCCGAGCGCCTTCAAATCAAGAGTGAATAGGCATCTTCTAGGCAAGCGCGTTCCACCTTAGACTGTGTCATTACTTTCCATCAGGTGTAATCACAGTCAAGCGCTAGCTTATAGGGTATAAAAAAAGGCTTTCCCAGGGTTACGGGATACGGGTTTCCACTGAAACATCCTTCAGACTCGATAAAGTGTTTTCACTGTTCGTGCTTTATAATTCACTTTTCGGAGTCCAGTTTGTCTATGAGGATTCTCTTATTAATGTTAGAGAATTACAAATGGTAGGACTGTGACAAGGGCAGTTGTATCACTTCACATCAGATGATAGTAAGAAACTGACTAGTCAAGTTTATTAATCAGCCTAGTTTTCCGCTTCCATCATTCCGCAGATCACATTCTTAACTTTTCTACATTTATAATCTTTTTCTACATTTTTGAGGTTCCCGCTTCCATAAACAAAGTTAATAACACGGTACCAAGTTTCGAAACGATAGGACATATGGAAGGTAGTCAGATCCCCTCATCAACTATTAAAGAGCTGATGATCTTCAAACGGTAAATCAGGACATGGTTACCTTACCATATACTTTCAATATCATTGAAGTAACACGGTACCAAATTTCGAATCGATAGGATAATATATGGAAGGTAGTCAAATCCCCTCATCAACTTTATAAGAGCTGATGATCTTCAAACGGCAAATCAGGTCATGGTTACCTTACTTTGAATGTCATTGAAGCTACACGGTACCAAATTTCGAATCGATCGGACATAAAGAAGTTAGTCAGATCCCCTCATCAACTACAAAATAGCTGATAATCTTCAAACGGCTGAACAGATTTTCATGAAACATGGCTTAGAACATTTGGGATAAAATTATCTATGACACAAAATAAATTTCATGAAAATCGGTCCATCCGTTTGGGAGCTACGATACCACAGACAGATACACAGATACGTTAAACTTATAACACCCCTTTTGCGTCGGGGTTTAAAAACAGTATTCGTTGTTCTTATAAGTGCTGAAGAGCTGACCTGGTTTATATAGCAAATGCGTGCAATTTCCATAGTACCCAGATAATAGGAACCTTCATAACGCGTAATATTTTTAATTAGAGGCGCATGTTTCTTTAATTGCGTTCAGGTGCTATAATTCCAAAGATAATTAGGTTTTTTTCATTAACATTTTGAATGCGATATTTTTATTTTTATGCTTTTTTTGTCGTGTTTATTACTGTAACAACTTTTTAAATTTAAAATGTATTAATGTAAAAGTTTTAGTTTGAATATTTCACACAGACTTGAAATGAAGGTAGATTTTACCGTGAATTAACTTGAAGGGTTTTTTATTGAGGAAAACATTTTCAGTCATCTCGGTGTTAAAAAAACCAAATACTTCGCGGGCGAAAATAATACAGTTTTCATATAGGCCCTTCGCACACGGCTCGTAAGCGTAGTCGTAGCGTAAGCGCATCGTTACGACGCTACGCAGAACAACTGTTAGCTGAAAATATTACGACGCTCTTCGAAACTTTCATTTTAAATCAACCAGCAAAAGTATCATTACATTTTCATTTATGCTTTTGTTTTTTTTTTAATATGCAAAACAGTTGAATCATCAGGGCAATCGCGTTAAAATGTATCAATCAATAAAGATCTGTATCAATGTCAAAACGTGATATTGAAGTGGTTTAAAATTCTAAACGTTTAACCCGACGTTACGCGCAAGTGGACCTCAGGTATTAGGATTTAGCTCCACAAAGCTGAGTGCGGCAGTTTGAATCGGCATTGGCTAGGTACAGCCTACCTCACACTATACGATACTTGAATGGTAAATGATGATAGCTGAACCGGCATGCAATGATCCCGGTTATCACGCGTGTTGCATATGCATGAAGCATTGTCATGCACACAGCGGGGGTAATTGCCCGGATGTATTGCTTTGAACTTAGCCATGAACTAGCTTTGAACATGCTTTGAGCACGCTCTGAACACGCTTTGAGCAATGCGTGGTTGACTGCGGAAATAATTTGTGGTCCTGACCACAAGTTATTGGTAAATCTAAAGATTTCAGTAAATACTTTTTGCCGAGAAATTAGACAGTCGGTCCAGGCCATAGACGTTTTTTTTGGTTCTTCTCTTTACAACTTGAGGGATGCGACAGAACCCATTGTGGAAGAATATGACAGAGAAACGATGCTCGATGGTATCTGTCCTTCTGGAAATGTGGCCAAAAAACTTGAGTATCCATTGTGACGAAAACCTCTCGAAAATTTTTAGTTCCTTAAGGATGGAGACGTTTATAAAATCAGTTATGTTGGAACGTTTGAACTTCACAATTGAGGATCCGACCTTCCAAAAAAATCATGCACACTTCTGAAGCCCCTAAATTTTATCTGGTAAAAATATCCCCTAATTTTATATGGAAAAGAGGTGACGAAACATCCACTCCAGAGAGATTTACATCATGTACGATAATGGCGAATCCCAACGAACCGCTATAGGCCTGAGTAGTAGCCAAAGGTTCAAAGAAGTTGTGGATAAAACCCATTGTGTTTGATTGGTTTAACCCATAGGGGTCATATTGTGATCGCAATCTCTGGCAATCTTACATGAAAATAATCTTGATAGACCCTTAATAGAGGAACACTTGAAGAAATTAATCCATACGAGTTTGCAAAATCACTGGGATTGCGATGTACAGCCATGATGAAACGACTTAAAAGACAGAAAGAGAAGCTTGATAATGACAAGGTTTGATTTAAAGGGGTCGTCTTGGGTTCGATTCCCAGCACGGTTCATTTTGGAATTTCTTATGTTATTTATAACTTTGTTAAGGTTTTGGCAGTGGGTAGTTACAACCCTACTGGCAAAGATGTACTACTAAGCGATTTAGCGTTCCAAAACGCCGACGCTGTGCTGTACCTAATCCGAACATAACTCCTTTTTAGTGCAATAACATCTTCGGCTTACTTACCACCTTCACTTACCATGAGGTGATATTAAAGTTTCGTAATGAGGAAACGACCTATTTCCAGCAGTGGATGTTTGCTGATGTGATAATAATTTACTAATCTGTGGATAATAATGATGATCGTAATATCATGTGTAATATCGTTTAAATCTTGATCTTTGCGCTTTCAACACAGCAAATGTGGTGCTCCAAGTTAAATTGATCAATTAAAACTTGAGGCTCAAGACACTCGGACTCGTGAACACACTTGAGGCAGTTACACGCGTTACTACAACTATCAAACCCGCGATAATGGGACTATTAATTGGAGTTCATCTAAATAAGGCCCACTTGCGGCAAACTGTGGGTTAAATTTTTGCATTTTAAAACCAGATCACAGAAGAGCACCTTCAGAGTGAAAACGGTTTTATTTTTGTCCTCCTCGCTCTTACGAATATGTCGGTGCGTGCGACAGGCAGCGTTGCGGAAAAATATTACAGAAAAACGACGATTTACCTTATTACATAATTTAAGCCATATATCACAAAAAAATCTTAGCGTTAAGCTGACACAAAAAAAACATCCTATGTGGTTTGCGATAAAAATTTAAAAATTGGAGATTTGGTGTCAACTAACTGTTGGGAAAACTTTCCCTGCAGAAGATTTTTTTCAATCGCATTTCGGCTTATCAATGAGCCACGTATTCACTGAGATGCAATGTTTCGCATACTTACATAGTTTCTGAAACAAATTCTACGAGTTTCTGATACAAAATGAAACAGAAAGATATACATTTTCGTTGCAACATTCTATGATGGGGAGCACTTAAACCTTGTTTACGGAGACATCTAAGTACGTTAGTTTCCGAAACTGTGTATCTGAAACATTGTAGCAAAATGAAAGATCCACAGTTGATGCCGTTTATATTTGAAAGTAATTGTCTTTATAGTTTTTGACCTGCCCAGACCAGAGCACCGGTTTTGTTTTTGACCAGATTGACAAAAGGGAAAGATCCGACCCGTGACCTATCACTGTTTATCTGCGCATGAACTTTATTAACATTTCCAATAATTGCCTTTTTGTCATTTTTTTAATGTAATTTTTCGCCTATACTGACTGACACAGTAGGTACGGATCCTGACGTCCCCAACCGGAAATTGAAAAATAAGTTGAAACATCTTTTAGAGAATTTTTTTTACTTTTCTTGCCCACGACAATATATAATTTACATAGCCTGATACCACAGGATAGGAATATGATGTTATCGGTGACAGCAGGTACTAACCCACATTGGGAAAACAAATTCTGTAAAAAAATGTAAAACCATAGGACAAGAAAATGGATTAACATCAAAATGGTTTTAACATGTTGTAGCGTGAGCAGCGTAATAGCACACGCTGACGGAGCTTTCAACGGGCGTTCTAATATTATACAAGTTCTGACGTCACGCGCTTGGATCACAAGCGGTCCACAGGCATAATACCTGCCTGGAGCGAAATTTCCCTATTGCCTACACCACCACCACCACGTGATACCACCACCGGTAAGTGGTGATATCACGTCGGGGTTGACGTGATATCACCACTCACCACCAGAGGGCGCCCATCGACTGAAGAACAAGCAACAACTATACCGAAACGCAAAACCGATTGTTATGAAATTTTCTGTGTAGGTTCGGTCAGTCTGAGAGTAGGTTGTAAGCTATTTTTTATATCCCTAATGGCAAAACGATGTTTGCCGGGTCAACTAGTATTCCATAAAGGGGATTGTTCATTTTCGGCCTCGCGTGGACAGAATTTATACAAAAAAGCAATTATGCCAAAAAATGTCTTATTTTAAATCATGATTATTAGCGGCTTAAAGTTGTGTAAATATAAATTGATAAAAACTTAATTTAAAAAGTATCTAATTCACTAATCATTTACTTCCGGTGTTGCTTTGATTTACGTGGCATTGCCAGTCTTAAAAAATATTCCCAATAATCGATTTCAAATAATTTAAATCGATGGTTTGTTACTCGATTTATTAAAAATATGGCAAAGTATTCGTTTGTCAGCATAAAAGAGTGAAAAACAGGAACTGACAAATGACAATTATAGTATTACATTGTTATTAAATAAATAAAACACAAGGAGCTTCATTAATTAATTATTATACTATCGATTGTTATCGATATAAAATCGCAAAAACAAAATCGATTAGATTTCGTTTTTGCGAAATGAGTTATATGGCAACCCTAAACCATAGACTTTTTTTTGACCTGTCATTTTGGCTACTCAATGTCACAGTCACAGTCATTCGCATTTCGCATTCGTATCTTCTCTGTGAACCGTGAATGTTATTTTTTGTTAGGTACTTGTTATTTATTTGTTTTTGTTTTCTTATATCGACCGACTTCTGCTTTGATCATGGACTCCGATGACTAGCCGACTTTGTGACAAGAAATAACTTAAATAGAAGAAGAGCACAGTTTGTGAATATGAATGTAAACATAAACAATGTACCCTTCCCCAGGCTTGAGTTGAGTGCATTAATCCTGATAGCTTGCGGGACATACCAATTAAAACAATCCCAGTCTTACTATAGGGAGCACATACGAGGAGATGGTTCCTATACTATTGAAGTTTGTAGAGACATGGCCAGCAACCTACTGGAAGGTTATAAGTCGACCGAGAATTTGTCTTTATTACGGGGAAAAAAACAAAGCAGGCACATAAGCAGGAAAATATATTATGTTCATATATTATATCATAATAATGAATCAGGGAGAGAAGGTATAAAGCAATATTGCTGCAATTGCATGGTGGGTCGACGAACAGTGGGTTGCTGTGCCCATGTAATGACTATAATATGGTATTTGAGCTGGGCAAGGTATCAAAAACACATTAATCGGCCTGCCCAGTTCCTAGATAATATTCTATTAACATATGAATCTGAATAATAAAACAAAAATACCAGAAATAATGTTTTTTTATTTGAAAATCCTACTTATACACCTGTGCAAATTACTAAAATTAGAAACACCTGGATACAAAACTTTATAATTTTTCTAATTCCTACTGGTTAAAGCTACTAAATTAATGTACAATTATTACTCTCAGTTACTGTCCACTCTAGGCCAAAACCCCCATACAAAGTGAACAGTCCCCTTTGGTGAATATTCGGAAAGCGGATCAAACCATCATGTGTCGTATGTCGGACACAGCCCGAGACCACCTCATTACGTTCCGACATAGAGGCGACCGTCACCGATCGAATGCAAAATACGAGCGAATTTTACGGAGCGGTTGAATGTTAGACCATTTTGATGCTTCTGTATGTTCTAACATCCTCGTTGGTCGGAGTTAAAAAAGTGGCGAACGCATTGTACATAAGCACAGGAACCACATTTAGTGTAGCGTAGAGCGTAATGACACAGAAACGAAAATCACCGAGCTAATGCAAAATACGAGTGAATTCTAAAGATCGGTTGCATGTTAGACCATTTGGATACTTCTGTTTTTTACCATCCCCGTTGGTCTGTGGGAAAAAAAGCGACGCACGCATTTTAGATAAGCACATAAACCATATTTAGTACAGTGTGATATTCCATTAAATTCGATTACTACCCGGAAAGTGGGCGAGACCATCATGTGTCGTGTGTAGGACACAGTCCGAGACCATCTCATTACGTTCAGACATAGAGGCGACCGTTACCAATCGAATGCAAAATACGAGGGAATTTTACTGTACGGTAGAATTTAAATCATGTCAATGCTTCTGAACTTTCTAACATCCTCGTTGCTCGTTAAAAAAAGCGGCGAACGTATAAGCATAAAAACCACTAATTATCTTTTTCATTAATGTTTTACAAACTTAGGAAATAATTGCTTATTTAGTCCTGCCTAAGGACCTAATAATTACGAATTGAAATTTCATCGCAGGGGGATATGGCTCGTATAGCTCAGCGGTCAGAGCACCCAGCCGCGAGAGATGGGAGACGCGGGTTCAAATCTCGCTGCGAGTGAAAAATTTTCATTCGCATTTAAATTCACAGGAACCACATTTAGAATAGCGTAATATTCCAATAAATTCGGTTACTATCCGAAAAGTGGACGAAACCGTCATGTGTCGTGTGTCGGACACAGCCCGAAACCACCTCATTACGACCCTGACACAGAAACGACTGTCGCCGGGCGGATGCAAAATACGAGTGAATTTTGCGTAGCGGTTGAATGTTAAACCATTTTGATACGTCTTGTATTTTCTAGATACTTGTTAACGATGGTATTTCTGTCTTGTCAGTCGACAATGTTGTTTCTTCTCGTGGATATTATTACCCGTCGGATATTATCATAAACGTAGGATATTCACTAAAGCTTGCCAACGGACATTGAGGCAGCAGCAATATATTTCGGAAAGTGGTTGGTTTCGTGGTCTGTCGGTGTCGGTCGGATATTCTATGAATTTATTTTGGAAAGTGAACAAAACCGTCGTATGTCGTTCATTGGACAGAGAAGCCAAGAAATAAAAATAATTACGAATCCGATGCGAGGACCGCGATGGAGCGAATTCAAAATACTAGCAAATGCGGAAAATCTGAATGTACTGATTTTTTTTTTACGAAATAGAACACAACTAAAATCTGACTTGATTGCAAGTGACAATGCAGCCCAAGATATACTTACTGCCCAAGAGTGGTAAATTACTTTTAATAGCTGCTACACAGACATTGTTAAAAACTAATAAAAGAGATTTTGAATGGTTACCCAATTTGGAACTAACTGGAAAATTATTAGACCAATTTTGATGAAACTTGCACTTTCCCTAAAGAAGATACTTTTCCCTAAAGAGGAATTTGAATGAGAACTAATTATATTATGTAAGATGTACGTTTGTACCTGTAACCCAAATTCGCAAACAAAGATAAATTGAACTCAATTGAAATTTTGTATATTTGTTGGGAATACTTAAGATGATCAAATGCGTAATTATATTGCAGTTCCAATTATTATTCCAGTTTCTTTTTTGGAGAAAAAACAGTGATACATGCTGAATTCTTTTTCTAAAAATAACCTTCTATTTTGCAATTTGTAAATAACAAAGACCTTATTTGAATAACGCCAACATTTAATAAATTGCAAATGAATCTTTTGATCCGTAATTTTCAGCCTAAGCCATCGATCACTGAAGAATTTTCCGGGAATCAGTCACATTATTTGTTTGTATGAGCATATCGCACCAATGTGGGTAACTTATTTATCGGATCCAGATCGTAATTCGTTTTATATATCGGGCGATAAATAAAAAACACTCGCTCCTCGCAATATTTGGAACCCGCAACACTCGTATATCGTAATAAATGACTTTGAACTTCGAAAATTTTTAACGTTCAATCGAGTGGATCGAGTGTGTACTTCGGAATAAAAATAACAGAGCGAAAAAGTCGTGAAATATCCGCAAGCGAGCAATTCCGCAGCCGAAACGATGTAAAGTTCCGCAGCGAACGCGATTTTCGACGGGAAAATCTCACTTTTCGATAGTATTGTAGTGTTCACTTGATTTGCGATTGGTATCGATGATAGTTGATTACTAGGTACCTTACTATTTTACTTTATTTTTTATCTTTTGCGTAGAACCAAAAGTCTGCACATCGTCATATTGGTTCCCAAAAGATAATTTCCTGCAGTTTCCCAGATTTGGAGCTATTGGGAACCAATGTGAAGTAAATGAGTATTTTTGTGTGATGTAAATGAGCTAAGTTTTTATTAGAAACATGTAAATGCCTATCATGTTGATTACTAATTATAATTGTATTTGTGAAAAACTAAATAAAATTTGAATTTCCGCGGACGGATTTTACCTACCTGTTATAACAGACAATTTTGGTCCTGGTAGGTATAGTGTCAAGGAAAATTACAAGGTAAAATAATAAAGTTAAATTACCCGTGGTAACTGGTACCAATAGTTAAACAAGTAATGTGTAAAATGAGCTTTCAAATGCAAAGTTTCGTATCTAGGTGCTCGACCGTAAAACCGCTAAGGAATTCCGCCGAGTGGAGATTTTTAAAATCTTGTATTCTTATTCCTTATTTATAAACAAACAAACATTTGGGTCTACAATATGAAGATTTTCATTGCAATTCTTTATTTAATAATACCTAATTTCTTACACTTTTGAATCGTTGAAACAAATTATATGAGTGCTGTTTATAAATAAAATAAAAAAAGTTTCGTTCATATACTTTTACCAGTTGATGAAGACGCCCGAGAAAATAGGAAACATCGTGGTTGCAGAATAATATTCGCCGAGCCAGTTGATAATTTAATAATAAAAAAGTTTCACCCCACAATATACAAAAGCCCTCGCGCGAAGTACTCAAACCACTTCAAAAGGTGCGCGGTTCCCAATTGGTATTTATTAAACAATTCTATTAACCCTCTGAACTAATTTGCAGGGAACTTCTGAACCTCCTAATGGCATTATGTTGTTAGGGTCCATTTCGGAAATAAGTTTCTGTCGCAGAAAACGCGCGGAAGAGCCGTTCTGTAGAAATTTTGAAAGAGAAAGTTTTATAGTTATAGGATAGCAATAAAATTTTCAAACTCCCTAAAGTATGACGAGATGTTTGCAATACTTTGAATGAGGTTTGAACCAGTTTTGTAATTGTGACACCAAATTGGTCCTCCCCTGTGTTTCCATATGAATCTGATATTTATAATATTACTAAAGCAAAGACGCATCGCCAAGAGTTTTGCGTTCTGGGGCCCAGCGATGCTGTGTTGGAACCGGTAGGGGTGAGTTACTTACTTCTATGTCAGTACGATAACGTCATCTTCGGAGGGTTCATCACATACCATCAGGTGAAGTTATTCAAGGGGCGAAACAAACAACGTCCTTAAGAGCCGGATACGCATTGCAATTCCCTTGGTGTTGTAAATGTCCATGGACGGTGGTAATTGCTTAACGTCAGTAACCCGTCATTTACTTGCGTTCATTGTAAAATATTAAAAAAAAAATCGATTTACCATTCTACCTCTCGAGTCGGACCCGTAACTATAAATGGTCACAGCCGTTCGTTGTTGATAATAAACATTAAACTAAAATTAATGCAATCTACATAAAATGGCACTTAAAGTGGGTATTATTTACCCTCGTTTATGTTATGAAAAAGAAGTTCTTAGAACAATGCAATCTCTTACATGTCGTCGACGGTCGGGTGCAAACGGCAGTTCAGTTGATAATACCAATAGTTACGAGGTATAGGTTGTAAGAACAGAAATGAAATTTTGCTCCCTCACTCTCGTAGAGCGGCCTAAGTCACAAGATTAGCTTTCTATACCTAAAGAAAAATTAAAGTGACTGATTGAGGGAAGTGAGTACGGTATGTCAAGATCACTTTATGAATATAACCCGAGCTCTCCATCTGTTGGGAGTGGAGAAAAATGATAGTTTGATATGCAAATGGACTGTATTGATATTGATAATGATAACTGATAACTGATATTGATACTGATATAATGACAATGAGTACGCGACGCGAAACCGCCCGTAACGTGCATATGATATATACGTACTGACTGAAAGCCGTTTGGGCACGCGTTTCGACGACACTGGCGTAAGGTGCTGACGGAGCAGTGTTAGGTTATGCGCAGTGTACCGATCATCGCCCATCGATTTTGGACGAGAAGACATCCCATAGCTTCCCAAGCGCTGCGCAACTAAGCAATATTCGACGGTTCACTTATTTCTAGGATTTAGATCAAACGGGAGCTAATTTTGTAAAGGCCACCAGTTATCGCTACTAAGACGGATGATGAAAATGGTTTTTAACACAATATTTAAAAAAAATTAAGTAAGTTTTAAGTTCTAGTGGCGCCAATATATTATACATTGGCTTGGGATTGTGTCTCTATTCGATTCTATTAGTCTTTCTATTAGTCGAATGAACGACGATCTCAAAAGAAAAGACTTTATAGCCGGTGAGTGAATAGCCGGACGATATAAAAAAGGAGTAGGAACTGACTGGATTACGATAGCCAAGAACAGCCAGCACTGGAAGTCTCTGAGTGGAGACCTGCATGACCTGGGTGCCCCACGAGGGATTTTTCGACCATTAGTTTTAAAATTTTCGTAACCGTAACCTTTGCATACACTGACAGTGTTTTCGACGAGCGTTGTAAAAATACAACTTCTGACGTCATATGCTCGGAACACAAACGATCCCCAGGCGTAACACCTGCCTGGAGGGAAAGAAAAATGTAAATTAAGTTTTTATATTTTTTAATAAATAACATATTATACTAATTATTTATTTCTACAATCCGCTTCGTTCGTCAAATGGACCATATTATGGCAACGCTGCACGCTACGCCACACAGGTGAGGAAGCAGTATCGTTATATGGATAGAGAAATGTTATGCTACAAGCGAGTGGATCGAGCAGGGCATTATGTTGTGGCCTAGATTATATCTACTGGTTTATTTATAGCCCAATTCGCAGGTGAGATGCCAACGTAATTAGGTTATCCACATATTATTATCTTATATAGATGGCTTATTAAGTTATTATTTATTAGATAGAGTTCAATTCGTAGTTTTTAAACTGAAGTTCTTGTATACATATTTCAATCCACGATGACGGGGCCCACTACTCCATACGAATCGAATGAAATATAAGTGATTTTGGCAGGGTGGGGCGCGTTTTCGTGGACTGAAATATCTATAATATTAAATTTCGTCTCAAAATAATGGTTAAAACAAAAAATTAAAGAGTGGAGAAAAAAATTGAGATTGTAACTTGGTAATTTTATGAGATTGGATTTTTCGTGTATAATAATCAGACCAGATTTAATGAAATTTGGAACAGAGATAGCTTATAATTTGGATTAAGATATAGTCTGCTTTTAATCCCTGAAAAATCCACAGTTCTTAAATAACAGAATTTTGAAAAACCTGCAAACCAATACGTAGCCATTCGTAATCTAAAGCTACAGCTATAAGATTTCTATAGCAAGCTACCTTGAAAGTTGGGGAAAAAAGTGAAACAAGAAATCCCCGATTCCCTTGGGGTTTATGGATGCCCGAAATTCGCGCTGGCGGTGCCGCGGGCAAAACCTAGTAGAGCGTAAAAGCAAAACAAGTTGACTCAAAAGTTACTCCGTGAAGAAGCAGTATAACTTTGTATCATTTCAGATAAGAAAGCAGCTTTTAATCATGACGTTCGTATTATAAACGCCGAGTTGTAGCTACGTGTACAATACGACGAAGATAAGATGGTATGAGCTTTTACAGCTTCCTTTTTACTTTTATATAACAAAGGACATTAATCCCAAGGATTTATTTACTTAAGTACTATTATCCTATTAAATTATACTTATATAGATATACTTATTCTGTGCCCGGCTTTTTATGTTTACGGGATTGGGTAGGGATGAATGAAGTCAGTGCTTTTCTTTTTACTTAATTAATTTATTTCATTTTTGTTTTACGTTACATAATATATCATGATGAAAATGTTCAGTATGTAATACATTGTTATTTTTAATTTACTAAAAACGTTGGTTCATTAGTTTGCAACGTAGCGTTGCAAAGCGGGAACCACGTGACATCTGTTGCCAGGTACACCGCAGCCACTCGACCGTGACGCCGCAGCCAATCAGCGTGCAGCGATAAGGACCTCGACCCCCGCCGCTCTGGAACGCGCGATTGCGTCAGCTCGCACATAAATAGCCTTTGGCCGCCTTCGCCCGCCAGTCTTGCGACGGGCACCACCAGTATAGGTCGGCTTGGCAAAGCCGGGCAGATCTAGTGCTCGTCTCTTGGCTCAGGGGTGCACCGTCACCCCCCCGCGCGTCTCGACTCTCTCTCTCTCTCATCCCGCGTCCCGTTTCCCGGCGATCCCGTCTGGACCGCTCGATCAAACCGCGTACAGCACCGTAGTTTGTAATGTACATACGTAGTCTAGAATAAGTGTCTACCTGTTTTGTAATTGTTACGAATACTAAGAATAAAGACCAGTGGTCGTCTACAAATTATTATTCCTGTTTCAAATGTCAATACGGTTCCTCTCCCGCTAGTCCGAATCTAGGAGTTCGAGGTTCGATTCCTCGATCCCGTATGTACGTAGTGAGGTGTCCTGCTTCCCAAGCCACCCGCTACGTTACATTGGCGCCCAACGTAAATAACCCGCTACGTTACATTGGCGCCCAACTGAAATACCCACATTCCCGCCCGCCCGCCCGCGTAATAACAACAATAAACAGAAAAAAGAGGTTCCGCACCGTAAGTACACATAAGTATATAACACTAACACCCGCTAATTCCAATTGAAATACAGATATAAACTCTTACGCAAAGTCGGTTTTCGGCATAACCCGGGCACGACTGTAAGAGTGAATATCTGAACCGGGAACAAGACGTATAGATTATAACAATTGATAGATCGCGAAGAGAATAGTGAGATTGGATCTGTCGGTTTTCGGCGTATCCCGGGCAGATAGAATCCAAACTCACATTCCACCGTTACAAAACACGATAAACACCGTTGCTAAAACTGTAAAAAGAATAGTAAGACTGGATCTGTCGGTTATCGGCGTATTCCGGGCAGATAGAATCCAGCCTTACCTTCACCGGTCACATTAACAGAGAACAAACAGAAATTAATCGCGAACAGAATAGTGACATTGGATCTGTCGGTTTTCGGCGTATCCCGGGCAGATAGAATCCAAACTCACATTCCACCGTTACAAAACACGATAAACACCGTTGCTAAAACTATAAACAGAATAGTAAGACTGGATCTGTCGGTTTTCGGCGTGCCCCGGGCAGATAGAATCCAACCTTACGTTCACCGGTTACATTAACAGAGATTAAACACGAATTAACCGCGAATAGGATAGTAAGAACGGATCTGTCGGTTTTCGGCGTGCCCCGGGCAGATAGAATCCGAACTTACACCTACACCGTAACAACACAAACACAAACAAAAACAGTCACAGATATCCGGTAAATAAAATAAAATAAAAGGATACAAACCCTTACGCAAAGTCGGTCCGGCATAACCCGGGTACAACTGTAAGAGCGTGTATTCTACCGTAGTATTCAATTAAGTATAAATATCGGGAATAATTAAATTAAACAATAAAATAAAAGGATACAAACCCTTACGCAAAGTCGGTCCGGCATAACCCGGGTGCGACTGTAAGAGCGTGTATTCTACCGTAACGTTCAGGTAAGTGCAAATATCGGGAATTATTAAATTCCAACCATAAACACACATTCCAGAAAAAAACACAGGACATACAAGTCACACACGCGCAATAGGTATCTATACCACACACAACTCATAAATAGTGGGCAAGCACCCAATTAGTTATATTTAGATTAAAATTTACGAGAGAGAGAGACAGATATATAACCCGTCCGTACCGTACCGTCGGAGAAATAAGCAAATAAATAATAATATAATAAGCAATCCCGCCATCCAGTTAAAGCAAAATATAAAACCCGTGTCACACCAGTTGAAAAAATAAAATACATAAATAATAATATTAAAATAAAACCCGCCGTTCAGTGAAACATACTAAACCCCGTACCACTAAAATACTCACACAGGATCCAATCCTGACAAGAGTAAATTTCGCTAATCCGTTCATCTTAAGAACCGACGCGAGCGAGATAGTCATGCAAGAAGATACCCGTTTTTTCTCAACAGTCATACCGGGCCGTAAAGGCCATCCGTGCTATAAAAGCATCCTGGGCTACAAAAGCCATCCGGGCCGTAAAGGCCATTCCTGGGCTACAAAAGCCATCCGGGCCGTAAAGGCCATTCCTGGGCTACAAAAGCCACCCGGGCCGTAAAGGCCATTCCTGGGCTACAAAAGCCATCCGGGCCGTAAAGGCCATCCGTAAATTAAATATCAAAGAAACATTGGGCAGCTTCTAATAATCATTGTCATAGGACTCATCCCTCATGCCGCATAAGGTTTTTAGAGAATTGATTTGTTTGAATAACGAGATCTCACTAGGTGATTTTTACAGGTAAAAATCTTCAGAAGAGAGAGGGGAATGCAACGTAGCGTTGCAAAGCGGGAACCACGTGACATCTGTTGCCAGGCACACCGCAGCCACTGGACCGTGACGCCGCAGCCAATCAGCGTGCAGCGATAAGGACCTCGACCCCCGCCGCTCTGGAACGCGCGATTGCGTCAGCTCGCACATAAATAGCCTTTGGCCGCCTTCGCCCGCCAGTCTTGCGACGGGCACCACCAGTATAGGTCGGCTTGGCAAAGCCGGGCAGATCTAGTGCTCGTCTCTTGGCTCAGGGGTGCACCGTCACCCCCCCGCGCGTCTCGACTCTCTCTCTCTCTCATCCCGCGTCCCGTTTCCCGGCGATCCCGTCTGGACCGCTCGATCAAACCGCGTACAGCACCGTAGTTTGTAATGTACATACCTACGTAGTCTAGAATAAGTGTCTACCTGTTTTGTAATTGTTACGAATAATAAGAATAAAGACCAGTGGTCGTCTACAAATTATTATTCCTGTTTCAAATGTCAATACGGTTCCTCTCCCGCTAGTCCGAATCTAGGAGTTCGAGGTTCGATTCCTCGATCCCGTATGTACGTAGTGAGGTGTCCTGCTTCCCAAGCCACCCGCTACGTTACAAGTTAATGTTAAATTTTTATGAAAATTCCAAATGTTCTCATAATATAGGTTTTTCTTCTTATAATCATGTCTGCATCAGCTACATACGGAAAAATTCCTGAGACGAGTATGAATTTCCTACTTTCTTGTATATAACTATCGATTTAATGTTCTGCTAGTTTACATATTATAGGTTTTTGTCTAGTATACATTTAGACTTTTTACAAATTCCGTGAACAAGAGGGATTTTCCGGCGATAACAAGTAATTGATTCGCATGATACTTGATTCAGGGAATATCCTACTTAAATCCCAATTTATAACCATAATTTAGTAGTTAACCGAGTATAATCCGCTACTTGAAAAGAATCTGTTGACCGAGTTACAAACATTCATACGAAAATTCAAACATTTCATGAATTGATGATGCAGCCGAAGATGGTATCGTACTAACTTGGAAAAAGTAAATAAATTCACCCATAACAGTTTTTACACAGCATCGCACCGGAACGCTGAATCGCTTGGCGGTGCGTCTTGCCTGGAATGGTGGTAATTAGTCAATGCGAAGCCTCATATCAGACGATTTTAACTAATTTAGAAATAATAAAATTCCAAAGTGGCCCGTGGTGGGAATCGAACCCGCGACCTCCCACTCGAACCCACTGCTCCAGGGAAGACGTCAAGATATACACATACATACCTACATGATCTTTCACTATTAATTGTAACACTAATTAATGACCTCAATAAGCTTTCGCGCGGCTGTTAAATCAAGGGCCTATATAGATAGATAGATAGATTATATAATAGTACCTATACGTTAATTAATTTAAAAAAACCGACTTCAACTCTCATCAAGCCACTGTTGAATACATGTTTCCAATTTAAAATTTAAGACTTATATGGTTTTCTCATGGATACCATTATCAGCACTGGACTTAATTGAAAAGGGACCATACGGGAAGCGTCAGCTTTCTAATAAAAAAAGAATCATCAAAATCGATTCACGCAGTCAAAAGTTATGGGGTAACAAACATAAAAAAACAGTCGAATTATTGGGAACCTCCTCCTTTTTTGAAGTCGGTTGAAAAGGCAAGTAAGTAGTCTTGGACGACACGCTTTGTAAAAAGGTCTCTGACTTTGGAGCCCTGACTAGCGGTAGCTTGGGCCCTAAAAGTCCTGCTAACGATGACATGCCAATTTTATAATTTTTAAGTGTTTTTGTTATTAAAAATATTATCAGATGGTAATCAACAAATAAAAGAGAGTTAAATAGGACGAACAAAAAATCCTTATGTATAAAAAATTTAAAGATAAGGGATCAACCGAGAAAACTCCAATCAAACACCGCTTCCTCAAAAGAACGAAGAACAAAGGTATTTTACTGTTCAAATTAATTTCATAATTTTACCTCTAAGTGCCTCAGAATGTACGGCAAAAATAATGATGGTAACAAACAAGAATATTTTGTCGAGCAGAGCTTGCCCAACTCAAACTCAAACTCAAAATATCTTTATTTCACATAGGCCTAACGTACAGCCTCTTGTAAAACGTCACTATGATATTTGTCGCATATGTATTGTGATAACTACAAGTCGACTTAAAACTAAGTTTACGAGGGTTCAAAAGAAGCCCACAACAAACTCAGCCGGGTTTTGTTTTCCGTTATTACCACTTCACAAAGGCTAAAAACTAAATGAGCTAGTATATAAAGAAAAGATATTTAATCTTTTTATTAAATGTTTCATTTAATACCTTTACTTAATACGATACTTAGCATCGAAACGAAATTAGGAAAATGGTTTATCATTTCATTCTTTTTATTTTAAATGTCAAGAAATGATTTTCTATATTGCAAAGCTCCCTGAGTTCTAGATCAACGGTAAATTCAACGACAAAGATTTATCTAAGTTTAACAATGTAGGCATATTATTGACCCGGTATTGATGAGAGAAAACGTATTTACTGTAAATAGCAAGAATGACGTAAGTTGACTAAAACACAAAAACATATTTTTTCTTTATCTTTTTGGACAATCTCTACATTGATATTGAAGTTTTTTTTTTTTATTCTATACAAGTTAGTACTTGACTGCGATCTCACCTGATGCTAAGTGATGATGCAGCCAAAGATTTTATCGTAAAATCTTGGAAGGGTAAGTAAATTTATCCCAACGGTTCCTACACAGCATCGCACCGGAACGCTTAGCCGCTTGACGGTGCGTCTTTGCTGGTAGGGTGGTAACTAGCCCCGGCCGTCTCCCAGCAGACCAGACCTGAGGGCCTACCATCAACTCTAATCGCGACTCAACAATAAACCTAAACTGAATTGCATCGCTCATACGTGACAAAAATTCTTTTAATTTGACAAAAAGATGACATGAAAAATTGAATCGTAACCGGAACTGCGTCGCTAGAAAAGTTCATAGTATAGGCCCTGAGCCAATTTAGAAATGTTAACAAATACTGTGAAAGTAAATTCACGCTCGACAAATAATAAGCCCGTGTGTTCCCAAACCAGCGAACTGGGCTTTAAGTTGTGAAATCCGTAATTTGGGCCGTAACACGCCGGCGCCCATTAAACTGTGTTTAGGCTGAAGACAGGTGGAGTTACAACTCCGGCTTAGAGCTGGAACGAATTGAAAGGTAACGATCGCAAATGAAATTTTCGTATCTCGTTACCGGCGGCGTGAAGTTGGGGAATGTTTACGAGTATGTTTGTATTGACATACGAGTAGCTAGAGTGTTTGTAAACTTTGACTGTTTAGCGCCCTCTCACATCACGGGTGCAAGTGTGCTGTGCTTGAGTCTAGCGGATGCCCTCGGCTACGTTTACGGGTACTTTAAGCCCCTATTGAGCGTGGATTACATTATATTTGTTATCCATATACCTTCGAGATCGACTGACAGAGTTGAATTTACGATTTTTTTTTAACCAAATACCAATGCATAGACTTGATAGTAGCGTCTATCTCTCTAGCCTGCTCCACTCTTGTCCATCCAGGGGTTTTCGTATGCTAGACGCTTTGTAGAGCAAGTTTTTTAGTTTTAACATAATATGGCTGGATGCAGGTCGGGGTGTGTGTCCCAGTTTTCCCCCCTAGATCCGGTGCTGCCGACTCATCCAGGGGTTTTGCCTGTGCGTTGACAGACTTCTAGTTAACTTAACTAGAAGTCACAGTAAATAGAAGTCTGCAAGTATATATGGTGCTTTTTCACGCCACTGCGTGCCAAAGCAACATATATACAGACACACTTACTCGTACATACAAACTTTCTCCCTTACAATACAAGTGTGATATCGAAAATTCCACAAAGGCTTTCGCGTTCTGGATGCAAAAATGCCTTTGATGCGGTCTACATAACTCGCGCCGCCGAACATAACTTGCATACAGTTCAGATAACTTTGCCAACATTGCCAAAACCACGTGAAACGCCCCCCGGGGCCACATTTATGGCCAATAACAAACATTCGCCGTTTTGATAAACATCCAATGCAGCCCCGAAATTTATATAGCCCGTTAAATACGACCTCGTTATGGATTTTACACGAAATTAAATTCGAACTGCGCAGCTTGAGTTATAAACTTATAATACATGAGTGTGATCTCAATTATTTTTTTATTCGCCACAAATTATGTTTTCTCATCGCTTTGTATATTTCAGTGCTATGACATTCTCGTAACGTTTTCACACACTCAGTGATGTGATACAAGAAAAAAATGAACACTGAAAAATGAACTTAGGCTTAGAGTGTATAATTGAATGTATTTCATCATAGGAAATACAGTGCTCAACTTTGACGCGCTGAAGTAATTTCAATCTCGGAACTGTCGACCAATATGGCGTTTTGAACTACATTCAATTTTACGCTCTATGTCAATTGTATTAAAATTAATTTTTCAGTGTTCGCAAAAAAAGTTTTGAATTCAATATCGTCTGCATAAGAACGTAAATACCATCACCTTATTAAACATCACGAAATGTAGCTGACACGTAACGTCAATAGCCCCCCCCCCCCCCCGTGAATAGAGTACGGGTCTCCTCTTAAAATGAGAAGGGTTTGGTCATAGTCCCCCTCGCTACCCAAGTGTGGGTTTGTGGACCTTTGCCCTCTATGTTTAACTCATAAACATGCAAGGTTAGATTGAATCCACAAAAGCACCTGCCTCTAAAAACATGTCTGGGATGCAAACTTCTGACTCTCAGACGAGTAAATTATTATTGACATAAAATATTAAGCCACAGTAATCTTAATTACTTTGTTTATGACGATATTATTATTCGCTTGTATCTTTGTATCTTTTCAATAATCGATTTTGTTTTGTTTTCTATTCATACCAAGTAGGTGCCTTATTTCACCAACTTTGCGAACACCACGAAAACTATTTCATACTAGTACATGCCGTGCTGAACATGTACTAATAACAAACATTGGCGGTTCACTAAACATCTATAATGTCTTTGAAATTTATATTCAACCGCATAATATTCCGCTTACTGGGATTTTGCTCTACTACAAACTAGTAAAACATACATGATGTGCAAAATGAAACCTTATTGATGAAATATTACTGTGGCAAACCTGTATGAATTAGTGAATGCTATGGATTTGAATCTAGCAGCTGTCGCCATATTCTTATTATCTAGATTATTAAATATTAGTAAGTAGAAGAAGAGAACCTAGTATAAACGCGAAAGTTTGTAAGTATGCATGGATGGAAATTTGTTACTCTTTCACACCGCAACTACTAAATCGATTTAGCTGAAATTTGGAACGTAGATAGCTTATAACCCGGATTAAGACATCATACAAATATTTTATTTCTTAATTAAAAATTATGAATATCACGTCCATCAGAGCATACCTACGTACATTTTTAACCCAAGGGTAACGCTCCATTAGTAATATAAAACAAATCTCGTACGATTTTATTTTAACTCCAATTTGTACCTAGGCAAGTTTTTGTATTTTCAGGATAAAAATTATTTTAGCGAGCCTTGTTACAGTAGAAACGTGTAGAAACTTTTCAGAATTTCTTTTTTACCTACTATCGGAGAAAAAATAACACACTTGCGTATTTTAGGTAAAATATCAGTTTTCCTGTTCTGATATATGAAGGGCTATAGAATACGAGTTAGACATTTGAAATCAATTGTGTTTGCTTACATTTATGTAAAGGTTTGACTGAATTGACGCATGTTGTGGCAATCTTTAATCGCCCAATAGGGTATTTTACTCAAATCAAAATTTTAATTTATTTATTTCACTTTTGAAACTATATTCAATATCACACTTCACACTATCACACTAATATTATAAAGGCGAAAGTTTGTGTGTGTGTATGTTTGTTACTCTTTCACGCTGCAACTACTAAACCGATTTGGCTGAGATTTGGAACATAGATAGCTTATAACCTGGATTAAAACATAGGCTACTTTTTATCCCGGGAAAATCCATAGTTCCCATGGGATATTGAAAAAACTAGAATGCGATGTTTGTAATGCCATATTATATCAACTTTTTGGTTTAAAAAAGGTTTAAATTAAAACACCGAAAATATTTTTATTGTAATTAAAAAGTGTACATTGAAAACGTGCTCTTTTCTTTTTGAAACGATCCGCGACGATCCTCAACTTGGCTCGTTTTAGTTGACTCAGTTTCTTTGAGTATTCAGAAAAGATGACCTAGAAACGCTTTTAGCGGAACTGTGGTTTTAATAACTTATTGTTGTCAAGTTTCAGGTCGAATTACTGTTTGGTAAGTAATATAGGTTCATAAGATGAGCGAGTGACACAACTATACAAGTAAGTTCTTGACTTAGAACTTGTCTTAGGGAAACTGACGATGCAATCGTAGTTAGATATTATCTTGAAAAGAGTAGGTACGGTACAGCCTTCGATCGACTGTACTACCACAGAACACTTAATAGTACCAGAAGGTTCATTCCGCACGATCATTTAAAGAAATAGCGACTCTCGCGCTGACACAAAAAGTGCAATTCAGTTCGCAATAGCGCCTGGCCCCACCCTCAAAATTGACACGCATCAAACGCAATGTTGTGGTCTCTTTCTATCGCCTAACTTTATCTCTTACGACGTACTAGGGCTGCCGTAGTAGTGGCTGAACAGACGGCTAGTAAAATAGACCGTAAAGAACTAGCCCGTGCAACTCGGCCCGCGAGCGGCAACCATCTGAAATATCGTGGTCCGGACTTGTAGCCGAGACGGTCACGTAAGAAATATGACTAGCCTGGTACTACACAGCTTCTCCGCGGATCACTGCAGATAACCAGCTGCAACTAAAGGACTTGGAAGACTTCAGCTGGACTTTCTATAAATTGTTTCCTCTCGCTCCTTATTCCATTGTTCTCAATCTTCCAATTCTGATGCTAGATAAAATATAAGGAGTGGATCACTTTGGCAGCTGATAGGAATGGATAGAGGAAGAAAACGTCTTATGCCGACCCTACAAAATTGGTTGTCTGTAAAGTCGGTTTACGGACGATAGATTTACGTGATAACGTCATTATCGTGCCTCTCTATCGCTTGTTGCGCGCTCTCGCTTGCACGCACAGGCTCAGGTGGAACGTTACGCGGAACGTTACTATTTTTCATGTGCGTTGCTGGTGTTCATCAATTTATTAAACGTTATCACGTCAAAAGATGAAATGACGTCAAAAGGAGTAAAATCGCGCTACTAGTGGGCGTACAATCGACCGGAGCGCCTGTAACGTTACACGTCGGAAGGCCGCCGCGTCTGCATTAATTCTCGCTACACTCACTACGTTGTCTATGGCACGATCTCGCTCGAAAACCTTAGTAGGGGAGATTGTTATAATGTATGCCGTGGAGATTCAACTTACTCGTAGAAGAGATTGCTTATAAGCTTCAAATGTAGGACAGAGACGAATAAGCCTCATAGGAAAAATCGTCTGTAAGAAAAAAATAAAAGGAAGTGAGTACTTGACGGTATTATTCCAAGCAAAAGATAAAAATTAGGCAAGACAATGTTACATTGCCTAACTTCTGTTTTACTACTTTTTACAATGGTGCCTCTTATGGTTTTGAAAATAGGGCGCATATTTTTTATGATGGGGAGAATTGCCAAAAGGCCAGTACAAGTTTTTCTATTGATATTTTTGCGCTTGACTATAATCATGCCTGATCAAAAGCAATGATGAGGTCTCTATGGCACCGTATGCTCTCTGTATGGTCTTCAGTATCTTCTATTAATAATAATATTAATTAATTGATCTAATTAGTTAATGGCAGGTAGAGAGCGCCTCTAGTTAATTTCTAATGGTACCTAAGTTAATACTAAGTTTGAAAAAGAAGCTTTATACTTCAGTTCATTCTTATCCTATAAGCAAACCCATTTATTCAATACACATCACAAGAATGCACAAAAAATAACTAGTCCGGCCAATATATGTGTACTGTCCACCATATTGGATTTAGGATGACGTCACATAGCAGCTGAATGGTTATGCAGCGATATTTTAAAGCTTTTTGTGAAGATAACTGTTCTAAAATTCAGTTACTAGTTTTACCCTGAACATAGAACATACAAACATTGCAAGTTAAAATAAAAGCTTTTATTAAAACGGAATCTAACAATACAAATACTTCAAATTCCATGATATATCAACGAGTCAAGTATCACAAACCGTGTGCGCATCGATATCAATATAACTCCTAATTGAAACACAGCGACGACAGGGGTAACAAACATTTCAGCGCGGATTGACGCAGCAAACTGTTGTTTATCTCTGACTGTATTTGAATTTCAGTGTTTGGATGCGCTATGATGACGCGACATGTTGGTTTATCATCCTCAGACTATTTAGGAGATGCCGCAGCGTGCTAGCAGCTTATATCTAGACGTAGTCTGTGAATTTAATCAAGACTGAAATAATTACATACATTAAATACATTTTTTACGTTGTTCTCAGAAATGAGAAGCCAAATTGTACTTAATTATGTTTTTATTGGATTTTTATTTAATTTAACAAACATCCAGTTTATCTAAATATCCTTTAGGGTTCAGTTACCCTGACCTCGCCGATGCGATGTAGTTCAGTATGAAACCCGATAACATGTACCAATCAAAGTTCATTGTATCCGGAACGGATAAGCGGTTGAGCGGTATAGAGATAGGTACAGTATTAAGGTATTATCCTACCTTCTATACCCATACAAATGTACATGCTTTTATATTAAATCAGTACTTAATAATCTCTACCACATTAGCCTGCGGGCGTCAACCGTTGGACATATGTTTTTCCAAGCGAGCGGTACCACACACTATCTTCAGCCTTCCTCATCCGCCAACCGCACAGAACACTAAATAGGTACAGAAGGCCCACCCCGCACGATGATTTAAAGAAATAGCGACTCTAGCGCTGACACAAAAAGTGCAATTCAGTTCGCAATAGCGCCTGGCCCCATCCTCAAAATCGACACGCAACAAACGCAATGTTGTGGTCTCTTCCTATCGCCTTACTTTATCTCTTTCGACGTACTGGGGCTGCCGTAGTCAGACGGCGCGTAAAATAGACCGTACAGAACTAGCGCGTGCAACTCGGCCCACGACCCGCGATTGGCAACCATCCGAAATATTGAGGTCCGGTACCTCACTTATCACGTGACCGTCCACGTGATAAGTGAGACTGGCCTGCCAACCGTTAGTACTGTGGGTTAATACAGGTTTTTGTACGAATTTCGAGTCGAGTCACATCGCACAAACGAATCGAATTCCTCCATACGTTTACACTTTTACAGCTAGCGCCATTTATTGACAACCGCATGTCAGTGACTGTCCATAGATGGCGCTAGCTGTAAACTGTGTGTCGGCTCGAAATTTGTTCAAAAACCTTGTACTAACTACTAAAGGGCTAACCTGTACTAAAGGGCGCACCACACTACACTCCACTCCAGGATTTTTTGACTTAACCAGCCATCGCTGCTATGACAAACCTTCACTCCCTTGCTAATGGTTTGTTATAGGAGTTGACTTGAAAATTGCAGATGATTCGCATTGTTTTTTAATTTTCGTAACCATAGAATAGGTACGGATAGAATTTAAGGGGAGAGAAAATTGATCAAGTAACTAGATCGAAAAACTGAGAAATTGACGAAAATCTAAAAATATCCATTAATTTGTCTTGCTAATGAAATAACATAAGCAGGTCACACTAAGTTACTCAATAAGATTATCTACTCCGTTGTAACTTCCGACAGCCCCCAAATTAACTTAGCGTCGTCCGGGGACTCCCACTCTGTTATAAGGACTTTTTATTCAGAGAAAACTGCATATTGTAGCTTGTAGGGCAAGTTTTTCATTTGCTTCCTAGAGTGGGTGATAAATGATTTAGTACTAGAAGATCTAAAGTTGGGATAGATGTTAGCTAGCTTAATGCAAGTTTAATGTTATACCTACCTAGGGAATTTTAGCATTGGAAGAAACTGGACCTCAATGTGTTAATAAATTTTCTTTGTTTTTGCCAGGTCATATTAGCTTAAAATGGACATACATTTTATCACCACACCACAATACACCGGGCAGGCTTTCATCCCTATGTCGTCGATGTACCATAAGTACATACAAAGCCGCAAAGCGGTTCGCTTCGTCCTTTCTCATACGCATGGCAAGGGTTTGGAATGCTCTCCAGAAATCTGTGTTTCCGGAAGCATACAACCAGGGTACCTTTAAGAAAATAGTGAATAGGCATCTTCTAGGTAAGCGCGCTCCATCTTCAACCACATCATGACTTTCCTGTAGGTGAGATTGTGGTCAAGCATTATCGATTTAAAAAAATGTTAATTTTGAACGTACAAGACGTATGACAGTAAAAGACAAAGATTTTAGTTTTCATTTGCTATACGATCAAGATGAAAAAGCCTGGTAGATTAAATGACGTAGGTACCAAGTATTTTAAAATACTTTGCGTGAGAGCCTGCGTCATATTGGGCGTGACGCCATGACTTGGGGGGGGGAGACAGTACATGAGTGAACCCACGTCATAAGATTACGCAATTTATGAGCCCAACGATGAATCGCATAGTAATGAACTCAGATCACTCAAATGTGTTGTGTACTGCACTACACTACTCTGTCACTTGTGTACTATATGCACTGCACATACTAGTATGTAATTATAATGACTTACCGCGTACCGAAACCTGTATTCTACATCTCAGTGGCGCCACTGTACATCTCAGTGGCGCCCCCGGAACCTGTATTCTACACTCTCGTATGACTACTGCCACAGACTACGAGTGTACACTACAGAATGTAATCATACGCATTTGATTTGTCCATATTTCTAATATATACTTGTATTACTATTCAGACTGAAAGTTTCCACTCCGAAAGCCTAAAGAAGTTAGAACATAAAAGCGATACGTGTTTCTCAGAAGTTTTTGTTACAAAACGGCGAAAGGACGTAACTTTATACGAAGTTCCGCGGACTGTATCAGAACTTAAACTGTATAATTTTAACAAAAATAATACGGGTATGCTAATCAGACGCAGCTCTTGGGTTTCGTGTTTTTACTACTCAAGCTAAAGTATTTCAGTGGATAACTTTCGAAGAAACTCGTTTTACACTTTATTGCTAAGCAGTGTATCAGTGTACAAAGGAGGACAATGACAAACTTCATTTTTGCAAGCATTTAGGTAAAGACCTTTACTTAGGTACACAACATGTTTTTGAATTCCGGAAAAATATTCAAGTTATGTTACCGGCCAAACCCGATTTCAGGACAAACTACATATGTAATTTGGGCTTGACTATACCCGATTTCAGAACAAACTAGTTTTATTTAGGCTAAACTTGTTCTTCCTATACACAATAGGATTAATTGGTTTTAGCCTAGTGAAAAACCTAGTGCTCCGTCAACTGGGCCTTGAAGGTGTGAAAAGCGAGCTCAGGACTAACAGCACTCCGACTAGGATAATTTATTATTGGGTATTTGATATGACACAAATATTTTACAAAAGTCAAAAAAGTCAAAAGTCAAAATATATTTATTTCACATACTTAGGCCTAACTTACAAGGCACTTGTAAAACGTCAACAATATTTGTTACATAATATTATGTACGGTGATAACTACAAGTCGACTTAAAACTAAGTTTACGAGGGTTCCAACGCGCCCTGCACTCAGAAGAAGACAAACTCAGCCGGGTTTTGTTTTCGGTTATCACCACTTCACAAATGCTCTTAAAAACTAGTTGAGCTAGTAATTATAATACAGCAGTTCATTCACTCCCAAGGATTTGATTCATGTAAATAATCCTTAATACTATAGTAAGCTTTATTAACGAACTTTCGTTTTACAGCGACTTTGAACTTATTGAGGGATAAGTTTAATATTTCTAATGAAATACGCTTTTACTACAAACTTCCTAATGGAAGTTTGTTGTAAAAGCGTATCCCATTGCCTTGTACAGAAAACTGTATCCAAATAAGATCCAGGTAAAGGCATTTACCGTCCTCCGTTAGCATAAAATGATGACATATCCATAGCATATACGATATATAACATAGACTTCATAATATCATTATGTATCCGAATCCTGGTAATAACGACAAATTGTAGAATTCACTACGTATAAATAAGTACAGAATGCACTTAGGTGTTCGCAATACGTCATCTGAACCCGGTGGCCCCGCATTATGAGATATATCCGACATGATATACAGCGGCCGAGGAGGGGGGAGAGCGGTAATGTTTCAGTGGATTATTCATGGTGAAAACTTCGAGCATTATCCTTTGCTAGCGCGTGGATAAATTTTGATAGAACTGCGGAGTTTTAAATTAACCCTTTAACGTACTTGAAGTCAGTTTTCATTGACTACCTACCATTTTTTTACTCTACACAAGTTAGTACTTTACTGCTCACCTGATGGTAAGTGATGATGTAGCCGAAGATATTATCGTAAGTACTAACTTAGAAGGGGTAAGTAAAATCACCCCCAAGTGTTTCCTACACAGCATTGCACCGGAACGCTTGGTGGTGCGCCATTGCATTGGTGGGTTGTAACTAGCCACGGCCAAAGCCTCCCAAAAGACCAGACCAGAGCCAATTTAGAAATTATAAAATTCCAAAGTGGCCCGTGGCGGGAATCGAACCCGCGACCTCCCACTCGAATCCAAGCGCGCTCCACTGCGCCAGGGAGGTCGTCGACATATCAGAGAGCCTCGTTTTTTAAGTTACATTCAGTGCAATATATCGCTGCACGTGGTGCAATAAAATGGTAAACTTTTTTTTTAACTATATAGGCTAGCGCTTGCCTGTGATCACACTTGATGTGGAAAGTGTGATGGAAAGTGATGATACAGTATAAGGTGGCACGTGCTTGTCTAGGAGATGCCTATTCACTTTTGATTTGAAAGCGCTCGGGTTGTAAGTGGCAGGAAAGACACTGGGACGATGTGCCAGACCTTTGCAGTGCGTATCAGGAATCACGTTGCGTGCCTGTTGCGCTTTCTGATATAATTACGGGCTTTACAGCAAGCCCGCCAGGTACCCATACAAGTCGTTTCTCATAAAAAGTCCACCTCGTAACCTAACTGCTTATTTCCTATTTATTTTGTTAGATTTATGAATGTGTCCTGAGTACTCATAATTCCTTATTGACTCATCCGAGTTAATTGGGTTCATAGTGTGCACGACGACTTAAGGACTTACCCTTAAGAAATCACGAAGATATTCGCCTTAACTGCGCGAGTCCCTAACACGTGCACTTGAAACAATGGCTAACCAATCAGCGCGCTCGTAAATATGAAAGTTCTAGAAGCACGCCTCTTTAACACCCTTTTTTGCTAACAAAAAATTGTGCAATGAATAGAATGACCATTTGGGTGGAGTATATTTTTAATGTAGATCTATTGTTTTGAAAACGTCTTGACCCTTTTTTGTGGCACTAGAAAGATGTATGTATTTTACATAACCCAAATGCACCAATCGCGTACTTTCTAGAAATCTCTTATGGCGTAAAATATTGGTATAAAAGGTCGCTGATTGGTTGGCGAAGACAGTGTCAGTTCAGTTTTAGTACAGTACAGTTCAGTTTTAGTACAGTGTTCAGTTCAGTACAATTCGAAGTGAGTTCAAATTGGAAAATAAGTGTACAGTAAAATCGGTGTTCGGAAAGTGAGAGTGCAGTGAAAATAGTGAAAATCAGTGGAAAATTAGTGAAAAGTGAAACGTAATTAATTCTGTGTAAAGTACGTGTAAAGTCCCGTAAATAATTCGTTAGTACAGTTGTAAACAAGGACAATAAATAGTGTAAAGTATATATCAGTGGTTCTTATTGATCGGACATTAATTTATCTCATTGTTGGGGTGAGATCGATAACTCTAGGAAAGCTATCCCCGACATTGTATGGTCCTTCGAGAAGCCGGATATAGGAGAATTTTCATAGGACTAATATTGTATGGTCCTTTGAAGAAACCGAAAATTCTGTGAGAACTAAGCGCGGGTTATCGAGACTCAGGAAAATGCCGATGACACGGTCTCAAGCTAACCTTGTGGAAAATGATGTTCCGGTTATTGAGAGCCACTCCGGCGGTGTGAGAAGTACTGCTTCAAGACCTACCGCCACCAGCAGCGTGAGGGGTGCGCTCAGCGCCTCAAGACCGGCTGCTACTCAAGACAGTGTGAGGGACTCCGTCTCAAGACCTACTGCTGCAACAAGCCGCGAAGCGATAGCGGCCACTTCCAAGGGTACAGACTGTATTACGAAATGCGGGACAACTACATCCGCGGAAAATACGGTGCCTTCTAACGTCACGGCTAAGCCATCAGGGGACTCCGGGCAGGCGAGATCGGCGAAGTCACGTCGCTCTGAGTCAGGAAAACTGAGAAAACTGAAAGAAGCTGAATTAAAGGAAAAACTGGCGGCCTTGAAGTTAGAAGAGATCCGAGCATCTATCGCTCTCACTCGAGCACAGTTGGAAAAACATCGTGCTGCCGCTACGGACGAAGAGGACTTAGCGTCGGCGTCGGAAAATGAAAATGAATGTGAAAAGGAACGTTCTAGCCGCGTATATGAATGGCTGGAGGGACAACCGGAAAAAGGAAATGAAAAACCAGGTGAGGCGGAAAATGAAGGACGAGGACAGGGCGCTCGTAGTCGTGACGACGGGAAATGTGAACCCCAGGAAAATGAAGGCGGGGCTCGCAGTTGTGACGGCGGGAAATGCGAGCACCGGGAACAGGAACCCCGGCCTGCGCGTCAGCCACCTAGCGTGGATGTAACCTCACTGGCAGCGGCTCTCACTCAGGCAGTAAGGACGGCGAGAGACGCACCCAAATACCTCCAGGAGCTGCCGGTATTCAACGGGCAATCCAGCAGCTGGCTAACGTTTCGCGCTGCATATGAAGAAACCGAAGGGTTATTCTCGAAAACGGAAAATGTATCAAGATTGCGCCGTAGTGTCAAAGACGCAGCGCGCGAGGCTATCAGTAGCTTACTCATCAGTTCTCCAGATCCGAAGACCATCATGGAGGCTCTAGAAAGAAGATTTGGACGACCTGATGCACTGGCGATAAGTGAAATACAGAAAATGAAATCGCTCGGAAAATTAAGTGACAATCCTCGTGACTTGTGTATATTCGCGAACAAAGTATCGAATATTATAGCTAAACTGGAAGCTTTGAAGAAAATTCAGTACTTGTATAATCCAGAGTTAGTGAAAGCCACACTAGAAAAGTTGACACCTATTTTGAGAAAAGCATGGTATGACTACTCTGCAAAAGAAAATGAGGACATTCCGGATTTGAAGCGCCTTGCAAAATTTTTAAACGAAGAAGCGGATAAGTGTGGGCCGTACGCGCAACCCGAAGACTTCTCGGAGTATAAAGAGAGAAATATGAAAAGGAAAACCGAATATACTTACTCCACGAAAAATCATAATAATACGAGTAAAGAACAATGTCCTGTCTGTAAACTTGATCATCGGTTACCCGAGTGTAAACGCTTCCGTGACGTCGACACAAATGAACGCTGGGAAATTGTGAAAAAACATCGTGTGTGTTTTCAGTGCCTACGAAGTACACATCGAAGATCTACGTGTAAAGTCAAGAAGTGTGGTCAAGACGGCTGTTACATGGCACATCACCGACTTTTACATCATAAAAGGAAGGAAACGTCACCACCACCTTCTCCACCGGTCGTCGCCGAAGTCACGTCATCAGTGGAAATCGTGAAAAACGTCGAGAATAAAAGTCGTCAAGCTTACTTGAAAATCGCACCTGTCACACTGACGGGGCCGACCGGTGCCCGCGTCGATACCTACGCTCTTTTAGACGACGGGAGTACAGTTACACTGATCGACGAAAACTTAGCGGAAATATTAGACCTCGACGGGCCGGAAGACCCTATGTGGGTGCAGGGAATTAATGAAACAATGAGGCACGAAAAAAGTCGGCGTGTGGACGTCAGGATACGCGGAAAGTTCAGCGATAAAGAATACACTTTACGAAACGCCCGCACAGTTCAACGTCTTATGTTTACGAAACAAAATATCGAACGAAGAGATCTACGGGAATGTGTCCACCTACGAGAAATCGAGGATAAGTTGATATATAAGAATGCAAACCCGAAGATACTCATCGGTCAAGATAACTGGGAGTTATTAGTAGCATTTGAGATTCGTACCGGTCGTCAAGACCAACCGGTAGCATCGAATACACGTCTAGGATGGGTGCTTCACGGATGTCGCACGTCATACCACGAAAATGTCGCATTTTGTGGTCACACTATACTCAAGGAACGAGATGGAAATATGGAAAACATGATGAAAGAATTTTTTGACTTGGAAGCTCTCGGTGTCGAGCCTAAAAAGCAGAAATATGACCCAGAAGAACGGGCTATGAAAATTTTAAATGAAAATAGTAAGAGATTACCCGATGGCCGCTTCGAGACTTCGTTACTATGGAAACAGAATGACTTTGTTATACCTAACAACTACGATGACGCCTTCAAGCGATTGAAGACTCTAGAAAAGAAATTAGACCGCGATCCGGGTCTCAAGGAAAAATACGAAGAAAGAATGGAAAATCTACTTACATCCGGATACGCCGTCGAAGCACTAGCGCCTGCAAAACCGGGGAAAACGTGGTACTTACCGCACTTTGCTGTGTGTAACCCATCGAAGCCGAAGATACGACTAGTACACGATGCAGCTGCGAGGTCACACGGATGGAGTCTGAACGACATGCTGCTCTCAGGACCTGACCTGCTGCAATCGCTGCCGGGAGTCATCATGCGGTTCCGACAGCACGCCTACGCGATCTCAGCCGATATAAAGGAAATGTTTATGCAGATTAAAATACGTGAAGAAGATAGAGACGCACTGAGATTTCTATGGCGGGGAGACAGCAGAGGCGACGTAAGACCCAAGGAGTACCAGATGACATCGGTAATCTTCGGAGCTACATCATCACCGTGCACAGCGCTCTACATAAAAAATAGAAATGCAGAAGACTTTGAAGCGACCCACCCGAGAGCCGCGAAGGAAATAAAGAAGAATCATTATATGGATGACTTCATATCAAGCTTCCCGAGTAAAGAAGAAGCAATACAAGTATCGAAAGACGTCGACTATGTACATCGACAAGCTGGGTTCGTGCTACGAGGATGGGTGTCAAACGATCCGTCTGTGTTGCATCACTTTAACACAGACACCGGGGCCGAAACCGTACCTATAGGAGGTGTCAACACTGAGAAGACTCTCGGCCTGCTATGGGAGGTGGAAAAGGATTGCATCGGCTTCCGGCTGAACATAGAGAAAACACCACGCGAAGTTCTCGAACAGGCGCGACCACCAACGAAAAGAGAAGCTTTAAGTGTTATTATGTCACTTTTTGACCCGTTAGGTTTGGTTTCGCCACTCACCACTCCGGCGAAGAGGCTCATGCAAGAAACATGGAGATATGGAACCGGGTGGGATGAACCGATCCCCGAAGAGCTGCAACCGCGATGGTCGTCATGGCTAAATAATCTACGAGCGATAGAAAGTCTACACATCCCGCGGTGTTACAATGTTGGATCGTCAGTAGTCGAAAGGCAGCTACACGTGTTTGTCGATGCAAGTCAAGAAGCTTACTCGACCGCGATTTACATACGTATGGAACGAATAGACGGAACTACGCATGTCGCTCTAGCTGCCGCGAAGAGTCGTGTGGCACCATTGAAACCCACCTCTATACCCCGCCTAGAGCTACAAGCTGCGTTGCTAGGGGCGCGCCTAGCTAAACGAACCGAAGAAGAGCACGAATTTGAATTCACAAAAAAAATCTTTTGGACGGATTCACGCACTGTACTCGCATGGATAAGATCAGAACCGCGCGCTTTCAAAACATTCGTAGCGCACCGGCTAGCAGAAATAGAAGAATTAACGAAAGTGAGTCAGTGGCGGTGGGTTCCGACTAAAGAAAATGTAGCTGACGACGCGACAAGAGAAACGCCGAGCAACTTCAACGCAGATCACAGGTGGTTTCATGGACCCACATTCCTCAGAAAATCAGAAGAAGAATGGCCGCGCGAAGAAAAATTTGTCCCGGAGAAAACTGGCGAAGAGCGATGCTGTGTAGCACGTGAAACCACAACCCCAACGTACTTACCGAAGATCGAAAATATTTCGAAGTGGCAAACACTAGTAAGAGCGACTGCACGTGTGCTGCAATTTCTCGATCTGTGTAGACCCGGAAAATATGTAACGGCTGCAGCAAAACGAAAACGTACGAAACCGAACTCTAAGGAAGATTCTAATTGGATAATGGGACGAAAAATCGAAAAGGATTCTAGTAAGAATGTGAAGAATGGAAAAAACGAAACGCGTGTATCCAGGGCCGGACAACGAAGTGCGCGTCGTGGACGTGACGACAAGCAATGGACAAGTGCTGAAGAGACTGAGCAAGAAGATCGTCGTGCTACCGGTAGATTAGTTGCACTCTGCAACTGGCGGGGAGAAATGTGCACGACGACTTAAGGACTTACCCTTAAGAAATCACGAAGATATTCGCCTTAACTGCGCGAGTCCCTAACACGTGCACTTGAAACAATGGCTAACCAATCAGCGCGCTCGTAAATATGAAAGTTCTAGAAGCACGCCTCTTTAACACCCTTTTTTGCTAACAAAAAATTGTGCAATGAATAGAATGACCATTTGGGTGGAGTATATTTTTAATGTAGATCTATTGTTTTGAAAACGTCTTGACCCTTTTTTGTGGCACTAGAAAGATGTATGTATTTTACATAACCCAAATGCACCAATCGCGTACTTTCTAGAAATCTCTTATGGCGTAAAATATTGGTATAAAAGGTCGCTGATTGGTTGGCGAAGACAGTGTCAGTTCAGTTTTAGTACAGTACAGTTCAGTTTTAGTACAGTGTTCAGTTCAGTACAATTCGAAGTGAGTTCAAATTGGAAAATAAGTGTACAGTAAAATCGGTGTTCGGAAAGTGAGAGTGCAGTGAAAATAGTGAAAATCAGTGGAAAATTAGTGAAAAGTGAAACGTAATTAATTCTGTGTAAAGTACGTGTAAAGTCCCGTAAATAATTCGTTAGTACAGTTGTAAACAAGGACAATAAATAGTGTAAAGTATATATCAGTGGTTCTTATTGATCGGACATTAATTTATCTCATTGTTGGGGTGAGATCGATAACTCTAGGAAAGCTATCCCCGACACATAGAATCATTAATTATTCCACGTGCCAGAAATAAAAGCCCCAACCCACCAACAGCGGTACCTAAGACATATTTATTTTAGCAACATTAATTTAAAAGTTAATATTCACATTAAAGTAAGCATACATATAAAGTTTCAAGCCCGAGCTTTGAGAAGTTTCCTTAGGAAAGGACTTCATGTCTGTCATAATATTATAAATGAAATATGAGTAAACGGAGAGAATCACATGAGCTCGGTCGGATGTTTGCAAGTTAACGAAACTTGATAAACAATGAATTAGAACTGGGACTCGATTCACGTAACGTTTTCAAAACCTGACTGATGTGAATCAAGTAATAAAATAAAAAAAGTAAAAAAAAATCCCAATTAAAACACATGATATTTCAATTTCTTTTTTTAAAAAAGGGAACCGCCTTCAAAAAACAAACCCACTGAAAAGCACAAAATAATTTTCTAATAGGTAAATCTGGGTATAACTATTTAGTTTTTGAAGTCGGTGCCAAATTCGTAGTTGCTTATCATTTTGAGCACGCTGTTTACAAATTCAAACTAAACTAAACTGTTGGTACGGCACCGACTTCAAAAACTAAATAGTTATACCCAGATTTACCTATTAGAAAATTATTTTGTGCTTTTCATTGGGTTTGTTTTTTGAAGGCGGTTCCCTTTTTTAAAAAAAGAAATTGAAATATCATGTGTTTTAATTGGGATTTTTTTTTACTTTTTTTATTTCATACTTTTTAGTGATGTTTTGGGCTAATTACTACCTTATCAATTTATTTTAGTGGTAGGATTTTAAGTAATAATCTTAGGTTTAGTACTAGCCTAAAACTTATCACTAAAAAAACATACCTATGCCTAAGGACGAGGATGAGGAATGTTCTTTCTCGATAGATCAAATATATCGGTTCAGCCAATAGCGATATAGGTAATCGAGGAATAACCTAAATACCAACATAGGGATTAAACTAAGAACCTCTTTTTTTGAAGTCAGTTAATTAAAACATATTATTGTCAACTTGAAAATCTCCTTCTTCTTTGAAGTCAGTTAAAATCTACACTGTAAACCATTATACTGATCGCAAGCGATTCACTCTTTTCCGTTGAGGAGTTCCGCTCTCCATCTCCGAAGATATTCATTAGATCTCAATGAATTTGAAATGAGACTACTTGGAGACTACCTCTTATCTATGGCCTACCTAACAAAAAAAGAAGCGTCAAAATCGGTATCACCGATCTCGAGATAATCGTAGACAAATTTATCGATACAAAAATATCAATTCAACTAAGAACCTCTTATTTTTTTAAGTCGGTTAATATACTAAAACCTTCTCCAGAATGTAACAAATACTTTTCTGAAAACCGCATCAAAATCGGTTCAGCCAAACGCGAAATAATCGCGGACAAACATACATACATACATACATACATACATACAAACATACGGGTCGAATACAGAACCTCCTTCTTTTTTGAAGTCGGTTAATAAAAAATTAACACAGAAAAATTTAACTTTATTTCTATCGGTTCTAGGGTACAAAATTACTACTTACACGTACTACTTCAACAAAGCAAATACAATGCCTCAACGTTATTGCGCAAAGTAAATTTAATTTCACAATTATCGACCATGTTGCGTTTTGAACTACATTAAATTTTATGCTCTGTGTTAAAAAGTCATAAAATTGTTTTTTTAGTTTTCGCAAAAAATGTTTTGGTTTCAATACGTAAAGGCCTTACCTACTTAGGCCTACTTAGGTACCTTAGGGTACCTACCTATTTAAACATTTCACTTCACGAAATGTAGCAGACGCGTCGATTGAATAATCGTCTACCTGGAAAGTCACACGAAAAGTGAGAGTTGAATAAAAGCTTGTAAGAGTTTCCATTTAATTATACTTATTAATTTTTTTTTTAATTTTATAAAAATTGTCGAGTTCACAGTGGCCACGACAGTTTTTTTATGTGACATAAATAAGTAAGTAAGTTAGGTTTAATTAGAGTTTAACTTGACTTATTTCTATCGAATTAGGGTAACCTGTGAGATAGATTTAAGGTGTTAAAATAAATAAATAAATAAATAATAGAAAAAACTGATTTACGGTAGAAAAAATGGACAAATGAAAAAAACGCGAAAAACTTGGTCACCCTACGGTTTTTTTTAAACGGATCAAATTGGTTTTAGATAATTGCGTGATGTATCTTCCGCATATACGATTGATCCATTATTTATGGGACACGCTGTATGTATGTATGTGAGTTTCTTTATGCCACCATAAGTGCTGAACAAATTTGGACATGTATAGTATCGTTAGAATCCCTACCTCCTTCCGAGTAACATACGCTATATTTTTTTGAAATAGTCGTTTCACCCCAAGACAGTAGTGTTTTTTAATTTTTTATTATTTACTCGTTTTACACTATATTAGTTACACTATTTTTAACGCTGTGAAAAAGATCTAAATTAGGTTCCCCATAAAATGAATTGATAAGATTCGAAGCGCAAAAGGTGTGAATGTTACTTTTATACATAGTCTTAGTTATTGAGATGCGTGAAATCTGTTTCTTTCTGGAAACGAGCATTTCTGGATAACCGTGAAAATAAACCTAATTGTGTGCAGGTTTGAAAATAGTTCTGCGGAGCTAGACAAAGTCACAAGCATTTGGCGTTAACACTAGTCGACAAAAATGTATGGGACAAAACAAATGACTGTAGAAAAACCACGATAATAATTACTAAACATGCTGGTTTGAATAATTAACTACGCTAACTTGAACGCTCGCTGGCGTTCTCGCGGACCTTGTAGATAACTTTAGCGTACTTCGCTTGACAATTGACAGCCGACAGTATCAAACACACCGTGTTTAGTAATTATTATTGTGGTTTTTCTACAGTCATTTGTTTTGTCCATACATTTTTGTCGACTAGCGTTAACGCCAAACGCTTGTGACTTTGTCTAGCCCCGCTGGACTATCAATCGTCCCCCTGGCTAATTTGATCAGATACAATATTTTTAAACAAAAGGATGATGAATCGAGCGACACGTCTGCTTTTTGTTAGACACAATGCGTCTCACAGCTTCTCTCAGCTCTGCGCTCATCAATGTGAGACGTAAACTTTATTGTAATATACTTTAATTATTTTATTGCAGTTATTCTTGATCACCGTAATCGCGGCATGCGTTCAGCTGGGTTTGGTGATGGGTGGAGATGGCTGGGGCGGGCGTTCTGCTCTGCCGATGCAGCTTGGCGGATACGTCGGTGGGAACGACGGTATCTCTCGTTCTGCTCTGCCGATGCAGCTTGGCGGATACGTCGGTGGGAACGACGGTATCTCTCGTTCTGCTCTGCCGATGTAGCTTGGCGGATACGTCGGTGGGAACGGCGGTATCTCTCGTTCCGCCCAGCCTGGTGATCTTGACGGTTTCGTCGCACCGCCTGAAGGACCCGTTGTTTATTACGATTGGCACGGCAACAGAGTACCATAAAATATCACAGGCATGGTTATCTAGATTAACGATATCGTAACTAATTATCTTTTTGATTAGTGTTTTACACACTTAGGAAATAATTCCTATAAATTTAAATACGAATCAAAAATTTTCACTCGCAGCGGGATTCGAACCCGCGTCTCCCATCTCTCGCGGCTGGGTGCTCTAAACGCTGAACCATGCGAGCCTTGTCCCCCTACGATGAAATTCCTGATTATTATTCGGTCCTTAGGCAGGACTAGCGCCATCACTAGCGAAACGTAGTGGAAGAAAAAAAATTTTGATTCGTATTTAAATTTATAGGTATCGTAACTGACTGCACTCCTTAGAATGCGGGTGCTAATATAGGTACCTACGTTTTATAGTTCATCATCATCATCATCATCATCTCAGCCTGCGGACGTCCACTGTTGGACATAGGCCTTCCCAAGCGCGCGCCACCACACCCTGTCCTCAGCCTTCCTCATCCAGCCGCTTCCCGCCACCCGCTTTATATCATCAGTCCAACGAGCTGGGGGTCGTCCTACACTACGCTTACTCGTACGCGGTCTCCACTCAAGGACTTTGCGGCTCCAACGGCCATCGCCCCTGCGACAAGCGTGACCTGCCCACTGCCACTTTAGCTTGCTAATGGCTCGGGCTATATCGGTGACTTTGGTTCTCCTGCGGATCTCCTCATTTCTGATTTTATCCTTCAGGGAAACTCCTAACATTAACCTAACCTACGTTTTATAGTTACCAAATATGAAGTAATAAAAATACATTAATATTTTATACTTACTATCTACCGAATAAATCTTGAAGCTATGAAACAATATTTTTTTTTTTGGATTTTCAAATGAATTGTTGTATCAACCGTCTGAACTGGTCCGTTCAGATGGGACCTGCCATCCTACCCTGCGGAGTACGTCAAGCCTGGCACGGCCAACCGTTCAGTGGGGCTAGACAAAGTACAGTACGCGCGGCGAAAGTTTGGCTTTGACCGTTATTGCGCAGAAATCAGAAATTGGGTATCAACCAATCAGAATTATCAGAAATTGGGTATCAACCAATCAGAATTTGGGTACCCATGCGCAGTAATCCCCTCCACCCGAAGGTCAAAGCCAAACTCTCGCCGCGCGTACTGTAACAGTCGTTTAGCGTTCACGACAGTAGACAAAAATGTATGGACAAACCAAGTGACTGTAGAAAATCACGTGACCGAATATAGGAAAACACGCTGATTTTGAAAATCGACTACGACAATTTGAACGCTCCCTGGTGTTCTCGCAGACCTTGTAGATAACTTTAGCATACTTCGCATGACAACTGACAGCCGACAGTGAACGACGCTAAGCATAAAGTAGATTCTGCTTTCATTTGTTTTCATTCGTCACGTGGTTTGTCCATACATTTTTATCTACTGTCGTGAACGCTAAACGACTGTTACTTTGTCTAGCCCCGCTGTTCCTCATATTAAGTTGTGGTACAGTAAAATATGATTATTCATTGACTAATTTTTCCAGCTACTTTTGCTGCAGTAACAAACGTAAACACGTACATTTTTACAAGCTTTTATTTTGTTTTACCTGTCCCCTACATTTGTTTGTGTGTTTGTCTGTAACCAATCTTGCAAGATAAATTTGATTCACTTCCCGGTTACCGAGTGAGCTGAAATTTTGCATGCATGTGTAAATCGGATGACAATGCAAAATATTACTTAACTATTATTAATTAGTATCGACTCCATGTCATTACAATTTTGCTTTGTCATTGGAATTTGCTGATCTGATGATGGAATCTGAAGATCGCTATGGGTACTTAGTAATGAAACAGCATGAACGCATCGAGTTTGGGCTCGTCTGATTCATCTTGATGAGTACTTTGGTGCTAGATTATGATCTCTGTTGCTAAGGTCCACTTGCGCGAAATGTAAATATTAAATTTACATTTTTAATCCTAGAGTCAACGTCTCTCATTGGACAATTTTGACAACTTACCCTGGGTTAGCGGGTTAACTCTGAGTTAACACACTAACCCGAGTTGGCGCAAGTGGGCCTAAGAAGAATACGGATTAATGGTATTTATTATTTTTTAAATAATAATTTGTTTATGAGATTATAAAAACGGTAAAAGTTGAAACGGTAAAAACGGTAAATTTATAATACTTGACTTGACCGATGCCAAGTCACGTAGGCACTGATTGGTTAATGTTTGCATCGATTATGCTGCCAAGATGTTAATTGATTGCATTGCTATGGTTACCGGCGATGATTGGCCGATGTATATTTTTTTTTACCACGAGAAACGCAGTCGCCGCATACATAAATGCAGCCGATTACAGCGGTCTCATAAGAATAACAAGATAAATTCAATAAATCCCGTTAATTGGGAGTACCAGTTGCAGTTCTAATTATGGGAATACTTTTGGCAAAGTGGCACCAGCTGATGAGCTGACGGCAGACGGCCAGCCATTATATTCATAAAATTCAATTTTGTTGTCATTGAAAACAATGAATGCCTATAATATGTGTAATCAAATCCAAAAAAGTCCAGGGGGCCTACCACCAACGATTAAAGTAATATTATTGTAATATTGTTTTAAATTTTCCATACTGACATTGTATGAAAATGTCAAAACAATATTACTTTAAGCGTTGGTGGTAGGCCCCCAGGTAGTTGAATTCACGAAAACTCCTTGCACGTATCACATGAAACAAGCAATTGTGAAGGAGTGGGGCGCGTCTTTGTGGATTGAACTACCGATGTTGAAAATACAGAAATCGAAGTAATATCGTCCGGAAGAAAGTCACCAGTGAAACTGGTCACGACTCATGATTTAAAGTAATGAGGAATACAATCCAGAAACAATCAAAACATTAAAAAAGACAAAGCATTTTTTATGGCAATCATTTATTGCTTTTCATTGTTTCATAGGAGTCTCAATTAAACAGTAAGCTAATAGGCATAACCTGCATCGGCTGGGCAGAACGAGAGATACCGCCGTACCCACCGACGTATCCGCCAAGCTGCATCGGCTGGGCAGAACGAGAGATACCGCCGTACCCACCGTCGTATCCGCCAAGCTGCATCGGCTGGGCAGCGCGTCTTTCGATCACAGACGCGGACGCCGCGCACACGCAGCCGATTACGGCGATCAAGTATAACTGCAAATAAGAATGTAGGTAACCTAACGGCGTAGACGACGTATTTAAACGGATTTTAAAGACCTGCAGTTTAAAAACTATAAAGACTATAACTTTCGAATTTAAACGGCATTGTCCTAAATCTAAAATGGCTGTGAAGCAGAAACACGATTATATAAAATTTTCTCGATAGAAAGTTCGCCCAAAAGTCTGGCCAAAATTTGCATTTTTCTAATTTTTAGAAACTTCAACGGATGTAATTGTAAATTTTATTTTAATGTGTTGGTATATGAAAACATACATTTTATCATATTATTACGTATAAATTATTTTAATTTAATTGTATTTATTATGTATCATTATTATTGTATTACTGGCTATTGTTAGTATTTTTAATTTAACATTAGGATAAAACTAAAATAATTATACGTAGGATAGGTATAGAGTTATATGTAAAGCCGTTTCTGAGATTGGCCCTGGGACAAAATAGATCTAAAATCAGCCAACTTGGAAGCCCACGAAAAAATTCAAAGTTAAATAGTAGTATGCAGCTCCGCGTCAAAACCCACTGCAATTTTTAACGACCAACACAATCTTGTGTAACTGATATTGCATCTGAATTAGATGCAATTTTATTAATGAATTCAGAAGTTAATCTGATAGACAGACAGACAACAACAAAACGCCCAAGTTAATTCAGAGACCTAGTTTCGTAGCAATTATCAAAAACTTACGATTTTCATTGTGATGTAGCAACTTAGCTGCAGCGAAGACAATTTCAATTTCTTAAAGCGGTGGTTATTTATAAGAAACATTTTTATTGATATATTTTTAATTTCATGGGCCAAATTGGTTGTTAAACGATTTTAAATATAACATTGCAACCACAGATTATTTTTATCTACAGCAATTAAAAACTAACCTAACTTTAACCATTTGTGGCCTAATTAAATTCTAATCATTGATATAAGTATAGTTATGACTTTCATGTTTGATCCGCTCTGTGGATCAGCGGCTTTGCCTGCATTATTATTTTCTTACATCCAGAGACACACCTCACTTTATTAAAAAATATTTAAAGCATTCTATCAATTTGTATTGTCCTCCCAGATTCAGTCATGAGGGTATCGAGTATTTCAAGTTTTCCCTATCTATTTCAGTTGATTCCAATAAAATGAAAATAAAAATCTTTATTTTTCACATAAGCTATATATTCTTATAAAACGTCAAAACTATACTTCCAGGTTCGGAAGGCAGGTTTGCACCGAGAAAACTTAAAATAATCTCGGCACTTGCTCTTTTAAAAAATGGTATAAAAGTTATTACATATTTTTAGGTATCTCGTGAGGAGATGAAAGCATATCCATATGCATATCATTCCAAGAATCCTTGTCTTTTAATAATTCTTCAACGGTATTATGTTATTAACAGTGACTTTTAACCTGTGCAAAGGTAAGTCCAAGACCGACTTCGGGGAAACTTGAAAACTGGTCCTACTCAAGAAGGATGGGCGCCCGACCGACTCTCCGTCTGCCTACCGGCCCATTGTGCTTTTGGATGAGGTGGCAAATCTTCTAGAGAGAATTATATCCGACCGCCTCGTCCAGCACTTAGAGAGAGATGGGCCAAACCTGGCAAACAACCAGTTTGGTTTTGGTCGAGGGCGCTCCACAGTAGACGCAATAATGCGCGTCAGAGCCCTGGCGGAGGAAGCAGCCTTTCGAGGTGAGGTGATGTTGGCGGTGTCCCTTGACATCGCCAACACTTTCAACACCTTGCCCTGGAGTTGTATCAGAGAGGCACTCATCTACCATCAGGTGCCAAACTACCTCCGCCTCGTGATCGGGGCCTATCTGGCAGAAAGAAGCGTAATCTTCCCGGGTCGGGATGGATGGGGACGGCGAGAGTGCTCGTGCGGTGTTCCGCAGGGGTCTGTCCTAGGGCCACTCCTGTGGAACATCGGCTACGATTGGGTGCTGCGCGGTGCGCTTCTCCCCGGCGTCGCCATCACATGCTACGCCGACGACACGCTGGTCACAGCGTGCGGAGAGACGCACCGGCAGGCAATATTGCTGGCAACCGCTGGGGTCGCACAAATCGTAGGAAGGATCCGGCGTTTGGGTCTCGAGGTGGCGCTCAATAAGTCGGAGGCACTATTTTTCAACAGCCGTCGACGCGCGCCACCTCCGGGGTCCCACATTATTATTGGAGGCGTTCGCATCGGCGTCGAGTCGACAATGAAGTACCTGGGACTTGTCCTTGACAGTCGATGGCACTTTGGGCAGCATTTTGTGCGCTTGCTTCCCAAGCTAATGGGGGCTGCGGGAGCGCTTGCTCGGCTGCTGCCCAACCTTGGCGGTCCAAACGCGCAGCAGCGCCGTGTGCTCGATGCAGCAGTCGGCGGCCTCTCGCTCCCGTTAAAATTGTCGAGTTTACTCTAAATTATCTATCAAACTGTAATTAATGAAGGTACAATGAACTCTGACGAAAAGATTTATTTCCATGTTCCCACGCCCTTCTAGCTTTTCTGTTCCCAGACAAGGAAAAACTGATGGGATTTGTAAAAAATTACTTATTATAAAAGCTGTAAATATGAGTGTAAATATAGGTCGATTGTTACAAGAATCTTTTTTGCAATTAGACAAGGGTAAAGTTTGGGAAAGGGAGCATGAACGGGAACGACAAATCAATTCTATCAGTTTGTGAGAGACCTAAACTCACATGTACGGAAATGCGTTCAAATCCAAGTAGTAAAATAAAAAATTGGTTGTCTGTAAAGTCGGTTTACGTACGATAGATTTACGTGATAACGTCATTATCGTGCCTCTCTATCGCTTGTTGCGCGCTCTCGCTTGCACGCACAGGCTCAGGTGGAACGTTACGCGGAACGTTACTATTTTTCATGTATGCTGCTGGTGTTCATCAATTTATAAAACGTAACACGCCAAAATGATAAGTATTATAAAAAGTAAATCTACCCAGCCTTTAAAACCTCCGCAGTGCACCGCAATACGGCAGCCGGCACTCAAATTACAAACAGATTATTTAATACTATGAATTACAGAGCGCATACTAGTAGCTGGTAAGCGCTGAATTAGATTACCGAGCCCATTCTAACCGGTTACAGCCGTCAACTCGCTAAATTAGGTTAGCGGGCGCAGGGTCGGCGGATTTTTCCCGTTTGGAGGCGGCAACGAGACGATAAAATTTTATTTCAATACATTTTCTCGTGAAGTGGCCTTAGTTTCAACAATTCTCAACGTTTTGAGTTGACTATTGCAGCCGACGGCCGATTAACAGGATAAGAGCTGCATTTACAAGTGCGACTAAGTTAAAGTCGCACTGTTGATTAGCTTATTTTTTTAAAAAGAAGGCTAGCGTGTAGCACCTGATGGAAAGTGATCCTGTATGATCCTTAGATGTAAAATAAAACAAGTCATAAGTGTTGGGCAAAGTGGAGGTGGGATGGATACTCAAGACCTTAGCGGTACGCATCAGGGACGAGGAATCACGGCGTTTTGTGAGTGGCTTTGGTACCTACGTGAATTACATATTATGTAGGGGTGCAAACATTTACGATGTCTTACAGTTCTGTGGTTAAAGGTGACGAGGGTTTTAATAGATCCTGAGCACACTTTACGAAATATATTTTTTACTTTTTTTTATAGGGAATGTGAGACTAGGGAATACCGACAGACAAGCAACCTTATAACGATGTTCTAAAGACAAAAGTTATAGTTTTTCAATCGACTTCAAAAAAAGGAGGAGGTTCTCAATTCGACTATATGTTTTTTTATGGTTTGTTACCTCATATATTTTGACTGGGTGAATCGATTTTGGTGATTCTTTTTTTATTAGAAAGCTGACGCTTCCCGTGTGGTCCCATTTCAATTTAGTCCAGTTCTGATAATGGTATCCATGAGACAACAATATAAGTCTTTTGGTAAGGATTTATTCAACAGTAGTTTGATGAGAGTTGAAGTCGGTTTTTGTTTGAACTAGCGTATATTATTAGTAGGTAATTAAATAAAACATTTTTCTGTTATATTCTTTCGCAACACTGCATGTTCCCATCAACGTGTTCATAAGAGTAAGGAGGACAAAAATAAACTCAATATATCTTCTTAGGGCTCGGTGGATATAATCGCGTCCGCCTGTCACATTGCCCTCGCATATCTTGATTTACGTTGAACGCGGCACGCAGCCACGTTACACGTATTCAATTAAACCCTTAACAGTATAAGGGTGAAGGGATTTTTTCCTAAATCTACTGAAGTATTCAATTATTTTTTCGACAATGATTCGGGGAAGTGTTAACCTTTATTTAATGTAGTCTGAGGTGTTAACGTAAAATGTTTGAAAGGGTTGTATGTAGGTACATTGTACAAGTTAAATAAATTGGATTCGAATCTCGATTTAGCGATGAGTAACCAAAAAAGTTCTATCGAATCCTTAGCATTATTGTAACTTGACCTAACATGTTGACTTGACTAACAGACGTTGTGGACCCAAAGTGCTGGAATGGCGACTTCGCACGGAAAAGCACAGTGTTCGCACACCTCCGATCAGATGGACTGACGACACTAATTCACGGGAAGTCACTGGATACCAGTAGCGCAGAACCGTATCGGTTGAAAAGCATTGCAGGAGTCTTTGTCGAGCAGTGGACGTCTGTCGGCTGAAACGAACGAACGAACGACCTAACCCTCCTGTATAGTCATTTCAATCCAGGAAGACGCGCGCCACTGTCAAAATCGCTTATGTTTCATTCGATTCTTACGGAGTTTTATAGAGTGGGGCGCGTCATCATGGATTGAAATATGTATATTGTTTGCATGGATAAATGACCGTAAGTACTGCAACACTAGTTTCTTTTTGACGTTTTTAAGCAAATGGAAATGTCTATAAAAGTTTGTGACATCGTAGTTCCCGAAGGAATGAACCGATTTAGATTTAGTTGTTTCGTTTTGTATAAAAGGTGACCTCTTCGTTAGGTATGATTCAAGAACATCTATTCAGACGTTTGAAGTCCATCAAGTCTACTTCAGTTGATCAAGGCACTTAAACGACTTCCTCAGATCAATTGATTTCTTTGGTATCCTGTTTATTAAAGAGCAAGCTAGTGCACTAGGCCAAGTTACGGTCAATGCACGCAGCAGTGTGTATTTAGCTAATTAGTAAAGATGTTTGGCTCATCGGTCTTGAAGATTTTGTATTATCTGAGATAGTTTTTATACTCGTTTGTAATATACAGAGGACCCGGCAGAATTTACTGGTGTCAATTTTTTTTGACACCAACAGCGTGAGTAAGAAGCCGACCGCAGTATCGTCTATGGTCTACACCACAGATCTATACTAAGTATACTTATTATTCATACACGCGAGTTTCCACAGGTACGATTTCCGCTACTTTCCGATGTTGTGGCGTATTAGCGGATATTTTGACAAGTGGCGATACTTTTTTCTTGTATGAAGAAGGTTAGGCTCGGCTCACCCTCAGGTGCATATCGGTGTTGTTTGTATATTTGCATAAAAATCGCCACCAAAAAAGGTTAATGATAACCGTCGCTTATCAATTATCAGTTAAGGAGTTATAAGATTTTATTATACACTACAAGTAACATAATTGACTGTGATCTTACATGATAGCGACGATGTAATCCCTCTCCCAGTTAGCTATTTGGAGGGGGTAAGCAACCCCTAACGGTTTCTACACAGCATCGCGTCATAACGCAAAAATATTGTTTCTGCAGTTATTTATGCATTTCTTTGAATAAGACCATTTTCTGGTCTGCTGGGAACGGTGAAGATAGATTCAACAATTTATAGTTGCAAGAAAAAGACCGTGCGTAGTGTAGGGTGGTAAAATGCCACACATCCATCTTCACTTGAAAATAACCTTTATTTATTTCTTGTTTTTACAGAGAGATACGTTAGTTTATTTCAGTTACGTGATGGGGGCAGAAAGTATTTTAGAATAAAATTTAAAATTTTCTAAACCTCCCTCACGATATAGTTCCCGAGTTTCTTGCCATTTCTTCTCGGTGCAAAACTGCTTTCCGAACCTGGCGGTAGGGTTTTGACTTTTCATAAGAGCCTATTTAAGGCTTATGTGAAAAATAAAGATTTTCATTTTCATAGGTAAAATTTACCTATGTATACTTTTTTACTCCTAGTGCGATACGATTATGTACAAGAAAGCTTCAACAAAAAGCTAGAGTTTAATTCAACAGTCAGGGAAATTATATCGAGGTCGCGTAGATCGTGATATAGGGTAATTATGTTATGAAAACTTTCTCTGAATCGGACCATTCCAGTGTCCGGGGCATAAAAACGATACGAGTTTCCCGGAACTTTTCTGGAACACTGGGACAATGGCGGAACACTTTATACATTGAAGTCAGTTAAAGAACATTATAAAACAGTGATAGTCTTTTGATTAATATATTTTACCCTCTACCTCTACCTCCCTCCCTCTCTTCTCTTCTACCTTTCTTCTACCTCGTGGTTAGAGGGTCGAGTTCTAGGAACCCATTTTGAACTTTCAGAGTGAGTACGTTGGATAACTTTCAAAAACAATGTGTACCTACTGTGTATAGGTAGGTACAACACACGCATAGTAAGTATTAAGGATTATTTACACGAATCAAGTCCTTGGGAGTAATAGTGAACTGCTGTAACTATACTTGCTGTATTCTAACTACAAATAATAGAAAAACCGACGTTGGTTGTGGTAGTCACACTAAGGTGGAACGCGCTTGCCCAGGAGATGCCTATTCAATCTTGATTTGAAGGCGCCCAAGTTGTAGGTGGTGGGAAAGATACCGCCTGGGAGGGCATTCCAGAACATTGCAGTGCGTAACAGTAACGAGGAATCAAACCGCTTTGTACGCGTCTTTGGCATGTCGACAATGTATGGGTGGAAGCCATAATAATGAGCCTTGGCGTTCTATGGTAAAAAAGGTCCGAAATATATTCTATACAATACCGACACACAGGCGCTGCTTTTTTCACAGTCTTTAGGTACCATGTCTTGGAGCTGAAAAACTTTAAATGTAAAGTGGTTAAGTTATTCAAAACATGCTCCCACAGTACGCCAGTTCATCCTTACACATGCACACGTACAGTGGGGCTAGTTCAGGTTTGTGTACGAATTTCGAGTCTACTCGCATGGCACAAACGAAATGAATTCTTGCATACATTTATAGCCAACGCCATCTATAGATATTTTTTTATTATTATTTATTTATGTGGTTTCCGGTTCCGGTCGTCTACGATCTAGGACGTGTTGTCAATTTGCTCGCGATAAATTAATTCAAAAAGTTGTAAAAATCACCTCAATCACAGTTTAAGTAGATCACAAACAACGTATAACAGTGGATTACATATTATAAGTGCCAAGTCTTTACCACCGAACTCACGTTACACCCGAAAAACTTTGTGAGTGAAAAAAAAAACGTACAGTTTTGATTCAAATGTTTTCGTTCGGAGGATTTTGCAGTCTCAGCTACATGTAAACAAACACGAAGTTAGCTGCGTAAGAGTTGACAACCAATGTGACCAACACAAGAGAGCTTAAAATTACGTTCCATTCCACGCCTGCAAAAGCGTTTTGTTATTGCATTGAAAATTGAATAACGATCAATTTGTCTTTGCAATTTTTTTGTTACTGCTCAAAAAACATGACTACCCAAATGTCAGATGAAATGTCGACGTTGTTTAATATGATGAAAATTGAGTTTGAAAAACAAACGAATATTATCACTCAGTCAGTAACAAAAACTATCATGCAAAGTATGGACGAAAAATTGATGCCTTTGGTGGAAGAGAACAAAAATCTCAAATAAGAAATAGAATCATTGAATAAAAAAATAAGTTATCTGGAAAATGCAAATAAAAAAAAAAATTTAATTATTCACGGAATAAAAGAAACCGAAAATAATTATGAAGGCCTCTTAGAAACAGTAAAGGAATTATTTAATACACTAGAAGTGCAAATAGAAAAAAATGATATCAATAGAATCAATAGAATTGGTAAAAAGAATTTAACCAAAACCAGACCAATCATTATTTCTCTCACAACTTTTAATAAAAAGATAGAAATTTTAAAAAATAAGAAGAAGATGCCTAAAAATACATATATGACGGAGGACTTGACAAAAGAGGCTTTGCAAAAACATAAAGAACTTAAGAATCAGCTTAAACAGGAAAGGGAAAGGGGAAATGAAGCTTACATACGCAATGGACAGATCATAGTGAAACAGAAGGAGAACGAGAGACGGAAGAGAGACATTTCAACATCCCCGGGAACAAGTGCACAGCATGGGAGTGAGAAGCCTACTCCAGCGAAAAAAATGCATAAGACTGACCTGTTTGCGTATATGAGACCCAGATCTCATTCAATGACCGAGAAGAATATAAATAAGGTATAGGATTTTTTAGACACCGGTAACCAAAGGAAAAGCTTAACAGCAAAAATAGAAAGAAAAGTAAAAAAAGAAATCCCCAATCCGGCTGGTCACCGTGGGGATACCGACCAAAACCCCCCAGAAACAACCATAACAAATAGACATGACTGTAAAACACTAAAACCAAATAGCGCTTTATATATAGCAACTCTCAATACAAGAACATTGCGAACACAAGAATCATTATTGCAATTGGAATACGCCTTGGAAGAAATAAAATGGGATATAATAGGCTTAGCCGAAATCCGTAGAACAGGTGAAAAGATTCAAGAATATGATAATTATATTTTTTATTATAAAAATGAAACACCAGGACTATATGGCGTTGGATTTTTAGTAAAAAATTACCTTAAGATAAATATTCAAGAGTTTGTTGGCGTTTCTGATCGTATAGCGGTCTTAAATATCAATTTGCCTGGTTATAAACATACAATTTCAATAATCCAAGTATACGCTCCAACAGAAACAACAGATGAAGAAATCAAAGACGCTTTCTACAAGCAATTAAATGAGACTATGGAAAATGTATGCAACACAATTATTGTAATGGGTGACTTCAACGGCCAAATAGGTAAGAGAACAAATAATGAATTAAAATTTTTGGGACCTTACACATCTGGAAAACGCAACGTTAATGGACAAATATTTATGGATTTTGTTCACGAACACAACTTATGCGTCATGAATACTTTTTATAAGAAAAAACCTGGTAGAAAATGGACTTGGATGTCTCCAAATGGTATTATAAAAAATGACATTGATTACATAGTAACCAATAAACCAAAATTATTCATGGACGTCAGCGTTATCAACCAACTCGATTTTAACTCTGACCATCGCATGGTGCGTGGTAAAATCCATAGCATTCAACCAAAGCAATCTAGGAAAAATATAACAAATACTAAACAATCTGTTATCCTTCCTATGTCAGATTCAATTTTAAACTATTTAGACCAGGACATTCATGCCAATTTATGGAAAGCAAGAAACTTACAGGAGAAATATGATTTTCTAGAGAAGTCTTTGAAGAAAGCAGAATGCAAGAGTTCACAAACAAAGGCGAGCAAAGATAAGATTGGAAAAGAAGCAAAAGAACTAATTATGAAAAGGAAAATATTGAGCCAAGAAAAACCTAAAAATAAAAAAGAAATAAGCGACATAAGTAAAAGAATTAACGAAGCCATTAGAAAACATAGAGAAAAAATAAAATCAGATAGGCTTATGTTCCACATAGAAACTACAGGTGGTGTTAAAAAAGCCATAAAGGAATTAGAGAAATGCACTACGTGGATCCCAAAAATAAGGGACAGCAAGAAAAAGAAAACCAACACAAAACGCTTCAAAATTCTGAAATCCGCAACAGATTTTTATCGAAATTTATACCATGACGAATGTTCAGCATCTATATTGCCTCTGGAAACTAATGAAGAGGAGGACGAAATCCCACCAATAATGAGTAGTGAAATAATCAAGGCCATTAATTCTCAGAAAAATAGGAAATCACCCGGAGAGGACGGAATATCTAATGAAATTTTGAAAGGCACATGTCATATTATACTAAATAGTCTACTTCAATTGTTTAATGAAATTTTAGACACAGAGAAAATACCAATTCAGTGGACTACTTCTACGATCATCTTGTTGCACAAGAAAGGGAATAGAGATGAAATTGGTAACTACAGACCCATCAGTCTAATGTCCAACCTTTATTAAATATTTTCCAAAGTCATACTAGACAGAATGACCAAAACTCTAGATGAGAACCAGCCGAAAGAACAAGCTGGATTTCGTTGTGGCTTTTCAACGGTCGACCATATCCACACCATTAAACAGGTTATACAAAAATGCACCGAATATAATATGCCCTATTACTTAGCTTTCGTAGACTATAATAAGGCATTCGACTCCCTCAAGCATGATAAGATTTGGGAGGCACTACTTGAGCAGGGTATAAATAAAAAATATATCCGCATAGTCAGAAATATTTATAGGAATATGACAGCTAAAGTAAAAACAGAAAGGATAGGCGAACAGTTTGAAATAAATAAAGGTGTAAGGCAAGGCGACCCGTTGTCACCCAAACTTTTTTCCGCGACTCTCGAACACGTTTTCAAACATCTTGACTGGGAAGAGTATGGTATTAAAGTAAATGGATCGCTGCTCAACCACCTCAGATTTGCAGATGATCTCATAATAATTTCAGACAACCCAAACGACTTACAAGAGATGCTGGTACAATTAGTCATAGAAAGTTACAAAGTCGGTTTACACATGAATGCTGCAAAAACCAAAATAATGACTAATCGACACAAACAGCCAAAACAGGTTGATAACAACATAATCGAGTATGTCAACGAGTACATGTACCTCGGTCAGATCATCTCTCCAAAAAATATATCTTCGAAAGAAATACAAAACAGGATCGAGGCAACGTGGAAAAAATACTGGGCTCTTAAAGACATTACAAAAAATCCGACCATCCCACAAAAAATGAAAAGCAAAACATTTGACTCATGCATTCTTCCCTGTATGACTTATGGGTGCCAAACATGGTCCTTATTAACTAAAGAAAATCTCAGGAAACTAGAGACGTGCCAACATAATATTGAACGCAGCATGCTTAGTGTGAAAAGACAAGATAAGATCAATCTTAAATATATAAGGAAAAAAACTAACATAACAGACGTAACATATACGATTAAAAAACAAAAATGGAAATGGGCAGGTCACCTAATAAGAAGTAAAAAAGAAAATTGGGCCAAAGATGTAACAGAGTGGTATCCTAGAGAAGGTAAAAGAAGACGGGGAAGACCTTTGCGAAGGTGGGAGGACGATCTAAAAGCTACAGCAGGAGTCTTGTGGAACAGGAAAACTTACGACCGACAAAAATGGAAGGAAATGGGGGAGGTCTATGCAAAGCAAGACAATTACCGGTGTCAATAACATAAGTTAAAATAGGTATAAGCTAACAATTAAATATTGTATTCTCTAAATGTGTAATTACTAACCTAGTCATAAGAAAATATATTGTAATTGTCAAATAAAGGCTATAAATAAATAAATAAATTATTTATTTATGTACCACATAACAGATTGTTATATAAAAAAGACAAAAATTATACAAGAATCACACAAGTTCTGTGGAACAATCCTTAAGCTTGTGCACACATTAAATTTAAATTTATATACAAACAGTGCACTTTAAAACTAATAAAAGAAGTTAACAAAGAGTGTAAAATGTTAATAAAAGAAATTGATATATTGTATGCATTTGTGAATCTGTCTCCCTTCTACAATAATCTTATGGTAGACGGGAGACAAGTTCATGATGACGTTTTTTATATATATATAATTTACAGTTGAAAATTTTTAATTTATTGTTGAAAGATAGTCGCTGACATGTGGCTGTAAACAAATGGCGCTGGCTGTAAATGTATGGAGGCATTCGATTCATTTGTGCGATGCGAGTCGACTCGAAATTCGTACAAAGAACCTGTCCTAACCCTACTAGATCGAGCAAGTTTCGAATAGCTGCCGTGTACTGTAGCCGCGTATGTAGCTACCTACATTCTTACGCTCGGTTACTCTTTCCGTAGCGTCTTAGAATTTCAATAACTGCACTACGTTCTACGTACCTATACGTGTATTAATTGTATTACGTACCGATACGTGAATTGTGAATTTGTATGGTATATTGGATGGAATTTAAACACAATAAAATTCTTGCGAGTAGATTTTGTACGTCTAATTGGGTACTAGAAAATAACGAGGAATGTAATATTATCTTTGAATTGTGCATCTATTTTAAGGTGCTGGAGCAATTCTGTGTTCTTAGTGTACTAAAAATAAGAGCCTATACAAGAGCCTGCACGTTAGGCCTATGTGAAATAAAGATATTTTGAGTTTCAGTTTGAAAACATGGGATTGTTGAAAATTGTTTGTTTTCCCCAAAGTACCCCTTGTATTCCGGGAGTACTAATGACATCGATCCTTTGCTGAAATGTAGGATTACAACGAAGGTAATACGAGTATTATATACGTTCTAATTGTGACTCAAAACATAAATAATTTTTAAATGCGTATATTGTTAAGGATTTTAATATTCCTTCTTCTATCTTCTATGAAATTATTTAAATGACAAAACAACGTTAACCGGTCAGATCCCGGTCAGCTAGAATTTTTAATTTTATATATTTATATCAACTGCGTCAAAAGTAAAAATGACGATATTCCCAAATGGCACATAATAATCTATCTGATGGTAGGGCCACACCTGGTTTTAAATGTACCTAATTAGTATTTCACAAAAAGCTGAAGTTTAAAGCATACAGCGTTCCCCTTTGCTAATATCCTTATTGTGTCTTCCAAGCTTCTTAGCTAGGTTTTAAAGTCCCATGGCTGACGTTTTGTTATACTAGCAGCTTGATTGTGTAAAAATGTCTGATGTACCTAACAATGTCAAAACGTGTCTTTCAAGTATTTTGATTGGTCAAAATGTATATTTTCACACTGATAAAGTTCTATGAATGATACATATTACGTGAACAGGCTGCTGGGGGGCTATTCACGTTACGTGTCGGCTACATTTCGTGATGTGATATGTTTAAAAAGGTGATGGCATTTACGTACATAAGCAGACGATATTGAAATCAAAACATTTTTTGCGAACACTGAACAATTGATTTTAATACAATTGACATAGAGCGTAAAAATGAATGAAGTTCAAAACGCCATATTGGTCGACAGCTCCGTGATTAAAATTAATTAAAAGTTAAGAATTTTATTTCCTATGATGAAATACATTCAATTTTACACTCTAAGCAAATACGAGTAAAGTTCATTTTTCAGTGTTAATATTTTTTTCTTTTTCTTGTATCACATCACTGAGTGTGTGAAAACGTTACGAGAATGTCATAACAGGATCGAATTAATTTTAGAGTTTTACACAAAGAATGTTGCTATCAGACACTGCACGTCGCGCCGACGTGATCACTGGGCAAAATGAGACCTCAGGATGATGAGCGCAGTGCAGTGTGTCGTATGATATTGCAATGCAAAATTATGGGACGCACTGCATCTGAAATGTGTATCACTCAACATCAGGTGAACGTTTTGCTCATCTCATCTTTCTTTGTTATAAATAATACCTATTTATTTCGTGCATTACGCTAAAGTTCATCACTTATGATTATGCGAGAAAGTGATGACCTATCCTGTCCAAATAAAAGCTTATTAATTTTATATTATGTACACTTTAATTAGTGGGTAACCACAAATATGTTAAAATAAAATGCAATAGTTTTTCAATCCATTGGTGATATAGATGGATCGTTAACTTTCAAAAAAAATTTTTTGAAAACAAAATAATCTCTCAAGAGAAAAACAATTTTAATAATACTTTTTAAATTTACAAAATTGATAAAGCATAATATTATATTAGCATAAAATCATTGTTTTAGACACTTATATCATAACATATTTTTTTCTACTGTGGATACTACAATTTCCAAAAAAAAACGATATTATTCTACTCGCAAAACAAAATTTTCATAGAGCTACTATACGACCATTACTAAAGTGTGACGTCACCATTCAATATACTTAGTCTAATCAGAAATATGTAAAAGTAAATAACTCTTTTGTTATTTGATCGATTCATTGAGTTTTTTCATTATGTTTGTCATTATTCTTGTTTTTTTTAAACAATGTTTTGATTTCAGTCAACTGCCCAGTTTCTACCGTGAAATAGTGTTGTACGCAGGCGACAAGAAATTCGATAATTACTCCACCACGTTAATTGTCCGTTGTCCCGAATACATCAACAACGTAATTGTAACTCTACTGCGTCGCTCACCGCATTCGATTACGCCGCGCCTCGTTTTAATTACTCGATTTGTCCATTACCAAGTTGTACAGTACCAACCGGGGTCCTGGACTGACGCCTTCGTAATGGGTGAGTGCAGCTTAATATATTTACACCGTACAAATTGAATAAAGTACCTTAAATTCGCTTTCAATGGAGATCCTCCATTTTTAAAACTCAATGAGTTGGGTTATTGGGTATCTGGGAAATGGTATCAGGTAAGTGCTCGTGTTTAGAGTCTGTTATAATATAAAAAGAGTATTTTTAACTATACTATGTGTGCGCCTAATCCTCATTACTCATAGTGACGGAACATCGACAAAGTACTATGTCCACATCACTACCATTAGTTGAGGACATATTCATTCTTTGTTTAAATAGTCCATTGAAATGTTACATTTTTTAGGCCTAACCTTGCGTTTTTTAGAGGACGCAATTTTATTTTCTTGATGTGTAGTGGGGGTCAGTGTAAAGCTAAAACCAAGTTTGTAGGGTCGCCACCCTTGTCCCACGGCCGCCATCTTGAAAATAGGGGTTGAAATGGTTTTTGCGATATATCGTAAACTATTTTACGTATATTTCAACCCCTATTTTCAAGATGGCGGCCGTGGTACAAGATATCGTAAAAACCATTTCAACCCCTATTTTCAAGATGGCGGCCGTGGTACAAGGGTGGCGACCCCACAAACTTGGTTTTAGCTTTACACTGACCCCCCCTACATATCAAAAAAATAAAATTGCGTCCTCTAAAAAACGCAACCCCAAATGTAACTTTTCAATGGACTAAAAAGTCTATCCAGGACTTATTATTAGAATTAAATTCTGGCGTCTCAAATCATATGATGTCACAAATTTGGCATCAGCATCAGCCGCTAAAGAGGAGGAGAGATAATGCGTCATTCAACGCTAATATAACAATACTATCCAATTTCATAGTTTGCTTTTGAATTTCTTTTCTCGTTTTGTCCAGCTATATTTTGACGGGACTTTACTCATAATACAATCAACGAGTATTACGTCACAAAATGGCGCGGATTCAAACCCAAACTAACTTAAATCGCACATTACACGCCATACCATCAAGTACCTAGTACTTGTATTATGAAGTCGGTAGCGTAACATGTGTTAAGCACCAGTCTACTCTATAGTATCTATCTAAATGCTAAGGCTCTATTAGGAATCTCATATAAAATTTACTTCTCTTACCTACAGGAGGTAACCTCGCACATTATTAGTAGAAATACTGCAATTCTGTGATGCCTTTTTAACCCCGGACGCAAGAAGGGTGGTGTTATAAGTTTGACGTCGATGTCTGTCTGTCTGTGTGTGTCTATCTGTGGCATCTTAGCTCTCAAACGGATGGACCGATTTCAATGGGTTTTTTTTTTCATTTTAATGCCAGTTTCCTTGCGGTTGTTCTTACCTCCTTTTTGGTCCAGCAGTGTAAGAATATCAGCTCTTTTCTAAAATGTTGTAAGGTATTTTTGGCGAACGATTATTCTTAAGTTAGTACGCCGTTTATATCGGTTCAAAAGCCTCGTGGTACTATGCGAGGCTAGCTTTAAGTCCTCAACTAGATCAGAAACCTCAGCCATATGACTTAGCGATGATCGTCGTAGAAATCAGTCGATCTCTGAAATGGAACGACGATCTATACAGCTTTCTGTGATGATCGCCAATATGTCGGCTACGGCTGCAGATTGTCCTTAGTTTAACCCTTGGGGTGCCTGGTGGATCTGACAGACCCATCACATCAAGGAATCTACAATATTTCAAAAAAATCTTAACTAAGACCGCTGTGCGCCTGAGTAGCTTCGCGATATAGACTGGTGCTCATATTACCATCCCTCCCGCATTCCGCAGCGCGCACGTTTTCGAGTAACACGCGTTTTTTGTGCGCTCGGGTCTGAGAAACTGAAAAAAGTCCAATATAGTTGATTTAAACATAAGTGTTAATTATCGTTACTTAAATATGAGATGTTTTTTTAATTGATTAATAAAACGTTATAAAATAAGTTGTCTTAATTTTTTTTACTTTTGTCGTTAAAAACAATGTTGAATAGAAATTAAATCTTGTTATTTTGCTTTCTAACACATAAAAACACACAAAAATATCCAATTATGTGTAACGAGTGGTTGCGGAGATGGGCGACGCGGGCAGACGAGTTCAGGCGACAAGGGACGAGCGGAGACGAGCGGAGCCGTGGAGAGGGGAGCGAGAGCCGTGGAGAGGGGAGCGAGAGCCGTGGAGAGGAGAGCGAGAGATGTGGGGAGTTGTGTGTCCTTATAAAGGGCAGAGAGGCGTGCGGGGAATTATTAGTGATAGTGATAGTGAGGTGATAGTGATGTACCAGTGAATAAGTGAATTTATTTTGTGTTACTGTGATATTTAATAGTTTGACAATATAATTTTGTGCGATGTGAAGCGTCTCATTTCTGACTCATAACAGTCAGAAGTGGGATATATACCACACCCACGTGACGTGAAAAAAGAGGCCCGGAACATACGTGACGACGCGACGTCAGAGAGATTGCGGAAATCTGAAGAGGATTGGTTACCCAGCGAAAAATCTCACGTGAGTGCCGATGAAAGTAGTTATCGTCAAAATTGCTTTGTAGGATATGCATGATAATACGTGAGAAAGAAAAGCTGTTGAATCAAGTTTACTCGAGGGTAGTTTGAAAAAAATCGGAAAAGTATGAAAACTGCTGAGTTGTACCTGATTGTAACCCGGAAAAACGTGATGATATGAATGTGAAAAAGCAGGAGTTACAAGATTGATCAATTGGGTGAGATCTATCGGTGGAGTGACAAAAATGGGGTCAGGCATGTAACCGGTTAGCTACAACGGCAGCATAGCATATCGCAACTGCTTATCATTTTTGTGAGACGATTTGACGGTAAATTTGATGATGAGTATTTGTAACGGTAGAAACTGAAATGAAGCGGGCAGTATAATTGCTATAATTGTGGCTGTTTCATACTGTGTGCAATACGGAGAATAAAATTCAGAAATAATTTCTAAGATTTTCAATGCGTTTTACGAGGCATAAAGAAGTTCGAAGTGGAACAAGATGTGTGAGCACGTGAGCGTAACTAGGGCTGGTAAGTGTTCGGACCCTGAGATTGAACGTAGGGATTTTGAGAAGCTTTTGGTAATGTATGATCGTTCCAATATTACTAAGAGAATGTAACGTCGGTGTTGCTAATATTTGTTTTTATGTTTCATGAACAACTGATGTGAGCCTAGCGCGTTGGTCAGCGTATCGCCTCGTGCGTGTTGGCTCGCCGTGCTGTGCTGGAGCTGCATCAGTGCGCTGGCTGCGTGTCTCAACGGGCATATGCGTGTGTCTAACCTACTCGTGGCTGCGTGGAGTTGAGGCTGCACATCATTTAATGGACGTATGATGTCATTAACCAGATGGCGTCTCTGGTGAGCTGTATTTGTTCCAATTATGATTTTGATTAAAGTATTCAACTGTTTCTTGTGTCGACGTAGTAAATACCGCGCCGTTACGTCGTCGAAGATTGTGTTCATTTTAACTCAAAGTTAAAATTTGTATGACATTATGTGTAGGTAATCAGATGAGTTGGGATTTGTTATCTCTAAAGGTACAAGTGCGTAGTGTTGTAGGGAGTTTAATTTAATAAGAATCGGTTATAGAAATGTTTTCGTGAAACTAGTAATATAGTCGAAATTATAATCTAGTGACACAGTTGACCAAAAGTTATTGGCGTGCGCGTGTGTATGTTTGTGCATGCCTGTACATGCGAGCAAGGACTATGACTTCTCGCAAGTGCAGCATGGCAGGAATTTTAGTGTCTTACTACAGAGGCTCAGGTCAATCGTTTGTTTGGAGATTATCAGCATTGTACGCTAGTAATCGATTAAATCCGTCATCATTAATTATTTGTGTTCAAAAAAACGTGCAGGGCTATTGCAGTTTTTATAATGTAGGTAGTTTCAATGAAAAAGAAAATTGTGCTTGGCCGTCATAGTTATGCAACTATTAGTAAGAGTTCTTACGTGTAGCTGTACTTTTTTTTAGAGAAAATTAGTAAGTTACATAGTGAGTTATACAGAGCTAGGAAATAAATGGTTTTCAAAAATAATTAAGAGAATAATCTTTGTTGTTTCGGACAAAAGTGTTGGGAAGTAAAAGGGATGGATTAAATTGGCGTCTGAAGTATGAAAGTTGAGATAGATGTGTGATGTGATGAGAATGGATAGGATAAGGGACGAGATAGAATAGGGGACAAGTATGCAAGGCGAAGTTTGAAACTAGCGCCAGTTACCGAAAAAAATGAGGAGTAGAAGTTCAGCGTGGTACGGTCACGTAATGTGTGGACTGGAAATCATGTAGGTAAAAAGGAATGCTGAGTGCAAGTATGTATGTTGAGGGACGATGAAGTAGAGGAAGACCGAAAAAGAGGTGAATGGATTGCGTAAAAGAGGATACGAGTATAAAAAGAGTGGATTACAAGTTGACAGCTGATCTAAATGAATGTAGGAAGACGTGTTGTGCCGACTCCACATAATGTGGGAAAAGTACGGTGAAGGAGAATCTCAGTTGTGTAAAATTTTGTTGCGGATTGAGATTACTATGCTGCGTCTGAGTGTTCGAGAGTGCCGTGGTATCAAGAGGCATCATCAGAGAAGGCGAGCAACTCCAACGGACCAGCAGCAGAGGCATTGTTCACGAATCGATGCAGGAGACTCCAGCCCGGTTAAGTTGAGTATCTATATCTAAATTACTAGTCATGCGAAACTTGTTTCATTGCTTATTTGGGGCTATTTGCATTTTGCTGCGCTGTTTCTCTTCTCTGACACCTGAAAAAGCGATATGGCCGAGCAGGGACCTGATTAGAAAAAGCAACGAGGTGACCGAGCAGAGACCTGATTCGTTGTTTCATAGTAAGCAGTAGGAGGTTACTAGTGTAGTGGTTGCTGTGTCATGATGGTTGTGCAGCGCACCACGCGTGTGGAGAGTAAAGGATCAAACTTTAATCTTTCTAAAGTTAGGCGCGACCCTGTAATCGTTTGGCAAAATTTAACTGGTATTCCATGAGTTAAATCGTATTTACATTCCAGATTTATTTGACTTTAAGTTAAAGTTTTTATTTTTGAGTTAGAAATTAGTAAAGTAATCAGTTTTAGCCTGTATTGTTGGTTGAGAGTCTGATTCTGGAAACTTCAGTTTAGAAGTAGGTACCACCTAGTTTCGTTGGCGTTTGAGGTTTCAAGTTGCCTTTTAAAAATGAACTTGAGTTTCATATTTGTGTTTGGAAGTTAAATTAGTTTTGGCCAGTACGGGAGTTGACTTGTAAGAGTTACACATTTTTAGTTACACATTAGAGTTTAGCGATTAGAGTTTAGAGATTAGAGTTTAGCGATTAGAGTTTAGAGATTAGAGTTTAGCGATTAGAGTTTAGCGATTAGAGTTTAGCGATTAGAGTTTAGCGATTAGAGTTTAGCGATTGGAGTTTAGCGATTGGAGTTTAGCGATTGGAGTTTAGCGATTGTAGTTTAGCGATTGGAGTTTAGCGATTGGAGTTTAGCGATTGGAGTTTAGCGATTGTAGTTTAGCGATTGTAGTTTAGGGATTGGAGTTTAGCGATTGGAGTTTAGCGATTGGAGTTTAGCGATTGGAGTTTAGCGATTGGAGTTTAGCGATTGGAGTTTAGCGATTGGAGTTTACCGAGAGTTTACCGATTAGAGTTTACCGATTAGAGTTTACCGATTAGAGTTTACCGATTAGAGTTTACCGATTAGAGTTTACCGAGAGTTTACCGATTAGAGTTTACCGATTATAGTTTACCGATTAGAGTTTACCGATTAGAGTTTACCGATTAGAGTTTACCGATTAGAGTTTACCGAGAGTTTACCGATTAGAGTTTACCGATTAGAGTTAGCGATTAGCGTTTACAGATTAGCGTTTACAGATTAGCGTTTACAGATTAGCGTTTACAGATTAGCGTTTACAGATTAGCGTTTACAGATTAGCGTTTACAGATAAGCGTTTACAGATTAGCGTTTACAGATTAGCGTTAACATATTAGCATTCACAGTTAAGCGTTTACGGATTAGAGTTTATAGATGAGTTAGCACATGAGAGTCTGCAAATTAGAGTTTGCCGAATAGTTGGCCAAATAGTTTTCCTAATAGTTTCCCTGGCAGAAATTTCCTGGGAGTTTTTCTAGGAGAGTTTTCCTAATAGAGTTTTCCTTATAGAGTTTTCCTAAAAGGGTGTTTCTAATAGTTTTCCTAATCGTTTCTCTAATAGAGTTTCTACCGGTGTCGTACTGAATTTCTGGCTGGATTTGTGGCACTTCTGAGCCGATGTAGTTTTGGCTGAGTCGGGTGAGTCAGTCCGCGAAGACGGGATCTGGTTGTAATTTAAGGGATTTTAATTCAGGGTTATTCATGATTTCGGGGATTCTCGACAATATGATGCGAAATTAGGGGCATTGGGGGTGGCATGATGGGGTGGCTGCAAGGAGTTGCGGCCATTGCTCCTGCAGATTACCTGCGGCCTTGCCCTGGGGTCATTGAAATTGAAATTTATTTGAAATTGAAATTTATTTATTGATTAGAACATTTACAATTGAACACAGAATAACATGAACGATGACAACTGTAAAAGTATAAACTGTGTAACAGTTATCACGCCCACCTCCGAAACATATAAAAACGAAACACATTGATTGCATTGCCAGCAGTGGTGACGAGGATGTTGAGGGATGAAGAACCTGGGATGACTTCACTGATTTAGTATGGATAGAATTTGTTAGAGATCTAACGTGTGCTTCGGCGCCAATTGCGGCGCAATTGTTACAGGATGGCCGACTGTAACGAGTGGTTGCGGAGATGGGCGACGCGGGCAGACGAGTTCAGGCGACAAGGGACGAGCGGAGACGAGCGGAGCCGTGGAGAGGGGAGCGAGAGCCGTGGAGAGGGGAGCGAGAGCCGTGGAGAGGAGAGCGAGAGATGTGGGGAGTTGTGTGTCCTTATAAAGGGCAGAGAGGCGTGCGGGGAATTATTAGTGATAGTGATAGTGAGGTGATAGTGATGTACCAGTGAATAAGTGAATTTATTTTGTGTTACTGTGATATTTAATAGTTTGACAATATAATTTTGTGCGATGTGAAGCGTCTCATTTCTGACTCATAACATATGTTTAAGGGTCCAGCAGACCCACCAGGCACGCCGTGTGATTTTTACCCACCAGGCACCCCAAGGGTTAAACGCATTTATATCATAATTAATACTGCCATTATATTCTTACTTTATACGAACGAGTTTGTTCGTCACGCCAACAACAACTTAATTACGGAAATGAAACTAAACTATTTTTTTAATTCACGTAAAGTCATACGGTAGTAATCAACGGGATTGTGCGGTTAAGTAATTTAGTTGCACGAAACGCGTATGAATGGCGTTATACGTGATTTTTCACATGAAATGAATATAAATCTAGCGATGCCAGAACGGGTGCGGTTGCCGTGTGTAGTCACGGTATGTCATAGGATCGTGACATGAGGGTCAGTGCAAACAGTAAGTGCTATAACCTACATTATACCACCTCCATAGCGCAAACGAATAGTTATACGGTTCAAAGTTCTCACAGGCCTAACTCACGGGCTTACCTACTTATGAAAAGTCCAACGGCTTCGCCGGCTTTCGGCATTTAATAAATTCCGCAGGACCCTGCCATATACAGTTCCTATACTTGTCCATTCCCACTCCCTGTTTAAGGCTTTAAGAAGGCCGAATGACAGTTTACAGGGGGACCGAGCAGCCGCGTTCACACTGATTTACTTAAATTTCGGGGAAATTAATACTTTACACGATTGTCAGAAGGCCTAAAAATAAAACTGTCAATCAAAGTTGTTGTAATTTTTATGTACTTTTTTTGTGTGCAAGAGTTAATTAAAAAGCTTGTGCCGGTTTACAGACAATTTTCAAAGTATGACAAAATTCGATGTTTTTGGGATTTTTTTTCTGAAACAGGGTTTGAGAAAATTCATTTTCTTGTCAATACCGATTGTTAACAAAACCCTAATTTCCAATTATATATATTTTTGTAAGGATTCGATGATCAGTTCTTTAAACAATTTGACTTAAGCATCGTAAAAAAGAGCCAGTTTGCCAGCTCTTAAAGCCTGAAGGAAATTTGTCATAATTTTAAAGCTATTGTTGAAAAAATCGGAAATTTCTGTTCCTTCAAAGTCCCGCGAGAACCGTAAATTTTTCCGGAATACGTACCTACTTACACACTTTTATAATATTTGCAATATTAATAGGATCATATTTTTGGATTGATGTATAGTTGTTTTCTTTTACTGCTATTAAACCTGCCCAAATGCGAGTCGCTTTCTCTAGTCAAGTGGGTTCCATCCCATCATAGCATGAACCTGTTTCGCTGAGTTTTTCTGGTCTTATTTGTGTTTTATCTTATATTGTTATTAAATAGAAAAACATTGTTACCGTGTGAATTTTAAGATACATCTCGTTAAAAGCGAACTATCAAAAATCATAAAAACATATTTGAATGACCCGAGAATCGAACATGCTATAGTAGCGGCATAGAACATGCTCATCACAGTAATAAAAGTTTGTGTGTGTGTATATGTTTGTTACTCCCTCACGCCGCAACTACTGCACCCATTGTATTAAATTTGGAATGGAGATAAATAATACTGACTGAATTAAAACAAGACTACTTTTTAGCCCGGAAAATTCATTTGTGAAAACCGAAATACACGAAGGCGGAGCCGCGGACGTTCGCAAGTGAACGTATTAAAATGAGCAGTATTTAAATGAATGAAGGACTGTTATAGTTCACGAATGAAATTAAATCGCCAACCACTTGATGCATAGCGTGTCATATCAGTTGCGTTAGACACTCCCTCAACCGCACAGGTGTGGGCGCAGCTTAACAATTCGCATATTGTATATTAATGGCGCTGTCGTTATAAACGGTTTTACCTTTATAACAAATGTTGACGCTGCAAGGTAAAAGGGTCGCAATTCGCAACCATTAAATTTCCAGGAAACTGAAATTAACATCGATTCGAATCTCGATTCAGTTTCGCCGTAAACACTATATGCGGGGATTGATCGGAAACGTATTAACATCGAATTCTTAGCATTACTGTATCCAGCGCATCTGTAATAATTAGCTTCTGTCTGTCCCCTCAAATTACCGTTTGTATATTGGCCCGTTTGTAGTACCTACCTACCGTACGTATAGTGTACCGTTTGTATATTGTTTGTACCGTTTGTATATTGGTATATACCGTTTGTAATAGGTATTAAAAAAAAATCTTGAATTGTGAAGTCGAAATTTCCTGATGATGCTTCGGTTTCGGGGCGAAACGTACATCGAGAGCTTTCACGCTTTGGGTTGAAGGTAAGCGGTGCTTAGCTTGTACCTCCATATTTGACCATACAGAATGTTTTATGTTGGCGGATTATAGCAAATAATTTTTTCCTTTCTTGTTATTGGCAGTATATTACCTACACCTAAGTTGCTTTCTTGAGATGATAATATGCCTTTTTAGAACATAGAGTTAGTTAGAACCACCGATATGAACCTGAGGATGGGCCAATCGGAATATTTTACGTCAACCTTCTTCATACAAGAAAAAAGTAGCGCTATTTGTCAAAATTTTCGCTAATACGGGCAAAATGACGTAAAGCGTTCCTGTGGAAACTCGCGTGCAGACTAATAACAAGTATAATGATCTGTGGTGTGGACCACGGTCCATAGATAATACTGCGGTTGGCTTACAACTGACGCTGTTGGTGTCAAAACAAAAGTTTTTGACACCACTAAGTTAGCGACACGTTTTCGTGCGGTCCGCCGGGTCCTGTGTATACGTCTATTGTTAGAGCGTTGTTTACCTACGACAACATGTTCGGCTGCATCGTGCATGATAACTTACCAATTACCATCAGATGAGTTCGCAGTCAAGTACCTATATCGATATTTCAATCCACGATGACGCGTCCCACTCTGTCAAAATCCCTTATGTTTCTTTCGATTCGTATAGAGTTTGACAGAGTGAGGCGTCGTCGTAGATTGAAATAACTGTAATAACTTGTAAGGTCTAAAACATTTAGTTCAAAAATGGAAAATTCTTTCCAAAAAACCAACTTCAAATGCCACTACACTAATAGTCCTTCGTGTTGTCGATAATTTTGTCGTTTCTTTGCACATCAAGTTTTATAATAAAAAGGACTATTAATGATTGAACAAAACATTGGCCGGCTTCGAATTGGTGTACATTAAAAATTATTTGACTCTTTGTAGTGGCATTTGAAGTTGGTTTTTTGAAAAGAATTTTCCATTCATTGGAAAAAATGCCCAAATCGCTTGAAGTATGCTTCTTAAATCTGAAGAGTTTCCTCAATTTCTTCAAGATCCCATCATCAGATCCTGACTTGATGACTATGGGACCATCTGTGAACTTTCCCCTCCAAACAAAAAAGAATTTTCTAAATTGGTCCACGCATCTTCGAGTAATCGGGGAACATACATAAAAAAAAAGATTCCGACGAATTGAGAACCTCCTCCTTTTTTTGAAGTCGGTTAAAAAGAATATCTATGGATATATTATATAAGTTGTCAAAAATAAAATTATGAGTTACCTCCTTTTACTGAGGGGCTTCGTTTGTTTCAAGCCTAGTTCAAACAAAGATGAAGGTGTATATCGCCGATGTGCGCAGTGTTTGAACGCATTATCTAATTATTCAGGCTCGAGACCTCAAGCAAACACTAGGTTATCTAAGACGCTACAAATGCGTCCCGGGGGAGATATCGGTGTTTACCTGTTTATTTCGTCGCAAATCAGAGATGCTGTCGGCAAGTTCGGGTTGAACTAGTTATCCTGTATTAAGGCTTAATACAATTAGTGTCTGCCCTGTGCCCGCAAGATTCAAATTTTAGTTTGTTTTTTCGTAATTTGTGAGCTGGAATGGTAGTATCATCTTTACATGTTTTATTTTTTTTATATAAAAAGCGGTTTCTTAAAAATGTTTATTTTAACAAATTATTCCGAGTATTGAGTTTGAAGTGAGGAAGTCACAATACAGTCGATATTTCACTGGGTACTTTCAAGAAAATATTTTTTATAAACACTTGCTGACCGGTCAAACGTTGTTTTGCCATTTTGGGATATGAAAAATAGCTAACGACCTATTATTAGACCTGCCGAATATAGACAAAAAATTTCATAAAAATCAGTCAAGCCGGCCGTTTCGGAGAAGTTGAGTTACAAACACTGTGCCACGACAATTTTATATATTACTATCTGACCCGCCAAACGTTGTTTTGCCATATACATTTTTCTCTCATTTAGGAACGTCAATTATAGATAACAACCTACTTCCAGACCCAGTGAATATACACTGAAAATTTCATAACGATCGGTCCAGCCGTTTCGGAGGAGTTTGGTAACAAAGAAAAGCGAGAGAATTTTATATATTAGCCTAGAAGATAAGAGATGTAGAGTCATCTCTACATCTAATGTAATGTCATCTGAAAAAAAACTGGATTAGGCTCTTGCATTGACCCTTAAGCCCCAGGTATCCATTGATCGTAATTATGATAGCCTAGAGTAAACTGGTTTATACCTCTGCAATGATAACCTAGTTAAGACATCGGCCTCCCATTTGAGGCTTCAGGGGTCATTAGATACTCAAGTACCATTAGTCTGAAGTGTTTTAGGAGAGCTTTGTTTCATGCAATTGAAATATCATCTCGAGAATATCGAAGTCTCCAAAGAGTGTGTGTGAAGTTGGCCAATCCGCACATTGGCAGTATTTTGGACAATTTCATGCAATGCCCAAAAAAAACTTTTCAATCTTGCTCGTTGGTCTAGTTCAGTGGTTATACTTAAGTTGTGGCTCAAAATTCTCTGGGTACAATTCCCAAGTTGCCTGGTATGTCAAATTATACGGTGATGTAAGCTCAAAGTACCTATATCTGGTGGGAGGCTTCGGCCGTGGCTAATTACCACCCTACCAGCGAAGACGCACACCAAGCGATTTAGCGTTCCGGTGCGACGCTGCGTAGAAAATGTTTACGTTAGTACGATAACATCTTCGACTGCATTGTCACTTACCATCAGGTGAGATCGTAGCCAAGTGCTAAATTGTAGTGTGTAAAAAAAGACAATTATGTCAACGAAAAATATTGTTAGAATAAAGATAGTGTTGTGCTGAGGTCCACGCCGGTTCTTTACGGTACGCTATCTAAATCTGGCGACTGAATTACTACAAGGCAGGTTTACTTGCTTACTATTATTTTCTTAATTTAAATTAATTACCTAACGTTTCTTAGGAGCCCTCACGCAAAGAAAGTATTTTTTTAATAAGAAACAATTTAGAATAGCATGTCTCTTTTATAAATTAAAAAAAAAATTCTGCTTTTGAAATAAAGCCTGAAAATACCAAAGCATAAACAAGTATTCCACGAAGTTGTGTTTATTAATAAACTCAAGCAGAAATTGCTATTCAAAACATTCAACGTGTTTTAATAACATCGTAAAATGACATAAAAATCTTAATGTAATGATGAATCAAAACACTTTGCGAGTAGGCATACAAATCCTGCGTTAATCTAATTGTAAACCAGTGCGGAAGCGTACTCGACTGGCAATGTACTTTGTTGTACAGAAGCCTCTCAAATACCATTTGATTCACTCAAGTATCATCCCCCGACTGTACTTACTTCATACCGCGTTGTGTTTTGCATAAAGCCCTTCAACATTTTGCTATTCGTACAAAGAGCTAGGTTCTAGCGAAGGAATTTAATGGGCTTATCGCACAAAGGGAAATGTACTCTGCGGTTTCAGTATTAGGGTTTAATTTTGATGGTGGTTGTTTATTTAGGAGTCTGGGAAACATTCGTTTGCTCTCAGTGACAATGACGTGTCGTGCAGATTTTATCGCTTAAGGTTCGCAGTCATTAGTGACGACTGCAATGATTAGTGATGTGACATTCACAGTCATGCTTGAAAAATGTCGATAAGATTTGTACTATTGCAGCGTTGGATACTATGCCGTGATTTCTAAACATTAGTTTCTTTCGATTTGAATGGCATTGCAGCTGGCGTGATTACTGGACATAATTATATTATTATAGAAAATTATTTCATATTGATGTCTAGGGATGAGGAGCTCAGTGCAGTGCGACGTAAATTGCAATGCTCCTAGGATGCTATTAATTATCAGGGGGGCTATTCACGTTACGTGTCGGCTACATTTCGTGATGTGAAATGTTTAAAAAGGTGATGGTATTTACGTACATAAGTAGACGATATTGAATTCAAAATATTTTTTGCGAACACTGAAAAAATAATTTTAATACAATTGACATGGAGCGTAAAATTGAATGTAGTTCAATACACCATAATGGTCGCCAGTTCCGAGATTGAAATTACTTAAGCGCGTCAAAGTTGAGCATTGTATTTCCTATGATGAAATACATTCAATTTTACACTCTAAGCCAATAGGTGCAAAGTTCATTTTTCAGTGTTAATATTTTTTCTTTTTCTTGTATCACATCACTGAGTGTGTGAAAACGTTACGAGAATGTCATAGCAGGCGAACAACTTCCTTGTATGGTAACTCTTCATTTAAGAACCCCGATAACGAAGGATGACGGTCCAATAGATTTTTAATTATGACTAATTAATTCGTAGAAATTGTTATCTGAATTCTAGTTGTCCCGTTCCTTTAAAACTGTTTGTGAAGAAATTGGGTCTTTATTTTTCTTACTAATTGTCTTTTTAAGAAATACCTGATTTTATTTCCTTTCTTTTGTTTTTCCAGATTTTTTTTGTTTAAGACAATGTTGTTTTTGTTAAAAACGAAACAAGAAATACGAAGTATAAAATGATTTTATAAAAATAAAAAATACTTTTTATAAATGCCTGTAACTAAGGGCTTTGTAAAGTTAAAAACTAAGACTAGCAACCCGCGGTTATCTAAGACTCAAAAAAGATTAGATTTAAAAACATTTTAGCGGATAGTTTTGTTTCTATCTGTATACGACTTGACGTATACAGATAGAAACGTTTAGCCGTGGGTTGTGGAACTTCACCTTTAACCTTTTATACGTACGAATGCAATAACTAGATTTTTTTTATACTATATAGGCTAGCGCTTGACTGTGATCACACCTAATGGAAAGTGATGATACAGTCTAAGGTGGAACGCGCTTGCCTAGAAGATAGATGTCACGTAGTATTAATTATCTGTTATTAATTATCTGTAATATTGTATACTCTAAGTCAATTGTCAATGTCACTCACTCTTGAGTCTGTCGTCTATTATTGTCTATTGTCGTCTAGGCCTAAATCATGTCGAAGTAATTATAAAAGTCTAATCCAAGTAAATCTTCGTTTCAATACCTAAACCGAATACAACATGGTGTCAGAAGAATTACAAAACTAATCAAGAAGTATGTCGACCGAAGATTTTGTCAACACCAAGTCGAGGAAGCCGATTCCCAACAGTCAGCCAGCCAGGCCCGTCACCAGGTACGCCGACGCCATGACGCCATTACCGGTAGGCATGACCCTGCCGCCGTTCGTTGTGGAAGGTAATAACGTACCACTTCAATGGAAAAAATGGCTAACACGTTTAAAAGTCTACATAAAAGCTAATAACTTAGAGGAGGCCGAAGATTCACGAAAAACCGCTATTCTACTACAATTCATCGGACCGGATTGCTTAGAAATTTTCTATTCATTTGATGTAGATATCGATGAAATTACGTTCTCGGACCTTTGTAACAAATTTACTCTTTACTTCACTCCAAAAATAAATGTCACCATCGAAAGACATAAGTTATTTAGCAGAAAGCAATTACCAAACGAGTCTATAGATGCATATGTCACAGATTTAAAAAATTTGAGTCACAACTGTGAATTCGGTGAGCTGCGTGAAAACCTACTTAGAGATATATTCAGCTGGAACTGCAACAACCCTTACTATAAAGAGAGAATTCTCATTGAAAAGCCCAACACGCTGGACGAGGCAGTCAACATAGCCAAGCGTTGCGAGTCTACGAAACAACAAGCAAAAGCATTGGAAGACGCATCGTTACACTTCGTAGGACGCGTTTCAAGGTCACCCAGTCGCAGAGATTCGTCAAGGAGAAATATGACTAAAAGTCAGTCCCAGCAGAGACATCAGCGCACCCCATCAACATCTGGTCAGAGGAACACACCATGTGGTCGCTGTGGTCAGGTACACAGATACAAGTGCCCAGCTCAAGGTGTAAAGTGCAAAAAGTGCAATAAGTTTAACCATTTTGCTCAGTTTTGCCGTTCATATCAAGTGAAAGTAGTACAATGTCAAAATCAGGCTGAAAATAATGGATCTTTATTTTATGTTGGGTCTGTCTATTGTATACATGATGATACGTCTGATAAGTCCAGTCTGTCTAAACCGTGGAACATTGATTTATGTATAAACCAAATAAAGGTAAATTTTTTATTAGACACGGGGGCAGACACAAATATTCTATCCATGCATACTTACAACACATTAAACCTACCACTTTCCAACATACACAAAAGTAAAAACACACTTTCTACATACAGTGGAGAAATTATCCCTCTTATAGGTCAATGTGATTTGTCTGTAATTCATAAAAATAAATCATATACAGTTAACTTTCATATTGTCGACATAAAAAGTCAAAATATCATTGGCAGAGATACCTGTAAAACTTTAAATTTAGTGAAAAAAATTAATAGTGTGTCTTTCCAGAATTTAACATGTCAAGATATAGTTGATACAAATAAAGATTTATTTGAAGGTTTAGGTTGTTTGACAGATTTTCAGTGCGAATTAACCTTGAAGCCTAATGCAACCCCATCTATAGAGGCATGCAGAAGGGTTCCATTCCGTCTCCAGCAACAACTAAAACAGGAATTAGAATCTATGGAAAAAAGTGGAGTCATTCAAAGAGTCGAAGAGCCTACTGAATGGGTAAGTGCTCTAGTCTTAACGTCAAAAAAGAATGGTAAATTACGTCTGTGTATTGATCCTAGAAAGCTTAATCAGTCAATTTTAAGGTCACATTTTCAATTCCCAACCTTGGATGAAATTAAATCTAGTCTAACTGGAGCTGAATACTTTTCAACATTAGATGCAAATAAAGGCTATTGGATGCTCAAATTGTCAGAAGCTTCTTCTAAGCTATGTACATTTATTACACCTTTTGGACGGTATAGATTTACTAGATTGCCATTTGGGATTAATGCAGCCCCAGAGATATTTCATAGAGAAATGATTAAAAGATTTGGTGATATAGAAGGTGTTAAAATCATGATGGACGATTTCCTTATTTATGGTAGAACTGTAGAAGAACATAATCAACGCTTACAAAAAGTCTTAGATAGAGCACGTCAAATTAACTTAAGATTTAACAAAGAAAAGTCTGTATTTTGTCAAAAAGAAGTCAAATATTTAGGTCATATATTTAGCAAAGAAGGTGTACAAGTTGATCAGTCTAAAGTTGAAGCTATTTGTAACATGCCAAGTCCTAAAAATATAACAGAACTTCAAAGATTTCTAGGTATGGTTAATTATCTTAGTCCATTTATTAAAAATTTGTCTCAGGAAATATGTCATTTGCGAGCATTGTTGTCAAAAAATACTGAATGGTATTGGTCAGATCACCACGAGTCTCAGTTTAATAATATTAAAAAAATTATTAGTTCAACCCCTGTCTTAACATACTATGATCCTAAAAAGGACATAACTTTATCTGTCGACTCGTCACAAGATGCCATGGGCTCAGTTTTATCCCATGACAAACAACCCATAGCATATGCGTCTGCATCCTTAAGTAAAATTCAAAAATCCTATTCCCAGATTGAAAAAGAATTACTAGCTGTACTTTTTGGTTGTACAAAATTCCACCAATACATATATGGTCATAACATAACAGTGGAAACAGACCACAAACCCCTCATAACTTTGTTCAAAAAAGCTTTATATGATATTCCTCCAAGATTGCAAAGAATCATGCTTAGATTGCAGCCGTATGATTTAACTGTGGTATACAAGCCAGGTCGTTACTTATACATTGCAGATACCTTGTCTAGAGCAGCATTAAGTGAAACTTGTCTGTCAGAAGTCGATCAAGATATAGATTTGCATGTCAATGTTATAATGTCTAATTTGTCAGTCAGTCCAGAGAAACTAAAAGAAATTCAAGAGTCTACAGTCAAAGATAAAACTTTAAGTCAAATCATTAAATATTGTCACAATGGATGGCCCGAACATAAGCGTTCAGTGAGTCAGTCAGTCAAACCTTATTACAGTCTGAAAGATCAAATATATGTCATTGATAATGTTGTCTTCAAGTCCAATTGTATTATAATTCCAGAGTCAATGAGAGAGTACATTCTAAAACTACTTCATTCTGCGCATCAAGGCATCAATAGTTCAGTCCGTCTAGCAAAAACTACTGTTTTTTGGCCTAATATGCAAAGTGATATAGAAAAATATATAAGTCTATGCAATATTTGTCTATCTTACCGTCGAAATAATAGTAAAGAACCAATTATTCAACATGAGTATGAAAACATACCATGGTACAAAATTGGTATAGATATTTTTGAATTTGAACAAACAAAGTACTTAATAGTAGTTGATTATTATTCAAAGTTTGTAGAACTTGCTAAGTTAACGTCAGGCTATACAGCCAGTCAAGTAATTGCACAATTAAAGTCTATAATGGCTCGTCAAGGAATTTGTAGGGTTCTGATCTCGGACAACGGCCCTCCATTTTCTAGCAAAGAGTTTAAGGTATTCACTCAAGAATGGGACATAGAACACATAACTTCAAGTCCATACTTAAGCAGATCGAACGGCCTCGTTGAAAGAACAATTTCAACTATAAAAAATTTGTTTATTAAGTGTAAAACGGATAAATCGGATCTGTATTTAGCATTACTTTTATATAGAAATACCCCTAAGCAAAGTCAGTACTCACCAGCAGAACTTTGTATGTCTAGAAAACTGCGAACAGTAGTCCCTACAGTAAAAGAAAACTTGTTACCTAAACTTTGTGATATGCATAAAATAAAGGAATTAAATGAAAAACAAAAGTCATATTCAAAATTTTATTATAATAAACATACAAAAATGCTTAAACCATTGCATATAGGTGATAAAGTTTTGTTTAAACACAAACCTGAAGACAAAAAATGGTCACCAGGAATAATTATACAGGTAGGTCCTGAACCCAGGAGTTATATTATAAAAAGTGAGCTAGGCCAGTTTAGAAGAAATCGCCAGTTTATCCTGGAACAGTCAACACACACACATCATTTTACACAGAACACAACACAGTCAACACCTGTAAACAAAAACACTTTTATAAAAACACAAAATGATCCCTTGGTACATGGAAATACTCGTTCTCGCCGTATTTGTAAACCAGTACATAGATATGGTATTGTAAGTTATACTTAATATTCATGTTTGCAGTCGTAATTCTAAGTATTAATAGCTTTAGTCTCTAAATCTTATAACTTTGTCTAAATTCATGTAATAATATTGTTTGTATATCTAAACTTATGTCATTGAACTAAATAACGACTTTGACATTTCAGTTGTCACTTGTCAAATCATACCATAGAGTGCCACAGATTATCATAGAACATTAACGTGTAGAAATCAATGAATGTCGATGACTGCAATGTCTAATTATTGTATTGTAAAATAGTATAACTGTATAATAAAATAAAATTGTAATGTACCTTCTGTGTGTGTAACTATTTGTTTGTAAATTTATTTTTGTAAAAAAGGGAGATAAGGGTAAAATATCATTTATTATTTTTTGTTTTTTTTTAAAAAAGGGAGATGTCACGTAGTATTAATTATCTGTTATTAATTATCTGTAATATTGTATACTCTAAGTCAATTGTCAATGTCACTCACTCTTGAGTCTGTCGTCTATTATTGTCTATTGTCGTCTAGGCCTAAATCATGTCGAAGTAATTATAAAAGTCTAATCCAAGTAAATCTTCGTTTCAATACCTAAACCGAATACAACATTCACTCTTGATTTAAAGGCACCCGGGTTGTAAGTGGCAGAAAAGACACTGCCTGGGAGTGTATTCCAGGCCTTTGCAGTGCGTATCAGGAACGAGGAATCAAACCGCTTCGTACGCGTCTTTGGTACGTCGACTATATTGTATGGGTGGAAGCCTTTACGATGCCTTGCCGTTCTATGGTAGAAAGGTGACGGGGGAACCAAATTAAAAAGTTCCTGTGCACACTCTCCGAAATATATTCTATAGAATACCGACAGACAGGCAACCTTACGACGATGTTCAAGGCTTTGGAGTTTTTTGTGGACCAGTGTCGGGTTGCCGATGAGTCTTCTACTTATCATCAAAGCTTAACTAACATAAATGGTCTTTACTAGTTGTTAATACAGAATGCGGCAAACAAGCGGAAATGTACCAACCAGTCAACGGATCTGGTCACTAACAGGAAATTGTAACTGTATGTGTGTATTGCACTCGTAGAAACTACAGTTATTATCAACGTATTTTATTATCATAATAAACATAATAGGACAACATATTATTATATTTAGAAGTAGGCGTTTAGAATTTCTCGTACCTAAATACCCGTAAAACTTTAATTGGTTTACATATCTTTATAGGTAAAATTTTGGGGAAAATAAATTAGTAATCTGTAAATAATTACTCTCGTCATCCGTAGTCAAATGTATATTAAAAGAGTAGGTTTACACATAGTAGATTTAACCTAGTTTAGAAGGCAAAGCAATCCAAATTTAGTTCCTAAAATATTCCTATTTTAAAATTACTATGCCTCTGAGATTTTAGCTTTGTCGGTGGCACGTAGGCTTTTATTTTGTGGGCAAAACGCTTTTAATTTAGCATTGAGCCTAGACAAAATATTCGGTCAGACGGTTTGGTTTATTTGTAGAGAGTTTATTCCGTCATTTTATGGAGGATCTCAATGGGGTTCAATGGCTGTCTTTTTTTAAATTTTAACATAAAGAGAAATGAAAATGTTCGTTTTTAAAAATAGCTTTATCCTACGCTTGAAACTTTGGGGTAGGTATTGTTTATTGGGGTGTTAAGGTTTTGTTTTAAGCAAAACGCTCGAAGTACTCTCGGATTTGAGCGGGAGGTCATGGATTCGGCACCGTCGGTTGAAGTTTTATGATTTCAATATAATTTCTAAATTGGTTTATGTCTGTTCTGGTGAGAGGCTTCGGCCGAGGTTTACCACCGTTCAAGAAATGACGTACTGTCAAGTAGTTAAGCATTCCGGTGCGATGCTGTGAAGCAACCATCAGGGGTTACTTATACATTTCCCTTCCAAATTACCACTTACCATCGGGTGAGATTGCAGTCAAGTAGGTACTAACTTTTAGTAGGTACGTATGTAAAAAAATACTATTTATTCTTAGGGCAACCATTGTATTGTTATCGTAATTTTGTGTTTGTAAAATTAGGGCCCTACGGAAAAATGCGACCCAATCTACGGGAAAACACAAAGATTAAGTTCCAGGATTGATTTTATTGGCTCCCAGCTATGATGATTTTAACTTAAACTTCATAGAATGTATTTATCATAATAATATAATAATAATACCTATTTAATTTTGTACGCAAACAAGTCCAACTAGAATGCGAATAATTTTATACAGAAAAGTTGTTTTATTAACACAGTTTCTCACGAAACCATCGCCGAAACTAATAATAATTTATTACTTTCAAAACAACGTCATAACAAGGGGCAATTCCGATCGAAGCATCAAAATAACAAATAACAAAATATAAACGAGGAACGAACGATGTTGTTTATTTAGGGTTTGCTAACAAACTTGCATCATGGAGACGGTTACAAACGGGCGTTTATATAAGAATTATGTTTGAATGTTGGCGCCGATTGATTCAGCTGAATTTTATGCGAAACAGTTATAGGTTTAGAATGAGGATGACTGAGAATATGGTGTGATGACGTGTTCGGGATGGCTGTGATATTGTGCAATTCAACCCCTCCTGTGGGGAGTGCTCTGAAGAGTATTGTGAAGTCAACATCTCCTCAGGATGTCCCGGTGTCGGGACGAAACGTGCGTCGAAGAAAGTGTTGGAAAATTGTGTGTGGTGTTTTCATGTGGGCAGTGTTCCTGCATATTGTACCATACAGAATATTTTCAAGTAGCGGATTATAGCAAAACAAATTAATCTGTCCTGCTAATCATGGATTTCCGCAAAATAACGCCTGATTCAATTCAATAGTTGTAAGCTTGTTTGAAATGATTCCTCCTTCCACTTTCTCTGTGCATACACTCAGCGTAGAAACATGTTCCATCCATTCCACCTGGATGGCTGGCAAAGCACGACCACCCGGTATGCCAGATCTTTCTTTCACGCACATGCAAACTATGGAACTATCTACTAGCAACAGTGTTCGCTCAAAACTATAACATGGGGTTATTCAAGGGGCGGATAAGCAAATTTATTCAGAGCCGGAAACGCATTTGCAGTTCCTCTGGAGCTGCAAATGTCCATGGAAGGCGGTGATCGCTTACCATCAGGTGACCCGCGCACACGCGCGGTGAAACGAGCACAGCATTTACGTTAGTGATGTGCCTAATAAAAAATTTTTATCTATCTAAAAATAAAAAAAATATTTTTCTCTATGAGTACGAAATAGAGAGTGTAAAAAGCTAAGTCGTATCGCACCAAGAAGTTCTACGATGAAAGCTACAATGCTCGTAGCGTCGTAGACGATGTGCTACACCGGCGACATGGTCTTATTTTCTTAACTGTGTAAGTGTATTAATATGTGATTGTTTTACGCAAGCGTATAAGTATCTTTACCCCTTTTACTTACTACCACTACTGCCTACTAAAATGTTAGGCCTACTTTTCACATAAAATGCTGGCCAATTGCGGGTTCTTTTAATCTATCTTTCTAGGAAGAGATGTCTGACCATTAAATCTTTATAACGTACAGCTGAAATCGCTAGACGTCAGACATATATAGATAGTAAAGAAAAAGAAAGAACGACGAAAGCTAAAGAAGTCAACCCCAAACGCGGTAAAACATCTAGTTTACGTGAAAGAGGCCTTAAGCACCCTTTAATGAGCTATGAGTTAATTTTGAGTTTTGACGTCTTGAAAACCACGTCAACCGTGGCCGTAATTTTATATTGGGTAGACAAAGAGGCCTGAAATTGTTATAGGTACGTCTAATAGACCATAGTCTTCATTGAAATGGCCATGAGTTGTGCTATCAGGTTTTCGTTTTCTCTTATGAGAAACGGAACTTTAAAATTACCAATGAAAAACGTCCTCCATTTTGAAAATAAGCAAACGCCTGACTACGCAGCGTTCGTAGGCGGTAGATATTCGTATAGTTAATTGCGGCCATTGAGTAGGTGTAGCACCAGTAAATATTTCGCGAAGCCTCCGGGAATTTTGCGTGGTCCGATATCGTTATAGTTTTGTTTTTGTAATTTAGTTTAATCTAGCGTTAATTTAAATCAATGGTTTAATGTAGACAAATTACCAGCTGTTGTGGGTCGAACAGATCATAAGAGTTCTGTAGTTATTAACGGTGTAAAAGCCGATTTTGAATGAAGTTTTATTTAATTGTTTTTATAGACAATTATTTTCAAATTTAAACGTCATGTATTTTGGGTCTTCAGTCTAAAATAGCTTAGAAGCAGAAACACGACTGGATAAAATTTTTTCGATAGAAAGTTCTCCCAAAAATAGCTCCAAAATCTCAGTTTTTCTGATTTTTATCGGAAAATACAATGGATGTAATGGAATTTTTAATTGAATATGTCGGTAATAATAATATCCAAAAACGGTTAGAAACAGATTTTTGATAACTGGCTTAGTTTTTGAGTAATTAGGTAAAAGGTCATTTTTCACGTATCCGTGAGAGTGAAAGACAAAAACAAATTCAATAGATCCTTTTAACAACGATTACTATCGCTTAACTATCTTTAAATTCTTATTAGTAAAAACCCGAAATTCATGAAGGCGGAGCCGCGGGCTAGTATAACATTAGTAACGTAATAGGTATTCATATTCAGTAGGTACATATCAACTTCAGTGACACAAAACAGCACGAAAATATTATGTAACCTCCCGGGGGCGACGGATTTCTCTTTATTTGCTCCATTTTGAAACGGATGAATGCTTTCCAGCGAGCGTATCCACCTTTATGCATTTTTATTCGCAAAATAGTCACAAATATTAAACTGCGACAGTAGCTCAACTCACTGCAACTGTTTTAAACCCATTTTAGGTCCCACTGCTGGGAAAGGATCTCCTTTCAGAATGGGTTTAGACGTCGCTGTGACCGTCAGGTTTTGACTATTTACTGGCCAAATGGCTAAAACTCGGTTCCTATTTTATGGAAAAAAAACTTGAAATAGCAAAATACGATATATCGACTCTCGGGATATAATTCGAGTTTTCAAAATACAATATATTAAAAAAATCGAATCATAATATCTAGACACGCGTCAAGTCAAGTTCAAGTACAGAACTGGCGGGCAGCACTAATACCAATTATACTTACCAATTTAACAAGTTGTAAAACCATATAGTTGGTCCAATACAAGTGGAAAATTAAAAAAATTTAAAACACCCACGACTTTTGCAGACTTGTAATTGAAAAAGGATTAAATAATTTTTTTTGAAACTCCCCGACTAAATGAAAGTAAGGACTAAGAACCTATCAGTATAATTACAAATCCAAGTAAAAACGTTCGACGCAAGTGTAATCTCAAACAATAGTCCAAGGATACAGTTCCAGCTATATCCTACAAAGAGGTTGATAGTTGTCACGGCAATATCTCATAACTCCTTAATATTACCCAATATTCTGATCGAAGGGCGAATACCCAAACTTTTCAATACAATCCAAAGTATTCAATACAGAAACTTCGAAGGCAGACAGAAATGGCGGTCAGTAACCAAGTTTCACATAAGGTTCAGCGCAGACGAGCGGCGTGGCAGCGAACACTACTCTCTAGTCTCTACTACGACTTTTCATTCGATGCAGTAATATCGATAGATATAATATTTTAACTGTCATTTGGTAAATTTAATAAACAAAATTAAGCAGTCAACGTATGTCACATAAATATTAACATCTGGGTGACCGAGCTTTGCTCGGTAGTATTACAGCTACTCACCAATAGATGGCAGCAGGAGTTTACTGTAATAGGTTTACTTTATCGCCAATAGATGTCAGGTATAGATTTATATTTTTTCTTTCTAAAAATGAATTCTAGCGAGATCAATCTATCGTCCCCAAAACCCCTTGTATACTAAATTTCATGAAAATCGTTCGAGCCGTTTCCGAGATTTAGATTATATAGAAATATATATGTATATATACAAGAATCGCTCGTTTAAAGGTATAGGATTATGCTTCGAAAATCAATTCTCTCATATTACTACATTTTAAGTTATTTTGGTGAAATATAGGAGGATACTAAATTAATTAGTAGTAAGATAAGAAGCGTCATTTTACTGCATCGAATTAGAAGTCGTCACAGTACACCCGTCTTGAGCTACAGTTTTGTCATTAGATTAATTATTGATCTATTGCGTTGAGATAATAATATGTAGTTAAGTAACTTTAGTACTTTCTAGTAGTTTTGTGATTTTGTCACTCATAGCTTCCCGAACGTTAGTTTATGTGGCTAACTTTTATTTAAGGTTTACTCACTATACACGATATAGCGCTTGGACGGTGTAAAGGTTAAAACAACATTACAGGACGTTTCGTAATCGCCTGTTAACATTTAAACATTTTTCTTAGGATTTTATTCAATTTCCTGGTTTTTTATATGCAAGCTTTTGATGATTAGTTTAAAAAATGAATTGAAAGAATACCTATAACTTAGGAACTTATTATTTGTTCTGACTTCTTGGCAAGTAAATGAAATTAATTAAATCATTACAATAAAACTTAGGAAGGTACGAAACGATCTACAAGTAAAACCTACATTTCACTAAGATTTTTTAAAGAGTTTTCATTTTTTTTTATGCAAAATTTCGGATGCAAAAAACTATTTTTATTGTGTTAGTTTTAGCTGAGCTTCTTACAAGTAAATCTTAAGAATACCGACCGTTCTATCTTGTACACTGTACATGACGATATAAAATTTAAAAGTTTGTATTTGTCCATTCCCGCTGTGTGCACGAACCCTTACAAACTTTCAGGAATATTGTTAGAAGTTTTATTTCACGCTCTACCCACTTCTTCAGCGTAACTTGATGAGTTTCTCTACTTTCTAGAGACATTATTATGAAAATTCTATGAAATGAAATGTAAAGCAACTATATGACGTCATTTTTAGTGACAGCCTAGATTCAATGGTCTTGAGAGTTGATGTTGATATGACAAACATATACGGCCGACATCTACGACCTACTTGAATTTTAAGAATCAAGATATCTTTTTAACAATAATATCCATATTTGCCCTACTAAGTATAGATATTTTTCAAAACTTGTATGCAGCGTAGGATCACTGAATTCTAAGTATTGCTTTAATACTTGCAAAATAATCTATAGAAGACTTTGAATGGCAGAATCGATTGAATTGAAACTGTACGAATAGGAGATCATGTTAGGTGAAAAAAGCAGTTCTATTTTTTATTTAGACCTTCAGTTGCCTGGACTTGGTTTGCGTTTATTTCAATTCCTTACTTCTTGAACCTCGCGATGTACGAGCATATATGAAAATAGAACACAAAATTTTCCTGAAAAAAGTTTAACTAAGTAATAATTATAAATGCTAGTTTCTTAGGTGATCTATGAAATACTTTAATTTTCAATGCTCAAAATGTGTTGCGTACATTTTGGCCTGTCACCGAAGCATCATAGCGAAATTTCGACTTCGAGTCAACGGTAGGTATGTTTGTAGTTGTTTTGGCTAGAATGAATTAACACGTAGATATAACTACGATAAGATGTACGTTAGAATTCTTTTCCAACGACTTTGATGGCGTAACAATTCTTCTATGATTCTTAAAAAAAAGCGAGTGGCTGGTAGGTCGTAATAAAAAGATAAAAAGGTTATTTATTACCTAGGGAGAGAAAATGACAATTGGAAGAGTGCCACATCGATAGTCATAGTGTTTGTTTTGGTACAAAAACCATTTATAATGTAAGCGCGTCAGATTCATTGGGGTAGGTGGTTTTTGGTTATTTATCTTATTTGAGACATTTTCCTTTTACGAATATGACTGACATAAAAATAAAATATGGCAGTAACATTTTAATTAAGATAGCGGCTCCCGATTGGGTTATCCAGGTTTCCGACCTTATAACGTCTGAATGTTCTGAGTTATGTGCGTTTAAGGAAACCAATTTATGTATGAAAATAACCCATGGGAGTGATAATAAATTGCTCTAATTTTATTAGGTAGTTCAAATATATATTTTGTGAAATAGTGATTACAAAAAACAATACCCGGCTGAGTTTGTTGTGGGCTTCTTCTCAGTTCAGGGCGCGTTTGGACCCTCATAAACTTAGTAAAGTAGTTATCTCTAATAATTAAGCATAATCATGTTTTAGATATTCATAAGAGCCAACAAGAAAGGCCTATATGAAATAGATAAATCGTTCATTAATTCATAATAAAGTACGGGATAACTCATTGGTTTAGATGTCTGCCTCTTTTCAGGGAGTAGAGGGTTCAAACCTTTGATTTTTCAGAGTTACGAGTAAGTGCAGTTTGTGAAAACGACATATTACTTAGCTGAGTTTGTTGTGGGTCAAGTAGCAAATCTCTCTCTCTGGCTCTTTCTCTCTCACTCATTTAAGGAGTTACGTAAAAATGACTTAAGTAGAGATAATACCAAGTCACAACCTTGGTGAAGGAAAACATTTTGAAGAGGATCTATCTAGAACTATGCAGAACTAGGTACACCACTAAGTTTCTTTTCATTCTCCTCCTCCTCGGCCGTCATCTTCATTACTGAAGGTCGTGTCCGCACTGCAGTTCCTTCGATATGTTCTTCACCATGTCCCTCCATACATTTCGATCTTTGGCTTTTCTGATGGCTGATGCGAAGTTGGCCTGTGAGTGATTTCACTTGGTCAGACGAGCGGCTAGGTGATCGGCCGCGAGGTCTCTTCCCCTCCACTTTGCCCACAACTATAAGTTTCTCCAAATTACCTGGAAGGTGGCGGGCAATATGACCGAAATAACAGAAATGGCGGACACAAGTTAGTTGTAGTACCACACCGTTTACGTAAAGTACAGAAGTCCTTTGTTGGGTTGAGTGTACGCTTCTACAATATGATCCCGAAGTCTGTTTTGGACTTACCTTTACACAGGTTTATCAAAAAACATCTAATAAATCGGGGTTACTATACTATTGAAGAACTTTTAAATTACAAGAATTCTTGGAATGATAGGGATATATTTCCATCTCCTCACGAGATATCTTAAAAATTATGTAATAATCTTTGATATAATTTAAGAAATTGTATATAATGACATTTTTTTGAAAAGAGCAAGTGCAGAGTTTCTTGCCAGTTCTTCTCGGTGCAAACCTGCTTTCCGAACCTGGCGGTAGAGTTTTGACTTTTCATAAGAGCCTATTAATTGGGCCTATGTGAAAATAAAGATTTTTCATTTTCATAACTAAGAATTATCTGGTAACAGATTGTCGAGAGCCTAGTGCTAATGTGTTGTTTGAGGATCGAAATGTTCGTTATTTTGGATGTCCACTTGCTTTTTATTCTAAAGCAGGTTATATTTTTAGTCACAAAGGCACATATTCTGGAATATTCTACTTTTACTGCTTTTAATCTTTCTTCGAAGTTTTTCAATTGGAATACTTAATTAAGTTTTATTTTCATAACATTTATGTCAGTGAACTAAATCGTCAGCTGTACTTTCATGCACTTTGTCAATTGTCAATTGATTTCAATGTGTCTACTTGTTATTTCATTTTACGGCGGAAAACAATTAGCGGGACATAAATCGCGTATTTTTAAGTAAAACTATTTTCGAAAACAATGTTACAATAAAGTTACAAAGTTAATCCGATTTAGCAGACCCTTAATATTTGCTTTGCCTTTTTTCTTTATTTTTCTTTCTTTTCTAGTACATAAAATTCTCGTGTCACTGTGTTTGTAATCAAATTCCTCCGAAAGGCTTGACCGATTTCATGATTTTTTTCTGCTTTCGGTAAACCCGAGAAAAGATTGTAAGCTATTTTCCATACTCCTGTACTCCTGTATGGCAAAACTTTCTTTGCAAAACATTTCCCCGGTCAGTCAGTAAATAATATAGAACTAAGAAATTACTGAGTATTTTGGACGAGAAGATACTTAGATTAAAAATTTATTTATTTGTTTAGTTTAAACTTCTAAAATTTAGCCTTTTTATTACTTACCGAAAGCGTAGCTATAAGAAAAAGCTAATATGGTAGTTTTTAATAGGTAACTTTTCCCATGACCTCTCAAACAATGTCCTTTCAAGTTTATTGTCTCTGTCGAAGCTAATATTAAAAAGTACAAAAACAAAAATCTTTCACCGTTGCATCTCCAAACAAAGGCTTTTTCATTATCATTCTTGATAATGAAAAACTACGTCACAGCATGAATACCTAGCATAGACCGTGGACCATCGTATAACGTCATGGTCTGGCAGATACTTAATGGATGCTTCACAACAGAATACGCACTCTCTTACCTTAAGGGGATTTATTGAATTTATTTTTGTCTTTCTCACTCTCACGGATACGTAGGTAAGTGCGACATGCAGCGTCGCGGAAGAATATAACAGAAAAACGACCTTTTTACCTAATTAAACAGAAAATAAGCTAGTTATCAAAAATCTGTTTCTAGGCGTTTTTGGATATTGATACCGACACATTAAAACAAAAATTACAATTACATACATTGTAGTTTCCGATAAAAAATAGAAAAACTGAGATTTTGGAGCAACTTTTGGGAGAACTTTCTATCGAGAAAATATTATCCAATCGTGTTTCTGCTTCAAGCGATTATAGATTAATGACCAAAAAGACATGACTTCTAGATTTGAAAGTAATTGTCTTTATAGTTTTTATATAAAACTTCATTCTAAATCGCTTAAATACTGCTTCTGCGCCGTTAATATAATGTTATATATTCGGTACTAGAACACTATTACTAATGCTGGTTCCCAAATACCAATTCTATCTTTCTTCTATTTGCCCTACTAGACATCTTAATGTGACATAAGATCCATACTTACCTAAAAGTTATGTCAAATTTCTATCCCTAGTAGGACAAACTAAAGGGAATATATGGAACGGCCATAGTCAGTAGAATTATGTACCAACTGATGAAACTCAGTTTTTTACAAATCCCATTCATTGACATTTCCGGGTTAAAAAGTAGCCTATGTCACTCTCTACGTTTTCAAATACGTCTGCGCACATCTACGTGTGTGATTGAAGGACAAACAAAGAAACAAACCGACATTCACGCATTTGTATCGATAGATATCTCTAACATTAAATTCTCGTATTACGTGTTTGTCTCCTCCGAAACGGCTCGACCGATTGTTATGAAATCTGTGTATGTTCGGTAGATCTAAGAGTAGGTAGTAAGCTAATTTTTTGTATCCCTAATGGCAAAACAACGTTTGCCGGGTCAGCTAGTATTGGGCTATGGATTAGGTAAATTAATTACTTTGAGCTTAATAATGCTACATTCAAATTCGAAATTTAGAAATTTTAGACTAACATCTCCTACTTTAGACCAGGGCCGATAATTTTTAAACAAAAAAAAATAATAGTAGGATGAAACCCATTAGAAAACGAGGAGAATATTATAAAAATTAAAGGAAAAATAATTTACGGTCGATCTGAGGTCGGGAAGGGGTGGGGGTGAGTTTTTAAGGGTAAAAAACGGTTTTCTCGATTTCCTTCAAAACTAATAGTCCTATGGAAAAAGTCAAATGAAAAAGTTGTAGGTAATAAAAAGATCTAAAACTTTTGTATTTACATTTTTTTCACATAACCTCAAAATTTATGTGAAAAATTCAAAAAACCAAGTTTTTGGTTTTTTATTTTTATCTTTTACAAAAAAAAATTGTTTTTCATGAAATTTGGTGAAAACTTACCTTTTTATATCTCAAACACGCTGTAATTTATTTGATTAAAAACATTTATTTTTTTCACCTTATTTTGAATTAATATCGAAAAAGCACCCTAATTTTCAATCGAAAATTCACCCGTCAAAATATCAGCTTTTTTCAAAAAGTTGGTATGTTTTCTGTTCGCTGAAATCTCTACTTTCCGATGGTGAAAAAAAATATGTTACTTTAGTAAAACTTCTCGAAAAAAACTTCGAAAATTTTTTTAAATTATTAAATACATTCGAGTGTTTCGCCTTTTTTTGTCCTTTGTTGAGTTGTGCATTACTGCAGAACAACGAAAGCGAAACACTCGAATGGTGATATGACCGAGGCTGCAGCGAGATAATAACACTACTATAGCAGATAAGGTCTATTGTGTTACTGGGCATGCGAGCGCTCGCTTTGGTTTGTGCTAGCCCTATATTACTTGGACGAACAGAGAAAGTCAAAGTAAAACGTCAAGATGTGCCACCACCAAGAAATAGATCTAATTAATTATTGGAACGAAAATCCTTATCACGCGTTGCGAAAGGGGGCTAGATGGAAAAAATTAAGACGAAAATTTGTAACGACACTTTTTGCTATAGAAAGCCAGCAAGATATACTTCGTTCCATCCGGGTGTCCCTTGACACCTCTCAAGTTTTTATTTTATATATAGTCATGCACACTTGGTGATGAATGGCCTGGATTAAGCCGTAGGTATTGTTTGTTTACTTGTGATTATTATTTTTATAATACAAACAATTCTTTATACTTTAATACTTTTTAAGTAATAATACGAGAATATAAAATTTTAGTAATTATAACTGTTAGATTATATCAACTAAATAAAATACACTACATAATAATATTAGGCATAGTAGCTATAAAAAGAATTCAATAAAAGCAAATACAAAAATGCATTTCATAACGGCTATATAGAAGCTTTAGAAATGGGATACAAAAATATGTCCGTATCAACAAGATGAAGCCTTATATATAACTCGATATAGGTTAGTCGTAATAGCATAGCTTTTCACCTCGAAAAATCTTGAAATGATCTCAATGATTCTGCATATTTTAAGTAGGTTAAAGAAAATCTTAAAAGAAACCGTAAAAACGATGACTCTCGAAAGAAAGTATTTTTTATAATTTTACTAGCTGACCCGGCAAACGTTGTTTTGCCCTTAGGAACATAAAATATAGATAACAACCTGCTCCCAGACCCAGAGAATATACCCTGAAAATTTCACAACGATCGGTCCAGCCGTTTCGGAGGAGTTTGGTTACAAAGAAAATCGAGAGAATTTTATATATTAGACTAGCTGACCCGGCAAACGTTGGTTTGCTATATCAATTTTTCTCACTTAGGGACATAAAAACTAGAAAGCCCAAGAATATACACTGAAAATTTCATAACGATCGGTGCAGCCGTTTCGGAGGAGTTTGGTAACAAAGAAAAGCGAAAGAATTTTATATATTCGATATTCAATAAGTTTTCCAGTTACACGCTTCAGAAACTGTAACAAAAACAGCAATTAACCAATAAACATTAGAAACACAAATTATCTAATTCACGTAAAACTAAACACAAAGCATTTAAATGTAGCACAATCAGTAGTAAAGGTCAATTGAACGCTTCCAAACGGACCGTTTCGAATGCTACAAACACCACAGCCAATAAAAATTACCATTACGCGTATTGGCATTAGGCGGTGTCCTAACAGTAATAGGTATTGTACTGCTGAATTGCCGGTAAAATCTGAACCCATAATGTCACTATGATCCTTATTCCTTCAGGCTTTCATTTCAGTACTGTATCATCTATCGTGGAGGAAGGACGTGTGGATGATACACGAACTTCGCACCAGCAAAGCGCGATATTACGATATTTTTTTCCACCAACAGTAGAATGTTTTTTTATTGAAATATTGAACCTCTTTTGTTTAAGGATTGAAAAGTGTAGTGTTGTGAGTGTTCCCACGATGATGTTGGATGGAATTATAACGTTTTCGTCCGTATTTTTGCTCCTTTTCCAAGGTAAGTGGCGAGAAAACTCGACGGCAATTTCGCAGTACGTTTTAGGAATATGGAATTAGTAAAAATGGAGTGATTAATTTTTATTCACTTTGCGTACGGAATGGATGTTATTAAAACATTTAAAGGTTTGAAATTTTGGAATATTTTTTTGTTAATAAGATAAATAATAGCCAACTTAGTTAATAAGATTGTAAGAATTTTTGCGTTTCTTTCTTTCCGTAATAATTATTAGCCGATTTAAAAATAATTTTACAATGTATGTGAGAGATTTTTTTAATTATTATCAAAGGTATCAGTTTTCATATAGTCCTAACTAACAGGTTTTATGAGAAGTTATAACTCTATACCGCTATGATCGGAGGGCAGGTTTGCACCGAGAAGAACTGGCAAGAAACTCGGAACTTGCTTTTTTCAGAATGTCATTTACACGAGTTTTCTTACATATTAAGAATGTTAAAGTGATTTTTATTTTTTATGATATTTTATCCTTCATTATATTAATCTTCCATAGCTCAGAAATTATTAAGTTTCGGACATGAAATTATTTGATTTAATTTACCTACAGCAAATGTGCTCTACTTTAAGCCCTTGCAAGGAATGTACCTATCTTGTTTCCGTCACCCTGTATACTTAATTGTTTTAATATTATGGCCATTACCAAACCATACTCGTATAAAAAGTTTTAATTTAGTAATAAATGCCAGATTTTTATGGTAGCTAGTTTAATACTATAAAAATACAGTTAATAATTAAGTAATAATCCAGTCTGGGATTGAATCGCAATATTGGAAGTTTTACTCATTGGCATCCAGCGCCGATTGAAATCGTTCGACTGGAATCATGATAATGAGATGGCGGTTTTATAATAAAGACAGGTGAAGGTACCAATTATACATTTCTGAATCTAATAATTAAATTATCATCTCAAATTTGGATTTATTGACGTGATAACGTTTAATAAATTGATGAACACCAGCAACGCACATTAAAAATAGTAACGTTCCGCGTAACGTTCCACCTGAGCCTGTGCGTGCAGAGAGGCACGATAAAACAAACGATAGAGAGGCCAATTATGACGTTATCACGTAAATCTATCGTCCGTAAACCGACTTTACAGACAACCAATTTTTTTATTATTATCAGTTCACTTTCAACGAAAGATGATCAATGATCATTTCGCTTTGAACGAAATCTTATAGTAAGGATTATTCACCTAAATCAAATCCTTGGGAGTGATAGTGAACTGTTGTTATTATACTAGCTCAATTAGTTTTTTAAGAGACCAAAGATAGGCTGGTTGAGTTTGCTGTGGGCGCCTTCTCAGTGCAGCGCGTTGAAACCCTCGTAAACTTAGATTAAAGCCGACTAATAATTATTATTACCATAATTGTACATGATACATCACGAGTATCGTATTATTTTCATATTATTTTTATACAAAATATTCCAAAAGTTATATTAGGAATATGTTACCAAGTTATTTTTGAAGTGCATTATATACTTATTAATACCATTTATTTAGAATAACTACACAAAGTTTACTTTGGAATGAAACGCGCGGCACTATTTTTTTTTTAATTTCTGCAGTTTGCGTTACCTCTAATCGCCGCCTCCAAAATAAACAAATTCTGTAAAATCACTCGAAGGTGTTTTCTGACCAAAAATGTTTTCATTTAGAAAGCAAACAAGCCTATAAGTTGACCCATGTGAAATATATATATTTTTTATTTTGATTTGTAATTTCATGCAACGTTTAAGGCTTCAACTAGGGGAGCTATTTTGAATTTTATAATTTTTCCAAAGTGCAGTGTAGACTACCGTGCGTTAGAATTATTATGAACTAGCAAACACCCGAGGCTTCGCTCTTTTGACCCCCTATTTTGCCGTTTTAGGGGAACAATTTTTAAAATCGTTTTTTAGAGGATGCCTTTGTTGTAACAGTTGTCACGTTCTTCGGCCTGATCCGTTTCATATTTTAGGGCTGATTTATCAATCGCCAGATAAACGTTAACTTTGGAATAAATATGACGTTTTGACAGATTTTGTATGGCATATGTTTTAAATTTATTCCTCAGGTAGTTTATCTGGCGATTGAAAAATCGTCCCTTAGCAGCAGATTGTGCGGTGATAGCTCAGACCAATAATCCCATAGACACAAGGCTAAAATAAAACAAAGTAAACGTATATCTTATTCAAGTTTCTAAATAGTATCAGTATTAGTGTGAGTGAGACAAAAATCAGATGTCAGTTTTTATTTTTTTTGACATGTCACAAGGTCCAAATATTTTGCAACCATTTGCAACCTTTTAATACTGCCAATTTTAAAAGTATTCGCGTTTCTGGTCGAATTACCTCAGTCGTCGTATATATTTAATTTTGTCTCATAATATTTGTTGATGTTTCGTGAGAAGTGCTGAAAAGATTATTTAGATTTTCTTGTGAAAAAATGTGAAAAAATTGAGATTTGTATATAAATTTAAGTATAATGTGAGATGATTAAAAATGTCTTGTTCGGTAGAGGGTTGCAAAACACGTATCTCACAGAAAGAAAACGAAAATAAATCAGTTGGATTGCATCGGTAAGTTTTAAGCTATTTTTTTCATATTATAGAAGTAAGTATTTTGCTCAGAAAAATGTAAAGAAGAAGCGCAATTTAGTAAACGTCCGGGTAAACACCCAATTACAAGATGGTTTACGGTAGTAAAAATATTTTTTAAATATTTCGGAAAACGCAATTTTAGGTTATTAGTGTTGTGAAATTTCACTATATCGATAGTGTCAATATATCTGTAATTAGAATAAATAAATACTCTTTAGATTTCCTAAGGATGAAGATTTGAGGACGAAATTTTTTAAACTTTCGTTTACGAACATTTTTTAATAGTTGTTGTTTGTTATAGGAAACACCATCACCAAACCCCAGAGAGGTGTTGAACAATATGGCTGAGCCACATATATTTTGAAAAGAAAACTTTCGTGTACATGTGGCACTAATACCGAAGATGAGTCTTATAAATAAAAGAATACAAATATTAGAAAAAAAGTAGAATATTTTAAAAAATTTTCGAAACGCCGCCTTAAGAAAATCAATACCCTCACAAAAAGAGTAACGCGACTGAATGAAAAATATATGGCGAAACAACGTTTGAGGCGTTAACTAGTCGTCGTAATATATAACATTGTCGTGTCAGTGTTTGTATGTTTGTAACCAAACCCCTTCGAAACTGCTTGAGCGATTTCTCTGAAGTTTTTTGGGTACATTCTTAAGATGTAAGTATAGGTTGTAAGCTATTTTTTATATTTCAAATAGCAAAACAATGTTAGCTCAGTCAGATTTATTATTATAATAAACTATTTTAAAAATAAAATGAAGTTTTCTTTCATATCCAGTAATAAAAAGTCTAGATATGTCCATGTCTCTTCAGAAGTTATGGTGGTTTGTAGGCAATAGTGTAAAATTCTCATAACCCAAAATTTTGGGTTACGCTGTGGTTATGCTACAATTTTTAATTCATCCGCGAATCACGCGATGTTTTTTACACGACTGCCCAAAAAAAGGAGTGTAATGTTTTTAGGGTTCATGTATGTATGTATGTATGTATGTATGTATGTATGTATGTATGTATGTATGTATGTATGTATGTGAGTTTCTTTATTCCACCATAACTTTTGAATGGCTGAACCGATTTGGACAAATGGGGTATCGTTAGAATCCTTACATTATTCCGGGTAACATAGGCTATATTTTTTTTGGAAAAAGTAAATATGGCGACCGTGAGGCGCCAATTTCAAAAGTGGAAATCAAAATGTTTTCTTCAATTATCACAATATGGGTATCGAAATGAAGGTATTAGAGAGTAGTAACCGAATATTTATATATATTTAAAATATACTTTTACATAGGACCGTAGACCATCACTAAAAAGTATAAAATAAAAATAAATAATTAAAAAATTAAAAAACACGACTGCCCTGTTTTAAAACGAACTAAAAAGTAAAAAACAAGTTATTTTAGTTCATCTGCATATTGACAAAGGGAAAAGTGGTCAAATTTCTCATTAATTAAAACAGATAAACTCATATTATGGCAGTCGGGGGACCTCTTAGAATAGAAGCTGTTCCTCAGAACGGTTCCCCGACTGCCATAATATAAGTTTATCTGTTTTAATTAATGAGAAATTTGACCACTTTTCCCTTTGTCAATATGCAGATGAACTAAAATAACTTGTTTTTTACTTTTTAGTTCGTTTTAAAACAGGGCAGTCGTGTTTTTTAATTTTTTAATTATTTATTTTTTTCCGGATAATTAATAGTGGCTTTTGCTAGCCAAGAATAGTGTCACTTCCTCTTGCTGAAGAAACTATAATAATGGTTGGGTAAACAATATTTTATCTTTTATATTTATTATATATTATTATTTATTTATACCTTTAAACGAGCAATTTTTGTATAGGTATATAACTATATATATTTCTATATAATCTGAATCTCGAAAACGGCTCGAACGATTTTCATGAAATTTAGTAGACGGGAGGTTTTGAGGGCGATAAATTGATCATTCTTAGAAAATTCATTTTTAAAATGTATTTACCAAAAAAAAATAACGAGCAAAGTTCAGTCACCCAACTAGTTAATGTTAATCGTCGAATCTAATCGACTCCAGCTCATCACTAGCATAATCGAACCTTGTGACAACCTACTAATTTTCGAAAGAGGCATTATGGAATTGTCTCTTTTTAGCAACCTACCAAGCACATAAGTAAAAAGAGTACAAAAATAGTGCATGTCGTTGCTATTTTAACTGTGCATCTATTGGATCATTCATCTGAGGGTGATAGATAAATCAGCTGCCAGATAGTCAGTCAGTCAGATTGTCATTTATTTCTTTCATATACCTACTTATTGATGCTTCGCTACCCTTGATTGCAAGTCATATTTTATTTCGCTTGCTGTTTTAATCATGACCTTATAATTTTAAGAGGCCTTAATTAGGTACGTTCATTAAAAGAAGTTAATTATTTATCAAGTATCGAAATTTAATTAGCTCTACTTTTGTATTGTGTTTATTATGTATCTATGATATCGTTTCATTAATTAAGATGACGGTACCTAATAAATATTTTAGGTACTTCGGTGGTACTGAAACTCAGATTGATATCTAACAACGTCGCAGTATTAAATTAATTTCACTAGTATAGCTACCAAGGATATAACTTTTTAATAAGTTATGATGGTTTATTCTTAATATTGTAAAAAATATATAATCATAGGTTCACGCTGACAAAAGATTAAAAAAAAAATCCATATTAAACACATGATAATTCTATTTCTTTTTTTAAAAAAGGGAACCGCCTTCTAAAAGCCAACCCACTGAAAAGCAAAAAATAATTTTCTAATAAATCTGGATATACTTACCTACCTACTTAGTTTTTGAAGGCGGTGCCATCAGCCATACTCAAAATGATTTGCGAATTTTAATTCCTGATACGCACCGCAAAGGCCTGGAATACCCCCCCAGGCACTTTCTTTCCTGCTACTTACCACCCGGGCGCCTTCAAGTCAAGAGTGAATAGGCTACTCCTAGGCGAGCGCGTTTTACCTCAGAGTGTATCATCACTTTCCATCAGGTGTGATCACAGTAAAGCGCTAGCCTATATAGTTAAAATTTTTTTTTTTGTTTAGTGTTTTTTTTACACACTTCAAGTTAGTCCAATGGCAAGTGATGATGTAGTCTGAGATGACGACGTACTTAATTTGGAACGTGAGAACGCGAAATCACTTAGCGGTACGTCTTCAAAAATATAACAATATTTCCTACCAATAACATCGGTATTTTAGTGTTGGGCCATTGATATATAATTCTATGGATTTCCGGTCAGCGCTAAAATGTGTCCGAACCGAAAGAGAGCCAAAACGCGAAAAGGTTTCCAATCGCACTTGAGTCTCGTGATTGATTTATCAGAGAGAACACGCGTTTATAATGCCGCCCTGTGTTTATACAAAATTAGGCTATATGATAATGGTTTAAGACATAAATTACAATGTTTTAGTTCGTTTATAAAAATACGCATGTACACTCGTTTAAATAGGTTTTCTCGGGACACTTTTTTCGTGAATTTTGTATTACACCCGGGGTCCATAGATTTATACGTCAATGTGTTGGGCTATTAAATATATAACATAAGCTTTCGTGCGCTTGTATTAAAGGGGTTATAGGATGATGCTGCTATCCATTGTAGTGCGGGTTCTGACCACCAAAGCAATCGACTTAGCTTTACCACCAAAGCAAAGGCCAATTTACGTACTTTACCGATACTGCGTGGAAACCTCACCTATACCTCTCGTATTTGAAGCTTCATAAGCTTTTTACCTGACTTTGCCCTCGTGAATTTCGTTCTTTACAAACCTCGCTCGAGACAGGTTTCTTCGTATATAGATATATATTGTTTTTGTTGCGCTAACTGAAATGTAGTTTTGTATGCCTATTATATTATTTAAGTAATCTTCTAAGTTCTAATGTATAAAATTCTTGTGTCTCGTATAACTCCTCCGCAACGGCTCGACCGATTATTATAAAATTTTCCGTGTATAACTAGGTCTGAGGCTAGGTTGTAAACTATTCTTTTTTTTTACATCCCTAATGGCAAAACAACGTTTTCCGGGTCGGCTACTAAATAAATAAACAGTGAAAAGGAAAAAAGTAGAATCATTGCATCCTCTTAAAAAAACTTTTGCTTTTATTTATTTTATATGCTTTTGCCTTTATTTATATTATAGTAATTTCAACAGGTTATTAAAACACACGGCCACAGCTAATGACACATTCACGCCTCGTTTCTTTTCCCGATCCGGGAGTAAAACCCGGGATCTCTTGATCCGTGTTCGCACATGTTAAAACTAGAGCTAGAATTAACTAAATACTCTGGAGCTTAACTCTCTGTTAACGTTTCTGAGAAACAGATCTTAGTAAGCCTCTCGAGTAAATCTCTTAGATGGATCTTCGTTAAGCATTACAAGTAGGTAAATCCTGTTCTGCAGTGTCACGGAATATCTAATAGTGCTGCACAGTGTCTAGAATTGTGTCAGCTTATAAGAGGAGTTGTATATTATCACACCATACCGGAAAGGGGCGTATATATTAGGAAAATGTAAAGCAAATTCGCGAGCACCGTAGCGAGAACTTTATACTGTACGATTCGTTTTAAACAACAAAGCTGTATTTTTTAAGTCCTTCAGTACACTACACCAATAAGTAATGGCATGCGATATCATCAATGGTAAATGACAAGATTCAATTGAAGATAAATTTATTAGAATGAATGAAGAACTACCAATCGGTTAGATAAATACTTAAAATAAGATAAAAACTGCTACACAATAAATACCAACGTGGCCTGGCGAAAGTCAAGCGATAGTGAAATTATAATTTTTTATTGTGTAACAGTCAATAGATATTATAACCCTTCCATTTAGTATATTTTCTTTACAGCATAGTCATTTACCTAGCAAGTTCAAATAGTTACTAAACTGTCATTTAATTAAAAGAATAAAAATTATAGCAATTTTAACGTAAACCATAGAACAGTAAATAGTACCAGAAGGTTCACTCCGCACGAAAATTTAAAGAAATAGCGACTCTAGCGCTGACACAAAAAGTGCAATTCAGTTCGCAATAGCGCCTGGCCCCGCCCTCAAAATCTACACGCAACAAACGCAATGTCTCTTTCTATCGCCTAACTTTATCTCTTACGACGTACTAGGGCTGCCGTAGCCAGACGGCGCGTAAAATAGACCGTACAGAACTAGCGCGTACCACTCGGCCCGCGAGCTGCAACCATCTGAAATATCGAGTAGTCCGAAACTCTACTTGTAGCCTGGACGGTCACGTGATAAGTGAGACTGGCCTGCGTAAACGTTAAAGTACTTAAAGCTGCAATAATTGAATTCAACTCACGCTTGCAACGGCCAAGCATGAGTTGAATTCTTATTTTAGTTACGTGTTGCTGTGGTGCAAAAATTCGACTTTTAGTCGTACTTGTTGAAATAAATAAACGCACTCTAGGATACCGCAGTATTCGTAGCGGGTCTCGCACGATTAATCGTATCGTGGTCGTGTGATGTGAACACGGTTTATTACGTGCATGCCTTTGGCGTTTATATGAAATAGTGGAACAACTAAGGCGGTTTTCAAACCCCCCTCTTAACTCCCTTTATTTTTCGAAGCCATCCCCAGTTTTATGTTCGCCGGGAGATTTAAAAACGGAAGCAAAAAAGAATCAGCAATACCCTCGCATTTTCCTCTTACCACTATTAAAAAGTTTTTTGGGAATTCACAATTTTCCAATAATCCTTTTAAATGTTAGGTCTGTTTTCGGGGTTACGTGGAGAATTATTAAAAAGGAACCCTTAAAGTTTAATCCTGTCTTTATGGACGTTCTAAATTAACATGGACATTATTGCAATAAGCTTCAGATGAGAACATTTTAGAAAGTGGGCGTAGTTTTGTAATTACAATTCAATTAATGTTAAAGTTTAATTAAGAATGGTAATAGTCAGTGTGACTGTTACTCCGGTGCTAATTTGATGTTTTAAATCTAAAAAAACAATACTCGTCTCCCAGTGTTTGTAACGAAATTCCTCCGAATTGGCTTTACAAATTCTTATGTATTTTTTGTGTATATTTGGTAGGTCTAAGAATTGGACTGTTTTCAACTGACTTTAAAAAAATCATTTTAAAGTCAGGAGGTTCTAAATGTAACTGTATTTTTTGTATGTTTGTTACCTCAGAACTATCGAAGGGGTTAAACGATTTTGATGATTTGATTTGGAAGCTAGTGCTTCTCGTGAGGTCCCATTTCAATTTGGTCCATACAATGGTATCCAAACCATTTAAGTCTTAAATTTGGATTATGTATGTGCGCGAGAAATGGACGAACAACCGATTTCAGTTCAGTCGGATTGTTATTGTTACAATTTTATTGTTGTTAAAATTCTCTACGATTTCGAATTGTAAAGTCAACATCTCCTGAGGATGTCCCGGTGTCGGGACGAAACGTGCGTCGAAGAAATTGTTGGAAAATTGTGTGTGGTGTTTCATGTGGGCAGTGTTCCTGCATATTGTACCATACAGAATCTTTTAAAGTAGCGGATTATAGCAAAACAAATTAATCTGTCCCACCCCTTTGAGTGACAAATAATTAAAATGTCAAAACAACGTGTGCTGAATTAGCTAGTAATGAGGAGTGAGCATTTATTTAACTAGTAACCATCAGTCAGCTGGATCGAACGCTTCATTGTCATGCATTACACTTTACGCCGAACGCGATAATTGACTCTTCTAATTGCATCCCATTGTAGAGATTTCCATTAAAGGCGGCTCGACGATAACGCCGGTAGTGTAATGAGCTAATTACTTTTTAATTTAGCCCCTGGACCCTCGAGTTAAACTCTTGTATCAGCATTGACGTCACTCGCTTCAGCTGCTGAGTTATCGATCGCTGAAGCGATAGATAAAATCGCTTGGAAGAACTTTGTTTTTAGGGTTTCGTACCCAAATGGTAAACAACGGGTCAATTTTACTGAGACTTGCAGTCTGGTGCGTCCGTCCGTCCGTTCGTCTGTCTGTAGCCAGGCTGTATCTCTTGAATCGTGCTAGTTACACAATTGAAATTTTTACAGATGATGTATTTCCATTGCTTCTATAACAAAAAATAGTAAAAAATAGAATGAAATAAAGATTTAAGGGGAGCTCATAACAAACGTGATTGTTTGCTTGTTTTTGGATGAATTTCCAAAACTTTCAATATTACTCTACTTGTATGGGAGTAGTGGTAGGGTATAATTGATAGTTCTGGCTCCTGCATCATCTCGCTACGTTACATAGATAAAATGGTACGGAACCCTTCGTGCGCGAGTCCAACTCGCACATGGCTATTTTTTTGACGTGACAACGTCTTATAAATCGATAGAGCCGGCTGCACGCACAAAAAAACATGACTTATCCGGCGTTACCTCACTCATGCGGCGTTACCTTGCTCGCGTTACCTCGCTCTGAGGCGTTCCATGTAGGGCTTGAAGTGCAAGCGAGTGTTGTCACGTTCAACTATCGTCAGTAAACCGACTTTACAGGCAACCAATTTTTATTATAGCTGCCTCATTAAGCTAGTAGTGAGCTAGATGGCTGTAGACCCTGGACTCTGAAGGGGATTTTGGGCAAAAACAACACTTTAGAACTTTGATGTACTACGATTTAATTGACGTTAACCTAAGTACACTTTACATAGTTGCGCAATACAAGATGTCCGAAACGAAAGAGAAGAGCGACAGTTGTCCCTGTCTTACTTATATACTGGATTTAAGCTCGCTACAGACAATCTTAGACTATCAGTGGACTATCTGTGTATTATCTATACTAAATCGATACGTATATACGAAGCTTAAATCACAGAGCTTAGAACCTTAGCACTATGGTACATTAACAATCTATGGTTTGTGTTTACATTCTCCAACACTCTGCCTTAAACCAAAACCATAGGTAACACATGATCAATTAAGTACATTCTCTTAATCTAAGACCATTAACAAACTTTGAAAACTTATCTACACACAAAGCTTTTGTTAAAACATCTGCTACCATATCATCAGTAGGACAATACCTTATACATAAAATTCCCTTACTAATTACATCGCGTATAAAGTGATGCCTTACATCAATGTGCTTAGTTCTAGAATGAAAAAGCGGATTAGTACATAACTTTTGAGCAGATTGATTGTCGTTATACATTACACTATCAATCTCGTTAGTACTCAGACATTCAGTCAGAAAAGTACGCAAAAATAACAATTCTTTGCAAGCGTCAGATATTGCCATATACTCTGCTTCAGTACTACTAAGGGCAATTGTTCTTTGTTTATGACTTTCCCAAGATACAACATTAGAACCAATTTTGAATATATACCCCGTATATGACCTTCTATCAACAACGTTGCCTGCCCAGTCTGCATCCACATAAGAGGTTATCTTCAAACCACTCTTCTTGAAGATTAGACTATAATTCATCGTACCTTTCAAGTAGCGTAGGACACGCTTAGCCGCTTTCCAATGCGCCTCACCATGACAGTCATTGAACTGGCTCAGCACGCTGACTGCATGCGCTATATCTGGACGTGTGCATACTGAAACATACATCAAACATCCAATTAAATTTCTATAATCATATTTACCAGACTCTTCCTCAGTCTTATTCAGTTTTAACCCAGTCTCCATTGGTGTCTTGCACGGTTTGCAATCTTGCATGTTAAACTTTGTTAAAATATTCTTTATGTAGGAACTTTGATCTAGGGTTATAATTCCATTTTCCCTATGTATACGCATTCCAAGAATGTGATCAACCGGACCAAAATCCTTCATCTCGAATTCTTTCATCAGCTCCTTCTTCACCTTTTCTTTGTCCTCTCTCGAACATGAAGAAAAAATTAAAATGTCATCAACATATAAGGTTAATATCATTAATTTATCCTTAATCCTTTTGACATAAACACATGGCTCTGAAGTCAATTTCTTGAAGCCTAATTTCAGTGTTAAAACACTATTTATCTTGTCGTACCACGACTTTGCTGCTTGTTTAAGCCCATAAATTGCTTTATTCAATTTATATACCATATTTTCTTTACCTTTAATTTTAAAACCTTCTGGCTGCTCCATGAATACATTCTCTTGTAAATCTCCATTCAAGAAAGCTGTAGTCACGTCCATCTGGTCTATCTCCATGTCATATTCAGCTGCGAGTGCTAAAAGCGTTCTTATAGTTGAATATCTTACCACAGGAGAGAAAGTTTCGTGATAGTCGATCCCATACTTCTGAGTATATCCTTTTGCTACTAAACAAGCTTTGTATCGTAAAACTTCACCTTTAAGATTCTTCTTTTTCTTGAAAACCCATTTACATTGGACTGGTTTCTGATGCTCAGGCTTGTCGACTAGTGTCCAACATTTATTTTTATAAAAAGAGTCATACTCAACTTTCATAGCTTTTCTCCAATGATCAGCTTCATCGCCACTCAGCGCCTCGTGCACAGTCGCAGGCTCGTCGCTGCCGATGCTCTGCCTGGCACAGCTCAAGTTGGCGTACTCCATGGACTCACAATCTTCAAAATCAGTCGTCTCGATTGATGATGGTCCTGGAACGTACGTTGGATCCGACAAGTTATCTGTATCATAAAATGTTTCAGAAAATGTTTGAGAATCAGTGTCTTCCAGCTCAAAAATAGTTTCCCTCCGTTTGTTTGTAGCCTTTGTCCTTGGTTCGATTATCCGAGACCTGTCATCAGACCTAGAGCCAGCGTTCTCCTCTGCCTCAATCGATGATGTCGAGGAAGAACCGTTATCCCTGCTAGAACGAGTATCGCTCGAATACCCCTGCTGAGGAACAACAACATTAAGTTGTCTATCCAAATTTTCATCATTTGACAAGTCTATTTTATGCTGAAAATTTTCCTCAACAAATGCCACGTTTCTAGCCTTAACAATTTTCTTAGGGTTCATTGGGTCAATCAATCTATACCCTTTACTGTCCTCACAGTAACCCACAAAGATAAATTTCTTTGTTCGTTTATCAAGTTTCTTACAATTATTCATTAAGTTGTAAGCTTCACAGCCAAAAATACGTAAGTGACTCACATTTACTTTCTTGTTACTCCACTTTTCCTCCGGAGTCATTCCCATCACCGCCTTGGTTGGACTTCTATTCTTGAGGTACACTGCCGTGTTGACAGCCTCTGCCCAATAGCGATTGTCCAAGCCAGCATCCATCAGCATACACCGCGCCGTCTGCATGATGGTTCGGTTTGCACGCTCAGCAACACCGTTCTGCTGCGGAGAATGAGGTACAGTAGTTTGATGCTGTATCCCACATTCTTTCAGGAACTTCTGAAATGCATTATTTACATATTCACCACCTCCGTCACTTCTCAATATTTTTATCTTTTTATTAGTTTGGTTTTCTACAAAAACTTTAAATTCTTTGAAAGTTTCAAAAACCTCAGCCTTTGACCGCAAAAAGTAAACAAAAGTTTTGCGAGAGAAATCGTCAATCAGTGTCATAAAATATTTGGATCCACCGAAAGATGATTGTTCCATAGGACCACACAAATCCGTGTGCAGGATACCTAGTATATCCTTGGCTCTGTTTTGAGATTTTGCAGGAAAAGGAATCCTAGTTTGTTTTCCTTCGATGCATGTAACACAAGTCTTATAGTTATTATCATCATAATTAATGCCAAGTGTCATACTGTTTACGCCAGGGTAGCTGGCGCGCGCGCCGAGTCTTTTGTTTGCATTGAATAGTGCGCTCCCTCGCTAACCCGCAGAGGCGCTTATCTGCGTGTCCCGCTCACGCCTCGGTTACGAGAGTTTTTTTTTGTGCCTGCAATGACGCGGCGATTACGGGGCGCGCACAGTACGAATCGGAGTCAGCTAGCAACAGCCGTGCGTGCGGCTGGGTTTTTTGCGGCGCCCTTTTGCCCCGGCGGTTTGTACCCCAAGAAACGTGCGTTTTGGGACCGCGTCAATTCTTATAGACAGTTTTTGTGGGGGCGCGACCTTTTGTGCGTATTCGTGAACTCATCTTGTGGACCCAGTCTGCTGTCGACCGACAAACTAAGCGGTCCCCCGCGCGTGGCTGACGTAATTTTGATCACGTGTCGTCTTTGAATCGCGTAGTCGCGAGACGTAAATTACTACGTTTGAGTAGCCACGTTTATATTTGCGCGGGTTTGTAGTCACCGAATAACTGCGCAACGAGTCGCTCGTTTGGAAGCGCCGGAGTCGTTTTCGTGCCGCGGTTTGTTTTCCCCGGACCTGATTGTTTGGGGACCGCTTCGACTTGCGCTGTGATATCGCTGGGTTTTTTGGACATTGCACGCGTGTTTGGGACATTGACTAGTTGTTGTGCCGGCCTTTGTGAGTTCGCTACGCTCGCCGGATCTACCTAGTAACACGCGTGCCCAGCTGCGTTTAGCGGCGATAAAGTTCGCGGTAGTTAAGTAATTGTAGACCGCGCTGTCATTGACCGCTGACCTTGTGTGTCGTGAACCACGTACTTTATTTTATTCGCTTGAGTGTTTGTGGGAGTTGAAGCCAGCCTGAACGTTCGACATATTTTGACCGTCGCGTTCATTGTTGCGGGTTGCGACCCACTGTGCTGCTGCATTGAGCACTCCACTCATAGGAGGCGAACGAACGATTGGAGCTGTGTTTGTGTTTGACGTGTCTGGGAGCTGATTGGTGCAGAGGACCTACGGTTGCAAGCCCCACACACACACCTACACACCCCTTTACACTTTCACGTCACATACTGTCCCACATCCACTACAGGGGGCGTCGCATCGAGTATCGTCGCATGCATCAACCAGGTTAGTGGCCTTCTATTTTCCTTGTCTATGTCGAAGGCTGTCGCTGCCCGAGTTGACGATTGCCGTAGTAGTGCTAGTAAAAGCCGCCTGTTATTTCCACTGATCGGCTAGTGAGACTCGGATATTACTATCCGACTCGGATTGGATACCATCATCCGTACTGATCACTGTAGTCTCACTAGTCGGTCCCCCCTCGACCTGTCCGGGCTCGTTCCTCTATGGGCCCGGGAATTCAGCCCTCGTCTGGACAGGCAAGGGGCCGTAACACTTGGTAGCAGAGCGTGGTTTCGCGCCTTTTGGTTAAGCGGCTTTTACACGTTCGGCGCGTCGATATCGATATTTGTTGCGCGTATTTAATTCGTCGCGTATCTCTGTCGGTCACACGTTTGTAGGCGCGGTACGCCACGTGTCGGACCGATACGCCGCGTTAACGGCCACAGATTATTGTACCGCTACACCACGCGTTTTTGTAGCAACGCCGCGTTTATTTACCGCGTGCCGCGCGTTTGTTAACCGCGACCTTGATTAGCGTTCTGCACGTGTTGGTGTTTGCATCTGTGCTTGTTCTACTTCCTTGTTGTTTTATTTTTTGGTTTCGTGCTTCCTTGTAATTATTCTCGCGCAGTCTCGCCATGCCTTCGCATAAGCCTCCGGTGCGCCGTATGCAGGATGAGCTGCGGTGGGCGGCTAGCGCGCATGCGCTTATTACTCGTCCAGACAGGACGGCTAGCTTGCTCCACCGCCTTGAGCAGCTCCCAGCCAGACGAGCCCATTTTGAAGAGGCCTATTCGGAATTCCTTGCTACAGTGGAGGACGACGAGGCGCGAGAATCGGCCCAGAAGGACTACGAGCAGTTCTTCGAGTTCACAGACGATGTGCTCGAGGCTGGGGCCAAAATGAAGCGCGAGGCTCGACAGAGCATGCTGTGCGAGTCGCCTCGCCCGCAGCCGCAGCCCGCCCTATTGGGTCGGCTGCCTACTTTGGACCTTCCACACTTTGGTGGGCGGCTTCAAGACTGGATGGGGTTCATCTCCATCTTCGACAGTCTAGTCCATACCCGCCGCGACCTATCCCCAGGCCAAAAAATGGCCTATTTGCGGACCTCCCTTCAAGGGGAGGCACTCGGGGTAGTCTGCCATTTGAAGTTGTCTGACGCCAGCTACTCCACGGCCAGAGAACTCCTCGAGAGGCGCTACGCCAATGTGCGCCGCCTTGCTGACGCGCACATGATGGAGTTAATATCCCTCCCGGTTTTGAAAGACCTAGCACGTCTCCGGGAGGTGATCATTGACCCAGTCGTGGTTGCTTGCAACGCCCTTCGACAACTTGACTTACCGGTGGATCAGTGGTCCTTCTGGCTTCTTCACCTGGTTCTGTCCCGCCTGCCTCTCGATCTGCGGATCCGATTTGAAGAGAGGTACGGCGGGGACGGGGCTAATTATATACCCCCGTTCAGTGACCTCTTAAAGTTCCTTGAGGAACAGAGCCGCCAGGTGGAGAATGCCGTGGCCTCGGGAACACCGGCAAAGGAGCCGGCGCGACCGACGCCACCTTCTAAACCCACGACTTCCACCAGGGGTTCCAAGCAGCCAGAATTAGCGCAGGAGACTGGACGCCGCCCAATTCTAAACTTTAGTGGTCTTGCTGCGACCGAGGTGACCCCCTGTCACTATTGCCGTGCTTCCACGCACTCGACGACCGACTGCCCTAAATTCTTGGAGAGACCGCCCAAGTCCCGTAGGGCCATCGCTAGGGAGCGCCGTTGGTGCTACTCTTGCTTAGGTCGGCACTTACAACGAAATTGCCAGCACCAACGGCCTTGTCCCCATTGTCAGGGCAACCACCTTCCTATTCTTTGCCTCGACCGCAATGGCGTCGGTAGGCAGGAGGTGGTTGAGCGGACACCCGGCAGGAGTGGAGTCTCCTCACCGGTCACAGGCCCAGCCGATAGAAGGCGCGGTGACACTGTTAGTGCGGCCCCTGGTTTTGATAGGGCTTCACCCCCCCCCTCGGGCGGGGGTGCAGCCCTCCAGGGGCGGGGGCGTTCCGCCCTCTGTCAACCCTGAGGGAGGTTTTGCCGTCGCTCAGCCTGATCCAAGGAGATACTCCCCTCCTCTGGCTGAATACCCCAGGTTGCAGCGACACCTTCCTCGATGGCCTGGACACCCCCTTCCGCACTACGTCGCCCCGCGGCTGTCGTACATGGCCAGACCCCCTCAGACCGGGAGAGACGCTTGGGTGTACCCTGGGGGAACCCCACCTCTTGGTGTGGTCGAAGTTCCCCAAGAAGGCCCTTACGAGCGCCCAAGGCTAGAGGAGTTGCCCGAAAGGGGCAACTCCCGTTGACTTGCTGCTGCCTTGGCTCCCACCACCGCCACCTCACCTGACAATTTGAACGACCATAAGCCGGTCTGCCAGACTGTACTTTTACCAACGGCTTTGGTCAGGGTGTACAACCCGAAGGGTGAGTGGCTTATGGTACGCGCGCTGCTAGATCTCGGATCACAGCGCTGGATTGCGTCGTTGTGGTGGGTGAGCGCTTCGGGGCAAGTCTCATTGCACCTTGTCCTAGCTAAGTGCAAGGTTGCATCTATCAGGTCTCGTCTAACAATTCCTAAGTTGCACTTGTGGAGCCGAACTATTGACCCGGTTACTAAACCACGTCCACGCTTCTTGGAAGTCTCTGGTAAACATGGTGGACGTTTTTGCGTGGTCCGGACAGTGAGATTGTCCTGTGTTGGCTTCGGACTTCGGTCCATAATCTTGGCTTTTTTAAATACTCATGCGGGTTGCAATACCCTCTCAGCCATTTGCAGCGTGAGTTTGGATTTTGGCAGGCCGACGAACCATTCGAAGCGTGATCTTCAACTGTATTGCTTGCTATCGTTTGGAGGCATCCATTGCACAGCTTGTGATGGGTGACCTGCCTGCGGACCGCGAAAAGGCTGCTCGACCTTTCGCCGGTGTTGGAACCAATTGCCGGTCCTTTCTTAGTGAAGAGCTCTAACCTTAAGAATGCTCGGTCTTTTGAGGCCTACTTGTGCGTCTTTGTTTGCCTTGCAACCAAGGCAGTCCACTTGGGACTTATCAGTGCCCTCAGCACGGAGGCGTTCGTGGTCACTCTGGGCCGCCTCGTGAGCCGTCGCGGCCTACCCGATTTGGTTCGGACCGACTGCGGGACTAATTGTAAGGGAACCAATCGTTATTTGAAGGAGGTCGTCGACTTACTTGTTGAGAGCAAGCACTGTGTAGGCACCGCCATGTCTAGAATGGGAGATCTTGTTATGCTTAAAGAATCTGATCTACTCCCACTATTTGCGTCGTGGACGCATTGTTAAACTGTTATTTGGATCGGATGGCGTTCCGCGGGTGGCCAAGGTATTTGTAGGGGACTCAGTATTGCAACGTGCCGTGGCCACGTTGTCCCAACGGCCTATTGATTAGCGAATCTACATTCTTAGATTCGGAGCGGGGGATTGTTTACGCCAGGGTAGCTGGCGCGCGCGCCGAGTCTTTTGTTTGCATTGAATAGTGCGCTCCCTCGCTAACCCGCAGAGGCGCTTATCTGCGTGTCCCGCTCACGCCTCGGTTACGAGAGTTTTTTTTTGTGCCTGCAATGACGCGGCGATTACGGGGCGCGCACAGTACGAATCGGAGTCAGCTAGCAACAGCCGTGCGTGCGGCTGGGTTTTTTGCGGCGCCCTTTTGCCCCGGTGGTTTGTACCCCAAGAAACGTGCGTTTTGGGACCGCGTCAATTCTTATAGACAGTTTTTGTGGGGGCGCGACCTTTTGTGCGTATTCGTGAACTCATCTTGTGGACCCAGTCTGCTGTCGACCGACAAACTAAGCGGTCCCCCGCGCGTGGCTGACGTAATTTTGATCACGTGTCGTCTTTGAATCGCGTAGTCGCGAGACGTAAATTACTACGTTTGAGTAGCCACGTTTATATTTGCGCGGGTTTGTAGTCACCGAATAACTGCGCAACGAGTCGCTCGTTTGGAAGCGCCGGAGTCGTTTTCGTGCCGCGGTTTGTTTTCCCCGGACCTGATTGTTTGGGGACCGCTTCGACTTGCGCTGTGATATCGCTGGGTTTTTTGGACATTGCACGCGTGTTTGGGACATTGACTAGTTGTTGTGCCGGCCTTTGTGAGTTCGCTACGCTCGCCGGATCTACCTAGTAACACGCGTGCCCAGCTGCGTTTAGCGGCGATAAAGTTCGCGGTAGTTAAGTAATTGTAGACCGCGCTGTCATTGACCGCTGACCTTGTGTGTCGTGAACCACGTACTTTATTTTATTCGCTTGAGTGTTTGTGGGAGTTGAAGCCAGCCTGAACGTTCGACATATTTTGACCGTCGCGTTCATTGTTGCGGGTTGCGACCCACTGTGCTGCTGCATTGAGCACTCCACTCATAGGAGGCGAACGAACGATTGGAGCTGTGTTTGTGTTTGACGTGTCTGGGAGCTGATTGGTGCAGAGGACCTACGGTTGCAAGCCCCACACACACACCTACACACCCCTTTACACTTTCACGTCACATACTGTCCCACATCCACTACAGGGGGCGTCGCATCGAGTATCGTCGCATGCATCAACCAGGTTAGTGGCCTTCTATTTTCCTTGTCTATGTCGAAGGCTGTCGCTGCCCGAGTTGACGATTGCCGTAGTAGTGCTAGTAAAAGCCGCCTGTTATTTCCACTGATCGGCTAGTGAGACTCGGATATTACTATCCGACTCGGATTGGATACCATCATCCGTACTGATCACTGTAGTCTCACTAGTCGGTCCCCCCTCGACCTGTCCGGGCTCGTTCCTCTATGGGCCCGGGAATTCAGCCCTCGTCTGGACAGGCAAGGGGCCGTAACACATACCTTGTTTCATCAAATGCATGCTCCGTGAGTTCAGGTGTCCGAGCCTCCTGTGCCATACCTCCTGCGAAGCTGAACTGCTGCCTGCTGGGGATGTGAGATTACACACATGGTCTACACTATCCCTACCTACAGCATCTAAAATATACAGCCCTTTTCGTTGCGTACCTGTGGCTAATATCCTACCCTTGCTAAGTATTTTACAGCTTTTGTTATTGAAAATGATTTCATAACCTTTCTTAGTCAAAGAGCTCACAGACAATAAGTTAGTTGTCAGTTTAGGTACATAGTATACTTTCTCTATTGTCCTTACACAGTCTTTTAGTTGTACTTCGACACTACCGTACCCGTAAGCTAACACTTTATCACCATTTGCAACGCTCACTTCACTGGGGTTTATTGACACATAATTGGTTATCACTGACCTATTATTGCTCATATGACACGTACTAGCCGAATCAATACACCATCCATCACTCTGAAGATCCACTGCGAGCGCCGATGCCATGCACCCCTGCTTGGCTTTGCTCGTACCGGGTCTACCAGGTCCACCATGCTCTTTCTGCTTCCTCGTCCCACTCTGCTTGCCATCCTTCTCATTGAACGGGCAATCTCGTAGGAAATGATTCTGTTTGCACCGGTAACAGCTCACACAACCCTTCTTTGATTTCCTAGTAATCAATGCGGTTGTAGACTCAGTTGTACTTTCCTCACGACGTAGACTCTCCTGCAGCAGCTTTGCTTTGACGATGTCACTCCTCAGCTTGACATTTGAGTTCTCCAGTGCCATGATGAGAGGATCGTAGTCACTTGTTAATCCACTCAGCATCAACACAGCCAGGAAATCGTCATCCAGAGAGCTACCTATGTCGTTCAACTGCTGTGCTAAATCAGTAATTTTACCGATGTATGCCTCCATCTTGTCCTCAAGCCGCGTGCCGAACAGAGACCGTAATAATGACAATCTTCTACATAGTCCTCTGTCCTCGAACGCCTTACGCAGGCTTACCCAGGCCTCGTGTGCGGTTTTTGCGTTCCGCACATGCGTAAACGTTGATGTGTGCACGTTAAGACAAATCTTCGCCAGCGCCTTTTGATCTTTGCGTAGATCGGGAGCGGGTGACGAACTGCTCACCTCGTGTTCGACGACATCCCAGAGCTCCTCGAGGATCAGCACATTTCTCATCGAGAATTTCCAGTTGTGGTAGTCCTCGGCTCCACGCAGTTTCTCCACGTTGATTAGCGTAGACGAAAGCGCCATTGTTGCGACGAAGTGTGTTTTTCTACCCAAGTGTTTAGTCACTGACAGTTCGGCGTGGTTCGCGCTATTTCGACGAAATATTCATTTATTCGCGAATTTAGTTGCTGCGGCCCATAACCTGAAGGGGATTTTGGGCAAAAACAACACTTTAGAACTTTGATGTACTACGATTTAATTGACGTTAACCTAAGTACACTTTACATAGTTGTCGCAATACAAGATGTCCGAAACGATTACTTTTGCGAATCATAGATGTCAGTATATTAAGAGGGGGCTGAAAGCTAGCAAAACTTGTCATGCGCAAAACATAGTTCTGGTACAAAGGAGCATGGCGTATTAGGTACGCGAAATAAGGGTGTAATTTGTAGTTTACTGTAATACCTTTTAAAATACATAACTTAGAAAGAAAACGATAACACACGTACTTTGTAAAATTTATTGGAATTATAATCCTAAACCTTGGCTCTCTAGTACGTATAACATTGATGATAAATTGAAAATTGTAAAAAATTGGACGCAACTTCGGGATTTTTTTTTATTGACAAAAAATTATCCTTTTATGTTTTCACTAATACAGTTTCTTGAAAATATGATGTTTCGTGTGTTTTATTTCAGGTAGATGAGACTTGATTTATTACTGTAAAAATCAAATCTTGATCTTCAGTTAATACCCCCTCTTAAGGTTATCTTGTTAAAAAAGTCCATTTACTCGAAGGTTGGTTTTTAAGCTATTTATTGCATAGCTTCTATCGCGAGCCTTGAGCGTGGAGACCAGAAATTCCGTAACGAAAATAACCTAACACCCCCCACTCCGACCGGCACAGCGGTGATTAGTTTTGCCATCTATCGATGAATAGCAGAACTTTTAATGACTTTTTGAAATATCACGCTTGTCTCTTTAGTTCAGCAACTCGTCTCTAGGTGGCATTGGTTGTATAATTATAATTGCATAAGTTGATAGAAACAGCTACGCAATAGCTTTACCACGGCAGTCTCCGAGTGCCACACGTCTTTTTTTATTTCATATCAATGACTCGGACAATGAATGATTACAGTGAGGAGACAGATGCAGTCTCCCGCGCGGATGACTCATCTCTGTGGGAATTGGCTGGTATGGCGCAAATTTGGGTCGGAAGGACATGATTATATCCTATTTATAATTATGTAACCTTTGACATAGGACTGTGAGACCCAACCCGACGGAAAAAATAGACCAATTTAGTGAGTACGCATGTTGTCTGAGTGGTCACTGCTTGATTACTTACTTCATCTAGTTAATAGAAAATACTACTTTCCCGGAAGTAGACCAAAAATAGGTTTAAAAAACTTGGAATGCGGTTTGGTTGGTAGTATGCAGTGAAAATATGTAGGATATTAATGCAGAAAAACTAAAAGTATAAAAGAAAGTTAGCAGTCAAATTAATATTTAAAGAGCTTCGTTTTATAACTACCATGAGAACTTGGTTTCTTCCTATTACTCGAGAAGATTTCACAGACGTACAACATAACTGGTTTTATTAATCTTCAGTTTTTTTTTTCGTAATACGGATATACCTAATTAGTACCTACTTGAATTATAATTTCGTGTCTGACAAATCCACCATGCATCAAATTATGTAACTTTTTGCTTAAAATTAAGCCAAGGGTTCTAAATAGGTATTTTTGAAATAAGTACAGACATAATATCAAAATGTCGTACATGTATCTTCAAAGGACATGTCAGCGATTATTTTCTACAAAGGTCCCTTTCACGTAAATACACACCTTTCTCAAATAACGTGGGTCTCCCTTTTAGTACACTTAACCTCTTTTTGCTTACGTTTGTGTGATTGTAAGGGATACTTAGAGGACTACAGAATATATTTTCATGCTATCAAAGATTTTCCTTTTAGATGACTGTCTATATTTCGCTGACAGATTCATATGTCCTAAGTCCGGAATGATACTGAGAAGTTGTTTTACTGAAGAGAGTGAAAATACATATGCACTCTCTATTCCTTATCTATCACAATCAGATCAGAGTACTATGAATTCCTTTTTTTTCATACACACTACAAGTTAGACTGCGATCTCACCTGATGGTAAGTCACGATGCAGTTGTCGTTATTGCACTAACTTGGAACGGGGTAAGCAACTCCTAACGGTTTCTACACCGCATCACGCTGGAACGGTGGTAACTAGCCAAAGGCGAATCCTCCCACCATACCAGACCTGAATTTAGGAGTTATAAATTTTTATTTAAAATAAAGTCGCTCTTGGAGGGAATTGAACCAGTGATTTCTCACTCAAATCTGAGCGCTCGCCACTGCGCCAGCCAGTCTTACAAGGCAGACCACGTTTTACAAGGCAGACCACGCTCTTACAAGGCAGACCACGTTTTATTACTACGGAAACGAGGTGAGTTAAAAATTGGTCAAGTGTGAATCCGGCTCGCGCACAGGATTCCGTACCATCAAGATCAATTCTCAATAGTATTAAAGTAAAGTTAACACCCCTGCCCAGCAAATTCAATAACGAAAAAGTAAACACGTTTGTTGTATGGGAGATAATATTTGTTATTTTAATTGAACTATTTATTTTTAAAGTGATTATATAACTAAATATTCCGTGAACATTTGAAGCGTCTACCTTTTACCGTTATTAATATCGAGCAAAACCAAGCAAACGTAACGTAAAAATAACTTTTGTAGTTTGGAAGCTAGAGGGAAATACTTATTATAGCGGCAACAGAAATACATCATATGTGAAAAGTTCAAGTTTGTAGCTGTCACGGTTCAAGAGATACAGCCTGGTGACAGACAGACGGACGGACAGCAAAGTCTCCGTAATAGAGTTCCTTTTTTACCCTTTGGGTACGGAACCCTAAAAATAAAATCGTGTATAAATAAATATCGTTGTAACGAGAGGCTGTACCTCATAATAATTGTTTTCACATTTACAGTAGGTACTGTAGCGTTGTCAGGGATTATTTCTGACAAAGGGACTTATTTGTACACGGTGTGAAAACACTCACATTTCGAATTACTGTAGCTATTTTTACTGGAAACCGAAGGAAAAAGAGTAATTGAAAAACTTTTTTCCATTCAAAATATAAGCTCAGTTATAATAATTGTTACTGTATTTTGTACTTTCAAAACAAAACAGACATACTTTTTAAATTGGAATGTAAGTATGAATAATAAGGGTACCTTTTCAGTAAGTGTAATGAAATTGCGGCTTTTTGAATTATATTTAGGTTACGCTTGGTTTTGTTTCATTATAATCACTTGTGCTAAAAAATTTACTTAAATGAAAAAATGAAAAAGCGATTTTGAAGCGACATTATAATCATATTATTGTTATAGGTATTACGTTTTTATTTGCGCATTACACATTGTATTTTTGAATTACACATTATAATATTACAGTGTGTCGTTATATAAATAAAATTAACTTACGCAAAATTTTCGCTCAATGTTTTTTTATCACTTTGGCTGTGGCTTAATTCAACAAAAGAGTTGACCGAGGTTTTAACTGGCGTAAAACTTGATAAAACCCAATCTTTAATATTTTAGGTCAAAACTTGGGAAACAAAAATATTTGAATCAATGATATTGAGTATCATTGTTTGAAATTAAGATTGAAATTAAATTTTGCATAGACGTTTAGTTTGGATGACAACGCATGGTTAGCTAAGTGATATCAGGTGGCGCATCCCTCTCGCAGGAGACGCACCGGGCGCCGGAGGGTAGATGACCTCCGGCCTCCATGAGTTGCCGGCCTGCGGGTGATGGACGTTAGGGGCCGTCCGTCACTCAAATATAGACAGGCCAGGAGGTGGCGAGCAATACAGGCGCGCCCTTCAGACGGTTCCAGCAGCGGCCAGGCTGCCGACAATGATGGGACTTGCTGCTGAGGTGGCTGGTCGAGACCTGGCGGGAGCGCGGTGAATACGATAGTGAATCCCGTACTCCCGCCAGAAGGTTTGTCGTAGGAACAGACAGTTTTTAGTGGGTGCAAGCCCCACATAACCCCTTCGTTTCCCCTGTCGAAGGGGTATGCGTATTGCGTTAGGCATTTTCTGTCTATAAAAAAAAAAAAATGGTTAGCTAAGTGATGTTCTACATCCAATATGGCGATACATCCAACGATCTACATCCAACAGTCCACGATCGTTATATTATTTTGCGTACTCCCATTGAAAGATTTTGCTGAAAGTAATACGAATAGTATGGACGCTGTTTTTCAAAAATTGTATACCTATTATTTAATTATTTCGGCTTAGGTTTTAAAGTTATTTCAAAATCCACCACTTAGTTATTATATTACATATTATTATATTACATAACTAGCTGATGCCCGCGACTTCGTCCACGTGGGATAAAAACTATTCTATCTTTTAAGTTGGACTAAATGACAGATATTCACGAAGTTTGAACTAAATCGGTTCAGTAGTTTAGGAGTCCATCGCGGACAAACAACGTGACACGTGATTTATATATATTAAGATATATTATATAATAAATATTATTTCCTATTTAATTTTACTAATTATATTGCGTAGTACCTACGTACTTCAAATATTTCGCGGATCTACCAAATTAATTCGGTAGTTAATTGTGTATCACGGACTTCCTCAAACCGACTCCTGGTTCTATCTGATAAATAAGTCATTATTTAGGTAAAGGTTATTCCCGGTTGTATATTCATTCCAATCTATTTACTTACTTCGCTCATGCTTTTATATCAGTTGACCCAAAAATTGTTTACAGAATCTGCTTTATCACAGTAATTTTTTAAAGATAACTTTGTAACCTTCGTTTAATTCCACAAGTTGTATCACCAACATGGAGTATATTTTTGAACATAATTAAAGCAAACTAAACGGATGCTCGCTAAATTATCTAATCTTTTTCGTAATAAGTATAGAGCCAAAAGAAAACAAGAAAGAAAATATTATCATGTGTAACGTTTATATTTAAAAACATTGCTTAAAAGTGTCTATTTGATGTACCGATTCTCCGAATCATTTCTTAAAGTGGATACTTTCAATCAAACATAATATATAATTATAAACATGGTTACGGCCTTAAGTAAATTTACAATAATATGTTCAGTTTATAAATAAAAAAAAAATGAATTAGGAGATCAAATCCTTACATTTAACCTTAATGGCCGCCTTTATGATTAAATATTTTTGCACCTGCAAGGGTTTTAACGTTTGAACATTTGATAGAAAAATTTAATTTGATACCTCTATTTTATGACAATAAATGCCTAACGCTTAATATTATGTTATGGCTAAGGGGTAATAAGGGGCTTCCTAGATTCAAACCTGTCGCTTTCCTCGATCACGCAGACAACGTTGGCAGAAGTACGGGATTCACCGCGCTCCTGCCAGACCACCTAAGCGACAGGTACCGTTGCTGCTGCCGGCAGCCTGACCACTGCCGCTTCCTCCTGGGCGGATCCTTAGACGTACATGACAACGGTTTCGTTTACTTCATTGGAGATACGGAACTCCAAAAAATCCCACGCAATTCCATCTGAGCGTGATCGTTTAGCGGTTTTAATGTTTTAATGGAAATCTCTACAATGGAACGCAATTAGAAAACCCCATTAGCACGTCCAGTATAAAACTTAACGCAACGCAATGAAATGCAATGAAAATTCTCATCGCGGTCGGTTAAAATGCAATAAAATTCTACAAAAGCCACATTTACATGGGCTCATTTCCAACGGACTGTGAAATGGTTATTAGAATAGACCGCATATCTACGCGTTGTGTCTGGCTGGCCCAGCAGACGTTGGTGTAGCCATACCAGGCCAGTCTCACTTATCACGTGGCCGTCCCGGCTACAAGTAGGGGTCCGGACCTCAATATTTCAGATGGTTGCCGCTCGCGGGCCGAGTTGCACGCGCTAGTTCTGTACAGTCTATTTTACGCGCCGTCTACCTACGGCAGCCCTAGTACGTCGTAAGAGATAAAGTTAGGCGATAGAAAGAGACCACAACATTGCGTTTGTTGCGTGTCGATTTTGAGGGCGGGGCCAGGCGCTATTGCGAACTGAATTGCACTTTTTGTGTCAGCGCTAGAGTCGCTGTTTCTTTAAATCATCGTGCGGAGTGGGCCTTCTGTACCTATTTAGTGTTCCGTGGCCATACGCTGGGCTATATAAAATCATTATCGAAAAATTTGACGGCTGTCTTAGTGTATTTGGCGCGCAGTGGCAATTAAACGGGAGGTATTTTCCCCGGAAAGGGTTATCATTGTTATATGTATATTCATCGAATTCTGAACATTTTCTTATCTTGTACTAGCCCTACCGTTCTGGATATATTCTATGCGTATACTTAGGGTATATATATATATCTTTTATATGTAGGTATAAAATTCTCGTCAAAGTATTTCAAGTAACAAAACGGCTTGACCGATATTTTTGAAATTTTTGTCCACATTACATATATATATATATATCTATAACTATAAAAGGCTTTGTCCTGAGTGACTGACTGACAGACAAGCTACAGCCCAAACGGCTGAACGTAAGAACTTGAAATTTTCAGGGAAGATTCTTTGTGAACCCAAACCGCTCGCTAAGAAAGGGTTTTTTGAAATTCTACCCCTAAGGGTGTTAAATAAGAGATTTAGGTTTGTATGAAAGTCCCTCATTTTTCAAGTTAGATTCATGAAAATTGGTATTTAGACTTTTGAATAAAAATAAGAGAATGGGTGTCGGAGGGATTTTGGAAATTTCACCCCTTACTCTCTAAAAAGGGGGTTGAAACTAGAAAACGCTTGGTCCCGGCTGGCTGGCTTTTGGACAAGCTACTGCCCAAACGGTTGAACGTAGAAACATGAAATTTTCAGGGAATATTTTTTTAACACCCTAGATGTGTACTAAGAAAGGAATTTTTGAAATTCTACCGCTAAGGGTGTTAAATAAGGAATTTTATTTTACATACATATATGGAAATCCGTCAATTTTCAAGTTGTGTTCATTAAAATCGGTAAGTAGGCTTTTGGATAAAAATAACAAAGTTCCTCGATTTTTTAATTCCACCCCTACTTATGAGAGTACCTCCTAGGGGGATGAAACGAGGGTCCAAAGATATTACGAAGAAATGCTCCTTCACGCCGCAGTTACTGATCGGAATTGGCTGAAATTTGAAAAAGAGTTAAATCATATTCTGGTTTAATAAATAGACTACTTTATATCCCACAAAAATCTATGGTTCCCGTGAAATTTGTAAAAAATAGAAATACGCTCGGGGGAAATGCTCCTTCACGTCGCAATTTCTGAATCGATTTGTCTAAAATTTAGAATAGAGGTAGATTATATCCCAGTTTAATACATAGGCTAATTTTTATCCCGAAAAAATCCATGGTTTCTGCGGGATGTGTTAAAAACCAAAATTCCTGCGGAAGAAAAACTTCTTTATGCCGCAACTACTGAAACGATCAGGATGAAATTTGGATTAGAGGCAGATTAGATAATGATCTAGCACTTAGGTTTCTTTGTATCCCGGAAAATTGCATGGTTTTTGCGGGATATTTGAAAAGTCGAATTCCACGCCGGAGTAAAATCGTTTACGCCGCAATCACTGAACCGACTTGACTGAAATTTGGAATAGAGGTAGATTTTATCCCGGTTTAATACATAGGCTACTTTTTATTCTGAAAAAATCCATGGTTTCCGCGGTATATGTGAAAAACCAAAATTCACGCGGGAGGAAGACCCTTTTACGCCGTAACTACTGAAACAATTTGACAAAAATTTGGATTAGAGGTAAATTATGTAATGATTTAGAACTAAGGTTACTTTTCATCCCGGAAAAATCCATAGTTTTACGGGATTTTCGAAAAATCGATTTCCACGCAGGAGAAAAATCCTTTACGCTGCGATTACTGAACCGACTTGGCTGAAATTTGGAATGGAGATAGATTACATCGTGTATTAGTACATAGGCTACTTTTTATCCCGGAAATATCCATGGATTCCGAGAAATATGTGAAAAACCGTAATTTTCGCGGTAGAAATACCTTTATGCTGAAACTATGTACACAAATGATTTAGTTGAAATTTGGAGTTAAGATAAACGATATCCTGGCTATCTTTTAGTCTGGAAATTCCGTGTTTTCCGCAAAATTTATGTAAAAACGAAGTTCACGCGAGGTATACCGTCAGCTACTTTCTTGAAAGTAGGTAGGTATAAAGGTTTAGTTTGATAAGGAAATTCAGGTTTTAGAAAAATCTGAATCTCTGGGTTTGTGAAAAATCTTAATTAACGCGGGCAAAGCCGCGCGCAAAAGCTAGTATATATATATATCATTCGTAAGCAACATTTCATTGTAATTTTTATTACTTGTCGCTATAGCGGCAATGGAAATCATATGTATCTACAATACATCATATATATATACATATATATATACAATCATGTATGAAAATTTCAAGTGTGTAACTACCACGGTGCAAGAGATACAGTCTGGAGATGGATGGACGGACGGATAGTGAAGTCTCAGTAATAGGGTTCCGTTTTTAAACCCTTTGGGTAACCCTTTGGCAGCTTTAAAAATAAATAAATGTATATCAGGGCATTACACACATCGCAATCTAGTCCCAAAGTAAGCGACAGCTTGTGTTATGGGTACTAGATAACTGGTAAATATATATATATATACCTACTAATATATAATAGTTAAATATTATATATTGAAAAACACCCAGACACTGGAAAACCGTCATGCTCATCACATAAACATTTACCACTAGTGGGAATCGAACCCACGATCTCCGACGCAGACTGCAGGTTCGCTGCCACTACGCCTATTCGGTCGTCAAAAGCAAAATTCATGCGTCGGAGCCGCGCAACAGCAAGTAGGTATACATTTATTTGAGTATATCCAATCTAGCACGTATTTACTTAGCGCATATACAGTTCCACGTTGTCGTCTCAGTATAATTTCACGTCCGCTGACGTATTTAGTGAAATCCGAGTTGCCATTTGCGTATCTCTATCGGTGTTTAAATGGAGATTCGGCATTGTTAATTCTTCTGAGGTCTTTCGTGAGTTTTTTTTTTCACTCTATACAAGTTAGTACTTGACTGCGATCTCACTTGATGGTAAGTGATGATGCAGCCTAAGATGTTATCGTACTAACCTGGAAGGGTAAGTAAATTTACCCCAACGGTATCTACAAGCATCGCACCGGAACGCTAAATCGCTTGGCGCTGCGTCTTTGCTGGTAGGGTGGTAGGTAACTAGCCACGGCCAAAGCCTCCCACCAGACCAGACCTGAGCCAATTTAGAAATTATAAAATTCCAAAGAGGCCCATGGCGGGAATCGAACCCGCGACCTCCCACTCGAATCCGAGCGCGCCACCACTGCGCCAGGGAGGTCGTCAAAAAGTAGAGTAGCTTTAAATGTAGAAATAGGAACCTTATCAGAACGACCTGCAACAGAACATGTATTTTGTAAGTCGGTGCTTATCAAAACATGATAGCCACCAATAGATATTTTTTATCCATTGAAGGTTTGCAATGAAATAAAATAGTACATTTCAATATAAGTGCGAAAAGTTTGTCATTTCTTTACGAGTCCCGGTTTGTTGACCCAAGCCGAAGGCGAGGGTCAACTATAAGGACGAGTAAAAATGACAATTCCGCACGTGCATTGAACGACGTTTTTTAATACATTTGCGAAAAAAAAATATTGGTTTTACGTGTTTGCCTGCTCCGTGTTTGCATGCCGTGTTCGTGTTCATGCGCTCCTGGTACGCCCGCTCCGGTGCCGCGTAGGAGGAAAACACAAAAGCACAAGTGCGGAAAAGAATAACTTTGCGCACGCTAAACACACATGGAAATGTCAACTTTTTGAGCAAATGTATTAAAAATAACATTTTCGTAGCAAACTATCAATGGATAAAAAATATCCAGTGGCTGTCATTCTTTCACAGGCACCGAGTTAGAGAATACGTGTGCTGATCTAATAATTAAATAAAAGTAATAAAATAACGCCTTTTCCTTCATTCACTTCATTCCTCAGTTAAAAAAAAACTAAAAATCATAATGACAAGTGGAAAATTAAAAAATTTTAAAACACCCACGACTTTTGCAGACTTGTAATTGAAAAAGGATTAAATAATTTTTTTGAAACTCCCCGACTAAAGGAAAGTAAGAACTAAGAACCTATCAGTATAATTACAAATCCAAGAAAATCCGCCGGAGCTGCTGTGTTTTGCCTATGACGGTGTTGATGGTGCTGTTTACCAGTTGATGACTAATTCAATTTCTTGATACTTCTCATATACCGGCAGTTTATCAATACTTACTAATTAAATTAGTTGATATTGGAAACGAAAATAGTAATGGCAGCTCCGACGGATTTTCTTGGATTTGTAATTATACTGATAGGTTCTTAGTTCTTACTTTCCTTTAGTCGGGGAGTTTCAAAAAAATTATTTAATCCTTTTTCAATTACAAGTCTGCAAAAGTCGTGGGTGTTTTAAAAGTTTTTAATTTTCCACTTGTTTTATAGTTTTTCGATTAATATATTAATGTAATTTAAATTATATTCTTATTAAAAAATGAAAATTAATCTTCAAACTAGCCATTAGCTCCTCTAGCAGCGTTTGAAGGCATCATCCCTTCCAAGTCATAAAGAGACGTTTATTGTGGCGCCCCCTGCTGTTCAATCACAGGAACAATTATCTACGAACCATTGCCAATGACTCACTAATATTTTATACAAAACTGTATCCAAATCGGTTCAGTCGTTTTTGTAATAATTGAGAACATTCGTTTGCACTGTAAATGTTTTTAATGGCGCCCCCTGGTGATCGATGTTTGTAACAACTATCAAAGAACCATCGCCAATGAATACCAATCATTATACAGAAAACTGCATTTAAATCGGTCAAGCCGTTTTTGAAATAAATGGGAACATTCGTTTGCAATATAAATGTACTTTATGGCGCCCCCTGGTGATCGATTTTCGTAACAACTATCTAAGAACCATTGCCGCTGGACACCAAACATTATACAGAAAACTGCATCTAAATCGGTCAAGCCGTTTTTGAAATAAATGGGAACATCGATGTGCACAAACGAACACACAAACAAACAAACAAACAAACAAACAAACAAAAATATTTTTGCATTATTGGTGTTTGTGAACAATTTAACATACAAACAAACATAAAATCTTTTTAATAGAGTAATGTACAAACGGTCTCTCACCCTAAACGCATATACCCGTACTCCGTTCCGTCGTGGGTAATAAATGTGAAAGATCAATTAAACTGGAATACACTCCCAGGTACTGTCTTTCCCACCACCTACAACTTAGGCGCCTTCAAATCAAGAGTGAATAGGCATTTCCTTGGGAAGCGCATTCCACCTAGACTAGGTATATTATCACAGTCAAGCACTAGCCTAATTATATTGTTAAAAAACTTTTATAAATTGTCACTGAGCCAATACGTCAGTCACGTTTTTTGGGTTCCGTACTTCAAATGAGAACAACGGAACCCTTACAGAATCTCTTTGTTTTCTGTCTGACCGTCTTTCAATCTGTCTGTCTGTCTATCTTTTTTTTTATTATTGAATATAGGCTTGCGCTTGACGACAATCATGCCTGATGGAAAGCAATGATGAGGTCTAGGATGGAGCTCCACTATTTATATCTGTTTTTCTTCATATAATATATCCAAAAAAAAAAGATTTATATTCGCGCTAGGTTGTAACAGAACGTATTTACTTAGCAAACAGCCAAATACCGCTCCAGCAATTCGCGTTCCTACTGACGCAGTTAATGGACTCCCCAAGCTTCCATTTCTGCGTCCTAATCGACGATCCTATAGAAATGGGACGTTATCATGTAAATATCTACTTACTTTTTTCTTTGTTATCGAGTTTTGTTGTTTCTTAAAGTTTTAAGGTCACTTAAAAGTTAGGCAATTAGGGGAAGTTCCAATAAAATCGCTGAACAGTAAATATATTGTAGACATCCTTCACACATCTTTTCCACCATTCTCTCAGACATCCTTCACCGGTAATAACGTGATATTGTTCAGTTTTCCTAATATGCCTATAATTCCGAAAAATATTTTAAAAATATCTTAAAAATAAAACTTTTTAAAATATTTTAGTTTTATAAGTACAGTTTTTCACTGCTACAAAATATGCTTGGCAAAAGCAAATTAATACCTACTCGGTGTATAAAAGATTATTCCATTGGGGAATATTTTACAAAAATTTCGCATCGTATACGAAAAATAAAAAAAGTTCTTTTTTAAACGAACCTATTGCGTTGCGTCCTATTGAGTGTGAACTTTATTGCAAATACAATATTTCACGTGAAATTCCGCGAAAATAATCGAACCTTTACGATATTTTTTTCACAAAAATGGTAAAACATTTTAACCTCGTTTAGTTACATGTTCCAGCAATGTAAACAAATTGTACCTTTTACTAATAGGTAATTTATTTGTGAGATTTAACGTTCAAGTTTTATTCATTTTTTTACGGCATTTACGACTTTGGGTTCCAGCATAAGTTCGAGACCAAAAAATGTGAGTATGTTACAATTTTTATCAATTTAAATTACCTAATTTATAATTTTTACACTATTTTAAATTTTAATTCGCGATGTTGTCCCTAATAACATGGACATAACAAAACTATAGAGGTGCCCATTCATTCATTCTATGGAGATGCCCCAATCAACCTAGCCTTTTTATATATATAGGTACTTTATATAGGCTAGCGCTTGACTGTGATCACACCTGATGGAAAGTGATGATATATTCTAAGATGGAACGCGCTTGCCTAGAAGATGCCTATTCACTCTTGATTTGAAGGCACCCGGGTTGTACCTCAGTGGCAGGAAAGACACTGCCTGGGAGGGTATTCCAGGCCTTTGCAGTGCGTATCAGGAACGAGGAATCAAACCGCTTCGTACGCGTCTTTGGTACGTCGACTATGTACGGGTGGAAGCCTTTTCGATGCCTTGCCGTTCTATGGTAGAAAGGTGACGGGGAACCAAATTAAAAAATTCGTGAGCACACTCTCCGAAATATATTCTAAAGAATACCGAGAGGCAGGCAATCTTACGACGATGACGCCTTGTTTGACATACAGCACCATGATGAGCGCCAAGATTTGTTGTCAAAAGTTCATGTATTGAGTTACCTAGATGACACCGTCTTAACGCCACTTAGCAGATTACAAATAGTCACGGTAATTTTGTAGACGGGGCCAGTCCATATTGTTTCCTAGATCTGTGCTAATAACATCCTGTACCTAAATTCCTGAAACGCATGTTGTCACAATAAACAAAATGACCAGAACGTAAGCGCCGTTGTTCAAGTAATTGCAGGATTTAATTTCACAAAGTGGCCTACGTGCTTACAGCACAGCAATTTGTAGTCACGGTAAGTCGCGTCCCTTTGTCAGAGTCGACCGACCGCCGGCCGACTCGATTTGAAATCATAATCCATTTATACCTACTCCTGGCGCTTGGCCCTAGTATACCGCTTTGGCGCCAGGGTTCAGACCAGGCTTATGAGGATTTACTGAATCTATTTTTGTCCTTTTCACTCTTACGAATACGTTGGTGGCTGCGACATGCAGCGTTGCGGAAGAATATAACAGAAAAACGACCTTTTACCTGATAACTCAAAAACTAAGCCATTTATCAAAAATTGGTTTCTAAGGGTTTTTAGATATTGCTATTACCGACACATTAAAAGAAAAATTACAATTACATCCATTGTTTCCAATAAAAATAGGAAAACTGAGATTTTGGAGCAATTTTTGGAAGAACTTTCTATCGAGAAATTGTTATCCAATCGTGTTTCTGCTTCTAAGCGACTTTAGATTACAGACCCAAAATACATGACATTCAAATTTGAAAGTAATTGTCTTTACAGTTATTATGTAAAACTTCATTCAAAATCATTTAAATACGGCTTGTACGCCGCTAAGAGGATTCATTGAATTTATTTTTGTCCTTCTCATTCTTAAGAATACGTTGGTGGGTGCGACATGCAGCGTTGCGGAAGAATAAATATAGAAAAACGATGTTTTACCTAATCAATAAAAAACTAAGCCAGTCATCGAAAATCCTTTTTAACCGACTTCAAAAAAAGGAGGAGGTTCTCAATTCGTCGGAATCTTTTTTTATTTTTTTTTTTTTTTTTTTTTTTATGTATGTTCCCCGATTACTCGAAGATCCGTGGACCAATTTCGAAAATTATTTTTTTGTTTGAAAGGATATAGTTCACAGATGGTCCCATAGTCATCAAGTCAGGATCTGATGATGGGATCCTGGAGAAATCGAGGGAACTCTTCAAATTTTATATGCACACTTGAAGTGATTTGGGTATTGTTTGAAAGAGTAATTTTTTCCAGGTAATCTTATGGTCATCAGGTCGGGATCTGATGATGGGATCTTGGTAAAATCGAGGGAACTCTTCAAATTTTGCTAGTATACTTGAAGCGATTTAGGTATTTTTTATAGTTACTATTGCATTTCCTTGCAGTCAACAAGTTATGACTGTATTCATCAAGTCAGGATCTGATGATGGGATCTTGGAGAAATTGAGGGAACTCTTCAGATTTTAGAAGCATACTTCAAACGATGTGGGCATTTTTTCCAATGCCTTGCGCATTGGTTGTTTTCCACTAAAAAGTATAAAATAAAATGGAAAACTCTTTCCAAAAAACCAACTTCAAATGCCACTACAAAGAATGAAATAATTTTTAATGTACACCAATTCGAAGTCGGGCAATGTTTCATTCATTCAATAATAGTCCTTCGTATTGTCGATAATTTTGTCGTTTCTTTGCACATTAAGTTTAATAATAAGAAGGACTATTAATGATTGAACAAAACATTGCCCGACTTCGAATTGGTGTACATTAAAAATTATTTCATTCTTTGTAGTGGCATTTGAAGTTGGTTTTTTGGAAAGAGTTTTCCATTTTTCTTAATAATATTGGAACGAAGTTCCTTATCGCGCGTTGCGAAAGGGGGCTAGACGCAAAAAAAGTTGTAACGACACTTTTTGCTATTAAAAGATATTGTAAGTCGTGCGGCGTGCGCATATTTCTCTGTCTGTCTCTCTCTCTCTTATAGAAAGCAAGCCAGGTATACTTCGTTCCATCCGGGTGTCCCTTGATACCTTTCAAGTTTTTTTGTTTACAATTACATCCATTGTAGTTTCCGATAAAAAATTAGAAAAACCGAGAATTTCGAGCAACTGTTGATAGAACTTTCTATTGAGAAAATTTTATCCAATCTTGTTTCTGCATCACAGCGACACACAGCGACTTAGTTAATTAAAGGCCCAAAATACATTACGTTTAAATTTGAAAGTAATTATCCGTATAGTTTTGAAATTGCAGGCCACTAAAAATCACTTATATACGTCGTCTGCGCCGTTAAAGCCTGAGCATTATCATTTGCGTAGTCAGCAATAGTCCTACCAAAACATTAAGGCTGTTGTCTAAGTAATTGCAGGATTTAATTTCACAAAGTGGCCACCAGCATTTTGTAGTCACGGTAACTCGCGTCCCTCTGTCAGCGGCTACCAAGCGCCGCTCTGACGTGACATTGTAATCCATTTAAACTCCTAGCTCACCACCTAGCTGATTTTCTTTACATTAATACCGTGGCGATTGACCAAATACATCGCTTTATCCTAAATTGGAAATTTAAAGTTCCTGTAGTTAAAAAACCATGAATGTTTCATCTTGTGTGGAATATATGTAATGGGAAATTATAGATTGCATTGATATCTGCGTTTACACTAACAGGGCGTTTTAATAATATTGTCTTCTGCGTAATCAGTTGATTTTAGCAGACATTTAAGCTGCATTTTAAATAATTGCAGTATTTAATTTCACACAGTAACCTCCAGATTTTTGGATTCATGGTGAGTCGCGTCACGCTGTCAGCGGCTACCGAACGAAGCTTTGACGTGACACCGTCTCTCCGTTGCCTTTATAGAGGTTAACGCCATTTTTTTCTTCATTCTTTAGTATCTTATTTTTCGATTAAGTTTTTCATTCGTTCATTTCATCGGTGCCTAGTTTTATAGCCATAACCGCTTGAATTTCCTATTTTTAACAAATCCCGCGTGAACCATTAATTTTTTGGGTTAAAAAATAATAATATGCTTTCCAATGGCTTTTTTATCACCATTTTCCATAGGCTCTCTCTAATCTCTTGAATGAGATACATTTTTAACACCATGCTTACTGCAAGTCTGTGTTAGCAGGAGAGAACATCAAGAACATTATAGAGATCTGTCACACATATTGCTTTCCTCACCTAGTGGAAACCTAGTGGATGAATATTACTAATAAAACCTATTGGATGAATGTTACTAACAAATATTACTAACTTTTATTTAGAATAGTTCTGAGTTAACATTTGATTTATGACACAGAAGCAATATCATAGCTACGGCCAAACAGGTCACGTGGTCGGTATAATCATTAAAATTAACGACCAATTGAATTGAATTAATTAATTACTATTCCGATTTATTATTATCGCACGTTAGCAAATGCATAATGGCGTCACTTTGGGTATCCAGAGCAAATTGACCTGTCGATGTCCTTAATTAAAATTTTGTATCTCACTTCTGACTATTCAATTTGCGTGTAATTAACTATAACACATTATTTTCTTTATGTTAAAGTAAATTTTCGAGCAATTTTATTAAAATCGAATTGAAAAACAAGATTATTCTTTTTGTTTTAAATATACGAAAATCACATCAATCTTCACAACAGATGCAATGTGTCTGGTATTCCTGGGGTCTAATTGCGTAAGAAAAACGTATTCTTTCGTAATCGTTTACGAATTCTGCCCGCCGATTGGCTGGCGTAAATCAGGGAACCAATCAGCGGCCAGAATTCGTAAATGATTAAGATAAAGATGAACACGTTTTTCTTACGCAATCTACGGGCTGATATCTTAGTCAAAATGATCAACTGACACAGCTTGTCATGAAAATAGTGTACGGCTAGGAATAAATGGTGAGATAAACCAGAAAAATTCCGTATATATACGGGTTGTTAAATAAATAATTATATCAGGACATTACACACATCGCAATCTAGCCCCAAAGTAAGCGATAACTTGTGCTATGGATAACTGATAAATAAACATACTTGCACATAAATAAACATGTGCTATGGATAACTGATAAATAAAAATAATAGTCCTTCGTATTGTCGATAATTTTGTCGTTTCTTTGCACATTAAGTTTAATAATAAGAAGGACTATTAATGATTGAACAAAACATTGCCCGACTTCGAATTGGTGTACATTAAAAATTATTTCATTCTTTGTAGTGGCATTTGAAGTTGGTTTTTTGGAAAGAGTTTTCCATTTTTCTTAATAATATTGGAACGAAGTTCCTTATCGCGCGTTGCGAAAGGGGGCTAGACGCAAAAAAAGTTGTAACGACACTTTTTGCTATTAAAAGATATTGTAAGTCGTGCGGCGTGCGCATATTTCTCTGTCTGTCTCTCTCTCTCTTATAGAAAGCAAGCCAGGTATACTTCGTTCCATCCGGGTGTCCCTTGATACCTTTCAAGTTTTTTTGTTTACAATTACATCCATTGTAGTTTCCGATAAAAAATTAGAAAAACCGAGAATTTCGAGCAACTGTTGATAGAACTTTCTATTGAGAAAATTTTATCCAATCTTGTTTCTGCATCACAGCGACACACAGCGACTTAGTTAATTAAAGGCCCAAAATACATTACGTTTAAATTTGAAAGTAATTATCCGTATAGTTTTGAAATTGCAGGCCACTAAAAATCACTTATATACGTCGTCTGCGCCGTTAAAGCCTGAGCATTATCATTTGCGTAGTCAGCAATAGTCCTACCAAAACATTAAGGCTGTTGTCTAAGTAATTGCAGGATTTAATTTCACAAAGTGGCCACCAGCATTTTGTAGTCACGGTAACTCGCGTCCCTCTGTCAGCGGCTACCAAGCGCCGCTCTGACGTGACATTGTAATCCATTTAAACTCCTAGCTCACCACCTAGCTGATTTTCTTTACATTAATACCGTGGCGATTGACCAAATACATCGCTTTATCCTAAATTGGAAATTTAAAGTTCCTGTAGTTAAAAAACCATGAATGTTTCATCTTGTGTGGAATATATGTAATGGGAAATTATAGATTGCATTGATATCTGCGTTTACACTAACAGGGCGTTTTAATAATATTGTCTTCTGCGTAATCAGTTGATTTTAGCAGACATTTAAGCTGCATTTTAAATAATTGCAGTATTTAATTTCACACAGTAACCTCCAGATTTTTGGATTCATGGTGAGTCGCGTCACGCTGTCAGCGGCTACCGAACGAAGCTTTGACGTGACACCGTCTCTCCGTTGCCTTTATAGAGGTTAACGCCATTTTTTTCTTCATTCTTTAGTATCTTATTTTTCGATTAAGTTTTTCATTCGTTCATTTCATCGGTGCCTAGTTTTATAGCCATAACCGCTTGAATTTCCTATTTTTAACAAATCCCGCGTGAACCATTAATTTTTTGGGTTAAAAAATAATAATATGCTTTCCAATGGCTTTTTTATCACCATTTTCCATAGGCTCTCTCTAATCTCTTGAATGAGATACATTTTTAACACCATGCTTACTGCAAGTCTGTGTTAGCAGGAGAGAACATCAAGAACATTATAGAGATCTGTCACACATATTGCTTTCCTCACCTAGTGGAAACCTAGTGGATGAATATTACTAATAAAACCTATTGGATGAATGTTACTAACAAATATTACTAACTTTTATTTAGAATAGTTCTGAGTTAACATTTGATTTATGACACAGAAGCAATATCATAGCTACGGCCAAACAGGTCACGTGGTCGGTATAATCATTAAAATTAACGACCAATTGAATTGAATTAATTAATTACTATTCCGATTTATTATTATCGCACGTTAGCAAATGCATAATGGCGTCACTTTGGGTATCCAGAGCAAATTGACCTGTCGATGTCCTTAATTAAAATTTTGTATCTCACTTCTGACTATTCAATTTGCGTGTAATTAACTATAACACATTATTTTCTTTATGTTAAAGTAAATTTTCGAGCAATTTTATTAAAATCGAATTGAAAAACAAGATTATTCTTTTTGTTTTAAATATACGAAAATCACATCAATCTTCACAACAGATGCAATGTGTCTGGTATTCCTGGGGTCTAATTGCGTAAGAAAAACGTATTCTTTCGTAATCGTTTACGAATTCTGCCCGCCGATTGGCTGGCGTAAATCAGGGAACCAATCAGCGGCCAGAATTCGTAAATGATTAAGATAAAGATGAACACGTTTTTCTTACGCAATCTACGGGCTGATATCTTAGTCAAAATGATCAACTGACACAGCTTGTCATGAAAATAGTGTACGGCTAGGAATAAATGGTGAGATAAACCAGAAAAATTCCGTATATATACGGGTTGTTAAATAAATAATTATATCAGGACATTACACACATCGCAATCTAGCCCCAAAGTAAGCGATAACTTGTGCTATGGATAACTGATAAATAAACATACATAAATATGATATATGTATTGAAAAACACCCAGACATTGGAAAACATTCATGCTCATCACACAAACATTTACCAGTAGTGGGAATCCACTACGACCCACGACCTCCGACGCAGACGGCAGGTTCGCTACCGCTGCGTCATTCGGTGTTGTATACATTGGTAATAATTTAGTATTTGTTCTACTTAAGCATCGTGAGTCTGGCAGCTCCGGGATCTTGTTACACAATGATCGATTAGAAAATTGCTATTTTTCATCCAGCGGCAGCCGTGTGGCAAAATAGCAGTCCTGGTTTGACGTTCGCATTTGTTCTACCGTCAACTGCGGCTGGAATAAATTGCTTTTGGGTAATTTATATTGCGTATAATATTATAGTAGGTATAATGCTATATAATTTATATTATAAAAAAATTGGTTGTCTGTAAAGTCGGTTTACGGACGATAGATTTACGTGATAACGTCATTATCGTGCCTCTCTATCGCTTGTTGCGCGCTCTCGCTTGCACGCACAGGCTCAGGTGGAACGTTACGCGGAACGTTACTATTTTTCATGTGTGTTGCTGGTGTTCAGCAATTTATAAAACGTTATCAGGTCAAAAATAGAGAATCATCAAAATAGACATATAACGTGGAGAGGGCGGATGGCGGGAAAAAATATCGTCAGTTTATCGGTGCTAAAAATGCTTGCTATACCACCAACAGTACAACAGTAAGGCCACGCTGTAGTTCGCTCAGCAGCCACCGTATACATAGAATTTTGACAGATAGCTACTGCTTTCCTAAGCTACTGTTTGCTTGTACGAAATAGGTTAACGTAATTCATTCGAATGCCCATATCCTCAGGCTTCTTATCGGTGATCATCAACCAACTGTTTTCGAGTTGAATACCTGGGTCGGGTAAGTAAATAATTTTTTATCACGGTTTTCTATCATGAAATACTTAGTGTCAGTCCCCAGTTTGGGAACTGGCGGTCATTCACCCTCAAGCTTCGAAGAGCACGTTGAGCCGTCTGTCCTGCACCTGGCCTCCGGTGGAGTTTTCCCACCGGATTATGGGAGTGAGGAAATAGAGAATGCACATGTATTGGTTTTCACACTTGTGCTCTATAACATCTCCCGCGTAGATGGAAAATATCTCCAAAGATTGGCTACTGTAGCCGGATTATTCGTGAAGACATTATTTATGTATAAAAACTTTTGTAAAGCATTTTACTAGGTGCGAGTCCTATCTTAGAATGAGGTTTAGCGATAGCACGTACCAGGATTTGCCAATGCGGCTTTGCAGGCTCTACACACTTTTGAGAACATTACGTAGGATCAGGCATGATCCACCGTCAAGCAAATAACCACTTAAATAGTAACCACAATTGTAGATTACCAAAGATGGTATTAATTTTTCTCTCGAACCAAAATCAACATAATATTCCAGGAAAATAAAATAGTAAGTATTTTTTGAAACCCATTGGCACTAGGAATTTGTTTCTGGGCTTCGAACCCTGTCCTCTATATATAAGTGGAATGACTGAATTTTCTATAGATTTTTTTATTCGCTAGATATCTGGGTTGTTATTACAAGGAATTTAATAAACTAGTTTTGCTTGCTTCAATGGTGTTCTTTTATTTCCTTTTTCTCGCAGAGTCCTAATTACATTCCGAGCATGTAGTGAATTTAGCGGCGTTATTAAAGCTGCTATTTCAACAGCTTTTTAACCGACAACTGACTACAAATTGACCTATATTATGACCTACTGAAAATACTCGTGCTAAAATTCTTTAAATAAAGGAAAACCGAAATGTGTTTCTTATATATTATACTCGTATGTTAGTTGTAAATACTCGTGCTAAAATTCTTTAAAAATAGAGGAAAACTGAAATGTCTTTCTTATATATATGTTAGTTGTTTATTATTGTAGTGTGATATCTAAAAATTTTTAGATTTCCGCACCTCAAGGGTAAAACGGGACCCTATTACTGAGACTCCACTGTTCATCCGTCTGACTGTCACCAGGTTTTAACACATGAACCGTAAAGTTAGTTATTTGAAAATTTTCACAGTAGATGTACCTATTTCTGTTGCGCTATAAGTAAGTAATTATTAACGACCAATTGAATTGAATTTCGCAATCGTCAAAAGGTGCCCTAAAAGATTTTTCAAAATTCACCTCCTAAGGATAAACGGGGGTCCGAAAATTGTATTTCACCAAATTTAAATATTCCTTCACGCCGCAACTACCGACTGCGGGGCTAGACAAAGTCACAAGCATTTGGCGTTAACGCTAGTCGACAAAAATGTATGGAAAAAACAAATGACTGTAGAAAAACCACGATAATAATTACTAAACACGCTGTGTTTGAATAATTAACTACGCTAACTTGAACGCTCGCTGGCGTTCTCGCGGACCTTGCAGATAACTTTAGCGTACTTCGCTTGACAATTGACAGCCGACAGTATCAAACACAGCGTGTTTAGTAATTATTATCGTGGTTTTTCTACAGTCATTTGTTTTGTCAATACATTTTGGTCGACTAGCGTTAACGCCAAACGCTTGTGACTTTGTCTAGCCCCGCTGGTTTCTTAATGTTGCTGTAATTTGGAATGGAGATAGATTATTTCCTGGATAAACATGACTACATAACTAATTAAACTGGAATACTTTTTATTTTGGAAAAATCCATGATTCCTGCAGAATTTATGAACAACTGAAATAACTGGGCGAGGCCGCGTGCATCTGCTAGTTTTCTTTAGAATTAAAGATACGGAATTAAGAAAAATTGCATTGGTAGTTTTGTAGTGAACAAACTGCAAGTTTACTGAAAAAACGCTGACCCATTTCTCGAAGAAATACTTTTGCATCAAAAGAATATCTTGGGAGCGGCGAAATCAATGACTCCCAGCATCAGGGTAATTGGACAGCGGACATTGGGAGTAACGTCTTAATTGGCTCGTTTTCTTTAAATCACGCCCAAGAATCCTTTTAGTTCTTACCGATTGTAACAAGTAGGGATTAGGAATTTGCAAATGTGAAATATATCGATAACTACCTAATACCGGTACCGGATTAGAAAGTGTCGATGTTGCAGGCGAAAGTGTGTATATGTGTGTTTAAGTTTATTACTCCTATTTAGATTCAAACCCTTGACTAAATAATAAGCTACATTTTATTAAAAGAAATGATTCTCGTGAGATTTAAACGAACTTGAAGCATCAGTCACGTGATCAGATAGCGTTAAAATAGCGATAGCTCTATATTTTTTGAATTTCGTTCCATTTCTATACCACGCGTAGTTCACTTGGCTCTGTTGGTCTTGGCGGCTGTTATATAAAAAAAATAAGAGACAGGTAGCTTTCGTTATTAAATCAGTGACTACTTGTGACTAAGACGTCGTCTTTCAACGGTGTTAAGTTCCTCAATAAAGACTCATCTAGTGAAAGAACTGCTGATTCATTCTTTTTTGCGCTACGAACCACTATACGAACGAATAATACGAATAGCTGCTCAGTGCGGAAAAGCAGCAAGGATTTTGACTTACACAGTAATTGCTAAAAGTTAGCGATAAGTTTTATAGTAAAAAAAATTGATAATATAGGCTTATCTTTGCACTGTAGATTAATATCACAATATATTTTTTGTTATTTTTGGATATAATGTCGTAACAGGAAATGTTATCAATGATTGTCGGATGTTTTGTATTAGACGTTAATTAGTAGGTACTTTTGAAATAAATTTGATAAACTATAGATATATGGATAGTTAAACACTTTATTGCACAACACAAAATAAAAATACAAATAAAAGAAACAATCAAATCGCAAACTAAGGAGTACAATTTGGCAGCCTTATAGCTTTCTTCCAGGAAACCAATGGCGTAAAGGAATGTTTCAAATTGGATACGCGCACACAGTGCACCGTAGTGATATATCCTATTGAGAACCAACAAGTAAGGCCTATATGAAATAAATTGTCCCATTTGAGTTCAGACCTCGACTGCTTCCTAATTGGAGGTCAGGTGTTCGAATCTCATGCACGCATATTATAACCGAATTTTCGCAATTTTTCTTTGCGTTTTTGGCAACTTAATAAATGCGGTAAAGGAAAACCTTTTATAGACATCAGCAGGTCTGAGAGTGTTTAAAGTTTAATTTAAAAAAATTGTGACCTTGAGAATTCCTACTGAAACAGAATGTGTATGTTAACTAGAGTATCGATATAGTTTTTACGAATCCCTAGTAATGAACTGTTGGGTCGTTAACGATTACGATTGACTAACAGACATGATCTTTGTCAGACTTGTATTAAATTATTAATCACTATTTTTTTTTACATTTGACAAATTATTTAATTTGAACCCATTCCCTGCGGTCTATAGCATCATGTAGTGAATAGCTAGATATTTTTTACGCAACGAATCAGCCTAGCTGCTCAGCGCAGAAATACCGCTAGTATTCTTGGCACCGATCTATATTCAGCAGGACTTGTACCTACTGTAAAAATTAGTTAAGTTCGAGTCGTGCACGTGCATTGAGGGCTCCGTACTATCAAGGCCATTTCTCAATAGTATTAAAGTAAACGAAACACCTCTGCCCGCCAAATTTATAAACGACAAGAAAAGTCATATACATGTTGTATGGGAGCCGCCTTCTAAAACCAGAACAAAAAAAGACGTGTGGTACTCGGAGACTGCCGCGGTAAAGCTATTGCATAGCTGTTTTTAACCAACTTCAAAAAAAGGAGGAGGTTCTCAATTCGTCGGAATCTTTTTTTTATCATCTTATGCAATTATAATTATACAACCAATGCCACCTAGAGACGAGTTGCTGAACTAAAGAGACTAGCGTGATATTTCAAAAAGTCATTAAAAGTTCTGCTTTTCATCGATAGATGGCAAAACTAAAAAGTGTTAGGTTATTTTCGTTACGGAATTTCTGGATCCGGTCTCCACGCTCAAGGCCCGCGATAGAAGCTATGCAATAGCTTAATAAATATTTATTCTGGTTGTAGTAGATACTTGTTGTTATATAGCGGCAACAGAAATACATCATCTTTGAAAATTTTGACTTTGAATTTTTTATCTATCGCGGTATATGAAATACAGCCTGGTGACAGACGGACAGCGGGACTTTTTAGTAATAGGGTCCTGTTTCCTCCTTTGAGGACGGAACCTTAAAAAAGGGTCTAAGATAAACTAAAAACTCTTAAACTGGCTTGTATCGGGAATCGAACTTAAGATCTACACAAACACAATAGTGCGTTAAACATAAAATAACCCTGCTCCAGTAACGTCAGCAACATTTCAGTAAATGGGTGTATGACGAGTGATTGATGTGACGTGTTTGTGAAGAGCGTTTGCTGCTGACAGTACCGACAACAGACGACTTCCATTACGTAGTTATGGGTGTTTGATTTTTGATTTATCCATATTGAGATCAAAGTATGATGAAGTTTGTGTGTTTTAGTACAAAATAGGATACTATTTTGTAGTTAGTTAAGAACTTAAGTGTGCATTAAGGGGATTTATTGAATTTATTTTTGTCTTTCTCACTCTCACGGATACGTTGATAGGTGCGAAATGCAGCGTCGCGAAGAGTATAACAGAAAAACGACCTTTTACCTAATTACTCAAAAACTAAGCCAGTTATCAAAAATCGGCTTCTAATCGTTTTTGGATATTGTTATTACCGACACATTAAAACAAAAATTACAATTACATCCATCGTAGTTTCCGATAAAAAATAGAAAAACTAAGATTTTGGAGCAACTTTTGGAAGAACTTTCTATCGAGAAAATTTTATCCAATCGTAATTCTGCTTCTAAGCGATTTTAGATTAAAACCCAAAATACATGACCTTTTTTTTCATTTCATTTGAAAGTAATTGTCTTTATAGTTTTTACGTAAAACTTCATTCAAAATCGCATCAATACGGCTTGTACGTCGTTAAGGCTGATATATTAGACATCAATACGAGTATTATGCACCTGCAGCAAAAATTCGCTACCTGTGAGGCAGTAAAAAAGGGAAACAGGCCGCTTGCATTCCCGTCCTGTTTTCGAATTTTATTACATCGCGAGCAACGAGTGTTTGCTGCAGGTATAGCGCCTTCTGCTACATAAACTCAACCCCTAATCTTCGTCTCTACTTTAAAACTGCATTATTTCCAAATTGGCTCACGTCTGGTATGGAGGGAGGCTTCGGCCGTGGCTATAGTTAGCACCCTAGCAATAAAGACGCACCGCCAAGTGATTTAGCATTCCGGCGCAATGCTGTGTAGTAAATGGTAGGGGTGAGTTTACTTATCTCCTCCAAGTTAGTACGATAACATCTTCGGCTGCACCATCACTAACCATCAGATGAGATCACAGTCAAGCACTAACTTAGAGTGTAAAAAAATATTTGTGTGATTAAATAATATGTATTGTGTAAAAAATAATAACACAGAAAATCCACAATAACATAATCCAATAATAGCGTATTTCTGCGGATAGTTTATGAGAAAAAGCTAGCCTTAAGGATAATAGGGTTTTCTTTGTCTTCTCTCACTAAGCCGGTTGTTCATTTTTCATCGGGATAAGACAGTCTTGTGGAAAATTGTGTTGATGAGAAACAATATTATTACCGCGAAAAATTGAAATAATACGTGAGTAGTGAGTAGTAGGTCAAACAGTTTAGGGATTCAAATGTTGAAATTAATTCTGAATAATTTATCATTAGCTTAGTTCACAAAAATTACACACACAACTACCACCGCATGACTTTTTTCGTTTATCGTTAAATCATCGATATAATAATCATGTTTTCACAAATGTGTTAAAGCATAATACACTTACTTAGTTCAGAGAAACAAAGTAACAAGTTAAATATACTCGATACTTGATACATCTTGTTCGAGAAACTTCAAGTAGGTAACAACAGAACTAAGTTAAGAGTTGCATTGTGCTGAACTTTTTAACTTCAGTCTCTCAAGAACTGTTAAATCTGTCATCATGGTCACAGAACACTAAATAGTACAGGTACAGAAGGTCCACTCCGCACGATTATTTAAAGAAATAGCGACTCTAGAGCTGACACAAAAAGTGCAATTCAGTTCGCAATAGCGCCTGGCCCCGCCCTCAAAATCGACACGCAACAAACTCAATGTTGCGGTCTCTTTATATCGCCTAACTTTATCTCTTACGACGTACTAGGGCTGCCGTAGTCATACGGCGCGTAAAATAGACCATACAGAACTAGCGCGTGCAACTCGGCCCGCGAGCGGCAACCATCTGAAATATTGAGGTCCGGACCCGTACTTGTAGCCGGGAGCCTATGTCCTCTGTGGTTGCTCACACACTTTCCTCAGGGTTTTCTTACCCTCCCGATTCTTATCACCTGGTCCTTCATCCTTGAGCTGATTGGTTAATGCATGCATCGGTAGAGTTGCGTAGGCACTGATTGGTCAATCACGCAGCCAAGGCGCCAACTGGGTGGTGATGGCTGCGTTGCTATGGTTACCGGGGATGGTTTGTGTAGAATTTTTATTTTCGCATAATCTGTGTTTTCGCAAATCACAACACTGCTTTATAGCGTGGGTGCGCTGACGATTTGGGGGCACACCGCACTATGGTTACTTGTACGCGGTCTCCACTATAGCAGCCTTAGCCATATTATTTATCTACGATCATCATAGAAAGCTGTCCATCTTTCTATGATTATATGGAATGAGATTTAAACCCGTTCGCAGACGCTTTGCCGATGACTTCCCTTCTCACTTCATACCACCGCGACCCGCCCTCAGCTGACAGCAGATTTCTACCAACAGTTGTATGTACGTGTTCACAGTGACAACTAGTAAAATATTTTTAATATATTTGCTCAAGAAGTAGACATTTTCATGTATGTTTTGCGTGCGGAATGTTATTATTTTCCACACTAATGCTTTTTTGTTTTCCTCCTGCGCGGCACCGGTGCGGGCGCACAAGGACGTGCCAATATTTTTTTTTCGCAAATGTAATGCACGTGCCAAATTATCATTTCTACTCGTCCCTCTAGTTGACCCGAGCCTTCGGCTTGGGCTCGGGAAGACAGAGCCGGGGACTCGTAAAGAATTAACAAACTTTCCGCACTTTGATCTGAGTGCAAACTTTCTAGATGGTAAGTTGTGATGCAGCCGAAGATGTTCTCATTGTAACTTGGTAGGGATGAGTAAACCCAAATGGTTGCTACGCAGCACCGCATTGGAACGCTAAATTGCTAGGTTGCGCGTCTTTGATTGTAGGGAAGTCAACACTGCTGAAACCTCCCCTAAGAAAGATTAGGTGAAGTGTGATAGTGACGTATAAACTCACTCACGAAAGAGGTAGAAAGTTATCATAACTTTGTCCTAGTGATTTAGCCATATCATAAATTGGACCTCAGTCCGAAATTGTAACACCGGCTGGCCTGAGAGCGATAAAGGTGGGGAACTTTGGCAATGATAGGCTGGCTTTTTATTCTGCAAATCAATTATGTTACCTTTCAATTTGTTACGTGACATCTGCGCAGACAACTGTCATTCTATATACGTTCTTTTAAAGGATAATAACCGTGCATATATGGAATCCAGTACCATAGCTGATTTAAATCCAAACTTTATTTGTTATACATTACGGTCTCCAAATTAATTACTAATTTTTTTTTAAAGTCAAAGTCAAAATATATTTATTTCACATAGACCTAACTTACAAGGCACTTGTAAAACGTCAACAATATTTGTTACATAATATGATGTAGGTACGGTGATAACTACAAGTCGACTTAAAACTAAGTTTACGAGGGTTCCAACGCGCCCTGCACTGAGAAGAAGCCCAGAACAAACTCAGCCGGATTTCGTTTTCGGTTATCACCACTTCACAAATTTAATTAAGGCTATCTAGTCTAGTGACTTAGTGCAACGCGAATAGGTATTTTCAAAAGTGCTATCTATGCCCTTACACAGAGAGTTGCAAGTTCAGAGCTAGGCCTATATTTTATTCCTGAAATATTGCTCTCCAAAAGGAACAATAATTTTCTCCGTTTTTTGCAACATTTATCATGGATGCTCCTCTCCTTTTAGTCCTATTGCTCCTTGACACCCTATAGCCGTCCTTGATAAATGGACTAAGCAACACAAAAATAATTTTTTTAATTCGGACCGGGGGCTATTCACGTTACGTGTCGGCTACATTTCGTGATGTGAAATGTTTAAAAAGGTGATGGTATTTACGTACATAAGCAGACGATATTGAAATCAAAACATTTTTTGCGAACACTGAAAAATTAATTTTAATACAATTGACATAGAGCGTAAAATTGAATGTAGTTCAAAACGCCATGTTGGTCGACAGTTCCGAGATTGAAATTACTTAAGCGCGTCAAAGTTGAACATTGTATTTCCTATGATGAAATACATTCAATTTTACACTCTCAGCAAGTAGGTGTAAAGTTAATTTTTCAGTGTTAATATTTTTTTCTTTTTCTTGTATCACATCACTGAATGTGTGAAAACGTTACGAGAATGTCATGGCAGTACTTTCTGAGATAGCGCATTCAAACAAACAAACAAACTCTTCAGATTTATAATACTACTAGTATAGCTAGGCATTGTGTGGTACTTTCTGTCCTTAACAGGTCTACTAAAACAATTGGTCGTATGTTTCAAACAAGCGGAACGTTATCCTAGTCGTATTAATGCTCATTAAGCGAATAACACATTAATGAGGAAATAATAAGGAATGTTGATTATATCTACACAAACGTTATATACGACGTTATATTAAGTAACTTATTAGTGACGCTGAGTATTTGAGTATAATAATATTATTAATGTTACTTACCTACAAAACGCGATTTCAGGCCAAACTGGCTTGCCCTAAGCCAAACTAAATGAAATTGGCGGAAGTGCGATGAATATGACAGTGAATCCCGTACTTCCGCCAGCGGGTTAGTCGTGGAAACAGACAGTTTTTAATCGGTGCAAGCCCCATTTATTATAACCCTTCCGTTTCCCCTGACTGAAGGGTATAGATACTTCAATTCACGAAGACGCGCCCCACTCGGTCACAAAATCGCATAGGTTTCATTTGATTCGTGTGTGGACGCATCTAGACAGAAGATCTATAAAAAATCTAAACTAATTGTATATTCTTAGACTATAGTTACTTTTTAACTTTGAAAAAATCTATGGTTCCCAAGGGATTTGTAAAAAACCGTAATCCATGCTATCTAAGAAGCACGTAGACTACCTAAACCTATTTATTAAATAAAATTGGTATGGAATTATAAAGGAAAAAGAAAAGGTATTTTATAGTATAAATAATATACGTATTATTGTTCTCTCGTAACTAACTAACCACATATTATTGTTTCAAGTCGATGTATAATGGTAAGCGCACACTGAACACTCGCGAATTTGTCCCAATAGACTGAACACGATCGCCGTCGTTTGCAAACATTCGCTTGGCTTACACTCTTACATTTCTCAAGGTCTATATTAAGCTCAGGCGTTCGCTGCGTAATTCATGTCTTTCACCGTAACCTATTAGGCTTAATATTAGACTTTAGGTATTTGTTATTTACGAATACAGTTTTTAGGTATTTCCATATCCCGATGTACGGGGCTAAACATTGTCGACCACCCAACTTCGGGCTTACTGGTACTGATATACTTTTTCACAAAACTATCAAATAACTGTTTGGACAAGACAAGTCCTACGCCCTTGCCAGTTTGGATTGACAGGCATAACCTTTAAAAAAAAATTTGGAGACAAAACACGCCTAATGTAGGAATTTAGGCTTGCTGGACTTCCCTATACTTTTATAAAGCATAATATTATGACATTTTTGTTTCCAATTTTAGACTCAGTTTTCAAAAGCAGGCAGAATTTCGGAATTGCGTAGTCCGAAAGTCTACTGAGTTTGGAATTAGATTCTCGGATCACGGCCTTTTTTATTAGTATGTCTGATTGTAAAAGTGTTCTGCTGGTCAGTGTGCAGTGTGCACTTACCTTTAAGAGGTCGATGAGCATTATTATTCCGCTGGCGTCGTAGCGAGCACACGTAACGAAATCGTTACCGAAAAGAAAACCTCTAACAAGATGCCTTTGTTATTGATGAACTACCCGCAATGATGGCTGATTTAGTTTTACAAAGTTTTCCTTTCCTATTACCTATAATGATTCAACAAAAAGCAGTGATTGTCGATTGGTTCAGACCCCAGCCTCTCGGGATGACGGGGGTTTGTATCCCGGGTAGACTTTTTGTGTTAGGTGTGTTTCTGACACTAGCATCTTCTAGCCATATGGCATTTTGCGATACGATATAACTAAGATGGAAATTGAACAAAATTCAAAAAAATATGAATAAAAATAATCGAAAATTGGTCACGTGACCTTCACGCATTCTTACAATTTTTTTAATTTCGTTCGAGAGCGATGCAATAGCAATTTATAGAAAACGCATAATTAGGACATATTACGGCTAGAACTACTATATGCCTCAGAGGTTCCTATACGAAGCCCGTCAACCCACACTTGGTCAGCGTGGTGGGCTATGACCAATCTCCTTTCATTCTAATAACAGACCCATGCCCAACTGTGGGATATAACTAGAGATCCAGACTCTACATAAAATACGACTTATTTATTGAGACTGCTCTAAGATAAAGATGTTATATAAAAAAACTTGCAAGATGTTTCGAGATGTTTAATTGTTTTCGTAATGGTTGAAAATTTTTGTGATTTTTTTTTCTGTTTGTCTGAGTACATACAATAATTATGTACTCGTACATTGAATATTGCGGAGCCCACCACATTATAGGAGAGTAATTTTGTGGTTCATTAACGATAAAAACTTACACAGAGTGGTTTTTAAAATAACCACATTTCAAAATAATATTACCGTATTTAATTTGGAAAATTTTGGCGGGACATCGGAGGCCGGAGCCAAGTACGAAATTGAGGTTTTCCGTTACTTCAATTACCAGCAATTTCGGGCGGCGTCCAAACCGCTTAATTTTCCTCCCTCGAAACGTTACTGTTTACACTGAAAGCTAATTTTAAACCGACTCCGAAATAATAATAGAAGAAATAAAAACTGACTTGAACTCTCATCGAACTACTCTCATATACCTTTTCCAATAAAAAAAGAATCATTGAAATCGGTTGGCGTGATATGAGTTATTTGTCCATTTTTCGCGCACACAGCACATACTAAACTAAAATATTAGATTTATATGGTTTTCTCATGAATACCGTCGTCAGAACTCGTTCAAATTAAAATGTGACCACACGAGAAGCATCAGCTTTCAAAAAAAAACATCAAAATCGGTTCACTCAGTCTAAAGCTAAATACACACATAAAACACGTTACCATTAAAAACAAGCTTTCATATGTTCTATCCGTATTTTTCTCAACACCAGGGTGCTGATTACCATTTAGCACCAAAGTACTCGTCAAGTCTAATCAAACTCTATGGGGTTGTGGCGTTGAAATACCAAATGCCTATAGCCACCTTCAGGTTCCATTATTAGACCAGCTTCATGTCATAATATTTTGCATTGTCATCCGATTTACGCATGCCTAAAAAATCAGCTCAATCGGTAACCGGGCATTGGATCAAAAACAAACTAACAAACAAACATCGGGACAGATTAAACTAAATAATAGCTTGTAAGAATACTGTTGAATTGAGAACCTCCTCCTTTGTTGAAGACGGTTGAAAGAAAGGTTTACGCAGACGAAGCCTCGAGCAAACATTGGTTATTAATATCTCAGAAGACCCTACTTCACTCGAGTATGTCCATCATCGCTAACAAAAAATGTCTATAACGTCTTGATACGAGAGAAAATTGAATCCCTAATGTAGGAACTTACTTGGCGTGACCTTGTGCCGTTTATCTTCGTGGCCAATAATGAGGCTATACGTTTGTTTCATCACTCTAATAATATAAAGGCGAAAGTAAGTACTCTTAAGTGAGTGTAAATGTTTGTTCCTATAGTACGCCGCAACTCATTTTGATGAAACTTGGAATGGAGATAGAATATATCCTAGAATTTATGGTTTTGCAAATGTAAGCCCTAATGGAAGTTATGGTATTTTATGTCGTTTTTGAAAACCTCGAAGCTGTTTCCCGTTGCTAAGTAGGTATTTAGATACTTTATGACGACCTCCCTGGCGCAGTGGCGGCGCGCTCGGAAACGAGTGGGCAGGTCGCGGGTTCGATTACCGCCACGGGCCACTTTGGAATTATAATTTCTAAATTGGCTCAGGTCTGGTCTGATGGGAGGCTTCGGCCGTGGCTAGGTTACCTACCAGCAAAGACGCACCGCCAAGCGATTTAGCGTTCCGGTGCGATGCTTGTAGAAAACCTTGGGGTAAATTGACTTACCCTTCCAAGTTAGTACGATAACATCTTAGGCTGCATCATCACTTACCATCAGGTGAGATCGCAGTCAAGTACTAACTTATATAGACTAAAAAAAAACTTCTCATTGACCAGAAATCATAAAAATTAGAAGTTTCATGATTTTGGTCATAGTGCGGTTTTATACTTGAACTCAAAATGGAGATAAGTCAACCGAATCAAAATCCACTAATACAGGATTTAAATGTTAAGTTAACGAAGGAATGGATTATTGAAGAAAACAAATACAAAAATAAACAAAAGCAACACAAGACGTTTCGTTTCATCACTCACGAAGACATTTAACCCTTCACGTAGCCAAGTAAACATCCGGGACCATTTGACACCGAGACATGTAAAAGATAAAGGGACTTCGAATGTTTATTGCGTATGCCGTGACAACTTGCAAGGACCGAAACTGTTTATGTCCTGAATCATTCTGTTTTTACTACTTACAATATCTCATATACGAGCTTACGTGTTCGGTTTTGGGTATTGCATTTAGTTTTTTTTTATTTGTAGTCAATATTTTTGACGTGACAACGTCTTATAAATCGATAGAGCCGGCTGCACGCACAAAAAAACATGACTCATCCGGCGTTACCGGCGTTATCTCGCTCGCGTTACCTCGCTCTGAGGCGTTCCATGTAAGGCTTGAAGTGCAAGCGAGAGTTGTCACGTTCAACTATCGTCAGTAAACCGACTTTACAGACAACTAATTTTTTCATGTTTTTAGTATATTGCAAATATACGCATTAAGGTTTTTATGTATTAGCATTTTTATGTCTTTACATCAATACATAAAATTGTACTGTTAACAGTGATTTTTCTGTTAATTGGTGTTAAGTTAAGCTGCGGGTAACGAGCTTAGTTTAATATTTTAGTTTCTGGCCCAAATGAAAAGCATTGACGGTTTCTATTTTTTTTATACTAAGTATCAATTGCAAATGTACGTTTATTATACGTACACGAAGGTATATTATTAAATGCGATTTAATGCCTGTAAAGTTGTTTGCTATTTTTGTTAAAATTGGCCATTACCAAATTAGGTCTGAAATACCGACTTCCACAAATAAAATAAAACCGAAATGTTTTACAAAGTAGACCGTTCTAAAAATGCACAATAAAAAGAAAGAAAGAATGAACAATAAAAAGAAGTTGCCGTGGATAGCGAATTAAGCGGTTAGAATGTAGCTCGAAATTCAGCCAATCGGATTGTAACAAAAACCCTTAATTTCTTCGTTGGCTTCCAACGGACCATGAACATTCGGCCACAACTAAATAAAATAACATTTGAAACCATTTAAACGAGCCAAATATTTAGTAGATATTTTTTTATTACACACAAGTAAGCATGATGCTGTAAGGGCCACATCAATATGTGATTTACCTTCATCAACCACTTACACAATGAAATAAAATGAAATGTAATGATTTATTTGCTGAATATAGTTTACATCTACATTCTTAAACTAATAGAAGTCCTCACATATTCGACTGACACTTCAGAATGCAAATATTAAACATAACACACTAATATTTAAACTACTAAATGTTAGTATGCTAATTAGTTCCTACGTAAACACAGCCCAAGAGATATATTATGTGCAAATAACATGTCAAAATTGCGATACAATATATTTTCCATCGACGTTTCTGTTACTTTACCGGTGCCTTAAATAGAAAAGTATTCTGTTTATACATATTATTTATATGTAAAGCCTAAATAGAGTGCCTTTTAACGCCAAATTGTCTTGGAATTTTGGCCATTTCCCATTACGCTGGCCAAGTTTGAGCTAGAGCTTTTATAATTGGAAGCAAATGGATCCGCTTCCGTTTCCTAATTGAGATACTAATAAAAATGATGTATTTTGTAATTCATTTGCGAATCACAATTTTTAAAAGAGCAAGTGCTGAGTTTACCTGTTTTCTCCGTGTAATGCTGCTTTCCTAATATAGTTGATTTACAATAAAACGTTTCTGATTACCAAAAATAAATAAACCTCACCCTAAAGTTTGAGTAAAAAGTTTTTAAGATGTTTTACGCGCTAGATCGACAAAACTGTCACAACCAGCCTCGTTGATTAATGAGCTTAAAGATGGATGCTGGAATTTGTTCATAAACAAAGACCTCCGTTGTCGTCTGGAAGTGGCGACGCGACGTGGTGGCGTAATATATACCTACCCTATTGTACAAAGACTTATTCAGCAAGCTCTACCGGAAAAAAGGGTTACGGAATCAAGTTTCTCTGATTAATTCGTAAATTAATTGGTTTCAATTTTAGATGAAACCTCTATTAATTAATTATAGTTTGCGCTAATTATCTCTAAAATAATTTAAGTCAGCTAAATTGGAAGAATTTGTATGGTTCATAATATGTTTATGGTCCAACGTATACCTAATTGAAGGCTAAAAATAAATTATGTTTAAGTTCCGGGAATCATTAATGCATTGCTTTTTTTGCAATTGATTGGAGGACAAATAAACTCACATTACTTAGAGGGAATATTTTTACTGTGTCTTTTTAAACTGTTTAAACACGAAACTCAGTGACAACTGTAAATATTCGTTCTTTTCAAACGTTTTCCAACTGAAATACTTTATGCGAACTCTTGGAAAAATATAAATTCCACTGAGTCTGATGGCTTGTTTTCATTGGGTATTTCTAGTTCATAAAGTAAATAACTACCACTCGCGAAATTCTTATTATAAATATTTAATATAACCAAGTACCTTTTAAACACGATTTGTAAGTAAATAAACAGTTTTCACTATTTACGAGACATCATTTTGAATAATATTAAAATTTTGATACATTTTAGGTTTCCCTACCCATAGGATAAAAAGAGGACTAGTAATATTATTTATATTCGGTGCTATTACTAACTATTACTAAGATTCCGCTGTCCATCCGCCTATCTGTCTATCTGTGATCTTACCGGGCTGTATCTCATGAACCCTGATAGTTAAACTTGAATTTTTTCTAAATTTGAAGTACAGATGATGTATTTCCGTTGACGCTATAATAACAAATACTAAACAAATGAATAAAGTAAATAAAATTAAGGGTGCTTCCATGTAGCGAACGTCATATTTAGCTCGATTTTGGATTTGGCGGGCAGAGGTGTTCAGTTTTCTTTAATACGGTTGAGAAATGGTCTTGACGTTAATTATCTATTTGATTAGTGTTTTACACACTTAGGAAATAATTCCTATAAATTTAAATACGAATCAAAATTTTTCACTTGCAGCGGGATTTGAACCCGCGTCCCCCAGCTTTCGCGGCTGGCCTGAGGACTTAATAATGCGAATCGAAAATTTCACCGCAGGGGGATATGGCTCGTATAGCTCACCGGTCAGAGCACCCAGCCGCGAAAGCTGGGGGACGCGGGTTCAAATCCCGCTGCGAGTGAAAAATTTTGATTCGTATTTAAATTTATAGGTCTTGATGGTAACATTTGAAATTTTTTTAAGTGCAATTAGGATATAATTTTATAAATTATCCAACTAACCACTAATAAGCTAGTAATAACATTTCAATAAAAAAAAAACACAAAAAAATGAACTAAGAACAGAAATAAAGAGATCACACTCAGCGGTATTTTAACTTTCCTTGAATATCTGAATATTAAAATTCATCTCTTCTTGGATATTTCAATATATTGTTGTTCTAATTTACCATTTCTACTGCTATCGAAGTGCATATTTATAGGGAGCATATTTATTAGAACATAGGAGGTTTGTAGAAATAACTAACTCTACGAGACGAAAAATTATGAATTACAATTAAAATCTGCATATAAATTCGGATTTCGATGTCAAAACTCCCTGAGCCTATTTAAAGTTAGCGAGAACGAAATAAATCTCAGGTTGCCCTCCAACTTTTGGACAGAAACTTATTTAAATCCCTTCGACCGTATTTAAAGGAAAGAGTCAGTATCTCAGACTCATTGATAAATGGATTTGTTTCGCACATTGGAGAAATAACTTAGGAAAGGTTACTTAACTACTTAAATCTCTAAACTAATATGCCATCTAATCTATAACAAGTAAATTGTTAAAAAATTAAAACACATGACTGTCCTGTGGTAAAACAACTTTTTCCAAAAAAATATAGCCTATGTTACTCGGGATGATTTTTTTCTGATATGGGAGGAGAAAAATACTTGGAATGATGTAGGGTTTTAACGATACCCCATATTATGACCAAATCTCTTCAGCCATTCAAAAGTTATAGTGGAATAAAGAAACTCACATACATACATACAATATGAACCCTTAAAACATTACACTCCATTTTTTGATTATAAAATTAAAAATTTGATCTTTCAAACGCATACAAGGTTTATTTTTAGATACAAAATAAGATTTTGTTACTTTATCGTTAAGTAACGACTTTTCTTGCTTATTAAAAAAAGTCTATCACATCCTGTAGGTAACTTCCTTTTGGGGATAACTTTTTAAATTAATTTGGCATTTATTGGAAATTCTTATAGCCTCATGGCTTTACGCTTGCGACCCTTGAAAGCCAGGATATTAAATGTTTATGAAAGAAATAACAATATTTTTTAAAAATAAATAAGTAGATAATCAGCTTATTTAGGTACCTACTTATTAAGAAAAATTACCTTTGTTTTCTCGTCATTGTGTTATCATTATAATAATAATTTATCGTGTGCCGGGTGTAAAAGTTTAATACGATGTCGGGAATAATAATATTTTTTTTATTAAAATTCCTTAACATCATTATTTTACTTTTGGAGTGAACGAAATAATATTATAATATGCAACTGGCAAAAAATACATTAAAAGTATAAAAGTGACAAATTGTAGAGCATCAAAGCCGAAAATATTTGCCGTCATCACCGATAAGAAACCTCAGGATGTGGGCATCCGAACGATTTACGTAAACCTTTTTCGTACAAGCAAACAGAAGCGCCATCTGTCAAAATTCTATATGTGGCTGCTGAGCGAACTACGGTGTGGCCTTACTGTTGGTGGCAAAACAAGCATTTTTGGCACCGATAAACTGGCGACTTTTTGCGCCGTCCGCCCTGTCATGTCTATTGCTGTCATTCTAAAAAAATTTTGTAAAGTATTCCTCTATACTTCGTATACTACTACTCCAACACTCTACTTAATTGTCTAAGAAAATCAAACGTAGGTACTCATTGTAATCGAAATCAGCAACAAATACTGGTCTTTGATTGGCTAAATTCGCTGTATTAGCAAATCAGCGAAAAAATACTCTGTTTCTTGATGCATAAAGGTTCTTGTATTATCAGATTTACACTTAGTTGTTTGTTGCGAATTCACAACTTTTTGGAACGAAGTTCCTTATAGCGCGTTGTGAAAGGGGGCTAGACGGAAAAAATTCATACGAGAAGTTGTAACGACACTTTTTGCTATAGTAACGTATTGTTAGCCGTGCGGCGTGCGCATGTTTCTGTCTGTCTCTCTCTCTTATAGAAAGCAAGCCAGATATATTTCGTTACATCCGGGTGTCCCTTGACACCTCTCAAGTTTTTTTTAACAGTTTTGACAACTCAGGGCTAATCACTCCGAAATATTAATTGCTTACACCCCTCCATCACCCGCTGAGTATACGCCTTTGTATGAAGCCCTTAGCTTGGGAACACAATATTATATTAAGTATAAAACTCTTAAGGGGGATGGATACCACCTGGGCCCGAAAATTAAAATTTTATTTAGTTTTTCGTTAATAGTGGGCTAATTATTCATCGCAGGCTTATGGCAATGAGTTTTGCGGGCACAACGTTTATGTATCTACATGTTTTTAATAAAAATTTAGTCCAACAATACTCATTTACTTCATATTGGTTCCCGATAGCTCGAAATCTGGGAAACTGCAAAAAATATCTTTCAGATAAGTACCTAATATGAGTGAGGATTTTCGAGTAAAGTGTTTATTAAAAACATGTAGATGCATATATATATTATGCCCGCAAAATCCATTGCCATAAACCTACAACGTGTAATTAGTCTAATATTTTGCTAAAAACTAAATAAAATTTGAATTTCGAGGTTGGTAACGCCGAAACACCTTAAGAGTAAGTATATTATATACAACACCCTCGCCTTCGCATTACGCAACATTGAATAATTAATCCAAACTGTAACAGACACCTCGAGCGCTCCATACAAAGCGTTAAGTAAACCATCACATGCTTTGTCAGTAAGTACTCGGTATAAGGTGTAATGTGGCTTTTGTTTCCACGAAATATTCACGCCTCTGTAGGCACAAGCTCGGTTTAAAAGCGCTAAATCGCTTAGGCTCTCGTCCCACCGACATCGATCAGCGAGAAGTTATTGAAGCTAAAAGTCTACAGCGAGTTTGCATAGTTTATTTGTTGACCTTTTTCCACATTAACTGCCACATAAACAATAATAATAATAGGGAAAATTTCATCACACCATCACAATTAGAAAGTAAGTAAGTAAGTCTTTATTTGCTTAAAACATGGTTACAACAGATGGAACAGTGCAACATAGGAACCGAATATTTTATCTCCATAATATGGGTATCCAAATGTTACAAATAAATAACAATGCAATTGGTCCATTGAAGCCACAGCATCCATTTTACTTTCTGCGGGAGTCGTCTCTCTACGAGTATTCCGACTACTTACGAAGTGTTACTAAGCATGTTTTATCTTAAATAGTCCTTGCGGCTGCGATACACTAGTTTTTCATCCAGCTGCCTTCACAAAGACAATAAAAGTGTGCCAAATATAAGTATATTATGTATGTCTCCGTAGTATTCCTCAGACTAAACTTTTCCCATTTCTAAATCTCACTGTAATTTGCACTATTTTTAATTTAATTACAGTATTTGCGCACAGTCAGTCATCAACTACAATAATTATCATTCATCACCTATTCACATAAAATTCTTCATCTACTTGAAATTAATAAAGCTATACTATACCTACTTCGTCGTCAGCAGTGGAGCAAGTACCTAAAGCGCTTAATCGCTTAAAGGCGTATACATGAGGCCAAAGCCGTGGCGTAATGTTATTAATTCATCAGAAGAAGCAGTGTCAGGTGGTGAAGCTTTTGTTCTGTATAACCACGATTTTCGCTGTCATAGGCTCTTAGCTGAGCTTTTATTACATATTCTACTTTCAAGCATTAAGTACTCCGCCAACAGGAGACAGCCCCTACCTCCTATTACTCCAGCTCTATTATCTTCAAATTATATTTGTATTTTCTTCATTATCTGTTTCTTTATCCTTATATTATTATTGTTATCCAGTATTGAAAGTTATTACTTTTTGGGCTATTGATATAATTAATCGTGTATTTAAGTAAAATAACAACCGAAATTAGCATAGCACGGTACAAAATTATTTTGGAATTATTGCGATTTAAGTTTCGTATGACCTTGGCACCATTCTCAAAACACGATTTATAAGAAACGAAGGCTTCTATGCCTAGTCCTTTCACTGTGCATAATCACAATAACAGATAACATCATACCAGACATATACATAGGTTTTACAGATAACATAATATCAGATAACATCATTGTTGCGATAAAAATGTCGGTTTTCATTTACTTTTTAATTTTATTTAAAAAAGAAAACGTAAACAAAGCAGACCGACATCTAGAGAGTGCGAGTCCGTGACGTTCACTCGTTTTAGGTTCCTCTGGACAATGGTGGTTTGTGTAAATAATACCGCCTGATGTACACCTCCTGGCAACAAAAGTAAACCACAAAATTAGTAGAGCTTAAAACTTAAAATTAAAATTAAGATTATAATGATATTAATTTATTTTTTAGAGCCACGGAAATTAACGAGTTCGATCATGTGTGATTTGAAAAAACTGAAATCCAACACGAGTAACGTAGCGTATAGCTTAACCGAACTTAATTGTATCAAATAAAAAGACCATATTATATTTAAAAGAAATCAACATACTTAGGTATTCACTATAGAATTTGCACTGTACCGTAGTGTGGGTGACTAACGAGATGAAAATAGCAATAGAGTGAGACAGACTGAGAATGTACTAAGCAAATGACAGCTGTCATTCGCACTATGCTACAGCTCAAATACTATAATTTAATTAAAAATAATGCAAATTAAAGTGAGATTTAGAAAAGGGAAAAGTTTAATTTGAGGACTTCTTTGTGGACATACATAATAACATACTTGTATGTGACACACATAATATTATATTGATTTTTTTTAATTGCAAATGAGTAAAATTGATTCGTTTTAGGATTCCTTACCAAAATGGTATTTTTTTCCTTATTATAAAGTACCATTGCCAAATGGTTACCTAACCATGTACTACGATCTAGCTTATAAGCTGATTAGTAATATTATTCTAACTTAAACTTCCTACTTATAATTATTTTCTAGGTCACAATTACATAGTGGACTCAAAGTAAAATAGAAAAAAACTGAGGACAGTTATTGGACTGTAACTTAGATCTAAGAAAATAATTATGATGGTAAAAATGGAACCCTTATTTTTTAAGTCGGCTACTGAAACTAAATTCAATACAAATACCGTAGGTGTGCACATTCCGTGGCCTCAATTGTACAGTATGATGAGGTGTCGAGTTGCCTTTGTGCGAACCGTTTGCATTGTAACTTTGTAGTTTCCATTATATATTTTTACACAAAAGACTTCGCGATAAAGTGTATACAGTCTGACACAATACAACGGGCATTTACACTGACGAAAAGTATTTAAACAACTACATAGTTCGGTGCCGACGACTTCTATGTAAAAGAAAGTTTAATTAAATCCCTAGGTAGAAGTTTGGGAAACTTTTTTAACACAATGAGCGAGAAAATTATTTGGCTTTACTTCAAAAGTTACACCCATACACGGTTTTATATGCACCACCGTAATACAACGCGAATTTTCCAACACTATACATAAATTATTATTAAGTACGTTTCTAAAACCGGAATGTATTTAAAATTATGAGCCACAAAGGACAGATGGAGTGACATAGTATATTACAGATGGGTAGAGATACGTTAGACATGTTTGTAGTTTACTTAAAAGTTACATTACAAGCCGACAAAAATGTTTTAAATGGTTCAAACATTTTTGTCGGCTTGTAATGTAACTTTTACACAGGTATTTCTGTTTTAAGAAAAAAAAACCCTAATTATTTACGAATATTTTATATATTTTCATGTCGAGCAAAAAGTTAAGTGGGGAAAATGAAATTAATACAGGTACTCACGTCACTTAAATGCTTTGAAATCTGAGTAGAGGAAATTAATAAACATCAAAAAGTCTCAAGCAAAAAAAAAACCTTATGAATTATAGATAAGTACTTGTAACCGTGACGTACCTATTTTCTGCTACTGATCAAAGACATCGAAAATCAATCAGAGATATCGAAAGATGTCTCTAACGAATTTTAATATAATAATTAATCATCGAAGGAAAAATAAACATAAATTTTCACAAATATCATTAATTGACGTCCGAATAGCGCAGCGGTAGGGGTCCTGCAATCTGCGTCGGAGGTCGTGGCTTTGATTTCCACAACTTGAAAATATACTATTCATTTAGGTATACTAAATTTTATGTATATTTATCAGTTATCTGGTATCGATAACACAAACTATCTCTTACTTTAAGCTGTGCTTTAAGGCTAGATAGCGGCGTACGTTGTGGGGTCAGGGTTCGAAGCCCATATTCGCACAGTTCTACAGATTTTTTTCCTTTTGGAGTTATTTGGTTTTCTGACTACATATCAATTTCAAGTACAGAAAAATATCGTTGTTATGTTCTCAAAGGTGTGTGATGCCTGCCAACTCGAATTAGGCGAGTGTTGTGGCCAAAAAGATTTGGGAAAAGCCCTGCATTCTGTCGAGCACGAAAAATGCCACATAACAACATTATAATAATTGTAACATAGTTTCAAAAAGTAATATTATGTGCTCGCCATACGTTGAACGAATCAATTTGAAAATCGACGAACCTCTTTATTCCGTGACTGTACTTGATAAATATATTGAACTTAGAACCTATGTCTTATATCTGTTTTTTGAATAGAGAATGTACCTAAAAGTTCTTTCACCCCATTTTCTTACCAATAAAAACATTGAATGTTTCTCTACCGTTTTAAGCCGAAGGATTTTCTCAGGAAACCCGTATGAACGATATATTATTATCTACCAAACTTGTTTAGGTTTACTCTTCATACAATTTAAAAGTTGAGTGTGTGCCGACTCGATTTAATCTTTCGAGGAAATTAAACTTTCTTACATTTAAACATGTACCTACTTAGGTATTTAATTTACATTTTACTTGAGATATTTTTAAACGCCCGTTTACAGAAATAGACAACGTCGTTTTTCGGTATTCACAAAAAAATAAATACCATAAAGCTAGAATGAGCGGAAAAGCTGACAATTCTTACAAAAAGCCTTTCTAGAATGGTGCCAAAGCCAGGTATGAGTAATTTATAGTTTAAAAAGTCAACAATGGTGCCAATTGTCTAAACTAAACTAAAATGCCGCATATAAAATAGTGCTATCCTTTGCAAAATGCTCCCCATTAGGAAAAGAATAACATTATTTTTAGACGCGTCAAATTAGTTTAGTTTAGAGATTTGACGACCTCCCTGGCGCAGTGGCGGCGCGCTCGGATTCGAGTGGAAGGTCACAGGTTTGAATCCCGCCACGAGCCACTTTGGAATTTTATAATTTCTAAATTCGCTCAGGTCTGGTCTGGTGGGAGAGAGTGGCGAGTGCTTCTGCGGACTGGCGGAGGAGAACCTCCACCATGTCTTGTGGGAGTGCTCCTTATACGAGGACCTCCGGTGCTTGCTGCTGGACGGGATCGTTCGCGAAGTTTCTGGCCCAGTTTATTATCAGGATCTCGTGGGTTCGGCGGCCAACTTCGGAAAGCTACGGGAGTTCGCGCACGCGTGGCATAAGAGGCGAAGCGGCTTGGAGTGACACTGAGAATTTATGCTGCGGACAGCGACGGCGCGGCGAGTCCGTTATTTGTTTCGTCCTGCCCCAGAATGGGGAGAGTGAGCACATAGGGACAAGGAGCGAGAGCAAACAACTTGTAGGGAGTCAAGAAGGCGCCCCGGGAACACGCAAAGAGCAAGTACCGAACGGGCGCCCTCCCGCGTTTCGGCCCCCATAACCGAGAGGTTGATTGGGCCATGGGTGGTGGAGGGTTATCCCTATGGTCTGGTGGGAGGCTTTGGCCGTGGCTAGTTACCACACTACTAGCAAAGACGCACCACCAAGCGATTTACCGTTCCGGTGCGATGCTTGTAGAAACCGTTGGGGTAAATTTCCTTACCCTTCCAAGTTAGTACGGTAACATCTTAAAGGCTGCATCATCCAGTGAGATCGCAGTCAAGTACTAACTTGTATAGTACAAAAAAAAATTTTGCACAGCAGAATTGGCACCATTGAATTTGGTCATTGATAGCCGTGCTTGGCGAACTTACACTGTGTTATGATACTACTGCCAGGCGATGGGATCGACGTATCCTACGATAGTTTATTATACCAAATTAGTTAGGACACAATACTTCTATGTTTATTTCGTTCATTGACTACATACCATTTTTTCCCTCTTTTCGGACACGGCCCTTGATTCTTGTAGCAAAGGAACTTACAACTTTGATATACCAAGCTACTCTATTACGGGTTGCTAGGCCTCACTTACTTCTGACACTGCACTGACACAAAAAAGTTCAATTCAGTTCACTATAGCGGCTGGCTCCGCCTCCGCTATGCATCTAAAGTTGTGGTCCATTTCTATCGTTAACTTTATCTCTTTCGACGTACTAAGGTTGCCTCGTAATCGGGTGTCGCCTACCTGTAGTTTCTTCGATCACGTGATAAGTGAAGGCCTGCTTCTGAGGACTTATGGCGTATAAGTTCAGGTATGATATTGAGTTTCCAAAATATAACTCGGATAAGTCAGGGGTGCGTGCCTTCAACTAAAACTTAGACAGATTACTCATCCCGGCAAGGTATTTAAATAAGTCGAAATTACTAAATAATGCTTGCAAAGCAGCGTCTGACAGCTAGCTCACACATAAGTACACTTAACAAGTTCATTAACGAAACTTCTCGATGTAGATTGAATTATTAAAGTAGGCCACGAGTTAAGGCAGTACGGGCTTAGAGATGCTGCAATGTTAAACGTTTCAAGAAGTTAGTGCTACAATTTGGATACTTTTGGCAAAGTTCGTGTCGGCGAAATACTTACGAATGAAAAATTTAGGACGAGGTCGGATTTAGGACTTGAAATTAATGACTCTTGAGGCCGGTTTAATGACTCTACATTCTCAAAGGTCACGCATGCTTACAAGGGTATGCTTGCCCGAATTAAGGAGGTATTCTTCACAGCTGTTGCAAGGGAAATCTACATTAATAAATTGAAAAATCCGCCACAAAATATCCGAAAATATATACCAAACGGTCAAAGAAATATGCCATACCTATATCGTACATATTCAAGAGTTTCAGGAATAGGAAATCTAAAATAATTCACTAAAATGGGTGTCAATTACCCAAATCTGTCGAAATGGCAGAAATTTTTCATAAATGGTCACCTTGATATTCAGATAGCGGCGACCACAACAGATCAAAGACAGTTAATGTCCCTCTGAGAGTAAAAGGTCCCTAATTAGGGGATCTTATGTTGAGTTTCTGGTACATAATAATGGACTGTCAAACTTTGGTACTGTGATAGATTACTATACCCATTCTTCAAGCTGATACGATGGTACAACTGACAAAACATGTAGGCCTTTATGCTGTATACCCAGGCAAAATCGAGGGGGCACAGTAGTTATGCAATATAATTAATGGCAATAAAATTATGGCAAAATATTACAAGGAAAAATTCGTCCAAATGTTATAATAGCAATAAGGCCGCCTTTGCATACCATTATTTTATTTTTTTCAGGGTATCTTTTTTTTCTTTGTAATGTTTGGGTGCAATAAAGTGTTTCTTCTTCCTTTTCATAAGGTTTCCATTTTCAATCTAAAAATAGGATCGTATATAAATACTTTATATTAGAATCCGGGAAGATACATTGAATATTAGTGAAGTATAATGATATAATATTAATATAAGCATATTTCTCAGATATAATGATAAGAAAGCTCATATGAAGTTCCAAGAAACACTTTATTACACACATAATATGTCACGGTGACTAGGAATACCATGATTCATTTGAAATTCAGTAAATAATTAATTAAAGTCCCTGCGGAAAATACTGAATTTGTAATACCAAAAAAAAATCTAGTTTGAGCATATTTCTATTTACAGGTTTTACATAGTTTTAACTATTGAGTTTCCCACGCTCTCAGAGTCAGTCACACATATTATTTCCAAAAAAACAATTCGCTTTATTCAATTAATTGACTTGATATTGAAGTATACCTTGGTTTGTCTGCCATTAAGTCTTAATCATGAAAACTTAAGACGTCATGTCCGAATTTACGTAAAAAATGTAGACATATTATTGTTGTTTTGATCGAATTTTTATGCTTTTGTCATATCCTGCGTTAATGAGTTCACTGTTCAAACTCGTATCATGGTTTTGTAGGAAGTTCAGTACTGATGGTAACCCTACTCTAGAAGCCATCAGAAGCAATAACCTCACTTTCTTTACATGACACACACAGGGTTGTGCTTCAATATGAAAAAAACGAACGGCGTTACCGTAATATTATTATAGGAGTTAATTAGTTCTTGAATGCCTATTATTAATGAATTAATTATTCATGTGAAATTTCCACACCACATCACACCCACGTGAAAACTACTGAAGTTATTTGGCTGGATTTAAAAATAAAGATAGCTTGTGTCGTACTCTATTTTATCACGTAGTATAAACGATACAGGATTTCTTCGTGATTCGTAAAAAAATTAATCAAACATATCAAATCAAACCGAAGCTCTAGCCATATGACTTAACGATAGATGGATTTGAAAATCAAAAATGTATGAAAATGCGTGGAAGTTACGTGATCGATTTAGCGATAATATTCGTCCATTTTAGGATTCCCTAATCAAGGGATAAAATACCCAAGTATCTATTATTATAAAACTGGTTGGGTTTTCTGCATAATCATCTCGCTACGTTCGTATGATGCAGAAGCCCGAATCAATATTTATGTTGCTCGATCTTGGTTTCGATAATTTTTATAGATACCTAATGCTACGGAACCCTTTGTGCGACTCGCACACAAAAGGCTTAGTCGTATCTGTTTTATCAAGAACTGTGTGTAATGTGTGTGTATGTATTACTCTTATATCCATCGCGCGAAGACTCTGGACAAGTTTAAGGCTGACGTCAGGAATCATTACCTATCACTATATTGTAATAATCGATAGCGACATTAATTATTTTATTCTCTCTTTTAATTTAATTATTTTTATTATGGTTACGTACTTGTACGTTTATTGTTATATAATATATTATCTATATTATTACTAACCATTTTACTATGTTTAGTCTATGTTATCTATGTAGTTATTAGCATTTAAGTTTATTGTATATAACTTGCACCACCACCCACTTTCGTACTTCCTAATTAATCGGTGTCTGAGGTTGTCTGGAAGAGATCGCTAGTTAGTGATAAGTCCGCCTCATTGTTACCTGTCTTCTTTTTATTTCTACTTTAATTTTTGTTAATTGTTTCTTGGGTGCACAATAAAAGTATATACATACATACATACTTTAATTCCGAGAAAATGCCGGAACATTGAAAATTTGGAAAGAAAATTTTCAGGATCTTAAAACGTCTGACGTAAAAAATTGTACTCTTCCACTCTTATCTCATGGTCCAGTGGGCTCGGCGAGCTACGAGTACCCATTATGACGTAGACACGTAGACGAAAACTCTCGTCATCTGCAGGCGTTTTTGTACACATAACAAGCTATTTCGTAGATAATTGTGATATAAAATATTATTGTATTGTAAGCAGATTTTATTCATAAGCTATTTGAGTAGGTAAATCAAAATTTATCTACTAGGTATATAAAAATAAGTCGGGTTTTCCTTCCTGACGCTATAACTCCAGAACGCACGAACCGATTTCCACATATTTGCATTCGTTGGAAAGGTCTCGGGCTCCGTGAGGTTTATAGCAAAGAAAATTCAGGAAAAATTAAAAAAGAAAATTTCTTCTTTTAATCACCAAACGAAATGTTACATAAAACGAAGCCAACTGGTGGGGAAACGGAGTTCGCCGGGATTGCTAGTCTATTTATATTTCTAGTCTATTTATATTTATGTTGTAATATTCTGCTCATATTCAAATAATTTTGATGAATTCATATTTAGAGTTCCGTACATAAATGGTAATAATGGAAACGTTATCCATCTGTCCGGTCCTGTCACACTCGATTATTTCAGTAACTATTAAATCTATCGACATTTTTGGAATAGTTGTAGGTACATAATAATAACTCTTCAAATCTTCAAAACATCTTCAAAGACTTAAGGACGATAGATGGACAAAAATAACAACTAACTGGTACCCACTGGGAAGGAAGAGAAAAAAAGGACGACCATTCAAAAGATGGGACGATCCCATAGTCAAAGTAGCAGGGAGAGTGTGGACAAGGTTGGCTAGAGATCGAGCAAATTGGAAAGTCTTGGAGGAGGCTTTTACCGCTTAGCGGTCCTTACATAGAATAATAGTCTTAATAATTGTAACATATTACGCAGCACTGAGGCAACAGTAGTGGTGGTATATATGTTTCATATGTGGTATGATAAAATTGTATGACAAATGTTACAAATGTTGACAAATGTGGATCAGATTTAGACATAGATAGTATGATTTTGTAAACAGATGCGTACAAATGGAAGCAAAGAGATGTAAGGATTAATAAATTGGTAAATGTTTATTAAATCAACTTGTGTTTAGTGAACTGTCATTAACGTTCCATCATACATTTGCCATAACTACTTAAACAGTACAACATTACCTATACTGTTTGCTAAAACTAAACATATAAGTATTAACTTTGTGCATGTTAGTTACTTAGTACTTAAGCACCTAAATTAGAAATGTTTTGCGGATTGTTTATTACTAAAACAAAAATGTAAAAGCGAAATGTAACTGTAAGGAAACAATAAAAGGTATTTTATTTATTTTTTATTTATTAATAATAACTCAATGTTATTGCAATAAAAATATTTTTTTTTATTGAAAAGGTTTTGGATCGGGAGTATGTATTTTAGGGTTGATTTTTCAATCGCCAGATAAACTATCATCTGAGAAATAAATTTGAAACATATGCCATACAAAATTTGTCAAAACGTCATATTATTCATTCCTCAGTTAACATTCACTTACTTTCTAAGGACCCCGGGTGTAATACAAAATTCACGAAAAAAGTGTCCCGAGAAAACCTACATATAAACGAGGGTATGTGTATTTTTTATAAACAAACTAAAACATTGTAGTTTATGTCTTAAACGATTATTATACAGCCTAATTTTACTTGCTACTAGCTAAAGTGCGATTGTCTCCCTTTTCGCGTTTTATCTCCCTTTCAGTTCGGACACTTTTTAGAGCTGACCCGTCATCCTTAGTATTTTATATCTATGCCAGTTAACGATTATCTGGCGATTGAAAAATCAACCCTTCCTTTAACCTTTTAACTGATAATACAGAAAACAAAAGACAAGTTATCCCTTGCCTCCCCTTGCTCTGTGATAAGTATAATAACCACAGAGCAAGGAATGACTTTTATATATCTATACTAAGTCGGGTATCATATTGTGAATTTAGACGTATTTGTGCTAGAACCTAACCCGACACAATTCTCATTTACCAGCGTTTTAAAAACGTACATAGCGGTGCAATTTGTGAAAGATGTTATAATAATTTATAGTTCAAAAGATACAATTTAAAACGGCAGCGGTTGCGAGCTCGGATATAAATCATATTAAAACGTGTGGTCGCGCGCCGGCTAAACGCGACTGCAGTGCGCTTTAATTTTTATACAGACTTGTAAACTACAGAACTGTGTTATTTGTGTAAAGTATTTTGTTCCTCGGAAAGCGGTATTTCAAACTCAATACACGATGAATGAGAATAATATATTTTTGCCCTGTGTAACATTGACAACAATTTGACGACCTCCCTGGTGCAGTGGCGGCGTGCTCGGATTCGAGTGGGCGGTTGCGGGTTCGATTCACGCCACGGGCCACTTTGGATTTTATAATTTCTAAATTGGCTCAGGTTTGGTCAAGTGGGAGGCTTTGGCCGTGGCTAGTTACCCTACCAGCAAAGACGCACCTCCAAGCGATTTAGCGTTCCGGTGCGATGCTTGTAGAAACCGTTGGGGTAAATTTATTTACCCTTTCAAGTTACAAGTTAGTACGATAACATCATAGGCTGCATCATCACTTACCATCAGGTGAGATCGCAGTCAAGTACTAACTTGTAGATAGTAAAAAAGGGACATACACGATTTTTCATCACCTACCTACCTATGACAAAAGAACTACGAGCACCTACCTTCTCAAAATTACTACTGTTTGTTAATACCAAAAAAAGTACAACAGATGCAGAGTTGATTTTATCTTTCCCGTAAAATATACTTTATCATTATTACTTCAGAGTTTTCAATTGCCAATTAGTCACAATTATTTCAGATTTTTTGATTGGTAAGTATACTTTGAGGGATTCAGGCGGTATTTTTTTTAGACATTTTGCTCAATAAATCAAAAAAATAAACAAAAATTATTTAAATTTTTTTTTATTATTGCAATGATGTCGGGTCATTATTATGTACAACTATTCCAAATTTAATGTTGATCTTTAATAGTACCTGAAATAAAGGGTCATGACAGACAGACAGAACGACAGACGGACAACAAAGAGATTTCATAAGGGTTCCTTGTTTTTCTTTTGAGGTACGGAACCCTAAAAAAGATGACACGAGCGCGGACCAAACAGAACAGAGAAAGTGCAAATTCCCATATGAGTAAAATTGAATTTGGCTCACGCTTTCTATAGCCTATACTTATTGGCAATTTTTCAGTACACGAGCGACGCATGACAATGCGAACCCAGACTTCCCTGTTTCACTGTCACCGATACAAATGGCTTTTCCTGTTTCCTGCACATTTTTCATGCTCGCTAAACTGTAGGAAAATGTAAGGCCAATGTTATAGAAGTGACATGTATTTATTATCTCACAAGACACGACCACAAAGTAGCTTTTCAACGGAGTGGAAAAAGACGAGACAGTCTCATGACAAGATCAAAAGTCTTACTCGACAATCGATAACAAAAAGTGTTTACTTAAATTCTTGTAAAATTTAATCAAAGCTAACCAAACAGCTGTAAACGATTCAATTTTGGAAATCCAGCTAAATAAAATCTTTCTTATTACAAAATGGGACAGAAGCACCAGTTTATTTGACTTCGTACGATTTTTTCAAATATATCTTTTGCGTGAAGTTCGGGTTTTTATCAATCTCGTCGAAATAGGATTATCATTTGGTATCATAGACATTACCAAGATAAAAAGTGGCCTATATATTCTAGGGTCTAGGATTCCAGTTATATAGATTAAACTGGAATCCTAGACTTTTTCAGTCAAATCGAATTTATAATAGTAGAACAGTTCTCCATAATCATTTCAAAGGTGTTTGATGTGACCGCGCAGTTAGCTTGGGGTTTATGCATAAAATACATAGATTTATAATAGGTCGTCGCTCGCGCTCCGACTACATAGAGCCCTAGGTAACAACAACAGTTCCGTGAGTCGGCAAATTTTTATTGTTGTTTGAGTGTATTAATTTGAAATTTGTATGGTACGCGGATGCTAGTGTGCATGAAAAGTTGTGTAGCAACGGCTCGGGTATGTCAACTTAGACAGAGTATATATTGCAGCACTTTAGAAGTCGCGCACGGCCTCTTGGACCTCTATGATAAAATCCTTTTTTAAAGTTAAAGCATGGAAAGACTTTAGACATTGTGTTTAAAATTTTTGCATGTATTTGTTGGTTTTAATAAATTAAAAAAGGTCTCTACACTATCATTCATATCTAGTCATTATTCAGTCACTTTCATTTAATTTCATTAATTTAATTCATTGCATTCGTTCCATTTTATTTTGCCATCGTAGTAAGAAAACAGTTTCGGAATTTCTCTTGAATGTCTCCTGAAGATAATTGAAGTAAACATATCTATTACCCAACCTCCCTACACTTGTTGAAAACCCACACACGTACTATTGCTTCATGCCCACCGATAAGAAACATCAGGGCATCCGAACATTTTAAGTATACCTACTTTTTTCGTACAAGCAAACTGTAGCGCCTCTCAAATCTGGCAAAAATGTATAGGCAGCTGCTGAGCGAACTACAGCGTGGCCTTACTGTTGGTGGCAAATCAAGCATTTTTGGCACCGATAAACTGGTGTCATAATTATATTCGCGCCATCCTCTCTGTATCCGAACGATTTATACGTAAACCTTTTTCGTAGAAGCACCCAATATACGTAAACCTTTTTCGTAGAAGCACCTCATATACGTAAACCTTTTTCGTAGAAGCACCCTATATACGTAAACCTTTTTCGTAGAAGCACCCTATATACGTAAACCTTTTTCGTAGAAGCACCTTGTGTAAATCTTTTTCGTAGAACCTTTTTAGTAGTAGCGCCATCTGACAAAATTCTATAGGTGGCTGCTGAGCGAACTACAGCGTGACGTTACTGCTAGTGTCAAAACAAACATTTTTGACACCGATAAACTCGCGACATTTTTTCGCGCCGTCAGCCCTGTCCAGAGTATATGTCTATTTTCACACCTAAACCTCTATCCTCTATTTTTGTCAGCGCTCGCCCGGCGTCTCAGCAAACGCAAGAACTGAAACAGCTTTCCGCAAAATTTAATTAAAAACTCCACGGGAACACCGCAGGAGCGCGTTATTTTTCTAACTACTTTACTTAAATGGCGAGGCGACTCGTTTTATTCGATAAAAACTGAATTCTTAATTCTTTAAGAGTTTTAAAAAATTTGAGTCAAAGAGTCGAATTAAATGCGGTATACTTTTTTTTTTGCAGGAAACAGACTGTTGAATAATTTATTAGAGAAGAAAAGCGCATTAATTCATGGTGCAAAACAGCTTTAGGTAGGTACGTTTAGGTAGAGTCTGATGGTTCGTAGGTGCTTGTAAGTTAGGCTTGCGTAAAGGAATAAACATTTAGATTTGTTTATTTTACATCATGAAGAATAAATGAAAATTCATAAAATCTGCGTTGTAACAGAACTCCTCTGAAATGGCTTGACCGATTATAAACTTTTTTTTTGTGTAGGTATACAGTAGGTCTAAAACATACATTTTTTAGAAGAACGGGCAAGAAACTCGGCACTTGTTTTGTGTCAAATATAATTGTTTACCTACAATTTTATTTTAAATACTACTTCGGATTATATTAGCACCTTGTGAGCAGACGGAATTTACACTTTCTTCCAACGGTCTTTGTCATGTTCCACGGGTGTTTGTCTGCCGGCCTGACTCTTATGTCTTTCGAAATTAAGGTCAGACCGCCATATTTAACTATAACGTTTCGGTTAACGTCAAGTCAAGCAACCGAGTCTAAGTGAGAAATAATTTATATAGCAAAACAACGTTTACCGGATCAGCTGGGCTAGACAAAGTAACAGTCGTTAAGCATTCACGACAGTAGATAAAAATTTATGGACAAACCACGTGACGAATGAAACTCCTAACCTTATACCAGGCACAGGTTCGCTCATGCATGGAGTACTGTAGCCACTTGTGGGATGGCTCTGCCAAGTACCAGCTTGATGCTTTGGATTCGGTAGATCGCCGTGCTAGAAGACTCATCGGCAACCCGACATTGGTCCACAAAAAACTCCAAAGCCTTGAACATCGTCGTAAGGTTGCCTGTCTGTCGGTATTCTATAGAATATATTTCGGAGAGTGTGCTCAGGAACTTTTTAATTTGGTTCCCCCGTCACCTTTCTACCATAGAACGGCAAGGCATCGTAAAGGCTTCCATCCATACATAGTTGACGTACCAATGACGCGTACGAAGCGGTTTGATTCCTCGTTCCTGATACGCACTGCAAAGGCCTGGAATACCCTCCCAGGCAGTGTCTTTCCTGCCACTTACAACCCGGGTGCCTTCAAATCAAGAGTGAATAGGCATCTTCTAGGCAAGCGCGTTCCACCTTAGACTGTATCATCACTTTCCATCAGGTGTGATCACAGTCAAGCGCTAGCCTATATAGTATTAAAAAAAAAAACAAATGAAAGCAGAATCTACTTTAAGCTTAGCGTTGTTCACTGTCGGCTGTCAATTGCGTTGTTCATGCGAAGTACGCTAAAGCTATCTACAACGTCTGCGAGAACGCCAGGGAGCGTTCAAATTGTCGTACTCGATTTTCAAAAAAAGCGTGTTTTCCTCTATACGGTCACGTGGTTACAGTCACTTGTTTTGTCCATAAGTTTTTATCTACTGTCGTGAACGTTAAACGACTGTTACTTTGTCTAGCCCCGCAGATATTTATTTTGATAAAATTGTTGCTGTGTTATTCAAAGCGGAAACATCACTTGCCGTACGATGCACATGCAATATAAACTACACAAGCAGCAAATTAGCATTAATGAACTTAAGATAGCAGTCACGACCCGCGAGCGATACGGAAGCGTTATGAACCGACTCAAATTACTGATATTACAGCTAAAAGCGTTCGTGAGGCGCCTAATTTGAGGACGCGAGGCATAGGTGAATAGCGGTTTATAATATTGCCAGATTTTGCCGACGGCTTCGTATTTTTACAGGTTTTTTATATCCGGACATTACACACATTTAAATCTAGCCCCGAAGTAAGCGATAGCTTGTGTTATGGCTACTAGATAACTGATAAATATACATACATACTGATATACATAAATATAATTCTGTACTGTGTTCTCTTTCATCCCGCTGCACCACCTTACTTGAAAGAAAAATTCAATTTCGTAGGGCAATCTGGAGGTCTGCTCCGTTCTTCGAGGAAACTTATTTTGATGATGCCTGCCCATAAGTCTTCCTTCTTTAATAAGTCCTATACGGTTCGGGCTATAAAACTATGGAATGCCCTACCACTTGATATCAGAGAGGCCCGGGCTATAGGAAAGTTTAAAAGACTAGTTAAAGACCACTTTTTATCTCAGTTGCCTGGGTGCTGATGAATAATTAATTACTGTCACCTATGTATATGTTATTTAAAGATTTATTACATCTTCTCTGTTTTTTGTTTTTGAGGATTATTTTTATTGTTTATGTATTATTTATATATTATTATTTATATTTATTATGAATATTATAGATATGTGTACAAGTATATTTAATATTTTTGTTGTAGTTTTATCGTTGTTATATTTAGTATAAGTTATTTATTTTAAGTAGTTTATTATATTTATTTATTCTGGCACCACCTACCTCGTATCCAATGTAAAATATTCCTTCACGCCATTGGTTGCCTGGAAGAAATCGCTATGTAGCGATAAGGCCGCCAAGTTGTACTCCTAAGTTTGTGTTTTCATTATTTCTTCTTTTGTTATATTTTTATTCTGTGGTGTACAATAAAGTATTTATCTATCTATCTATAATATATTGAAAAACAACCAGACACAGGAAAACATTCATGCTCATCACACAAACCTTTACCAGTTGTGGGAATCGAACCCACAACCTTCAACACCGATGGCAGGTTCGCTATACCGTTAGCGATAACTGAACTGAATCTTGTAGGAACTGAACTACGACCGCCATTCGGTCGTAGCTCAGTTCCTACAAAATTTTTCTAACCAAATAGCGAAATGGATGATGTTTTTAACCTATGTCATCAATATTTCCGCTGTTGCAATACAAGAAGTACTAACACAGACAAAAATACTTATGTAAGAAGAATAGTGAAAAGATTGATTGGTTTGTCGCCGAGACTTTTAAACACACATCGATAAAAATGGTAGCTTTGTTTTTTTGGTTCAAGCAAGAAAAATACACAAAATAATTTACAGGAAATCAAACTCATATAGGTAGGTAAGGTATAACCTTTCTTATGATCCGCTTCCTCACATAACTTAAACCACATATATAGGAAACCTCCCGGGCTCAGGAGCGACGTTAAAGCCTTTAGCGAGCGCCAACGCGGGCCTAGTTTAAAAACTTTAATAGCCGTATTAGTTTGCGAAAGGTGAACTATTTTTATTTTATGTTTCACACATGTCGTTAGTACTTGACTGCAATCTCACCAGAGGGGTTATAGTTAAAACAGCTGTTAAAAAACTAGGAATCCTCAACAAGGTTAAGCGGTACTTCACGCCCGAACAGCTTCTGACGCTATATGAGGCCCAGGTGCGTTCCGGCATGGAGTACTGTAGTCACCTTTGGGATGGTTCTGCCAAGAATAATTGGCAAGGAATCGCTAACGCGGGCAAAACTGCTCAGCTTACAACATCGACGCAACGTTGCCTGTTTAGTGGTTTTTTACAGGATATACTTTGGTGAGTGTGCTCAGGAACTACATAACCTTGTACCTTGTACCTTGTAGGTGAAGGAGCACCTTTCTACCATAGGGCTGAAAGACGCCGAGAGCGGTGGCATCCTTATGTGGTTGACGTCCAACAAGCTCGCACGAAACGTTTTTCCTCCACTTATCTGATACGAACCGCTAAGGTGTGGAACGCCCTTCCAGCCTCCGTGTTTCCAGCTAAGTACAATCTAGGTGCCTTCAAGAGAAGAGTGAATAGGCATTTTCAAGGCATCTCTCAAGGCGCTCCATCCTAGACCTCATCATTGCTTTCCATCAGGCATGATTGTCGTCAAGCGCAAGCCTATCTTCAATAAAAAAAAGTACAGGTTTTTAACGAAAATAACGAATCGAATTCGCCAAGACATTTACAGCCAGCGCTATCTATTGACAGCCGCATGTCAGCTACTGTTAAAACCTGTACTAATCCCTCAGATGGCAAGTGACGATGCATCGAAGATGTTATGGCACTAACTTAGAAGGAGTAAGTAACACCAATTGGTTGCACTGGAATGATCAATTGCTTTGCGGTGTTTTGCTGGTATAGGATAGTAGGGCCTTTTATTGTGTAGACAAGGAATAAGAAAGTATCTCATAAGCAAAACAGGACCTCTAACCAGTCATTTAGCGATACGCTCAAAAGACAGAAATGGAACGAAATTCAAAAATGTTTGAAATTGATCGCTAAATTGGTTATGTGACATTGACTTGAGTAATCATTCTTATACATTTCTTAATTTTTTCTCGAAAGCGATGCAAAAGCAATTTTGAAAAACGCATGGATGGGATATTAGTATATGGCTTTAGCTGGGGTGGGTCAGCTAGTTATGAATTAAGCTCATAAAAAGCATGCTGTTACACCATGCTCAAAGTGATTTGCTTACCAAAAAGCACGACCATTACTAGCAGACGTTCGTCCATTTCGAAATAAGCATACTTTCTTGTTACTACATAGCCTTAATCATAAACGATGGAAACCACTCAATTCTTTAAAATACAATAATTGGTATTGATCTGTATATACTTTAGATTAATCAAAATTTAGGACAATCTTGAAACCTTCTCTAAGATTTGTTTTGATTGTTTTGGCATTCAAGCTGCTATTTACTTTAGTAATGTAGTTTGCCTGCTAGGCCGAGTCTTGCAAATTGAATTTGGCCCATTTCCATTTGTAGCCGTGTTCCCATGTCCCCGGGAACTCTTGCTTCTATCTGGATGTTCCAAAATAAGTATTTATTTAACTCCCCCTGACCAATAGCATCACAGTATTAGGCACAGACCTTCTTTTTTTGAAAGCGCTTAGTCACTGCTGAGAACTTAAGGGTTTTCTGAGAATGACGAATAAAATGATTTATATCAACTCTTGATTTTTTGCTATCGTGTTCAAGTCTGAGCGTCATCGTTGGTACGGTTGATACTATAGTCTCTCCATTTTATCAATAGTTTTTTGACTCATGATACAAATAGCGAGGGACTATAGAGAGACCACTGATTGTTTGTCACTCTGCCTCTTACTGGTTCTGTCAAAAAACTAGTAATACAATGGAAAAACTATAGTATATTTTGGTTGGATACGTATGAAATCTGTTATTATTTTATAACAGTGCTCATTTTCGTCTTAGTTATGTTTTTCTAAGACATAAACTAAACATGCGAAGTAAGAGAAATTCCGCCGGAAGGCAATAAAAATAAACAATGAGGTGGGTAGTGCGAAACAATAAGAACATATTACCCCATTCGCGGGCCACATGCGCCGTTCCAATCTCGACATGTTTTCTGAATTGCAAAATTTTCTTACCCGGGTGCCAGATCGGCGCGACGCGTTTTGCGTCTGGGATAAACGTGAACAATCATGGAAAAATAATAGCTAGAGATAAAATGTTGGCGCAGCCGGCATGGATTGACAAGGCAGGTACCATAGATTTATAATAGATCGTCACTCGCGCTCCGACTAGATAGAGACCTACCTAAACAACGACAGTTCCGTGAGTGCGGCAACTTTTTCTTGTAGTGTGAGTGTGTCAATTTGAAATTTGTATCGCATGCGAACATCGATATACCTGGTATATCGATGCATGCGAATGCTAGTGTGCGTGAAAAATTGTGTAGCGACGGCTCGGGTTTGCCAATTTGAGCAAAGTATTTTTTGCCGCACTTTTGAAGTCGAGGGCTCCCTCATGGACCTCTATGGCAGGTCCTTTAATAACCTGATTTATTTATTCAAAGAAAAAGTTCCTAGTCTTTTGTCCATTTTTTTTTTGGTGCACAATTGCTTTCCGAACGTGACGGTTGTATTCTAACATGTCTTAAATGTGCTTATTTAACATTTTTATTCTCTTTAATTTTGATCACACAGACGAGGATAGTACTATAGTAGGTTTATTATTTCGCTGCAGACTCGGTCATAAACCATTCGAGTGTTTCGCGTTTGTTGTTCTTTGTTAATGCACAACTCAACAAAGAACATCAAAAGCGAAACACTCGAATGGTTTATGACCGAGTCTGCAGCGAGATAATAACACTACTATAGGTATGTGTTTACGTGGCAACTTAAAAATTGATTTTTTCATTATTTTCCACTTCAACATGGCATTAGTCTTCACGCCTTCCGCTTCGTAACTTGACTTCGTTTTCCGCTGACGCCCTAGCGTGGCTTGCGCCTAAGGAGGCAGTAAAAGAAAAATAATCTTAGACTTTGAAAAGGGGAAAAGTAGGGAAACGAGGGGAAAGTGGGGAAAATTAGCTGTGTGGAGTTTCCTTTCAACTTGTAGCCTTTTATGAGGTGCTTTAGAAATGCACAAAGCGGCCGTTAGTGTGTTTAGCGTTATATCGTTGTTTCTCCTTTGGATTAATTAGTAAGGCCTTTCACGATTTTAGGCGATTGTAGCTAAGGAAAAGCAAAAGGAGTGGTTTTAGTTCATATAAGAATGAGTTACATAATGCGTGTTTGCAGACTCTTTAACGAATGGTATGTGTAAGTAGTTAGGTTAGGTTAATATCTGTGGTTAATATACATACAAAATATGTTAGTAAAATGATTCTTTAACAGGGGTTAACAGTATAACGTTTAAATAGTTATTTGGTTTTTTTAGGTGGTACGAGTATGTAGGCTTAGTCGATTTTTCAGATTTTTTTTGTGTATATTCGGTAGTTCCTGAGAACAGGACGTAAACTATTTTTCATACCCCTAAATGAGAAATTATTTACACCAATTCAAAAATTATGTTTACCGGTAGATACTTAAGTGTAATAATTATTTATTAATGTATTTTTGTAGGATGTGAATCCACGGAAGAACAGCCAACCAACGCTTTCTCCCAGAATGGAATCCATTTTGGAATTACACAACTCATTTTTCTATCTTATGTAAACGCATTAATGTGCTGTGGTTCCAAATATAAACGCTATATCTTTCTTTATTATTGAATCAGTTTAGTAGTTGCAGTTCAAAGAAGTGACAAACATTCACTAATGACTATATGCATGCATACGCTTGCGAACGTTAACGTACATAGGTATCCAAAACTCCCAAAAACAAACTACATCAGCGCCTTCGAGAAAAGCAAGTCAGCGTGAAAAACTTTCGAGTGCCACCACTCAAGTCTTTCAATTAAGAGTTTCCGAAAACTCTTAGCTGTGATCTGAATAAGCAGAACAAGTTATACTGATACATGAAGATTTCAACTAGAGCGTTCCTCGTTCCCGGAAAATGTATGCTGAAGAAGTGATTTAATGAGCACATATTAAGCAGAACTGAAAGTTTTGTGAACTTGTTCCTATTGGAGTCTTCCTTCAATAAGTTCAAAGCTTTTGTTAAACCCAAGCTAGAGATAAAGTCATAGGTAACTAATATTAAAAAAATTGCAATTACACTAATCCTTGACATTTATAGTGCCCTTGTAATATACTATCTGTTGCCAGAGGCTTCGGAGGGATTTGTTTTTCATATCCGGAATTTTATTTTGCATACAAAAATTTACGTTCTTGAAAATGCACATTTCCTGTAATACAGATTTTATTGGGAAGTGCAACTTGTTTATTCGCCTATAACTTTGAAATCCGGAAATTAATAAATAAAATTGTAGGAGTTAATGTGGAGACCGTAGTCTATAAATTAATGTTTGGATTCGACAAGATTATTCATACGTGTACGGTCATTGTCCTTTTAGCCAAATCATAGTGAAAGTTGGGGTATGAAGAATTAACAAACATATACATACAAACATTCGCACTTAATTAATTAATTATTAGTTAGAATCCGGAAATTAATAAATAAAATTGCAAGAGTTAATGTGGAGACCGTAGTCTATAAATTAATGTTTGGATTCGACAAGATTATTCATACGTGTACGGTCATTGTCCTTTTAGCCAAATCATAGTGAAAGTTGGGGTATGAAGAATTAACAAACATATACATACAAACTTTCGCACTTAATTAATTAATTATTAGTTAGTAATCACACTTATAATGTCGCGTCCATGTCGCGTCTCAAATATTCGCCCGTATCATTGTAATATAAATTTCTACTCGTATATATATGTAAGTATCGGAGTAAGATCGGTCACCTACTTGCTCATCGGAGAGCGTCAATAATCTCGCATGCATAATTTTATATTTTAACCCCGTTTCTGAATTAATATTTCAGCAACCTGTAAACATTTTACTGTACCTATGTACCGCTAATTTAGCCAGTAGGTTCAGCTACTGTTAGTTAGATATAAGTATTCAGATATAAATTGTCGCTTGCCTCAAACACCCGTTGCTAACTTGCCATTTTTAAAACTATATTGGTTCCGTACCTCAAAAGAACCCTAATGAGATCACTTTGTATAAGGTCTGTCTATTTATAATTTTTTTTGGCATCATCAATTAATCTCAAAAAACAAAGTTAAGTTTTCGGTTCGGTAAGATTACTTAGTGATTTTTATGTTTTTACTTTCCCTATAGTAGTACGGATTTAATTGGCCGGAACTTTTTTTGCACTAACAATTAACCTCAAAAAACAAAGTTAAGTTTGCGGTTCGGTAAGATTACTTAAATACTTAGTGATTTTTATGGTTTTACTTTCCCTATAGTAGTACGGATTTAATTGGCTGGTTTTATTTTACATTCGTCTACTAAGTTTGTTTTTGATTGCAATCTCTTCTATACTAGTAAGTGACAATGCACCCGAAAATGCAAAATAAATAAAATCCTATCCAAAAAATCCCTATTGGTTTCTACACTCGCCGGAACGCTAAATTGCTTGGCGCCGGGTGCTAACTAGTCTTGGCTAGTGCGACAATCACGGTTAAAGACTTCCACCAGACCAAAATTGGTCCTAGAATTATTTGGACCATCTATGGGTGCAATTAACGCTGCATTGCATTTCACTTATGAATGTACCAAACAATGGAAACGCACTGAAAATAATAGATACACGTAGATATAACTTATTACCGATGTAGATTACAAATAAAAATATGGAACTTGCATTTTTAAATTTCATGAATATTCCTTATTCCGGCGCAGGCAAAGGCATTAAATCTGCACAATATGCTGGTAGGTACAAATAGAGCATTTTTCACAGTAGTTTAGTGTGCCTGTGCTAAACCTTTTTCAAATCGTTTAAGGTTAGTTAGCAGTGTACACCGTTTGATCTATGCGGGTGTGAACTTTTATACGATTATATCTGTAAACAATTCTTCTCCTTAAAAATTACTTGATTTTAGAGAGATTTAAAAATACTCGTAAGCTAATCAGTGGGTTTAAAAAAATCGAAATAAAATTATACACAACACTACATATTTCACAATAGCAACTATAACTTTTCTTATATCGTCTGTAAAGTTGTCTTGTAATTAAATACAAGTTAATTATTAGGGAAATGTTTCTATAAAATATTTTTTGGAGAATCTATGGGAACATAATGGCGAGACGAAATCATTAGCTAAATTTGTTTAAATTTTTATTTATTTATAATTGACACAATGACTCTTAACAAAATTATTTTAGGTTTTCAGTATGAAAAGACTTTCGTAAAATATGCCTTAAAAACATTTTTTTTAAACCAAATTTGATGACTATTATATCCTTTATTTAATCTTCGAAAACGAAGTGCGTTGAAAGGCGAGTTTTAATACAAGCTTCATTTAAAAAAGGATTTCAAAACTAAACGATGCTTCATGTTTCTGAGTATAATACAAAAACCTTACAATGCAGTTCATGCAAATGCAAGACTCCTATATTATTTCACTCAGACCTACCTCCTATTGTATGCAGCACTTTTAATTAAGAACATCAGATGAAGCTTACCACAGTCTTTTTAGATTGGAAAAAGGTTATTCGCGTTACCAGTGTACCAGGAGTTCTTTCTACATATTATGTTCTTATTTTTTTCGTTTTTCTTATCAGTTTCCTTGTCATGGCCCATTTTCGGGCAAAGTATTCTTATCAGATTAAGAGAAGTTTCCTATAGCTAACTTCAATGCCCAAATGCTGATTTGCTACCGGCTTGACACACCACTGATGTTTAAGGCATTTTACTTTGCCACTAATCCAGTCGTATCTCTTCTTCAGGATCTTTCTTTGACTGAACATAGGCTTCTTCATAAGCACGCAATTTCATTCTTTGTTGGCCTACTCTCATCCATGATTTTCCCAAGAGTTTGGCAATATCATTACATCAATATGTTGGCAGCCTATTGACGTTTCTGCGACCGATGCGTGGTGTCCATTCCAGTAGCAAACAGAATTGTAGTTGCAACAAAATTCCCATAATCCCGATTCCAACATATCGACTTAAATAGGTAGCTACCTACCTACAAACTTATGTAGGTTACTTACTTTATAGGACTCAGTATCTGGTCTTAGACGTATAAATTAAAATAAATAGTACTTGCCATTCTCTCCTTCTTTTAATACTATGGTAGGTACTTGGTACTAGGATATAAACCAACGGCTTGCCCGCGCGTAGTTTCCCTAGGGAACCGTGTATTTTCCGGAATAAACAGTAATTTATAGTTATTGTACTGACTTAGCAATTATATGTACGGCATGGCAAGCCAGCATGCAAGCGCTGATTTTGAGTCAGTTGAGTTACAGTGCGACCGCGCTGCATGGTAACTTATTGACTACGGAGTCTACCTATTACAATAGGTAAAGAGTTATTTTGAAGTCGATCATCGTTGAACTGAATACTCCTTGCAAGAAACAGCGACCCCTCTATAGTCTCACTTCCCTAAAAGTAGTCATTATAGTAGTCCTAAAAGTAGTCATAACACATTCCACGAGATTGTTTTGCTTGTGAGAGGAAAGGACAATTTCTTGACGGAGAGATGAAAATGCATAAAAAATGGGGTTCTAAGGGAATGTGGTAAGAAAAATGAATTTCCTGATTATGATAATAGTATTAACTTATTTATTTTATGATAATAGTATGAATTCATTGCTGTTTTGTATTTGAAATTTGAGGTTATATGAGTGCTTCAGAGTTAAACATTTCGCAATGCCGATCCTAAGTTATCTTCCTGTAATTTTCATTGATGTAGTGAGATGAATTATGTATTATTTTTTTCGTCTCGTCTTTGAATGTATCCAGCTCAGCATTCGAAAATACGCCAAAAATATTACTTTGCGCCTTTCCATAACAAATAACAATAATTCATAATTAATATTCATCTATACCATACAAACAAGCTCATATTTCAACGATGGCTTAACGTATGTAGACTCCCTGAGATAAATTGGAGAGACCTGGATTATGAGGCGCGGGATTACACTGTCGGATACGCACTAGCCACCACCGTGACTTTTTTACCCTATTTTCCTATTCTAGAAAGTTACTAGAGCACAAAAATCACAACCCGCTTTATGTCACCACTTAACTTACTCCCCGACACGTTATTATGAGATACTATACTCTATTTCCGGAGCCTAGTTTATATAGCGCTCTCTCTGTCACGTAATCCCATACAAATGACAAAGACAAAAAAAGTCAGTGGGCGTAAACAATTCTGAATGTACGTACACACAGCGCTACTATTCAAATATACGACTACACTGATTGCCTTTGTAAGTTTGTAATATAATAAGTAGGTGAAAAATTGGCCTAGTAGATTTTTGTTTTTATAAATTTAAAAAAAGCTTATAATATCCTATCCTATTAATATTATAAATGTGAAAGTTTGTGTAATGTCTATAACATTATAAAAGTAGGTGTAAAAGTAGGAAAAGGTATCGGGAACGGGTCAGGGAAATCCACATACCCTGGGATTTCTGAAAACCGAATTTCACGAGGGGGAAGCCGCGGGCAAAGGATGGTTAAAAGTCAATTAATGGAAGTCATATATTTAATGAGAAGGAAAAAAAACTAGAGTAATAAAATATTTACACCATTTATTTTCATTATAATTTACGTTAATAATTATCCGACGACGTATCACTTGCTTTCATCTTCCACATTTATTATGAATTTTTCACACGTCACAATGAATGCACCAAGAGTCTAAAGTACGCGTCAGGTCACGGAACAATAACGATAGATAAGGAAAAAATATGAACGCGTCTGCACAGTACGGGTACCACGATCAGACTAAAATATACACGTAGTCTGTACACTGCATTAACGGTTATCGCTAACCAATCACAAACGAGTCGATGGTTTCCCGCTGAACTTGTCTCTGTAAATAGAGTATAGTTGTAGTGGGTTGCGGTAATGAGACACACTTGTCGATTTTAATCTTCTTATTGCGTTTTAATTGCGAATACTTTTGTTACTTAATGAAAAATTTTAAATCGTAACAGCTGATGCCGTGAATTTGAATTATTGAATGTCAATTGTCAAACACAGACTCTAAAGTCTAAAATGGTCCACCACAGATAACACCGAACACAGAGTTGCCACTTCACGCGACGACATGCCGCCGGCCTTGGAATCGCTAGGTTCCAAAGAATAAATTCTGCCTGGTCTTCATCGTCTTACGTCTCTTGAAACAGCGGACATATCTTTGAAAAGGATCGACATACAACGCCCGTTGCTGTGCGGATGTCTGCTACCCGTGATATGCCATCTTTGCCAGGAACGGTGGTGATTATGCGTCCCAGGTGCCATTTGAGTGGAGGCAGATTATCGTCCTTGATGACTACCATCATGCCTTCCTGAAGAGAGTCCTCGCCGCTCATCCATTTGCATCTCGACTGGAGCTCCGAGATGTATTCCTTAGACCATCTCTCCCAGAAATGGTGTCGAATCTGTTCCAACCGTTGGTATCGACTAAGTGTGGTGCCGGAATGGTTTCGCAGATCTTCGTAGACTGGCGCAGTCAAAGGTCGGCCAACCAAGAAATGGCCAGGACTTAATGGCAGGAGATCATGGGGATCAGAGGACAAAGGAGATATTGGTCGGGAATTAAGAATAGATTCAATTTGTGTAAGAACCGTGGTGAGTTCTTCGAAAGTTAGATGTGCGTTTCCGATAACGCGGGTGAGGTGGTGCTTAGTGGATTTAACTCCAGCCTCCCACAGACCACCGAAATGAGGACTGTATGCCGCGATAAATTTAAACCGAATATTTTGGCTTACCGCATAGTCTGAGATGTCGTCTGAACATCTCATCAAAAATTTGCCAAGTTCGTTCATGGCTCCAACGAAATTTTTCCCATTATCTGACCAAATTTCTTGTGGTTTTGCACGACGTGATATGAACCGCTTAAGAGCTAGAAGATATGACTCAGAGGTAAGGTCACCAACAAGCTCCAAGTGTACTGCGCGAGTTATAAAGCACACGAACAAGCAGATGTATGACTTCACAGTTCTAGCGCCTCTACCCTTTCGTGTCAACGTGAGCACAGGTCCCGCATAATCAACTCCACAGTGCAAGAACGGGTAAGTTGGAGTTACTCGTTCTTTAGGTAAGTTGCCCATGATTGGCTGTAACGTGTTGCCTTTCATTCGTTTGCATAAAATGCAATCATGGACAACTTGACGAGCAAGGTTCCGACCGATAGGCCACCACTGCTGTCGCACCTCATATAAAAGCGTTTGAGGAGCCACGTGGAGCAAACGCTTGTGTTCATGACGCAGTAGCAAAACCGTAAACCAATGTTTCGAACTAAGTAGTATTGGATGCATTTTGTCGTACTCAAATTGAGGCGAATTCATGAGACGACCTCCTACACGAATTAAATTATGATTTTTGTCAATAAATAAATTTAATTTTTGCAACGATGAGTTCAAATTCTTTGGTTTATTGTTATTTATTAATTTATATTCTTCGCTATATGACTCCAACTGTGACAATTTGGCTAAGCCCAATTCAGCTTGTCTCAGTTCATCCACAGAGAGAGCACCGGTTCGCCGATTAACTCTATAGTTCCGCGCGTTATGAATAAATCGTCGAACGTATGCGAAGGAGCGTCTCATGCGATTGAACTGTGAAAATCGTTTAAATGGAAACAGTTCAATGTCATCTGTGCAAACAAGTATAGAACTATTTGGTTTCATTTCGGGCAGCTCAGCAGTGTCATCCGATTCTGGTATAACATTTACATAATCGAAATTAGGATCACAGAGAAACTGGGATCCTTCCCACCGTAATGTGGAAATAGCGAAATCGTTTAAAAGAACCCCACGTGAAGCCATATCAGCTGGATTCTCCTTGCCACTCACGTGCCGCCATGGGAGTTCACCTGTTGTATCATGAATCTCCACTACCCGATTTTGAACGAATGTTTTCAATAAATTAGGAGCAGTTCGCAACCACCCTAAACCGATAGTAGAATCTGTCCAAAAGACTATTTTATCGAGTTGACAGTGTAGTGAATCGCGTATTTTTTTATAAAGTCGCGCACCTAAAACCACTCTACTCAATTCTAGCCTAGGTATTGTGAGTGGCTTTATGGATGCGACCTTTTGGTCTGCGCATAATAACCTAATACAGATTGAGTTATCAGTATTAAATTGCGTATTATAATTGAATTCATCGGTAGAATTGTTCCACCCTATCCCTAGCGTTTTACATTTATTGTTTTTAGTTAAGTTTAACTGCTTAATGCCGTTGAAAATGGACCGATCGCATTCAAAATTAAAGATCCATTTTCGCAGAGCCAAACATCCCGATTTCAAGACAGTATAAACCTTTTCGCATAATTCGACAAGTTTGTCCTTGTCGTCTAGTCCCGTTATCATATCGTCTACAAAAAAATCCTCATACTCGTCTATGAAATCGCTGTACATTTTTTTGTAGTCCGGCACGCGTTGTGACCGTTTTTCAAGCGCTTTAAATCTGTTCACGGCTTGAGGATGCGTCTTGCCTAATTCATGCGGTGATAATTTTAGAGGAATTTTTACGAAAAACCTTCCGTCATTATTGCGCGTAGTAGTTTTGACGAAATGATTCTCGCATTTTTTTTCCTCATTTGTGCGCGTATCACATGCCTTAGGTAGTTCCTCAATTTCCCAAAACAGACGTAGTTGGTCATTGACCGATTGAGAAAAGTTGCAATGGACAGGACCCACACTCCGCTTATTAATGTGTATGGGACCTGATATGATCCAACCCAACCGAGTGTTTTGCACGAATGGGCCAGAAGGTAAGCGCATTCTACCTTTTAATATTAACTCCCAAAACTTGTCCGCCCCTATTAGTATGTCTATGGTCCGACTCTCAGTAAAGTGCGGATCAGCTAATTGTAAATTATTAGGAATGTTAAATTGCGCGTTTTGTTTAGGTAAACCAGGGAGATATGAAGTAATATTAGGTAGAACTATACATTGTAAGTGCGTAGTATAAGAGCTGGTGCGTGATTTAATTTCAATTTCACAGGTTAGAGTGGCCTGCGTTACTGAATTTCCAACTCCATGAATTTCTTGAGTGGACTGTATCATTGAGATGTTGAGTTTATCGCATAGTGATTGATTGATCAGGCATCGCTGGCTAGCACTATCTAGAAGAGCCCGGGCTAAGTGGAATTTATTATTTGTATCACGAACTTCAACCAATGCAGTTGATAACAAAACTTGCTGCACACATGGATATTGAGCGCATAGTGTGCCTGTGTGTGCACTTGGTTGCTTGTTAGGTGAGTCAGATACCTCAGATATTGTGCGTGTGGAGAGCATAACCAGAGACTTATTCTCACTATTAGGTACTGACGGAGAAGCTACCACCTTGCTTGAGTCTGCGGCCTTGTCACAGACCAAGGAATTATGCTTTAGGTCACACCGTCTGCAGGTTCCAAACCTGCAATCTGTGGCGGTATGCCCCCCTTGCCGTAAACAGTTTTCGCATAATTTGTTATCCCGGACAAATTTTAACCTAGCATTTAAGTCTAAACCGAGGAATTGGCTACAGGAATATAACGGATGATTTGCTTTGCAAAGTAAGCAAGACCTCTGAGTTACATGTGGCTTGCTCTTGGTACTAGAAACATTGCAGTGTACCTTTGTGTTATGAGTACTTGTATGTTGTTTCTTAGAGTCATTTGGTTTTGTGCTGTTAGCCTGCAATGTATCTAACATATCAGCCCTGTCCTTTAGAAAAGTAAGCAAAACATCAACCTTCAAATAAGGTTTGGAATCTTCTGATTTATTTAAACTTGTATTCCTGGATTGTTCCCAAGCGCGTTCAGTTACTTTATCAAGTTTAGACACAATAATATATATTAATATTGAATCCCAACTGTCTACGGGTTCACCTAACACCTTTAAAGCGCGTAGATTTTTCAAATATGTGTCTATTAAATTTCTTAACAACTCCGGGGACTCCTTAATTAATGCCTGAGTTGTAAATAGTGCTTTGATATGATTATGTATTAACAATCTGTTGTTATTGTATCTATTTAGTAGTAACTCCCATGCTACCGTGTAATTGTCAGCGGAGAACTCAACTGATTCAATAACTAAGGCTGCGCTGCCCTTTAACGAGGATCTGAGGTAGTGAAACTTCTGTATATTACTAAGTTGACTAGATTCGTGCACTAAAGACTGAAACGAGTCTCTAAAGGTTAACCATGATTCTATGGAGCCGTCATAAGTGGGAACTGTGAGAACTGGAAGCTTGACTGAATCGTTATGACAACGCCTAGAACAAGCGGAGACCTCATCCTTCTGAATCATACCTTCAATCCTCGCCACTGTACTATAATAGTTATTCTCAAAGATATCGCGTTGTTGAAATTGTTCCTCTAAATCTTGGTCTAAAATTAGCTCCTCTATTTGAGATTGAAGTTTGTTGAATTCATTATAGAGGCCTTTAGCTCCTTCGATTCGCAATTTTAAATCTGAGTCTGACTGGGCAAAACTTCGTCGGATGTAAAACCGCAAACGTATGTGGTAAGCCTAGTTAATCTGCCTTTGATTATTGCGCGCTTTTTTACTAGATCTTTTAACAACTGATTTACGTTTTCGTCATCCGTTAATGTTATTCTATAAGGCGATTTAGACCTAGTAGATTTAGAATCAGTCAAACTCATTTCGATAGTCGGTTAGAGGCGGAGTGAAAAATGATAAATACCTTAGGGAAAGTAGATGGGAGAAGGATTTTCTGCGTTTTCTTCGTTGCGATCTCGATACCGGCAGCCCTCGCGTAGGTCGCTCGAATTGATCCGGCTTCGTAGGAACAGCTTACGTAGTGGGTTGCGGTAATGAGACACACTTGTCGATTTTAATCTTCTTATTGCGTTTTAATTGCGAATACTTTTGTTACTTAATGAAAAATTTTAAATCGTAACAGCTGATGCCGTGAATTTGAATTATTGAATGTCAATTGTCAAACACAGACTCTAAAGTCTAAAATGGTCCACCACAGATAACACCGAACACAGAGTTGCCACTTCACGCGACGACAATAGTAGAGTTGCAAGTATGGGGCAAGTGGATATGAAATTAAAGTTTCAACCTCAAAATGTTTTGCTTCTTCACAAGATATACGAGTATTGTCCAGATTCTAGTGGTAAGCATAATATTATGTAATATTCTAGTGGTAAGCAGATTCTAGTGGTAAGGCCTGGAATACCCTCCCAGGCAGTGTCTTTCCTGCCACTTACAACCCGGGTGCCTTCAAATCAAGAGTGAATAGGCATCTTCTAGGCAAGCGCGTTCCACCTTAGACTGTATCATCACTTTCCATCAGGTGTGATCACAGTCAAGCGCAGCCTATATAGTATAAAAAAATATATATATAATTTCCTATTGTGCCGTGTTTCTTGCCAGTTCTTCTCAGTCAAACCTGCTTTCCAAACTCTGCGGTCTTTTAATTCAGTGGTAGTTATCTCTAAGTGTAACTCAGCATCACTATAGTATAAATTCACGCACCGAGATGTGGTAGCTATAGTTAACTCCATATTATGAATTATAGAAAAGTCCATACCTGAAAGTCTTTAGAAAACCGAAATTTAGTACTGAGGTACCATGTGATCATAGTATAAAAAAGAACCAATCGAAAAAAACCTAAATAATAATGAAGCCTTTCCCAACCCTTTTAAAACTTAAGGTACATAAAGGCGCGCTATCCTAAGATAACACCACCCTAACTGAAACCTTGTATTAAACTAAATACACGCATTATTGGGTACTACGCTCAATATTATCGTGAACACACGAAAGATCCCATTTTCTGGTACATTTCCCGGGAAAATCTCGGCCCTTTCGATCTTCTTTATACCAAATGATTTCCATTAGGCAGGTAGCAGTGTTACCATAATGGCATATCCCTATGTAGTTATTTAAAAGAAAGAAAACAAGTATATTATTTGGAACTTTAATAGCGCAACATAAAAAATACAAAACATGCAAAAAATAAAATTTGTCAAGTATTGAATGGAAGCAGGCGTTATTTTGCGGAAATCCTTAATTAACAGTACAGATTAATTTGTTTTGCTATAATCCGCTACTTGAAAAGATTCCGTATGGTACAATATGCAGGAACACTGCCCACAATTAACACCTTACACAATTTTCAACACTTTCTTCGACGCACGTTTCGTCCCGACACCTCAGGACAGGGACATCCTCAGGAGATGTTGACTTCACAATTCGAAATCGTAGAGTCTACGAGTCTCTACGATTATAGCAAATAATAAGTAGCGGATTATAGCAAAACAAACATCGTATAATGATGAAGAAACCGAAAAGTTAACTTTTAGAAGACACTTTGTATTGTTGGTTCTTACATAAAGTGCAAATACCTAATATTATGTGTCTGTGGCGAAGATACAATGCACAGTAATCGCTTTTCTTCATACATTCGATTGTCCGGATTTTCGATTATCCGGATTCCGAATGCCTAACGACGAGAATTAGTCCGGTAACTGGAGTTTCTACTATATCTTTCTATACTATTGGAAATTCTGAAAACGTAGAGTTACTAATTTTGGACGCAATAAATTAGGCTTAAATCGTACCTCAACGAACGTGACATCTCCAAACCGAACAAACTTATCTTTAACGAGGTCCGTAGACCGTACCTTGCCTTCAGGGACAAGTCATATTCCGGAAAATATCGCTGCGGGTCTATCGTGAAATAAAGGCATTCAAATTCAATGGAGATGGCTCGCCAGAAATGTTTTGAGTAGGTAATTTATATTCGGATACTGATGTAAGATAGCGTATGGCTTCGACTACAGAATCCGAAGGTATCTACGTAAATAGTATCAAACATAAAATACTGTCCGTAACTTCGACCGCTTGGACCATCCCGAGAAACGTTGTTTTCCTCGTTTAAAAAGTAGCCTTGCCTAAGTCTTTTCAACTAATGCTTATGGCATTTTTTAAGAAAAAATTAAAAAAAGACTTTGGCAAATGACTATGTAGCGGTCTTCGATAGCTGACGATAGATGGCGTAACCCTAGCACACGCTGACGGAGCTTTCGACGAGCGTAAATATATATATAGAAAATAAATAAATATAATATGTATATAGAAGTATATAGAAGTAAATATGTATATAGAAGTTCTGACGTCACACACTTGGATCACAAGCGGTCCCCAGGCATAACACCTGCCTGGAGGGAAATTTTCCTATTGCCTACCACCGGCAAAACTATGTTAGAACTAAACTTATTCGTTGGTCTATACTTTGTGGTATAAGCTTATTCTTTGGTCTGTGGTCTCGTTAAGAGAAATCTTTAATTTCTTTTAAGGTAAATTTTGTATGCGGTAGGTTTTAGTAAGATTTTGAGTAAAATTATATAAATATAGTATTGACCTTTTCAAGAGCCTGTCAGACCTATGTGAAATAAAGATATTTTGAAGTTTCAGTACGATCTGTGGCCATGAAGCTCCTTGCACATGGTCACTAATTTGTAATTGAATAAAATAATATTAAGGCCATGTCTAAAAATTTATTCACAAAGTACTATAGGCACTAAACATGTCTGACCTTAAATCAATAAATATAGCATTAGTGAGAATCCTCCTATTGATTTCGGATATCAATTACTCAGCTTTCGAGTACTCTTGGGACACCTTTCTAAACGGTTAGGTCCAATTTACGATGTTACGCATAATATACATATTAGGCGAATCAGTAGGGAATGGTTAGGTACATAAATCATAGGTTCAGATGTAATTTATTGGAGGATACTTTATAAATTGAAAAGTTAACTTATTTGAAAAAGTTTTACTTTGATTTAAAACCATCAATAACTTTAGAACAATAAAGTATCGTATTATTTACAAATTATTATTTTTGTTATCATTGAAAATTCAACTCTCAATAGTTGAAAGTTGCTTTAAACTTGCTTTGGCTTATAAAAGCAATAGCGTGTAAATGATTCTTGGCGAACTTATTAATAAGATAAGAAAATTGATCACCATCATGTAACAGAAAAATAAATTGTTAACGACTAGCTGACCCAACAAATGTTGTTTTGCCATATTATGAGGACCGAATGGCGTAGCGGTAATTTCTCTAGTACTTTTATCGCATCAAATGGAAATCGCCACAACTGGAAACAGTGTGTATGGGAAAATTAATTGGCGTATTTCTAAATTTTCTAATTTTCCGCGCATATTCCTTAATTTAGAACCATAAGAACCTTCTCCTTAAAAAATAATTACTGAAATCGGTCAAGGGAAATAGAGATTCATCTCTAAATAATATATAAAATTCTCGTGCCAACCTTTGTAACCAAACGTCCAACCTTTGTAGCGAAACGGCTCGACCGATTGTTATGAAATTTTCAGTGTATGTTAGCAAAGTATGAGAGTAGGTCGTTATCTATTTTTTATTTATATCTCTAATGGCAAAACAATGTTTGCCGGGTCAGCTAGATTTTATATTATATTATACAGGATTTATAAGTACCTTTATCAAACAGATAAAAACTCAAAATAAGTCCCTAAAGACAATACGATTTGCAAAGCGACTTAAATAAAATAAAACATCATCATTAAAATAAGTTACGAAACTTCAAAAATACGTTGTCAATATAACACTTGAAGGACTACAAAAGGTTTCATGTAAAAAAATCTAATTAGAAGTTCGTTACTTGAAAATGTTATTCTTCGGAAACAATGGACAATCCAATTAATGTTTTTAATTACAGTTACAGACAAGTTTAATTGGTAATACGTAAAGCTATAAACTTCAGATTTTTGAGACGGCAGCCAGTCTTAAAAGAAACTATTTAACTATGCGAAAATGATTTTACTGCGTAAAAGCACAAATACTTGCACTACTTTTATAAAGACCGACCCGTGAAAGTTGGAATTATGAAAATATTTGTTTCAACTTGTCCATTATTCGTTTCTATGGCAATGTGACTTTACTTCACTACCCGAAAAGTTAGCTAATTATCTTCAAAGAACTTCGAACTCAAACTTTATAACATAAAGAAGTGTTCAAACGACACGTCCTTCAGACGGCAATAGAATTTGTCTAAAAGGAGTTATAGTTAAACTTTTCTTCAACTCATATTATTCGAGTGCGGGGATTTTATCTTGAGTCGTATATTTTATTGTGATCACAATATTATGAGCGCAGCAAGTTTGGAGCGGCAATAAATTAATTAAGTCTTTGCATCTTTTAGCAATGAAAAACTTCTTATCGTTATTATTTGTTTAATGAATGATTTGTTTGATCTTCGTGTATAAAAGTTTTAATTATCAATTTTGCGTGTTATACTACGTTAGTTTTAGAATTCGTGTTATTATTTACATAATATGTTGTAGTTACATGTACTTTAATTAGACCTTGGCGGCATAATTTTTCCTTCTCTTTTGGTCACCCTTATAATTTGATAGGCAAGTTAAATGAAATTCAATCCAAAGTTCTTTTTTTCTTCACAATCGTCTTAGACGTTTACAGGTACTTTTGACGAGTTAATAAATTTTTGTAAAGCAGCTATAGTTTAATGGTGATATAAACTATAAAAAAACTACCTATTTCACTATATTAAACTAAGTTTACAATGGTGTCTGCCACGACGTAAGAATAAGGCCGGGTATTCTGTTTTATTACGAAGGTATACATATTTGTATGTAGATATGTAGTCTTCGATATTACAACATGATAACATGAGATGATCATACTTATTACTCATAACTAATTAAAATTATAAAATTTCAACGGCAGTCAGAATATTTCATTCATTATTAATTAAATTTTCAGGATTTTAAATACACACAGAAGTTAACATGGAAGTCTCGTTAATATTGAATTTTTGTGCACCTCATTAAATATTAGTATTGAAAATGTAATCGCGTATTAAAATAAAAGTCTTTATGAACGTTTCACGTATGTATTCCCATTTCCCCATTAAATCTCCTTTAGCCTGATATAATAGGTAATGGTGGTAAAAGGAATTAGGCAAGTCTGTCGTGCAAAATTTCTAAATTAAACTAATTTGAAGCGTCTAAAAATAGTGCTATATTTTCCATGGGAAGCATTTTGAGAAGGATGGTAATATTCTTAGACATTTTGCGCGGCAGAATTGGCACCAATATATTTTATATTGTTTAATGCGCCTTAATAATACTCCTGCTCTCCCTACTCTCTTCTTCATAGTTTTACTAATTTCATTATTCATTAAGTATTTTAGGGCATAGATAATGGATATGTATTTTAGTATTTGACTTAGTTTTAGACTTAAATATCTGTAAATATGTAATAGAAAAATAGACGTCGTACAAACGTACGGGTACGAGTATGAAGAACAGACGAAAATAAAATCATAAATTACTGAACTTTAAGAAATTCATTCCAAAGAAAGATTCCCATTCTGAGGTGGAGGATTGAATTCCCAGGCACATACTTCTTTTGGAGGAAAGAGCTGATCAGAACTAAATATTACGTGTTTAGGGGTGGCGGAAAACACGTGGGAAACTTATCTCTCTAAACAAGTTTTTTGCCGTTTCTTCTCGATGAAAACCTGCTTTTCGAACTTGGCGATAGAGTTTTGACTTTTTATAAGAGCTCGTAATTTAGGCTTATTTAATTAAGATTTTTCCTATATTTATTGTCTAGAAATAACAATGGTCTTTCCTATTCCCAGGTGTGACAAGCCTACGTGACGTCAAACTGCTGGTGGAGCCGTCTGTGGTGATCAAAGGCGGTACAGCCGCGCTGATCTGCTCCCGAGACATGCAGGGGGCTCCACTGTACTCCGTCAAGTGGTACCGCGGCAACCACGAGTTCTTTCGATACAACCCAACAGAAGTACCTGAAACCAAGGTGTTTGGATTGCCCGGCATTTATGTTGATGTAAGTGTCTTTTTAACGGACTTAATAAATAGTTGAAAATTTGCACAGGAGCAAAAATGAAGTAGAATATAGGACACGTATGTTTACATATCAATGTACCTAATCTATACTAATATTATGAACCTGAAGAGTTTGTTTGTTTGTGTGTTTGAACGCGCTAATATCAGGAACTACTACTGGTCTGAATTGAAAAAATTGTTTTTGTGTTGGATAGTTAATTTACTGAGGAAGGCTTTAGCCTATAAACCATTACGCTATAACATTAGAAATTCGAGTGATGGATACCTACTAGTTAACAAGTAAGATGCTAGGAAATCATTAGGGATTCATTTTGTTTACCAATACAGTTGTTTGTTTCTAAAAATTTCTTTATTAAGAGTATTGATACCTAACTTATTGCTATCAACGTGAATTGTAAAGGTTAATGTATTTATGATGAATTCTATAATTAAAAAATATATTTTTAGTTAACATGGTAATCTATACTTATATACTTATAATAAATCTGTAACAGGTCAAATTCTGTACATTAAAGATATTTAGAAAATTTTTTTCGAGGGCACTCTAAAATCGGTTCTGAACCCAAAACTGTATTTTTTTTCATTTTTGTCTGTCTGTCTGTCTGTCTGTCTTTCTGTATCACGGCCGCGCATCACGCCGAAACTACTGAATGAATTCCAATGAAACTTGGTATGACTTGAGTTCATACTACGAGGAAGGACATAGGATACTTTTTATCCCGAAATTCAGCATGGTTCCCTTAGGAGAGGGGATAAAAGTTAAAATGTATACTGAGTTGTAAATCATTAACGCGTGGTCCGATTTCATTCATTCTTTTTTTGTTAGAAAGGGGATACATTAAAGATTGTTCTGTAAATATTTCAAAGTCATCGGTTTTGTAGTTCAGAAAAAATAGACATAATAACCCTCAGTATTTGTCCAAATAGCTTGAAACACGGAATATGCAGAAAACTTTGAACGTACGGCTCATCTTAAGCTGGCGTACCCTGTTGTGAAAATTAGACCCTTCCAAAGGAATGCCAAATGATCATTATACACAGTACGGACGTCCAAAATAAGTGATGCTGAAGGGTTAATATTCCCCACAAAGCAAACAAAGCTTTTTTTTTTAAAGTTAAAGCTACCAAACGAGCGGGCGGGTCACCTGATGTTAAGCAATCACCGTCGCCCATGGACATGTGCAGCACCAGAGGAGTTGCAAATGCGTTGCTGGCTCTTAAGGAGTTTGTTGATCCGCCTTTTGAATAACCCTATGTTATAGCTTTGAGGGAACACTGCTGCTGGTAGTTGGTTCCATAGTTTGCACGTGCGCGGGAAGAAGGAACTGGCATACCGGGTAGTCGTGGATTGCCAGTTATCTAGGTGGTATGGATGGAACATGTTTCTACGCCTAAGTGTCCGTACAGAGGAAGTGGAAGGAGGAATAACCTCAAACAGCTCCTCACAGCAGTCCCCATTGAACAATCGATAGAACACACATAGGGAGCTTACGTCCCTACGGTGTTATAAAGATTCCAGTTTGTTAGAAAAACTGGGATCGTCAACAAGTCTAACTGCCCGCTTTTGTATCCGGTCAAATGGAAGTAGTTGGTAACGAGGTGCTCCAGCTCAGAGGTGGGAGCAGTACTCCATGTGCGGTTGCACTTGCGCTTTATATAGTTGGAGCCTGTGCTTAGGTGTAAAATAGCGCTTAGCTCTGTTGAGCACTCCGAGTTTTTTGGAGGCTAACTTAGTATATATATATATATATATATTTTATATATAAAAGAAAGTTGTGTTAGTGACACTACTTATAACTCAAGAACGGCTTTACCGATATGGCTGAAAATTGGTAAGGAGGTAGCTTAGAGCCAGGAAACGGCTATAGGATACATTTGATGTCCCTAAAAGCAGAGGAACGATTGCCCTGGCTGATTTAATTTTCCCGTACAAATACCTAAGGTCGTACCGCTGTATGGTGGAATCAAACGAATCGCACATAAAATGAAAGAGCGTAAAAAAATACTCGATCCGAGTCTACGACTTATATGTGGAGAATTAGGATTATCGAGTATTTTCAAAATAAAAATAAAATTAATAAATTGATTTAATGGCGTTGCTAAGTAAACATTTCATTGCTGTCAAATTTTTTCACGTTTTTTTTTTAATAATTATTATACGTCAGGTTTTTCCATAGATTTACTGTAGTGTAAGGTCCGACCTCTTTGGTCTATTTAATTTATTAGCCCAAAGTTTATTTGATATGCAAATAACATAAAATGCGATCAGTCCGACTGTTCAAGAAAGGGTTAACGCTGAAACAGATTAATAAAGTAGAATCTCTCCATCGTCTACAATCGTAAAAAAATGGTCAGAAAAATTGGCTTCAATGCCATATGTTTAGCTTCTCTGATCTTCAGTGCGTCAATTCTTCTGACCATTTTTTTACGATTGTAGACGATGGAGAGATTCTACTTTATTAATTTGTTTCATTGATACTGGGGGCCGTTGAGATAGCTGAAATCATAGGTATATCATATCAAAAAACTCGAAATATTATTATATTGGTCCTTACATATGAAATTGGCGTTTTGTCGTACTAGCCACTTTGATCTCAAATATCTCTTCTTTGGTAAGAAATTCCAATTTCAAATTTATACAGCTATTTACTCATGCTTTTGTGTTTTGAAAATTGTAATTTATTTGTTTTTTTCTCTTTTGGTTTTTTTTTTGCGCCACTCTGTTTACAAAATGGAAAACTTGAAATATCGCGTTATTTACGAGTACGAGTTCCATCGTGGCACCAGTGCTGCAGAAACGGCTCGAAGGATTAATGATGTGTACGGCGAGGGTGTCGCAAAAGAAAACACAGTGCGTTTTTGGTTCCAACGTTTTCGTTCTGGAAATTTCGACCTGCAGAACAAGCCCCGTGGACGGCCGGAGACCAAAGTTGACGATGAAGAATTGAAGGTTATTGTGGAAGCGGATCCATCGCAAACGACGTCCGAGCTAGCTGCAGGCTGCGGTGTTAGTGATAAAACTGTTTTAGTTCACTTGAAGCAAATTGGGAAGGTGAAAAAGCTTGAAAGGTGGGTATCTCACGAATTGAGTGCAGCAAACCGACAAACGCGCGTAGAATGCTGTGTTACATTACTCAACCGGCACAGTAATGAAGGGATTTTAAATCGAATCATTACCTGTGATGAAAAATGGATCCTGTATGATAATCGGAAATGCTCATCGCAATGGTTGAACCCTGGCGAACCAGCCAAATCCTGCCCCAAACGAAAATTGACTAAAAAAAAATTACTTGTGAGCGTTTGGTGGACTAGCGCCGGCGTCGTTCACTACAGCTTTCTTAAATCTGGCCAGACGATTACGGCGGATATCTATTGTCAGCAACTGCAATCCATGATGGAAAAACTAGCTGCTAAACAACCGAGGCTGGTCAATCGTTCTAGGCCACTGCTGCTTCAGGACAACGCTAGACCACACACTGCACAACAGACGGCTACCAAATTAGAGGAGCTTCAATTGGAATGCCTAAGACATCCACCTTACTCCCCGGACCTTGCTCCAACAGATTACCATATTTTTCGAAATTTGGATAACTTCTTACAAGGGAAAAAATTTAACTCCGATGAGGCAGTCCAAAGCGCTTTCAAAGATTTTATTGATTTCCGTCCGAATGGCTTTTTTAGTAAAGGGATCAATGAACTACCTATAAGGTGGCAAAAGTGCATAGATAGCAATGGTACATACTTTGATTAAATATATATATTATATTTTTAAAAAATCGACTTTATGTTCCTCCCATACAAAACGCCAATTTCATATGTAAGGACCTAATATAATTGTCACAATGAATTGGTTCTTCGCAGAAAGCTTAATAAGTGAGACATAATTAATAAGGCATAACAACGTTTGCCGGGTCAGCTAGTCTAAAATAAGTCTGCCTAAGACTGGAAGCAATAGTGTATCGAAATTATTGTGTCAGCTGTAGTTGCTCCCATAGCTCAATTGGCAGAGCACCCAGCCGCGATAGCTGGGGGTACGGGTTCAAGCCCCGTTGGCAGCAATAATTTTCATACATAAATAATGAATAATCTAATGCTGGCTGAATTTGAAGTAACCTGTTCACTTATTCAGGAATTATGATGTTTTGTATTGGGTCAGGTTCCCGCGTAATAAAACATAGCCTTCCTCTCGATATACTCGTAACATTTATTCACCTTCAGCACATTTGTTACATTACTTTTACACAATTTTTATATCCTTCCAATATACCGCTTAATACTAGATTACCCAATTCTTGATATATCCTCGCCTTTTATTTAATCTTACAACAACCACCACCGGCTCCCGAGCCCCCTCCCGAATGGCCCAGCGACAGGTAGGCTGTGATTGGTCGACGCTTCTATCGCTATCATTGGTTGACGTCGTCAACGGAAGTCAAATTAACAAATTATAATCAAGTAAAGGCTTTAACTCTAGATACTTAATGTTGACAAATTAATAAAAATATGAATGTCTTGATTAATTTATACATTTGCAAATAAGAGTGACGGTGATTTAGCAGTCATGTCTAATAAAACCTAACAGCTCGGCCATCCGACCCTAAGCGAGTCCCATCGCTTTTATATAAATTTATTATTAATTACATCATTAATTTGATTAAATTATAATTTCTTTCTAAACAATTACTCCTAACTCATTATCCAACTAAAAACATTTTAACTCACAAGTAATAAATTATCCTCAAAGTAATATTACTTTACACCTACATACAAACATAATAAACGTATAATATAATAAATTGTAACATAATTAATTATTCTCAAAGTAATATTACTTTACACCTACATACATACATCTTATAACAAAATAATTTATAATGTTTTCTAAATATAACGAATAGTTGTTATACATACATTTTATCAATTAAAAAACCAAAGGCGGCACCAAATCCTCTCACTACCCAAAACCAAAACATTCCAGGAAAACAAAATAGTGTCTCTTTTTTTTTTAAGAACCATGGGCACAAGTAATCCGCGTTATTTTTTTTAATTTGGTAGGTGCGACATGCAGCGTCGCGGAAGAATATAGCAGAAAAACGACGTTTTACCTAATTACTCAAAAACTAAGCCAGTTATCAAAAATCTGTTCTAAGCGTTTTTAGGATATTATTATTACCGATACATTAAAACAAAAATTACAATTACATCCATTGTAGTTTCCGATAAAACATAGAAAAACTGAGATTTTGGAGCAACTTTTGGGAGAACTTTCTATCGAGAAAATTTTATCTTATTTTATTTTATATGCTTATTTTATTTTATTTGCTTCTAAGCGATTTTAGATTAAAGACCCAAAATACATGACGTGTAAATTTGAAAGTAATTGTCTTTATAGTTTTTGCATAAAACTTCATTCAAAATCACCTAAATACGGCTTGTAGGCCGTTAATAAGAAGTACGACCTGCCTGCTTGCCCATAATCCCAGAATCCTGATGTTATTAAAAAAAAGTAACAGTTGTAGAAGTTAATTTGGGAGACCGCAGTCCACAAAAATAAAGTTTTGGATTTGATTCAGCCTGATACGGGATCCACACATCCATGATCACTATCCCTCAAATTAATAAGAATATTATAACACTTATTCTGTTAGGTACTAAAGCTATCTTAAAACTATCTTATTCTACATTTAGCTACAAAATTGAGTGAGAATACTCCGCAACTTTAAAACTTAAAAGTCTTTTCCAGTTTCATGTTCACATCACCTTATGCATACCCTTGCCTTCAACATGTTACACCCTCGTCCTGATCAGATTTATCCTTTCCTTTTGTTAGAACCGTTACCTAGAATTTTCCTTAGAGTAGACCCTTGGCCACCACCGGCCAAGGGTTTCCTCAAAATGATTAGACCCTTTACCTAGGGTTTCCCTTTGAGTAGACCCTTTACCTAGGGTTTCCTCAATTCCATTAGACCCTTTACCTAGGGTTTCCCTTTGAGTAGACCCTTTACCTAGGGTTTCCTCAATTCCATTAGACCCTTTACCTCGGGTTTCCTCCCTTTAAGAAGACCCTTTACCTAGGGTTTTTTTTTTCCTTTTGAGTAGACCCTTTACCTAGGGTTTTCCTCAATTTGATTACACCCTTTACCTAGGGTTTCCTTCCATTGCCTGCTTTCCTGAAACTGACAGATACCAGCTTAATACCATAACATTTAGACATCACAACATTTAGTGTCCATTTTGGGATTGATTACCCCCTAACCTATTCCATTTTGTATCGCTTTTAGTTAATATTTCCTTTCCATACGGTACCTAAATCTTAATTACCAAGATGTTTTTACTAAGCGGAAACCAAAAGCTTAACGAATCCAAAACGGAAGCTTTTTTTTTTACAATGCATACTAATTCCCCAAATAAGAACCCTCAAAATTGTTGGACATAACGTTGAACTACTGCATTGTTCTGGGTGCATTACTTTATACTATACTAAACTAAACTGGTCTTAGCACACCTATGACCTACCCCCTTAAGGTTGCAAGCGTATGTCAGTGCATTGAACGCGCCAAAAGTTAATGCCGGCCCGAGGCCGTCAGTTAAATGACAACATAACCTTACACACATAAAGTCTTCCTTGCTCTGTGACCTTACACGATTTTTTTTTTAAATCAATCATCAAGCCACATTGGCCACAAGTAGTTGACCGTTTAAAGGTAAAATGTCGATTAAATATGAAAATAAAATTAATAAATACGATTATTATAATTTAGGAATAAACCGTGTCGAAATTAAGAGATGTTGACGGCTCACCTCAAAATTATTACCTTTAATAAAAACCTTACCCTTCCCGTTACATTAAAACATTTTAAACATTAACCTTTAATTTGGATCACGAAGTTCTATCAGCTATCGTTTAAATGATTCGTAACCATCCAAATGATAATTAATGACAATAATAAAATAATAATTAATAAAAATAAATCAATACTAGTCAACACAATTACTGGCAGTCACCGGTGTTCCCGCTGATATGTAGGTTCCCATAGCCCAATCCTAAATCGTAAGAGCAGACTAACATCACAAACTAAACTTAGATAGTATGGCGTACCTACTTGTCAGGTCAGCCCTTACCCATGCCTGCCCCGCCTGGAGTAATACTTTAATTTTTATTTTGGTTAACTACGACATTTTTAAAAACGAAATGAATTCTTGCTAGATGGATTTATCGTCCCCGTACTAAATTTCATGAAAACAGTATAAGAATTGTTCGTTTAAGGATATCAGATAAACTTCTCCAATTAATACAGTATTTGTACAGCATTAGAAATTTCTTACGATAAGGCCAACTTAAAACCATTGTATAGCATACAATAATAAAGCCCCTTTATCCTGAATCAAGAGATTCGCTAGGAAAAATCTTGCAATACAGTGTGTCTCCTGACATATGCCTCCTCCAGCATTTTCTCTGACTATCTGCCCATTTTACTTGTTGACGTCCTCTATTGCGCTTTTCATCTCTGGGGTGCCAGTGGGATATGGTTGTACACAGTTGTTTCGTTTATTTATATCAGTCATGCCTCTTTCCATGGCTCTCCGGCAGCGTTCAAGCTTATCTTTGTGAAGTTTTCCTCCTTAGCTTGTTAGATTTCATGATCTTCTTCACTGACCAGTATTTCTTCCCGTTTTGTTTTTGTTTGTTTTTGCTGTTTCTATTGATCTCGTCGGTCGATATATACTCCAGAACATTTTGTGAGCACTTTTGTTTTATCCATATTCACGGTTAAGACTACCTTGAACTTTTCTCTAAGGTTTCCCGTTATATCCTGACCTCGCTATTTAAGTAGATGTTCTTCATAATTTAATTCTGATATATATTAAAGATTGTTCCCTGTTATGCCAGACTCTTCCATATTGGTCCGTGGTAATCACTATCAAATGTCTTCTTTTCGTCCCTTTTTTTTTTTTGTAAATAAGGATAATATGCGATGTTTTCCACTATTTAGGTATTTTGTCTATATCCATTATTTTAGTAAATAATATGTTCGTAACCTTTCACATGGGAGTATCTTTGGTTCAGATTTTTCTTCGTGTACTTCTTTCAATTCCTTATGTGCATTCTTAACACCTTTATTTTCAATATGCTTTCCTAGTATTTGCAGTCTTTGAATTCTCCCATCTTTTCCGATATCCTCGCTGATTTGCTTACTCAGTAAGGTTATGTACAGTATGTCCCAAAAACATACTGTTGAGGAGTATTCTCCTCTTCCCCCTGGACCTCGATAGCGAGTTGACGTGCACCAAAGTGCTAGCCTAATTTTATTTTAAATTTTAAATAAAGTATAGACAATTTTAATTAACACAAAATAATAGGACTACAGAAAGTGAACGGAGTTTCCTATAAGAATCAACGCCCATCCTCCGTCTCGCTTATTTATCCCGCGTAGCGTACGCCGCGCACCATTACCGCTACGAATGCTACGAAACAGCTTTTAGCGCTACGTCTGGTCTACAAGTTAGAGAAAATCTCTTACAAATTGCTGAGCGCCTGGTACTTTGCGGAGATGGAGCTCGAATTTCGTTGATATATCAATTTATGACAAGCCACATTATAGTAATAATAATAATAGCTTTTATTCAACAATCTTCCAAACATGAGTAATTCATCTATTTTCTAAATAGTTATAAGTATATATATATATTTTTTTTTACACCGGATTGTGTTGCGTTCCCGCAACGGCCTCCCCAAGCCCTTGCCATACATTTCTGTTGAATGTTGTTCTTCCCCAAGTGATCCCTGCTGATTTTCGAATCTCGTCCTCGCATCTGCGACTCTGCCTACCTTTTCTCCTTTTGTTTTGTCTCGGACACCATTCCATCACATCCTTGGTCCATTTGCCTTTGTTGCTTCTCATCAGATGACTTGCCCACGTCCATTTAAGTTTTCTTATGCAACAAGCCACATCTTTAACTTTAGTTTCATTTCTTAACGACCAAAATAATGACCAACTCTAATGGGAATCCATTAGAGTCAGCAGCGCCCTTTTCTTTCTCCAAATTTTCCGATGACATATTCTCCTTTATTTTGCTTTGCTTTTTCTTTGGCATTAAAGTCAGTCATGAAATTTTATGTGATTGTGTGAATATTTCATAAACTTTAATATTTTCTTAAGTTAAGTTGGGTCCTTCAGTGAAGAGTTTGGTTTCACCCCTTTTTTTTTATATCGTTCAGTCGGGACATACCTATATTTGAATGACCTTGGACGAATAAAATTTCCGGAGGCACTTTAATTTATTCTCCAACTCTTACAAAAAATTCTATATCAGTAGTAAACTGCACCTTAATCCTTTTGTAGCTTACATTTGAATTGCTACGAGATAACTGGTACTACGGATACGGAACGTATGGACTGGACGTGGTCGGAGGATAATGTGCGCACCCGCCGAACGATACACTTGTATCATATTTTGGGCGTAGTACCCTCGCATTGCAATCCAAAGGGCGGGCGACCGGGCGCATTGTCTTCACTTTAATCTCGAAAATTAGAAATTATTATTTGTCCTCATTTACTTCACAATGTCAATAAAGAGATAATATCAGTAACTATGTCGCAATCATACTTGATTCTGTATTTTTAATATTACCCAATACCATTATAATTTGTGACCCTTATGTATTTCGTAATTATAAAATTTAAGAGGCTTATGGCCAAAACAAGTAATAGTTAAAAATATATCGATATCCATTTTAAAAATAAGATGATTTCTTTGCAATACCAGATCCTTATTAACGTCTTTGACAAAAGTAGGTACTTGTCAAGACGAGCCCAAAATTGATGGGGTTATGTCGTTTGACTATCGAGTTCTTTTTTTTTTTTTTTTGCCTAACCGAATTTTTGCCTATATGATTTACTGACTGTTTGTACGCTAAAACAAGCTACATTATTTTTTAAAGCAATGAACAAAAATATCCCATCACATATTGCAATTACTACATTACTGTATTACTGCCCAGATAAATGAATCCGCTGAAGAAAAATACCTTGAATTGATAACCAAATTACAATGAAATCTGATGTAAATAAAGCGAAATCAACATTGTTTTCTTTTTTTCTTTAGGATTGCTGTACGGCATTATTCGACGATTACCGTGAAAATTCTGATTGTTAAACATGTTTTTATTACTCGTTCCTTAAACCGCACCTTGATTACCTTACAGAAATATCTAAAAGCAATTCCTAAAGTTTAAGCCTTCAAACCGTTCAGAATAAAATTACGAAAACGTTATTCAACTTTGTCTTTCTAATGCCAACAAAAATTAATTATCTATTACGGAACAGAGTAAACGAATCTTGAACAAATATACTAACTACTATAATATTTAATACTTAAGAGAATAAAAATCGGGAAAATTTGACTTGTTTTTCAAAACGAGGGTACCATCAACATTTGTTTATATTCTTTGTTTGCCTTTCGAGAAAAATCACTAGAATATTTGACTATAACATATCGAAAAAAAAAACTCAAGCGGATCTTTATTTTGTGACACTACCGTACTTTCACAATCTTAACTGAATGATCAGTATGATGCATCAATGCACTGCCATACTTAGGGATTTTGGTTGTTTTAAACAATTAATGATGAAAAAAAAATATTCTCCCTGACCGCAAGAAAAACAATAATATTGTCTCAATATTCATAGTAAATAGCAGTAAAATTTACTAAATCAAAGTAAAAAAAAAGTTGTCAACATAAGAAAAATAGATCATGCTTAAATTTTCAACGATACGTACGTTTTCTTTTATCCAGTGGGCGTGACAAGAAAATAATATATTTTCTCGATAATCCCGCTTCTGACCTATTGGGTCAGGTTCCCGCGTAATAAAACATAGCCTTCCTCTCGATATACTCGTAACATTTATTCACCTTCAGCACATTTGTTACATTACTTTTACACAATTTTTATATCCTTCCAATATACCGCTTAATACTAGATTACCCAATTCTTGATATATCCTCGCCTTTTATTTAATCTTACAACAACCACCACCGGCTCCCGAGCCCCCTCCCGAATGGCCCAGCGACAGGTAGGCTGTGATTGGTCGACGCTTCTATCGCTATCATTGGTTGACGTCGTCAACGGAAGTCAAATTAACAAATTATAATCAAGTAAAGGCTTTAACTCTAGATACTTAATGTTGACAAATTAATAAAAATATGAATGTCTTGATTAATTTATACATTTGCAAATAAGAGTGACGGTGATTTAGCAGTCATGTCTAATAAAACCTAACATTTGATAATAGACAGACAGACAGACAGACAGACAGACGGATAGCGGAGAACAAATCGATCTAAGTTGACTCTTAGGTCTTATTAACGTTCCGGTGTAATGCTTGTAGCAACTGTTGGGGTAAATTTACTTACCCTTCCAAGTTAGTACGATAACATCTTAGGCTGCATCATCACTTACCAAGGTGGATCGCAGTCAAGTACTAACTTGTATAGAGTAGAAAAAAAATTGGTCTTCCTTCAATCAAATAACTACTGGAATAAAAAGCACAATATTTTTTACAACGTTTAATTTAATTGGTCTGACCGAGATTAGAAAAAGTCGCCCCAACAAAAAATAAAACAGTCCCAAGAAGGAAAGACTCAGCATATTCCAGCGCCAATCAGTTCGATATCGATTCAATCTGCAGCCTTAGACAAAACGCGGCCATATTTTATGTATCCCGGATCTCGAATCGTCAAGAATTTCATTTCAGCAATGTTTCCATACACTTCTTGAATATTGGATAGTTCTGTACGGATTCGCGTCTTTATGTTTTGACTTTATGCATGCGATCAGGTATTGACAGCGCACTGTTGTATAGTACTAGTATTGTAATAAAACTATTTAGATAACCCAGCAAACGTTGTTTTGCCATAAGCGATATAAACATAGGTGACAACCTACTTTCAGATATACCGAACGTACTCAGAAAATTTCATTGCAATCGGTCGAGTCGTTTTGAGGAGTTTGGTAACAAAAATTGGCACAAGAATTTTTGTTAACAAACGGGGCGTTTTCTCACGAACATTATGACACGGAAAATTTTATATACTTGGAAGTAGGATTCGGTCACTGCTGGTTGCTAAACTACGGCTCAGCGTACGGTCAATCGTATTGAAGGTATTGGTGAGATGCTGTGAAGCAATGAATAGGGTTTGATACCCCTATCAAGTATGTTTTTTTCTACTATAGCTTCCACTAAATCGTCACTTAACATCCGGTGAGATTATAGTAGATTTTAGAGCAAAATGTCCTCGTTTTATTGCGTAATTTACAAAATTCGTCATCGTTAGCCAATCAAGATGCAGAATTTGTTGCCAATGATTTTTTAACAAATATTACGTAATATGCACTTATACATATTATGCAAAGTTATGTTGACTAATGAGGGCATATATTTGACGACCGAATGGTGGAATTCTGTATAAAATATATCGTAATTATATGAAACAACTACAGAAGAGGTAAATCGCTAAGTGCTATCGACAATACACCGCTACTATTTATTGGAGCAAAAATTTTCAAGCTGATAAAGCTTGTTAGGGCCTCGGAGAATAGAAATGCAAAAAGTTAGCTATGCAAATTGCAAAGTGGCAAGTACCTACGGCTGGATAAATGTTTTTTTTTTTCAAATACATAATAAATATATATATCAGGAAAGTAAGCGATAGCTTGTGTTATTGGTACTAGATAACTGATAAATATACATACATATTAATATACAGTAATATACATAAATATAATGAAAATACCCAGATACTAGAAAATCATGCTCATCACACAAACATTTTCCAGTAGTGAGAATCGAACACACGACCTCCGACGCAGACGGCAGGATCGAGCTACCGCTACCCCCTTCTGTCGTCATTATTGAGTGTTGAATCCTGATGTTTCCAGATGAACCGTTCGAACGGCACGCAGGTGCTGCTCCGACGTTTGGAGCTGGGGCTGTCTGGGAACTTCAGCTGCGAAGTCACCGCGGACGCGCCATCCTTCGCCACGCAGATAACCACCAAGTTCATTGACGTCATAGGTAAGCCAAATTCTTTTAAACATTCTTCAACGTGGCGTACGTTCGTTCGATCGTTCGTTTCAGCCGACGGACGTCTACTGCTGTACAAAGACCTCCTGCAATGATTTCCAGCCCGCACATTCCTGCGGGCTGCGCCACTTGTATCCAGCGCCTTCTCAGTCCATCTGGTCGGAGGTCTGCCAACACTGCGCTTTCCCGTGCGGGCTCGCCATTCCAGCACTTTGGATCCCCAACGTCCGTCGGTTCTACGTTGCCACTTCAGCTTCGCGATACGTTGAGCTATGTCAGTGACTCTGGTTCGTTTACGGATCTCCTCATTTCTGATTTGATCACGTAGAGAAACTCCGAGCATAGCTCTCTCCATCACCCGCTTAGTGACTCTGAGCCTCAACGCGGCGTACAGTCATACGGTAATGGGGGATTTTTCCCAGAGAAATCATGATCAGAGTATAGTCCACGGAATGAAAAGGTTCGTCACCTTAGTATCGGTTTTCCCTTGCACTATAGTACTTCAAGAGTCCATTATATTCATCCGGCTCTATCGAATTATAAGACAACGTCTTATAATTCGATAGAGCCGGCTGCACGCACAAAAAAACACGACTCATGCGGCGTTACCTCGCTCATGCGGCGTTACCTCTGTCATGCGGCATTACCTCGCTCTGAGGCGTTCCATATAAGGCTTGAAGTGCAAGCGAGAGCGCGGAACGAGCGACAAAGAAGCACAATCGTGACGTTGTCACGTTCAACTATCGTCAGTAAACCGACTTTACAGACAACCAATTTTTTCACTATAAAGTCGAAAACGATCGCGTGTCAATAAGAATGACCCGCGTATTCGAGAGTGCTTATATCGATACTAGCAAACCGGACCCAGCAAACGTTGCGTTGCCATTAGGGATATGAAAAATAGCTTACGACCTACCCTCAGACCTACTATAACATACACAAAAAATTTCATAACAATCGGTCGAGCCGTTTCGAAGGAGTTTAGTGAAGATAGAGTGCGTTATGCAGAGATGGGTATAATTTGTATCGATATTATGCCAATTACCAAGCAATTTGGTTGAAGCTTGTATGTGCTTCAAATTTACGTTTGCATAGATAGCATTCTGACAGTGAAATGTATTAAATTTACGAAACTGCACACCATAAACACCTTAAAATTTTGATGGAACCATTGCTTCACCTCTATACACCTCCAAAGGCAGATTTTATACACCTTCAAGAACATTATGAAGAAATGCGGGTAACATTTCTGCAATTTCCAGCAAAATTTTCTTTCAAGGGATATTTAGATGCCCCTCGTTAATTACAAAAAAAAAAATTGGTTGTCTGTAAAGTTGGTTTACTGACGATAGTTGAACGTGACAACTCTCGCTTGCACTTCAAGCCTTACATGGAACGCCTCAGAGCGAGGTAACGCGAGCGAGGTACGCGAGGTAAAAAATCAATAAGACCAACTAGATTATCACTGCAATGTGTGATATTAATAAACCGATCTCAAGTTATGAGCACTAATGCACCAGAGCAATTTATTCTTAGATTCCAGGAGTGATTAAGTGTGTCCAGGAAGCCACGAGCCGTAAATCAGAACTCACAATGGCTCTAGACTTGTATCTGCCGCCGTTGCGGCTGCGGCCGACGATTTATTGCGGCTCAATACAGTATCGAGTGACACTAAATCTTGTGGTGACGCGAAACTGCGCGGGATGAGACCCCAGATCTATGGCGACGTATATTTCGCTCAGATTGTCTAAACCAGCTGAGGGAAGTAATTATTTCACTTTTGTAAACGTTGATACCCCGATACCCCAATGCCTTAAGACAAAAGTCTTCAATGGCTGCGTCTTGCCGGTCATGACATACGGAGCAGAAACGTGGACACTCACAGTAGGCCTTGTCCACAAGTTCAAAGTCGCTCAGCGTGCTATGGAGAGAGCTATGTTGGGTGTTTCTCTGAAGGATAGAATCTGCAACGAGGACATCCGTAGGAGAACCAAGGTTACCGACATAGCCCATTAACGGATTATCATGTTGAAGTGGCAGTGGGCGGGCCATATCTGTCACAGAACCAACGGCCGTTGGGGCGGACGTGTTCTGGAGTGGAGACCGCGTACCGGTAAGCGCAGCGTAGGACGACCTCCTGCCCGCTGGACCGATGACCTAAAGAAGGTCGCTGGTAGCGGGTGGATGAGGAAGGCGGAGGACCGTGTGTGGTGGCGCGCTCTCGGAAAGGCCTATGTCCAGCAGTAGATATCAATAGGCTGATTAAGTAAGTAAGTAAGTAAACGTTGAAATAGCCAATGCCGTTAACTTATCGTATTCCTCATCCAATTTTGTGATACCTACGTACCTCTGATGAGCCTTGACTAAAGGCGATGATCGCCACGTGATAATCGTCTGTTATCGGCGGTAAAATCATCGTGCGAGTATTTACATCACCGTGACGTACATCCAGTGTCTGTCAATAAATTAAGAGGACATACTGAATTTATTTTTGTCTTTCTCACTCTTATAAATACGTTTGTGGGTGCGACAGGCAGAGTTAACATGTTCTTCTTTCTTATATAGGCATGATGTAACATGTTCTTTGTTCATATGTTTTATTTTATTTTATTTTATTTGTTAGGGCTTACAAACAACGACACAGAACAGGTACAAGAGTTTTACATAATATAGCTAATATTCCTACTGTGGCGTCAACCACGTTAAGGAAGAATATACTTCGTACACTGAGTTTCTTCGCTTTTTTTCCACAGCGCACATGCCTGTCTTGCTGCAATCGGAATTATGTAGAGCAAATTTTCAGAATTTCCTTATACACAAATCCAGATGTAAAATTATGCAAATCCACGCAAAAATTGGATAGCATTTTTTGATAAGGAAAACCACAAAAAAAACGAATGAATAAAACATCCAAATCGGAAGCCGATATTAATTTTATAAACGAAAACAAGAACATCGGAATTCGAAACAGATTCGCTGCGTACTTCGTACATTACTCCATGTGTCAGAAGTACAAAATGTCAGTCTCTCCTACCCCATTACCGAGTTTTTATGAGAAAAAAAACATTTTATTTTTATTATATTAAAAAGAACATTGTTCTACAGTTATTGTAATGATGTATGGATCGTTGGTCGTAATGTTAAAGTAATGATTCTTATTAAGATAAAACGATTCAAAGTTACTCCTTCAAGTTGAAATGGAGAAGGAGTGCAGAAAGATGATCACCAATGAACCTTGGTCGAATTTTTATCAAATGGTAGGTACTAGTTCTGATCAAGGAAATGTTTGCGACAAGAACCTATTACAATTAAATGAAACAAAGACATTCTAGCCGAAATAAATTTAACAAAATAATAAAGACAAAATATTTCCTTTGACAATAATACGGTTTTCGGAATATAATAACACAAAATGACGACCAAGTGAAACATCTAAACCGAAATATAACGTGAATTCAATAGGAAAAGGAATTATATTTCTATATGAGTATTCGGAGCAATTCGTAAAGAATTCACTCGCGATAATATTAATATATGAGATTTCTAGGTTTTTTTGTACACTCTATACGAGTTAGTATGTTGTTGACTTTGATCTCACCTAATGGTAAGTCATGATGTAGCCGAAGATGATATCGTGCTAACTTGGGAGGGTTAAGAAAACTCATCAATAACGGTGTCTACACAGCATCGCACTGTAATGCTAAATCACTTGGCGATGAGTCTTTGCTGGCAGCTGGTTACCAGCCAGACTAGTTCTTTAAGTATTCTAAAATTCTAAAGAGGCCCGTGGCGGGAATCGAACCCACGACCTCCCTCTCTATCAATTCGGATGTGCGCCACTGTGTCGGGGAGATCGTCCCATACAGTAACATACCAACCACGAAGTTAAGACTATAATATTTCAACAGAACATAATTTTATTCTATTTAAAAAGGAGATTACGGTCAAAGTGAGATCTCAAGATGACGAGACTCTTTTTCTCTTAGGCTCACTGGCGCCAACCCGGGCTAGTGTGTTAATTCCTCTTCAGAGTTACGCTAACCTAGAGAAAGTTGTCAAATTTGTCCAATGAGAAACGTTTACTCTAGGGTTAAAAATGTGAATATTTAACCCCCCTTTCACGCAAGTGGACCTTTGGAAAAAGAAATTTTTGTCCGTTGTCAATTGCTAAAGAGTTTTTACTGCGCCACCCAATATAATTTAATAATGAAGTTGTACTGCTTTCTATAAAGATACAGATATAGACATGCTCTTAAGAAATATAAAAGAATTGGAGTTTAGCAAAATACGAAACGTCAATTTACTCTATTGAATTAAAAGTCGGAGTAGTCGGAGTACGATAATTATTATACGATATTTTTCAAAGACATTTTTTACTTCTTCACATAATTGCCCCTATAGAGAGCCAGATTTATGATGTGTGTAAGGGAAGATCAGGTTGCTATCTACCGATACCCTATTAGTAAATTAAGGTTTTTATGTAGTTTGGAAGTTATACGGGAATAGATACATACCTATAATGACCGAAATCATAATTTCCTTTTTGCGCTGTCTCAGTCTACTAGTATAGTATTATATTATCTGTGGTCGGGTTATAATTTAATAGCTATCCACAAGTCCTCAAGGAATTCAATAAACCAAGTCTCTATTATATGTTTATTTTAATTATCTACATTTTACAAAGCACTCTAGTCGACGGAAGGAAATTTTTCCCGATGAATATAAACACCGAGTACAAAGAAAGGGGTTCGAAAGAGAAAATTAATTAAAATTCTTAGCAATATAAATTCATTTTATCTTGTGAATCTGCCGTGAATTAAAATTGTATCCTGGAGTTCTTATAAGTACTAATTAATTAAACTAAATAAAAAGGTTTAAAAAATAGAATGTTTGTTTATTATACTAATGTACTTATGAGTTGAATGTGTATTAAGGGGATTTATTTAACTTATTTTTGTCTTTGTTACTCTAACGGATACGTTGGTAGGTGCGACATGCAACGTCGCGGAAGAATATAACAGAAAAACGACCTTTTACCTAAGTACTCAAAAACTAAGCCACTTATCGAAAATCGGTTTCTCAACGTTTTTGGATATTCTTATAACCGACACATTAAAACAAAAGTTACAATTACATCCTTTGTAATTTCCGATAAAAAAACAGGAAAACTGAGATTTTGGAGCAACTTTTGGGAGAACTTTCTATGGAGAAAATTTTATCCAATCGTGTTTCTGCTTCTTAGCGATTTTAGATTAAAGACCCAAAATACAAGACGTTCAATTTTGAAAGTAATTGTCTTTATAGTTTTTACGTAAAACTGCATTCAAAATCACTGAAATGCGGCTTGTACGCCGTTAATTATTATAATAAATTTGACGACCTCCCTGGAGCAGTGGCGACGCGCTCGGATTCGAGTGGGAGGTCGCGGGTTCGATTGCCGCCACGGGCCACTTTGATATATTATAATTTCGAAATTGGCTCATGTCTGGTCTGATCTCAAGGCTTCGGCCGTGGCTACCCACCCTACCTGCATAGACGCACCGCCAAGCGATTTAGCGTTCCGGTGCGATGCTTGTAGAAACCGTGGGGGTAAATTTACTTTCCCTTCCAAGTTAGTACGATAACATAGGCTGCATCATCACTTACCATCAGGTGAGATCGCAGTCAAGTACTAACTTGTTAAGAATTAAAAAAAAATGTTATGTATTAGTTAAGACTAGTCTTCAACTATCATGAAAAAGGGTAAAGTTTTCTAATTAAATACGGATCGTTATAAGTGTTGAAATTTAAAATATGTTTAATTTATTTACTTCTAGTTTTTCACTAAGTCATAGGAGATACTTATATCATTTTCATCCAATAAAAAAGTAAGGTTGTACCTGTTCATACACAGACACCATTGCAAAAATAATATATTTTTCATGCCCTAGGGAAATATGAACATCCACACGACTTGAACACTAAGGTGAATAAATTTAGGTCCCTGCGAATTTCTGAATACAGAATTATTAATAATATCTGGGTGACCGAGCTTTGCTCGGTTGCCAATAGATGGCAGCAGGGTTCATATTTTTTTTTGGTAAATACGACATTTTCTTAAAATGAATCCTAGCTAGATCAATTTATCGCCCCCAAAACTCCTTGTATACTAAGTTTCATTAAAATCGTTCGAGCCGTTTCCGAGATTCAGATTATATAGAAATATATATACATATATATATATATACAAGAATTGCTCGTTTAAAGGTATAGGATTTATAATTATGTTTAATATTAATTCTAATATTATTATTAAGATTATTAATATTGTATCTCTATTACTAAAGCTCTAATTTTTAGTAGAAGTTAGTGAGAAAAAATTGGTTGCCTGTAAAGTCGGTTTACTGACGATAGTTGAACGTGACAACGTCTTCTTTGTCGCTCGTTCCGCGCTCGCGAGGTAACGCCGCATGAGCGAGGTAACGCCGGTAACGCCGGATGAGTCATGTTTTTTCGTGCGTGCAACCGGCTCTATCGATTTATAAGACGTTGTCACGTCAAAAATACAAGACAGGCAGAGATGATCTATTTTTAGCGAGCCAGATTATTATTGACTTTTCTCGGATGAAATTAACCCAATTACGAGAAATAATCGAGATAGAGTTCGTAACCCTTTATTCTTGGAGTCAGTTGCAGAGGGCAAGGCAGACGTAGCATAAATTAATCAGAATTGGTTTCAGAAATTAATTAAGTTAATCATAAATAGAGTTGGAGCCAATGAGCGTTGGCAAATCGAATTATTTTTAGGCGAAATGTATCTAAGTATAGTAGTGTTATTATCTCGCTGCAGACTCGGTCATAAATCATTCGAGTGTTTCGCTTTTGTTGTTCTTTGTTGAGTTGTGCATTACTGCAGAACAACAAAAGAGAAACACTCGAATGATTTATGACCGAGTCTGCAGCGAGATAATAACACTACTATAGTTGTAATGTCTCTGGTATCGGAAAGTTTGACAGTCAGAGTATTTTCATGTCCTCTCTATAATATGTAGGATTCAAATGATCTCTCTATTTCTTCTTTTACGGCTGGCATAGTAAAAGTGCATATCGGGTCACGGGTGTTAAAAAGGAAAAAGTGTATGTTTGTTACAATGTCCATCACGTCGCAACTACTGAACCGATTTGACCGAAATTTGGAATGGAGATAGATCGTAGGTACCTATAATTAACACATAGGCTATTTTTTAATCCGAAAAAATCTGGGGTTTCCTCGGGATTCACGCACGCGGAGCTACTATGCGTCTACTAGTATGTAACTCTTACTATATGTAACCCGGAAATATTCATTGAACTCCAAAAATGTCAAAGTATGGTTTTCTCATTAAAACACTTAAGAATTAAGATCTTTTTAATGGTGAACAAGGCAAATTGCACGATGTATTTCTTGGGAGAGCTTACCATGTAACAATAGAAATAGCTGGCGCTGAGAAAAGCATTACATAGACTAGCCGACAAATAGACCAATCTAGAAAATAAACTGAAACGATCGCGACTTGAACAATGTGATGCAACAACATGACTTTGAAGTTTTTTTAGGGTTCCGTACCTCTAAATAAAAAAAGGAACTCTTATAAGATCACTTTGTTGTCCGTCTGTCAGTCACGACCCTTTGTTTCGCGTCGCGACATCCGGGCAATTTGCATCTCGTTCTGTACCAGAGGCAAAAAATGGCAAAATAGACTGCGTAGACCGAATCTGTTAGCCGAAGCAAATATATTAAGTAATTGTTTAGTTGCTCACTTGTAACTTAAATTTGAGTTAAGTTATCTCTCAAGTAGGGTGCAAATCGACTTAAACTCGGACATCCAAAGCGAAAGTATTATTGTAATGCCGGATTGTTCTATGCAGTCCACATATTATTTGGTAAAAAGTTTACACCCCTTGAGCATCGGGTTTGGGGTACGAAGTTTTTTTTTTTTTTTTCAGTTTTTCTTAAATATTTCAAAAACTTTGCAATTTAGCGCAAAAGTGTCACGGACGAAAGTAATCTACGTTAAATTGCAAACAAAAATGATGGTAAGCATAATCTTGCTACAGTGAACAGTTCCAGAGTTACGGTTCGGGTTCGGTAGTTTTCTGAGCTAATTACACCGTACAATGTAGGAACCTATTCGTACATACCCTCAGTACCCTATACTTTGAAGCATATGAGGTCCCGGAACTTTGAGCGAAACGTTTCAAACTCAAACGCAATCGAATCTGAACTGATTGTAAATACCGCTTCCCGTTGCTTTAAACTATTTAACTGAACTCTCCTGAACTCCGGCACAGTCTCAGTTACGGTGCAGTTAAATTAACGTTCCAACAAACAGTAATATGTACAGATTAATGCAATATCCCAGGTACCACGTTCCTTTGCTTTGACTTGACGAAGTTTGTTTGCAGTTTCCGGAAATTCCAGTGACATCTATAAATTAAATTATTCTTGATACCTACCTATTTTTATGTTATATTTGTAGGTAACTATAAGTAAATGCTTATTAGATTTCGTAAATATTTTGTGGTCAGCTTTGTGTCACAAAACAAGTTTCTGAGTTGTTTACTCTATCACGACGCATTCTGCACTGCTGGAAAAACTTCGGTTCCTGCGGGATGTTTCTGTAGCAATAGCTATACGTTGTTTAAATATAAAAATCGAAGTTCAAGCAATAAATATAGTTTATATACTGCGCAGTTCTCATTGAGAACTAGGCACTCATTGAGATAAAGTAATATAAATTTACTAGCTGACCAGACAAACGTAGTTTTGCTATTTAGGGGTATGAAAAATAGCCTTAAATTCTCAGACCTATAAAGAATACAGACAAAAAAATGTAATATAAATAAAAAACCGGCCAAGCCGTTGCTGAGGAGTTTGATTACAAACACTCATGTAACTCGAGATTTTATATACTTACTAGCTGACCCAGCACACGTTGTTTTGCCATATATACATGTGGTATGAAATATAGCTTACGACCTAGTCTCAGACCTACTGAAGATACACAGAAAAACTCATAACATCGGTCGAGCGGTTTCGGATGAGTTTGGTAACAAAAATGCGCACAAGAATTGTATATAGGTATTAGAGAAGTTTAGATTGCGACTCACAATATCACTCCCTGTCCGAAACACAAATAGAAAAGAACTGATCACACAGATCCTAAACAAACGCGCCGTACATTCACTCTAACTAGCCCAGTTAACAACGATTGATCAGTTATTCTGCCGGTAAGGGAGTTTGTCTGTAAGTACGTCGAAATTCTACATTGCAGATTTAGCTCCCTAATGCACTCTAGTTTTGTGCCAGTTCAAAGTAACCAAATTTCGGATCCAAATATAAAGTGCTATTTAGATTTGAAATATTCTCATACAAAATTTTGTAAAACTTGTCATAGATTATATTTATTTATAAGTACTTAAGTTTGCGGTATCGGTAAAAAAGAAAGAAAAAAACAAACATTGGGATAAACTTCCTAAATCCTCTCCGAAGTTTTGGGAAAGGTAAATAATATTATACAACAAAACTTGCCCCTTTTACCTTGTGAGAGAAAGGTAATAATATTGTTTACTAGTTTTCGCACAAGACACCTACGTGGATTTATATTTTGAAAATTTCTGAAATAATCTTACATTTACGATTTTTTAAATTTAACTAAAATCGCATTCAGTCAATGAGATCGTGACTAATTTATTTTACTCTTAATTCACTTACAACTATACAATACTATTATGTATTATATTATTATATAGGTATACCTAGTATTAGTACCTACTTACAAGCATAACAAAGTGTAACATTTCCATAAACCCCCAATTTATATGGATCGCGGGAAACAGGTATGTGTATTGTACAAATAGGTACATGAACACGGTAGTTTACTCGATTTTTTTGTTTTATTGTAAAGTAGGTTAGAAACAATACTCATACACTGAAAATAAAATTCTAATCCGACATGGAAATCAAAAGTTAGAATCATTTGAATTTTTTGGAAGAGTGCCAATATGGTTCTTAAAAAACGCTATTTTATTTTCCTAGATTACCTATTTTGGTTTCGTTCATGAGAAAGTTTGGAAAGGAGAAAGACCAAAGTTAAGGTGGTATACCTTCTCCTTTTATAACTATTGTATTATCGGTCGGTAACCTTACTGGCTGATATAGCTATCTCTGTTTAATCAAAAATAAAGTAAAGTAAAAGTAAAATATGCTTTATTGTACACCAAAACAAAAACAATAGACACAACAAATACAAATACAGCATGTACAATAGGCGGCCTTATCGCTAAAATAGCGATCTCTTCCAGGCAACCTTAGGGTAGAGGATATTATAAAGATTAAAGAAAGCGGAAGGGGTGTACTAAATAAATAAAGTAAATACACATAATATACATATGTATATATATATATATATATATATATATAAATGAAAATAGAACAGTAAATAAGAGAGGAATAGACGACAGATAAGTGGAATAAAAAGTAAAAATAAATAAACACATCAAATGGAGGATAAATAAAATAGCTTCAATTTTGTTTTAAAAATTGGTAGTGATGGTAAAAATATTAAACTTGGATGATTGGTAAAAGATGTACTTAGATGATTGGTAAAAATATTAAACTTTTTTCGTTATTAGCTAGATTTCATTTTTTTTCATAATTAGGTATATTTATTACATAAAGAATGTAGTTTCAAAAATGAATTAAATAAATCAATATTATGATTTGAGTAAAGTACCCATTTCTATGAAATTTCAGGGAATACAAGCACATAATATGCATAATACTTGAAAATACTACTTAATTATACGTATAGAAATGCGGTTTGAATTGGTTGCGGTTACTAAATAATGTAACTAAATATTATGTTTCTAATTGCTTTAGAATGTACAAATGATTTACGTAGGAACTAAGAGGAGAGTAGGTACAATTTATAAGACTTAAACAAACGTGCATTTCGAAGCAACAAGACAAGAAGCTAGTTATTGCTAATAGGGTAATATTTCGCCAACAAACTACAGTCTTAATTCTTAACGATGTAACCATTCCTTTGCGACTGCTGAACTATTATTCTTGACTTATTATATATTCTTTATATTCTTTTAAACAGACGACCAGTTATTTCGAAGCGGAAAAACATGTTTGTATTCTGTACTCAGTGTCGACAGACTAGGTGGACTAACGACATAGGTCATCACTAACGATGAATCAATCCCGGATCATTTAAAAATCCCGGGAGCTGCTAGATTCAACTGTGAAGTTTTATTTCAATTTCAATATTTTTCGAAGGGTTCAATTTTGGGCCCTTTTCTGTTTTTAGTGTATATAAATGATTTACCGCACCATGTAGACGGTATTTGCGAAATAGTATTGTTTGCTGATGACACTTCTCTCGTTTTTAAAACAGATAGAAGTAAAGACAATTTTGACGATGTAAATTCTGCTATTGCGCACGTATCGCACTGGTTCACTGTTAACAATTTACTTTTAAATTCAAAAAGACTAAGTGCATTGAGTTTGCACTACCAAACGTAAAAAATATAGTTAGCAACAAAAAGGTGATTGTGAATGGAGAAATACTAAAAATGGAAAACTCTACTGTATTTCTGGGGGTGACCTTAGACAATAAATTACAATGGGGCGCTCATATTGAGACTTTGGCAGGTAAACTTAGTTCAGCTGCCTATGCTGTGAGAAAAATTAGGCAATTTACAGACATTGATACAGCCAAGCTTGTTTATTATGCCTATTTCCACAGTGTTATGTCCTATGGTATTCTATTGTGGGGCAAAGCTGCTGATATTCAAACCATATTAATTGTATTACAAAAGAGAGCAATTAGAGCCCTATACAAAATGAAGCCACGCGAATCTCTGCGCCAAAAATTTAAAGAAATAGGTATTCTTACAGTGGCATCTCAATACATTTATAATTGCTTACTATTTGTTCGTCAAAATATTAATAATTATAAGCAACGGATAGATATAAGTAATCGTCCAATTAGAAATGGAGGACATAAGTTTGTTATAGTGCCACACCGTTTGCGTAAGGTACAGAGGTCATTTGTGGGGTTGAGTGTACGCTTCTACAATATGATCCCGAAGTCTGTTTTGGACTTACCTTTGCACAGGTTTAAAGACACTGTCAAGAAACATTTAATTAATCATGGTTACTATACCATTGAAGAATTTCTTAACGACAATGATTCTTGGAATGATAGAAATATGCTTCCATCTCCTCACGAGATATCTTAAAAATATGTTATAATTTTTGATAATCTATAAGAAATCTTGTATTATAACAATGACATTTTTGAAAAGAGCAAGTGCCGAGTTTCTTGCCAGTTCTTCTCGGTGCAAACCTGTCTTTCCGAACCTGGCGGTAGAGTTTTGACTTTTCATAAGAGCCTGTTATTTAGGCCTATGTGAAAAATAAATATTTTCATTTTCATTTTCATTTTCATTTTCATTTAACTCCTCGTTCCTGAAACGCACTGCAATGGTCTGGAATTACCTCCCGGCCTCCGTCTGTCCCACCCACCACCTTGAACTTGGTTACCTAGAACAGGTGGAGAGCTGTCCAAGGCTAAAGAGAACACAAGGAGGAACATATTACAAAAAACTTGAGAGGTGTCAAGGGACACCCGGATGGAACGAAGTTCCTTTCGATTAATTAGTGAAGGAATGTAAGAGAGAGAGAGACAGACAGAGAAACATGTGCACGCCGCACGACTTACAATAGCTTACTATATCAAAAAGTGTCGTTACAACTTTTCGTCTTAATTTTTTCCGTCTAGCCACCTTTCGCAACGCGCGATAAGGAACTTCGTCCCAAAAAAACTTAATTACCTTCAAATTAAAAGTGAAGTGACATCAATAGGTGTGATTACTTTCCATCAGCCTAGCCTATATAGTTAACATGCATTGGCTGCAATAACGATGACTCATATAATAATTTTCTAGTCAAGTCCAAAGTTCTAGTCAAGTATTTTCAGACTCTGATTTTCAGAATACCTTTAGGTTACCTTTCAGGTCGTATTATCATGTACATTTTTACTGTAGGTATCCTACTGTCCTTCAATAAATGGAATCAAAATAATTATGGCTCCAATATTCAGTTACGAGCCTGTACCTTTATGGATGGTGGATGGGTAATCTTCGTCCCAATACCAATAGCTTCAGTTCTGAGAGGCTGCAGAAAACTATCAGAAACCAATATGAGGTGAATAGGCATTTTAAGCAAAGTTTTTATTAAAAACATGTACTTAAATGCATATTGATATGCCTATGGTGTATAATTAGCCTGAATTGCGAAAAACTAACTAATATTTGAATCTACCCATATAATATCGAAGTTTGTTCGTTATAGTTGTGTGCTAGCAAGCTGCAGATAATGACCGACGAACGAACTGGCTCCGTTACTAGATGGTTTACAAATAAGCTTACTGCAGGAAACAAGAGAAATGAGCTTTTCGGAACAACTAGACGTCCGATTAGTTGGTTAGCTAATAGGGCAATAATTCTTTCGTGGGAATCTACCGTGCAATGCTACTGTTACTCACTTTAGATTGGCTGAGGGATTTATGTTATTAGATGCATAATGTTTGGTTAGCAGTAGAAAATGGAGAATGGCTGAGATTTTTTTAATATCAATTGGGAAGAAACGCGCAGGCTGGTCTGTGGTCACGGCTTGATGCTATTTTCAGCCGACGGACGTCCGCTGGACAAAGGCTTCCTGCAAAGATTTACAGACCGCACGGTCCTGCGCCACCTGTATCCAGCGCCTCCCCGCGACTTTTTTGCGCAACGTCCGTCACTGGTCCCCAACGTCCATCGGGTCTACGAGCTATGTACAGTACACGACAAACTTCTTGGGTATATGACCTTGATTACGCACAAGCGAATTTCAGATCCTTTTGGTAGTAAGTTCAAGGCGCGTCGGCGGAGAGTCGCGTGCGCTAACTTGCCACTACGTGATTTCATGCTCAAGAAGTTTGCCGGCACCTGTACTATGTGTGCTTGATGTTTGATCATCGTAATCTATAGTACTGAACTGCCAATGCAATATCGACCACTGAAGAGTTCTTTATCCGCCCTTGGAAGGAGCTAATGCTATTTTGAAGAAAAACGGTCACCTACGTAGCTTATCCCAAATTGGTTTGCAAAATCGTGAAATAACCATGATTTGTGTGTGCACATCTGTAAGCGAATTATCTCCTACTGTAAAATCGAAAACCAATAAAGGTATTCATGTAAAGTATAATTGTTCTTTTTAACTAGTAGTCAAGTAGTTGTTTTCTCATTTCCAGCACTACCAACACAACTGCCGGTTCTCGTGACGGACAAGGACCGCTACCAACCTGGAGAAATGCTGCGCGCCAACTGCACGTCACCCCCTGCGAGACCTGCTGCCAACCTCACTGTCTTCATTAATGAAGAACCGGTAAGGCCATTACAAACTTATATCGCAAACTTAGCCTCTTCGCACACGTTAAGCGTACTCTTAGGTGCAGGTTTGGCGGTGACAGTGAAACACGAGCTTTTCACATGGAGTTTTTAATGATGTTTCGGCGACACAGCAACATACTTGGATCTCTCACTTCCAGAGGGGTGGGGGGTGTTTAGTTCCGGAGCCGGAGCAGCATCTTGAGGTGGAATACTCTCGAAAATGCTATTTGATCTTAGATAGAAAGAGATGGTATATTATATACAGCAATCTTGCTGACTACTAATTGGTGTCACTATATGCAAAAATTCAAACAGGTCCGGACTCAACGCCATACTAAATAACTAAATTCCGACAGGGATGTACTTGCGGATCTAACAGTAAGCATAAATAATATCGGTATGACGGTACGCGAACGAGACCAGAACGCAAGTACGAGAGTACGCGTAAAGAATGGTCTTTACAAGTTAATATAAACAAATTTTATTTAGAACTGTCTTGATTTGAAAATCAGTTCGATTATCAAAAGTTTTGTAAGTTAAACTCGATACTTGGACTAAAATGGATATTATAAGCAATATAATGATGATACTGCCATTACATTACTTTGCCGTATTAGTTTACAAATTGCAAAAAAACTAAATGTGAAATTGAAACTACTTTCACAAATTATGCTGAAGTACTGTACGTCAGTTGACATTGCATAGCAAGTCGCGATGCATTTGACATGGACATTGGACAAGCCTTTACGATTTGCTCGTGTCATCACTAAAACATTTTACTGGATGACTATAGATATCTTAACAATCAATTTCCTTTATTTGTGTTGGTCAATCGCTATTACACTTAAATCACACCACTCGTTTATAAACATCAAAATCAAAACTACCAAAAGTATTTTAAAGTGAGAAAACTCAAAAACGTCTCCACAACATCTTCATAATATTTTATTCCTCTGTAGTTCTATTGAACCAATCTTCCTGTAAGACACGAAAGCAATTATCAAGTTTCTCCTTCAAAAGTTTTAAGTTGAAAGTTCATCCCCGTCTCAATAAGGCGAGAGAAAAATTTCCACCCCTTATTCGCACGACCGAGCACAGTCCAAGTTTCAACACTCCGGAAACTCTACAAAATGTTATTTGTCAAAAAGCTGGTGTCCGTAGAGAATATGATTTTTATCAATAGAAAGAATAGAATAGAAAATATTTTTTAATACATTTGCTCAAAAAGTAGACATTTCCATGTGTGTTTTGCGTGCGGAAAGTTATTCTTTTCCGCACTAGTGCTTTTTGTTTTCCTCCTACGCGGCACCGGACGCGTGTGAATACGAGCACGGCACGCAAACACGGAGCAGGCAAACATGTAAAACCATTATATTTTTTCGCAAATGTATTAAAAAACGTCGTTCAATGCACGTGCGGAATTGTCATTTCTACTCGTCCCTATTGTTGACCCGCGCCTACGGCTTGTGTCAACAAACCGAGACTCGTAAAGAAATGACTCGTACTTTCATTTTATTGAAATGTAGGCCTAGCATATACAGGATCTTATGACAAATCATTTCACTTTACACTGTTTGGTAATAACTTATAACTTCCACGACTTAAAATATAAGTTTACGAGGGCTCAGAACGCGCCCTGCCGACTGAGAAGAAGCCGACAACAAACTCCGCCGGATATTATTTTATGTTAGCAAAGTAGGTAGGTGTTCATGTTTAGGGTTCCATCTTCATATAAAAGTAAAAATGGAATCTGCGACCTTTCGTTTTCAGTACGTCCGCGTTGATTTCAAATTCTATTTCTCACATATTATTATACTTTCTAACATTTTGAATATTTCATGTACGTGCATATAATTTTACATGACAACTAATCAAAAACTATAAAAACGGCCGTGTGCTTGTGAAACGGTATTTTTTTTTCAGTTTTATTTGCTTTCACAAACAGTTCAAAGCCGGTTTCATCAACAATTTTTGCAAAAAATAAAATGAACGAATTCAGTTCGAGTTTTTGCTTTACTACGCTATATCGAAAGCATTCGCATCCGACTCTGAAAGCAATTGAGCTTGATCCTTGAAACTTTGTTCTAGTTTCAGTCAACTAGTTTTTGATTTTGTAGGACATTTATTCCATGCACAGTGCATCGTAAACCGAATGCGGTTTTTGACCGCATGTGGACTTTTTATAGTAGGGGAGCCCACGATGCTAAATTGCTAGTTTCTCGAGCGGCGTGGGGATTTATTGTACGGTAAAGATTAGGTGCTAAAATAAAAAAAGGTTGTGATGTTTGCTATTTCAGCGGTGGGGGTAGTTTGTTCAGGTTTTAAAAATATTCAAAAAAAAACCTGCTCTTGAAAGTATACTCAAAACGCTTCTGAATCTTGTTTTGCTTGTCGTCCTGACCCCATAATCTGACAATTAAGTTGAGGAGATTTTTTTAATCTGCCGATTTGAAAATTTTATTTTTAAACCGGCATTATGGAAATCTCTCGAAGAATTCGAAGATTATGAGGTAAGGACGACAAGCATATTATCAAGACAAGATGAAGCGTCTACATAAAAATCTGACGCGCTCGAAAGTAATTTCAAGATAACGATTTTTTTTTCTTTCCCCACCACTGAAATAGCATACATCATACCAGCTTAGTTTTCAAGCATCTAATATTTACAATGCAATAGGTCTTCACAACGCTCGAGTAACTACCGAAATTTTCTCTTGGGCTCCCCTACTATTAGACGAAAAACCGGGAAATGCGAGCCAGACTCGCACAAACTCGGGTTCCATACTACAAAATAAGAAAACTTTAAGAGTCACTTAATTTGTTAATAAACCAAAACTATAACTTCGTTTAAAGGTTTATTGATTTTTGCGTAAAATAAATAAAACTTTACAAACTAAATCTATACCTTTCCAATCGCTATTGATCTTCATTATGTCAGAAAATTGGAAAACTTTGGAGTTTATTGAGAGTTCGGACTCATGCATCATCACCACTCTACTACTCAAACAACAAACTCTACAATGACATTAAAGATTATAATATGGACGATAACATTTTAAATTTTTAATAATTGTAATTAATCTATTTTATATAATATTATGCTATTTTATGTTAATGTTCTGACTGTGTTATTATTATTTCTAAGACCTTAATATTTATACACCAATATTATTGGTAAAATGTAATCGGTTGTAAACACTTAGGTATTTAAGATCTTATTGTAACGTACATTTTCATGAATAAAATAGCATTCATTCATTCATTCACCTCGCTAAGTTATATAAATAATGGCACGGAACACTTCATGCGCGAGTCCGATTCGCACTTAACCATTTTTTAAATAAAAATAAAAATATTTTTAATAATTTCTTGGGTTTGTATGGGTAGGCACACCTAGACCTACTATCCACGATGGTTCGATACGAACCACTTATATTAAAAATTGTTTCCAAAGCGTTGAACCTGTACAAAAAACAACAAGTTTCATTCTATGAATTCGAAACTAACAGAGACTGAAATTCGTATGCAAATAAACCAGTACTCAGTATTCAATACATCAAATTCAAAACGACTGAAACTTTGAATGCAACTTTTAACAACACACACGATATTTCACTGAAATCAGTTTGATTCAGTGAAAAATTCAGTTTTATATGATACTAAAATGGGCCATATTTTATTTTTCCTCGATTCATATCTGTTGTGGTGAGGCAATTTCTTACCGAGAGAACTACTCCTCCGCTTTAAAGTTGAAGAGCAATTATTCAGTTTGGTCCTTAAAACTTGATCCTAGAGAGACCCGGTTTCCATTTCCTCTGCGAAGATATTACTCGTATTTGTATTTTCAACACAATAGTTATCTATACTGGGGCACTTTAGTGACTATAGAAGTTTTTCCAATAATGATTCTATGACAACTTTCTAGACTTTCTTGGTTTAAAATAGGTATAAGTACAAGTAAGACAAACAGTAAAAAAAGCAGGGTGAGTCAAAAAATAAAGCAGTATACTTTGTCAAATGACACTGCTATGCAAATACTAGGGATGGTTAATTCTGACAAAGCGCGTTCTAGGTGTCTTTAAAGAAAATATATCCCAGACCAATGAAAACACAGGATTTTACTAAGGCATAGGAAGAACAAGGATTTATTTGGAATTTGTAGAGTTAATACAGTTACAGTTACCCTTCTGAAGTAGCAGATGTATTACAATTCTATCAGATTTACTTCATAATTTAAACAAGAGGAACCCAAAATTATCCAAGGCCGTTAAGCTTTAAATTACTTTAACAGACCGCTATATTATATAACCGCTTTTTTTGACATAACACACATCGCAATCTAGCCCCAAAGTAAGCATGAGCTTGTGTTATGGGCACTAGGTAAAATATATTTATACATAAACATAATATATTGAAAACACCCAGACACTGGAAAACATTTACCAGCAGTGGGACTCGAACCCACGACCTCCAACGCAGACGGCAGATACGCTACCGTTACGTCATTAAATCGTCAATCCGACGCAGACGGCAGATATACTACCGTTACGCCATTAAATCGTCTATAGCGGAATCAAGTGTTGAAGTTGGTCCATAATTTATTATTATTCAAATTTTTACAGATCAGAGCATCAGAGACGAGTCTCCAGCCCTTTGACAACGGCCTCCTGACAGCCAAAGTCAACGTGGAAGTGAAGGTGACTCCAGACCTCTTCCCTGGCGGAAGACTGAGGGTCGCCTGCTACGCCACAGTCTATGACGTCTACAACCAGTCCGCCAAGCTGGACTTCCTCACTCCTGAGACAGACCCCAGACCAGAGAGAAGTACGTTTTTTTTATAAGTAACGCGACCGCGAAGACGCGCGAGGTCACCTGATGGAAAGCGATCACCGGCGTCCATGGACATTTGCAGCACCAGAGGAACTGCAAACTGCAATTGCGGCTCTTAAGAAATTTGTCTATCCGCCCCTTGAATAACCCCATGTTACAGTTTTGAGGGAACACTGTTGCTGGTAGCTGGTTCTATAGTTTACATGTGCCTGAAAAGAAAGATATGGCATAACGGGGGGTCGTGGATTGCCAGCCATCCAGGTGGAATGGATGGAACAAGTTTCTGCGCCGAAGTGATAAAAGGCATATGCCAGTGGCTATCATTTTTTGATAAGCACCGAGTTGCAGAGTAAGATGTCCTCTCTCTCATAATTCGATGGGACGACAGCTATGACGCGACCGGAGGGATACCCTGCTTTCCGAGGAAATTTACAAACTTCGGGCTAGTGCTTACTAAGAATTGCTTGATAGGAAAACCCAATACAAAATATTACATACGTTAACGTAAATACGTTTTTCTAAAATATTGAGTTATCTAGTCTGAGCCGAAATAAAACAGTGGTTAACACTCCTTTATAGGTGTTATGGGTTTCTAATCCCATTCAGGCAACCTTTCGGTGCGACAACAAAATATCAGCTACAGATCAAAATGCTGGCTTAAAATTAATTCTGAAACCTTCTCCTTTTAAAAGGAAAACTTTAAATATTCCTTATTCAAACGACTTTTAGAAGCTCTTTTGAATTCTCAACGGTCCGTCCATTTATAGTAGGTACTTTAAAAGAGAAGTATTTTGCTTGCTTAACTGATTTAATATACCTACAAGGACTTTTTATTGTTCGACGTAAGTAGGTACAGTTTGTAAAGTAAAGTAGGTATACCGTGTGAGACTTACAAAAATTTTAGCAACTTATTATTGTTTTTAAAGTTGTGTATCTCTACCCCTATTAATATTATTAAAATGTATGTTTGCTTGTTACGCTTTCATACCTAAACCACTGAACCAATTTTGATGAACTTTGGCACAGAGATAGCCTGGAGCTTGGGAAAGAACATAGGCTACTTTTTACAACGGAAAAATTCATAAATTCAATGGGATATTTAAAAATCCTGAATTTTCTACAGTAATCTTTAACGTCAACAGCTATAGGTAAATTTTTTCTGATACATTTCAGAGACTGTCCATAGATGGCGCTGGCTCCACACATGTACATTGTACAATGTACCTACATGTATGGAGCCCGCGCCATCTACATTACATTACAGTACATTGTACATAATTATAGTCCATTGCAAAGTTACATTTGGGGTTGCGTTTTATAAAGGACGCAATTTTATTTTTTTGATGTGTAGGAGGTGTCAGTGTTAAGCTAAAACCAAGTTTGTGGGGTCGCCACCTTTGTCCCACGGCCGCCATCTTGAAAATAGGGGTTGAAATGGTTTTTACGATATATCTCTTAACGGCCTACAAGCCGTATTAAGGTGATTTGAATGAAGTTTTATGCAAAAACTATAAAGACAATTACTTTCAAATTTACACGTCATGTATTTTGGGTCTTTAATCTAAAATCGCTTAGAAGCAGAAACACGATTGGATAAAATTTTCTCGATAGAAAGTTCTCCCAAAAGTTGCTCCAAAATCTCAGTTTTTCTATATTTTATCGGAAACTACAATGGATGTAATTGTAATTTTTGTTTTAATGTATCTTTAATGCACTTAGAACAGATTTTTGATAACTGGCTTAGTTTTTGTGTAATTAGGTAAAACGTCGTTTTTCTGCTATATTCTTCCGCGACGCTGCATGTCGCACCTACCAAAATCTCCGTGAGAGTGAGAAAGACAAAAATAAATTCAATAAATCTATATTTTAATTTTATCACTATTTATTTGATGAAAATTTTGTTAACATTTATTGTTGCAAATTATAAAAAAAATAAAATTGCGTCCTCTAAAAAACGCAAGGTAAGGTCTAAAAATGTAACATTTCAATGGACTAATATTATATGGAGGAATTCGATTCCTTTGTGTGTAGCAACACGACTTGAAATTGGTACAAACACCTCTACTAACCCTTCCTTCTGTTTTTTTCAGTAACCCTCGGAGGCGGAACATCAAAGACTGTACTCAATTGGCTTCTGCTACTATTTCTCTTCTTCCTACCCACAATAGTGCTGGGAGAAGATTACGGGCTTCTCAGCGAAGACTTCCTAAACATGCCCTTTACATACTACGATGAGGAGAGTGAACAAAACGCCATTTTATCCCTAGTTGGTGGGTGAACTTAGATTGTAATAGCTAGGTTAGTTCATACAAAATACGAATTCAATCTGTTCATACTAATTGATAAATGTACTTAGTTAAGGTAAATCGGGTTGATAAATCTTCTAGAATGCTTTGCAGTCAAAAAAAGTTTTTATTTTTTAATAACATAGATAATATTATGATAATGATGAGACGACTACAAGATACACTCAGCTATGGCTGGTGCAATTTTTTTCCACGACTTTGCATTGTATTGCCATATAAAGCACTGCACTGCGCTCGCAAAAGATGCTGAGATAATTATCATCTTGTCTTATTGCGCTTGTAATTCTGAGACTTGTATATCATTTCCATAATTTTTATTAATTATTGTGTAGTTAGTTTTCTATGACTATTTGCCAAAAACTAAAAAAAAATGGATTTTGCCGGCTAACTTTGCCGAACCACCTTATGTGATGTTATTTAACCAGATTTAACTACCTAATTATTTTTTGGAAACTTCCTTGGCCTTGCAGATTGTATATAAATAGTTAAATTTCTTGTAAATTAAGATTCTGACGAGAGATACCAAAGTTCATTCTTGTTATATTGCGAACAGTTATCTTGTACAAAGTACGTTTAAGCGCCATCTGTACTCAAGTAAAGTAACGACATGGTAGGTACTTAAAAGTTACTACGTTCTGTCATCTACGGATGATGGCGCCACGCTGGTGGAATAGCGTAGAGTATTTCGTCATTCGTTGAAACATAATTATGAAGACGATGATAATAACTTCAGCAAGTCATTTAATGTAATATTTATGTAATTTAAATGCTTTATCGCCGGAACTGAGATCTGATACCTAGTTATTATAAAAAAATTATCATCCTAAAATATTAGGTAACTCAAGAAAACGTGTTTTAAAGTTTCGCAAATAACTAGTCTAAACGTCACATAATAAAGCTTGTAAATATTCAAACAATAGTTTTTAAATATTTGTAAATTGCCTTAGACTCCTTGGAGTAAATTAGGCACGTACGTACCTACATCATAAATCAGATGTTATGTACCTATTAAGTAATAAGTTAAAAATACTGATTTTTATATATTAAAGTAAAACGATGAAGTATATTATTCTCTTCTGATCACTTCTTTTAACACGTTTATATAATTTTTCACTTACAATAATACTTATGTATAAAGCTACACCTGCATTATAATTTAAAACACAAAATATATGAAGTTTTGTAAAATAATATAACAAAGGTGATTTTAGACACAATCTACGTTTTGTTTGTAATTGTGAGAAAATTTAAAAGTGCACTCTCTTATCTTGCATTAACTGAAGATTTTAGTGTTTCTAAACTAATTAAGTACCAATTTTCCTGAGAATTAAAAATTCTCTAAAATGTCTGTTTGTTTGTTGGTTTGTCCATCAAAGACATAAGTTTTCACGGAACGTATTTGCCGGTATTTGTTTTTATCAATTTAAAAAAAATCTATATTTGTTGAAATTGTTTATAACCATTTAGAGAATGATTTTTATTTTTATTCATTTATTCATTTATTTATATATTGCATCATGTATACATGCTACAGCGTGCACCATGAAACCCTGTCAGGGCACAGCAATACAAATTTTGATCCCCTATCTCTACATCACAATTTTTATATTTATATTCAAAATCCTTATTATCTGCATTGTTAAGACAAGATAAATTAATTAATACCTAATTTTGTAATAAATTAGGTACCTATTGAATTAATATAAAATATACAAACCAACAAATAAGCACACTAGATTGCTTCTAATAATATTTATGTAGGAAAATAATTTTAAAGCTGTTAATTTTGTACTTTTGATAACACATTCAATTATTTAATGATAAGTAAGTAATAATATAATGTATGACAAATTCTTTGTTTTCAAATGGGTTTTCCAAAGATTTTAAGCTAAATGAGCAAGTTTTTATTGTAAGTAAAAATGTAAATAATATTAAAATACACAAAAATTCTGTACAATATTTTTTGTTTTATTTAACGCACTCTAACCCGCAAGCAATTTTTAAATTTAAGGCATAACCATACAAGAGGCTTAACCATAGTAGATTTTACCAACTGGCTTGACCAACATAGAGTTGTTGGAACAAAGTAGGTACCTATGTAGATAACCTATGCTACTGTAACTGGCATGCCCTCGTGAAATCTGAAATTTCCATAAATCAGCGGGAACCATGGATAATTTCGAAACAAAAAAAAAACAAGTGTTTATTCAGGGTAGGTACGTATAATGTATGTCAATTCCAAATTACAGTAAAATCGGTTTAGTAATTACGATGTCAAGGAGTAAATACAGGCAAACAAGAGTTTGATCTCTTTTTGACTATAAATTACCTAAGGGTGTAAGTCCACCGCAGACCAGTTGAGATCAGTATGAAGTGATGGGTGCGTTGGACATAATATACGGTCATGTTAAACGTAATAACTGCAATAATTATCATACATAATATGATGATTATTATAAAATAGGTATATTAAAGGGTAATGACCCATTGTTGGCCACGTTGCAATATTTATTCTTTGCCCAAAGAAGAGGCGCTTGCCTCTATTTTGGTTAGGTGTTGCATGAACCATGCGCAAAGAATTTTTGATGAACACCAGCAACCAACATGAAAAATAGTAACGTTCCGCGTAACGTTCCACCTGAGCCTGTGCGTGCAAGCGAGAGCGCGCAACAAGCGATAGAAAGGCACGATAATGACGTTATCACGTAAATCTATCGTCCGTAAACTGACTTTACAGACAACCAATTTTTTTTTATAAAACATTTTCTTCGCTTCCGATTCGTTGATCTGTTGAACGGTGGGACACAGTTCCATGATTTCAACCCCAAAAAGCTCAAACTGTTGGCTCAAACTGTTGGCTCAAACAAGAACCCACTGTACGGGAGAATTTTTTGCCTCTATGAGCCTTATAAGCTTCAAATGCTTATATTCCACTTCACTCATTAGTGGTTGAGAACTCTACACTCGAAATTGTAGACGAATACAATACCTGGGACCTCCAATTTCGAGAACGAGGTGAACCGCCGAATTCAACTCGGTTGGGTAGTGTTCGGGAAGTCTTCTCGTCGAATTTCCCTCAGTGCCTGAAGATTAACTCTGACCTCCCTCTGTAATCAGAGACATGGACTGACGTCATCAAGAGCCCCGGGAAGGCGCTGAATAAAAGAAGCGCAGAACCAGGTGGGCTGGGAACCATTGCAGGAGGCCTTTGTCCAGCAGCGTTTGTCCGTCTGCTGAAACGAACGAATGAACGAGCCTTTTGAGCTCCTCAGTAAATATAATTAATGAAACAACATCAACCCTAAGAAACTATAGCAATAAGATAGATAGATAGATAGATTAACACTTTATTGCACACCAAAGAATAACAATATAAAAAAAGAAGAAGTAATTAAAACACAAACTTAGGAGTAGGTACAACTTGGAGGCCTTATTGCTACATAGCGATTTCTTCCAGACAACCAATGGCATGAAGGAATATTTTACATTGGATACGAGGTAGGTAAAAAATGTGATACAATTATCGTCTGATAAAAAATGTTTAGTTAAAAATACCGCAAGGAGCTAGTGCGAAAGTGAATGCAAATAAAAAATGAACCGTAAGAAGTTAGTGAATGCAAATAAAAAAACGGCACCAACTGCAAAACAAACAGCAAGAACTAATTGTTGCCGCCTCCTCGCATAAATGAGAGGGGATTATAAAAGCAACGCAATTAGGGACGCGCTAGAAAAATCAAATTAAACCTCTAATGAACAAACATAGTCCACGAGTTGCTTCCCCGTGGGGCACGCAGACTAGCTTGGCACAGACACTACATTAAATACAATTAAGGAAAAATCCCCTGACTTTAACCTGCGTGAATCTTGAGGTCCCTGTAGACTTTCCAAAATAAAAAAGCCTGATAATATCATTAATAAGTTAATATCATTCTAAATTCAATTAAATCTTTATATCTAGGAGATGCATTGTAAGTGAGTTGTGTAACTCAGAAGAGCTTGTTTATTAGGTCTATAATATAGATTAAAATGAAGTTCAATTGGGAATAACTACGTCAGATATCGATTAAGAAATTTTATTTGTACAATGTTCCAAAGTTTTACGCAACTAAAAATGATGAAAAACATTTTGAAATCCTTGAAATATACTGAACTGAATAAATTCAACATTATTTAAAAGTTAAATTTAAAAATGGTAATGGATATAAATATAATAGAAGTTAGTATGATAATAGTAAATAGTAATAATTGATTCGTTCTATTTTGTTATTTCAGAAACTCTACGATCTTCTGGGGAAACCTTGTATGGAAACCTGCATGCTTGAGAGTTTTCCGTAATTTTCTCAAAGGTATGTGAGTGAAGCCTGTGAATCAAACTGCTAGCGGCGAGGAGAGTTGTATGAGTGTTTTTTGTTACCCATCTTACTATCTACCTATCTATTTATCTACTTATCACTTGTGAACCATCGATGTGTTGTGGTGTTGAGTTAATGTTTATGTTTGATCTGTGGCTAAGTTAGTCTATGCAAGTTATCTAGACCGTTTTCACAGCGCATAGTTTGTCACCGCAGCTTCCGTTCAATCTTGCATTTACGCTTTGGTTTTATTCTAGCTTTATCATAGGTCAATGGATATACTGTGCTTTGAAGTCTCTTCAGTAAAAATAACACATCTTATTTTGTCTCTTTATTCTTCAGATAACAATAATATGGTGAAGTGAGTTACTGTGGATACTGTGGTATAAGTTGTTGTTGTGGTATGAGTTACTGTGGTATAAGATTGCAGTACCTAATCAGTCAGTCAGTCAGTAAAATATCAGATACTAAAAACAGCCAGTTTTTTTTTTTAATTTATTGTTCAAAGACATTCCAAAAACATAATTATATATCAATATATACTGGCCATCCTCTTAAACTCAAGTAGTTTATGTGAGGATGGCGAGTTCACATGAATTCTTATACTTAATTAATCTAATTTAATGTAATTCTACATAATTACTGCAAAAGGCACTTCCTATTCTACAATTCAACCTATTCTACAATTTTGAAGTTTTTATGTTTTGAGCCAATTCAATCTAATCACATTGCACGATATAATTACAATAAGCAGCTATCTAGGTACAAAAAAACCGGTCCAATTTTACATAGATACGTTTCTCTGAAAATATACTCAGTACTAACTCACGCTCTTGTCTCCAGAGTTATCTGAAGTCTCAATTAACAATGCAAATTTCACCGGCGCCATTCTGAATTTCATACTGCGAATACATATGGAAATTGAGTTTTAGCGCTAGAAAAACAACTTACAATAGCGTACTCCTTTCTGACTGTTTAATAAAAATTACGTTTCGACGATTGCAGAAAGATTGAAGTTTTACAATTTTTTGTTGGACCGAAAGTTGTAACGAATAGAGAGAACCAGGTAAAATCCATGGTTGCCGCAGGATTTATGAAGAACCCTAAATCACGCGGGTTGCATTAAAAAAATCTTAGAATCTAAAGTTTTGTGAGTTATGGAATGCGATTTAAAAGTTACGAAAAAAGTGGCTGGACACACGGACGGATAGGAAGACAGACAGAGAGACATGACGAATCTACAAGGGTTGCCAAATGGCAAAAAACGGAGCCCTAAAAATACCATCCTCTCTCCCTTTCTCTGAAACTTTCTACATGTTGCCTGTTGTATTAATGTTGCATTTCCGAATTGGGCCCACTTTGAGTCTCAAACTTCTATTTGGTCCTACGAGCTATGGGATCCAACTTTGCTACTTCAGTGCTTCTTGACATGTTCCTACAGTGATCATTATGAAAATTATACGATTAATATGTTGCCTACTTGAGACCTAACGAGATATAAATAATATTCAAGATACCTATATCTAGGATGAATTATTTAAGAGAGTTGACAAGATTAGAAGTGGAATGATGTAGCGCAAACACACGCTTTGTGGAAATTGGAATTATTCAAATTCTTAGGAATTAAGTCCCACGTTTTCGAAGCTAAGAGTCTTAACTTTGCAATACACCCATAAATTAGCTGCGGCGACAAAATACTAATGAAGTTCTCGAAAGTTCCACCGACGAGAATTCTCGGCGAATTTGTAGGTACCTACGCTACGACCATAGTTACGTGTAATTCATACTAGAGAGCGCTTACTGTGTCTCTTACACTGGTAGGTAACTACAGTTAAACCTGGTTCTAAAAGTGGATCGATCTCTTGTTCTCTTACAGAGGTTTCTCACTAAGCCGAGTTTCAGAGTTAGGAGGACAAAATGACGGGACCCGGTAAATACTAGAGCTAGAGTTTTCACGCGCAACCATTTCTCAATTACCTTGGTTCGACTGTACCTCGTTGGTCTATTAGTGAGCAAGTTCAACTTAAAGTTCGACTACATTCTTTCTTCTTCTTTTTAGACCTTCTCTACGCTTAGAGTCCTCTAAGATGTGGCCTCCTGCCGGACCATTTGAGCTAGCCTAGCTCACTCCCAGAAGCTAAAAAGGCCCTCCAGGTCACCTGGGGTTCCAAGGAGACGAATTGTGGTTTTAATTGGTCGGGTACACTCTAGCATTTGAGCGGTAGGGTTAGGTTTTTGTAGGTACAACGAGTTGACATGCTTCGCACAGACGGACCTCATCCATCCATATATTTACAGCCAGCGCCATCTTTGGACGGCTGTCCATTGAAAGCGCTGGACTCGAAATTTGTACAAAATCCTACTGTATCTTTCCTTCATCGGCGTCTTTTCCTTCTCTATGCTAGTATGCAGGCTGTCCACAGAAGGTTCAGTAATACCGTGGTATTACCTCAAATATGAAGGTGTTCAATGGACAGTAGTGTCCTCATTTCTGTGACTTTTCTGAGTTTTTCTCTTTTTATTCATAGGAGTCTTGTTGACATCCTGGATTCAGTCTTCGGGTCAGTATGTATAGTACCTATTGATTTTTATCAAGCAATACTCAGTTTATACATTGACAGCTTTTCAACCCCGTGCCTCAAAGTGCACGTTTGGTCCTAATCTCTCCTTCGTGCTGTGCACCACTGTAGAAATTATAAAATAGCCAAGTATGATTACATTTTCGTCTCCATAGTCACTTATCATCAAGTGTAATTGCGTCAAGTCATGACTTAAAATAAATCTGTTAAATTCATCATGCTTAACGAAACAACCTACATCTCATATGCATAACGTAACGTCGTCAACATACAAATTGCATAGTACAAACTTGCTCAACAAAATTATAAAGCAATCTACTTCCTTGCTCCACTCGTTACTATTATGATTTCAGTGCAACGAAGCAAAATTATAATATTCGTATACTTGGACTTGACTGACTCAATGATCTATTAATGCACAACTCAAATTACTGGGACCAATAATTGGGCTGAAATTAGGGCAATACCTATCATAAGGTAAGGTAACTTAGGCCCGGTTTCCACCTTTGCCGGGTGTGAAGGCAATAGGGAAATTTCCCTCCAGGCAGATGATATACCTGGGGACCGCTTGTGATCCAAGCGTGTAATGTCAGAACTTCTATATATAGCACGCTCGTTGAAAGCTTCGTCAGCGTGTGCTAGGGTACTCGTTACGCCATCTATCGCCAGCTATCGAAGATCGCTACAATCACTCCCCTCTGAGACTGTTGAGTCGTGTGTCATCGTTGCCCGCGTGGGGCATTCGTGTGCGTCAACAACGTGCAGCATCGTGGAAGTGTGCGTCAGCGATACCGGGTTGACTTCATGGACTGCGTGCCGGCGAGGTGTGAGTGACCTTCGAACCGAGACTCCGAGAGTTCGATGAATGCGGCCGCGCGAGAATCTATTTATAGAACTTCTATATATAGCAGGTTCGTTAAAAGCTTCGTCAGCGTGTGCTAGGGTACTGGTTACGCCATCTATCGTCAGCTATCGAAGACCGCTACACACCAAAGCAGAGCGGAGCGGAGCTGTGTTGAGTACCCAATAATATTTTGGAATTTTGACATCTCCAAAACTAAGGGAGATGTCGAAATGACGAAATCTAAATGGTTACTCAAACACAGCTCCGCTCCGCTCCGTTTTAGTGGAAACCGGGCCTTATCCGCTTAGAAAACATTTTGAAATTTGAAAGAATTTTATAGGAGGATCACGTCTATTTCCTATCATACTAATATTGTCCACGCATTGGTAATAATTAAAGACTAAGATTGTTCTCGTCTTGGCTTGGATGTTTTTAGTGTGGTAGAGAAAGCGCTGTGACCTGTAGTGAGTTTAGTTGCACATAGACCTCCACAGCTGAACACACCTCATGTGGATCTGTATTACCTCGGTGCGGGTTTGCCATTCTAGAGAGAGGTCGCCATTCTAATACGATGTTTTCAATGTGGTAGAGAAAGCGCTGACCTGTAGTGAGTTTAGTTACACAGACCTCCACAGCTGAACACACTTCATGTGGATCTATATTACCTCGGTGTGGGTTTGTCATTCTAGTGAGAGGTCGCCATTCTAGTTCGGGTTCACCATATTCTAGTGAGAGGTCACCATTCTTGTACGGGTTCACCATTCTTGTGCAGGTTCACCATTCTAATTAGAGGTCACCATTATAGTACGGTTTCGCCATATTCTAGTGAGTGGTCGCCATTATAGTATGACATCGCCATATTCTAGTGACTGGTCGCCATTTTAGTACGAGTTCGCCATATTCTAGTGAGTGGTCGCCATTTTAGTACGAGTTCGCCATATTCTAGTGACTGGTCGCCATTATAGTACGGGTTCGCCATATTCTAGTGAGTGTTCGCCATTCTAGTGCGGGTTCGCCATTCTAGTAAGAGGTCGCCATTGCAGTACGAGTTCGCCATATTCTAGTGAGTGGTCGCCATTATAGTACGAGTTCGCCATATTCTAGTGAGTGGTCACCAAGCATATGGCCAATATGGTGGACTCTGGCCAAACTCCTTTTTGGCCTTTTTTGGTCTTTATTTGTGGCTCGTACTCAGCAGGAGTGAAATGAGAAAAATATCATCGAAATCAGTTGTTTTCAGCTGTCATATTTGCCTATAGCTCTCAATAAACTACACCCTACTTCACGGTTCCCGCTGTCCCGGGCCCACGGCACCGCGTCCGGATTTACCCAGTTATCCGGGGAGACGCGCGTCTGCATAACAAAGTGAGCTCACAACCATTTAGCTCCGAATACCCGGGATACAGATGTAATGTATACTTGTATTTTCTTATGCTCTAAAATATGTCTCGGAACATTTTCTGTTCTGTTACACAAGAATTAAAGAAAGAAAGAAAAATGTAAGATAGGTATGTTTTATTTGGAAGGTATGCACTATGCACATTATACGTTATGTTAAATACACAATTATAAGAATTAGTCAAGTGCGAGTCAGGCTCAATCAACACCAATCAAGACCAATTTTCAATAGTATTAAAGTTAACTAAGCACCTTTGCCAACGAATTAAAAATGAGCAAATAATTCAGTTTTCCGTATGACGAGGTAGTCCGTAGATCGTAGGATACCTAGTCAAACAGACGTACGGACATTGGAGTCTTAGTAATTGGGTTCCGTTTTAGGTTTGAGTATACACAACTCCAAAAAACCAACCCCTCTCAATGTGACCCATGCTCAGTTTTGTGGAGTGGAGGTTGTATATAGGCCGAGTTTGAGATTTCATAATAATTACTTAAAAGGACTACGTCCAGCAGTGGACGTCTATAGGCTGATTAATTAAGTTAAGTTTAGGAAACGACAACGCTTTCAGTTGGGAGGTAAACAAGTAAGCCCCAACATAGTTCTGAGCTAGAACATCAAAGTGAATCTATACAGCACAGAGAGCATTGAGGGGATCCGTTTAAATAAAACATGCAAAACGTTTCCACTGTCACCTGACTGCACACGGATTCCACTTTGCCGGCTCTGTGATTGCGCTCTCCGGGATTAGAGGTGCCTCCACACGCTCGCTGGAAACTCTGTTCGTAAGGAGCAAGAATCATTACGAACAGAACATGAAACATGTAAAAGGTCTCCACTGTCACCTGACTACACAGGGATTCCACTTTGCCGGTTCTGTGATTGCGCTCTCCGGGATTAGAGGTGCCTCCACACGCTCGCTGGAAACTCTGTTCGTAAGAATCAAGAATCATTACGAACAGAACATGAAACATGTAAAAGGTCTCCACTGTCACCTGACTATACAGGGATTCCACTTTGCCGGTTCTGTGATTGCGCTCTCCGGGATTAGAGGTGCCTCCACACGCTCGCTGGAAACTCTGTTCGTAAGGATCAAGAATCATTACGAACAGAACATAAACCACGTAAAACGTTTCCACTATCACCTGACTGCACACGGATTCCACTTTGCTTTGTGATTGCACTCTCCAGGATTAGAAGGTGCCGTCACAGGCTCTCTGGTAACTGCTCGTAAGGATCAAGAATTATCACGATCAGAAAAATCAAAATATGGAAAGTTAATCATTATTTAAGGCTTTAAGTGGTTAAAAAAACTTCATGAGTATAATTTTTTTTTACAAAAAAGATATCTTACATTATTTACGAATAGTGTTAGGCAGTTAACACTTTTCTCTCTTCTGTCGGTCCCTCATTACTGAGGATTGTGACTATCATTCATGGTGAGTAATCCTGCGGTGTACGATTTCCTTCCACCGTGTTTTTTCACCAGCCATGTGGACTGCTTCGTAAAAGATAAGGGTGCCAGTTCCTTAAACTGGTCTGACCACCGGGTTGGAGATCTGCCTTGTCTTCAACATTTGGCAGAACTAATCTTTCGATACTGTTATCGCCGCGTCGCGAATTGTGGTCGAAATAGCTGAGAATACTGCGAAGAATACAACACCAAAATAATCTAAAAACACTATTTATTTAGATAATTTAGGTTATCATCCAAAGTATGACAAGTGAATAGCGCGTGGATCATGCCAGAAAATGCATTCGTATTGAATATGATCAGCGATCAGTTGTCTCGGCGAGCACAGCCGAACGTTTGCGCGAACTTGCTTGCTCGGCAAGAATGTGGCGTCAGCAAGGGATTTACCCGCCACCCGGGTAAACCGGCGACTGCATAGCGAAGCCAGCGTCAAACTATTTGAGTCGGAATCCTGAGATTTTCATTGACAAAGTTCAGGATTGTTTTATTTCCACGTTATGTGCTTCAGCTTCTTGGTTGTATTCTGAACTACCTATATCGAGAACAATATAGGTAAGTATAAGGATAAACCTCTTTGTCGGTCCCTTTTTGAGTAAGGGACTGCTCTGAGAAACAGATTGCTTTGGCTAAGCATAAAGCATATTTGACGACCCTGACCATATTTGACGACCTCCCTGGCGGTGTGGTGGTGCGCTCGGATTCGAGTGGGAGGTCGTGGGTTCGATTCTCGTTACGGGCCACTTTGTTTTTTTTTAATTTCTAAATTGGCTCAGATCTGGTCTGGTGGGAGGCTTTGGCCGTGGCTAGTTACCACCCTACCAGCAAAGACGTACCGCCAAGCGATTAAGCGTTCCAAAGCGATGCTTGTAGAAACCATTGGGGTAAATTACCCTTCCAAGTTAGTACGATAACATCTTAGGCTGCATCATCACTTACCATCAGGTGAGATCGCAGTCAAGTACAAACTTGTATAGAGTAAAAAAAAAATAACCCTTCATTCTTCATTGGACATTTTTGGCACTTTTCGACAATGCCGGGTCATCACGCTTGCCATTTAAGTTTGGTATACTGTATAGTTTTCAAAAGATAAGAAACGGTGGCTTGTAAGCAAAAGTATATTTTTCCGTTCACTGAATATAACCATAACAAATATGTAACCGGATTTTATCAATATTTTATTCAAACCGAACAAATTTAACGATTCAATAAAATATCCTTAGGTACTCTACATTTTCCATTTATATTTTTTTGTATTGTGTTTGATATAAAATAAACGTTAGAGAAATGTTAACAGACGTCGTTTCGTTTTGTGCGATTTATCTTATGGTTTATAAAAATGGATTTGTCGAATCAAAAATATCTTATGCGACGTATAGGAGTGAGGTGTCTAGAGCTACGTCATACGAACCTTATGGTGAGGAAAGTTTTGTTTTAATACCAAAGAATGAGTAAGTGACTGAGTTCATCTCATGTTAAGTAGCCACTTATGGGATGGCTCTGCCAAGTACCAGCTTGATGCTTTGGATTCGGTGGATCGCCGTGCTAGAAGACTCATCGGCAACCCGACGCTGGTCCACAAAAAACTCCAAAGCCTTGGACATCGTCGTAAGGTTGCCTGTCTGTCGGTATTCTATAGAATATATTTCGGAGAGTGTGCTCAGGAACTTTTTAATTTGGTTCCCCCGTCACCTTTCTACCATAGAACTCAAGGCATCGAAAAGGCTTTCACCCATACATAGTCGACGTACCAAAGACGCGTACGAAGCGGTTTGATTCCTCGTTCCTAATACGCACTGCAAAGGCCTGGAATACCCTCCCAGGTAGTGTCTTTCCTGCTACTTACAACCCGGGTGCCTTCACATCAAGAGTGTATAGGCATCTTCTATAGGCAAGCGCGTTCCACCTTAGACTGTATCATCACTTTCCATCAGGTGTGATCACAGTCAAGCGCTAGCCTATATAGTATAAAAAAAGTGATACGTCTGCCCATATCGGCGGTTGATTTTGCAAAAATAGATAAAGTATCGACGAAGCTACATTTGGGCACTGTTTGGCGATGTACATTGTACAATTTTATTTAGGTACTCGAATCACCTTGAAAATGCATTGTATCTTCGGACTCTGCAACGCAATATGCAACATCCTACGACGCATCGCATTGAGTATTCTCAGATATCCGTTCTTCATTATCATGCTGTGTAATTTCCCTGGCAATGGGCGGGGCACATAGCTCGCAGGACCGATGGACGTTGGGGACCCAAGGTGCTGGAATGGCGGCCACTCACCGGAAAGCGCAGTGTCGGTCGACCCCCCACCAGGTGGACGGCGCGGGGAGTCGCTGGCGCCAGGCGGCGCAAGATCGTGGTATTTGGCGGTCATTTCAGGAGGCCTATGTCCAGCAGTGGACGTCCATCGGCTGAAACGACGACGACGACGAATTTCCCTGGCCATAGATACATTCATGTCGAAACAACAATATGCTTCACGGTAGAATAACTGACACTGCGGCACTATGTAAGAAATAATGCTTCGTAGAGCACGGTAAGCCGTCGGTCCTGCACCTGATCCATTTCCGCTTGATTGAGAGTAACGCATAAAGAGTTGACCAAAATCGGACTGAGAAAGTTAAATTATTTCCAGTAATCGCAAAAACATGTCTGCTAAAGCCAGACAGAGGGCCCTGTAGAGCGGAAATTCCAATGTATTACTACGAACCGAAGTACCGAAACTGCAGCACCTTTTACTGGGGAGGCTGCCAGGGGAATGGCAACAGGTTTGACACCATGGAAGAATGCACTCTATCTTGTTTGAGCCGTCCAAATCATCCTAGTAAGTATTTTCAATCCATCACCATCATTGTCTTGTATATCAGTAAGAGTTTTACCCGCAGTTGCACCTTTGTGAAACAAAGGACTTCTCGGAGGTAGCTTATGTAATAATCCAGGATATAATCTATCTACATTCGAAATTTCAGCCTTTGGCGTGAAGGAGTAACAAGTATTTTATTACACACTAACATACATATACAAACTTTCGGCAATTAATTATCAAACTCTCATTAATTAATAACTAATATTTTTGACTATAATCCGAAATAATGTTGTTATGAATATGATACACTGTGAAATCAGAAACAAGGCCTAAATGGTGCAGTTTGAATTTCGACTACGGATTTTGTTTCGGCGCTCTCAAGAGATGGTATTACGATCCTCTATGGAAGACGTGCAAGGAGAGGATATACTCGGGGTGTGGAGGAAACAAGAATAACTTCTATAATCAGGAACAGGTACTCATAATATTTATACACACACTAACTTATTTAAACAAATAATTTATTTATAATGATGACGTCAAGACGTTGTCTGCTTTAATAACAGCTCGTACATTCCATCATTCACAATATCACGTCGACAACGCGCCGCTGCCGCCCAACCAGCTGTCTGTTCAGAGCCTAATTTTTATTTCCCATTGCAAATAAATGGTACCTACATTAATAATTGAAATCTAAGTTTATCGCGTAAATCTTTATATTTGCAATCTAGATCTTTAGTTTTTTTTTATATCATTTACTTAGTTCGCCCTAATTATTATAATGACCAACTAATAGTACATTTCAATATAAGTGCTGAAAGTATGTCATTTCTTTATGAGTCTCGGTTTGTTGACACAAGCCGTAGGCGTGTGTCAACAATAGAGATGAGTGGAAATGACAATTCCGCACGTGCATTGAACGACATTTTTAACATATTTGCGAAAATACATAAAGTTGGGGCCAAAAGTAAAAATAATGTAATTTACCATGAATGCAGAGCACTCACGCACAAAAAAAAAACAAAAAAGTGGACAAGAAATGTGTTAAAAATGATATTTTAAAATCTACGTCATAGTTATACTTGTATGACGTAGATCATAATAATATCGTCCAAAATCTCGTCTGATTTGGAAGCGGATGCATATCGCCTTTCATTTTAATTTATAAACATACTATTTATCTTTTAATAATATAAAAGTCGATAAGTATCTTTTTAATGATTTTTAGTGTGACGCTATATGCCGCTTCGGCAATGACGTCATCAGGGCTAGAGCGACGAAGAAGAGTGGCATCAAGAGGGTTTTGATCGTCAATTCACCAGACGTCACCACAAGGAGAGGTCGTGACCAAGGGAGCAAGAAGGATATCTAAAGTTATGGATAATTATAATAAATACATTATTTCAATTCCCAAAAAAAATCACTACACTTGGTGATCTCTCTTTATTCACCTACCTACTCAATCGAATTTATTATCTGTATTGTATAATGTACATGTATGTATCGTATGTATATTATGTATGTATAAATTGGCAAAGGTGACTGACTGACTGATCCATGAACACACACCTCTAACAACTTTGGTATTACGCTAATTTTTGAATTCGATTCAAAATATTAATTTATTATAAACTGAAAAAAAATATTAAAAATGCAACGAAGGTCACCAAAGTTACAGGCAACTTAATTTTGCAGTGGGAGGGTCTTTAATCCCTTTCTCGCAAAACGAAAATTTGTATGAAGCCGCACGATACACTATGGCATTAATAAGGTGTGACGTCACAATTAAATGTCGCTATCGCTGCTGTATCAGAAATACTTTATTTTTGTTATTTGATCGATTGCGATTCAATATTATTTTTATCCTAGTCTTTTCCATAAGAATTTAAGGCACCAGAAAGGGCACCATTCCAAAAATTAGATATAAAATTTTATAATTTGTCTAATGTATTGATGTGTAATCCAATATTCAACCTTTTATTGTACGTCCTTCAATAGCGCGATGTAAACCCGAGCAGCGCTATCTGTTAGGAGCGTTTGAAAATGCTTTACCACAATAAAATAACTCCAGCAGCCATAAAGGTTAATTTCACTTTCTTAAAAGACGACTTTGTTATTAACTTCAGAGCAGTGTAACACCAATAAGTTGACCTCGAATGATTCTTTTCCATAAGAATTTAAGGCACCTTTCCAAAAATTAGAGTAAAATTTTGTAATTTTGTAAATTAGTATTTTGTGTAATTTTCCATAAGAATTTAAGGCACCTGAAAGGGCACCATTCCAAAAATTCTAGAAATTATAGAATTCACACATCCGGGTCGTCCACGCGGACCCTTGCGGGTCCCGGGGTAACTGTTCGGGGCGATGGCCCCCTTCAGTGGTCTCGGCGCCGCCTGCAACTACAGGCGGGGCACTAGGTGGGACCATTGCTGGTCCGCGGTGTCTTGTCCGTGAACTCCGCCGCGCTGCGATTCGAGCCCGCGGAATCGCGAGCGATCAGCGAGCGCAGCGGAGTGAGAGTAAGTCCGGTGGTGCTTGCAACCCGCCGCTCAGCGAGGTCGTGCCCGCCAGTGATGTTCCGGAGGGCGCCCGTCAGCCAGCGGCGAGGAAGCGGTGTAATCTTATGCCGACGTTAGGTCACGTGGCAAACCCCTAATATCCGGCGGCCGCCGATGGTATGGCGCGATGTCCCGCAGGTGCTGGGACCGCGCTCCGTCGGCGCGCGCGAACATCGAGGTGCTCAGGCGGCGAACGTGGTCGTCGAGGCTCTCCATGCGCAGGTCCCTGGAGATGACCTGGTTCCGTACGAAGCGTGGCGCTCCGGAGATGGTGCGGAGCGCGAGCGACTGCTGCGCCCGCAGCGACTTGCGGCCCGGCTCGCTGACCAGCGCGAACCAGGCTGGGGCCGCGTAAGTGAGTCGCGTGCGGACGTATGTCTTATACAGACACAGCTTCGCACGGAGAGGCAGGTGGGATGCCAGCACGGGGCGTAGGAGGCCTCGCATGGCGCGCGACTGCGCAACCACGTTCTTCACGTGGGGTCGCATCGAGAGCTTCCTGTCGATGGTCACGCCGAGGTATTTAGCCGTCGGGGTCCATTCGACAGGTTCTCCCAAGAGCGACACCCGGGGCGGCAGGGTGACGGTCCGCCCGATGGAGATCGCCTGAGTCTTCGCCACGTTGACCTTCAGTCTCCAGTCCTTCAGCCATGTGGGAAGTGCGTCCAGTGCACGCTGCATCTTGATGGCTGCGTGTGGGGCGTTCAGCGAGGTGGTGATGAATGCAGCGTCGTCGGCGTACAGCGCCAGCATGGCGCCGCCGACCACTGGGATGTCGTCCGTGTATCTGCTGTAGCAGACGGGCGACAGGCAGCTTCCCTGAGGCACGCCGGCACGGATGGGTCGCTCCGTGGACAGCACGTTTTCAACCGCCACTTGAAAACGTCTGTCTTGCAGGAAGGTGGCCACAGTCTTAACTACTCGACGTGGAGTAGTAGACGTGGACAGCTTGTAGACCAGGCCGGCATGCCAGACGCGATCAAACGCCTTCTCCATGTCCAGGAATACCGCAACCGAATGCTCCCGCTTATTATAAGCGGCAGCGAGGTGGTGCAGTACTCTCGTGACTTGGAGCGTGGTGGAGTGTTCGGCACGGAAGCCGAACTGCTCGTCGCGTGGCTGAAGGTGGGGCGTGATGTGCAGCAGCAGCAACTTCTCGAAGACTTTCGATATCGTCGACAGCAGCGTGATGGGACGGTAGCTCCCAGGCAGCAGAATGTTCTTCCCCTGTTTCGGTATCATGATGACTCGGCCGAGCTTCCACGAACTCGGGAAGTGCCCGGTGCGGAGGATGCCGTTGAATAACCGCGCCATCGCCGCGATTGATCGCTGTGGTAGATGGCGCAGGGCTTCGTTGGTGATGCGGTCGGGACCGGGCGCTTTCCGTAGCTTAGTCCGCCGAGTCATCCGGTGGACCTGCCCAGGGGAAAACACGACTGGGTCTTCCGTCGGCGCTATCGGCGACTCGAAGTAAGCCTCCAAGTGTCGCTCGATGGTATCAACGTGCTGCACATCAGTGGTCGGGTTCGGTGTGAACTGCGTCTCCAGGAAGTCGGCGAAGATCTCCGCTCGGTCTTCGGCACGGTAACGTGGGGTTCCGTCACCGGCCAGAAGAGGCCTAATCGGAGTAGGCTTCCCGGAGAGGTGGCGGCAGAGGCGGTGGAGGCCGGACCAATCGTCGCCGGCTCGCTCGATGGTGCGATGCCAAGACTCTACGGAGACTGTTTCCAGCGCTTCCGAGATCTTGGCGGCCAGAGCGTTGAGCCGCGTCTTCATGATCGGGCACCGCCGGGCTTGCCATTGCCGTCGCAGCTTCCTCTTCTCCTCGATCATCGCCTGGATGAAGGCCGGGAGCTGGGGGGGCCTGCGAGTGGATGCCGCGTCGAGCCTGGACTCTCGAAGCGCGCTGGACATGGTCGCGCTGAGGTCCGTTGCGAGTCGGTCGACATCCGCGGGACTCTCCACTCGGAAGGACGGCGTGTGCTCCGCCATGTAGTCGGCGAAAGCTCGCCAGTCCTGGCGATGTCTCGGAGAAGGTAGCGTGGTCATCATCGGCACGCTCTTCAGCGTCAAGAGGACAGGTTGGTGGTCGGAGATGAGGTGGTCATCCAAGACGTCTATCGACGGCGTCGCGGCGAGGCCGCGTGTAACAGCGATGTCGATGACGTCTGGTGTGAGCGCTGCGCAGTACGGGTAGTGCGTCGGGACCTCTGGCCCTAGCACCTCGTAGCCGTGGCGGTCTGCATCGTCCAGGAGGCGTCTGCCATCCGGGGTCACAATATTGGAGTTCCACGCCGTGTGCTTCGCGTTGAAGTCCCCAGCGATGATCGTGGGCAGCGGCGAGTCCAGCAGGGTGCGGACATCGGCCACTGCGAGTCGATTCGTCGGGGGCTTGTAGAAGGCGAACACACGGGTGGGCTGGCGGTCGACGCAGACCTCCACGCCGAGGGCGTACGACGTCTGCAGTTGCGGTACTGGCAGCAGCTGGTGGATGACGTTCCGACGGACCAAAACTGCTAATCCCCGGTAAGCAGTCCCGATCGGCGAGGTGTGGTCCTCCCGGTAGACATAGTATCCGGGAACCTTCAACTTGTCTACTGGTCTGAGGTGAGTCTCGTTGATCAGGCCGATGTCCACTCGACGCTGAGAGAGCAGGTTCTTGAGAAGACGGGCTTTCTGCGAAGAAAGCCCGTCGGCGTTCCAAAATGCGATGCGGAGCTCACCCATGCAGGAGCTCCGTGATGCATGCCAGGAGCAGCGGAATTGGGTCACGCTGCTCTTGGATCGCCATCAAAACCTGCTGTAGGGTGCCGATGGCGCGGGTAATTCTTGGGTCCAAGGGACCGCTCGCCAGCTGCGATGCCGGCTGCGGTTGAGCCACGCGCTTCGCCTTCGTCCCCCGGGACTCGGGGGCAGCGACCACGGTGGTCTTGGACGGTGCTGGCGGCGCCGGAGGGGCCGTCGTCGGGCGTTTCAATATTGGCCGCGGCGCTGGAGGCTGCGGCATCGGGCGCGGCACCGCTGGGAGCGGCGCGGCTGCGGGAAGCGCGGCTGAGGGCAGCGCGGTCGTGGGCGGCGCGCCTTGGCGCGAGCCCGCGCGCTTGCCTCGTCGGCGTCGGCGGCGCTTGCCACCTGGCTGCTGCTGTGGCTGGTTGGCGGCAGCCATGAGCGAGCCAGGCGCGTCGGCTTCGGTTGAGGTGGTGCGCGCTGCTGTAGTGGTGCGCGCAACGGTGCCAGCACGGCGATTGCGCGATTCCTTGCGGAATACAGGGCAGGCCGCGCTGTTTGCCGTGTGTACGCCCTTGCAGTTGGCGCACGTCGGCGGCTCTTCCTGTGGGCGCTGGCAGTCCCTGGCTGGGTGTCCCTCCCCGCAGCACACACAGGCCACCGGCCGGTGGCAGTTGTGCGAGGAGTGCCGGAACTGTTGGCACCGGTGGCACTGCGCGGGGCCTCTGCGGCCGCGCCACGCTTCGATGGTGATCCCGGGCATGCAGAGGAGCTCGCGCACCTCATAAATGCCCGGGACGACGTCCGGTGTCCGCTGCAGCTGCGCGAACATGAGACATCCCGGTCTGCCCGGGCGTGCGGGGATCGTGCGCACGTGCTCCGGGACGTACCCGAGCTCGCGCAGCTCTTGCTCGACGTCCGCCGGCACGGTGTTGGCCGGCAGGCCGCGGATCGCCACCTTAACGCTGCGCTCGGCGGGCAGCGAGTAGCAGAACCAGGAGAGTCCCGCGGCGCTTTCCAGCTGCGTTAGATAGCGCTGGATGGCGCGGTACTCCTGGTCCGACTTCGGTATGAAGCGGACAACCCTGCCATAGGGGCGGGCGCCCGTTCGGTGCGTGTCCGAGGATCTTTTTCAGCTCCCGGAAGTGCGTCGGCCAGTCGGGTAAGACCTCGACAACGAGTGGAGGGTAGCGGGCGGCCGGTTTCTTCGCGGGAGCGGAGGCGACAGCGGTGGCGGCGGCGGAGGTCGACGCGGCATGGGCGGTCGACACGGCGGCGGCGGGCGTCGTTGCAGTGGCGTGGCCGGAGGCGGTGCTGGCCGGCGGAGTGCGCGGCCGGCATGGCCTCTTAGCCGCGCTTGCGGCTGTGGCCGCGTACGTCGGACTCGTCGACGTTTCCATCGGCGAGCCAGGCGAGAGTCGCGGCATACTTGGCGGCGTGGCGGTCGCCTGCGGGGCTCCTGCTCGACCCTGAGGCGGGGAGGGAAAGCGTCCCACAGGGATGGCAGGCAGCGGCGGATTCGGCGCGGGGTAGCGCGGCGAAAGCGATCGGGGTACCGGCGCGGCGGGCAGCAGCGCAGCCGGTACCGACGCAGCAAGCGGCGGCGCGGTGGGTCTCGGCGCGGTCGACGCGGCGGGCGGCACGGAGGCCACGGCCGGTGTCGGCGCGCTTGAGGCCGTCTTGATTGCACTTTATGTAGATGACGGTTTGGTGGCTTCTACTGATGAAAATGCTGGAAGAAAGTTCTTTGAAGAACTAAAACGTAGATTTAAAATAACTACAAAACCGGCTTCCTATTTCCTTGTACTTGAAATTAATAAAACCAAAGATGGTAGTATTATCCTAAATCAAAGGTCTTATACAGAAAAGATATTGGAAAAATTTGGAATGGCTGACTGTAAATCCGCTCCAACACCGGCAATAAAAGTTGACAAAAATTATGAAGAAGGTGAGACTTCTGAGTCACTTTTTCCATATCGTCAAGCTGTGGGAGCCTTAGGATATCTGATGGTTGCTACGCGACCAGATATAAGTTACGCTGTAAGCGTGGCATCAAGGAATCTTGAAAAACCTACGCAGCTTGATGTAATGAGGGTCAAGCGAATATTGAGGTACCTCAAGGGTACATTAAACAAAGGACTTGTCTTCACAAAAAGCCGGGAGAAAAGGCTGATATGTTTTAGTGACGCTGATCACGGTGGCGACACTGTAACGGGTCAATCGACGACTGGGATGGTCTTCCTATTGTCAGGTCCGATTATGTGGAAAAGTCAGAAACAGTCAGCGGTAGCAATCTCTTCTACGGAGGCCGAACTTGTAGCATTAACAGAGACCGCGAGGGAAGCCTTATGGCTGAAAGAACTCCTAGAAGAATTGACTGAAATAACAGAACTCAAAGGAAAACCCACAATCTACGTTGACAATGAGTCTGCTATTAAGCTATCTGAGAATCCGCCTTATGAGTTCCATAGGAAAACCAAGCATATTAAGTTGAAGCATTTTTTCATTCGAGAATGTATACAGAATGGAGAATTTGATATCAAACAAGTTTCCACGGAACTGCAACTGGCAGATATGTTTACAAAGCCATTATTTGGTCCAAGACTTGAGATGCTAAGCCGAAGAATTGGACTTGTTGAAGATGTGTCCAAGTTCTAAAAAATACGGTGGATGTGAGGAATGAGGATATAAAACCTTGTGTCAAGTATCTTGGCATTAAAAAGAATAAATATTTTTATTATGTTTTTGTTTGAGTGACAGTCAACAACATTTAAAAATATATTGTACTAGACCACATAAATATTATTTAAAATTAAACATAATTTCTTATTTAATTTCACACACACAGTCAGAGGCCAAGATAAATGGAGCAAAACAATAATGCACTGGTACACAGGTCATATGAAAAGGAAAAGGGGTAGACCTTTCCAAAGGTGGGTGGATCAAATCAAATCTATTGCAGGTGGCACTTGGACAAGGAAAGCTTGTGGCAGAAAGATCTGGAGAAAATTGGAGGAGGCCTTTGCCTTAAGTGGGCAAACAGACTAGGTTGTCGAGGCAGTAAAACTTTAATGTAATATATATTTTAAATTGATCTAAACTATTCTTTTGTTACTTTTTAAATTGTATTTTTAAGTCGTGTGTTTCTATGTTTACCAAGTCTGAATAAAGGCTCTTTTTATTTTTTATTTATTTTAAGGTACAAGTTGGTAGCCGACTGCAGACAGCAGCAGCAGACGACGTGTCGTCGCTTCATGTCGTTGCGACACGTCGTCGCGTCATGTCGCTGCAGTCATGATTTCGAACCCGACCGCAGACGGCAACAGCAGATGGCATCCAGTTGGTTCCGAGTGCTCCGTGAAACAAGATGTCTGACGTGTTCGAGAATAGTGATGGCATTTTTTTATATATTTTATTGGAAGAGGACGAAGACGATGATGACTTGTTTTTATTATACAGAAAAAGACGAAAAGCCACACTTCCTATGCTTAAATGCAGAGCAAGTGAGGGAACTTAAACTTATTCAATGCTGATCAAAAACCATTTGAAAAGCGATATGAAAGAATTGAGAGAGTATTGTCGTTTATATTAAAACATCCATTTTGAAAAGAAACACACTCGAACGCGGTCGTTGCTCTAGCGTCAGCGGTACTACTGATCTGCGGTCGGTCGACACTGCCGTTTGCCGCTCGACGACACGTCACTAGCTTCATGTCGCTAACTACGGAGGGACTTTCATAGAAATACATAGAAACCAGTAGTGTCGCTGCGACACGTCGTCTGCTGCTGCTACGTGCAGTCGGCTGCCAACTTGTAACTTTATAATAAATACATTATTTCAATTCCCAAAAACAAAACCACTACACTTGGTGATCCTTTTTATTCACCTACCTGCTCAATCTAATTTATTATCTGTATTGTATAATGTACATGTATGTATCGTATGTATTTTATGTATGTATAAATTGGCAAAGGTGACTGACTGACTGATCCATGGTGTGTGAACACCTCTAACAACTTTGGTATAATCAAAATATTAATTTATTATAAACTGAAAAAAATTATTAAAAATGCAACGAAGGTCACCAAAGTTACAGGCAATTTAATTTTGCAGTGGGAGGGGGCCTTTAATCCCTTTCTCACAAAACGAAAATTTGTAAGAAGCCGCACGATACTACTATGGCATTAATGAGGTGTGAACGGTGACGTCACAATTAAATGTCGCTATCGCTGCTGTATCAAAAATACTTTATTTTTGTTATTTGATTTGATCAATTCAATATTATTTTTATCCTAGTATTCCATAAGAATTTAAGGCACCTGAAAGGGCACCATTCCAAAAATTTTAATATTAGTTTGATTTAAATTCAGAAAATTAGTCTAAATTGATGTGTAATCCAATATTCAACCTTTTGTTGTACGTCCTTCAATAGCGCGATGTAAACCCGAGCAGCGCCATCTGTTAGGAGCGTTTGAAAATGCTTTACCACAATAAAATAACTCCAGCAGCCATAAAGGTTAATTTCACTTTCTTAAAAGACGACTTTGTTATTAACTTCAGAGCAGTGTAACACCAATAAGTTGACCTCGAATGATACTTACTTTAAATAGTATTAAACCTGTGGTTAAACATTGCCCGCGCTCTTCTCTCTATCTCGAAAATGGTGGAAATCTACACATACTTAAGTCGTTCGTTTGTTTGTTTGTTTGAACGCGCTAATCTCTGGATCTGCGGGTCTGAATTGAGAAAGTTATTTTTGTGTTTGATAAGCCGTTTATCGAGGAAGGCTATAGGCTATATAGCATCAAGCTATGACCAATAGGAACGGAGCATCAATGAAAAATGTTGCATTAACGAGAAAAATTATTGTTCCTTTGGGTGAGCTTCCGTTGCATGCGCTGCGTGAACGGTAAAGTGATGATACAGTCTAAAGTGGAACGCGCTTGCCACGTCGTGGATTTTATCGGCTATTCCTTAGAGGGTTCATGCCCAGTAGACGACCACGCTGGGCTGTCGTGTTCTCAGATCATTCAGTCGTGTCGGACGTCCGCATGACCAGTCTGGGCGCGCCGGTGTCGCTGCTGCCCGACACCGACCTGCTCCATTTTTCCAGCATATAGCCAGTTGAAAACGGTTCTCCCGCCGTTTGTCGGTTCCCCATTTCCTCGTTCATCGATCAGCAGGGACACCTCGGGCAGGTGAGGCTAGCAGGAAAGACAGTGCTTGGCAGTGAATTCCAGACCTTTGCAGTGCGTAATGAGGTATCAAACCGCTGCATTTACATTTTTGGTGCTGCTCGAATAGTCTTCAAGTGAAGAGCTCTTCAGAGGTTTTGATGACCCCCTGGTGCAGTTTGCGCACTCTTGGTTTTGGGTAAAACGTCCTAGGTTTTATTCCCGGCGTGGGCCATTTTGGAATTTTATAGTATCAAAATTGGCTCAGATCTGTGTTGGTTGGAGGCTTCAGTCACGGCTGGTTACCACCGGCAAAGATGTACCGCTAAGCTTTTAAACGTTCCAGTGCGATGCTGTTTAGCAACCGCTTGGGGTGACCTAAAAATTAATACGATAATATAGATATTCAATCCACAAAAATGCGCTCCACTCTGTCAAACTCCATACAAATCGAGTGAATCATAAGCGATTTTGACAGAGTGGGGCGCGTCTTCTTCGATTGAAATATCTATACTTTCAGCTGCATCTTCACTTACCTGTCAAGTAAGTACTAAGTTATATTAGCAACTTATAATAAGAGACAAAATCGCATCATTAACGCCATAGTTTGTGTGTTTCTAAATCCTTTACATCGCAACTATTGGATTGATTTGAGTGGAATTTAGACTCGAGACAGTTTTAATTCAACAGAAAAATATTCATGGATTATCGTTAGAACAGAGCTTGTGTAAAAGAACTTTAGAAGTATGAGTATAGTACGATTCACGAAAGATGACCACAAATGGCGGGTCTTTTCTTCATGTACACTCATGAAGAAAAGACTTAAGCCAAAATAATATTTTAATATTAGTTAAATAAGACCATATATATTAGTTAAAATAAATAAAACCATAATATTAGTTAGATAAGTCCAAAGAGACCTAAAATAGGCCCGCCATTTGTGGTCATCTTTCGTGAATCGTACTATAATATAGTTTATTCGACCTGTTTTAACGCTACGGAATTATAATAAAAAAAGCTTTCAGGAATCCAAGCATGTTTGAATTCAACAACATTTTCAAAATCAACACTTTCAACATACTCTTTATCCACAAAATAAATCCGACTAAAAAATTATTATTAAGTATGAAAAATGTTGCCTGGTGCCTACAGCTAAACAAAACCTTTTGTTCTGAAATAAAATATTAATAGTTTTCATGTACGATTCTTAATTGCTCGAAATATGCGTATAAAATTTCACTCAGATAAATGGAAAAAACAACCACATTTCCGCGCGGTTTCACCGTCCGGGCATGTACAGAAACCATTACCGTCCCGGACATTATCAAATTTCGTTACATTCAAGCGATACCGTTTCCAAGTAAAATTTTGTTTTCTCCATATACTAATTACTGAAGTTTTAAACGGGGATGGATATTTTTGGAATGGTTGAAAGTTGAAATGACTAGGTAGGGTAAGGTTGCTTAAGTCGTACCCCCTAAGGAAATAATACTATAATATTCAGTGCAATTAAAATAAAACAAAATCTTCTGCACATACTGGATCTTTATTTAGTTGCCTTTTAATTATCAATCAAAGAAACTTGAAACTCTTTTATCAAAACAGACATTTTAATGTTTTTCAAAAATATACTTTCGGTACGATTAAGGCGCTTAGTCGCCTAATTCGTACCACCCATAGCCTTAGTCGTACTTAGAAAATAGATGTAAGTGAACACATAGTAAAAAACTATATGGAATAATACTCTTTATTAAGTTTATTTTGTTACAGAGAAAAGCAGTGGAGTATTTTCCGGTCTAATTTAACAAAGTTCCGTGGACGATGCTAATAATACTCTTTTAGTTAATTTAATTAATTAATATAAAAACAGCCGGGCTAATTAAAATAAACATAATATTAGAAACGCGAAAAGTAAAATACATGGTGACCAACCAACGTTTGTTTTGCTATAATATATAAATTATTTCCAACTTAATGAAAAAAAGTTAATCAGACTTACCGAACAAACATAAAAAAAAACTTTAAATAGGTCAATCCGTTTCGGATGACTTTTGTGACAAACATAAATACAAGAATATTAGACAGTAGGTAAATGTATGCGTTTGCCTTCACGCCACATCTTAAATGGATCCAATAACGCCTAAGCCAAGATACAAATAATCTTTTACAAGGAATCTCCTTCAAATATACCGCACACAAGAAGTAAGTAAAGAATTTTCAGTAATTTGACACGCGCTTGGCTTTGAGCAGGAGGTCCTGGGCTCGAGTACCGACTCCCGACACAGGACACTTTGTGATTTCATAATTTCTAGATTGGCTCAGGTGTGGTCCGACGGAAGGCTTCTGGGACGGGGTGTGATCTGAAGAGCTGTTTGAAGTGATCCTTCCTTCCACTTTCTCTGTGCATATACTTCGGCGTAGAAACATGTTCCATCCTTTCCACCTGGATGACTGGCAATCCACGACCACTTGGTATGCCAGATCTTTCTTTCCACGCACGTGCAAACTATGGAACCAGCTACCAGCAACAGTGTTCCCTCAAAACAACATGGGGTTATTCAAGGGCCGGATAAACAAATTTCCTAAGAGCTGACAACGCATTAGCAATTCCTCTGGAGCTACAAGTGGCCATGGGCGGCAGTGATCGCATATCATCTGGTAACATGCCCGCTTTTTTGCTCGCGATGACTTAAAAAAAACACCCATCCGAAAAAGTCACCACCTAGCAATTTAGCGTTTCGGTATACAATGTGCAAGTAACGTTAGGGCACTTCTATAATCACCCCTTCCGACTTAGTACGATAACATTTTACATTACCTCACTGTATTATCACTATGCTTCATGCGGGATTGCAGTCAAGTAAAGAAAATCTCCACAGGCAAACAGTCCAAAATAAAGCCCTTTCTATCACCATTTATAACTTATCTAAATTTAATGCAGCATTAGATCCTATTAATCCATTATCTTAGATCACTGGTGCTGTAACTGTTAATAGGGCTCACAATTTATGTCACTTTGATGGCGCGACTCACGGCGCGTGCGCGGTTCCGTGACACAAACGGTACAATATGGCTGAAATAATCATCTATCCGAGATTAGATTTGGGACAGCCCCATAAATGTTTATGGTATTTCGTGCATACATTAAAGAGCGGGCCAAATATGGCTACGACGGGTAACCTCAACTGAGATCAGCCAACTTCGTACTGTAAGGTAATAACTGAGTCCAGTAAGTACGCATAGCCCATTAGTTCATACCTTTGACCAGACTTTTCGGAATTAGATATATATGCATTTTGGAAGCTATTTATCATTAATTGTTTGATGATGAAAGAAGACATCGTAAAGAAGTAATGCATTACTGTCAATTGGCTGAGTAACTGACAGTGCGGTAGTAAATACGGGAGAAACTTCTGCAAGAAGATGCCTTATTTTTACCCACGACAGAACGGAGTAGGAGCGTTGGTGAGAGACCGTTTGTACATTACTTTATTAATTAGATTTTATGTTTGTATGTTAAATTGTTCACAAAAACCAATAATGCAAAAATATTTTTGTTTGTTAGTTTTTTTTGTTTGTTTGTGTGTTTGTTTGTGCACATCAATGTTCCCATATTTCAAAAACGGCTTGATCGATTTAGATGCAGTTTTCTGCATAATGTTTGGTATTCAACGGCAATGGTTCTTAGATAGTTGTTACGATCATCGATCACCAGGGGGCGCCATAAAAAACATTTATATTGCAAACAAATGTTCCCATTTATTTCAAAAACGGCTTGACCGATTTAGATGCAGTTTTCTGTATAATGTTTGGTATTCATTGGCAATGGTTCTTAGATAATTGTTACGAACATTGATCACCAGGGGGCGCCATAAAAAACATATACAGTGCAAACGAATGTTCCCAATTATTACAAAAACAACTCAACCGATTTGGATACAGTTTTGTATAAAATATTAGTGAGTCATTGGAAATGGTTCGTACATAGTTGTTCTGGTGATTGAATAGCAGGGGGCGCCACAATAAACGTATCTTTATGACTTGGAAGGGAAATTCTCTGTTCTTTCTAGTTTATAATAAAGTAATAAAAACATGGAGTTAAATACCCAATTAGCATGCCGCAAGAGGTAAGCATCCGCTAAGAAAAGAGTTTTGAAAATTCCCTCCCTCAGAGGGTAAATCATAACTTGAACAAAACCTCGAGCGCCCTCTAGCAAACAAAAGCAAAAATGTTTCGTACTCCCGCCAACGGTAAATACTGGGATTTCGTGGTAACAAGGAAGTATTGTATAAAAACAATATTGATTATAAAAATAATATTTCACTTATATTCATAAATCATCACATTTTAATAAAACGTATAAAATAAAATTGCACCTATATCTGTAGGCGGAGACTGTTTGCTATATTACTTAAATCTTAATTTAATATACTGATCACAACGTAAATAACATCACAGAATCCTTGAACCTTTCGGAGTTCATTCCACCCGTATACAGTGAAATTACTTAGTAGGTACCTACTTTGTTGTGTATTGTTGCAGATTTACCTATTTGTACGTAGATTTGCGTATTTTTATAAAGCTTGGCATTCATCAAATCGCCCGCTTTACCACTTCGATCAGGTTAGCATGAATGACGTTATCCCTGAAATAAACAAAACAATCTTGTATTAAAATATGTCTGCGTAATAAAATAGTGGCGCCACTGTCTATAGAAAGACGGTTGAAATTGATCAACGAAAGTCATTCAGACAATCTAACGCAAAAATATAAAAGCTGATTTATATACGAACTCCAAAAAATGTAAACAGTCCAGTACTAAACATAGAAACAATATTTATAACAGGATTAGTAAAACAAGAAAACAGTTCCGTTTCAAACCGTTTTCGTGCAGCTGTAAAAGTGCAGTTTATCGCGGCCGATAATAGATGGCGCTGAATTACTTTCAATCGCGCTATCAGTATGATATTCCTGCCCACATAAGTAAGAACATGTACAATGTTCGTCGAGTGAATAGGCATTTTTTAGAAGTATTTTTGGAATGCTCAACCTGTAACCTTTAACAAGGTCTCTGGTGGCATCATTAATCATTAGATAATAACAATATTAAAAAATAAAATAAAACGATAAGTTTTAAATAATAATAAATATAAATATATATATATATATATAATATATATGAATATGAATATGAATATATATAAATTTCATTTTTTTTATTTATATTTAATTATTCGACATTCGTAAATCGTAATTCGTATTATTAATAATACTTGACTCATAAATAGATGATAGAGAGCGTATAGCTACCACGTCTCTAGATATTTCAATCCACGATGACGCGTCCCACTCTGTCAAACTCCTTGCGAATCTAATGAAACATACCTAAACGATTTTGACAGAGTGGGGCGCGTCTTCGTGGTTTGAAATATCAAGAAATAGTATTTAGTAATTCTAATCCTCTTAATACTTACAGTCCATTAGTAACACTGTTGGTGAGTTTCTTGACATATCCCGGACAGTCGTCAGGGTGCATGAACCTGGCGTGGAACAGCACACCCTGGCTGATGCAGTACAGCATCAGGGATATTGGGATGTTCTCCGGTAAAATCTTCTTTTCGTATAGGATCGTTGAGTACAACTGGAAAAATAGACAAATACTCAGGACCCGGCGAAACGCGTGAAAAAATGTCGCCGGTTTACTGGTGTCAAAAACGTTTGTTTTGACACCAACGTCACGTTAGTTATAAGCCGACCGCAGTATCGTTTATGGACCGTGATTCACGCCATGGACTATGTTATTAGTCCGCACGCGTTTACACATGGACGGTTTTTTTTCATATTGTCGAGAATTTTGGCAGATAGCCATTGGCTTATTATAATAGGTATTATACATCGGTAAAATGTTCAGATGAGCTCATCCTTAGGTTCATATCGAAAAGTAAAACGTAGGTAATTTTTTTTTATTCTATTCCTGTAGCAAACGGTCACTTCCCGGGGGGCAGTAAAATGAAGAAAAAGGACAACGCTGGTAGAGTTAGTACAGTTTTCTGTACACCATTAGCAGTGCAGCGGTCTGCTTCACTTGTCAGGGTTTCTGACCCGAAGGGTAAAAACGGGACCCTATTACTAAAACTTCGCTGTCCGTCCGTCCGTCCCTCTGTCACCAGGCTGTCTTTATCTCTTGAACCGTGATGGTAACTAAAATTACATAGGATGATGCAATACATGTTAAAGCTAGCATATAAGAGTAAATACTAATGCTTCTTTAACAAGATCTCACCTTAAAAGCTCCTGTCAATGACGCTATCGCAAACCCTAGGGACGGTTTGAAGTAGAAAGATAATCCCGCCAAACAACCAGCAGGCAAGGCATACATTGCGGAGTCTCTACCGTGCTTCCGACATAAGTAGCATATCACAGCCTGCAATAGTTTACGAATGTTATTGTTATACGGAGTTAGGTTATTCGAAGGTTGATGGCAATACAGGTATTTGAAAATAAGTTTAGTTTCTAAAGGAAGACGAAGTAGTGGGTAGAAAGAAACTACTATATTACGTAAGTAAGAAATTTTCTACGTTTTCTAATTCTAATTTTTGTGAAATGGCTTTAAGCGTATAGGTGAATTTTAGTTGAAAATTTTCTCGTGACAATCTAAAAGGTGATTTTATAGGTACCGGCTTCAACTCCTGGGTTGAAATATTCAGTAAAATATGAACATTTCTGAAGATCCAGATAAATAAAATAAATTAATAAATAAATATATACAGGACATTTTACACATCGCAATCTAGCTCCAAAGTAAGCGATAGCTTGTGTTATGGGTACAAGATAACTGATAAATATACATAAATATAATATATTGAAAAAACACCCAGACACTGGAAAATATTCATGCTCATCACACAAACATTTACCAGTAGTGGGAATCGAACCCACGACCTCCGGTGCATACGGCAGGTTTGCTACCACTACGCCATTCAGTCGTCAAACATTTTTTCGTAGAATAACGTGTTACGTGATATCAACAAAAAATGAAAATCAAAACAAAGCACATGGATATGACCTCAGAGCAAGGAATGACTTTATATTGGCTTGACAACACATAATATCTAGACTATTATTATGTACTAGCTGACCCGGCAAACTTCGTTTTGCCTGTTATTTTTTTCTCATAATATTAATAATACAATAATAATAATTTTATTTATTTATTAATAGGTACAACTGTAACGGGTCACGTTCCGTACATTGAAGATATTTCGAAATTTTTTGTTGCAGAGCACTCTTTAGTCGATACTGAAGCCAAAACTGTAATTTGTTTAATTTTTGTCTGTCTGTCTGTCTCTCTATTTAACGGCCACGCATCACGGCTAATCCGCTGGATGGATTAAAATGAGACTTGGCATGATGTGAGTTTATATACCGAAGTAGGACATAGGATACTTTTTATTCCGAAATTCAGCATGGTTGCCCTGGAAGACGACATCAAAGTCAAAATGTGTATGTATTAAGTTATAATTCATTAACTCGCGGTCAGATTTCATTCATTCTTTTTTGTTCGAAAGGAGGTACTTCATAGATTGTCTCTGAAATATTTAAAGTTTATCAGTTTTGTAGTTCAGAAATTACAGACATACAAACCTTCAGTGTAAGTCAAACCGTATAGCCAAGTCATGCCGCAATATTACTTATAGCGCCATCTCTAAAATTAATGTGGTACTTTCTTGAAAGTAATTTTTTCTCGCATTACCGAATTTTAGTTATGTCATGGTCTATCTATCGTTGCCTCACTTTGTTTCGAGATGGCACCTGAGGTTTTCACTTCTGTCAACATTTAATTGAACGCGGCCGAAGCCTCTCGCTGGATCAAATATAATTGAATTTCATCTCAACCCCACAATAGCTGGGTTAGGGTTTTCTCTCAGAATAAGAGAGGTTTGTTTAGTAAGTACTTAGATGAAGACCAAAAAAGAAATGGATGGATCGTATGGAAGAGTATTGCACGTTGACAGCAGATAGGAGAGAATGTAAGAAGACTCCATGGTAAAAATTTAGAATCCTTTGGCAGGAGTAGCGGGACGGGAAGGGGGAAGGGAGGGAGAGGAAGTGTCCCCTAACCCCCGATACCACTCCCTGAAAAGGTATTGCACCATGCTTGAGCAAATTTAAAAAGATAAAATAATTAAAATGACGATGATGGAGTCGCTTCGTCGCGGAGAGAAGCGAAAGGGGAAGGGGTGGGAAGAAAAAAATGGGATTTTTTCCCCTCTCCCAAGCTAAAACTTTCGACACGTAGTAGTTTTTAAGAAATATTTTTTTTTTTGTTTTGAATTCAATTTTGCTGTTATAATTACTGAAATACATGTTTTGGAATGGGAATTGTAGCCTCAAGAAGAAGTAAAGGAGTTAGGGAAACCCTTTATCCATCACCATCTACCCCTCACCCCCCCTAAGGGTCAGTCGACAGAGCTTTTTTAGCCTTCAGTCTTTCCCTTACCCTTTTTAAGGCTCGGTCGACGGGCCCCGCTTCGCGGGGCTCCGATTTCTGGGTGGTCATAAAAGAAAATAACCACTCAGAAATCCCAAATATCAATATCGAATAGAAATCTTCGTCACCTATCCGTTAAGTCGAGGTGCCCCAAGTCTCGAGCTCGCTTCGCTCGCTCTACATCCTAAGTGGTCAAAGTTTGTGTCAAAAATTGAATCTGTATTCTGTAATACTACAATCATATTTAAAAAGTTCTGTGGCCTATTTTTTCTGTCGTCGGTACAACAAAATATGTGTGGTGTTCCATCTCGTCCTAAAAATCATCCTAACTTCGAAAAAAGACCTCCCGATTTATACTGACCGCCACATAGATTGAATAATTGTTTTTTTGAAAAGCTCCAAAACAGTGCGTTACTTACCTCGTAATGCGAATAGTATTGTTATAATCAGGGACCAAACCTCTACCAAATACAACACCTTTCTCCCCCGAACTCCTGCCAAAGGAAAGTAAATCCAACCCTGATTTACCAAGTTTTATCAGTACTAACAAATATCTGTAAGAAGTTTGGTGAATCGGCTTTAAACAACTCCAAACAATTGCGCTAAATCGTTAGTCGGTTGCATTTATGTTCAGCTGAAAGAAGCCTCGGTACCCATCTCGCAGAAAGCTTCGAAGCCTTGATTCTCATTTTCGATTGTGGGCCACCCGACACAAAACATACATAATTTCAACATACAAACATCACTTACAAAAACACAAAAATCACACAAGCGAAACCAGGTGATACCGGTTGGTCATTCTTCAACCTCAATATTTTGTACCTACGACGAGTGAGCGCCGGGCAGCGTGAATGAGTAGCTAGTAGTTTCCCGCGGCCGCCGCTTGCAAGCCGCGTACGCGCATATGGCGCTGTCATCGCCGCAACTTCATTCACGTCGCCGGCCGCTCACCCCAACTTCATACTTGTTTACCAGTTTAGAAAAATATACGTCCGTTCATTTTCGAGATTCACGTTTTTAATTTTGCACAAATTCCTCATCTACGCCTATATTGGTGACCCCGGGAACACAATGAATAACAGTGACAGTGATAGCGGCGAGGCGAGTACACGAGGCGCACCCGGCATCACCGTTCGCCGGGCAAAAAAAGTGTACACTGACCCCGGACAACAAAGTTCTTCCGAAAATATGACGGTCAATATTAAAGTGCCACCGTTTTCACCGGAGGACCCCGAAATTTGGTTCGCGGTACTAGAGGCGCAATTTAAGAACTTTTCATTCAAAGAAGATACGGTAAAATTTAATAACGTAATAACCAAATTGGACATGGTGCACGCTAAAGCCGTAAAGGACATCATCATTAATCCACCGTCCCGAAACCGCTATGAAAAGATCAAAAGCGAGCTGATCACACGCCTCTCGGCCTCACACGAGAAAAAGGTGCGGCAACTGCTCACCCATGAAGAGCTGGGGGACCGAAAAGCGTCAGACTTCCTGCGACACCTGCGGGACCTGGCGGGACCGGACGTTCCAGAAGATTTCCTAAGGACAATATGGAGTGGCCGACTACCACAACACATACAAACGGTATTAGCGTCCCAGACCTCCCAAGGCCTGGAACAGCTGGCCACCCTCGCCGACCGCATACAGGAAATCACGGCACCAGGCAGCATCTCAGCGGCTTCCGCGCCCAGCCCCAGGCCCGAACCCTCCACCAGCACCTCCGGAGAGATCGCCGAGCTACGAAAGATGGTCGAGCGCCTTTCAGAGAAACTCGACGAACATACACGTGAATCACGGTCGCGTCGTTACCACCATTCCGACCAACAGCGTCGTCGTCGTTCCTTATCACGCAGTAGGACCCGATCACAGGCAAGCTACCGCCAGTATCCCATTTGCTGGTACCACACCGTGTTCAAATCGCAGGCTCGCAAGTGTCAGACTCCGTGCGACTACAACAAATCGGGAAACACCGCGGGCAATCACTGATGGCGACTGACGATTGCCCTGCCGCTTCTGGTCGCCTTTTCGTTTTCGACCGTACAACGCGCACAGAGCTACTCGTCGATACAGGCAGCGACCTCTGCGTATATCCACGCTCAAAGCTCAAGGAGCAACGAACACCGACAGGCTATACACTCGTCGCTGCGAACGGTTCTACTATCGACACATATGGGTTCACATACCTAAATTTGGACTTAGGACTTCGTCGCACATATCCATGGCGTTTCGTAGTGGCGGACGTTACTAAACCTATAATAGGTGTAGATTTTTTAATTCATTATAGCATAGTTGTAGATTGTAAGAACAAAAAATTAATTGATGATGTAACTTCTATTGTCACTACTGCATCTTTAGCCATTAATTGTAATGTTTTGTCTGTCAAGGTGCTCACTGGAGAATCGCGGTTCCACACTATGTTGTCCCGCGATTACCCAGACATTACACGACCAGCCGGTACACATCGCATCATACCACACAACACTCAACACCACATTCGCACAACACCAGGTCCACCAGTCACGTGCTCACCCAGACGCCTGGCCCCGGACAAACTGAAGGTGGCGAAAGCCGAGTTCGATGCGATGCTAGCCAGCGGTACTGCGAGGCCATCTGAAAGCCCGTGGTCATCTCCGCTGCACCTCGCGCCGAAAAAAGACAACGGCTGGCGTCCCTGCGGTGATTACCGACAGCTAAACGCCCGGACCATCCCGGACAGGTATCCTATTCGCCACATTCACGATTTCGCCCATAATATTGCTGGTTGCAAAGTTTTTAGCACCATCGATTTGGTCAAAGCGTACAACCAAATACCTGTCTGCGCTGAAGATATACCAAAGACGGCCATTACCACACCTTTTGGTATGTTTGAATTTCCCTTCATGACGTTTGGTCTCCGCAACGCTGGCCAAACGTTCCAAAGGTTTGTTGATGAGATGATGCGTGGTCTAGACTTCGTCTACTGCTACTTAGACGATTTTCTTATTTTCAGCAGGGACGAGGCTGAACATGAAAATCACCTACAGCAGGTATTCAAAAGACTGTCGCGAATGCGAAGTAATAAAGTAGTTGGTCGCTAAGGCGCCTAGCGACAGCGGTCGCAAGGCGACCTGAGGTACGTAAGTTCGTAAACATCACGCAGTAACAAGAGACGGCGGAGGAGGTGCGCGGGGAGAGAGACGCGCGTGCACCGTGCGGGAGACGCGCGGGCGCCGGTTGTTGAAAGGGATTGAGAGAAGTCCCTTGGGGACAGCAATTATTAACACTCGATGTGCCGTCGCGAGCAGCCGTGACTAGCTGCGAGGCAGGCTGCAGAGTGCAGGCAGTAGACGTAGACCGTGCGAAGTAAAGTGGAGTGCATGTGGTAGCGATCTGAGGCTGACTCCAGAGTATCCGGTGAGTCGTTATATTTCTATTGGGCATGTTCATTGTAACGGTTTACACGCGTACAGGTGACAATATAAGTTGAGTATTCAATATAGTCCTCAGACATTCTAGGCAACAGTTACAGCTGGCCTTGGAAGGGCACTTAGAGCCCTGGTTGCAGTGTAGTCAGGCAACAGTGGCCTACGGAAGGCACCTAGAGTCCTGGTTGAGAGTCACCAGGCACAAGTTACAGCTGGCCTCCTGGAGGCACCTAGAGTCCTGGTTGCAATGTGACCAGGCAACAGTGGCCTACGGAAGGCACCTAGAGTCCTGGTGGAGAGTCACCAGGCACAAGTTACAGCTGGCCTCATGGAGGCACCTAGAGTCCTGGCTGCAATGTAACCAGGCAACAGTTGGCCTACGGAAGGCACCTAGAGTCCTGGTTGAGAGTCATCAGGCACAAGTTACAGCTGGCCTTTGAGGCACTTAGAGTCCTGGATGAAATATACCAGGCAAGAGTCATAGTTGGCCTTGTCAAAGGCACATAGAGTCCTAGATAAGATGTCTGAGGAACCAAGTTGACCTATCAAGGTACCTAGAGTCCTAGATCATTCTAGACATTGCAAAGTGTCACCTGTGGGCAGTGTAATAGCATGATAGCTCAGATATCAGTAACCGATTAGTTAAGATCTATCGGCAGTTTGTGCATATATAGTTATGTTATATGATACCAGTAACCGATCAGTGCAGATCTATCGGTAGTTTTCATATATAGGTAATATACTGTAAGATATCTGTGACAAACCGGTGAGGTTCGGAGTGGCTTTATGGGGAAGGTGGTGGCCACTTAGGGGGGTTTCCCCCATACTTAGTAAAGAGTTCACAGAAGTTAGTAACAGGCTGTTATAGTTATAGAAAGCATGTATGTCCAAGCGACAGATCAGAGGATAAGTTAATAGTGACAATGTCCAGGTAGTCTATTATGTTAGCACTACAGATACATTTTTTTGTTGTGACGTAATGATCATAGTAATTACTTAGACTTTCGTCAGATGCCTATAAAGGTGACATCTTGGCGACATGATGGAGATGTGCTGGGATCAAGTTTGAGCAGATCAAAATATCAAATTTTATAGTTGGGTATATTTCGACGAATTGGACGAATGTTCTAAAATATTCATGTGTTCCTACGTGTTATTTACCCGTTCTAATCAAGATCAAAACAGTTACAAATATGTAGTTACTAGCAACTCACAGTTTCGGACCCATTTTTGTCAACATGAGCCGTGATTTATAGCTACGAGTACCACGAGAACGTTAGAAACTCGAGTAAGGCACTTGTTATTAGATCTGTGCGGCGGCGGCCACTTAAGCGCGGTCTACATTAGCGAGCATGTTCGTCTGGTAACAGAATTTAAAGCATGCTGCACACTAGAGAATGTGATTGCTTCTCAAGCGTGCTCTACATTTCCGCCGAAACTATACCTAACATAATGAATAAAAAAAACGTAAAAAAATGATGAAAGGAGCTATGCATTGATTTTTAAATTGATTTATATATTGGAATGAAACTCAAATGATTTATTTGTTTCATATTACTTGTTGGTTTTATTAACCGACTTCAAAAAAAAGGAGGAGATATTATTGGGGTTGTTATTATTGACGACTATTTTACAATTTATAATTGAATATTATATTAATTCTTTTATATTAAATCTATACCTTTTTAGAGTATTTTAATGCTCATGGATCATCAAATCGTTAAATACGCTGTAACTAATGTAGAATGTAGTAGGCATACATTCTCTTAGAGTCCATCTCGTGCGAGCGTTATTTTTCAAGTTAGCTAAACGGTAATGTAGAGCAGGCTTAATATTGATTTATGAGTAGAGAGACCCGTGGCGTAGTTTTTTGCTATTGTGCCGCTTTGTTTATATTCATGTAACTGATTCCTAGAGCGAAGACATGAGGCCCGCCGTTATAAATACACAGGCTTTATTATATTTCAAGAGCGCCGCATTTGTAATTGTAATAGTTTCTTTAGTGTTTAGTTTACACTTGAATATAGTGGAGTAAAATATTTAACGAGTTATTGCGAGTCCCAAAGTTTGATAGTACCCAGTACCTACATAAGTATATAGTACTGTTGAGAATTATGATACTCGTAGTTAACGTCGTGGAATTATTTTATAACGGGATGGTTATTTGTTCTAGATGTGGAACGTTGAATAGACCCTGAGATTTTTTTGAATTTGCTTTCGGATGGTAGGTACTGTACTTAAACATTATGGAAACTATTGTCATCCGAACCCGCTTTAAAATAATTTATGATTCTGTTTTATCTTGCATTGAATCAGCTCAGTCCACTCTTAAAAAGTTATCAGATGGTGAGGTTGACATCAGTAGTTTGGAGTTAGTTGGTTCACAACTCAGAGATGCCAATGATCGGTTTGTGAAGGAGATACACAATTGTTATAAATTTATGACGGATCTTAGTGTAGATGAAATAAGCCAATATACAGCGATTCAAATACAAGCAGAGGACCTAATATCAGAAATACAATTAAAAATAAAACAAAATGGAAATAACCAAGGTACCTCTAGTAACAGCAACATTAACATTACCAGTAAGCTACCAAAAATGGAACTTATTAAATTCAATGGAGACGTTCTTAAATGGTACCAATTCTGGGACCAGTTTTCTTCAAATGTGCACAACAGAAACATTAATGATGTAGATAAACTGTTATATCTTCAATCAGTTTTGGAAGGTGATGCCAAACAGGCCATAGAAGGATTGGACACTACAAATAAAAATTATCAGATTGCGATTAACTCGTTAAAGGAAAGATATGGAAAACCAGCTGTAATTATAGATGCGCACTATGTTGCACTTTATAGAGTCAAGCCTGTAACGTCAAATCAGGTCAAAGAATGTAGAAACACGCTTAATGAAATTGAGAGACATCTTAGGGTACTCAGCTCATTAGGAGAAGATGTTAATCATAATCACCTAAGGGTAATGATTATGGAGAAATTTCCGGAAGATCTGATTTATGAAGTAAAAATGAAAATTACTGATGAAGATGATTCAATCGATAATATTAGAAAATATTTGGAGTTTATAATTTCCGCTAAAGAGACCTCAAACAGATTAAAGAACCAGATTTCGAGCAAAAATACGAAAGTAGATTCAACACAAAGTGAAACAAAGTCAGATAGTTTCACGTTAGATTCCCTACATGTAAAAGCTGAGCCATTTAGGAATAAATCAAAGCACAGGTTTACTCCACTTGAAAAACAAAATGACAAATTTACATTTGGCAAGAAACAATACAACAAGCTAAAGGTACATCCAATGAAAAATGAATCTTCTGATGACAGGTTAGAGACTCTTAAAAAGAAACTAAGAAGTTGTACATTTTGTAGACAGGATCACTTCGATGATGAATGTACAACATATAGAACAATGCGCGATAGAATGAATCAGTTAAGAGATCAGTGCTTCAAGTGTTTTAGAACAGGACATAGGGTGAGAGATTGCAAGGTTAAAGTAATATGTAAACATTGTCATAAAGTAGGCGTACATAATCGTGCGTTATGTCCTTTTAAGTTTGATAAATCAGTAAACTAAATTCTAGTAATAATTAAGACGTTATAAACACTGATGGTGATGCTTGCCCAGAAAATGTTTTCATTTGAGATTTTGCCGTGTTCCATTTGGCGTTATATCGAGCCCGTTTTTGCTAAATGCCACCATTAGATTTCATTTAAATAAGTCAGATAATCCTCTCATGAAACAAATATCGGAAGATTCGACAAAATGAGATTCGTGAATTTAGTTCAGAAAAATACCACAAATTCGAACCTCTTTGGCTGGGGAGGGTCTGGCGAACATATCGACAGATAGAAGAGAATCGGTGTTAGTCAGTGAAAATTTAGACGGTTCGGAAACTAAAGTTTGGAGATTCAGGCTCAATACTATCCATAGGAATCAAAAGGTACTCCAATTTCTGGGTTCTTATGGGAGCAACAGTACGAAGAGTTGTTAGAAAGTGTCCACGATGTGTGAAACATGAGGACTACCGGCTATGCCTGATATTCGAGCATAGAGAGTAAAACTTACTGTACCATTTGCTTTTACGGACTTGGACTACTTTGGAAGGTGTTAGCAAAGAAAAAAGATGGGAGTGTTTGTTTACGTGCTTAACAAATTTGATCGATGGATGGAAACGCGGACAGAATTTTCTATCCGTATTCTCCAAAATGTTCACTAATCACCTGGTGAGATACACCAGATTCCGTGAATGAAGTAATAGACATCGTGAACCAAGAGTGCTAGTAGATAGAGCTCTAAAGCCAGGAGAGGCAGTGCAAATAAAATCAGATGGTAGTCGAGCTCATTGGAAAGTGGGAAAAATAGTAGAACTTGTCAAGGGTTCGGATGGACAGATCAGAGTAGCAAAGGTAAAATTAGCTACTGGAGAAGTGTTTACCTGCTTAATAGGTCATCTATTTCCACTTGAAATTAATCAGTGTACAGTACCTACATCAGAGCAAAATGATTCCGAAATCAGAGGAAGGAATCAAGAGTTGGATCCTTATACAGAAGTTCAGTCAACTAGCGAGAGTCCTGACCAGATGGCTCCGATGGGCTTAGACTCCACAAAACGGCAGTCAAGATTGTCTGCGATCAAGGCTAGTGAGAAAGTTAAAGAATGGACATCACAGTTAATGATAAGATTGTTTGAATCATAAAATAAGTTTCCTTGTAAAATAGTTTCTATAGAAATAAATATATTTTTCATTTATGCAGTTCATTTTTTCTCTTTCTCCGGCGGGAATGTCGCGAATGCGAAGTAATAAAGTAGTTGGTCGCTAAGGCGCCTAGCGACAGCGGTCGCAAGGCGACCTGAGGTACGTAAGTTCGTAAACATCACGCAGTAACAAGAGACGGCGGAGGAGGTGCGCGGGGAGAGAGACGCGCGTGCACCGTGCGGGAGACGCGCGGGCGCCGGTTGTTGAAAGGGATTGAGAGAAGTCCCTTGGGGACAGCAATTATTAACACTCGATGTGCCGTCGCGAGCAGCCGTGACTAGCTGCGAGGCAGGCTGCAGAGTGCAGGCAGTAGACGTAGACCGTGCGAAGTAAAGTGGAGTGCATGTGGTAGCGATCTGAGGCTGACTCCAGAGTATCCGGTGAGTCGTTATATTTCTATTGGGCATGTTCATTGTAACGGTTTACACGCGTACAGGTGACAATATAAGTTGAGTATTCAATATAGTCCTCAGACATTCTAGGCAACAGTTACAGCTGGCCTTGGAAGGGCACTTAGAGCCCTGGTTGCAGTGTAGTCAGGCAACAGTGGCCTACGGAAGGCACCTAGAGTCCTGGTTGAGAGTCACCAGGCACAAGTTACAGCTGGCCTCCTGGAGGCACCTAGAGTCCTGGTTGCAATGTGACCAGGCAACAGTGGCCTACGGAAGGCACCTAGAGTCCTGGTGGAGAGTCACCAGGCACAAGTTACAGCTGGCCTCATGGAGGCACCTAGAGTCCTGGCTGCAATGTAACCAGGCAACAGTTGGCCTACGGAAGGCACCTAGAGTCCTGGTTGAGAGTCATCAGGCACAAGTTACAGCTGGCCTTTGAGGCACTTAGAGTCCTGGATGAAATATACCAGGCAAGAGTCATAGTTGGCCTTGTCAAAGGCACATAGAGTCCTAGATAAGATGTCTGAGGAACCAAGTTGACCTATCAAGGTACCTAGAGTCCTAGATCATTCTAGACATTGCAAAGTGTCACCTGTGGGCAGTGTAATAGCATGATAGCTCAGATATCAGTAACCGATTAGTTACGATCTATCGGCAGTTTGTGCATATATAGTTATGTTATATGATACCAGTAACCGATCAGTGCAGATCTATCGGTAGTTTTCATATATAGGTAATATACTGTAAGATATCTGTGACAAACCGGTGAGGTTCGGAGTGGCTTTATGGGGAAGGTGGTGGCCACTTAGGGGGGTTTCCCCCATACTTAGTAAAGAGTTCACAGAAGTTAGTAACAGGCTGTTATAGTTATAGAAAGCATGTATGTCCAAGCGACAGATCAGAGGATAAGTTAATAGTGACAATGTCCAGGTAGTCTATTATGTTAGCACTACAGATACATTTTTTTGTTGTGACGTAATGATCATAGTAATTACTTAGACTTTCGTCAGATGCCTATAAAGGTGACATCTTGGCGACAAAGACTTCGAGACTATGGCATGGTGATCAACGTATCCAAGTGTATTTTCGGTGCACCCGAGGTAACCTTCCTGGGTTATCGAATTTCTGAGCAAGGAACCAAACCCCTTGATACGAAGATCCAAGTCATTAAAGACTTTCCACCACCCAAGGATGTTAAGTCTTTAAGGCGTTTCCTAGGCATGGCCAATTTTTACAGGCGATTTCTGCCTAACGCTGCCCAGATTCAAGCGCCACTTAACGCCTTGCTGATGGGATCTGTCAAGGGTTCTACACCCATTAATCTAACAGGGGAGGCACTGAAGGCATTCGAAGCAACCAAAGAAAGTCTTTCCAATGCAGCCTTGCTTGCACATCCCGACCACCGAGCTAAACTCGCATTGGTCACGGACGCCTCGGACTTGTCAATTGGAGGAGTTTTACAGCAGCTCAAGGACAACGCTTGGCAGCCTTTGGCATTTTTCAGCCGTAAGCTCAGCCCCAGTCAGCAGATGTATGGAGCATACGACAGAGAGTTACTTGCCGTCTACGAGGGTATTAAGTACTTTAGGCATATGGTCGAAGCTAGGCACTTTACAGTCTACACAGACCATAAACCGCTCAGTTTCGCCTTCCATGAAAGAAAACAGAATTGTTCGCCTAGGCAGTTCCGACAGTTAGACTTTATTTCCCAGTTTACGACCGATATACGACACATTTCAGGTAAAGACAATGTCGTCGCCGATACACTGTCACGGGTCGAAAAACTAGATGCACCCGTCTGTCTCACTGAACTTGCCAAAGCTCAAGTAGACGACCCTGAATTAGCGGAATACCTCACAAATGATTCCTCTCTGCGTCTCGAGAAAATAAGCTTCCCTGGGTGTCGTACACCTCTGTACTGTGATGTCAGCACACCGACACCGAGGCCATTCATCACCAAGGACTTCCGTCATCAGGTATTCAAAAGTCTCCATTCGCTTAGCCATCCCGGCGCCGCTGCAACTGCCAAAATGGTAGCCGAAAGGTTTGTTTGGCCTGGCGTGAGAAAGGATTGTCGTGAGTGGAGTCGAACTTGCCTGTCATGTCAGCGCTCAAAGGTAAGTAGACACGTGTCTGCACCATTAGGCACTTTCAGCTTACCCCGGGCACGTTTTCAAAATGTCCATATTGACCTGATTGGTCCTTTACCTTTCTCTCAGGGACAAAGGTATTGCCTGACAGCCATAGACCGTTTTACTCGGTGGCCCGAAGCTATACCTATACCCGACATCACTGCGGAGACGGTAGCCAAAGCCTTGATCTCAGTCTGGATTTCGCGTTTTGGGGTGCCAAATGTCATCGTGACAGACAGGGGCCGTCAATTTGACTCAGCGCTCTTCCAGTATCTCGCTAAGGCCATTGGATTCCAGCACAAGCGCACCACGGCCTATCACCCAGCTTGTAACGGTCTTATTGAGAGATTTCATAGGCAACTTAAATCGTCAATCACCTGCCATGCCGACCAGAACTGGACAGAGGTCTTGCCTCTTGTGCTGCTTGGCATCCGCAGCAGTCTCAAAGAGGAATTACAATCCTCTTCTGCTGAGTTGGTGTATGGTGAACCGCTCAGACTTCCCGGTGAATTCTTTGATCCTAACACGCCCTGTACATCTGACATGTCAGATTTTACTGCGCGTATGCGATCCTTCGCCGAGAATCTGAAGCCAGTTCCAGCTTCCCGCCACAACAAACACAAAATATTTGTATTTAAAGAGCTCGCGACTGCCGAATATGTCTTCCTACGTGAAGACTCGTCGCGCGCTCCTCTCCAACCGGCTTACACAGGCCCACATAAGGTTATTGACAGAGGTGACAAAACTTTTACCATCCTTTTTAAAGGTAAATCTGTCACCGTGTCCATAGATCGTCTAAAACCAGCATTCATACTCTCCGGCGAAAGGGACATGTTGGGAAATACAAACAAAACGGCACCTAACAAATCGTCATCTCCAACTTCTATAGCTCCCAGAACTACCCGTTCAGGTCGTCAGGTTCGCTTTCCAGATTACTATCGCCCTTGACCAGGTCTCTGGGGGGGAGTGATGTGGGCCACCCGACACAAAACATACATAATTTCAACATACAAACATCACTTACAAAAACACAAAAATCACACAAGCGAAACCAGGTGATACCGGTTGGTCATTCTTCAACCTCAATATTTTGTACCTACGACGAGTGAGCGCCGGGCAGCGTGAATGAGTAGCTAGTAGTTTCCCGCGGCCGCCGCTTGCAAGCCGCGTACGCGCATATGGCGCTGTCATCGCCGCAACTTCATTCACGTCGCCGGCCGCTCACCCCAACTTCATACTTGTTTACCAGTTTAGAAAAATATACGTCCGTTCATTTTCGAGATTCACGTTTTTAATTTTGCACAAATTCCTCATCTACGCCTATACGATCAACGGCCCCGAGTATGAAATCCCAAATATTTCCGACGTTGTTCTCAGTACTCGAAGCTGATGGCCGTCCAGCTCGTGGGTCATCAATTCTTCTGACCATTTTTTAACGATTGTATACGCTGGAGCAGGTCCTAATTTGTCAATCTGTTTCAGCGTTAACCCTTTCTTGAACAAATAAATACTTGGCATCGACGTAGGTAATGTTCGATATTCTCCGAAACCACAATCGGTATTATAACGTTATTTGCATATCAAATAAATTAAATAGACCAAAGAGGTCGGACATCATACTCCGGCTACAAATTTCGAAACAAACCTGTCAGAGGTGCTGACGTGACAGCAATGAAATGTTTACTTAGCAACGCCATTAAATCAATTAATTAATTTTATTTTTATTTCGAAAATACTCGATAATCCTATAAGTCTCCACATATAAGTCCTCGACTCGGATCGATTATTTTTTTACGCTCTTTCATTTGATGTGCGATTCGTTCGATTTCACCGTACACCGGTACCGCCCTTGGTTTTTGTATGGGAAAATTAAATCGGCCAGGGCCAGGGTTCTTTCAGCATTTTGGGTCATCAAATATAGATAAAAACCCGGTCCCGCATCCAGAGATCATTCCCTGAAAATTTCATAACGATCGGTCCTGCCGTCTCTGAGGAGTTTGGCTACAAAGAAACAGTATACATTTTAACTTTTATCCCCTCTCCTAAGGGAACCATGCTGAATTTCGGGATAAAAAGTATCCTATGTCCTTCCTCGTAGTATGAACTCAAGTCATACCAAGTTTCATTGGAATTCATTCAGTAGTTTCGGCGTGATGCGCGGCCGTGATACAGAAAGACAGACAGACAGACAGACAGACAGACAGACAGACAAAAATGAAAAAAAATACAGTTTTGGGTTCAGAACCGATTTTAGAGTGCCCTCGAAAAAAAATTTTCAAAATATCTTTAATGTACAGAATTTGACCTGTTACAGATTTATTATAAGTATAGATTAGATATTGATTCTCAGAAATAAGTAGGCACCTACTTAGATAACTAATTATTAGATAAAGAAAATATAAATGCCGAATAATTCGAGCTTAATGACATTACAGTGCTGCTAGTTCTTTATTGTGGTGTAGTTCTTTATTACGGTGGTCATTCAACGACAAGTTCGAAGTAAAAAATAAAAATGCTATATTTGACACGCAGGCACTTATACCATAAGGCTTTTAATAAGAGTTTTGCTTGTGTCATTATTCTTTGAAAAGGTTGCCTGTCTGTCGGTATTCTTTAGAATATATTTCGGGGAGTTTGCTCAGGAACTTTTTAATTTGGTTCCCCAGTCACCTTTCTACCATAGAACGGCAAGGCATCGTAAAGGCTTCCACCCATACATAGTCGACGTACCAAAGACGCGTACGAAGCGGTTTGATGATTCCTCGTTCCTGATACGGACTGCAAAGGCCTGGAATACCCTTCCAGGCAGTGTCTTTCCTGCCACTTACAACCCGGGTGCCTTCAAATCAAGAGTGAATAGGCATCTTCTAGGCTAGCGCGTTCCACCTTAGACTGTATCATCACTTTCCATTAGGTGTGATCTGTGATCACAGTCAAGCGCTAGCCTATATAGTATAAAAAAATATATATTTAAAGGTTATGTCGTACTCTGTAAATACCGATATAGCTTCCGAAGAACAGCCCCATGTTCAGGTGCTTCCACCTCAGCCTGGAGAGAGCCTTCAGCGGAGCAGACATCCTCGTCCCAAGAACTCGCAGCAGCGTGAATCCAAACCCAAAACCGAAGTATTTTAGGAAACCCTACAAAATAATTAAATAAAAAAGTAATATCTGGGTGACCGAGCTTTGCTCGGTATTTTTTTTTTGGTAAATACGGCATTTTCTAAAAATTAATCCTAGCTAGATCATCACACCGTCATCACATATGAAAATCGTTCGAGCCTTCTTTAGTAGGGTCAGTTAGGGTAAGAGGAACACAGGGGAAAGAGGAACACTAACATATAACTTATTAACTATAGCTTTACTACGTTCCTCTTTCCCCTGTGTTCCTCTTACCCTAACTGACCCTACTTATAATTTTCTTTATTTCCTACAATATATAATATGACATATGAATATATAACAATATGAATGTATAATAATATAATACTGACTACTGTTAAAGTAATAACAATTTTTATTATGTTCGACATTTTATGGTAATCTTTAAGACAATCTATACCTATAGTGTACGTCCTACCTATTTTCATATTGTGTTAATACCTACATAAGTTTAGAATTATATATACTTTAATATTCATACACCAGTTAATGGTAAAATGTAATTGGCATATCCAAATATTGTAACATCAAATTCTACGTACATTTTTATGAATAAAATTTCATTTTATTTCATTTCATTTCACCATGTATACTAAGCTTTACCAAACAATTTCAAGGAAAGATTTTTATATTTATAACCATGTGAAGATGATACTTCTATGTCCACAATTTTACTGTCCCAAGCCTACAATATGTTATTTAACAAACTGCGAAAAACTCAATAAATTTTGAATTTTGTCGGCATACCTTTACTGTGAGCTTGGACGATCTAACCAAGACTGTGAGCCTTTAAAAATAGTATTACTAGAAATAGCATTACTACTATCCGCCAATAGATGTCAGGAGTCATATGTTTTTTTGGTAAATACGACATTTTCTAAAACTGAATCTTAGCTAGATCGATTTATCGTCCCCAAAACCCCGTGTATACTAAATTTTATGAAAATCGTTTGAGCCGTTACCGATATTCAGATTTAAAGGTATATGATAAAACTAGAAAAAAGTGGCACTCAAGAGTGCCGACTGAAGTGACAACTCTAACATTGGTGTCGGTTGCGGTAACAATGTCGCGAGTTCAAATGATTTTTCCCCATCTCAAAATAGTCCTAAAGAATTTTTCACTTCAAAAATATTGCAACCAACCTTTATGATAAACGGTCGACAGGCTCCTTCATGAGGACAAACATTTTTTGACTCGTCCTTTTTTCGCCTCACTTTTTCTGGAGTGAAAAGCCTGAAAAAAAAACATTTTAAGTATCATTAAAAAAAATAATAATACAAGCTTTTATACGTGAAATCCGTATTCATCTCAGCATCAGACCCTAATACCACCGAAGTATCGTGAAGGCGGGTCTAAAGAGTCCAAACTCAATGGGTTTGTCCTATGGCTAGGTATTCTTAATCCATCATCAGATTCATCTAATTACTCGTCAAGACAGATCAAACGAGTACAAATTCGTTTATCTCTAGTTAAGTTTTTAACATTTTAGTTTTGTACTTTCTATGTATAAATATTAATAGGTGTAACTTGTGCTATTCGTGACATTATGTATGTAATAGCGCAATTGAAAATACTGCTGCACCATCTATTGTTGACGTCACCGTAACTTAAGATGAATTTAACTTTGAGATTTAACTTTGAAAGGTTCGGTGCCTAAACTGCATAGGAGTTATGTCTTGTCTGTAGTTGAATGGAGCTTAGGTATGGCAAACTAAGCGTGCTTTAATATTTCCAATATTTATGTACGGAGTGGAGACATGGACCATAAAGGCAAGAGAAAGGCAAAGGATAGACGCGTTCGAGATGTGGTGCTGGAGGCGCATGTTAAGAATTCCTTGGACAGCCAAGCGCACAAACGCGTCTATCCTGTCACAGCTAGGGGTAAAAACACGACTTTCCTCCATATGTTACCAACGCCTGCTCTCCTATTTTGGACACATTATGCGACGTGGGAACGATAGCTTAGAAAAGCTTATTGTGACGGGCAACACCGAGGGCAAAAGATCGAAAGGCCGCTTACCAACCAGATGGTCAGACCAGTTGAGGGACTCCAAGTGCAAATTTCACACTATTGCAAGACTGGCCTCCGATAGAACCCGGTGGAAGAATTTAATCCGCTCGAGGTTGCAAAATCCCCAGGACCACGATCTTCAGTAATGAAGGAACGAGAGAGAGAGATGGCAAACTATCTTGCAGTGGAGTTGTATACTCGCATACTTTTAGATCCATTAAAATCTATAGCAGATATTACTGAGGAAAATCGGACGATAAAGCAACGAATTTCAAAAATTAATTCTGAACTGACTATTTTTTACATCGAAATGGTTTGGCTAGGTACCTACCAATATTCATTTATTTAAATTCAGTTCCCGGTAAAGCAAGCAAAAACAAGCAAACAAATTCTTCATTTACATCAACTTCAATGCTTATTTGCATTAAAACAATGATGAGTTAATACGGTCATAGCACGAGTAAAATAATTATTATGCTGTTTTTATAGACATACTCGTATCTACCCAAAACCTAAAGGTACCTTACTGATAATAATAAGTAGTATTTTCACTTATCAAAGACTAAAATGACTGTTGACTTTTAGGTTAGTAATTATCATTTTAGTGATTCTGTCTAAATCTAAATCAATCTAATTTGAACAACGATGTCAACGAAACTCTAAGAATTTATCTATCTCTCACAATTTTTTTTATAATTGTTTTTGTATTTTGGACTGAAATTTTTAGACAACCCATTTGCAAGGTTCGTGTAAGATTTTTAAAGAACCAAAATGCATGCAAATGAAGAGTCGTGTAAAGCTACAAAAAATTACTTACCAAAGCATTGGTGTCCTTTGATCCTTGTCTCCTTCTAATCTCATGAGGTAGAAAAGGAGAGAACTACCGATCATAAATAAGGAAGTCTGCTTTGCTATTGACATTGAAATGTAGCCTTTTCTTTCCCACGTTCTTAACCAAAATTCTATGAGCTGAAGAAAAGAAAAGAAAACTTAAGAAAGTAAGGATACTAATACTTACATGATTTTTATTGATCTAGCGAAGCTTTCGGTCGTCTGTCTGTCTGTCTATCCACATAGGCTTAAAAAAATGAAAATCTTTACATTTCACATAGGCTTAGATATTATCCGTTTCTCGGTCTATCCGAGCCTTATAACTCTTAAACTAATGGGCAGAATACTGAATAACCTCAAACCACTAGATAATGTTATGTTGATGAAGTAATTGAATAAAATTTTATAGTAAACAGTTCTCATTCCTAAACAGAGTGATAAAAAAAATACCATATCGCTCTCCGCCTGTATTTGTTTTCATTAAAACTAAAAATTTTTTGTTCTATACGACTTATTCTTAATTTTTTGTTCTAACTACTAGCCGAGAGCGATATATGGTATTTTTAATATAACCCGTATAAGGACGCCCATTATTGTGATATCTTAGATCTTAATTACTGCGAGGAATATTTTTATTTAAATGTCCATGAATTGAGAGGCTACCAAATTAGTTTTTTTCCACAAAACATTTTTTTTTATATATTAGAATATTTTATCTAGTGTAAGGTGGGATGTGCAAAGTCGCAGTTCGGGATGAACCACTTATATTAATTACTGGAATGTTACACTTACCAAATTAACAAATAAATTGATGACTAGGCCCCTCCTCGACGGTGGTTCCAGGAGTATAAATATACCATTTATCATGTTAGGTATGAGTATGTAGGTGTAATACGTCAATTTATTGCCTAAAAGCCTCCTGAAACATAAAAAAATATTAATGAGTTGAGTGCTTTGAAAATCGACATAAAGCGTAGACGGATTATTAGATTGCGAAAATATAAATCCTTTTTACTGCAAAAGATCTTAATACAGCCCGTATGACACAGGTATATATTTATGTGTATTCTCAAAATGACAAGATTTTAGCTGTAATTCACCACGTTGGTCAAGTCAGGCCAGTCTCACTTATCACGTGGCCGTCCCGGCTACAAGTACGGGTTTCAGATGGTTGCCGCTCGCGGGCCGAGTTGCACGCGCTAGTTGTGTACGGTCTATTTTACGCGCCGTCTGACTACGGCAGCCCTAGTACATCGTAAGAGATAAAGTTAGGCGATAGAAAGAGACCACAACATTGCGTTTGTTGCATATCGATTTTGAGGGCGGGGCCAGGCGCTATTGCGAACTGAATTGCATTTTTTGTGTCAGCGTCACAAATAGAGTCGCTATTTCTTTAAATAATCGTGCGGAGTGAACCTTCTGGTATTTAGTGTTCTGTAGTCAAGTGTGGGCTGACACTAGACTAACAAATGTTGTGCTCGTTACGTCATTATCACTATATAATATTGTTACACACACACACACACATACACACACACACACACACACACACACACACACACACACACGCACGCACACATATTGACACAAGAATACACGAATTTCCAAAAGCAAAATTTCCACGAGTGAAGCGTGATCTTGCTTCAATTCAGATAGTTTCGTGAAGTGAAATTTTTAAAAAGGTCATGGTATTTACGTAGATATAGCCAGACGATATTGAAACCAAATAATTTTTTGCCGAACACTGAAAAATTAATTTTACGACTATTGTCATAGAGCGTAAAATTGAATGTAGTTCAAAACGCAACATGGTCGAGAATCGTAATATTAAATTTACTTTGCGCGATGTGGTTGAAGGATTTTATTTCCTATGTTAAAATACATTCGATTTTATAGTCTAAACCAGTAGACGTAAAGTTAATTTTTCAGTGTTAATTACTTTTATCTTGATTCTCATCACTCAGTGTGTCAAAACGTTACGTGAATAGCCCCCCCTTTTTGCTGAAGTGCCCTAAAAAAAGAGTAATCTCACCTCACAGAACAGCCAAAGGTTCCACACGTACCGCTCACCAGTGCCCCCAAGAGGGTAGACCGAGCATAATATTCTGCAGCCTTCATTAATTCCTCGCGCCTGAGTATTTTCCTGCCTTTCATTAAGTTTTGAGCCTGAAATTCACTAATTCGTTACTAGGCATCCGTCGTGTTATTTTAAGTTAAACTTTCACAAACTGTTACGATGTTACTATACGAGCTTTCGAGTCAATTTCGTTTGGCATGAACTTTAAGTTTGTAAACATGCATGGATACTACGCTTTGAGTGTAGAGAGTTTCGAAGTAAAGTAAACATGTAAACTACCCTCAGTAATGAGCTACATCCAACGTCTCTGACAAACCCATGATAGACTTTTACTGATGACAAGCTATCGACTGACGATAAAGGCACGTCAGCGCTTTTAGCCATGTGATACTATCGTCATAGAAACCATACCACTAAACGAATCGGGGTGAAATAATTTTTTCCTATTTTATACGACACGAGTAGCTTTTCATAAGAAAACCTAACCTAATCTAAAATATAATTGAAAATTCAACCCCTAAGGGGATAAAATCGGGGGTTTGAGGTGAGGTGAGTTGAGTAAAGTGATTAAAATTGGAATTTGTAATTTAAGAGATAGGTGCATTATTTATACCCCGGATTAACACTTAGGCAATTTTTATCAGCAAAAAAATTTATGATTCGCAGGGGATGATTAGTGAAAACCCAACGTGGACGGAATCGTGGCAAAAGCTAGAGTAAGATAAAGGCAAAAGGAACATACCATGTGTATAATAAAGTAAAACTTGGCGCTTCCAATGAAGGAGTGGGCGTAAGTCGTCACGTAGGACGACAGGCAGTGCTGGTTCCAGGGGTGCAGGAGGACGTTGCAAGGGACGTCTCTGCAAGTGGCGTCGAACAGGTGTTTGCTGATTTCCACCATCGCGACCGCTTCTTCATGTGCCCTGGAATTAAAGAATTACAATGTGTTCTCACTTTCGCTCTGTTAGGTCTCAGGTTGGCCGATAGCAGGGAAACACCCACTTTGCAGCTAGATTTTATTAGGTTTTCAGCGACATGGGGTCACACTTCTATTGGATTTTATTGACTCCAGAACTCTGGAGGGCTTTTAAATGGAGCTGGAGCAGCATTCCGAGGCAGAATTGACTCGAAAATGCGAACTGGTTTTAGATAAAAAAGTTTCGGCATATATAGGAAAAAACTAATGTATGTATGTATGTATGTATATTCTTTGTGCACCCAAGAAACAAGTAACAAAAATTAAAGTAGAAATAGAAAGAAGATACAGGTAACAATGAGGCGGACTTATCGCTAACTAGCGATCTCTTCCAGACAACCTCAGACACCGATTAAGTAGGAAGTATAGGAAGTAGGAAAAAACTAATTATTATTATTATTTGCTGATGGAAAATTGGTGTCACTAGACAGCAAAAATTCAGTCAGTCGGAGGTCTGCGAATACTGCGCTTTCCCTTGCGGGGTCGCTATTCCAGCACCTTGGGTCCCCAACGTTCGACATCTCTACGAGCTATGTGCCACGCCACACCCATTGCTACTTTAGCTTCGCGATACTTTGAGCTATGTTAGTGACTTTAATTCGTCTACGAGTCTCTAGCAGAGATTCCACTGCCAACCTCGACGACAAGACCGTTCACTTTACCAAGATATTATGTATATAACTTGTCATAGCCCACCACTTTCATGTGGATTGACACTAAACTCGACTCGACTATCTTCATTCCAAATTTCAACCAAATCAGTGCAATGATCGCGGCATGAAGGCCACTTATTCGTACGCACTGCACTGTAATAATTTTTGTGCAATAAAGATTTTATCTATGTATCTTATTTATGTAAAGGTTATAAATAAAATATGTTTACTAGTAGCCAAATATAATATGCTAGTAACCATTGAACTTCAAGATTTTTTTTTGCCTTAGAGTTTTAATTAATATAAATTCACATTCTGCTTTCGAAGTAAAGCTAGAGAAATACAGAATAAAAAACAAGAGAGAAATACAGAGACAAGAAGTGCCGTATGTGGAGTACTATGTGTAAATTCTATGAAATATAGAAGATAGATTTACTTATTTCAGATGTAAGTCATACTCAAAAGTTACGGCTATGCAACAATAGATGGCGCCGGAGTATTTTCAATCGCGCTATCGAAATAACACTTTGTGAAAAACAATTGGTTCCTGCCACCCCATACATGATTTAACTACCTACCCTACTACTTGAGGGATATATTATATATTCGGTGAATTAATTGATACTTTTTGGAATGCTTAGCTTAATTAAATAAGGTAGCATATATAATACATCATTATACACAAAATTACTAAATTACTAATGTACAAATTTACAGAAAAAGGGTACAAATACAAAACCGAACTAATGCTTTTCATTTTAATGTAAATAATATCCTAACAAAAACATTTTCATGTAAAATGTTGCCAGACGAGCTCACACTGTCAAAAAGTTATCAGATCTCATGTAGGGCAAGACTTCTGACTTTATACACCCTAAAATACAAGCTCTAACTTCACAAACTCTACACTTTAGTTACAATAATGACTTGGCCGTTTGGCTACCGTTACATGAAAAAATTGAAATTTGCTTTAGCAACCTATAGCTACGGCTGATGGTAGATTGCTATAGCAAACTTCCATAAGTCCCTGGAGATCTGTGAAAAACCGAAATTACGCGTGAATATGCAATTGGAGCCGTAGCCAAGACGCAGTGAAAATATAAATTATTGTACCTAACGATACGGATACAAGAGTGGGCACAATTATTATACAATTGTTTTAAATCGCTGCGTAGGCTTGTCTAACTAGAACGAACACTTGAGTCGATTGTTTGAGTAGAAAATTTTAAGATAGGGAACTAAAGTGTCTAAGCTGTAGATACAGCGATCGTGCCTATTTCCTACCAAAGATTTAAATCGTTCCCTACTATAATTAAGAAATCACTGACCTTGAATGTTCCAGCTTCTAAGTCGCAAGCGCACGTAACTCTGAAAAGACAGAGGTGCTTAACTAGAGGTGTTGTACTAATTTATGACCTCTCGTTCCACCTCTTAAGTTACAAACGTACCTATACGTAAATTTGATAAAAGTAACTCAAAATGCAGAAGTGTGTGCCCGTGGTTCTATACTACAAATGCACATTAGGTACTCCGACAACCGTATCTGGGATTCAACTTATTATTAAGTTGAATGATGAAATTATTATTATCATGATTATCCTCAGATTCATTGTTATAGTCTGTTAAGTAAGTCAGTTTACTTTGATAATTATGAGGAAATTCAAAAATCGCAATCGGCAACATTATTCTTCCTGTTCCTGTAGAACGTCGAACCTTGTTTAATACTTGATTATTATTACTTTATTTCTGTTTTTGTCAGTACATAGAAATAATATTATGAATAGTATGTTAAAAATTAATTTATTGAATTGAATTTATATAAATAAGTAAACAATAAAAATAAAACTAACATGTATGGTTTTATGAAATAACGAAACGAGAAACTTTGCGAGTCACGGGCGCCATAAATCTAATTTGGAGTTAAAAGGCAGAAAAAAATATAAAGAGGGAAAGTAAGAAATTCTAATTTTTGGGTGTTTTTTGTAAGAAAAATTAGCAAGTTAATTTTTTATGCAAAGTATCAAAATTATTTGATCCATCGATAACTATTTTACAGTGTTGCTCTATACCACTTTTCTACTACCATTTAATTTACCCAGGTAAACTGACTTACTTAACAGACTTAGTAGTTAGAAAGCATGAGCATGCATGTTCAATTTTCTGAACCAGGATGTTAAAATTCTAAAACGATAGCGGCAACTCTAGTTAGTGCTTCTGCTTATACGGTATAGAAATAGGATTTAAACTTGTCAGAACTTGTTTGAACTTGTCTCACTTCAAGGTGCTGTTAGAGTTGTGGAAGTTTTACTAGTTGTAGGATATTGTATGAACTTTAAAACAACAAAGTCGTATGGAATGGTAAGAACTAGGAAGCGAAGGTTCAAGTTAAAAGTATGTTAAGTGACTTACTTACTTACTTTAATTAAGTAGGTATAGTCACGGAATGAAAAGGTTCATCACCTTAGTATCGGTTTTCGCTTGCACTAGTACTGCAAGAGTCCATTATGTCAACATACCAGTGCAATCGACTAGTGCAAACGAATCAATTTGAAAATTGACGAACCTTTTCATGTTTGATACTCCTTTACGCAACTAATGGACCGATTCGGCCGAAGTATATAGAACATCAAATAGTCCACTTAAGCTACATTATAATATGCCAAAAAGTCCTTAGTTCCCTCGGGATTGGTATTTATAAATAACATTATTAGGAGGGTGGAGTCGCAGTAAAAAGAGAATAGTTAGTATTATTTCATACTATTACAATTTAATTGATTGTACCACCAAACAATTTGAAGAAATTTAAAACACGTTTTACAATAATTTAACTATTCAAAAACATTTAGATACTGGGTTCTAATTTTGACAGCAAATAAAACATCTGAATTATTGTTTTTTGATACACAATTGTACAATTAAAGATAATAATAATCGATTAATAACATCTATTATCCCAGTGGCACAAAAACTTTATGTCTCTTAATCTATCTTTGCTTTCAATATGAAGCTGAAGAGTTTGTTTGTTTGTTTGAATCTCTGGAAGGGTCCGAAGTGAAAAAATATGGTCCATTTATTGAGGAAGGCTATATAACATCATGCTATGACCAATAATAGCGGAGCATCAATGAAAAATGTTGGAAAAATGGGATTTTTTTTTCCTTTTGTAGATCTTTCGTTGCGTGAAAGTTATATATAACACAAAAATTATGTCTAAGGGATTTGTTCTCCATTAAAAGTTCTAAGAGCATGCTTCAAAGACGTATATTGGAACGCTGTTTTTTAACTTTGAACTGTTTGAGTTCAGCTCTATGTTCAGTTCTAGATCTATCGCCACATATTTTAAATGCGTTACATCCTTCTTTCATTGACCGATCTGAGTATACAGTACACTGGCTTATCCTTATGCTGTGTTAAAGTTTGAGGAACATGGATAAGGCAACACGAGAACTTACTATAAAGACTTGTGAAAACCAAGTTTTCAGGAGTTTTCCGGTTAATGAAACCTCCAAGGCACAACCTTTTCGGTCCCTTGTAAACATGCCGGAATCCGCTCTAATTAACGCTAATCCGCCGTCTAAATAATCTTTCTCGTAACAATGACGTCTTTCTACGTCTTAAGCCCGTATAATTCGCTCACCCTCTGCAAACAGTCTTTTACGTGTGTACAAAAGTATTATGTGATGGAGACTTGCTCACGAATCGACTGCGATTCAGTCGAATCCAATCAAATCATGCGCTCTTGCCATGTGACTTATCTACGACCGTTTTAGATAGCTACATACTTGTCGACCGCTCATCCCTACTTACTCCGTCTGTCTGTTATACTTTCACGCCTAAACCACCAAATCAATGTTAATAAAATTTGGTACATAGATAGACTGAAGCTTGGGAAAGAACATAGGCTAATTTTTATTTCAAAAAATATCACAGTTCCCGTGGGATTTCGGAAACTTCAAAACTCGCTATAGCAAAATATAGATATAGATATAGGTAGATATAATTTATAGCAAATTTCTTCTAAAGTCGCTATAGAGTTTGAAAAAGGGAGCGGGAACGGGCAATGGAACACTGTCAATCCCGGGAAAATCCACGATTCCCGCGGGGTTTGTAAAAACTGAAACTCACGTGGGCAACAGGTAGTTCCATATATAAATGGAATGAAATTCAAAAACCGTATTTAGAGCATTGTTTTGGCTATCGCTAATTTTTACAATTACTTATCACCTTATTTATTTAAAAAAAAAAATTAAATTATTTTGGAATTTTCCTTTGAAGTTTGAGCAGAACTTTGTAACACACCCATACGTTTAAGTACAACCTTCATAAAATTAGCGTAATCTTTGGCATCTACATGCAAATCTGTATACTAATAATATTTTAAAGCTGGAGAGTTTGTTTGTTTGTTTGAACGCGCTAATCTCCAGGAACTACTAGTCTGAATTAATATATATAATATTCCATTTATCTAGTACCTAAGGCTATAGGAGCGAAGCATCGAGCATCAATTAAAAATGTTGAACAAACGAGAAAAAATGTTCCTTTTGGAGAGCTTCCGTTGCGTGAGATGCGTAAACTATTAAAGTTTTTAAAAAATCCGTTGACGGATTATGAAAATCCGTCAACTATAATATTTATGCTGGCGAAGCAGCATGCAACTGCTAGTGTTTTTAAGGCTTTAAGAGCTGGCAACCAGGCTCATTTTGTTTAAAGAACTGATCATCGAATCCTTACAGAAAAAATATGTGAAGGAAAATTAGGGTTTTATGAACAATCGGTATTGAAAAGAAAATGAATTTTCTCAAACCCTGTTTCAGAAAAAAAATCCCAAAAAGCATCTAATTTTGTCATACTTCGAAAATTATTGTCTGTAAAACGGCACAAGCTTTTTAATGAATTCTTGCACCAAAAAAAGTACATAAAAAATACTATAACTTTGATTGAAAGTTTTATTTTTAGGCCTTCTAACAATCGTGTAAAGTAATAATTTCTCCGAAATTTAAGTAAATCAGTGTGAACGCGGCTGCTCCGTACCCCTGTAAACTGTCATTCGGCCTTCTTAAAGCCTTATGCCTATATAATATTGTATATATCGATGTATAAAACAGTGTTTTCAGATGTTTCGTCTATTTAGTCGTTGTTTCACACTCACACTATAGCTATAAAGATAGACTATTGTCCGCGGTCGGCTGAACTACGTTCGTTGCCGCTGATGCGTACACGCATACAATTGCAAACAAACATCAACTGGCACAGATTGCAAGGACATCTGAGTATGATGTTATTGCACTAGTAATACCTAACTTTGATGTAAGGAGAGTTTGTCCCACAGCGATGCCACATGGAGAGCAAGTACCTTAAATATTGTACGTAGAGCATTTCACTGAAAGAGACTTCATTTCAATTTCAAAAACAATTCAAATTGCTTTCATAGATTTTTAAATAATTGCCTGGTTTGAACGGGACTGGAACCGGCAATACAAGAAAAAAATACCTGTAGTTTTATTACACAAATAGAAAGGCCTCACCATAAGGATTATTTTTGATTAAATAACATAATATCTTCAAAAGTCGAAAGAAGATAATTAATTTTAATATTGTATAATTTTGTTCAGAATAAAAGAAACCTGATGTTCCCGTAAGGACGTCCTGTATAAACGACAACCAAAACTATGCAAGTGTTCATTGCTTCAGACCTTTGCCATTCAACAGGGGATCGGGGGTTTAAATCCGAGGCTCACTTTCTAATTTCTCGGAGTGAATTGTGTTTTATTAGAACTTAAGTAGTTTGAGGGTCGATGCAAAATCATGAAAAAATGACAAAAATTAAAGTCTTGTTTTTCACATAGGCCTAAATATATTATGAAAACTCAAAACTCCACCGCCAGGTTCGGTAAGCAGGTTTACACCAAGAAGAACTGGCAAAAAACTCATACTCTAGACATTTTTTTTGGTGTATTGTATGTGAAGTTTTATTTACACGATAAACAACTAGGTACTTTGTTTTATAAATCAATCAATGTTTTTAAAGGTGTGAGAAGAGGAATACCCCACGCTTTCCCTATAATATACAATCAAAAAAGTCGATTAAAAATTACGTGGCACTCCGAGATTGGAGACAAAAATGAAAGCTTATACAATTAAATGAGGTGTCGGGAGGTTACGGTAATAGTCTATGATGTCGCGAGTTCAGTGGCTTTTCTCATCTCAAAAATACTCAACGCGCCTAAAGCTTCAAAAAAAAATTACTGAAAGGACTACTAAATTATGGCGTTGCCGCCAAGGAAAGGAAAGTGAGGATCCATGGATATTTAGAATGCCTGTGCCCACAGGGAAGGAAAATTAATGGCAAAGAGAAAAGACCAAAAAGCGGGAAAACGGTGAAATATGGTATTAGTACATGTACAATGTACATATTTTTGATATTGTAACTGTTCTCATACAAGCTTTTATATTGTTTTGTATACGCTGCGAATTTTAATACGATTAAAGTTTAATCGTACAAACAAACGTAGGTGCATAGCACCACGAGTGTCCAAACAGTTGCAATGCATGAATAATGTAAACAAAAACGACAGAATACAGTAAACTACAGCTAACTTCACAGGAAACGCATTAATACGTGTCAGCTTGGACTTTCGAAAGAAATATTAAATTTCATACTGTGGAGTTAGAAAAATGACCTGTCAATGCCTCTCTGCGCTTAATACTCTGTATCGAACGTTGAGAAATTATTTCTTCCTTTCTTGCCCCGGTCTTCAGAAGTGAGATTAAGAAATGACAAAATATTATTTGTCGATGTTAGATTCGTTGTAAATGTAATTTTTTTTACAGATCGTATTTGTGAAGAATGGAATAGTCGACTGAGTTTGTTGTGGGTTCTTCTCAATTTAGAGTACCTATACCCTAAGTAAGTTAAAACCGTTATATATTGCCGTAATCAATAAATATTAAAATGAATTAATGTTTATAGAGGCGCGTAGGATGCAGACTAAAAATAAAGACTTATTAATTTACCTGAGTATCTAAATTTTATAAACCAAAAACATAATTTCGTATAAACTTTGTGACGTATTGTAAAGTTTCCTTAAAAATATATTTTAACTGCCTTTTAATTTCGTAAAGATAAATCAAACTGCTATGCCTACTTATCTTATTCAAAACCAGTAAAACAAAAAAAAATCTAGAAATAATAAACGTAAAATATGAACCACCTACCGAAAAATGATTTAAATTTCGTATTTAATTTATTCCTGTAAACACTGAAATCAACTGCGCGGCAAAAGCGTCGGGGCATCACTGAATTATTGAGCAAACATTACCTACTATCCTACATTCAGCTGGCTCTACACACACGTACGTATATGCTCGAGCAACTCAACGATGCGTCCACACTTACAGAAGTTCCACTACGTGCGAATACAGAGAGGTCAGGGTGGTTCCGTCAGGTGTAACCCTAAGTCTATTGGCAAGTACTCGTAGGTAGGAGTCTTGAAGTTTGATATCTGGATTGAACCAAAAATTATGCTTTATTTTTAGGTTTTTTTAAGGGCGACTACTCAGACGCTGAAAGGCATCATCATCAGCTTAATTTTAATGGATAGCGGAAAAGCAAAGTAACAATCGAACAACGTAGAGCCCGCTCAATTTTAGGTACCTTATTACATTTTAGTTGGGAAAATGTAACTTTGCGAATGGAATTAGGTATAACAATAATATTAAATAAAAAAGGAACTGAATAGTATAATACGACCTCACACCTCCCAACTTCTTATCTCATATGTCTTGTTTAAAAATTAAAGGTAACCTTTATGCGATGTTTAATCTTTTTAAAACCAAATGTTTAGGCTGGGTGCTGAGGTGATGGGTTAGTGAGAGGATGGATGATTGTAACTACAATTTTTTATTTATAAGATGACTAGCATAGCTTTCTATTGGTGAAATAATTTTGTAAATAGGTTCAGTAGGTCCAGAGATTACCCCTTACAACGTCACAAACTCACAAACGTTACCTCTTTTCATAATATTAGTATAGATCAAGCATGCTCGGGCGTGTAGAGCTACCATTATGCCCACTATCGGTGTACTGATAATCACTTCATTATCGACGGGTGTTTATCTTTTGAAATATCCTAACAGGGAAGTGCATTGTTTGCGTACCTGCGCCCATTACACTGCTGTGTCGAGTTATCGTGGAAATGAGGTGGGTATTAGATTTAGTGGAAATTAACGAGCATAATTTGATTTTACTACATCGTACTCACAAATGAGTTATGGTGTTGCGACGGTGAGGATTAATAATAGATTATATTGGCAGTATTTTTAAATTAATAACAAATAAATCAGTTTTAGGTCTGATGGATGTTGGTGACCCAAGGTGTTGGAAAGGCAGACACTGTATCAAGCAGTCTTGGCAAAATTTCCGAGAGCTAGACAGACGAGATAGATTCCTCTTCCTTTTCTTAAACCTTATTTAGATAAGGATTAAGAAAGAATTTAGATAAGGATTAAGAAAATCACGCGACAGTGCGATATCGTGATATTTTAATTATTTCAGAATATTTGAGACTGTGATGATCTGAGGAAAGTCCCATCACGCAGTAATTATTCAGAAATCTTTAAAATCGGTACCCCGTTACGTTATAATTATTTTGATGTCAGTTTTGTCAAACTTGGAGATACATTTATTTCAACATCGCGAGTTTTGATTTACGTGATGACAAAATTTGTTTTTAATAGTGTATTTTAACCAAATCTATACACGTATTTAATTCATTTCGGAAACTTTGTGCTTTTGTACTTGCTTATTTTTATTTTTTTGACGTGATAACGTCTTATAAATTGATGAACACCAGCAACACATGAAAAATAGTAACGTTCCGCGTAACGTTCCACCTGAGCCTGTGCGTGCAAGCGAGAGCGCGCAAAAAGCGATAGAGAGGCTCGATAAAACAAATTGTATTACATAAAATAATGATTATGACGTTATCACGTAAATCTATCGTCCGTAAACCGACATTACAGACAACCAATTTTTTAATTACTTAATTTTATTTCTTACTTGAGTAAAAAATAAAATTAAAAAAAAAAGAAACGATGAAATCGAACAATTAATAAAAAAGTTTATAAGTTAAGCAATTTAATATCTCATTAGACAGAGATCGCTAGGTAAGTATATCAGGCAGTAACGGCACTATCTGTAATGCCATAGAAGCTCTATATAAATTTTCATTTTGGGTGAACGGGACAGTTAAGACACCCACTCCAAAAATATAAACGCTTGTAACTTTTTTTTTACTCTAAAATGCAGCCTAAGATGTTATCGTACTAACTTGGAAGGGTAAGTAAATTTACCCGACGGTTTCTACAAGCATCGCACCGGAACGCTAAATCGCAATCGAACGGTAACTAGCAACGGCCGAAGCCTCCCACAGTCCCACCACACCAGACCTGAGCCAATTTGGAAATTATAAAATTCCAAAGTGGCCCATGGCGAGAAACGGGAATCGAACCCGCGACCTCCTACTCGAATCCGAGCGCACCGTCACTGCGCCAGGGAGGTCGTCGATTTCTTTGTCGGATGAGATTATTTTTAATGTATAGCATTGTTGATAACCTTGTTCACGGTAAAGCAATAAAAAATGAGTAAAATACCGTATTACTTAAACAATTAAAAAGGCTAACCTCGAAACTCTTTGAAATTGCACACCACTTTACACAAATTAAATTGAGCTGCAATTATTCGTAAATTAAAATTATTAACAATAGGCCCTATGCTCACTTGCAGCCACACTCCACGTATGAATCCATTAATTAATTAATAACGTTTAAATCAATATTTATATACCTAAGTCGTTTATTTTCGTGTAGCGAGTAATTCACTACTTTAGATTGTATTTCTTAAACCATAGAGTGTGTACTTGTTTGTTTGATTTAAATATTTATTACACGGTTAATTAATACGATTAACCATGTATTTTCCCCCTGAGTTACAAAATAGTAGGTATGTTGAGATTAGAAAAATTACTACAAACGCTCATTAAAGTCATTGACGATCGAATGGCGTAGCGGTAGCGAACCTGCCGTCTACGTCGGAGGTCGTGGGTTCGATTCCCACTACTGGTAAATGTTTGTGTGATGAGCATGCATGTTTTCCAGTGTCTAGGTGTTTTTCAATATATTATATTTATGTATATTAACATTTATGTATATTTATCAGGTATCTAGTATCCAAAACACACGCTAAACACAAGCTTACAGCAGCGAGGCTAGAAAAAGTCACAAGCGTTTGGCGTTAACGCTAGTCGACAAAAATGTATGGACAAAACAAATGACTTGTAGTGTTGCACACTACTGTTGTCTAATTTAACGCCTATCCTTGAGAATCACGAGGTGTGAGGGACCCTGAGTGACACCGCCGAACGGCCCTTGACTCAAAGGTTCATACGCTCTGAATCGACTCAGTGTCTGGTCTACTACCTACCTACTGAATTTTGAATAGTCGTAGAACAAAAGTTGTTAGTTAACTACAAGCCGAGAACTATATTTGATAGTATTTTTATATGACCCTGTATATTATGTTATGAACTTTCGTGAAGATAGTCAACAACAGTATCACCACTTTATAGCATAACGATGACGTACATATTCACACTTATTTATATGTACAACAATGGATATTTTATTCATATATGCGTCAACTCTTATCTGGAGCTTTGTACAATTGCGTAAATATGGGTTTGAGATACTACGTCATACACGTAGACATGTATGACGTGTCTCTACAATTCTTATATGACCGTCAATTTATTCGCTTCTCGCTTACACACCACAAAAAATTAACGGTCTAAGATCCGAACCTACACCGACCTTCATCGAGCTGATAGAATGAGACCTATTTTATAATAACTGAAGTCTATTAGAAAATATTATATTAAAAACCTGTCAAGTGCGAGTCGAACTCGCGCACTGAGGGTTCCGTACTACAACCGGAGGAATAAAACCACAGATTAGTAAAACTAATCTGTGAATAAAACCATAAAAACCACTTTTCTTATCAAACCGCAAAACTAACTTTGTTTTTAGAGGTTTAATGTAAATATCAAAAAAACTACTTATTAGATCTCGTTCAAACCAATTTTCGGTGGAAGTTTGCATAGTAATGTACATCATATATTTTTTTTTAATTTTATCATACTCTTATTTTAGAAGTTACAGGGGGGGGGGACACACATTTTACCACTTTGGAAGTGTCTCTCGCGCAAGCTATTCATTTTAGAAAAAAATGATATTAGAAACCTTAGTATCATTTTTGAAGACCTATCCATAGATACCCCACACATATGGGTTTGATGAAAAAAAAATTTTTGAGTTTCAGTTCTAAGTATGGGGCACCCCACCCCCAGAATTTATTACTTTTTTTAAAATTTTGTATGAAAACCTTAATGCGGTTCACGTAATACATCTACTTACCAAGTTTCAACAGTATAGCTCTTATAGTTTCGGAAAAAAGTGGCTGTGACATACGGACGGACAGACGGACAGACGGACAGACGGACAGACGGACAGACGGACAGACGGACAGACAGACATGACGAATTTATAAGGGTTCCGTTTTTTTTGCCATTCGGCTACGGAACCCTAAAAATGGGTTTGCTGGAAAAATCCTGATAAGTAAGAATATTTTTAATTATTTAAAATAATGATTTTTCATATAACTTTGCAATTTTAAGATACCTAATCAGAAAATTTTACAAATAATAGACAACCCTATGTCGGCACATCCTATATGTTTCATACTTCAAGTCTAGTGTAAATTTTTCTTGTTATCTTTATATTAAACTTTTATAAATCATTTTTTTTCATCTGGTCTGGCGCGTGGTGATGGCAAGAAACCCGATGGGATGGCGCTTGTTCCCTGGCGTTGAGGGAGGTCGCTTGTTTGGGACGCAACTTGTGCTGACACCCTGGCTGCGTCCCACATTGAGGCGACCTCCTCTATGGCGGGGGCTGCGGCTACTAGTGCCGAACGGGCCAAGGGACGCAAATATGAATCTCTTGACAAGATTTTCATATTTGCGCCTTTTGGTGTGGAGACTCTGGGGCCGTGGGGCCCTGGGGCTCGAGCTCTTTTTGAAGAAATTTCAAAGAGAGTTATCGAGTCTACTGGGGATCCAAGAGCTGGCAGTTACCTTGGCCAACGTATTAGTTTGGCCATCCAAAGAGGCAATGCTGCCAGTATCTTGGGTACCATGCCTCGTTGCGATGGATTTGATGAGGTTTTAAATTTATAACCTAGTTTATAGTCCGTTATTTTTATTTTAAATCTTTTTATGTACATATATTTAAGTATTAGTTATAATTTTCATTTTGTATTGACATTAATAGTGTCAATAGCTGTTCTACCTAATTATGTATACAAATTTTTTTTAAATAGCTGAAAATATTCTGTCCAGGATTTCACTATAACCGTCAGTTGACATGGTGAAGTTGATGCCGCCGTGGATAAAAAGCGGAAAGTCTTCTCCTTTTTCCTTGTGCTGTGTTTTAGATTGTGGAAAAAAATATTTTATCCCCAGTCAATGGATTTACAATTTTTGTTATAAAATGCTTTGCTTCGCCACATTGGAAATAATATGTTGCAACTCATTTATTAAAATGGCAAAACTTTTGGTAAAACCACCAAATCTACAGAAATATAATAAACTAAAATTAAACCAAAATATTATACTGTAGGTAAATACTCGTACATACTATTTGACCAATTAATAGGACCACAAATAGGGATAATCAATTATTTAATCACTTAGACATATAATTTTCATGGTTCGCGAATGAATAGGTATTTGTTATTATTTTACGCTGATTAATACAATATTTAGTAATTATTGCGGCGAAAACAAAATTAAATATAAGTAACTCTAAAATTTTAAACCCTGAAATTTATTTTAGATTTTTCTATTCATTATGATCCAAAATATAGGAAAAATATCCATATTCGTTTTCCATAATATTATGATAAAATCACAAATATTAATAACTTGTTTTGTCGTACAGTTACCGAGTGGTGTAAAGAGGACTTCTGAAAGAAATTTAAAAATTGTTATCATTAATGATGTCTCGTAAATGAATACCCATAGCCTGTCGCGAAACTGTACATTGTTTACTATTTACTCCTAAAGAATAACATTGATAAGACATTTTACTGTCATGAATTCGTATACAAGATCGCAAATAAGTTGCATTTTATAATGACAGAAAATCAAAAAACCTGAAAAAGATATAACTGGATATAAATGTCCAGCAGTAGATAGTTCAAATTATGCTTTATTCCGTTCCAATATGTCACAGAACAATGTTACCTACATTATGTTTATAGCAAAATGGTTGCAAAAATATTACTTTGTCTAGTTCTGCTATTTTAATTGTATATTGTGATTTGTGACGTCATTATGTTGAATCTATTGTCTATAACAGTAATTTTCAATGGGCACAATCGAGGCACATTGTTCAATGAATTGGGTCAAAATAATGAAACTGGCCATAAAATGGAACGCGGGAGATTATTTCTAATTGGACGCAATAGAAAACAATTATTTATATTATTAGGTTGAAATCAGAAAAGGTATCAGAGTTTTAAATTCCATGATCGCAGTAACATTGTAAAGGCGAGACATTTTTAGGGTTCCGTACCAAAATGGTAAAATGGAACCCTTATGGTGCGACTTTCTCCGTCTGTCTGTCCGTCTGTCTGTCCGTCACACTCGATTATTTCAGTAACTACCGGAGCTATCGATATGAAATTTGGAATAGTTGTGTATATTAGTGGCCCAATGACACTGGAATAAAAAAAATGGAAATTATTTTTGTTCTTATTTAAAAAAGGGGGAAAATCGGAGGGTTGAAATTTAAAAGTGAGATAACTGTACTGTGTGGGGTATCATATGAAAGGGTTTACTTTGTACATTCTAAAACCAATTTTTAATTATTTTTAGTCATGATAGTTTTTGATTTATCGGGGAAAATGTCTAAAAAAATACCGTTCCCCCCCTTATCTCCGGAGTTTACCAATCGAAAAATCTCAAATAATTATGGTCAATAGGAATTTACGTATATTTTACAGGAAAACTATAGCCAATGCTCTAACTAGCAAAGTTTTTATGATATTAACAATAAACCTCTACAGACAAAGTTAGTTTTGCGGTTCATTAACAAAGGTAATAATTACCGTTTTACATCTTTGGTCGTTACAGTTTTGGTCGTGTTACAACTACACTAGTACGAACGAATCTTAAAAGTACCTAGCTATAACTACCTAAGCTTATTTTGCTTCAGTACTTCTTGAGTACGGAACCCTCGGTGCGCGAGTCCGACTCGCACTTGGCCGGTTTTTGTATATGTTGCAACTTACTTGTTGGCATTTGTTACTACTTCATGATATAACTGCTGAACCGATTTGACTGAAATTTTAAATGAATATAGATTATATCCCGGAAAATCAATGGCTGGGCTGACAGACAAATTGGAGCAGGTCAACGCACAGCTCAAACCACAAGACCGATCGAGGTTTCGGCATCGACCAAACTGCTAACGCTGGTATAACCCAGTCCTAAGGTTGTGGGTTGAGACCTGGCGGGAGTGCGGGGACTTGGTGTGAATACAAAAGTGAATCCTGTACTCCTGCCAGCAGATCCACCCAGGTAACAGGCAATTATAAGACATTAGTGACCCCCGTAACCGGGTGATGGTTTCCCTGAATACGGGTATGCGTAAAAATTTTCTGTCTTTAAAAAAAATAAGACCGATCTGGCCGAAAAACATCTGCGTCATCGTTTCGCTCTTTACAGAGCGGTCGTGGTCAATGGTCATTTCTCTTCGAAACACTGTTTGAGGTATGTGTTATTCTCTTCACGAGCATACGCCTTTTATTCCTGCTTGTCGGGATTCAGGCGTATTCATGCAAGGGACGACCAACAGCAACCCTGACTTTGTCAGTCCATCGCATGGGTGGACCTGCCGCGTGGTCTTGTGGCTTTCACTTTGCCCTGCACGACAAGTCGTTCCAGGGAGTCGTTCCCTCACCAGGAGACGTGTCCGAAGAATTTGAGGATGCGGCTTTGTACCAATGCCGATAGGTTGCTGGAGTATGTAGTAGTGTTGGTTCGAAACACAATTCATGGAATTCGGAGTATTTACTTTTAGCACCCCATTTACAAAGTGTCGATCTTTTTCTCGACTGGTTGCAAAGTCAACGTCTTGGCAGCGTATGATGTATAATGTATGATGGAAAACAAGCATCTGTATGCTTACTCAGTATTTGGTAGCCTGAAAGCTACCAAATACTAAGTAAGCATATCACGACGAAAGCATCATATTCGTACAAACACGACGTTATTTAAAACAAACACAATAATTGTAATAGATTTGGAGGTTATTTCAATCTGGTAGGTACTCGAGTACTTGTAGCTCTAGGAAAATAACTAAATATTTAAGTCATATCCACACCAAGTTATTAAGTGAAAAGGAGCTGTATCACAGACGAATGTTTTCCAAGACATAATAAAACGGTTGTATCAAAATTTTGCTGCATTCGAGAGCCTGGCTTTGTCTCCTGCCAGCCAGTTTCCTGTATACTTGTCTGAGAGTCAAGAGAATGTCCATTTTAAAACATTTTCCAAGTATTTTTCAGCGTTATTGTCTTCGGGAACAGAGCTAAATGGTTTTTGTGTATTATTTTACTTACCGTTTTCGTTTCTGGTGAGGGGATGAAATCACGAATAACACATTATTTTAGAGATTCGGCAGGAGTGCAATTGATAAAAGTATTTTTAATATTATGTAAGTATTTTTTGTGCTTTTTTTGTTTTCGTTTATAATTTTGTAAGTGAGAACTTGTTTATATGCCTTGAGAATTCTTGAGAAATTGAACCAATTGAATTCTCGTCACTGTTACCGTAATCTCACTGTAACAGTAACACCTTTGTTTGAGATAGAAAACAAACCATTAAACTCGCGACACTCCTACCGTACACCTCTGAGTTTTCACTTCTGTCGAAACTGTCAGAGTGAGATGTCAATTTTTTTTTGTGTGTGTCATATTAATATAATATTATTTGTATGAAAAAGGAATAAGATGAGGAAGACATTCATCTAATGTTAGATCAGTTGCAGTTAGTCCCATGATTGCAACCATATGAGTTACGACGCAATGCTCTGCGCTCATAACCCTGACACATTCTTACCTACTTAGGTAAATTTTTAGGTATCATTTTGTCCAGTAATCTCGTTGAATTCTTATAATATGACTCGCGCTTGGCTACGTTCTTTAACTTACGGCTATCTTTTACACGCTACACTGTAATCAGCAGATTTTCATATTTCAAATAACATTTTTGGGATATAACATCACAAACATTACGAATGGCGCTCCTTTTGAAGTGGGCAACTAAATCCTTACACCAACGCATTAACTAAAGGTAAACATTATGCTTCGCCGCGAACCGCGCCGCTCATGAAATATGCACCGGAAATACGAGCGGTGGGAGCTTTCGACAAGTATTCCCGAAAATTATATTATTATTCCCAAGTTTAACGGGTGCGCTGTGTTCATTCGTTTTTTTGTTTGACGTTCAGGGGGGCTATTCACGTAACGTTTTCACACACGTGATGTGAACCAAGACATAATAAAAAAATTAACAATGAAAATGACACAGTACATCGGTTTAAAGTGTAAAAGTGAAGTTTCAACATAGGAAATACAATCTCTCATCATTATCGCGGAAAGGAAATTTAATTTCATGATTGTCGATCATGTTGCATTGTGAACAACATTCTATTTTCCGCTCTATGTCTATAGTCGTAAAAATAATTTTTCAATATTTGCAAAAAATCATTTGATTTCAATATTGTCTGCTTATATACGTAAATGCCATGACTTTTTTAAACATTTCACTTCACAAAATGTAGCCGACACGTTACGTGAATCGCCCCATTGGAACCGAATTACCGAACCCGGCACTGTCCACTTCTCTAGGCACTGATTTAAAGAGGCAGTTCTAAATAGCAGTTTTGATAAGTTAAAAATTAAAAATTGCATGTTTAATAACCTAGTTCAGCAGTTAAAACTAAGCAGTAAAGTAAACAAAAATGAGTAATAAAAAATAATGAACTGGATCAGTGAATATATAATTGAGCAGGAAAATAATTAAATGGGTGGTAAAAAAAATTGAACGAGCGGTTACGTGTGGGCAGTAAGAAATCGGAATTTGTCGGTAAGAAATCTCATTCTAAGCAATTCTATAAACAATGAGGTGGTAAAATACAATAAAAAAAACAGTACTTAAATAGTAATGAAAAATTAAATTACTTTTGCTTTGACTGAAGGAATTAAATAAAACAAATTGTATAATAATAATAGGAAGTTTTATTCGTAATTCGAAACATACTTAAGTTTTTGAGGTTATGTGTTAACTTTATATAAGAATTTACGACTATAGCCTAAGAAAAAGTGGGGGACCTAGGAAAACTCCTTAGCCGTCACCCTCTTCCTCTCCAAGAGCATGTCGACGGAGCCCCGCTTCGCGGGGCTCCTATTTCTGGGTGGTCAAAAAAGGAAAATAACCTTAACCTAACTACCTATAGGTGCACATTGTTGGTTGGTTCTGAGATAGTAAAATAATACACCCGAACTATTTATCGAACCGCTCATTCCATCATTTTTACCGCTCATTCAGTTATTGGACTGCTAAATTATTTTTAGAATTGATATTGTATGATAAAATAACCGACTAATTGATTCTTTATTACTGTTCATGTTTTACTGTCGCAATAATTAATCAACCGCCATTAAATTAAATAACTGCTCAATATGTTTTCCAACTGATCATAATAACATCTCGAATATTTAAATAACAGCTCAAAAAATTAGTTCCCTTATAATAGTCTGCCCAAAAATTTTTAACCATGTTGCATTAAAAAATTGCACGTTGACTGTTGATAGGAGTGAAGGGAAGAAGTCAAGTCTTTTTGTTTGAGTTAATTTCTCATTAAATGAAATTTTATATTTCTTTTAAGAATAAGGCCCTTCTCCCATTACGCTACGCACAGGCGACTCAAGTATCCTGCAAGTCTCGGAGACTAGTCGCCGCCAAGTATCTCACATACATTTGAATGCAGGCTCGCACACTACGCTACTGGTATCCTACGCGTCCGCGACCAGTATCGCGAGACTCGCCGTGTTGGTCGCCTGTGCATCGCGTCTCTTGCGCGTCTCAAAAAGATGGCGGCGGAGCAAGAAATAAATAATAAATTTGTACAAGAAGTTGAAAAACATGCTTGTTTATATAACTACAAATTACCAGAATACATGCGGAAAAATAAAATAGAGACTTGGGCAGAAATTGGGAATAAATTATGTAACTCGTTGATGTATAGCAGGCTTTAATAATGTAACAGGATGCTGGTAGATCTCTTTAGACATTCGGTAGAAAGATAAAAAATTATTATCATCATGTTGTAGTTCTTGTGCGGCTACAAAAATTCTACAATTTATGTTTCTTTCAATATATGGATGAATCCAATATTTTCTACTCTTGCGTTGACGTCTTCTGTTTTTATAAAAGAGAAAAACTGCAAGTGCTTCTTCGTCACTGGAATCGCTCGACATAACGTCCGTCCGTCCGTCAAAAAACGAGTTGGCACAAATGATGAAAGTCATTTTTCAGTAGCATAATGTGCGAGCGTCGGGTAGCGAACAAGTATCCAACTAGTATTCTACTCGAGTATCGTATCCTACAAGTATTGTAATGGGAGAAGGGCTTAAGCCTCTGTGTATAGACCCTCAAGACTTTTGTACTTACAACTAGTTTCAAAGTTTTCAAAACCCAAATAGGCATACACTGCAATATGGCAGTAGCCATAGAGACTCAAATAAAACGTTATCTCAAATGCGGTCCAAAAAATCTTGCATCCAATAACAATAACTCCTGAGCGATGATACAGGGAAGCGTTTTAAAATGGCAAATATTCGGGCGAGGAGCACCTCTGTAGGTTCTGGCGGAAAGATTGCATTGAAATTGAGGGTACAATTCGGCGCGTATGTTGGGAGATTGGCAACGTTCCACTGTTCTAGCGTCCGTGGGGTGACCAGGCTAGGATTTACATTTGTATACAACTAGCAAAGATATTTGACGACCAAATGGCGCTGCGGTACGTACCGATCCTGCCCTCTGCGACATAGATAGATTCTCACAACTGGAATATTTTTGTGAGATGACCATAAATGTTTTCCAGTGCCTGTGTGTTTTGACATATTATATCTATAGTATTTCTGTATATTAAGTGTAATGTATATTTATCAGCTATTATCTTGTAGTAACTATAACACAAGCTATCGCCACAGCTATCACTGTTGGCTAGATTTTTAACCGACTTCAAAAAAAGGAGGGGAGGAGGTTCTCAATTCGACGCGTATGTTTTTTTATTTATAGACTTGTGGCCAGATTGCGAATTAAAAAATACGATGGCTAACGATCGACATACGGGACTAAATTGAACACGTGACTGCCCAGAACTATGTAATACCTACTCAAGCACTTATGGAGGTTACTTGGCTAGCCCTACATCCTTCAATATCCCTTATAACATTATAGGCTACTATACCTTTGTGTCACCTTTCTAGGTCCAAATGTTTGCCATTAGCGATGAGCTAATAAATTAATGACTGAGTCAGACCGGTTCTTTAATTGATATAGATGTTTTTTTTTTTTGCAATTAGACACTGCAAACTGCTGCATGAATCACGTCTAGGGCCATTTTTCTGTAACAGAATTTATTTTCCTGTTCTAACGAGTCTTATTGCTTTTATTTCTCATCAGGCGGAGGACAACGCCTTCTGAAATTAAAATAGCAAGCTACACTGTACGAGATTCAAATGAAGTAGTATTTCAAAAATTAAGCTACTACCTACTACCTTACATTTTGGAAACAAATTAATTGAAACTAATGAAAACTGGAACAATGGTCAATGCGTAGACTGTACACTTTTGGGAAAGTACCTATTTATGGTCACCCCAATGTTGGAGCAGTGCTTTCATTCTGTTATTATGCAATTCCTTATGGTGGTTAAATTGTGCATTTATAAATGGTTCTTTTAAATGTACACTGGCATCCACTCAGAACATTTTGGTACGAGTTAGTATTGTTCTTGGTACATTTCGAGCTAATAGATTTTAACTGCGCTCATTCGTTTGGAATAAGTTCAGAGTGATTATTTTCTATGTTACTGAACATTTTGTTTAATTGATTTAACAAATGAAATAATTACACACAATACCGCATTCTACTGCATCCTATCATTTCGTCCCCACGTTTTATATCCGATTGGGCTTTTTTCCCCCCATTGGTCCCCGAATCAAAATAGTGATGGCGTGTCTTACTGGTAGGATAAAAACCCCTCGCGTAAACTTTGTTATTATCACTATACATATGCGTCAAATATCATATTGACGTTTTACAAGAGCCAGTACGTTAGGCCTATGTGAAATAAAGATGTATTGACTTTGGATGGTAACCAACCGAACAATTTTCGAATCCCTGAATTATTTTCGATATATTTTAGAACTTCATTTAGGTACATTTTTTTTACATACTATTAGAATTATTCATAACTAATTTCTCATTGTGTTAAAATTGCTAATTAATTATATTATAAGTGCTCGTTTTTTTTTAATTTGTATCTAACAGCAACTGCACTTTTCATAATAATCTAAGTATTTTTCAAAACTATATGCAATCTATTCATAATTTGGTGTTTCTATAAAAAGTATGATTAATTGTTTATACAAAAAATGCACAAAAATGATTAAAAACATTTCCTTTTGAAACAGTTGCCTTGCGTTCCTTGAAACAACACGAGTACGGAAAATGTAGCGAAAATGTTTACGCGAGTTGCCGGCAGCGAAACGGTATATCGATGTTTAGTTTAGCTTAGAATTGTTTGAGCTAAAAATAAACTGCGAGCTTTTGAGAGTCGGTGCGCTTTAACTGACTTGTGGAAATGTGGGGAATCGCTGCGCCGTCAGCTTTTCTTTACTCCTGTCTTTCGCCATTTCGCCATCAAGAAGTCACTCCATTTGGGTTTTTAAAACCCAACCATTCCGTTATTATTTACACTACTTTTAGGTAAGTTCCAGTAATTCCTCTAGTTTTTGAGACATAATTATTGTTCTTCTTTGTCAATCTATATTTAAACAAAAGAGTCTGGATTCATTCACTTACTCACTAATCTTCGTCCAGCAGATTTTTGGAGCAAGAAGTCAAACATTGTAGAGTTCTATGACACTTTGTCAACCAGTCGAGTATATGAAATACATCATGATAGTTAGAATCAAAATATTTATTCTTTCACATAGGCCTATTATGTCAGACCCTACCGGTACGTGCAGTGAAACCGAAAAGACCTGGCAAGAAACTTGCTGTCTTTGTAAATAATTGCGTTTACAATTTTGTTTTTAATTATCATTTCATATTGGCATCCTGTAAGCAGACAGAATAAAACTTCCAAGGGCCGTTGTCACAATGATCTCATATGATTTTTCACGTAAAGATTCTCGAGAATTTAGTTTGTATATATAAATAGCGCTGACCGATCTTTTCTGCAATGTGGAGATCGTTGAAATATCAGCAGCATTGCCCCACAGTAGTATTCCATAGATCATTGGAGGAAACCTCCGAATTGGAAGAAGCAGGTCTTCTCGGAGACATGTGCCCAACATTACGAGATTGACAATGATGATGACGTAATAGCCAAGCTTGTAAAACTATAGCACAGTGGTCGGCAACAGAGAGAACTATAAATTCCACTCATCGCAAGCCGCTGAAAACTACAATAAATTATTGTATACAGTAATAAAGCGGCATTAAGTAAGTAATTTATTAGTTTCAACAGTTTTGGGTACGCCACTATGAGCGATGGTTTGTTTGGATGTCGAGGTTTCGACTCGCTAATGAATGAGATAGTATCTAGAATCTATGTATGTAGTAACGTTGTCCTAATATAAAAAAGGGCATCTGATATTAAGTAATGATCGCCAAACATAGAGGCTTTTTCTCAGAGGCAGGATGCGTTCGAACCCTCGTAAACTTAGCTTTAAGTCGACTTGTAGTTATCACCATACATATTATGTGACCAATATCATATTGATGTTTAACTGTGAAATAAAGATATTTTGACTTTAACGAGACATTTGTAGCACCAGAGAAACTGATATAATTTAAAGAGTTTGTTTATCTGCTCCTTGAATAACCCCATATTGAAGAAATACCGTTGGTGTTAGCTGGTTCCACGGATTGCATTTGCATGTAAAAAAGGTTGCCAGCCATCCAGGCGGTAGAAATCGAAAATGTCAATGTCTATGTATACGCACAATAAATGTGGGAGGGGGGATCACCTCAAGCTATTCTTGAGAGCATTCCTCAATGAGCTAATGATTAACACATAGAGACAGCCACACGGAGACAGACAGCGGTTCTAGAAAACTGCCTTCACAGGCCTATCTATATGTTCGTTTAAACGTATGTTTTTGGCATCATCTGCTGATCGCAGGCTGGTTTATGTACAGTCTGCGGTATCGAATACCTCCAAATGCTTACTGCAGCCATATAGAGTAAGATCCCAGGGCCGCCAGACGTTACGTATTTTCTGACGAACAAAATGTGCACGATTGAGTAGTGTTAGTATGTACTAAGAGCGCATGCATACTTACTAGCCTGCTTAGTGGGCCAATTTTCAGGTATCAGGTAATCAAGGTACATAAAAACATTACTTACCTCACATAAATTCTCCAAGCTGATTTTCACGTATATTTTAGGCAATACCCTCAAAAATAAGTCGCCAATACTCCCAGACACTTTCCGTCGGCCGTATTGCTTTGCAGACGCTTTAAAGCTCACAAAATAATTACTTAACTTCACGTAAATTCTGATGCTCCATTTTTATATATGTCTACCAGAAAACTATTTTAAAACCTTTTACAAGAAACAGACCGATCCAAGGGCCCAATCATCCCCTAAACTTAATTTTAATATCTCTGTGGGTAGGAGCGTGGATAATGCCCTCGCGCTTAATAATGACTTCGTATGGCATATTATGTTTCATTGAAAAACCAGCCCTTAGTAAAAAAAGTTTAGTCAAACTTTATTCATCATTTTAAATATATTTATATTTTACTCGTTTTTATGAAGATATAATACACATAATAGAGCGATCCATCTGTAGCGCTAGAGGAAGACGGGAGCACAAGGAAAATCCGAGCGTTAGAAGCAATTTCTGCAAGTGCATAACAAATGCTAGCACATCTTGTAAAACGAAAGTAATTTCCAGAAGAAATCGTTAATCATATGCTTAGTTATAGATGAAATGTAACAAGTTCAAATAATTTATACATATAATAAATCAAATAAAATCTAAACCTACGCTTCGAATATGACAAAATCAGTTGGTAGTAGGTAATACGAAGTAATCTCACTTATGTTTTTTTCCACTGAGGGTGCGAAATAAGCATTTTCAAAATTAATTCAACTATTGACATCGAATAGGAAGAAAATAACATTTTTATTCGAGAGTATAAATATCTTAAATTCATCAAAAATTTTCCCTAGTGTAACTAGCAGACGCGGCAAACATGTTTTGGCATATAAAGCTAAGTATTTCAACAAAACATAACAAAAAATTTCACCTTTCTTTTATTTGCATCAATATACCTAATTAGTAATTAGGTATATTGATGCAAATAAAAGATTGATGCAATAAATAATTGTAATTAGTAATTATAATTATTTACATGTAAATAAGTATTTACCAACAACAACTTGTGGATTACTGATACAAATAATTACAATTTACTGTTCATCAGATAGTAAGTTAAGGCAGAACTGTTTTCCTACGATAACGCAATGTTTTCGAATATTGCCCGTCTGTCACTTTTATAGCTCATAAATTTATTGAAGCTTTAAAATCATTGGTTTCGGAATTCGGAGTAAAATGAATTTAATTATATTATTATCATGAAAAACTAGCTTACTGGCCCTGGTTCGCTCAGGCGAACCGGTTAGTACCGATATTAAATATAATTCTGACTTATTCCTTGTCCACATTTTAAAAGGAACCTCTGTTATATTTCAATCCATGATTAAGCGCCCCAATCTGTCAAACTCCATACGAATGAAACAAGCGATTTTGACAGAGTGGGGCGCGCCCTCGTGGATTGAAATATCTATATAGTTGGGAAAGTAGACGTAGTATAATAAATTTCACCGAGGAATCCGTCTAGCTGGAACGGTAGGGCAGAACGAGGATACCGCTGTTTCCACCTATGTATGCGCTAAACTGCATCGGCATGGCCGCCGCCGATATATCGGATATACCGCTGTTTCCACTGACATATGCGCCAAGCAACATCGGCTGGGCAGAACCGAGGTATGCACCAAACTGCATCGGTATAGACAGAACGAGAGATACCGCTGTTTCCACTGATGTATTCGCCAAAACATCGGCAGGGCAGGATAAGAGACACCGCTCTTTCCACCGACGTAACTGCCATACTGCATCAGCAGTTAGTTCACCATCATCTACACCCCACATTGTGCCCAACTACAAGGCACTAATTTCAGAACGAGAAGGCCCAATGCTCCCTCACTGGTCACGTGACCTACACCTTGTTTCAGGTAGGTATGCGGGTTTCCTCACGAGATTGTCACTTGTGTATGCCGTATGATTAAAATAATGCTTACTTATAGCTGCAACATAAATGCAGTATAACTCGGGCTAAAAATAAAACTAAGTATAATAAATCTGCAATTCAATTTTTTTTTATTGAAACAACATGCCCGATCAAATTTGCACGCCCAACAGTTGCATTAGCAGGTCAGAACGCATACGTTTGACATCGTCGACGAACCTGTCAAGCTGCATCGGCAGGGCAGAACGCGCTCGTTGGACACCGCCGGCGCCTCCGACGTACCCGCCAAGCTGCATCGGCAGGGCAGAACGCGCGCGTTGGACACCGCCGGCGCCTCCGACGTACCCGCCAAGCTGCATCGGCAGGGCAGAACGCGCGTTTTCGATACCGTGGAACATTTGCATTGGCAGGACAGAACGTGCACGTTGGACACCGCCGGCGCCTCCGACGTACCCGCCAAGCTGCATCGGCATGGCAGAACGCGCGCCTCCGATACCGCCCTCGCCTCCGACCCCCCCCGCCAAGCTGTATCGCTGCAGCGGGACAACGCCATTGTATGCCCAAGTGCCCAGGCACAATTGAGCGCACGCCGCGAACACGGTTATCAAGACTATCTGCAAATAAGTACATATAAAAAATATGATTCTAGATTTTTTTTACTCGATATTTTGATAAATGTAAACAAAGATTTGGTATTTTTTATATGTATAACCTTGTATATTTATCATAAGACTAGCTGACCGGGCAAAAGTTGTTTTTCCATTAAGGGGTATGCAAAAATTTTAAAAATTCCAAAAAAAAAAAAAAGTTGAATATTGAATGGAAGCAGGCGTTATTTTGCGGAAATTAAAAACAAATTAATCTGTCCTGATAAAAAAAAAAAGATTTTTTTTAATACGTTATCCGTCGATAAAATTAAGCATAGTTTCCCTAATTTCAATATGTGCACATTATGAAAACTCACACTGTTTAAATTTAAATAATCTATAAATCACAGACTTTATTTAATGTAGTCTGAGTGAACACATAAGCTACTTTTCATACCGTGAAAATCCATGGTTTCCGTGGGATTAGTTAAAAATTGAAATTCACGCGGAAAAAAAAATTCACGCCGCAAGTACAAGACCGATTTGGCTGAAATTTGGAATGGAGATAGATGATATCCTGGGTTAATAAAAAGGCTACTTTTTATCCCGGAAAAATCCATGGTTTTCGAGGAAAAACTGAAAAAATACTACTTTACGCTGCACTTACTGAACTGATATGACTGAAATTTGGAAAGGAGATAGATTTTATCCTGGATTAATACATTGGCTACTTTTCGTCCCGGAAAATTTCATTCATGGTTTCCATGTGATAGATAATATGCCTTCATGTCGTAATTACTGAACTGATTTGGGATAGAGATAGATTATATCCTGGATTAATACTAAGGCTACATTTTATCCCGGAAAAATCCATGGTTCCTTCGGGAACAGTGAAAAACAGATATTCAACCTGGAGAAATACTCCTTCACGCCGTAACTACTGAACTATCTAAATATATAAAAGAAGACACTGACTGACTGACTGACTGACTGACTGACATATCAACGCACAGCCCAAACCGCTGGGTCTAGAGACTTCAAATTTGGCACACAGGTTCCTTATGAGGTCTAGGGGTGCACTAAGAAAGGATTTTTCAAAATTCCCCCCCTAAAGGGGTGAAACGGGGCTCCAAAGTTCGTATTTTACCAAGCTTCAATACTCCTTCACGCCGCAACTACTGAACCGATTTGGCTCAAATTTGGAATGGAGATAAATTGCATCTTGGGTTAACACATAAACTACTTTTCATTCCGAGAAAATCCATGGTGGAACCATGGATTTTACAAATATCGGGTTAATATAAAGGCTACTTTTCATTCCGGAATAAATTTGAAATTGAGATAAATTGCATCTTGGATTAACACATAAGCTACTTTTCATCCCGGGAAAATCCATGGTTCCCGTGGGATTAGTTAAAAACCGAAATTAACGCGGAAAAAAATCTTCACGCCGCAAGTACAAGGCCGATTTGGCTGAAATTTGGAATGGTGATAGATGATATCTTGGGTTAATAACAATGCTACTTTTTATCCCGGAAAAATCCGTGGTTCCCGTGGGATTAGTTAAAACCGAAATTCACGCGGAAAAAAATCTTCACGCCGGAAGTACAAGACCGATTTAGCTAAAATTTGGAATGGACATAGATGATATCCTGGGTTAATATAAAGGCTACTTTTCATTCCGGAAAAATCCGTGGTTTTCGCGGGAAAACTGAAAAATTGATATTCACCCGCGAAAAATACTACTTTACGCTGCACTTACTGACCGGATATGACTGAAATTCGGAAAGGAGATAGATTTTATCCTGTATTAATACATAGGCTACTTTTCATCCCGGAAAATTTCATGGTATATGAAAGAAGATACTGACTCACTCACTCACTGACATATCAACGCACAGCCCAAACCGCTGGGTCTAGAGACTTCAAATTTGGCACACAGGTTCCTTATCAGGTCTAGGGGTGCCCTAAGAAAGGATTTTTCAAAATTCCTCCCTAAAGGGGTGAAACGGGGCTCCAAAGTTCGTATTTTACCAAGCTTCAATACTCCTTCACGCCAAAACTACTGAACCGATTTGGCTCAAATTTGAAATTGAGATAAATTGCATCTTGGATTAACACATAAGCTACTTTTTATCCCGGGAAAATCCATGGTTCCCGTGGGATTAGTTAAAAACCGAAATTCACGCGGAAAAAAATCTTCACGCCGCAAGTACAAGGCCGATTTGGCTGAAATTTTTAATGGTGATAGATGATATCTTGGGTTAATAACAATGCTACTTTTTATCCCGGAAAAATCCGTGGTTTTCGCGGGAAAACTGAAAAATTGATATTCACGCGCGAAAAATACTACTTTACGCTGCACTTACTGAACTGATATGACTGAAATTCGGAAAGGAGATAGCTGATTTTATCCTGGATTAATACATAGGCTACTTTTCATACCGGAAAATTTCATGGTATATCAAAGAAGATACTGACTCACTCACTCACTGACATATCAACGCACATCCCAAACCGCTGAGTCTATAGACTTCAAATTTGGCACACAGGTTTCTTATGAGGTCTAGGGGTGCACTAAGAAAGGAGTTTTCAAAATTCTCCCCCTAAAGGGGTGAAACAGGGCTCCAAATTTCGTATTTTACCAAGCATCAATACTCCTTCACGCCGCAACTAATGTACCGATTTGGCTCAAATTTGGAATGGAGGTAAATTGCATCTTGGGTTAAAACATAAGCTACTTTTCTTCCCGGGAAAATCTATGGTTCCCGTGGGATTAGTTAAAAACCGAAATTCACGCGGAAAAAAATCTTCACGCCGGAAGTACAAGACCGATTTAGCTAAAATTTGGAATGGACATAGATGATATCCTGGGTTAATATAAAGGCTACTTTTCATTCCGGAAAAATCCGTGGTTTTTGCGGAAAAACTGAAAAATTGATATTCACCCGCGAAAAATACTACTTTACGCTGCACTTACTGACCGGATATGACTGAAATTCGGAAAGAAGATAGATTTTATCCTGGATTAATACATAGGCTACTTTTCATCCCGGAAAATTTCATGGTATATGAAAGAAGATACTGACTCACTCACTCACTGACATATCAACGCACAGCCCAAACCGCTGGGTCTAGAGACTTCAAATTTGGCACACGGGTTCCTTATTAGGTCTAGGGGTGCCCTAAGAAAGGATTTTTCAAAATTCCTCCCTAAAGGGGTGAAACGGGGCTCCAAAGTTCGTATTTTACCAAGCTTCAATACTCCTTCACGCCAAAACTACTGAACCGATTTGGCTCAAATTTGAAATTGAGATAAATTGCATCTTGGATTAACACATAAGCTACTTTTCATCCCGGGAAAATCCATGGTTCCCGTGGGATTAGTTAAAAACCGAAATTCACGCGGAAAAAAATCTTCACGCCGCAAGTACAAGGCCGATTTGGCTGAAATTTTTAATGGTGATAGATTATATCTTGGGTTAATAACAATGCTACTTTTTATCCCGGAAAAATCCGTGGTTTTCGCGGGAAAACTGAAAAATTGATATTCACGCGCGAAAAATACTACTTTACGCTGCACTTACTGAACTGATATGACTGAAATTCGGAAAGAAGATAGCTGATTTTATCCTGGATTAATACATAGGCTACTTTTCATACCGGAAAATTTCATGGTATATCAAAGAAGATACTGACTCACTCACTCACTGACATATCAACGCACATCCCAAACCGCTGGGTCTAGAGACTTCAAATTTGGCACACGGGTTCCTTATTAGGTCTAGGGGTGCCCTAAGAAAGGATTTTTCAAAATTCCTCCCTAAAGGGGTGAAACGGGGCTCCAAAGTTCGTATTTTACCAAGCTTCAATACTCCTTCACGCCAAAACTACTGAACCGATTTGGCTCAAATTTGAAATTGAGATAAATTGCATCTTGGATTAACACATAAGTTACTTTTCATCCCGGGAAAATCCATGGTTCCCGTGGGATTAGTTAAAAACCGAAATTCACGCGGAAAAAAATCTTCACGCCGCAAGTACAAGGCCGATTTGGCTGAAATTTGGAATGGTGATAGATGATATCTTGGGTTAATAACAATGCTACTTTTTAACCCGGAAAAATCCGTGGTTTTCGCGGGAAAACTGAAAAATTGATATTCACGCGCGAAAAATACTACTTCACGCTGCACTTACTGAACTGATATGACTGAAATTCGGAAAGGAGATAGCTGATTTTATCCTGGATTAATACATAGGCTACTTTTCATACCGGAAAATTTCATGGTATATCAAAGAAGATACTGACTCACTCACTCACTGACATATCAACGCACATCTCAAACCGCTGAGTCTATAGACTTCAAATTTGGCACACAGGTTTCTTATGAGGTCTAGGGGTGCACTAAGAAAGGAGTTTTCAAAATTCTCCCCCTAAAGGGGTGAAACAGGGCTCCAAATTTCGTATTTTACCAAGCTTCAATACTCCTTCACGCCGCAACTAATGTACCGATTTGGCTCAAATTTGGAATGGAGATAAATTGCATCTTGGGTTAACACATAAGCTACTTTTCTTCCCGGAAAAATCCATTGTTCCCGTGGGATTAGTCAAAAACCGAAATTCACGCGGAAAAAATCTTCATGCCGCAAGTACAAGACCGATTTGGCTGAAACTTGGAATGGACATAGATGATATCCTGGGTTAATAAAAAAGCTACTTTTAATCCCGGAAAAATCCATGGTTCTCGCAGGAAACCGAAAAATTTATATTCACGCGCGAAAAATACTACTTTACGCTGCACTTACTGAACTGACATTACTGAAATTCGGAAAGGAGATTTTTTCCTGGATTATTACATAGGTTACTTTTCATCCCGGAAAATTTCATGGTTTCCATGATAAAAGTGATAGATAATATGCCTTCATGCCGTAATTACTGAACTGATTTGGAATAGAGATAGATATATCCTGGATTAATACTAAGGCTACTTTTTATCCCGGAAAAATCCATGGTTGTTTCCCCCGCGTGAATATTTGTTTTTCACTATTCCAGCGGGAGAAATACTCATTCACGCTGCAACTATTGAAAATTTTTAGCTGAAAGTTAAAATGGAGATAGATTTCGCTCTAAATTAACACAAAGGTTACTTTTTATTCCGGAAAAATCGATGGTTCCCGTGATAATAGCGAAAACTAAAATTTACTCGGGCGAAGCCGCGGGTATCTGCTAGTAAATCTATATATAAAAGAGAGTTACCACTCACTCACTCACTGACATATCAACGCACAGCCCAAACGGCTGGGTCTAGAGACTTCAAATTTGGCACACAGGTTCCTTATGAGATCTAGGGGAGCACTAAGAAAGGATTTTTCAAAATTTCCCCCCTAAAGGGGTGAAGTGGGGCTCCAAAGTTCGTAAGCTTCAATACTCCTTCACGCCGCAACTACTGAACCGATTTGGCTCAAATTTGGAATAAATATAAACTGTATCTTACAACACATAAGTTGCATCTTAGTTTTCATCCCGGGAAAATCTATGGTTCCCGTGGGATTAGTTAAAAACCGAAATTCACGGGGAAAATAATCTTCACGCCGCAAGTACAAGACGGATTTGGCTGAAATTTGGAATGGAGATAGATGATATCCTGGGTTAATAAAAAGGCTACTTTTTATTCAGGAAAAATCCATGGTTCTTGCGGAAAAATTGAAAAATTGATATTCACGCGCGAAAAATACTACTTTACGCTGCACTTACTGAACTGATATAACTGAAATTCGAAAAGGAGATAGATTTTATACTGGAATAATAAATCGGCTACTTTTTATCCCGGTAAAATCCAAAGTTTCTAAGATAATAGTGAAAAAACAGATATTCATTTGAGAGAAATACTACTTCGCGCCGTAAGTACAGAACCGATTGGGCTGAAATTTAGTATGGAGATAGATTATATTCTGAATTAAAATTAAGGCTATTTTTTATCCTGGGAAAATCAATGGTTATTTCTCCCGCGTGAATATTTGTTGTTACTATTCCAGCAACAACTATTGAAAATTTTAGCGCGGGTATCTGCTAGTGACAAAATAAATGGTCAGTGTTGTTGTGATAATATATTTTTACTAAAATTCTTTCTTATCAAAAAAACTTACGGTTTTCATTGTATTGTAGTTAACTTAGCTGCAGTGAAGACAATGTCAAATTCATAAAGACGTGGTCGTTATTTATACGAAAGCTTTCATTTAATAATGTATATTTAATTGATGTACATGTTAATTACGTCGATCAAATTATCAAAATAAGAAACAAACTAATTTTCTCATCATCATCATTAAAAGGCTTGTTCTGGGTGACTGACTGGCACACAGAGAAATATTTGAAATTTTCGATGAATATTCTTTAAATCTCCTCAGATTTCCATAAATCTCTTCTTTTTTGACGGTTGTAAAAAATATGAAAGTTCTTGAAAAGATTTTAAAATAATCTGTTTGATATTAATATTAGAAGTATTTTATTTTCGCATAGGTAACATTATATGTAAAAAACTTAAAATAAAATCTTAACTAAAATATAATATAATCTAATTCTAAAAACAAAAAAGAGGTGACATTAGAAGTTAATATTACAAAAATATTGATGACCAATTTTTTTTGTAATATTAACTAATATTAATTAATTAATATGTTGTAATATTAATAAATCGCCGCGGATAAGTATTATTGAAGCGAAGAGGTAGGCACGCAGAATTTTTCTTAAAAGATGAGTTGCCACATTTAACATAATATTTAGAATCTTTTGTATTGACAATCATTCATCTCAAAAGGATACCATGTACCATAAATAATACCTATAACTTTTTGAAGATCAAATAAGCAGCCGAAGTCATGGACAATATATTATAGTCATGTAAAAATTGCTGGTAAGCTAATAAATAAAATATTACATAAAAAATCGTTTAACAACAAACTATCTGTCTCCATGAAATTAAAAATACATTAAATGTGCCAAATAAAAGCTATCGAATAAAATACCCACTAGTCTAATCCTAACCTGTCATTGGCATACTCGCTTCTAAAAATAAGGAAAATCTTAAGTTTTTTGATAATTGACTCAGTGAAAGATCGAGCTCGATCTCTCTTTTTTTTTCTTTCTCACTGTCTGTCATAACCATACAACTTCTCAAATTATGAATCAATTACGAGTACTTCCAAATAATATTGTGGAGTGTCGTAGAAAATAACTTTTAAAGCAGAGATAGATAGCATTTTTTTTAAATAATATACTAACGATTTGGAGGGGCTTCTAAAGTGGCTCATTTTAATTCAATTTTTTCCCGAGGAAAATGACGAATGAGGAAATTACAGGTTTTAGAGCAAACGGGTTTGCTCAAAAACTGTAATTTCGTTTCAATCTGTAAAGATATTTCTATCCACGAAGATGTGCCCCACTCTGCCAAAATCACTTGTTTCAGTAGATTCGTATGGAGTTTGACACAGTGGGGAGCTTCATCGTGAATTGTAATGTATATCGTTGAAAAGAAAATTAATACGTCGTCATGTATTTTTCGCTCGGAAGCAGAAACACGATTGGAAGACATTTTCTCGATAAAAAGTTCTCACAAACGTTGCTCCAAAATCTCCATTTTTTAATTTTATCGGTAACACAATGGAATCATCATTGTAGTTACTGATGAAATTAAAAATGTAGGTATTTTTTTGTCGGCTTACAAGTCTCAGAATTAATTTTAGTCACTGGCTTTGTTCTTTTAGTAATTAGATAAACGTTTTTTTTTCTAATTTTTTTCTGCAATTCTGACTGCCGCATCCACAAATTTCGCCCTGGTAGGTTGGAACTTGCAAAGTCATTGAGTTTATTCATATTTTTAGTTTTGGGCGCTGCCGCTGCCAATATTTTATTTTTGTCCTCACCCTCACGAATACCTTGATGGATACGACAGAGACGGATTTCAGACCAAAATTACAAAAACAACAAAATAAGCTATAACTTTGGCAGGACATCGAAATCAAAAAGTGGGTTACAGACATTGGAATAAATAAGTAAATTTTATTTGATTAAGCCCGGCAAAGATAGAAAGTAGAGAGGGAAATGACGGCGGCTCATCCCTCTCGCAGGAGACGCGACCTCTCCTAAATAAAGTATTTTTTGCGGCTAATTAGTATGGAACCCTAATTTGAACCCACGTCTTTTTGCTATCGTGGTTTCCCATTGTACCACGAGTACCCCTAAACCTCACCGCAGAGTGTATATTGTTAAAGCATATATCCTCTTCAATTCTTCGCAGATCTGTGATGCATTGTCTATTGGGAGGCATTTCAGTTTCAATTTACTTTTCAAAGACTCATAATTTCAAATAGAAATCTTGACTGAGAGAACACACCCTGCAGTTAGCTATTTTTACTACAATTACTAGATTTTCCAAACGGCTTCGCCCGCAGCATTAAAGGAAAATAATAAAACCTACGCTAGATTAATAACAATAGACGTTAAAGCTTAAGGAAACCGTGTAAGTAGGTATATCGCGAGCAAACCGAGCGCGAATTTTTTTAGCAAAACTGGCTCTTACTGTTTACCTACTGTAAGACACGGTATACACTACCTACACGTAACGTTCCGTTCTACAGAAACGTTTACACACAAACACACAAACGTTTACAGAATAATATGTTTTCTACCAAGTTTCTCAAACGCAAACTTCCTGCTGTTATCAAGTTGGTACTTTTACCATTTTATTAATCTCATAAACAAGGTATTAAAAAATATTAAATACGATTTATCCGTATTCTTCTTAGCGAAATTGCATGTTTACGATCTAGCACCAAAGTACTCGTCAACACGAATCAGACGATCCCGAACTCGATGCGATTTTTTTTTATACTATATAGGCCAGCGCTTGACTGTGATCACACCTTATGGAAACTGATGATACAGTCTAAGCTGGAACGCGCTTGCCTAGAAGATTAGATTTGCCTATTCACTCTTGATTTGAAGGCACCCGGGTTGTAAGTGGCAGGAAAGACACTGCCTGGGAGTGTATTCCAGGCCTTTGCAGTGTGTATCAGGAACGAGGAATCAAACCGCTTCGTACGCGTCTTTGGTACGTCAACTATGTATGATTGGAAGCCTTTACGATGCCTTGCCGTTCTATGGTAGAAAGGTGACGGAGGGACCAAATTAAAAACACTCTCCGAAATATATTCTATAGAATACCGACAGACAGGCAACCTTACGACGATGTTCAAGGCTTTGGAGTTTTTTGTGGGCCAGTGTCGGGTTGTCAATGAGTCTTCTAGCACGGCGATCCACCGAATCCAAAGCATCAAGCTGGTACTTGGCAGAGCCATCCCACAAGTGGCTACAGTACTCCATGCATGAGCGAACCTGTGCCTGGTATAAGGTTAGGAGCTGTTTCGAGGTGAAGTACTGTTTAACTTTATTTAAAATGCCGAGTTTTTTACCAGCTGTCTTTGCTTTGGATTCGATGCATCGGCCGAAGTTGAGTTTAGAAGACAGAGTGACGCCTAGAAGCTCAATACTGACAGTAATCGGTATAGAAACATTTCGAAAAGTCGGAGTCAGGGGGAATGGACTCCTTTTGGCGGTGAACAAACACGCTTGTATCTTGGTAGCATTAAATTTGACCAAGTTGGCATCGCCCCAATTAGACACCCCATCTAAAGCCAAATTAATGCTATCTACCAAGGCCTCTCTACGCCCAAGAGTTTCAGCACCACTAGCCCGCGGACTGGATATATATCTCTCTGTCACAGTGCTGTCGTCTGCGTACCCAAAGATACCGGGTTTCAGCAGATCGTTTATGTGCAGCAGGAAGAATGTGGCAGATTATGGCGTTTGGTTACTGAGTTCCCATAGCGTTGTTCCGATTCCATCATCAGATAAGCAAATTCCATCATGACAACGCAAAATTGGTATGACGTGAAGTCCATAATAATTAATAATAGTTTAGTAATATTTTGCATTGTCATCGGATTTACATTACAGATATATTACGGATATATTTTGCATTGTTATCGGATGCATGCAAAATTTCAGCTCACTCGGTAACCGGGAAGTAGATAAAATTTAACTTGCAAAATTTGATTACAGACAAACAATAAAACAAACAAATATAGGGACAGGTGAAACTAAATAAAAGCTTGTAAAAATGTACGTGTTTACGTTTGTTACTACCACAAAAGTAGCTGGAAAAATTAGTTGGCAAAATATTATCAATGAATCATCATATTTTATTGTACCTACCACAACTTATTAAGAGCAACGGAACGGTTGGCCGTGCCCGCTTGGCGCATTCCGCAGGGTAGGTATAGATGTACAATGTACATGGCGGGTCCCGTCCGAACGGACACGGACCAGTTCAGACGGTTGATACAATAATGAATTTGAAAATCCAAAAAAAAAAAAACTATTGTTTCATAGCTTCAAGATTTATTCGGTAGATAGGTCGGTTACATATTTTATAGTTAGTTTAAAATATTAATGTACTTTATTACTTAATTTTTGGTAACTATAAAACCTGTACCTAACTAGGTACCTATATTAGCACCCGAATTCTAAGGGAGTTCAGTCCGATACGATTCCGATAAATAATCTAGATATTTTTATTGTACTCTGTTGCCGTGCCAATCGTAATAAACAACGGGTCCTTCAGGCGGTGCGACGAACCCGTCAAGATCACCAGGCTGGGCTGAACGAGAGATACCGGAGTTAATACCGATGTAATAGTCAAACTGCATCGGTAGGGCAGAACGAGAGATACCGCCGTTCCCACCGACGTATCCGCCAAGCTGCATCGGCAGAGCAGAACGCCAGCCCCAGCTTTCTCCACCCATCACTATACCCAGCTGAGCGAATGCCGCGATTACGGTGATCAGGAATAACTGCAATAAAATAGTTAAAGTGTATTACATTCAAGTTTACTTGTGATGAGTGATGAGCGCAGTGCAGTGTTAGGATGTTTAAACGCGAATTTGTGAAACGCACTGTATCTTACATAAAGCAGACGTCTCGCTCCACTCATCATCCTTTGTTTTAAAATATTATATCAGTCTTAGGGACAACATTTGAACATAACAGTATGAAGGAACATAGCGGATGTTTGCTCTCTGATCAACATAGCCATCCTAGGGAAGAGACTTAGAGTCCAAAAATGTCGAAGCTGCACATAACCTTCCCGGTTTTCCTCGCGTGTTCCCATAAATAAGATTCTACGCGTCCCAATAACTAAAACTGACTATAAAAGCAACAATTAGTCGTTCGGGGTAAGAGCACGCGTCGGGTAAGAGAACGCACTGCTGAGATCTCGCGGGGACGGGTGGGGAGCGGGGAGACGTGTATGGCAAAATCATCGGCGAGCGAGTAGCCATTTTGAAGCCAAGTGATAGATTCAGGTGTGACGCGATTGCGGGAAATTAAACAAAAAAGAGTGAAATTCTTTATTAATCACATAGTTTTTTGTTTCACGGAAAAGTTTATAACATCTGTGAATACTGGATAAACGCAGTAAGTAGTTTTTAGTGTTCTAAGACTATTAATGTGCTATTATTTCCGAGTAAAGTTTTTAGGTTATATCTAAGGCACGGATGAGAGCGGGAGTTATACTTTAAAAATGAATTCATGGGGTAAGAGAACGGGGTCAAAAGAACGCATGCGAACTCTTACCCACATCCATATCAAATTTTTGTTTCAACTCGTGTGGTAATAAAACATAGTTTTCTTGCATCTGATGTTCTATACTAAAAATAGATATTCGCAGATGTGACACAGCTGGTGTCAATCTTGTTGCGAACAGTTTACATATTTTTTTATGTTTGCAATTTTTCTGTTTTAGAACCATGCCACGAAATTACGTCAGAAAGCAACCGGATAGAAAATTGGTGACAGAAGAACAAATCGCAAGAGCAAAAAGACTTATTTCAGAAGGGATGAGTCAAAGACGTGCTGCGGAAGAAGTCGGTATTAGTGAAGGAGGTCTGAGGAAAAGACTTAAAAATATTAACGTTCCAATATCGTTGGTTCCACGAAGAATGCACAGCATATTCGGGAGGATCTTTCACGTGTGATTTTTGTGAATAATGCTAACTTGTTGTTTGCATTTTCTTGATTGCGTTGACTTTTTTATAGATATTTTTTTGATCATTGAGAGTTTTATTTTGTTGATTTTGTAACTTAAAGTTAATTTTATAAACAAAAGTCATTTAGTTGATGTCACTTATTTAGTTTTGCCGTTTGTAATACAGCTATAGCATAAATTACAAAAAACTCCTTGCGGGTTTAATGATTGGTTATTTTGCATAGTTATTGTATTGATCTCATTGAAAAAGTGCCTAATTTAGTTAAGTTTATTTTAAAGTGCATTTATAACGTACTTTTTAACACGTTCACTGCGACACTATTTTTGTTGGACTTTCAGCCAGTGCGAATGAGGTCTTTTCGAGGCAAAGTTAAACTTCTTTACAGTGCGTTTGAGAGCTTTTCGGCCTCACAAAATATTGTTTCTAAAAACACCTTAAATATATAGCTCAAAATTGAAAATAATTGCTTGAAACTTTACCATTATAAACTTAAATAGTTTTTCAAGTTGAATCTAGCTTCGCCCGCAGTTGTGTCATTTCGGTATTGAATAAAGGAAAAAAAAAATTTTGTCATCGGTTCTGCCTCACATCGCACTAAAAAGAAGTTCGATTTGTGTCTCTACTAGTGATGGGCATATAAGAGAAAGGCAGGTGTTACGGGTATAACATTTATTTTTATAAAATATTAATAATCAAAATGTTTTGCATTGAAGCAAGGGAAACAGTATGATTTATCACACTGCACACAGAAAGTAACAATTTTTTAGTTTTTTTTGCAGCTTGAATGCTCTTTAGGCTGAGCCTTTATTTATCGTAGCAACCTACGCAGCGCTTGCGTTGACTGCCTTTTTGAAGTGCATGTTTAGCACATATGCAGCTAGGAAATCCTGAAATGAAATAGTTTACACTGGATTCTAAAGTACCAAACCATACCATTTTCAGTTTTAAAGTATGTGAGTCAGTTCATGTGTGTGTGTATGTGTATGAATTAATGTGTGCGTATTTGTGTGGATGGGTGGTTAATTGTGTGTGTCTGTGTTTGTGTTATGCTTACGCCACATTTGGCGTTGCGAGTTAGCGTAACGATGTTGCCGCATTTTCCCAAATACTCGTATTTGGAGCAATCGTAAATGTATGAAAATGTTGTCATATTTCGTAAAATAGTTGGGCATATACAGTCAAATGTTTGTGTGTAGGTACTCTTACTCATTGAATTTAACAGCTGTGACCACTGCAGACACGAACACCTAAAGGAATCTGTAATTGTAAACCGGAAATATAAACTAAACAGAAATTAAAAATGCGAGTAGCTTTTTGTCAAATATGTCAAACCATATTATTAATGTCAAAACTTTTCCCATCACTACGCGCCGCCCGCGCCGCCCGCGCTTCACTCCGTGCGTCTATGAGGCCTACAACTTTTGAGACAGATTAGACCTCACTTCGCACAGTAGCGTAATTATTTCTATTCAGTGCGTATGAGTGCTCTTCCACCTCATATCTTATTAACTACGCCACAGGGCTTGACTTTGCAAGAGATACAATTTTATGTATTTGCCTCTGTCATACTCAAAGAAATGTTAAAATAGTCCCCTCCCGCACAGAGTGAAAGAACGCGATTTTGACTGCCGCATCAGCGAGAAGTCACGCTTGTGACTTTTAGACCTCATAATGCAGTGAACGTGTTAATATTAAAAAGTTAGTAAATTTTGTTTTATTTCATCTTATTCTCAAAGTTCACACGTGCGTTTCTTTACCCCACATGCGAAGTTTTGCCCCCTTCGTTGCATACCTTTACCCCAACTAAGGGTTAAGAGATCGCATTCTGAGCGGACCTAATTATTGCGTCATATAGAGAAAACTATATATGTAGCTAGTATATACGCTGAAGGTTATAGTAAAGTATCAAATACTCTATATAACAAAAGTCAAAATATTCCTGATATTCAATTATTTTTGATCTGGCGTGTTCGAGAAAGGCTAAGTGCGTGCTTTTGACCCGAATGACTCTACACCTTTCTTGCTTCGAATCTAATCAATTCATTTAATGGGGAACCTATACTTCAGATCTTTTTCACGGCGACATTTATACATATCTTTGAAAATCTTGTCCGTAAGAAAATGCTGTAAGTTTTTATTTCGTAAATAAAATAAAATGATTGAATATGTAAATTTCAAGGACAACTTTGTTATAGACAGATATTTCGCAAGGAAATACCTACCCGCAACAAAGTGTCGAATAGTATTATTATAATACATAATATCAAAAGGATAATATGAATATAATTATTATTTTTAATTAAATTGATTATAAACTAAAAAAAAACTTACGGTTTTCATTGTGCTGTAGCTAACTTAGCTGCAGTGAAGACAATGGCAATTTTTAAAAGTGGTGGTTATTTATACGAAACATAATATTTGATAATGTATTTTTAATTGACGATAGTTAACTTCATTAAATTTTCAAAGATAGGTAAAAACTCGTATTATCATTATTATAATTATTAAAAGCATTGACTTCAGAGTGACTGATTGACGTACAGGTACAGCCTAAGCAACGTAGAATATCGAATGAAATTTCGATCCAATAGTAATTGTAGGAATAGAATAGAAAATGTAATGTGGCTAAGGTTGTTAGACATCGAATTAATCAGGTTAGGTTTATATTAATTAATACAGCATAAGTTTTGCACACGTTTTGCATTAATTTTACACGTTGTATAAACGTGGGCGTTTGACGTTAAAAAGTGGAAAAGTGATCTAGAAACAATGGATGTAATGAGTATGGAAACCGAACTTACCAAAATTCTAAAAATACATTTTTTATATTTGATAATAGCACTAGAAACTTGTCAACACTTGAAAAAAATAGAGTAATTATTTGAATTCCTTCTAGAAAATGACAAGGATTCTCGGAATGTTATGGATATGCTTCCATCTTCTCACGAGATATCATGAAAATATGTAATAGTTTTTGCACTATACATACACAGATTTATTAATGTAGTCTGAGGTTGCCTACATATAATAAGAAAACTTGCATATAATGACATTTTTGAAAAGAGGAAGTGCCGAGTTTCTTGCCAGTTCATCTCGGTGCAAACCTGCCTTCCAAACCTGGAAGTAGAGTTTTGACGTTTTATAAAAGCCTATAATTTAGGCCAATGTGAAAAATAAAGATTTTTATCTTATAATCTTTTTCAATTGTGTTTTACACACTTAGGATATAATTCCTATAAATTTAAATACGAATCAAAATTTCGCTCGTAGCGGAATTTGAACCCGCGTCCCCAAGTTACCGCGGCTGGGTAATCTAACCACTGAGCTATACGAACCATATCCCTGTGCGATGAAATTTAGATTCGTAATATTAGGCCCTAGCTAGGCAGAACCAGCGCCATCTATTTGTGAAACGTTACAGTTTAAAACTAAGTTTTAGAAGGCTCATAATTTTATATGGGAACTATATTTTCTATCACCAAAATTAATTAAATAATAATAATAACCTGGCAACACTAAATGTCAGCATACGTTATATTTTTTCACCGTTTTATTTTCACTAAAATAAATATTATACAATCGATATTAATAGAATTTTCGATTTAATTTAATAAAATTACCATACTAAAAACTAATTACAAGAACCAAAACCTAATTAGAAGAATTAGACACCATGAAGAAAATTAAAATAGTCCGAAATATAACTGACACAAGCTGTCAATAGATGCCTGATATAATACAAAAGAAATTAGAAGAATTAATAATGTAGTATGCTGACACGATCCAGAGCACGGAACGCACAAACACCACCCCCGGACTCGTCACTCAATCCCGCCTCGCAGCCACCCGGGACCACGCCCAATGCTGCAGTTGCGTCGAGTTCGAGCGACGAGTTTTTCTCCCCGCCGACGTCGCCACCACCAGTACATCGTCGTGGGAGAGGCCGGCCGCCGTCTTGCTTGGGATCCCGAGGCCCACCGGGTTCTGATAGGGTCCCCGCTCCCGGCGGTAGTGTGTCGCGCATGAGATGGACAACATCCATTAACGAAAATGTCACGCGCGCATACTTTGAGGCTAATGAGGGTGGAACCAACATGACCGCGTACCGTGCTAGGATGCATGCTTTGTTTCAGGTCCTTGAACCAGCTCTCAATGTGTCGGCTCAGCGACTGTCGGACCAGGTGCGGGTTATTCAGCGTTTATAGCCAAGAGCCTCAACCAACATCTTTCGAGGCTCTCGTTGGGTAGCTGGGTCAAGGACCAGATCCAGAAGACTGTACTCCTGGACACGGCTCGCATCGTCGGGAGGTTCCTCTCTCTGAGGCCCTAACCACCGGTCTCTTGGACCCTGTTCCCGAGACCGATGGACCGCTATTTTTTATATTTTTAAATGTTTAAGTTTTATAATGAAATATTTAAAAATGTAGAAAATATGAATGCATATGAATATAATAAAAATAATAATAAATACACTTTATTTGCACCACACAAGAAATTGTACAAAACAGAAATACATAATAAACTAATTTAAGGCTCAAAAGGCGGCCTTATCGCTTAGCAGCGATCTCTGCCAGGCAACCTTGAGAAAAGGAAAACAAAGGAACTAGATTTTGCAGGTGGTGTAGATTTATAAACTATATACATACAAATAGCTACAAACTAATACATAAACTAGGTTAAACAAATAAACAAAGATATTCAATACATAATCATCAAACTATAAACTAATATATACAATATAATAATAATTTATATTTGTCATCAAGTTGTATCACCTAATAAATAGATCTATCGCCACGAAATATTTTCGTTCTCAGATAAATAAAAATTGTTCCCAGGTATGAATTATCAAATTAATGTTAATATATGTGTAAAATATAAGAGATCGATAACCAATAAAATTATATTGCATTACATGAATATAAACTTCGTTCTTATAATAATAGTTTTGTACTTAAATAATAGCTCTGTGCTCAGAATGGTAGATCTGTCACCAAATAAATCGATTATCGATCCCTGACTGCGACTCCGTCGACATGCTCTTGGAGGGGAAGAGGGTGACGGCTAAGGAGTTTTCCTAGGTCCCATGTGCACCTATAGGTAAATAGGTTAAGGTTATTTTCCTTTTTTGACCACCCAGAAATAGGAGCCCCGCGAAGCGGGGCTCCGTCGACATGCTCTTGGAGGGGAAGAGGGTGACGGCTAAGGAGTTTTCCTAGGTCCCATGTGCACCTATAGGTAAATAGGTTAAGGTTATTTTCCTTTTTTGACCACCCAGAAATAGGAGCCCCGCGAAGCGGGGCTCCGTCGACATGCTCTTGGAGGGGAAGAGGGTGACGGCTAAGGAGTTTTCCTAGATCCCCCAATTTTTCTTAGGCTATAGTCGTAAATTCTTATATAAAATTAACACATAACCTCAAAAAATAAAAAAATAAAAAACATAATATGATTTATTGGTGATCTCTTTAAATTAGTTTGCTTAAATACTTATTAGGACACACCTATTATAATACATACAAAAACATTTATTTGGTACTAGACCTTATATCTCAGGATTTTAGGTGATTTATTGTGGAACTGATTTTGCATTGTTTGGTGACTACATTTTGGTGACAGATCTACTATTTTGAGGACAAACCCTATTATTTAAGAAACACAAAACTAATTAAATTGGTGATAGCTTAAATGATACCCATTTTATATGAAGCAAGCTTCGAATGAGAGATGACAATAATTGACACTGATGAAATCCCGCTGCGAGTGAAATTTTGATTCGTCTTTAAATTTAAAGATTTTAATTTTCATTTTATTGGTATCAACTGAAATCGATAAGGAAAACTTAAAAACCTCCATACCTTCATGACTTAATCTATTCCGGGAGAACAATACAAACTTATTTTTTTTAGGTTAAGTTAAGAATGTATAAAAAAATAACGCAGGCAAAGCCGCGGAGCAAATATGAAAGTCATAATTATAATTATATCAATGATTAGAATTTAATTAGGCCACAAATGGTTTAGGTAATTGCTGTAGATAAAAATAATCTGTGTATTAAAAATCGTTCAACAACTAATTTGGTGCCATAAAATTAAAAATATATAAAATAAAAAATTTTCTTATAAATAACCACCGCTTTTAAAAATTGACATTGTTTTCACAGCAGCTAAGTTAACTACAGCTTACAGCACAATGAAAATGGTAAGTTTTTTGATAATTGCTTTAGCGAAACTCGCTCCCAGAGTAAATATGGATGATTTTCTTACCCGTCTGTCTGGCTGACCGTCAGAACTTTATAACTTCTGAATACATTAATAAAATTGCATCTAATTCTGATTCTATTCTTCTTTAAAAATTAAAATTGAAATTTTTTTCGGGGGCTTCCAAGTTGACTGATTTTAGATCTATTTCGACCCAGGACCTATCTCAGAAACTGCTTTACATTTAACTATTACTACTTATCCAGTAATAAATATATAAATAAATGTATGTTTTCATGTACCGACACATTAAAATAAAAATTACAATTATGTCATTGAAGCTTCCGAAAAAAATAGAAAAATGGAGATTTTGGCCTAACTTTCTATCGAGAACATTTTATTTGATCGTGTTTCTACCTAATAGCGATTTTAGATTAAGGACCATGTCGTTACAATTTGAAAGCAATAGACTTTATAGTTTTAAAACTTCAATAAACAGATCACTAAAAACCGCTTAAACATGCCGTCTACGCCGTTACGTAATGGTACCTACATTCTTATTTGCAGTTATTCTTGATCGCCGTAATCGGCTGCGTGTGCGCGGCGTCCGCGTCTGTGGTCGAAAGACGCGCTGCCCAGCCGATGCAGCTTGGCGGATACGTCGGTGGGAACGGCGGTATCTCTCGTTCTGCCCTACCGGAGCAGTTTGACCGATTTAACGTCGGTTGGAACGCCGGTAACTCGCGTTCTGCCCTACCGATGGAGATTGCTATGGCAAATTACATCGGTAGAAACGCCCGTAACGCGCGTTCTGCCCTACCGGAGCGGTTTGACCGATATTACATCGGTAGGAACGCCGGTAACTCGCGTTCTGCCCTACCGATGGAGATTGCTATGGCAAATTACATCGGTAGGAACGCCGGTAACTCGCGTTCTGCCCTACCGATGGAGATTGCTATGGCAAATTACATCGGTAGGAACGCCGGTAACGCGCGTTCTGCCCTACCGATGCCGTATGACCCAGATTTTGGTTTTGCAGTATAACCCATGTTTTGATAGTCATCATGAGAAACCACTGCTGACTTTGTTTCGGACGATGTTGTATAAATTTATCTTTTTTCAACGTGTAGGTAGTTCAATCCACGAAGATGCGCCACACTCTTTCACAATTGCTTATTTCATGCGGTACACTTAACAAGTTAGGAAGCGGGTTTTGTGGATTGATCTACCTGGAATTACGCAGATAGGCATTTATTATTTTTAATGGCTACAAAATTTAACTATTTGTATGAATATCTACACTAATAATTATAATAATATTATAAAGAGGAAAGATTTGTATTTTTGTATTTTTATATTTTTGTATGTTTGTATTTTTGTATGTAACGAATAAACTCAAAAAGTACTGGACCGATTTGAATAATTCTTTTTTCATTAGAAAGCTACATTATCACTGAGTAACATAGGCTATATTTAGTACTAGATTACTATAGAAATCTTTAGAAATTCCTATTAAAACCAACCGAAGGTGTAAAAAAATTACCCATAAAATGTCTTTTATCGCATACGCTGCGAAGAGTATTAATGTAAGGACAAAAAAATGTTCGACAATATTATAGAATATATCAATACCTACAAAAAACTTCGGGAGACCATGTGTCTAACTTTTGTTGTTACGTCACTATAACTACTTTTTTACATTTAACAAATTGATAGAAATGCCGATCAAACTCAGACCGTGTTATCCATACCACTTATAATTTTTTATCCAAATAAATAATTTTATATTCAAGACTGTCTCAATACCTGATGATTTCTTTTTGAATTATTGAAATCGGACATTCCATTCAAAAGATATCATGAAATAAAAATAAAAATAGACAATATCTTGGAATTACCACATAGGCGCACCGCAAGGCTCCGACTGAAAATCAGCGCTGTGTGCTCCCATGCTTATATGGAGCACACAGCACCATGCTGAGTTGGGGCCTTTTTCCGGGCTGTGCCACATGTGACAGGCGGTGTCTGGTGATTCCGTCACTTGGACAATTATTGGTTTTTGTTGCCCGAGTGGGGGAAGCTTCAGGAATTACCAAATTTTAATTTATTAAGTTTTTCGCAATTTCTATGGAAGTGAGGTGAGACCTATTATTTAGTTAATCGACGCAATAATTGCATATGTTTGTATATTATGATTTTCTTAGTACATAATTCAAATTATTAGGTTTTAACTTTTAGCAAAGCATAGGAGAATAAACATACATTGCGAGAACAAACAAAAGTAGAAAATATGAAAGTAGGTACATAATGTCTGTTTCATATTTCTAGATTCGATGTTTAACAGAAGTCGTTTTCTTTGCTCGCGTTTTGTTTTGTCGTCTGAGAAAATACAAACTGAATAATTCTTGTGACAATGCCGTAAGACACAAATATCTATCACAAGCTTCAATACGCTGTTATCTGTACGTACCTACCTACTTAGTGGTTGAAAATGTTTTGTTCATTCTTGTATTAAATTATTTTATTCAGAAAATATACTTGAAAAAAGGAGGTATAAATTCTAATATTTCAGAAGGGTTAAAATACGGTCTACATGATGTTGCTAAATATAGGTTATAATTTTCGGTTGGAATCAAGTGAGGTTAACTAAATTACACCTATCGGTCATATTCGGGTCTTATCTCGTACCCAACTGATTAGATTTTGGCAATAACATTTACTACTGTCCTTGCAAATACGAGAATTATATATTCACAACTCAATTACTGTACGTAGTTCTCAATTAAAGATATATATTTTTTTTTTGATTTCAGAGTTACAATATTAACTGACTTAAACGTTAATGGCAAAATATTTAGAAATAATAAAAGAAAGTAAATAAAATCCACCCAACTTAAAGGTATTTTTACCGCACCTGTGAATAGTTAATTAGCAAATTCTACTTTTTAAGCTGTTGTTGGGTTTAGGCGCTAGTACAAATAAAAAATTCAAAGACCCTAAGATCAAAATTTCCCCATACCATTTGTTTTGATCTGAGATATTTTCCGAGGATAAACTCTATATTGTTAAGTGAGCGAAATATATTCCACAAAAGAGGGACATTAGTATACCCTAATCTAATGGCTAGGGCATTATGGCCGAACGTACAGATGAAAAAATGGCTTTTGACGTTTTTGTGTTCTTGGTGAACCCTGTTAGGACCTGACATACGTTTCCACAAAGAATCACCAAGACTACGAACCGCTGTTGTCCATTTCACGAGTGGAACTCCTAGGGAACAAATACTTGCACCTCAAAATCGTCAATGCGTGTGGCTAGGCGTAAGCGAAGACCGTCCACTTTGAAAGGAATGTTTAGATGCTGGCCTTCCTTTGTTTACATCCTTTGGGAGCAAGTTTCGTAAGTTGGAATATAAAGCAAGTAACTTCTATGATCAAAGACTATCTTGATACTGTCTGTTCATGTAGTGCTTACCTTGCGGAGTTTGCAATTCTCTGTGTTGGTTCATGACCAATCGACAAGTTAAGCTTGTTGTAGGTAATCATAATATTAAGATGTTGTGGGTAGGATATGGCAAGGAAGGTGAGCTACTCATGTCTAATATTTCCATCGAAGCTTCAGATGAGACTCGCAGCTCTTGGTGTGAGACTATAGAAGTGAATGGTGTTTTTGTACGGTTTAAATTGGACTCGGGTGCGGAGGCCTCGGTGATGTCTTTGCGTTCGTACGAAGTAGCCGGTCTCGATAAATCAAAGCTCATTAAATGTAATACTATTTTAAGAGAAATTAGTAAAAATAAGTTGCCTGTAATTGGATATTTCAAAGGTTTTTTAAAATACAATTCAAGGAAATGTTGTGAAAAAATTTACGTTTTAGATAATAACTGTAACAACTTGCTCGGTTTAAAGGCATGTGTAGATTTAAAATTAATCGCAAGGTTGAATCAAGTGCCCTGGATCTTGATAATTATGATTCGATATTTGAAGGTATAGGGTGTTTGCCTACGGTTTGTAAAATAGTTATAGATAAAAAGGTGTTTCCCGTTGTAAGCGCCCCGCGGAAGATACCTTTAAAATTACGGCCGCGATTAAAGGAGGAATTAGATAACATGGTTAGGCTAAACATAATTAAAAAAGAAGATGGGCCAACAGATTGGGTATTTAATATTGTCATAGTAGAAAAACCGGATAAAAAACTTCGTCTTTGTTTAGATCCGAGAAACCTAAACCAGGCAATAAAACGTAGCCATTTTCAGTTGCCAACTTTGGATGAAATGGCGAGTAACATGTCAGGCGCAAAATATTTTTCAAAATGTTGACGCCAAAAATGGATTTTGGATGATAAGATTAGACGATGAGAGTTCTAAATTGTGTACTTTTTCAACGCCGTACGGTAGATATAGGTTTTTAAGAATGCCATTCGGGATTAATTATTGTGCGCCGGAAATTTTTCATCGTGAGATGTATAAAATATTTAAAATGGAAGGAGTAGAAGTGTTTATAGACGATATTTTGATTTGAGGGCGAACAAAAGAAGAACACGATTATCTTTTTTTCTGTTTCTCAAATGAAAAATATTGTTACGAATGAACCTTATACCAAACACAATAAGGTTCATAATCGCTCGTTCCTACTCGCATTTACCTTAAATTGTAAACAACTTCAACTCCATTTCTAAAAAATATGGATTTCACGTAGCTCCGACGCGACGTCTCGAAAGATCTAGCCCTCCGAAAAACAACGAGTATGGAACATTCGAGACTCGTTCAGATATTGTGTGTACTATAAGCGCGTCCGAGCACCAGCGTAAGGCAGTCTGATACTCTCTCTATGCGTCGTGTTCCTCATTACTGAGGGTCGTGAGTCGTGACCCCTTCCACCGACGACTTTCTTTAAGACGATGTCGCGCCATGTTGCTCTGTTGGCTGCGACGTGTAGAGCATCGTGCACGTTCGTGTCCAGTGCGGTGCGGATTTGAGCCGACCAACGCATCGGGCTCCGTCCTCGAGGTCTCTTCAGTCTGATTAAGGGACGACTAATTGAAAAAGTGAAACAAGCGATAAAGAGCGCAGAGGAAGCGAACTGAGGGAAGACCAGGGTTATTGGAACCAAGAAGTGCAGAATAAAATCACATCAAGAGTCACCAGGTCTTTTACTCCAAATCCTCGAACCCAGCACGTAACATTTATAATGTTCCGAACCTGTACCTCCAAGAAAACTCACACTAAATTACTTACACCTTTATCATTTTTCTCGTTGGATAAGATTGTCAAGTTACATCTGAATAAAGATATCACAAACAAGTGTCTACATTTATTACGACGGGCATATTTCGGTAGTGAATAAACTGAAATCTGAGAGAGGTCGAGACAGAGATGCGCCCACCATCGCTCAACGTCGGGCTCCGCATTTATCACGAGACACTACTATGCAAAGGGAAGTCTATTTATATAAATATTAAGAACAAGGAAAAGGGAAACATGTGATTGTATATGTCACACAGATTTGACCAGGGGAACCATTGAAACTGGGATTAGATCAAATTACTAAACCCGCGTGAGTTAATATACTAAAACCTTCTCCAGAATGTAACTTTCCTGAAAACCGCATCAAAATCGGTTCAGCCAAACACCAAATAATCGCGGACAAACATACATACATACATACAAACATACGGGTCGAATACAGAACCTCTTTTTTTTTGAAGTCGGTTAGAAAGCGGTTTCACCTTATGCATATAGGTACCTTAACGCACACACACTACACTTAAGGTACCTACTAACCTACCCATTTTTTAAGATGTCTTTCTTTTTAAGTTTTTAAAAACCGTAATATAAAGTAAGAAGTAAGTATCTAGTCTTAATCAATGATATATACACATTTCATAATAACCTACTTATTTTTAAAACTGTGCGGGAACCAACTTATTGTTAATTTTGTGTTTAAAAAAACTACGATTATCCAAAATATTTATTCTTTTTTTAATTATCAATTTTTGTTTCAAACAAAGTTTGCAATTTTGTTTTTAATTATCATTTCATATAAGCATCCTGTACGCAGACAGAATAATACTTCCAAGGGTCGTAGTCACAATGATCTCCTTTGATTTTCACGTAAAGATTCTCGAGAACTTAGTTTGTATATATAAATAGCTCGAACCGCTCTTTTCTACAATATGGAGGTCGTTGAAATATCAGCAGCATTGCCCCACAGTAGTATTCCATAGATCATTGGAGGAAACCTCTGTATTAGAAGAAGCAGGTCTTCTATGAGACATGAGCCCAACATTATAAGATTAACAATGATGATGACGTAATAGCCAAGCTTGTAAAACTATAGCACAGTGGTCGGCAACAGAGAGAACTATAAATTCCACTCATCGCAAGCCGCTGAAAACTACAATAAATTATTGTATACAGTAATAAAGCGGCATTAAGTAAGTAATTTATTAGTTTCAACAGTTTCGGGTACAACACTATGAGTGATGGTTTGTTTGGATGTCGAGGTTTCGACTCGCTAATGAATGAGATAGTATCTAGAATCTAGGTATGTAGTAACGTTGTCCTAATATAAAAAAGGGCATCTGATATTAAGTAATGATCGCCAAACATAGAGGCTTTTTCTCAGAGGCAGGATGCGTTCGAACCCTCGTAAACTTAGCTTTAAGTCGACTTGTAGTTATCACCATACATATTATGTGACCAATATCATATTGATGTTTAACTGTGAAATAAAGATATTTTGACTTTAACGAGACATTTGTAGCACCAGAGAAACTGATATAATTTAAAGAGTTTGTTTATCTGCTCCTTGAATAACCCCATATTGAAGAAATACCGTTGGTGTTAGCTGGTTCCACGGATTGCATTTGCATGTAAAAAAGGTTGCCAGCCATCCAGGCGGTAGAAATCGAAAATGTCAATGTCTATGTATACGCACAATAAATGTGGGAGGGGGGATCACCTCAAGCTATTCTTGAGAGCATTCCTCAATGAGCTAATGATTAACACATAGAGACAGCCACACGGAGACAGAGAGCGGTTCTAGAAAACTGCCTTCACAGGCCTATCTATATGTTCGTTTAAACGTATGTTTTTGGCATCATCTGCTGATCGCAGGCTGGTTTATGTACAGTCTGCGGTATCGAATACCTCCAAATGCTTACTGCAGCCATATAGAGTAAGATCCCAGGGCCGCCAGACGTTACGTATTTTCTGACGAACAAAATGTGCACGATTGAGTAGTGTTAGTATGTACTAAGAGCGCATGCATACTTACTAGCCTGCTTAGTGGGCCAATTTTCAGGTATCAGGTAATCAAGGTACATAAAAACATTACTTACCTCACATAAATTCTCCAAGCTGATTTTCACGTATATTTTAGGCAATACCCTCAAAAATAAGTCGCCAATACTCCCAGACACTTTCCGTCGGCCGTATTGCTTTGCAGACGCTTTAAAGCTCACAAAATAATTACTTAACTTCACGTAAATTCTGATGCTCCATTTTTATATATGTCTACCAGAAAACTATTTTAAAACCTTTTACAAGAAACAGACCGATCCAAGGGCCCAATCATCCCCTAAACTTAATTTTAATATCTCTGTAAGTAGGAGCGTGGATAATGCCCTCGCGCTTAATAATGACTTCGTATGGCATATTATGTTTCATTGAAAAACCAGCCCTTAGTAAAAAAAGTTTAGTCAAACTTTATTCATCATTTTAAATATATTTATATTTTACTCGTTTTTATGAAGATATAATACACATAATAGAGCGATCCATCTGTAGCGCTAGAGGAAGACGGGAGCACAAGGAAAATCCGAGCGTTAGAAGCAATTTCTGCAAGTGCATAACAAATGCTAGCACATCTTGTAAAACGAAAGTAATTTCCAGAAGAAATCGTTAATCATATGCTTAGTTATAGATGAAATGTAACAAGTTCAAATAATTTATACATATAATAATAAATCAAATAAAATCTAAACCTACGCTTCGAATATGACAAAATCAGTAGGTAGTAGGTAATACGAAGTAATCTCACTTATGTTTTTTTCCACTGAGGGTGCGAAATAAGCATTTTCAAAATTAATTCAACTATTGACATCGAATAGGAAGAAAATAACATTTTTATTCGAGAGTATAAATATCTTAAATTCATCAAAAATTTTCCCTAGTGTAACTAGCAGACGCGGCAAACATGTTTTGGCATATAAAGCTAAGTATTTCAACAAAACATAACAAAAAATTTCACCTTTCTTTTATTTGCATCAATATACCTAATTAGTAATTAGGTATATTGATGCAAATAAAAGATTGATGCAATAAATAATTGTAATTAGTAATTATAATTATTTACATGTAAATAAGTATTTACCAACAACAACTTGTGGATTACTGATACAAATAATTACAATTTACTGTTCATCAGATAGTAAGTTAAGGCAGAACTGTTTTCCTACGATAACGCAATGTTTTCGAATATTGCCCGTCTGTCACTTTTATAGCTCATAAATTTATTGAAGCTTTAAAATCATTGGCTTCGGAATTCGGAGTAAAAGGAATTTCATTATTTTATTATCATGAAAAACAAGCTTACCGGCCCTGGTTCGCTCAGGTGAACCGGTTAGTACCTACACTAAATATAATTCTAACTTATTCCTTGTCCACATTTTAAAAGGAACCTCTGTTATAGATATTTCAGTCCATGATGACGCGCCCCAATCTGTCAAACTCCATACGAATGAAATTAAACATAAGCTATTTTGACAGAGTGGGGCGCGCCCTCTTGGATTGAAATACTTATCTATATAGTTGGGAAAGTAGACGTAGTATAATAAATTTCACCGACGAATCCGCCTAGCTGGAACAGTAGAGCAGAACGAGAGATACCGCTGTTTCCACTGTTGTATTCGCCAAAACATCGGCAGGGCAGAACAAGAGACACCGCTCTTTCCACCGACGTATCTTCCATACTGCATCAGCAGTTAATAATCATCATCTACTCCACATTGTGCCCAACTACAAGGCACTAATTTCAGAATGAGAATGGCCAATGCCCCCTCACTGATCATATGACCTACACCTAGTTTCAGGTATGCGGGTTTCCTCACGAGAATGTCACTTGTGTGTGCCGTATGATTAAAATAATGCTTACTTATAGCTGCAGTATAACACGAACAAAAAAATAAAACTAAGTAAAATAAATCTGCAATTCAATTTTATTTTTATTGAAACAACATGCCGGATCAAATTCGCATGAGAGTCCACAATGATCTACACGTTGAACATTTGCATCGGCAAAGCAGAACGCGCGCCTTGGACACCGCCAGCGCCTCCGACGTATCCGCCAAGCTGCATCGGCAGGGCAGAACGCTCGCTTCCGATACCGTGGAACATTTGCATTGGCATGGCAGAACGTGCGCGTTGGACACCGCCGGCGCCTCCGACGTACCCGCCAAGCTGCATCGGCATGGCAGAACGCGCGCTTAGGACGCCGTCGGCGCCTCCGACGTATCCGCCAAGCTGCATCGGCATGGCAGAGCGCCAGTATCCCCAAGAACCCAGGCACAATTGAGCGCACGCCGCGAATACGGTTATCAAGATTATCTGCAAATAAGTACATATAAAAAACTAGTAGGGTGCGTGGAGGCGCGGGCCACATGTGGCCCGCGTGCTGTCTCCCCCCTATTTGCCTTCCAACTTTCAATCTCTTTAACATTCCCATACATTATTGATGAAAAAATAAATTCCGCCATTTTGAATTTTTTTTCGGTCCATCGAATAGACATTCGGGTCTTGATCACTTGTTGTCAAGAAACTATTTTTTCATTTTTTATACTTTCCGAGATACTGATGAAATTCAAATGGCGGCCATTTTGAATCCGCCATTTTGAAATTTTTTTCAGTTAATTGCCAATTGGATGACGTTTCGAATGACATTTGGTCGAGCACCCCCCCACCTATCTGCAATACCCTTGGCTGTGCTCTTCATCCGTCTCCGAATCCTCAATCATCAGCTCTCTCCATATTTTTGTTCTTAATGATTTTTTCCTTTCTATACGAAATAGTAATTGAAAAAATTTTTTTCATACAAAATATTGTTCAGGAGAGGTGATCAATCAGTGGTCAATCAGCACGAGCATCTATTTTATATATTAATATAATTCTGGATTTTTTTAACTATTTGATAAATGTAAACAACTATTTGGTATTTTATATAACCTTGCATATTTATAATAAGACTAGCTAACCGGGCAAACGATGTTTTGCCATTAAGGGGTATAAAAATTAGCTTTACGACCTACTCTCAGATCCACCAAATGTGGAAAAAAATCATAAAATTTTATACGTTTACTGAAATGAAAAAAAAAACAAAAGCATGTCGTTGTGACAAAATAAATGGTCAGAGTTATTGTGATATATTTTTACTAAAATTATTTCTTATCAAAAAATCTTACGGTTTTCATTGTATTGTAGTTAACTGAGCTGCAGTGAAGACAATGTCAATTTCTTAAAGTGGTGGCTATTTGTACGAAAGATAACATTTATTAATGTATATTTAATTGATGTTTATGTAAATTACGTTGATCAAATTATCAAAATTAGAAACAAAGTAATTTTCTTATCATCATCATTAAACGGATTGTTCTGTGTGAGTAGCAGACAGATACACACTCGTATTTGAAATTTTCGATGAATATTCTTTAAATCTCCTTAGGTTTCAAAAAAATAATAATAAAAAAATCCCATTTAAAACAGATGATAATTCTTAGAATTTTGATTTGGCACCGACTTCAAAAACTAAGTAGGTAGGTAAGTTTACCCAGATTTATTAGAAAATTATTTTTTTGCTTTTCAGTGGGTTGGTTTTTTGAAGGCGGTTCCCTTTTTTTAAAAAAGAAATAGAATTATCATCTGTTTTAAATGGGATTTTTTTCTTATTATTTTTATTTCATACTTTTTAGTGATAAGTAGGTTTTGGGCTAATTAATACTACCTTATCAATTTATTTTGTGATAGGTTTTTAGTGATAATTATACTTACCACTAAAAACATATCATATCATGTAATACTGACTTTGACATACCTACTATTATAATATTTATTATGCTGTATGCCTAATGACGAGGAATGTTGTTTCGCGATAGATCAAATAGATCGGTCCAGCCAAACACGAGATAATCACGGACAAACCTGAATATATAGGGGTTAAACAGAGAACCTCTTTTTTTGAAGTCGGTCAATTAACATATTTTTTTAGTCAACTTGAAAATCACTATCTCTTTTGAAGTCCGTTAAAATCTACACTGTAAAGTGTAAACTAATTATACCGATCGCAAGCGATTTTTCGTTGAGGCATTCCGCTCTCCATCTCCGAAGATATTCATTAGATTTCGACCAAATTGAAAAGAGGCTACCGGTGATGTATGGCCTACCTAATAAAAAAAGAATCATCAAAATCGGTTTCGCCGAACTCGAGATAATCGCGAACAAACTTAAATACAAATATATTAAATCAAACTAAGAACCTCTGGTTTTTTTAAGTCGGTTAATATACTTAAACCTTTTTCAGAATGTAACAAACATTTTCCTGAAAACCGCATCAAAATCGGTTCAGCCAAACGCGAAATAATCGCGGACAAACATACATACATACATACATACATACAAACATACGGGTCGAATACAGAACCTCCTTTTTTTTGAAGTCGGTTAATAAATCTCTTCTTTTTTGACGGGTGTAAAAAACATGAAATTTCTTGAAAAGACTTTAAAATAATCTGTTTGATATTAATTTTAGAAGTTAATATTACAAAAAACATTAATGACCAATTTTTTTGTAATATTAACTAATATTAATTAATTAATATGTCCATATACATATAATTGAAGTTATTACCATAATTGTATAATGATCGCCGCGCATAAGTATTACTGAAACTGAAGATGTGTATGCACGTGGAATTTTTCTTAAAAGATGAGTTGCCACATTTAATATAATAATTAGTATCTTTTGTATTGAGAATCATTCGTCTCAAAACGATATCATGTACCATAAATAATACCGATAACTTTTTGAAGATCAAAATTGAGGCGCTGTGATCAGTCAACTTTGGCAAATTTCGTTCGTATAGCATCGTTTTATGTAAAATCTACAGATCTTATTACTGTTAAAAAATATGTGGATACAATTGAAAGTATTTCTGACATGCTGGCTGATGCCGAAACACGATTTCGCAAACGTCACTCGATAGAAAAAAATGCCAAAGTTGCCTCGGCAAGTACATAAATCTACATTTTTCTCAGAAATGGTTACATGAATTTTTGTGAAATTAAATTAGGTTGTGTGTTTTATTGTGACAGATATAATGGCCATTTTAGATTTTTTATATTACGTCTGCATTGTCATTAATTTCACATTTTCTTGTTTTTTCGAACAAAAACTGCGGTGCGACATCCTTGTCTCTCGTATTAAATTAGACAGTGACCGCGAATCCACTGTTCCCCGCGCCTTAAGCAGCCGTAGTCCCGGGCAATAGATAGTCATGTAAAAATCGCTGGTAAGCTAATAAATAAAATATTACATTAAAAATCGTTTAACAACAAACTATCTGTCTCCATGAAGCTAAAAATACATTGATATGTGCCAAATAAAAGCGATCAAATAAAATACCCACTAGTCTAAGAATAACCTGTCAATGTCTTACTCGCTTCTAAAAACCATTAAAGTTTTTTTTATAATTGACTCTCTTAAAACTGTGGAATTTTTTTCTTTCTCTCTGTCTGTCATAACTATACAACTTCTCACAAATTATGAATGAATTATTTCCAAATAATATTGTGGAGTGTCATAGAAAATAATTTTTAAAGAAGAGCTATCAGCTAGACACCATTTTTTAAAAATAATACATTGACGATTTGGAGGGGCTTCTAAAGTGGCTCATTTTAATCCTATTTTTCCCGAGGTAGACCTCAAAATGACGAATGACGACATTACAGGTTTTAGAGCAAACGGGCTTGCTCAAAAACCTGTAATTTCGTTTCAACCTGTAAAAATATTTCAATCCACGAAGATGCGCCTACTCTGCCAAAATCGCTTATGTTTTATTGGATTCGTACGGAGTTTGACAGAGTGGGGTGCTTCATTGTTTATTGTAATATGTATATCGTTGAAAATAAACTTTATACGTCATGTATTTTTCACTCGAAAGCAGAAACACGATTGGAAGAAATTTTCTCGACAGAAAGTTCTCCCAAACGTTGCTCCACAATCTCCATTTTTTAATTTTATGGGTAACTCAATGGAATTCATCATTGTAGTTACCGATGAAATTAAAAATGTAGGTATTGTTTTTTGTAGGCTTACAAAAGACTCAGGATTAATTTTAATCACTGGCTTATTTTTTTTTTGGAATTAGGTACCTAAACGTTTTTTTTTTCTAATATTTTTCTGCAATTCTGACTGCCGCATCCACCAATTTCGCCCTGGTAGGTTGGAACTTGCAAAGTCATTGAGTTTATTCATATTTATAGTTTTGGGCGCTGCCAACATTATTTTTATTTTTGTCGTCACCCTCACCACAGAACACTAAATAGTACCAGAAGGCTTACTCCGCACGATGATGTAGTATACTTAGCTATTATTTGTAATTTGTAATATAAAAATTTCATATGTAATTAATTTTAAGTTCAACAAACAGACATGCATATGTATATAGCTAATGTAATAGACGGAACATCGTCCGAAACGGCCATGACGCGCGCGGCGACGGCGCGGCGCGGCTAACTTCAGTTTGTTACCGACGAATGAACCGCGGTCGGCGATGCGCTTGCGTTATGATGAGAGATACCTACATTGTGTTCTGTGCTTACATTACGTGAAATAAACAGTGATTTGCAAATTTTAGTGGTTTAAATAATAAATCCTACACCTACCACTAAAATGATTTCAACAAATAGTGACTCTAGCGCAACCATCTGAAATATTGAGGTCCGGACCCCTACTTGTAGCCGGGACGGTCACGTGATAAGTGAGACTGGCCTGCCCTCACGAATACCTTGGTGGATGCGACAGAGACGGATTTCGCGCCAAAATCACAAAAACAACAAAATAAGCTATAACTTTGGCAGGACATCGAAATCAAATAAATGGGTTACAGACATTGGGATAAATAAATAAAAATAAAAATAAATAAAAAAGCCTTTTATTTATCCTTACAAGTGTGATTACATTATTCAATTTTTCATAGCATGACCATTATATAATAATTATGTATTATTAAATTATATAAAAAAAATTACAATTAAAAAAATTACAAATAAAATTTAGACATAATCATTTGTTAAAAATTTAAACAATAGTCAAAACACAAATTATTATATAACTAATTATGACACACAAACCATTATAATTGTCAAGTAAAAAATAAAATTAAAACTAATAAAAAATATATTTAAGTTTATGGGATAGTTGCCTATTATTTCAATTAAAAAGTAAGGATCTCTCTCGAGTGAAGGCCTCTTCCAGATGATTCCAAGCTTTCTTATCTAGAGCCTTTATTGTCCAGTTTTCACCCGCAGTTCTTTTGATGTCATTACTCCAAGTCTCTACTGGTCTTCCTCTCTTTCTTTTGCCAACTGGCCCACACCACTCCGTTACTATTTTGGTCCATCTTTTATCACTATACCGGCTTAAATGGCCAGCCCATTTCCACTTTAGCTTCATGCAGTGTTTAAGAGCGTCGATAGCCTTTGTTTTTTTTCTTATCGTAGTATTTCGAGTTTTATGTATTTTTCGCAGACCAAGGATGCTCCGCTCCATTGCTCTCTGTGTGGTTTGGATCCTATTTCTCGTATACTTATTGTACATATATCCAGGTTTGGCTGGCATATGTAAGGCAAGGTAACAAACATGAGTCCAGTATTTTAGTTTTTAAGTTTATAGGTAGGTTTGACTTGAGTATGTACTTATAAGTCCAGAATTTGTTCCAAGTGACTTTTATGCGTCTCTCAAGTTCGTCTCGGTTTCTTGTTGTTTTAAATGATATCTGTTTGCCGAGATATATGTAGTCTTGTACATATTCGAGCAGAGTATTCTGAACATGTATAGGTTTCTGTACGCTGTTAGTCATTACTTTAGTTTTCAAAGTATTTAACTCAAGGCCTATTTTTAGACTTGCCGAATTTAGCTCGTTTATCATTGTTTCAAGACCGTGTGCTGTTTCAGAAAAGAGAACAATGTCATCGGCGAATCTTAAGTTGCTTAAGTGTGAATTTGGTGGAAATATTAACAATAAACCAAAACTAAATTCAAAATTAAAAATATTAATAATTGTCAAGTCATCTTTGCAAACAGCGCCATCTAACGAGCATAGACAGAACTTACTACTATTGCCAATTTACAATCACTACTTCGTATTCTAATTCGCCGGAAGAGGGTGCCAAAAGTCAATATCTTGCTATTTGTACCATATCCGCTAGTACCATAACAATAATTTGTTTTTGAAAGGGAATTTCTACCATGGAGCAACTCACAGAAATGATTAAAAGTCTACATTTGAAATTTGAAGTACAGACGAATGAGTTAAAGGAAATGAAAGAAAGCATTACTAGTGATATAAAACATTACATTGATGAAAAACTTGTCACGTTAGAGTCCAGGCAAATAAATCTTGAAAAAATCATAGAACAACAAGGGCGTAGAATCGAACAGTTTGAACGAGCGATGAGGAAGAAAAATGAGGTGTTTTTTGGAGTTGAAGAAACCGAAAAAAGTTATTCTGATCTCGAAAACAAAATAGTTAGTCTGATACAAGATCGTATGAAAATCAGCTGCCAAAAAGAAGATTTAGAAAATATAAGACGTCTAGGGAAGAATTCAGGCAAAATAAGACCAATTATCGTCACAATGAGCCGTATGGGGAAAAAGATAGAGCTGCTGAAAAACAAGAACGCTCTTAATAATACGTCCTACTACATAAAGCAAGATTTTCCTCCTGACGTCATCGAAGAAAGAAAAAAATTGCAACATCAGCTTAAAGTAGAGAAGGAGAAAGGCAATACAGCATTCATTAAATATAACAAATTAATAATCCTGCCGAAGCCTAACCAGCAAAATGAGAGACAGAAGAGAACTCTATCTCTTTCTCCAGAAATCCAAGCTGAACATAATATACCAAGTTCAAGTTTTAAGAAACCCCAAAAGAAAAATAGAATGGAATTATCACAATACCTTATAAAACATCAATCCACACAGAGCCCTGCTAACCAGCATCCGGAAACTTCAAATAAAAATTGACATAAAAAAGCGATCTCTCTCAATTCCTCAATACGGTTAGTCCCCGCGAGGAATAATAATGACTACAACCTTCCAGATTCAGAGCATTCACTATATATTTGCACGTATAATGCGCGATCCCTACTGTCAGAAGAAAGACTTATAGAGTTCAAAGAAGCGATATCAAAAATCAATTACGATATAATTGGCCTATCAGAAATAAGAAGAACTGGGTACAATATTATAGAAGATTCAAAACACATTTTCTGCTACTATGGAGAGACCAAAGGTCAATATGGAGTTGGATTCCTCATAAAAACTAAATACAAATATATCATTGAGAGTTTTAAAGGGATTTCTGAACGTATATGTCTATTAAACCTAAAACTGCAAGAACTAGAATTCTCTATTATCCAAGTACATTTGCCCACTAGCGACTCTACAGATAAAGATATAGACCAATTTTATGAGCTTTTGTACGAGACGATGAAAACATGCAGTAAAAATTTAATTATCATGGGCGATTTTAATGCTCGAGTTGGTCAAAAAATGCGCGGTGAGCAAAAAGTCCTAGGTGAGAGCTGCTATGGGAAAAGAGATAAAAGAGGTAACAAACTTGTGAATTTTGCTATTGAGAACAACCTGACTATCATTAATAGCATATTTACAAAAAAGATTAAAAATCTTTGGACATGGTGTTCCCCTAAAAAACAAAAAAGTCAGATAGACTATATACTTTCTAACATGAAGAACCAGTTTTCCAATATAGAAGTACTCAATCAATTTTCTTTTGCCAGCGACCACAGACTCGTTAGAGGCACTATAAAGATAAGAAAAATTAAGAAGAGTAGAGCACAATATGGTAACACAATTATACGACTGAAAACAGCCCAAGACGAAATAAATTATCTCGAAAACCTCACAGAAAACATAAACAACATCTCCACCTTGGAGTTGGGTAATGTAGAGTCTTACTACCAAAAATTAAAAACGGCTATCCTAAATAGCATAAGGCATAGCCGAGAGAAAGTTACAAATAATCTTGCAATTATAACCCAAGAGACAAAAAACATGATACAAAGAAGAAATGAATTAAAAAGCAAAACGCGTTTAGTTAGAAAAGAAAAGATAGAGCTTACAAAACTGTACAAACTTATTCACAGACGCATTAAAAAGGAATATCATGAGTACAGACTTAAAACGGTTGAAAAACACTTAGTCAGATCAGGTAGCCTAAGAAAAAGTGACAAAGAGCTTAACTCTAACAAACGTTGGATTCCCTGCCTAAATACATCTAGCGGAAAAACATATTCCAGGTCAGAAATTATACACACTACTACGGAATTCTATAAAAAATTATACAGCAAACGCACTTCACCATTGGCAGAGGCATATTATATCACGCCGGAGAAAACTAGAGTCACAAACTATACAGGTGAAAAACTAATTTTTCTGACTGAAAAAGAAGTGTTTAAAAAATTAGAAAAATTAAAAATTGATAAAAGTAGTGGCTCGGATAAAATATCGAATGAAATGCTAAAAGTTGGAAAAACTCTACTTGTGAGACCACTAACTATGCTTTTTAACAAAATTCTAGAGGAAAGGAAAATTCCTAAAGAATGGGCTCAGTCCGATATTATACTGCTCTACAAAAAGGGAGACCCATGTGACATTGGTAATTACAGGCCTATTAGCCTCCAGCCTTGCATATATAAACTTCTGGCCTCCTGCTTGGAACGGCGGCTATCAGAACTATCAGAAAAATATCAACCGGTTGAACAAGCAGGATTCAGAAAGAGCTTTTCAACCATTGACCATATACACACGGTTGACCAAATAATAGAGAAGTTTCAAGAGCGGACACGTCCTTTATACTTGGGTTTTATCGATTACGTTAAGGCGTTTGACTCTATTTCGCATGATAGTATGTGGAAGGCCCTACAAGAAATAAATACACCTATAGAACTCATAGATCTTCTTAAAGATATTTATGATAAGAGCATTAGTAGAGTCAAGTTGGAAAGACAAGGCGGAGAAATAAAAATATGTAGAGGCGCGCGTCAGGGCGATCCAATCTCGCCGAGGATTTTTATTATTGTACTGCAAAGTATCATGAAAGACTTAGAATGGTCAAAAAAAGGAATATTCATTAATGGATCATTGGGATAAATATGTAAATTTAATTTGATTAGGCCCGGCAAAGATAGGTAATGGTGCTTATTCTGTTGCCAATCTCTAAACTAAAAATCGCTAAAAATCGCCAAAATAAGACTTAGAGAGATGTGACATTCTGTTACACCCCTAAATGACAGCTCTAATCTAAAATTTATTTTGACAGCGCTAAACTATTCAATTTAGATTTTAGAGAACAAAAGCTATTCCGTTGTACGCGTTTTATGTTTAAATTAAGAGATTTCAATCTAAAATTCTTTAAAATAAAAGAGGACCTCGGGAGGTGCCGATTAAATTTAAGGTGTCTGCCTAACACTTGCTTAAAGACAAATACACGAAATATTTTAATTATATCTTGGTTTTCTCTTAAAGTAAATTATTAATATTATTTTTCGTTGGCTTCATCTTATGATTTGAGTGCGAAAAATGTGGTGATTTGCTTGTATTTATTGTAATTTAACATCATAGTATTTTAGTAACAGGGCATTTGAGATTAAAAAAAACCTTAATGACTGGCCTTTTGTTGAAACAACGTTTCTTTTCGGACGATATCGCGTACGGGGCTTAGCGGAAAAAGTATAATAAATTATAAGATCCAAGATTAATCGGTCAAACATCTTGCTGCCCGCGATGAAATAAAATGAGAAACGGCGTCGCCTGTTGCTCTGCATATTGAATACGGTAATTTTCTTTGATGGTGAGTGACGGTCTTTCACTTGATTTGATATAGTATTAAAATTTAAAAAAAGTGGCCGCCATTTTGAACTTTTTTGTTATTGGACCGAATTCTTTCAAAATCGAAATTTGACTGTTGCTGCAAGCGTTGAGTAAGAATCTGGTGTCAAAATTGAAAAAATTGGCCGCCATTTTGAACTTTTTTGTTATTGGACCGAATTGTTTCAAAATCGAAATCTAACCGTGGCAGCAAGCATAGAGTAAGAATCTGGTGTCAAAATTGAAAAAAGTGGCCGCCATTTTGAACTTTTTTGTTATTGGACCGAATTGTTTTAAAATCGAAATCTGACCTTTTGAGCATTGAGTACTGGTGCTGCCACGGTCAGATTTCGATTTTGAAACAATTCGGTCCAATAACAAAAAAGTTCAAAATGGCGGCCAATTTTTTTAATTTTGACACAAGATTCTTACTCCATGCTTGCTGCCACGATCAGATTTCGATTTTGAAACAATTCGGTCCAATAACAAAAAAGTTCAAAATGGCGGCCACTTTTTTTAAATTTTGTCCACGGAATCTTTCTCCAAAACAGACCGTCACTTACCAGTTACGAGTACAATCAAAAGAAATGGCTCTTAAATATGTATGATGCAGATAATATATAATTCAAATGAAATCGAAGACCATCACTCACCATCAAAAACAAATATCGTCTTCAATCTGCAGAACAACAGGCGACGCCGTCTCCCCGTTTTATTTCATCGCGGGCAGCGAGACGGCGTCGGAGGTTAAAAATATACTTAGGTACTAATCACTCTTCACTAAGGAAATTGTACTTATAATACTATATTGTAGTGGGAGTTTTTTCCTTAAGCCACTTAAGCTAGCAACATTATCAGGCTTGCGTTAGACAGTGTTCGGACCGATAGCTGTGTGTGTGCACGCACACATACGTAAATACCGTGCGTTACTTGCTGCTTCCGAAGTGTTAATCTGGTAATCTGTGATTTAAAATAAGTGTAAAGGTTACAAAACTCGAACGTCAAATTCAAAACGGTCTTTTAAACACTATACTCTCTAGCAAGTGACCAACCATAACATGAGCATAGACTAATAGACAAATGATAATTGCTTGTTTGTCTATGCTTGGACATAGACAAATCAGACGATGAATTAAACATAATTATCAACTTTCGGAATTTCTTAAGGTGATTGGACCAAAATAAATCAATTAAACTATTACCTTTGTATTTTACGTAACTAATTTCCATATATTTCGCAAAAAATATTTTTATTATTAGGTCCTTACATATGAAATTGGCGTTTTGTCGTACTGGCCACTTTGATCTCAAATATCTCTTCTTTGGTTAAAAATTTCAATTTCAAATTTATACAGCTATTTACTCATGCTTTTGTGTTTTGAAAATCGTAATTCATTTGTTTTTTTCTCTTTTGGTTTTTTTTTTGCGCCACTCTGTTTACAAAATGGAAAACTTGAAATATCGCGTTATTTACGAGTACGTGTTCCATCGTGGCACCAGTGCTGCAGAAACGGCTCGAAGGATTAATGATGTGTACGGCGAGGGTGTCGCAAAAGATAACACAGTGCGTTTTTGGTTCCAACGTTTTCGTTCTGGAAATTTCGACCTGCAGAACAAGCCCCGTGGACGGCCGGAGACCAAAGTTGACAATGAAGAATTGAAGGTTATTGTGGAAGCGGATCCATCGCAAACCACGTCCGAGCTAGCTGCAGGCTGCGGTGTTAGTGATAAAACTGTTTTAGTTCACTTGAAGCAAATTGGGAAGGTGAAAAAGCTTGAAAGGTGGGTACCTCATGAATTGAGTGCAGCAAACCGACAAACGCGCGTAGACTGCTGTGTTACATTACTCAACCGGCACAGTAATGAAGGGATTTTAAATCGAATCATTACCTGTGATGAAAAATGGATCCTGTATGATAATCGGAAACGCTCATCGCAATGGTTGAACCCTGGCGAACCAGCCAAATCCTGCCCTAAACGAAAATTGACTCAAAAAAAATTACTTGTGAGCGTTTGGTGGACTAGCGCCGGCGTGTTTCACTACAGCTTTCTTAAATCTGGCCAGACGATTACGGCGGATATCTATTGTCAGCAACTGCAATCCATGATGGAAAAGCTAGCTGCTAAACAACCGAGGCTGGTCAATCGTTATAGGCCACTGCTGCTTCAGGACAACGCTAGACCACACACTACGCAACAGACGGCTACCAAATTATAGGAGCTTCAATTGGAATGCCTAAGACATCCACCTTACTCCCCGGACCTTGCTCCAACAGATTACCATTTTTTTCGAAATTTGGATAACTTCTTACAAGGGAAAAAATTTAACTCCGATGAGGCAGTCCAAAGCGCTTTCAAAGATTTTATTGATTCCCGTCCGAATGGCTTTTTTAGTAAAGGGATCAATGAACTACCTATAAGGTGGCAAAAGTGCATAGATAGCAATGGTACATACTTTGATTAAATATATATATTATATTTAAAAAAAAACGACTTTATGTTCCTCCCATACAAAACGCCAATTTCATATGTAAGGACCTAATACAATTGGGGAAAATAAAAAACAACATTTGTGGAGTTTTTGCTATCATAAATGGCAGCACTTACTATTCAACCCAAACGTCAGGTTTAGCGAGTCTTTGGAGACTCCAAATCATCTCCATATTTAGTTCGACGTGACTGCCGAATGCGTCATGAGTTTAGAAAAACTAAAATTGGCGAGTCTAAACTTAAACTCGCCAATTTTAAGTTAGAGATTTTGTACAACAGAATAAGCACCATTATAATATAAGTTTAAAGCAGTTTGGTTAAATGTTAGGGAGAGATCCATTTTTCGGTACGGTTTGTATTTAATTCAATAAATAATATTGTTTTGAAATTAAATTAATCTTACAGAATTTATGATGCTCAATACAGGCATTATAAGAATAATATTTTTTCTTTTAGTTTTTTTTTTAATTTATTCGAACCCATTGAATCAAGTCGAGGGAAAAACTCAAAAACTCAAACAATAAATACGAATTAATGTCTCATCCATGAGGGTACCTATTCTTAACGTTTATTGATATGTGTATACTACTTTGTTTTATACAAATGTATTAGTCATACTCATAATATATTTTTAATATTTTGTTATTGTAATAAACGAAACTAGAAATTGGAACCTCGTAATCTGCTGTAGAAAATGTTACCACAAAATGAATGAGATTTATTGTTGTGTTTATGCATTCTTATAAGATCGCCGTAATCGGCTGCATTTATGTGTGCGGCGTCTGCGTCTCTCGTGGTGAAAAACAAAAATAAACATCGGCCAATCATCGCCGGTAACCATAGCATCGCGACCAATTAGAACCTTGGCAGCATAATCGTCGCAAACATTAACCAATCCGTGCCTACGTGACTTGACCGATGCAAGTGGTGTGGACCGGTGGTCGAAACGCCCAAAAGTACCTTCGGGGCTCTACGAGGAAGACAACCTCGTAAAAAAATCTCTGAAGTGAGCGGGAACGCCCGTCGAGAGGGAAATTACGGCGGCTCATCCCTCTCGCGGGAGACACGACCTCTCCTAAATAAAGTAATTTTTGCGACTTTAATTGCTGGAATTAGTATGGAACCCTTATTTGAACCCACGTGTTTTTGCTATCGTGGCCTCCCATTGTACCACGAGTACCGCTAAACCTCACCGCAGAGTGAATATTGGTTATAGCATAATATATCCTCTTCAATTCTTCGCAGATCTGTGATGTCATCTATTGTAAACCTTTCTGTTTCAATTTACTTTTCAAAGACATTTCAAATAGAAATGTTGATTGAGAGAATACTAAATCAGACGAGCCCGAACTCGATGCGTTTATGGCATTTGATTACTGAGTTCCCATAGGATGTTCCGGTTCTATCATCAGATTCCATACATCGCGAAATTGGTATGTCGTGAAGTCCATAATAATTAAGCATAGTTATGTAATATTTTGCATTGTCATCCGATGTACACATACATGCATGCAAAATTTCATCTCACTCGGTAACCGGGAAGTGAATCAAATTTAACTTGCAAGATTTGATTATAGACAAACAAACAAACAAATATAGGGCACAGGTGAAACTTAATAAAAGCCTGTAAAAATGTACGTGTTTACGTTTGTTAACACGTACATTTTTAAGTAGCAGGAAAAATTAGTTTGCAAAATATTATCAATGAATCATCATATTTTATTCCAACTTAATAAGAGGAACGGAACGGTTGGCCGTGCCGGGTAGGAATATATATTCGGTGCAGGTCCCTTCCGAACGGACCAGTTCAGACGGTTGATACAACAATTAATTTAATTTGAAAATCCAAAAAAAAAACTATTGTTTCATAGCTTCAAGATTTATTCGGTAGACAGATCGGTTATATTTATAGTTACTATAAAATATTAATGTACTTTATTAATTAATTTTTGGTAACTATAAAACCGGTACCTAACTAGGTACCTATATTAGCACCCGAATTCTAAGGGAGTTCAGTCCGATACGATTCCGATAAATAATCTAGATAACCATCCCTGTGATATTTTTACTGTACTCTGTTGCCGTGCCAATCGTAATAAACAACGGGTCCTTCAGGCGGTGCGACGAAACCGTCAAGATCACCAGGCTGGGCTGAACGAGAGATACCGGCGTTCCTACGGATGTAATAGTCATACTGCATCGGTAGGGCAGAACGAGAGATACCGACGTATCCGCCAAGCTGCATCGGCAGAGCAGAACGCCAGCCCCAGCTTTCTCCACCCATCACTAAACCCAGCTGAACGCATGCCACGATTACGGTGATCAAGAATAACTGCAATAAAATAATTAAAGAGTACATTAAAGTTTACGTCTCACAGTGATGAGCGTAGTGCAGTGTTAGGATGTTTCAACGCGAATTTTTTGAGACGCACTGTATCTAACATAAAGCAGACGTCTCGCTCCACAGTCCACTCATCATCCTTTTGTTTTAAAATATTATATCAGTCTTAGCGTTTAAACACACTATGCCGAAAATACGCGACCGAAGTTCGGCGTGACTACGCCTGCAATACGAATTAAATTACTAATGACACACCAAACCGAAATTACATCGCATTATAGAGTACAGCCGAACTTCGGTCGGGCGTAAGTTCGGCAGCGATTCGGCGGCAATGTTTTGTAAGCAACACATTATACGCGACCGAAGTTCGGTTCGATTGTCGAACTGAATACCCATACTTTAGTTACGCAACTGAATTTCTGCCGCGTAATTTCGGCCGCGTAATTTCGGCTCTCGTGTGTCATATTAGCTGAATCCGTCGGAACGTAAAATCGGCCGCGTATTTTCGGCACAGTGTGTTTAAACACTTAGAGACAACATTTGAATATAACAGGACGAAGGACGAACCGCCTGTAATTTTTTTACGAGGTTTTCTTCCTCCTCCGGGGTAGGCGTAGACGTTTCGACACTGTGCCCTCTGCTGGGACTCAGAGGGACACGCGAAGAAACGTCACCTATCCGCCGGGCCAAGCTATTCGCCGTCGGTTATCAACCGATGTTACCAAGGAGCACCGGCCCGTGCGCTACAGAGGAGCACCGTAGCATTCGGGCACTCGTGGAGGTTGCTTGGCAAGCCCCCCAAAGTGTTCAATAGTATTATTATAATAATAATATCAAAAAGATAATATGAATATAATTATTATTTTTAATTAAATTGATTATAATATAATAAAAAAACTTACGGTTTTCATTGTGCTGTAGCTAACTTAGCTGCAGTGAAGACAATGACAATTTTTAAAAGCGGTGGTTATTTATACGAAACATAATATTTGATAATGTATTTTTAATTGAAGTTGGTTAACTTGATAAAATTTTCAAAACTAGAAATAAACTCGTATTATCATTAACATAATTATTAAAAGCATTGTCTTCAGAGTGACTGATTGACGTACAGGTACAGCCTAAGCAACGTAGAATAACGAATGAAATTTCGATCCAATAGTAATTGTAGGAATAGAATAGAAAATGTAATGTGGCTAAGGTTGTTAGAAATAGAATTAATCAGGTAAGGTTTATAAGAATTAATACAGCATAAGTTTTGCACACGTTTTGCATTAATTTTACACGTTGTATAAACGTGGGCGTTTGACGTTAAAAAGTGGAAAAGTGATCTAGAAACAATGGATGTAATGAGTATGGAAACCGAACTTACCAAAATTCTAAAAATACATTTTTTATATTTGATAATAGCACTAGAAACTTGTCAACACTTGAAAAAAATAGAGTAATTATTTGAATTCCTTCTAGAAAATGACAAGGATTCTCGGAATGTTATGGATATGCTTCCATCTTCTCACGAGATATCATGAAAATATGTAATAGTTTTTGCACTATACATACACAGATTTATTAATGTAGTCTGAGGTTGCCTACATATAATAAGAAAACTTGCATATAATGACATTTTTGAAAAGAGGAAGTGCCGAGTTTCTTGCCAGTTCATCTCGGTGCAAACCTGCCTTCCAAACCTGGAAGTAGAGTTTTGACGTTTTATAAAAGCCTATAATTTAGGCCAATGTGAAAAATAAAGATTTTTATCTTATAATCTTTTTCAATTGTGTTTTACACACTTAGGATATAATTCCTATAAATTTAAATACGAATCAAAATTTCGCTCGTAGCGGAATTTGAACCCGCGTTCCCAAGTTACCGCGGCTGGGTAATCTAACCACTGAGCTATACGAACCATATCCCTGTGCGATGAAATTTAGATTCGTAATATTAGGTCCTAGCTAGGCAGAACCAGCGCCATCTATTTGTGAAACGTTACAGTTTAAAACTAAGTTTTAGAAGGCTCATAATTTTATATGGGAACTATATTTTCTATCACCAAAATTTATATTTGTCATCAAGTTGTATCACCTAATAAATAGATCTATCGCCACGAAATATTTTCGTTCTCAGATAAATAAAAATTGTTCCCAGGTATGAATTATCAAATTAATGTTAATATATGTGTAAAAAATAAGAGATCGATAACCAATAAAATTATATTGCATTACATGAATATAAACTTCGTTCTTATAATAATAGTTTTGTACTTAAATAATAGCTCTGTGCTCAGAATGGTAGATCTGTCACCAAATAAATCGATTATCGATCCCTGACTGCGACTCCGTCGACATGCTCTTGGAGGGGAAGAGGGTGACGGCTAAGGAGTTTTCCTAGGTCCCATGTGCACCTATAGGTAAATAGGTTAAGGTTATTTTCCTTTTTTGACCACCCAGAAATAGGAGCCCCGCGAAGCGGGGCTCCGTCGACATGCTCTTGGAGGGGAAGAGGGTGACGGCTAAGGAGTTTTCCTAGGTCCCATGTGCACCTATAGGTAAATAGGTTAAGGTTATTTTCCTTTTTTGACCACCCAGAAATAGGAGCCCCGCGAAGCGGGGCTCCGTCGACATGCTCTTGGAGGGGAAGAGGGTGACGGCTAAGGAGTTTTCCTAGATCCCCCAATTTTTCTTAGGCTATAGTCGTAAATTCTTATATAAAGTTAACACATAACCTCAAAAAATAAAAAAATAAAAAACATAATATGATTTATTGGTGATCTCTTTAAATTAGTTTGCTTAAATACTTATTAGGACACACCTATTATAATACATACAAAAACATTTATTTGGTACTAGACCTTATATCTCAGGATTTTAGGTGATTTATTGTGGAACTGATTTTGCATTGTTTGGTGACTACATTTTGGTGACAGATCTACTATTTTGAGGACAAACCCTATTATTTAAGAAACACAAAACTAATTAAATTGGTAATAGCTTAAATGATACCCATTTTATATGAAGCAAGCTTCGAATGAGAGATGACAATAATTGACACTGATGAAATCCCGCTGCGAGTGAAATTTTGATTCGTCTTTAAATTTAAAGATTTTAATTTTCATTTTATTGGTATCAACTGAAATCGATAAGGAAAACTTAAAAACCTCCATACCTTCATGACTTAGGGCCGATTTCACCAATTGCTCTGAAAACGTAGTTTATTCAAACCGAGTTTTGCGTAACTGAGTTTAAATGATAAGGTTGATCTCAGTTTACGTCGTTTCGATTTCACCCGCTCCATTGTGATCGCGTTTACAGTCCGTCCGATAAGCGAATGCATAATTAGTAAACAAAGACTTCAAAGGCTAGCTCCAACGCTCTTTGCATTGTTGTTAATATAACAATATCGGAATATAAAAGAAATAGGTACTTAGATGAAAAGAATTAATTTTGTGTTGATTTCAGTCCACTAGACAGTTGATAATTTGACAGACCGATAAACGCCATCTAAACACGTTTAGCGTGAGCAAAACGCCAATATTGGCGGGTTTAGAATTTAAACCGCGTTTAGCTTAAACTGCGTTCAATTTATGTTGGTGAAATGCAACTCAGTTAGACGTGTGAACCGAGTTTATCTTTAACTAATCGCGTTTATGTGCAATGGTGAAATCGGCCCTTAATCTATTCCGGGAGAACAATACAAACTTATTTTTTTTAGGTTAAGTTAAGAGTGTATAAAAAAATAACGCAGGCAAAGCCGCGGAGCAAATATGAAAGTCATAATTATAATTATATCAATGATTAGAATTTAATTAGGCCACAAATGGTTTAGGTAATTGCTGTAGATAAAAATAATCTGTGTATTAAAAATCGTTCAACAACTAATTTGGTGCCATAAAATTAAAAATATATTAAATAAAAAATTTTCTTATAAATAACCACCGCTTTTAAAATTTGACATTGTTTTCACAGCAGCTAAGTTAACTACAGCTTACAGCACAATGAAAATGGTAAGTTTTTTGATAATTGCTTTAGCGAAACTCGCTCCCAGAGTAAATATGGATGATTTTCTTACCCGTCTGTCTGGCTGACCGTCAGAACTTTATAACTTCTGAATACATTAATAAAATTGCATCTAATTCTGATTCTATTCTTCTTTAAAAATTAAAATTGAAATTTTTTTCGGGGGCTTCCAAGTTGACTGATTTTAGATCTATTTTGACCCAGGACCTATCTCAGAAACTGCTTTACATTTAACTATTACCTATCCTTATCCAGTAATAAATATATAAATAAATGTATGTTTTCATGTACCGACACATTAAAATAAAAATTACAATTATGTCATTGAAGCTTCCGAAAAAAATAGAAAAATGGAGATTTTGGCCTAACTTTCTATCGAGAACATTTTATTTGATCGTGTTTCTACCTAATAGCGATTTTAGATTAAGGACCATGTCGTTACAATTTGAAAGCAATAGACTTTATAGTTTTAAAACTTCAATAAACAGATCACTAAAAACCGCTTAAACATGCCGTCTACGCCGTTACGTAATGGTACCTACATTCTTATTTGCAGTTATTCTTGATCGCCGTAATCGGCTGCGTGTGCGCGGCGTCCGCGTCTGTGGTCGAAAGACGCGCTGCCCAGCCGATGCAGCTTGGCGGATACGTCGGTGGGAACGGCGGTATCTCTCGTTCTGCCCTACCGGAGCAGTTTGACCGATTTAACGTCGGTTGGAACGCCGTTAACTCGCGTTCTGCCCTACCGATGGAGATTGCTATGGCAAATTACATCGGTAGAAACGCCCGTAACGCGCGTTCTGCCCTACCGGAGCGGTTTGACCGATATTACATCGGTAGGAACGCCGGTAACTCGCGTTCTGCCCTACCGATGGAGATTGCTATGGCAAATTACATCGGTAGGAACGCCGGTAACTCGCGTTCTGCCCTACCGATGGAGATTGCTATGGCAAATTACATCGGTAGGAACGCCGGTAACGCGCGTTCTGCCCTACCGATGCCGTATGACCCAGATTTCGGTTTTGCAGTATAACCCATGTTTTGATAGTCATCATGAGAAACCACTGCTGACTTTGTTTCGGACGATGTTGCATAAATTTATCTTTTTTCAACGTGTAGTTAGTTCAATCCACGAAGATGCGCCACACTCTTTCACAATTGCTTATTTCATGCGGTACACTTAACAAGTTAGGAAGCGGGTTTTGTGGATTGATCTACCTGGAATTACGCAGATAGGCATTTATTATTTTTAATGGCTACAAAATTTAACTATTTGTATGAATATCTACACTAATAATTATAATAATATTATAAAGAGGAAAGATTTGTATTTTTGTATTTTTATATTTTTGTATGTTTGTATTTTTGTATGTAGGTAACGAATAAACTCAAAAAGTACTGGACCGATTTGAATAATTCTTTTTTCATTAGAAAGCTACATTATCACTGAGTAACATAGGCTATATTTAGTACTAGATTACTATAGAAATCTTTAGAAATTCCTATTAAAACCAACCGAAGGTGTAAAAAAATTACCCATAAAATGTCTTTCATCGCATACGCTGCGAAGAGTATTAATGTAAGGACAAAAAAATGTTCGACAATATTATAGAATATATCAATACCTACAAAAAACTTCGGGAGACCATGTGTCTAACTTTTGTTGTTACGTCACTATAACTACTTTTTTACATTTAACAAATTGATAGAAATGCCGATCAAACTCAGACCGTGTTATCCATACCACTTATAATTTTTTATCCAAATAAATAATTTTATATTCAAGACTGTCTCAATACCTGATGATTTCTTTTTGAATTATTGAAATCGGACATTCCATTCAAAAGATATCATGAAATAAAAATAAAAATAGACAATATCTTGGAATTACCACATAGGCGCACCGCAAGGCTCCGACTGAAAATCAGCGCTGTGTGCTCCCATGCTTATATGGAGCACACAGCACCATGCTGAGTTGGGGCCTTTTTCCGGGCTGTGCCACATGTGACAGGCGGTGTCTGGTGATTCCGTCACTTGGACAATTATTGGTTTTTGTTGCCCGAGTGGGGGAAGCTTCAGGAATTACCAAATTTTAATTTATTAAGTTTTTCGCAATTTCTATGGAAGTGAGGTGAGACCTATTATTTAGTTAATCGACGCAATAATTGCATATGTTTGTATATTATGATTTTCTTAGTACATAATTCAAATTATTAGGTTTTAACTTTTAGCAAAGCATAGGAGAATAAACATACATTGCGAGAACAAACAAACGTAGAAAATATGAAAGTAGGTACATAATGTCTGTTTCATATTTCTAGATTCGATGTTTAACAGAAGTCGTTTTCTTTGCTCGCGTTTTGTTTTGTCGTCTGAGAAAATACTAACTGAATAATTCTTGTGACAATGCCGTAAGACACAAATATCTATCACAAGCTTCAATACGCTGTTATCTGTACGTACCTACCTACTTAGTGGTTGAAAATGTTTTGTTCATTCTTGTATTAAATTATTTTATTCAGAAAATATACTTGAAAAAAGGAGGTATAAATTCTAATATTTCAGAAGGGTTAAAATACGGTCTACATGATGTTGCTAAATATAGGTTATAATTTTCGGTTGGAATCAAGTGAGGTTAACTAAATTACACCTATCGGTCATATTCGGGTCTTATCTCGTACCCAACTGATTAGATTTTGGCAATAACATTTACTACTGTCCTTGCAAATACGAGAATTATATATTCACAACTCAATTACTGTACGTAGTTCTCAATAAGATATATATTATTTTTTTGATTTCAGAGTTACAATATTAACTGACTTAAACGTTAATGGCAAAATATTTAGAAATAATAAAAGAAAGTAAATAAAATCCACCCAACTTAAAGGTATTTTTACCGCACCTGTGAATAGTTAGTTAGCAAATTCTACTTTTTAAGCTGTTGTTGGGTTTAGGCGCTAGTACAAATAAAAAATTCAAAGACCCTAAGATCAAAATTTCCCCATACCATTTGTTTTGATCTGAGATATTTTCCGAGGATAAACTCTATATTGTTAAGTGAGCGAAATATATTCCACAAAAGAGGGACATTAGTATACCCTAATCTAATGGCTAGGGCATTATGGCCGAACGTACAGATGAAAAAATTGCTTTTGAGGTTTTTGTGTTCTTGGTGAACCCTGTTAGGACCTGACATACGTTTCCACAAAGAATCACCAAGACTACGAACCGCTGTTGTCCATTTCACGAGTGGAACTCCTAGGGAACAAATACTTGCACCTCAAAATCGTCAATGCGTGTGGCTAGGCGTAAGCGAAGACCGTCCACTTTGAAAGGAATGTTTAGATGCTGGCCTTCCTTTGTTTACATCCTTTGGGAGCAAGTTTCGTAAGTTGGAATATAAAGCAAGTAACTTCTATGATTAAAGACTATCTTGATACTGTCTGTTCATGTAGTGCTTACCTTGCGGAGTTTGCAATTCTCTGTGTTGGTTCATGACCAATCGACAAGTTAAGCTTGTTGTAGGTAATCATAATATTAAGATGTTGTGGGTAGGATATGGCAAGGAAGGTGAGCTACTCATGTCTAATATTTCCATCGAAGCTTCAGATGAGACTCGCAGCTCTTGGTGTGAGACTATAGAAGTGAATGGTGTTTTTGTACGGTTTAAATTGGACTCGGGTGCGGAGGCCTCGGTGATGTCTTTGCGTTCGTACGAAGTAGCCGGTCTCGATAAATCAAAGCTCATTAAATGTAATACTATTTTAAGAGAAATTAGTAAAAATAAGTTGCCTGTAATTGGATATTTCAAAGGTTTTTTAAAATACAATTCAAGGAAATGTTGTGAAAAAATTTACGTTTTAGATAATAACTGTAACAACTTGCTCGGTTTAAAGGCATGTGTAGATTTAAAATTAATCGCAAGGTTGAATCAAGTGCCCTGGATCTTGATAATTATGATTCGATATTTGAAGGTATAGGGTGTTTGCCTACGGTTTGTAAAATAGTTATAGATAAAAAGGTGTTTCCCGTTGTAAGCGCCCCGCGGAAGATACCTTTAAAATTACGGCCGCGATTAAAGGAGGAATTAGATAACATGGTTAGGCTAAACATAATTAAAAAAGAAGATGGGCCAACAGATTGGGTATTTAATATTGTCATAGTAGAAAAACCGGATAAAAAACTTCGTCTTTGTTTAGATCCGAGAAACCTAAACCAGGCAATAAAACGTAGCCATTTTCAGTTGCCAACTTTGGATGAAATGGCGAGTAACATGTCAGGCGCAAAATATTTTTCAAAATGTTGACGCCAAAAATGGATTTTGGATGATAAGATTAGACGATGAGAGTTCTAAATTGTGTACTTTTTCAACGCCGTACGGTAGATATAGGTTTTTAAGAATGCCATTCGGGATTAATTATTGTCCGCCGGAAATTTTTCATCGTGAGATGTATAAAATATTTAAAATGGAAGGAGTAGAAGTGTTTATAGACGATATTTTGATTTGAGGGCGAACAAAAGAAGAACACGATTATCTTTTTTTCTGTTTCTCAAATGAAAAATATTGTTACGAATGAACCTTATACCAAACACAATAAGGTTCATAATCGCTCGTTCCTACTCGCATTTACCTTAAATTGTAAACAACTTCAACTCCATTTCTAAAAAATATGGATTTCACGTAGCTCCGACGCGACGTCTCGAAAGATCTAGCCCTCCGAAAAACAACGAGTATGGAACATTCGAGACTCGTTCAGATATTGTGTGTACTATAAGCGCGTCCGAGCACCAGCGTGAGGCAGTCTGATACTCTCTCTCTGCGTCGTGTTTCTCATTACTGAGGGTCGTGACCCCTTCCACCGACGACTTTCTTTAAGACGATGTCGCGCCATGTTGCTCTGTTGGCTGCGACGTGTAGAGCATCGTGCACGTTCGTGTCGAGTGCGGTGCGGATTTGATCCGACCAACGCATCGGGCTCCGTCCTCGAGGTCTCTTCAGTCTGATTAAGGGACGACTAATTGAAAAAGTGAAACAAGCGATAAAGAGCGCAGAGGAAGCGAACTGAGGGAAGACCAGGGATATTGGAACCAAGAAGTGCAGAATAAAATCACATCAAGAGTCACCAGGTCTTTCACTCCAAATCCTCGAACCCAGCACGTAACATTTATAATGTTCCGAACCTGTACCTCCAAAAAAAACTCACACTAAATAACTTACACCTTTATCATTTTTCTCGTTGGATAAGATTGTCAAGTTACATCTGAATAAAGATATCACAAACAAGTGTCTACATTTATTATCGCGACGGGCATATTTCGGTAGTGAATAAACTGAAATCTGAGAGAGGTCGAGACAGAGATGCGCCCACCATCGCTCAACGTCGGGCTCCGCATTTATCACGAGACACTACTATGTAAAGCAAAGTTTATTTATAGAAATATTAAGAACAAGGAAAAGGGAAACATGTGATTGTATATGTCACGCGGATTTGACGAGGGGAACAATTTAAACTGGGATTAGATCAAATTACTAAACCCGCGAGAGTTTCGGTCTATCACTAATTCCGCGGGATTCATAAATTTTTCCAGAAGTATCTTTTGTGTTAATCCAGGGTATAATCTATCTCCATTCCAAATTTCAGCCAAATTTATGCAGTAGTTTTGGCGTGAAAGAGTAACAAACCTACACACACACTTACAAAATTACGCATTTATAGTTATCGATTAATAAGACGATAATACATTATTTGATTCTCATTTCCCGAAATAAATTAAGTGATTTGGTCTTATCGCTGAATAGCTTTAATGAGATGAAGAAACAAACGAGTATATGCCGCAGATGTGCATCATATTATATCCTAACCGCCTTACAAATAAACGTGGCATAGCGATGGAATAGTTAGTTATAGGTTTTACGGAATAATACTCTATTTTGTCCTTCTCTGACAACAGCAATTTGGAATTCAATGGTACAAAACAGAGTTTTGTTTCCACCAAACAATTCCACCCTTATGAATCGAAATTTAAGATATGTGAATGGACTAGCTCTAGTATAATATAAATAATGGCCTTAGATTAGGGACATCAAATAAATTTTCATAGGATGCAATAGCACTACTTGGAGCATGTAAGGTCTAAGAACCTTTAATGCTGGAGCCCAATAATGTAAGATTAATTAAGGTGAGGACGAACGGCAAAGCCAATTCATTTTCAGTATCATAAATGGATACTTTCAAGATACATTCGCAAGTCGCAAATCTTTTGTATTTATAATTATATGACAAGATGCAATGACATTTTGTGGAGCATGTAAGGTCTAAGGATTTATAATGATGGCGTATAAAATGTAAGTTTCATTAAGCTGAGGATGAATGACAAAGCCAATTCATATTCAGTATCATAACAGGATATTTTCAATATACATTCGCAAATCGAAAAATCTTTTGGATGTTCAATTGTATGACAAAATGCAATGAATTGCGTTGAGCATGTAAGCTCAAAGGATTTACAATGATGGCGTGTAAAATGTAAGTTTCATTATGCAATTCATATTCAGTATCATAACAGGATATTTTCATAATACATTCGCAAATCTTTGGTATGTTCAATTGTATGACAACGTCATTAGAGGTCCGGGCGTATTTGAAATTTGCATCCGTCGGGATTCGTTAGTGTCCGTAATCGTGGTTCCTTTATTCCGTGTTGGTCTTCGCTTGTTTGCTAATGAATATTCCGCCACAATACCAGGCCCCGTATCGGTTCTCGCAAACATATCTATGGAACATGGATTTGCATACGCTATCTGGCAGGCTTAAAACTCGTAATGCTTACCGCTGTATGTAGATTGGACGTGATAAATATATTAAAGCTATACGCTAATATGTTTAATAACTAATATGTTATACTAATATGTTATGGATTTGTGTGAGTGGACTTGAAAACCGTTAATAATATTACCAGTTTTCAAGTATTAAGGCTTTACTAACGTGCTAGTTCAAAATAACTTCGTTCTATATCGATTTAGTAATTGTGGCGTGATAGAGTACCTAATCAATATAATTTTAGCGACAATTAGAGAAACACATAATCCCAAAAAACCTTCGGTTCTCGTTTTATACTGTTTTCCATATTAGATTTGTGACGCTCGAAATCCTCGTCAATGTTCCTCTTGGCTATCGAACGACAGTCGGAAAAGAGTTTCCAATACCCGCGATCATTCGTTATTTTGAATAATTTGTGATATTTTCCCAAATAAATGTTTCGCTTGGTATCGCGGGAGTACCAAGCGGGATAGACGTATCTCGGTTCTCCATCTAGTTGACGCTTTAATGGAACACAAGAACGAAAGCAAGATTCAATGACTGAGTAAAACAGATCTACTGCGTCCTGAGGTTCGACGATTTTATACAAGGGCGACCAATCCACTTTAGCCAAATATTCATTCATATTTTATGATACTCTGTTGCCGTGCCAATCGTAATAAACAACGGGTCCTTCAGGCGGTGCGACGAAACCTTCAAGATGGGCGGAACGAGAGATACCGCCGTTCCCACCGACGTATCCACCAAGCTGCATCGGCAGAGCAGAACGCCAGCCCCAGCTATATCCACCCATCACGAAACCCAGCTGAGCGAATGCCGCGATTACGGTGATCAGGAATCATCTTCATCATCATCATCTCAGCCTGCGGACGTCCATTGTTGAACATAGGCCTTCCCAAGCGCGCGCCACCACACTCTGTCCTCCGCCTTCCTCATCCAGCCGCTTACCGCCACCCGCTTTATATCGTCGGTCCAGCGGGCTGGAGGTCGCCCCACACTACGCTTACTCGTACGCGGTCTCCACTCCAGGACTTTTCGGCTCCAACGGCCATCGCCCCTGCGACAAGCATGACCTGCCCATTGCCACTTCAGCTTGCTAATGGTTTTGGCTATGTCGGTGACTTTGGTTCTCCTGCGGATCTCCTCATTTCTGATTCTATCACGCAGGGAAACCCCTAACATAGCCCTCTCCATAGCACGCTGAGCGACCTTGAATTTGTGGATCAGACCAATTGTTAGTGTCCACGTTTCAGCGCCATAGGTGAGGACCGGCAGGACGCACTGGTTAAACACTTTCGTTTTCAGGCATTGAGGAATTGACGAAGAGAAGACCTGACTGAGTTTACCGAAAGCCGCCCAGCCCAGCCGTATTCTTCTGTTGGCTTCTTCATCGAAATTGTTTCTACCCAATTGTACGGTCTGACCAAGATAATTGTATTGGGAAACAATTTCGATGCCAACATTTTTGACTACCACCGGCCTCGGGACAACGTTTTGATTGAACATAACTTTAGTTTTGTCAACATTTATCCCGAAGCCGACCCGTCTGGAAGAACGACTAAGGCATCTCTTCAAGGTCTTGTGGGCTCTCCGCCAAGATCACCACGTCATCAGCGAACCGAAGGTATGAGATGTATTCCTTATTGATGTTAAAACCTCGTCCTTTCCAGTCCAGTGTTTAAAGAGGTCTTCTTGTGCACTGTTAAACAGTTTTGGAGATATTACATCCCCCTGCCTAACACCTCTCCGCAAGTTGATAGCACTTGTGCGCTGGGACTGTACTTGGACGGTCATTGACGCGGAGTTGTAGATACATCGCAGCACCTCGATATACCGCCAATCGACCTGGCACCTCTGCAGAGACTCCAGAACAGCCCAAGTTTCGGTGTCGAAGGCTTTCTCGTAGTCCACAAATCCAAGGCACAGTGGCAGATTATACTCTTCCGTCTTCTGTATAATCTGCCTCAAGGTGTGAATGTGATTCACAGTGCCATAGCCTTTCCGAAACCCAGCCTGTTCCGGCGGTTGAAACTCGTCAAGTCTTCTAGAAAGGCGGTTTGTAAGTACCCTCGAAAACAACTTATAGACATGGCTCAACAGTGAGATAGGCCTATAGTTCTTAAATAGGTCATTGTCACCCTTCTTGAAGAAAATCAGGAATAACTGCAATAAAATAGTTAAAGTGTATTACATTCAAGTTTACGTCTCACAGTGATGAACGCAGTGCATTGTTAGGATGTTTCAACGCGAATTTGTGAGACGCACTGTATCTAACATAAAGCAGACGTCTCGCTCCACTCATCATCCTTTTGTTTAAAAATATTATATCAGTCTTAGAGACAACATTTGAACATAACAGGACGAAGGAACATAGCGGATGTTTGCTTTCTGATCAACATAGGCAGCCCAGGGGGAAGATTGAGAGTCCAAAAATGTCGAAGCTGCACATAACCCTCACGGTTATCCTCGCGTGTTCGCAGAAAGAAGATTTTACGCGTCCCAATAACTAAAACCGACTATAAAAGCAACAATTACACCTTTCATGCTTCGAATCTTATCAATTCATTTAATGGGGAACCTAAACTTTAGATCTTTTTCCTGGCGACTTTTATAAGTAGATATTTCGCAAGGAAATACCTACCCGCAACAAAGTGTCCAATAGTATTATTATAATAATATCAAAAAGATATAAATATAATTATTATTTTTAATTAAATTGATTATATAATTAAAATAACCGGACAAGTGCGAGTCGGACTCGCGCACTGAGGGTTCCGTACCTACTACTACCGGAGGAATAAAACCATAAAAACCACTTTTCTTGAACCGCAATACCAACTTATTCAACATTAAACAACTTTACAGCGATTTAAATACGTGCAACGCCATCTGTCGTCATCAAAGTTAAACAAAATATTAGACTTGTTGAATATCAATTCAACACGTATTAAAAAAAACTACTCACTAGATCTCGTTCAAACCAATTTTCGGTGGAAGTTTGCATGGTAATGTACATCATATATTTTTTTTAGTTTTATCATACTCTTATTTTAGAAGTTACAGGGGGGGGACACACATTTTACCACTTTGGAAGTGTCTCTCGCGCAAGCTATTCATTTTAGAAAAAAATGATATTAGAAACCTTAGTATCATTTTTGAAGACCTATCCATAGATACCCCACACATATGGGTTTGATGAAAAAAAAATTTTTGAGTTTCAGTTCTAAGTATGGGGCACCCCCAAAATTTATTACTTATTTTAAAATTTTGTGTGAAAACCTTAATGCGGTTCACAGAATACATCTACTTACCAAGTTTCAATAGTATAGCTCTTATAGTTTCGGAAAAAAGTGGCTGTGACATACGGACGGACAGACGGACAGACAGACATGACGAATTTATAAGGGTTCCGTTTTTCGCCATTCGGCTACGGAACCCTAAAAACCTACGGTTTTCATTGTGCTGTAGCTAACTAAGCTGCAGTGAAGACAATGACAATTTTTAAAAGCGGTGGTTATTTATACGAAACATAATATTTGATAATGTATTTTTAATTGAAGTTGGTTAACTTGATAAAATTTTCAAAACTAGAAATAAACTCGTATTATCATTAACATAATTATTAAAAGCATTGTCTTCAGAGTGACTGATTGACGTACAGGTACAGCCTAAGCAACGTAGAATAACGAATGAAATTTCGATCCAATAGTAATTGTAGGAATAGAATAGAAAATGTAATGTGGCTAAGGTTGTTAGACATAGAATTAATCAGGTAAGGTTTATAAGAATTAATACAGCATAAGTTTTGCACACGTTTTGCATTAATTTTACACGTTGTATAAACGTGGGCGTTTGACGTTAAAAAGTGGAAAAGTGATCTAGAAACAATGGATGTAATGAGTATGGAAACCGAACTTACAAAAATTCTAAAAATACATTTTTTATATTTGATAATAGCACTAGAAACTTGTCAACACTTGAAAAAAATAGAGTAATTATTTGAATTCCTTCTAAAAAATGACAAGGATTCTCGGAATGATAGGGATATGCTTCCATCTTCTCACGATAAATCATGTAAATATGTAATAGTTTTTGCACTATACATACACAGATTTATTAATGTAGTCTGAGGTTGCCTACATATAATAAGAAAACTTGCATATAATGACATTTTTGAAAAGAGGAAGTGCCGAGTTTCTTGCCAGTTCATCTCGGTGCAAACCTGCCTTCCAAACCTGGAAGTAGAGTTTTGACGTTTTATAAAAGCCTATAATTTAGGCCCATGTGAAAAATAAAGATTTTTATCTTATAATCTTTTTCAATTGGGTTTTACACACTTAGGATATAATTCCTATAAATTTAAATACGAATCAAAATTTCGCTCGTAGCGGAATTTAAACCCGCGTCCCCAAGCTATCGCGGCTGGGTAATCTAACCACTGAGCTATACGAACCATATCCCTGTGCGATGAAATTTAGATTCGTAATATTAGGTCCTAGCTAGGCAGAACCAGCGCCATCTATTTGTGAAACGTTACAGTTTAAAACTAAGTTTTAGAAGGCTCATAATTTTATATGAAGCAAGCTTCGAATGAGAGATGACAATTGACACTGATGAAATCCCGCTGCGAGTGAAATTTTGATTCGTCTTTAAATTTAAAGATTTTAATTTTCATTTTATTGGTATCAACTGAAATCGATAAGGAAAACTTAAAAACCTCCATACCTTCATGACTTAATCTATTCCGGGAGAACAATACAAACTTATTTTTTTTAGGTTAAGTTAAGAGTGTATAAAAAAATAACGCAGGCAAAGCCGCGGAGCAAATATGAAAGTCATAATTATAATTATATCAATGATTAGAATTTAATTAGTCCACAAATGGTTTAGGTAATTGCTGTAGATAAAAATAATCTGTGTATTAAAAATCGTTCAACAACTAATTTGGTGCCATAAAATTAAAAATATATTAAATAAAAAATTTTCTTATAAATAACCACCGCTTTAAAAAAATTGACATTGTTTTCACAGCAGCTAAGTTAACTACAGCTTACAGCACAATGAAAATGGTAAGTTTTTTGATAATTGCTTTAGCGAAACTCGCTCCCAGAGTAAATATGGATGATTTTCTTACCCGTCTGTCTGGCTGACCGTCAGAACTTTATAACTTCTGAATACATTAATAAAATTGCATCTAATTCTGATTCTATTCTTCTTTAAAAATTAAAATTGAAATTTTTTTCGGGGGCTTCCAAGTTGACTGATTATAGATCTATTTTGACCCAGGACCTATCTCAGAAACTGCTTTACATTTAACTATTACCTATCCTTATCCAGTAATCACTACATAGTATAAAACAAAGTCGCCTTTTCTGTCCCTATATCCCTATGTGCGCTTAAATCTTTAAAACTACGCAACGGATTTTGATGCGGTTTTTTCCAATAGATAGAGTGATTCAAGAGGAAGGTTTATATGTATAATACATGCATCATATACTAAGGCAACATTGCTAATTTTAGAGGTTTCTAACGTGATGTCGTAAATTAACCTATTTTTTTGGGCTTATTTAGCAATTTAGCAAAACCGCTGCCTGAACCCTACGAGTTAGATCAAATTAATGTACTACAGTATTGTACACCATAAAAAGGTCTACAAAAAAGTCCGCGATGGTATATGTTTATATTTTAGGGATAACCCACATTAACCATTTTTATTGTTTACTTTTTACGTGAAAAAATGGCTTATTTACGAAGCTATTTTAAGCCATACGGCATTAATCCTTATCGAATTAAGTACCTTAAATACAGTGTGCAATTAATATAGATCAATATGGTTCTTTACAGCATGTAAATTAAACAAATATTTTCGGAGATATTACAAATTTAAAATTTGCGTTTGCGGCGGGCGGTACCGGTCGGACGGACGTTGCAGGCTTAGATTTGAGCGTTGACTGTTTTTCACATGGCCAACTGTATGTCGCTCTTTCAAGAGTAACCTCAAGAGAAAACATGTTTGTATTATCGACAAGAAAGCTGTGAACGTTGTGTATAAAGACATCCTGTAATATATTAATTGTTGTAAAAATAAAATAAATACCTAGGTAAAAATGTAAAAAGTAAATAATTAAAAATGTGTAATGTATTAAAAATTGTATGAATTTATATATTCCAAAGATAGTAGGAAATCTTCATAGTAAGTATAGGGAAAGAGGAATTGTTTTACTCCAAATTTAATGCGTGCAGGCCAAGGGCAGTAATGAATGAATCAAAAATACTGGATCGATTTTAATCATGTATTCATTGAGTGACATAGGCATATATATTTTATGCCCGTGCAAAGTCGGAGCGGGCCGCTATGTTTTTATATACAACGTTCATAGTTTTTCTGTAGTGTATTTAATTTAGTATCAGCATTGCACCCGTGCGAAGCCGGGGCGGGTCGCTAGTAAATATATAAATAAATGTATGTTTTCATGTACCGACACATTAAAATAAAAATTACAATTATGTCATTGTAGCTTCCGAAAAAAATAGAAAAATGGAGATTTTGGCCTAACTTTCTATCGAGAAAATTTTATTTAATCGTGTTTCTACCTAATAGCGATTTTAGATTAAGGACCATGTCGTTACAATTTGAAAGTAGAAATTTGAAAGATAGACTTTATAGTTTTAAAACTTCAATAAACAGATCACTAAAAACCGCTTAAACATGCCGTCTACGCCGTTACGTAATGGTACCTACATTCTTATTTGCAGTTATTCTTGATCGCCGTAATCGGCTGCGTGTACGCGGCGTCCGCGTCTGTGGTCGAAAGACGCGCTGCCCAGCCGATGCAGCTTGGCGGATACGTCGGTGGGAACGGCGGTATCTCTCGTTCTGCCCTACCGATGGAGATTGCTATGGCAAATTACATCGGTAGGAACGCCCGTAACTCGCGTTCTGCCCTACCGATGCAGTACCATGACCTAGATTACATCGGTAGGAACGCCGGTAACTCGCGTTCTGCCCTACCGATGCAGTACCATGACCTAGATTACATCGGTAGGAACGCCGGTAACGCGCGTTCTGCCCTACCGATGCAGTATAACCCAGATTTCGGTAGGAACGCCGGTGTCCCGCGTTCTGCGCAAATTTTAATGTTTTGATAGTCATCATGAGAAACCACTGCTGACTTTCTTTCGGACGATGTTGCATAAATTTATCTATTTTCAACGTGTAGGTAGTTCAATCCACGAAGATGCGCCCCACTCCCTCACAATTGCTTGTTTCATGCGGTACACTTAACAAGTTAGGAAGCGGGTTTTGTGGATTGATCTACCTGGAATTACGCAGATAGGCATTTATTATTTTTAATGACTACAAAATATAACTATTTGTATGAATATCTACACTAATATTATAAAGAGGAAAGATTTGTATTTTTGTATTTTTATATTTTTGTATGTTTGTATTTTTGTATGTAACGAATAAACTCAAAAAGTACTGAACCAATTTGAATAATTCTTTTTTCATTAGAAAGCTACATTATCACTGAGTAACATAGGCTATATTTAGTACTAGATTACTATAGAAATCTTTAGAAATTCCTATTAAAACCAACCGAAGGTGTAAAAAAATTACCCATAAAATGTCTTTCATCGCATACGCTGCGAAGAGTATTAATGATAGGACAAAAAAATGTTCGACAATATTATAGAATATATCAATACCTACAAAAAACTTTGCAAGACCATGTGTCTAACTATTGTTGTTACGTCACTATAACTACTTTTTTACATTTAACAAATTGATAGAAATGCCGATCAAACTCAGACCGTGTTATCCATACCACTTATAAATTTTTATCCAAATAAATAATTTTATATTCAAGACTGTCCCAATACCTGATGATTACTTTTTGAATTATTGAAATCGGACATTCCATTCAAAAGATATCATGAAATTAAAATAAAAATAGACAATATCTTGGAATTACCACATAGGCGCACCGCAAGGCTCCGACTGAAAATCAGCGCTGTGTGCTCCTATGCTTATATGGAGCACACAGCACCATGCTGAGTTGGGGCCTTTTTCCGGGCTGTGCCACATGTGACAGGCGGTGTCTGGTGATTCCGTCACTTGGGCAATTATTGGTTTTTGTTGCCCGAGTGGGGGAAGCTTCAAGAATCGTTTAAGTACGTAAGGTGTCACTAAGGTATATTGTTTTGTTACATGTGGCACTTTCTTATGGAATAAAGTTTTTCTTTCTTTCTTTCTTTCAACTGGTGAAACGATTTGGCTGAAATTTAGAATGTAGATAGACAATATCCTGGAATTACCAAACTACCACATAGGCACGTCGAAACTGCTGAAACGATTTGCATGTAATTTGGAACGGATATAGATAATATCTTAGAATTATCAAATTACCATATCGGCCAGCCGCAACTGCTGAAACGATTTAGCTGAAGTTTTCAGGGGAATTCGATGATATCCTGGAATTACCACAGAGGCTACTTTTATCTCGAAAGAGCTATGGTTTCTGCGGGAATTGTGAAAAACGAAATGCACGCGGGAGAAATACTCCTTCATTCCGCAAATACCCAAACGATTTGGTTGATATTTGGAAGGGAGATAGCCTATGTCCTGGATGTACACATAAGATACATACTTTGTCTTAGAAAATTCACGTTCAACGCGGGATATGTGAAAAACTAAATTTCACAAGGGGAACTACATTCCTTAAAACATACATTTTGAATGAAGTCGGTTGAAAACCACCAATTTTTCACATCCAGCTATAAAATACAGTTAGATTGCTTTGACTAACTTTCTTTAAAGTAGGTATAAAGGTCATTAAGGAAATTCAGGGTTTTCTCGGGATTTGTGAAAAATGTAATTTAACGCGAGCGAAGCCGCGGGCAAAAGCTAGTCCTATATATATATATAGAAAGAAAGAAAGAAAAAAAAACGTTTATTCGGAATAATAACACATACTATATAGTCCACCAGAATACATATTAATTATATTGTGTGAAATTGAGTGATTCCAAAATGGAATCCACTCAGCGTTTGCTACGCCCGTGGAGCCTAGATTTGCCCCACGGTCATAGCGCTGGTCTTCCGTGGATCCAAATAATAACGGACGATTTATAAATAAATAATTATACTTAAATTTTAGTACGGAATATGCTAAAATATATTTTAAATGGGTTAGTGGGTGGGTTATACCTACTACTATAATAATAATATTAAAAATTAAAAATTAAAAAAAAAATAACTTTGAAATACGATGAGCTCCTACTCAACAAGTTCCCCCTTTTGTTGACTCAGCAAGAACTTTCTTAGATTGGTTTTAAAGACTTCTTTTGAAAGTTTTATGTCACGCAGGGGAGGGGGCAAGTCCTTCCAGCACTTCGTGGCTGCAAACTTGAAGCTGCCACGAAATGCTGCTGAACAGTGTTGAGGGGTTCTCAATGTCCAAATCCTATTGGGCCTAGTGTTGGTTTTTTTTTGCCCACTCAAAAAGGTAGTGGGGCTTTTGCGACTGAATCACACCAAACATCAATGACGCCAAGTGCAGCTTTCTTCTAGATTCCATATTGAGCAGGTTACCTCTGTTAAAGAAATTATATAGAAATATATGTAATATTTCTATATAATACAAGGGGTTTTGGGGGCGATTAATTGATCTAGCTAGGATTCATTTTTAGAAAATGTCGTATTTACCAAAAAAAATATAAATCTATACCTGACATCTATTGCCGACAAAGTAAAATTATTAGGTACAGTAAACTCCTGCTGCCATCTATTGGTGAGTAGCTGTAATACTACCGAGCAAAGCTCGGTCACCCAGGTCCTTTAAATTTAATTTAGTTTCAGTTTCATTCACAATTAAAATTGTGAAGAAAAAAATATTGTGAAGTCCAGACGCGGAAGCCCACGAAAATATCGTCATTCTTGTTAGCCCGCCAAATTTTAATTTATTAAGTTTTTCGCAATTTCTATGGAAGTGAGGTGAGACCTATTATTTAGTTAATCGACGCAATAATTGCATATGTTTGTATATTATGATTTTTTTAGTACATAATTCAAATTATTAGGTTTTAACTTTTAGCAAAGCATAAGAGAATAAACACACATTTCGAGAACAAAAAAAGTAGAAACTACGAAAGTAGGTACATAATATCTGTTTCATATTTCTAGGAGTCGTTTTCTTTGCTCGCGTTTTGTTTTGTCGTCTGAGAAAATACTAACTGAATAATTCTTGTGACTATGCGGTAAGACACAAATATCTATCACAAGCTTCAATACACTGACAATTATCTGTACGTACGTACCTACTTAGTGGTTGAAAATGTTTTGTTTATTGTTGTATTAAATTATTTTATTCAGAAAATATACCTGAAAAAAGGAGGTATAAATTCTAATATTTCAGAAGGGTTAAAATACGGTCTACATGATGTTGCTAAATATAGGTTATAATTTTCGGTTGGAATCAAGTGAGGTTAACTAAATTACACCTATCGGCCATATTCGGGACTTATCTCGTACCCAACTGATTAGATTTTGGCAATAACATTAATTACTACTGTCCTTGGAAACACGAGAATTATATATTCACAACTCCATTAATGTACGCAGTTCTCAATTAGAGTAATCTATTTTTTTTGTTTTTCAGAGTTACAATATTAATTGGCTTAAAAAACGTAAATAGTTTATTATGCAAATTATACTGAGTTTTTGTTGGGTGTAGGCGCTATATAGTACAAATAAAAAAATCAAAATACTCCCAGACCACTTTTTGACGTGACAACGTCTTATAAATCGATAGAGCCGGTTGCACGCACGAAAAACCATGACTCATCCGGCGTTACCGGCGTTACCTCGTGAGCGCGGAACGAGCGACAAAGAAGACGTTGTCACGTTCAACTATCGTCAGTAAACCGACTTTACAGGCAACCAATTTTTTTTGATCTGAGATATTTGCCGAGGATACACTCAGTTATATTGTTAAGTGAGCGGAATATATTCCACAAGAAACACAAAGTCAGATACAAACGAAAGTTTGGATGTTTGTTACTCAATCACAACACAACCACTGAACTGATTTGGCTGAAATTTAAAATGTAGACTGATTATATCCTGGACTAACACAGACTACTTGTTACCATTAAAAATCTACGGAAAGTATCGGTGAGATTTGTTTGTTTATTAGTTTTTAACTATTGTTTTATTTATAGTCTTTATTTTCGTTGGGCGCTGAGGTGTTCTTGAAATTCAAATTTGACGCTTGACACGCTTGACAACTCATTTTGGTCATAGAGCACTGGACTTTGGGCAATGAACACGCGGAGCTCGGTACGGGAATTCGAGCTTGCCGCGTGCACTATGGTACTGGGCACACTGACGTTGGGGTGCTGTTAAAATCCATATAATTTACGCTTGGCATGCCCGACGGCTAACTGTGGGTACTGGGTACTGGGCCTTGGACACTCATCTCACTCTGGGCACTGGGAACTGAGAGCTGAGCTCGTTGGACGGGGCCTGTATGTAACTTGGGCTTGACGCGTCCGTTTGGGCACTGAGCAGATATTTATGCGCTAAACGCTCTTCAAAATCAGAGAGATTTGACGCTTGACACGTTCGACAGCTCAAGCTGGGCACTGGGCACTCGGCTCAATGTGGGTTCTTGTCATTGAGCGCTGGATCCTGGTCACTCGACATGCAGTGAAACTCGGCATGACATGCATGGAACTTGGGCTTGAACCGTGCGATATAACTGGGCACGGGGCACTGGGCACTTGGGCGCTTGGCCACTTGGGCACTGAAATCGCGCTTATAATTACCAAAAAAAATTACGTGTTTTTTCAGATGTATACTAGCAGATATCTAACATGAAATTAAGTTTGTACCTATATACGTATGGGAAACCCCATACGAACTTCCAACCCCCTAATCTGATGGATGTGGGGTGATTTACTAAAAATCCTGAAACACGTATATTGTTTATTACAAAGAGTCCCTATATCAATTTTGGGACCTCTAGCATCAATTTTTGCCGCAGTTTCATACAAACTTCCATCCCCTATTTTAAGGGGTTGGAGGGTTAAATTTCCAATTTTTGGAATTTTTTTGTTGGTTGTGTACCAATTCTAGCTTACATACCAAATTTCAGCTTTCTAGGACTTCAGGAAGTACCTAGGAATTTTGATGATCATCAGTGAGTCAGTCAGTGACGAAATCTGGGTTTTTCAGATGTCAATAAAATCTAAAGTATAAGACCTGTGATATTGAAACTTTATACGTTTAATAACTTCACCGGTGACATCATTTCCCGAGAATTTTGATTATCTGGAATAATTCTGGCCTAAGTTATAAGGGTTTAAAAATATGGCGAAACACTTCGAGAAAATAGGTAGTGCCCTCGCGCTTCGCTTGACTCGTCTGTCGGGGACACTACCGTGTCCCCAGATTCTAATGGCTAGGGCATTATGGCCGAACGTTCAGATGGAAAAATGGCTTCTGACGTTTTTGTGTTCTTGGTGAACCCTGTTCGGACCTGACATACGTTTCCACAAAGAATCACCAAGACTACGAACCACTGTTGTCCATTTCACGAGTGGAACGCCTAGGGAACAAATACTTGCACCTCATTGGATGATTGGTCAATGCGCGTGGCTAGTCGTAAGCGAAGACCTTCCGCTTTGATGAGAACGTTTAAGTTTAGATGGCTTTCCTTTGTTTACATCCTTTGGAATCAAGTTTCGTAAGGTGCACTATATAGTTAAATCAAGTAACTTCTATGATCTTAATACCTACTCATAATGTAATACTTACTGTGCGGACTTAAGAATTCTCTGTGTTGGTGCATGACTAATCGACAAGTGACTGTTATCCGGTACCGATTTACAACAATTTACGTGCCCCGCTCATCGCCAGGATTTGTAGTAATCGATATCGGTTACTATACGAGTCTTCGCATAATTATACTACACCTTATTCATAGCTTTCTCTAACCCATTGGGCTAATACCCAGCCGCATATTGTCAAGATATTTTGGTAAATGCCAAATTAGTAGAAATCACGGACAATGTAATAATTGTAACAATAATTTAAAAATAATAATATTATTACATTTATTGAATATAGTTCTAACAAATTTACAGCTTAGCAAATAATCTACCTTACCTACTTCTCTCACTTTGATTGTATATTTCATTACTGAAAGTCTCGACTCCTGTCTGAATTACAGTGCCCTTCTCCAATACCACACCTCAAAGGCATATTCTTTCTATCTGTTGAAGAGAGGTCACTGCTTACCTGATGTTGCACTTCAAGCGATGGTACCTACCTTTTAAAGGTAAACAATTTTCCTTAAAAATTTAGGTCTGAGAGTTATTAAGTAATTATGTCATGTAAAACGATTAATAATATGCATCTCTTATTGTCGACGCAACAGCAATCTCAAAAAATATATAATAGATAACGTGACCATGATCCTGACTGTAAACTATAATATTATAGAGTAGTCTAAAAACGACTACACTAAAGGGAGGAGGTACATAAAACACTTAATTTGAGTTTTTCTATCCTCTTTTCTATTTTGTAGCCTTAATTTTCAATATGGGGCCCGCTTTATCACGTAAGAGGATTTTGAGGCCCCTCGTGAGCCATTGCCGAATGCTCCTCGTTTTGACGGCTGATTAATCTTGAAAGCTTCTCGGCAAATGTTTCGACGTCCTCGCCGCCCGACGAATAACGCCGGGAAATATGGCTTTAGCAAGATTGTGAAGCAGTTCTGGCGTATAAACCTTTGACCGAAGTTAATGGACAAGGCTTTAAGCTTGATACAAAATGACGGCAGGAACATTGACGACCATGCTTTTTGATGCAATCGTTACGCGGTGGTTTGCAGGATCGGTTCCCGGCAGGAATCAGTTTGAGATTATTTACTATTGCTCTATTCATTCTGTTTAATCTTAGACTTTGTGGATGGCTTTGGCCGCAGCTGATTACCACAATTCTAGCAAGATACAACTACAATATAGTTGTAGGTCGTAGGTACGCAAGCGATTGAGCTATTTTGCGCTGAGATATTTAGTAGAAAATTATAGGTATTAAAGCGACAGCCACTTTACAGCTAAAATTTGTTTAGGTACATCTTGCTTACTTACCAACACAAGAAGTTCCATTCAAATACAAACTTGAGAAAAAATTGATACGATTCTACACGATAAAGAAGAGAACAAACACTTTATTGCACCCAAACATTACAAGCAAGATACACAGAAACAGAAACAAACTTAGAATAATGTTGGTGTATAAAGGCGGCCTTATCCCTGCAACCAATCTTTTCTAGGCAACCTTTGGCTATAGAAATGTAATATGGAAAAGTGGGATATGTGAGAAAATAATAACAGGAATGGAAATTATACAATAATAGTAAAACAATACGTAATAATACATAAACAAAATGAATAAATACTCTTAAAACAATACAACTAAAAAAATATCACTGAATCATTAAATATTACATTTACCTGAAATTACTCAGTAGGAAATAATGTCGCTTAAATTATATTGATTAGGTGCTCTATCACGCCACAATTACTAAATCGATATAGAACGAAGTTAGCCTGAACTAGCACGTTAGTAAAGCCATATTACCAGTTTTCAAGTCCACTCACACGAATCCAGTGATAAACATATAAGCGTAAGTTTTGTTTGAAAAGTAAGAATTTTAGAAGAGCTGATTTTGTGATATGTCGTCCTTTTTGCACTTTCGGTTAGAGTCTGGGCCATCTGGCTGCCGGAAGCCGTTGCGTTCATTAATGCGCATCCTTGGTCTGTCCAGGTGTTGCAGCTTACGCCTCCACAATGTTTATACCAATGTTGTCGGGGCTACGAATTGCCCTTAAAATTATTATAGGCGCACTACCATTTATGACGTTTCATATGTTAACTCGTATGTGGTTGACAATTGACTAATACTAAAATGAAACGTCATCATAAATGATAGTGCGCCTGTAGTAATTTTAAGGGCAATTAGTAGCCCCGACAACATTGGTATAAACATTGTGGACGCGTAAGCTGCACATAGGATGCGCAGTAATAAACGCAACGGCTTCCGCCAGCCAGATAGCCCAGACTCTAACCGAAAGTGCAAGAAAGACAACATATCACAAAATCAGCTCACCTAAAATTCTTTCTCGAAAACGTTGCTAGCTCCCATACCAGATAGCGTATGCAAATTCGTGTTCCATAGATATGTTTGCGAGAACCGATACGGGGCCTGGTATTGTGGCGGAATATTCATTAGCAAACAAGCGGAGACCAACACGGAATAAAGGAACCACGATTACCGACACTAACGAATCCCGACGGATGCAAATTTCAAACACGCCCGGACCTCTAATGACGTTGTCATACAATTGAACATACAAAAGATTTGCGAATGTATTATGAAAATATCCTGTTATGATACTGAATATGAATTGCATAATGAAACTTACATTTTATAGGCCATCATTGTAAATCCTTTGAGCTTACATGCTCGACGCAATTCAATGCATTTTGTCATACAATTGAACATCCAAAAGATTTGTGATTTGCGAATGTATCTTGAAAATATTCTGTTTTGATACTGAATATGAATTGGCTTTGTAATTCATCCTCAGCTTATTGAAACTTACATTTTATACGCCATCATTATAAATCCCTTACATGCTCCACAAATTGTCATTGTATCTTGTCATCTTCTTAATATATATAAATCTCGTGTCACAATGTTTGTCCGCGATGGACTCCTGAACTACTGAACCGATTTAGTTCAAACTTCGTGAATATCTGTCATTTGGTCCAACTTAAAAGATAGAATAGTTTTTATCCCACGTGGACGAAGTCGCGGGCATCAGCTAGTATAATTATTAATACAGATTCATCCAATTTATTTTCAGTATCTATTTATGATACTGAAAATGAATTGGCTTTGCCGTTCGTCCTCACTTTAATTAATCTTACATTGCTGGACTCCAGCATTAAAGGTTCTTAGACCTTACATGCTCCAAGTAGTGTTATTACATCCTATGAAAATTTATTTGTTGTCCCTAAACTAAGGCCATTATTTATAGTATACTAGAGCTAGTCCATTCACATATCTTCGAATCATATCTTCGGGAAATGAGAATCAAATAATGTATTATCATCACATCAATCGATAACTATAAATGCATAATTTTGTAAGTGTGTGTGTAGGTTTGTTACTCTTTCACGCCGAAACTACTGCATAAATTTAGCTAAAATTTGGAATGGAGATAGATTATACCCTGGACTAACACAAAAAATACTTTTTATCCCGGGAAAATTTATGGATCCCGCGGGATTAGTGATAGACCGAAACTCACGCGGGTTTAGTAATTAGATCAAATCCCGTTTAAATTGTTCCAAGTTTAAATTGTTCCCCTGGTCAAATTCGTGTGACATATACAATCACATGTTTCTCTTTTCCTTGTTCTTAATATTTCTATAAATAGACTTCCCTTTACATAGTAGTGTCTCGTGATAAATGCGGAGCCCGACGTTGAGCGATGGTATTCGCATCTCTGTCTCGACTCTCGACCTCTCTCAGATTTCAGTTTATTCACTACCTACCGAAATATGCCCGTCGCGATAATAAATGTAGACACTTGTTTGTGATATCTTTATTCAGATGTAACTTGACAATCTTATCCAACCAGAAAAATGATAAAGGTGTAAGTAATTTAGTGTGAGTTTTTTTGGAGGTACAGATTCAGAACATTTTATTGTTATGTGCTGGGTACGAGCTCGCTGGTACTCCTGCATATTGTATTATACAGAATCTTTTCAAGAAGCGGATTATAGCAAAACAAATTAATTTTTCCTACTAATTATGGATTTCCCCAAAATAACGCCTGCTTCGATCAATGTAACCCAATGTTTGTATTTTGATTTAACCCTACACATTTAACATTTTAATGTGGTAGGCGGTTCGGCAAACACTCCTAAACCAAAGCTGGATTGAGGTCCTTTGCCTGAATGGCTCAAGGCGAGGCTTTACCTCCATTAGATCTATAGGAATAATGTAAGCCCCGTATTAACCTATTTGATCCCTTGTTACAAAGGTTGTTATGTTTACAATAGAGGATTATAGCGCTTGCTTATGTTTCAGAACTACTTACTGTTGTAAATTACTTTGAACAAAGTGTAATTTAGAGGTGTTTGTACAATTAGCTGCGATGAAATAATACCTTTTAGGAATAGACATCATGTACCCTGGACAGGGCGGCTGGCGCGATAAAATGTCGCCAGTTTATCGGTGCCAAAAATGCTTGTTTTGCCACCAACAGTAAGGCCACGCTGTAGTTTGCTCAGCAGCCACCTATATAATTTTGACAAATAGCGCTACTGTTTGCTTGTATGAAAAACGTTTACATAAATCGTTCGGATGCCCATATCCTGAGGTTTCTTATCGGTGCTATTAGAATTAAGCATTGTTCTCATCCCATATTTTATAAATAAATTGGTTTAAAATTAGAATTCTTTGTCAGGAATAAATAATTAATTAGCGTCATTTCTAATGACCAGTAGTAGGTACCTTCTAATAGAAAGGCAACATTATGGGCACCTACTGGTATTTTAGTTACAAGTTCTTCCGCTACCAGCTGCCACCTACACCAAGCCGTAGGTAGGTTCCTACTGAAAAATAGTAGTTACCACACTAAATTATCAGAGATCGCTGACAAGTTCTAACATATGGTTAGTGCCAATATTCTTTACCATTTAATCTAATGATAAATATATTCCGTGGGAATTTCAGCTTAATCTTATAAAACTATCATGTAAGAAGCAAAATTTTGTGATAGAAAAATCTAATTTAAACACCTCTGCACCAAATTGCAGAAAATAATTAAAACAAAGTTTTTCAATCTTTACTTATAAAACAAAGATGTTGGAGCAGTAAAATTTTGTAATAAAATGGTAAGTTCTACGTACTGAGTAAAAAACTCTTTGTTGAACTCAAAATGAGAACTTTACAAAGTCGACGAAAGCTCATATTTTATTATTAGACCAGTTTAGATAAGAACTTTGGTAATTGAAGGCGAGCATACCATTTCTGTAAGGTTTACTTCTATCATCTGCATTTGGATTAATTTTTGAACTATGTTTTGCTAGCGGGTTCACCCACGTGGAATTCAGTAATTAATAAACCCCATGGGAAACATAGAGTTTTTGGTGTCTATGTATTATGTTAGACGAATAAAAAAATCCAAACAGTAGCCAGTCCAGCATGACAGACAATTAACAAACATGGTACTCGATCCTTTCTCATTAATGTAATAGTATTTTTTTAAAAGAAATGAGAACTTACAATTATTTCACTAAAATCTTACAAAACCGAAAGATGTTTAAATGCAACATACTTATATACATACCTTCCGGGAAAATCTAGAAAGCCAACTACCAAGTAAACTAAAATACTACATTTTGATGTATTTTTTCGCATATATCTAATTTTTTGATAGTCCACACGAAAAAAATTAAGTTCTTATACATTCATTCTTCCATGGTGAAGAATATTTTTAATGGAAAAATAGCAAACATGGTAAGCAATATTTCATAAATAACTTATCCTTACAACTTTTCGCAATAATTGATTTCGGCAGTAAAGCTGCCTTACAGTTAGATGCCTTTAAGTGCCTGGAGCTATCTAAAGCTGTATCAAACTGTCGTTTAGGATGACCGAAGCCACTTATTTCCTGCCCGATCCACTATTATCGTTGTTGATTAATCGAAATACCCATCGTAAATGTTTATTGGTTGTCATTTTCATGGTAATAAATTCCGGTATATCTCTCGATTACTAGGTACTATTATAATTGTAAAGATGACTCATGTGTGTGTTTTGATGTAAGAAGTATCCATGACTATTACGTCTTGTTTACCCATACTGAAATATTACTTTTTCTCAACGGTGAAGGAAAATATCATAAGAAAACCTGTATGCCTGAGAGTTCAACATAATTCATAGTGTTCTCAAAAGGTGTTTGAAGCCCACCAGCCAGCACTTAGCAAGTGTGGTGGTCTTAATGCCCAAACCCCTCTTATTCTGTGAGAAGCAAAGACATAGCAAAAATTTTGAGACGACGACCCATGAATTTTCTTCTTTATTAGTTTTATTTTTTTGACTACGACCATTTTGATCACGTGACATAGTAATTCACATAATATAGTGATGCAGTTGAATAAGTTATCCTACAAACTTAGGAGGGGTCAATAATAAATATTGGGTAAAAAAGCTTGCCTCGTAAGGGATTAAGCCAAATTAGTTTGACATACAAATGGTGTCGCAAACGTCAGACCTGACTGACGAAAAGTCAGACCTGAGCTAATGTAGAAATTATAAATATAAACTGCTCCATGCCTGTATGGGAATATTACCCAAGACTTTCCTCTCTAATCCGACCGTAGCTTTATTAGAGGAAAGTGGTAAACACACTAAAACTTCTGTATTATAGCGCCTATAGACCATAGCATTATAAAAATAAAACTTCTGTATTATAGCGCCTATAGACCATAGCATTATAAAAATGGCCCAAGGCATGAATTGGAACCTCATATACTTTATCATTTCTTTTATTAAAAGAACTTGTTTCTAACTTTTACAACTTATTTCTATTTGTGTATGTTTTTCTGCTACTCAAGTATAGATTAACGCTGTTCTAAGAAACAGGGTGCGACAGAGTCGTGCTGAGATATATTTACGAGCACCCTGTATGCGACAAGTTTCCGAGGATCGTTTCTCGCACACTATGTTGTACTAAAAACGTATGTACTCGTAGTAAATAAAGACGTATTACAAGTTATTGTTTATCTTTACTTTCAATGGTATTTGGTTTTTTTATACTCCGTTTTTGTACAAATGCGTATCATAAAAAAAACACTTTCCCCATTCTGATGCTCACCTATAATATACAGTTGAAAGAAGTTCAATATTTTTTTTGGCATGATTCAATGTTTTTTTTTCTTATAAACCTTTTTAATTGTATGTATAGATATTATTAAAAATACGATAAAATACATTTGGACAAACCATGCGCCTGAGGAACAGTAATAGCAATGACGCCATTTTAGAAGTTTGTTAATGTCATAGTGAAGGCGCCTAAATAATACAAGAATATGTGTTCAGTGTGCTGATAGCTAGTTTTCAGTTTTATCCTGAGTGACTGGAGGATACAAATAATGATATTCATCTCAATCAAACTCAAATAACAGGAGTTTTGTCATAGCCTATCGTCCATCACTTGTTAGCTTGTAGGATGTAATGTAACAGCTAATCTACTTTTATTATACTAGTAGGTAAGTATGAACGATAAGATAACTTGAACCTAAATATTTTTAAAATGCGATCTCATGATGATAATAAGTCAATATGCAGCTGAATATGTTACTGTACCAACTTGGAAAGTAAGTTACTCATCCTTAACGGTTTATAAACAGGATCGCGCCGGAACTCTAAATAGCTTGAAGCTGCACATTTGCTGCAGCTGCTGGTAGGGTGGTAACTAGCCATGGCCGAAGCCGCGACCACACCAGACCTGAGCCAATCTATAGTTCAAGTAGCCCGTAGTGGGAATTGAACCCGCAACCTCCCACCCGTAACCGAACGCGCACCACTGCGCCAGGGAGGTCTTCAAAGTGTATAATATTATAATTATTTCATATTTGTTGCAAAACTAGATACAGTGCAGTAGATATAAAAATATCTGAAAGAAACTGAAATCCAACGCCACTCCGACAGACTGCTTAATACGTTGATGTCGGATGGAAAACGTTCAATTTATCACAATCCATCATCGACAGTAAATTGGTGCTTAGCGGGTTAAGTGCGGCGGAGTGCCAGCTAAAGATGACAAAATATTACATCTCCCTTTTACTTTATTAATTGGTAATATTGCAACTTAATCTATAAGAGTTGCTAGGAATGCCGGTTAGCAGGCTATATTTATTTATTTACTTTTACACAATGAGTATTACAATATATAAAACACACAAACATAGAAAGGAATGTTTGGTCATGGTGAATGTCTCTGAAAATTCGTCATAATGTTTAGAAAGTTATATGAAAGACAACTGGCATAGGCGAAGAATACACGGAATACCTACATACTAGTATAATAGGTGTTACGTACTGATCAAACGCATCTCAATTTGAGAGGAAACATGTGGAGTAGGTAAATAGTTGGTATACTTAACAAAGTCCTAGTTGTAAAATCACATAATTACGCTTAACAAGTTAAATAAGACGAGAAGTTATTTAGTAAAACTGTGTTACTGCAACGTTCAGATTGGGTTCAACTTGCTTTTGAGAACTAGTTGTAGGACTTGTTGTGGCAAGCTTTTATTTGTATGTTGCGGCTAATTAATTAATTTCAGCATCTGCAACTGAAGACGACGAGGTTCCTGTTTGAGTCCCATGTCGGACCTGAAATAAATAAATAGATCGTAGATAGGTAGACAGTTTTAAAACATCATTGTACAAAACTCATAACAGCCTATAGTCATCTCTACCAGGCAATAGTGAACTGAATGTTGAATTCCGATAGACAATTAACGATGAAAAAAAACTGCATTAGAGGTCCTATATTTATTATAGGTATAGAGGTAGGTAGTGCGGATTCTTCTCTAAAAGTTCAGTTCTTATTAAGGGCGCTTTCCAGATACTAGAATCTAATACCTTCGATCTTTTTAGTACCACTATGGAAGTTAGGAAACACAAGTGGAAAATTAAAAAATTTTAAAACACCCACGACTTTTGCAGACTTGTAATTGAAAAAGGATTAAATAATTTTTTTGAAACTCCCCGACTAAAGGAAAGTAAGAACTAAGAACCTATCAGTATAATTACAAATCCAAGAAAATCCGCCGGAGCTGCTGTGTCCTGCCTGTGACGGTGTTGATGGTGCTGTTTACCCGTTGATGACTAATTCAATTTCTTGATACTTCTCATATACCGGCAGTTTATCAATGTTTACTAATTTCATTAATTGATATTGGAAACGAAAATAGCAATTGCAGCTCCGACGGATTTTCTTGGATTTGTAATTATACTGATAGGTTCTTAGTTCTTACTTTCCTTTAGTCGGGGAGTTTCAAAAAAATTATTTAATCCTTTTTCAATTACAAGTCTGCAAAAGTCGTGGGTGTTTTAAATTTTTTTAATTTTCCACTTGTTTTATAGTTTTTCGATTAATATATTAATGTAATTTAAATTATATTATTATTAAAAATGAAAATTAATCTTCAAACTAGCCATTAGCTCCTCTAGCAGCGTTTGAAGGCATTATGCCATCCAAGTCATAAAGAGACGTTTATTGTGGCGCCCCCTGCTGTTCAATCACAAGAACAATTATCTAAGAACCATTGCCAATGACTCACTAATATTTTATATAAACCTGTATCCAAATCGGTTCAGTCGTTTTTGTAATAATTGAGAACATTCGTTCGCACTGTAAATGTTTTTTATGGCGCCCCCTGGTGATCGATGTTCGTAACAACTACCTAAGAACCATTACCGCTGAACACCAAACATTATACAGAAAACCGCATCTAAATCGGTCAAGCCGTTTTTGAAATAAATGGGAACATCGATGTGCACAAACTAACGCACAAACAAACAAACAAAAATATTTTTGCATTATTGGTTTTTGTGAACAATTTAACATACAAACAAACATAAAATCTTTTTAATAGAGTAATGTACAAACGGTCTCTCACCCTAAACGCATATACCCGTACTCCGTTCCGTCCTGGGTAAAAAATGTATTATGTAGATAATATTTCTTGGCAAAATTTTGGTAATATATTTCGTATTCTTCCTATATCTAAACAATTTAGACCCTAGAGGAGTTCAAGAAAAAAGTTCTCCATTCGAAATCGACGTATCCTAGCGTCTCGAGGCGACGTATATAGAGCAGATAGATGTGAAGATAAGACTCGATATATGGCATCAATTTCCTCTGCCAAGTGTGACCGGAAAAGGGCGTACAGTCGCCGAGGGCTTTTTATGTGTTCCACAAACATTCTGCAATAACAGATGCGAGTGGTTTTAGAGGAAACTTATTTTCAGATTTGACGACATATCTGTAGCACTCAAGATGATTATACTCGAAGCTGTTTTTACCATCCCAGCTGATGGAAGTTAACTGCATCTAACATCCTGGAGGTACAATTAGCTACCACAATCGTCACCTACTTTAAGCTAGGATTTCCACGTAAACAAAAGGTTTTATGAAGTAAGAGTACATAAAATCGCGTTCAACGAAATTTGAACCCATCAATTTTAATTAAATTTTCTCAATATAAATTTTGGATTCTTAGGTCTTCTCTCGTTCAAAATTATGGGCCTGTGAAAAAAGATTGAATCTAGAATGTTTCCTAGAACTGAGTAAACAGCATACATTGATTTCGTCAATGGGTTGTGCGCTCGTTGCCGCGAGAGCTAACGTGAGGATTTGGGTTCAAATCTTGCTGAGAGTGAAAATGTCATTCACATTCATATTTACCAGAGACTATTGAGGTTTAACTCAAAAAAGTTTACTCTGCAACCACTCAAAAAAAGCACTATAGTATGCTCAACTTAAATCGGTGATACAAACATAATTACAAAACCTTATCTTGCAAATGATATAGGTAAGTATCAAAGATTCAAACAGTACCGAAGCCAAAATCTATTGCCTTAACTTAAACTAAATAAGCAATTTGTATCGTTGAAACCGTGAAACATGATCCGAAGTGAGAAATTGTTAACTTCGAGACTCTTGGAAGTTCTACAATAACCATTTCCTAACTAACCGACACGACGTCTTGCGTCTATAACTAAGTAAGGGCAAGAGCACACTTGCGACAGTCAACACGATTTAAAACAGATTGCTAGAGACAAAAAGTATTGGTTGAATAGTTTTGAAGATGTGCAAATGCTTAATTATTTTAACTTAATTTTTGACTTAATTATTTTAAGTCGTCGTCGTCAAGCGACAAGACCAGAAATATAAAATTTTGTTGCTGTTTGTGAACACTATGTGTAAACACAGCAGGTCTAGTGCAAGACACAAGAATATAGAAATGTAATAAAGTTACACGTTTTTGGTTACTCCCCGCGCATAAATTTTATGGTGTAACCGAATCCAGATTAGATTAGTTTATCAAACAACTTGTACGTATATTAACCCTACTGAAATATATCCCCAAAACCAGCGTACGCTCCGGAATTTCACAAGTCAATGCTTTGTCAAAATTCAATTCTAGAGCATAAAAAAACTTAGAAAGTCGTAATTGAAGCGGAGAATGCATTGTCGTGCAGAAACTTTTAAGACTAAATGTTTCAAAACAAAATGTCGTGCGTGCGAATAGTTACCAAAACCACAAACTAGCAAGTTCAGGGGCAATGAATCAATACGTCGCCGGTGGAGAAAACGCAAGTTTGATTTATGTGACGTTAACCGTGCTTTACGAGGAAAGTGAATTAACGCGCTGACTTATAGATGTAGTAAAAGATGATTTGTGTTTCGGTACCACTAGTCTCTCTAATATAGACTGATAATATTTCTTGTTAGTATTCCAACACTAGGTATAAATGAAGATTATGCGTTGCGAACCCAAGCGATTTAGCGTTCCGGTGCGACGCTTGTAGAAACTGTTGGGGTAAAACTTACCCTTCCAAGTTATAGTAGTGTTATTATCTCGCTGCAGACTCGGTCATAAATCATCCTAGTGTTTCGCTTTTGTTGTTCTTTGTTGAGTTGTGCATTACTGCAGAACAACAAAAGCGAAACAGCCGAATGATTTATGACCGAGTCTGCAGCGAGATAATAACACTAATATAGTACGATAACATCTTAGGCTGCATCAACACTTACCATCAGGTGAGATCGCAGTCAAGTACCTAGGTACTAACTGATAGAGTAAAAAAAAATAAGCTGCCAGATTGAATCTTCGAAAGGTACTTATTATTTAAATTGATCACAATAGTTGAGTTTTCACTGATGAAAATGTTACAAATCGAAAGTCTATTTTCAGCATTGATATTTTTAGTGAAAACCGAGTTTTCCACATGTTTCATCTTTTATATTTTGTCAGTATATATTTACGGTTATTTAACTTAACGAATAAACATTAAATTCAAGGCCAACCATGATATCAAAGGGCGCTCACCTATCCTATAGCTATATCTTGTCAAATAAGCATTTTATAATTTTAGTGAAGCCTCTTGAAGGGAACTCCCACCTGCATAGTTTTGCGCCGCTTGTATCCAGCGGCTCCCCTCAACTCTCATAATGTCCTCAGTCCACTTGATTGGGGGTCTAACACTGTGATATCTAGTACGAGCTCGCTAGTACCTTATTCACCCGTTCGGTCTCTTCCTTGGCTACATTTTTTTTCCTAAATTGTTATTATATACCCGTATGTATGATTTTATATATTATATATATGACCAAAATGCTGGCCTCTACTTTGCCCAAAGAATTAGTATCGCGATACAACGAGGCAATGGGGCTTAGCTGCATTTTGGGAAAAATTCCCTCTGACAGCGGTCTACTAGATTAATTTGTTTTAACATTTTAGTTTGATATGTAGTTTTTATTATTTTAGATATGTAGTATTGAATTTAGATATAGTTGGAATTTATAGCTAGTTTTAATTTTTAATTTAAGCTATGGTTTATTAATGTACCTATATGTTATATTTAAATTGGATTTTGTTGTTTATTTTCCCAGCACGAGTCATTACACTGAAGCATTTAGATGGATGGGCGTTAAGTGCTCCCTTGATGTATTTAGAACCTCCGTCGTCTCAGTGGGTAAATCGGTACTTATTTCCGACAAGAATTTTCACTTACAACGTTACGTAAATACAAAGTTTTCGTATAAAAGTTAACAGAACTATCAGGTAGATTTTCCCGTTTCCGAAATAATTTAGATAAACGTTGTTAATTAAACAACGTATAGTCAAAGTCAAAGTCAAAATATATTTATTTCACATAGGCCTAACTTTCAAGGCACTTGTAAAACGTCAACAATATTTGTTACATAATACATATCTACGGTGATAACTACAAGTCGACTTAAAACTAAGTTTACGAGGGTTCCAACGCGCCCTGCACTGAGAAGAAGCCCACAACAAACTCAGCCGGGTATACTTATATACTATAACTTACTACTGAGGATCTTTGCTTTGATTACCTACCTACCTACCATTGTCAATTTCTAGGGTTCCGTACCCAAAGAAAAAATATGAAATCCTATTACTGAGACTTCGCCGTCCGTCCGTCTGTCACCAGGTTGTATCTCTTGAACCATGCTAGTTACATACTTGAAATTTTCATAGATGATGTATTGGCGTTGCCGCTATAACAACAAACACTTACTTAAAAACAGAGATTAATAGAGGCTCCCATACAAAAAATTAACGTGATTTTTGCTCGTTTTTAGGGTTCCGTACCAAAATGGTAAAATGGAACCCTTATGGTGCGACTTTCTCCGTCTGTCTGTCCGTCTGTCTGTCCGTCACACTCGATTATTTCAGTAACTACCGGAGCTATCGATATGAAATTTGAAATAGTTGTGTATATTAGTGGCCCAATGACACTGGAATAAAAAAAAATGGAAATTATTTTTGTTCTTATTTAAAAAGGGGGGAAAATCGGAGGGTTGAAATTTAAAAGTGAGATAACTGTACTGTGTTGGGTATCATATGAAAGGGTTTACTTTGTACATTCTAAAACCGATTTTTAATTATTTTTAGTCATGATAGTTTTTGATTTATCGAGGAAAATGTCTAAAAAAATACCGTTCCCCCCCCCTTATCTCCGGAGTTTACCAATCGAAAAATCTCAAATAATTATGGTCAATGGGAATTTATGTATATTTTACAGGAAAACTATAGCCAATGCTCTAACTAGCATAGTTTTTTTGATATTAACAATAAACCTCTACAAACAAAGTTAGTTTTGCGGTTCATTAACAAAGGTAATTAAAACGCAAGTTCTTCTAAGTACTCGTCGTCAAATAAACATATTGGTTTTTGCCTGATTGTTTTGCTTCAGTACTTCTTGAGTACGGAACCCTCGGTGCGCGAGTCCGACTCGCACTTGGCCGGATTTTTTTATTTGTTGATGATCCAGAACACCCAATATTACTCACGTGCATTGTAGTAGTAGTAGGGAATAATTGAGCGTTATGGCTTGTGCATTATCATCTCGCTACGTTATAATAGATAATAATACGGAACACCTCGTGTGCGAGTCCGACTCGCACTTGACCGATTTTTTTTGACGTGATAACGTTTAATAAATTGATGAACACCAGCAGCACTCATGAAAAATAGTACCGTTCCGCGTAACGTTCCACCTGAGCCTGTGCGTGCAAGCTAGAGCGCGCAACAAGCGATAGAGAGGCACGATAAAAATTACCTAAAATAATGATTATGATTATGACTATGATTATGATAACGATTACGATTACAATGATGATTATCATAATTTTTATGATTATGACGTTATCACGTAAATCTATCGTCCGTAAACCGACTTTACAGGCAACCAATTTTTTTTAAGTTACATTACAAGTCAGTATTTAACAGCAATGTTACCTGATCGTAAGTAACGATAAAATACAACCAAAGACGTAAGGTTCTTATATAGAAGTTGTGATATACGTGGGGAAACCGGAAAAGGACGGAAACAGGACAAGGAGAATCTTTATGTTGCAGTACTAAACTTGGATACCGAATAATTGTAGGTAAACACTTATAGGTACGTCCTAGACCCAAGTCAATATAAAACTCTCAAACTGGCCTGTACCGGGTATCAAACCCGTGGTTATAAGAGTGATGTATACTTACTTATTTGACCACTGGTAAATAGAGATAGGTGCCACTGATACACACTGTTGTCACGAACCAGCTAAATATTTACACGACAACGTTCAGTTACGGTGGGGTAGTATTTATCACGTCTTGAACGGCCGGGAGAAAGGGTTTGTTATCAAGTCAAGATTTCACTGTCGGAGGGAGTTTTTTTGTCATTTGCTCCCGGCCTATAACTCTGATACCCCAATTTTGTCATGTTTTCTTCATTTCCTTGGTCGCGTGGTTAGCAAGTAAACTTGCGGATCAACTTTACTAGCTAGATCCTAAGTTCGAGACCCCATCGTGTACAAAATGTTCCAGATATTTGATTTTTCTTTACATAACATTGCTTTAACAACAGGGCAATAAAAAAACACTTTGAATAGTAAACGTTAATAATTAGGTAGCTCTACAGATCTTATAGTAGTGTTATTATCTCGCTGCAGACTCGGCCTAAATCTTCCGAGTGTTTCGCTTTTGTTGTTCACTAAAATACAAAAGCAGCAGTGAAGCTCAGCAGTGAAATACAAAAGAAAAACACTCTGATGATGTATGACCGAGTCTGCAGCGAGATAATAACACTACTATAGTAGCTCATACCGGTAGCGTTTCATCTGTGCGTTATGTCAATGTTGATAGAAAAGCCCTGAAGACCAATGGAGTTTGAAAAAGTCGTTACAAAACATTTCCTACACAATAAGCACCTCAACATCACGAGCCAGCAAAATATTTACACGACAACGTTCAGTTGTCACGGCGGGGGAGTATTTATCACGTCGTGAACGGCCGGGAGTGGGGACTATGACCGATCGTTTGTTATCCGCTTTGTTAAGTAAGTCAAGATTTCACTGTCGGAGGGAGCGTTTTTGTCGTTCGCTCCCGGCCTATTATTCTGATGTCCCAATTTCATCGCGTTATTATGATTCCACCTTGTTTTTGAAAAGGATTTTTTTGTGAAAAAGATCCTCAGGTACTTCTTTTTCCTATCAGGTGTAATCGCATCTCAGTTTGCTTGCGTATTTCTTAAAAACTCCAGGTTGAATTGCAAACTCGATTCGAAACTGATTCACTTGTGATCGCCCAGTTTAATCTCAAAGTCATATACTTAAAGCTGTAATTTTGCGCAGTCTTCATGATTATGTAGACAAGGGATAAGACAGAGTTTTTCCCACATGACGATCCGGGGAAAGCTCGTGGGGGCAAGATTGTTGAATTATTATTAGAAGTATCTTGCAACATAGGAACTTAGGAAACGTTATTTTGTCGCTCTGTTATTTTCGAGATATGGACACTGGACAGCTATGTGTGTCGAAGTCTGTTTAACATCAAAACTTCTAGTTTATCGCTAGTTTTGTACGGAATAGGTAGAGATACACAACAGCACTTTAACGTTTATTTGCAGCAAGTTGATTCCACGAAATCCGATATCCCACAAACTCGCAACACAACTCGCTTCGTATATTTTCAATTGATCCTTTCAGAGAGAGCCCGAATACTGCTCCGCATACGTGCGGAATAACACAGTTGGGGTCTAGTTTTTAGTTTGTTTGTAGCTACCCATTTCCCGCATTACTGCTTTATTCTCTAAGGACCTAAAACTTGGTCGGTGACAATAGGCCTCATAATGTCCTGACGACGGAATTTCTGGCGGCCAATACCACAGGGATTAACCATCTAAACAGGAAATAATTTAGTCATCAGATCGTGCGCAATCTTGTCTTGCGAAAAGCAATAATGAGGTTAATTTTGGATCACGCATGCCTAGAAAATGTCTATCTGATATTGTGATAAAATTTATCGTCATCATCAGTATTTACTTTAAATAGCTGGTAAAATATCAGATTCATAGTACCTAAAAATACAGAAGATTTACTTTGAAAAAGTATTTAAATAAATAGCGACTCTATTAATGACAATATAAAGCGCAATTACACTGAAAAAAATAAACTACTTAAATCAGCTACTTACGTCAGTAGCTTGAATTTACGTATGCAGTATACTTAAACACGTTGCCGGTTATGTACTTGGTAATTGTGGAAGCTACTTTTGAGTTTGTAAGCAACATCATGTCGCATAAGGAGCTTGCCATTAATGCAGTCGCTTATTTACAAAGTATGTTTCTCCAGTATTTCATGGAAATACATACGTAAGTAAACATGAATATTACAACATGATATCTGCACCTTACGAAACATACTTATGGAGATATTCCGCATCATTATAAGGATAAACATTACTTATATGAAGGTATGCCGGGGCTTCAACCACCTTTGAGAACATATTTTTTATGTCCCACTGCTGGGCACTGATCTCCTCCGAAAATGAAAATGTTTTGCCAAGTGCGGATTAGCAAGCTTCACACACCTTAGAAAACATATTATTATGTCCCACAGCTGGGCATAGGTCTCCTCCCAATATTAGGGTCATAGCCCTGCACCAAGCTAGCTAAGTGCGTGTTGATGGGCTTCACACACCTTTGAGAAAATCCTTTTGTTTAACCTACTTTGCACATGCAAATAAAACACTATAAAGCAATGTTTTTCTTTATATTGTACATTGTTTTTTTCCATCTTCAATAGTTTCCGTGATTAAAGCAATTTTTTTACAAAAATTACAGATGCTGACTCGAACAAAATACACACATTGCTTGTTATAAAAGAAGTTTTCAACATTAATTCTGACGACGAAACGAACTGACGAAGCAAAGAAAAAAAAACAAAAATAAAACAATATAATAAATTAAAAAAAAGGAAAAACCAATAACCCAACCAGGATTCGAACCCACACACAAATGGTGCATACGATACAAATTTTTCACCGTTACACATTATGTACGATTGGCTCAGTGGTTCGAGTGACTCGGATCTAGTACAACACGGTGTTTCCTACGTATGTAGATAAGTAGCTCAAGTACTATAATGACTGGGATCTTGTACAGCATGGTGCTTCCTACGTAAGTACATATGCAGCTCAAGTACCATAATGACTCGGATCTAGTACAGCATGGTGCTTCCTACGTATGTAGATAAGTAGCTCAAGTACCATAATGGGTGAGATCTAGTACAACATGGTGCTTCCTACGTACGTAGATGTGTAGCTCAATTACCATAATGGGGGAGATTTAGTGCAGCATGGTGCTTCCTATGTATGTGGATAAGTAACTCAAGTACCATAATGACTCGGATCTAGTACAACATGGTGTTTCCTACGTATAGTAGATATGCAGCTCAAGTACCATAATGACTCGGATCTAGTACAAAATGGTGTTTTCTACGTATGTATATATGTAGTACTGGTGCTACATATTTATATACGTATGTCACACCATGATTTACTCGACTTGAGCTATTATGGTACTCTTGTGACATAATATACACCTATGGTTGGATGCACCATGTTTTCATGGCTTTGAATCTTTTGTCCGTAGTGACGCTACTTATGTAAGTAGTAAAGTCGGGTAAATTACGTAGCTCGATGTAAGTAGTCCGGCTACGTAATGAAAGCTACTTAACCAACATGGCGGCGGCTATAAGCGTAATAGTGTCCTTGTTTGCGACGTAAATTCAGTGAGGCGGTACAGGAAATTTTTCTCAGTGTAAGTTCGCAACAGCGCCTTATATCTACGACTTTATTTACCTAAACATTGTGCTCTCATTCTCTCATGTTATTTTGTTTCGTCGCTGCCCTCTGTCTCTTTTCGCTATAGAAGTCCTGATACTTGTAAAACCGCTGAGCGATCGGCGATATGTTTATTGTAGCTTTTGTACCTACAGTGCCAGTCAAACTCTCCTGATTGTATTCTTTAGTTAGAGTCTAGGCTATAGCTGCTTAAGATTTACTGAATAATATACACCAGAGACATCAAACATTTTTATTTTGTTTAATTTCTGCCTAACATACGAAACTTGTAATCAACAAAATAGCCGTTCCTCTTAGCATGTTGGTTGAGTGCTTTAGTGATTTCCTTAATTTTCTCGAAAACTTCCTGTAATGTAAGGTTTGATATCGTCCTCTTGCTCTCTCTGGGCATGGGCTTGTATCGATTCTTTTGACGCAGTGACTTCTTTATGTAGTTAGGGATATCTGGAACAATAATTAATTATAATTTAATTCAATACTAATCATATTCATCTTTGCAATACGAATTAGCGTGGCTGTTAAGCGAGGAAATGCAAATCCTGGCACCGTTCTAGGCCTGGCACCATTGGTTAATAAGTCCAAACATCTTATTGTTATTGTATTTGTAAATAGTACATTTCAATATAAGTGCAGAAATTTTGTAATTTCTTTACGAGTCCCGGTTTGTTGACCCAAGCCGAAGGCGCGGGTCAACTATAGGGACGAGTGGAAATTACAATTCCGCGCGTGCATTGAACGACGTTTTTTAATACAAATGCGAAAAGAAATTTGGTTTTAGTGTTTGCCTGCTCCGTGTTGGCGTGCCGTGCTCGTGTTTAGATTACCATTAATTTCGCAAAGTAACAGTTGCCTGAATCCGAAGTATTACGACATAAATTACAATCTATATATATAAAAGAATGAGGCATTTTGGTTGTTCCACGGATTCTGCCAAAACTATAAGTCGTAGAGATCTGAAATTTGGCACCTAGGTAGATATTAGGTCATGAATTCGTACTAAGACGGGGATTCCAGAAATTCCATGTTTAAGGGGTAAAAATCGTACATTTAAGGGATTTTCCCATACAAAAGTGTATTTGTTTCGTTGTTCCAGGAATTCCCGAAAAAGTAAAAGTCGTAGAGATCTGAAATTTGGTACCTAGGTAGATATTAGGTCATGAATTCGTACTAAGACGGGGATTCCAGAAATTCCATGTTTAAGGGGTAAAAACCGTTGGTTTTCGGGATTTCTCCATACAAAAGTGTAAATTTTTTCGTTGTTCCAGGGATTCCCGAAAAACTAAAAGTCGTAGATATCTCAAAGTTGGTACCTAGGTAGATGTTAGGTCATGAATTCGTACTAAGACGGGGATTCCAGAAATTCCATGTTTAAGGGGTAAAAACCGTTGGTTTTCGGGATTTCTCTATACAAAAGTGTAAATTTTTTCGTTGTTCCAGGGATTCCCGAAAAACTAAAAGTCGTAGATATCTCAAATTTGGTACCTAGGTACATATTAGGTCATGAATTCGTACTAAGACGGGGATTCCAGAAATTCCATGTTTAAGGGGTAAAAACCGTTGGTTTTCGGGATTTCTCCATACAAAAGTGTAAATTTTTCGTTGTTCCAGGGATTCCCGAAAAACTAAAAGTCGTAGATATCTCAAATTTGGTACCTAGGTAGATATTAGGTCATGAATTCGTACTAAGACGGGGATTCCAGAAATTCCATGTTTAAGGGGTAAAAACCGTTGGTTTTCGGGATTTCTCCATACAAAAGTGTAAATTTTTTCGTTGTTCCAGGGATTCCCGAAAAACTAAAAGTCCTAGATATCTCATTTTTGGTACCTAGGTAGATATTAGGTCATGAATTCGTACTAAGACGGGGATTCCAGAAATTCCATGTTTAAGGGGTAAAAACCGTTGGTTTTAGGGATTTCTCCATACAAAAGTGTAATTTTTTCGATTCCGACAAAACTTTGATTCGTACTAATCAGGGTACCTAGGTTGTTGAATTTGTACTGCGACGGGGATATTCGAATTTCAAATTTAAGGATGGGAACATTTGCGAAATTCTTTGATTTTGGAATAAATTTTTTCATTCTTTTTCTCATATGACACCAAGCGTAGAAAAGGAATCTGTGGTCAAAATAAAAAAAATTGGACGCCATTTTAAACTTTTTCGTTATTGGACCGATTTCTTTCAAAATTAATATCCAACAGTTGCAGCGAGCATAGAAAAAGAATATGTACTCATAATTTAAAAAAATGGCCGCCATTTTGAACTTTTTCGTTATTGGACCGAATTCTTTCAAAATGGATATTTGACCATTGCAGCAAGCATAGAGAAGGAATTTGTGGCCAAAATTAAAAAAGTGGCCGCCATTTTGAACTTTTTTGTTACTGGGTCGATTGCTTTGAAAATCGATATTTGACTATGGCAGCAAGCATAGAGAAGGAATTTGTGGTCAAAATTTAAAAAAGTGGCCGCCATTTTGAACTTTTTTGTTACTGGACTGATTGCTTTGGAAATCGATATTTGACTATGGCAGCTGGCACAGAGAAGGAATTTGTGGTCAAAATTTAAAAAAGTGGCCGCCATTTTGAACTTTTTTGTTACTGGACCGATTGCTTTGAAAATCGATATTTGACTATGGCAGCTGGCATAGAGAACGAATTTGTGGTCAAAATTTAAAAAAGTGGCCGCCATTTTGAACTTTTTTGTTACTGGACCGATTGCTTTGAAAATCGATATTTGACTATGACAGCAAGCATAGAAAAGGAATTCGTGGTCAAAATTTAAAAAAGTGGCCGCCATTTTGAACTTTTTTGTTACTGGACTGATTGCTTTGGAAATCGATATTTGACTATGGCAGCTGGCATAGAGAAGGAATTTGTGGTCAAAATTTAAAAAAGTGGCCGCCATTTTGAACTTTTTTGTTATTAGACCGATTGCTTTGCAAATCGATATTTGACTATGGCAGCAAGCATAGAGAAGGAATTTGTTGTCAAAATTTAAAAAAGTGGCCGCCATTTTGAACTTTTTTGTTACTGGACTGATTGCTTTGGAAATCGATATTTGACTATGGCAGTTGGCATAGAGAAGGAATTTGTGGTCAAAATTTAAAAAAGTGGCCGCCATTTTGAACTTTTTTGTTACTAGACCGATTGCTTTGAAAATCGATATTTGACTATGGCAGCAAGCATAGAGAAGGAATTTGTTGTCAAAATTTAAAAAAGTGGCCGCCATTTTGAACTTTTTTGTTACTGGACTGATTGCTTTGGAAATCGATATTTGACTATGGCAGTTGGCATAGAGAAGGAATTTGTGGTCAAAATTTAAAAAAGTGGCCGCCATATTGAACTTTTTTGTTACTGGGCCGATTGCTTTGCAAATCGATATTTGACTATGGCAGCAAGCATAGAGAAGGAATTTGTTGTCAAAATTTAAAAAAGTGGCCGCCATTTTGAACTTTTTTGTTACTGGACTGATTGCTTTGGAAATCGATATTTGACTATGGCAGTTGGCATAGAGAAGGAATTTGTGGTCAAAATTTAAAAAAGTGGCCGCCATTTTGAACTTTTTTGTTACTAGACCGATTGCTTTGAAAATCGATATTTGACTATGGCAGCAAGCATAGAGAAGGAATTTGTTGTCAAAATTTAAAAAAGTGGCCGCCATTTTGAACTTTTTTGTTACTGGACTGATTGCTTTGGAAATCGATATTTGACTATGGCAGTTGGCATAGAGAAGGAATTTGTGGTCAAAATTTAAAAAAGTGGCCGCCATTTTGAACTTTTTTGTTACTAGACCGATTGCTTTGAAAATCGATATTTGACTATGACAGCAAGCATAGAAAAGGAATTTGTGGTCAAAATTTAAAAAAGTGGCCGCCATTTTGGGCTTTTTTGTTACTGGACCGATTGCTTTGAAAATCGATATTTGACTATGGCAGCTAGCTTAGAGAAGGAATTTGTGGTCGAATTTTAAAAAAAGTGGCCGCCATTTTGAACTTTTTTGTTACTGGGCCGATTGCTTTGCAAATCGATATTTGACTATGGCAGCAAGCATAGAGAAGGAATTTGTGGCCAAAATTTAAAAAAGTGGCCGCCATTTTGAACTTTTTGTTACTGGGTCGATTGCTTTGAAAATCGATATTTGACTATGGCAGCAAGCATAGAGAAGGAATTTGTGGTCAAAATTTAAAAAAGTGGCCGCCATTTTGAACTTTTTTGTTACTGGACTGATTGCTTTGGAAATCGATATTTGACTATGGCAGCTAGCTTAGAGAAGGAATTTGTGGTCAAGATAAAAAAATGATTGAACTTTTTGGCCGCCATTTTGAACTTTTTTGTTACTGGGCCAATTGCTTTGCAAGTCGACGTCTGACTATAACCAGCAAGCATTAGGAAATATTTAGTGGTCAAAATTAAATTAAATGACGGTTAATACAAGAATTTTGGAAACTTTGAGGGAGTAAAGCAGAAGGTCAACGTGAGCGAAGCCGCGGGCGTTTGCTAGTACTGCATATAAGTATCTACACACTATAAACAAAACATTCTGTAAGAACATTATTGTAACTCAGTATAGTCGTTACAATATCGCACGATAGATAAATCGCAAAGTGCCATAGCCGCTTTCATTCTCGAGTCACAACTCACACTGCAAAGTTTACAAGCCAATAACATCATACCTCCGGATATGGAGTATTCGTACTGCACCGAAACGAGCGCTAGTAGCAGAAGTGTTAGGCCGACTACTACTACTCGCGTAAACTTTCTGCTACTCTCTTCTGAGACTTGTTTGATTACAGCTATTGTTTTGTAAACTGACTTTTAATTACTTTGCACCGTTGCATGGTAGTAACCAAGCCGATAAACATTATTCTTAATAACCTACCGCCAGAAAAAGAGTATTCAAAGGACAACAAAATGAGTGGCAGAGTCAGAAGCGTTAGACCGACTGCTACTTTTAGCGTAAACATTTTGCTACTTTCTTTTAAGGCTTGTTTGATTATAGCTTTTGTTTTATAAAGTGAATTTTAATTACTTTAAACAGACCTGTCATAGGGTAATTACCAAGCCAATAAACATTTTTATTAACAACCTACCACCGGAAATAGAGTATTCAAAGGACAACAAAATGAGTGGCAGAGTCAGAAGCGTTAGACCGACTGCTACTTTTCGCGTAAACATTTTGCTACTTTCTTTTAAGGCTTGTTTGATTATAGTTTTTGTTTTATAAAGTGACTTTTAATTACTCTACACTGTTAAAGAGACATTTTTCAGCCTTATTAACATTCAGCTGGATATGATATCCATACCTGTGTAAGTATATGAACTGAAACAAGCACTAGAAATGTTAGGCCGATTACCACTTCTTACGTATACATTCTGCTACGTGCTTCCGCCACTTGTTTGATTACAGTTATTGTTTTGTAAACTGGCTTTTATTGTTTTACACTTTTATAGATTACCTACTTAGTTTGACACAGATCTCACTCCTTCGTATGCATGCCTAAATGATTGCAGAATCATTATAAATTATCAAAAATTAAATAGGTACGACAAAGGGATATTTTTGGGCATTTCTGGGTCATTTGTATTATGTAAGCATCCCCCTTTGTAATACAGTGTCTGAGAGGCAAGGTAGCACCTTGATTGGCCCATGTATAGTGCAGCCTGTGCAGCTCAATAAAAACTTATTCAAATGCAATCTGTAAAAAAATGTAGATTCCAAAGATGCAAAGAGTATCGGCACAGAATTTGAATCTCAAATAAATTCACGTGATACCATGTTTTTCTCCTTTTCGTTTAATAATAACTTCAAAAATACTTTCTTAGCAATATATCATATTATTATTGGCTGTTTTCTATACCTATGGCAAATTTCAGTCCAATCCGTTTTGCGATGCGCGTTGACAGGTCAATCAGTCAGGAAGTCAGTCAGACAGTCAGAAACCTATGTCTTTAATAAGTAGGTACGGAAAGATATTGTCAAAGTGGCAAGCTAGAAAGATATTCTCAGAAAGTGCAAGAAGATTATTGGAATCTGCTATTGAAAGAAATCAAATAATCTGATATGATATGATATGAGTATCTGATATACCCTTGCTCGTAGTTCAGTTCAAAACAAAGTTATATCTTTGCCAATTTCATAGTTCCTCGTGCCAGTCGACTGTGCGATATACCTACAGTGCCTGGCGGAAGAGATTGCTATCTCGAGTAACGTTAGACTATTGCAAACATCCTGTGCTACCTAGATCTCTTTACTGAAACTTCTTTTGTTTTTAAACAGACAATTTCTACCTTAAACCTGCGGGACTAGACAAAATAACAGTCGTTTAGCGTTGACGACAGTAGATCAAACTGTATGAACAGAACAAGAGACAGTACATAATCAAAGCAAGAAACTGTAGAAAAACCACGTGTTCATATAGAGGAAAACACTCTTTTTTGGAAATCGACTACGACAATTTGATCGCTCCCTGGCGTTGTCGCAGACGTTGTATGCAGATAACTTTAGCATATTTCGCATGAAAATTGACAGCCGACAGTGAACAACGCTCATAAAGTAGATTCTGCTTTCATTTGTTTTCATTCGTCATGTGGTCTGTCCATACATTTTTATCTACTGTCGTAAACGTTAAACAACTATTACTTTGTCTAGCCCCGTTGATATCATACTAATATTTTAAAGGAAAATCTTTGTATTTGAGTGTGTATGTGTACGTTTGATACTCCATAACACGCCAAAACTCCTGAACCGATTTAGCTGTGGAATGCAGATAGATTACACACTGGAAAACACATAGGATCCTATAAGTAGTGAAACCATAAAATTCACGCAGGAGTAAAGCTGGAAAATATGAGTTTCCCCCAATCCCACGTGAAGCATGGATTTTTCCAAAATATACACATAATCTATCTCCATTCCAAAGACCTAAAAAGTCTGTTAGTTATTGACGATCTAAAGGAGTAGTAAATTTTATTTCTCCTAAGTGAATTTGTGTTATCGAAAGGCATACTGGAGGTTCGAAACGTCCCTAAAGATCAAAAAAGAAAAATCAGGGAAAATCTTATGTAAATTTTATAATACTGTTTAATTTCCCGGGACCAATTTATAATTGATCTGAGAAATTCGTTTTCAAGGGACGTTTCTTTAAATTATAATTTTAAGGGAGTTATTTTAATAACTTATACAAAGGTTTGAAACGTTTCTCAGGACAAGGTAAATCTAATTAAGAGCTCTTAATAGGAACTCAGTCAATTTTCACGCGTTGGAACGGTTAATCTCTTGTTGGTATCTATATGTCTGCAGAAAATGAAGAAATTAGCTGTAGCAAAGATTTCGAGTAAGACCTAAGATTATTATTAAACTCGAATATTAGACTTAGACCTAAGATAATTAGAATCGAACCCAGAGCGCTCTGTTCCATCTTACTAAAGAATTGTCAATTACCAAACCGCTGCACCGGATCATTTTTCAAGTACAAAACTCTATCTGACATATTTGCACCATCTGCAAGAAATTACTCTGTACATTTCTGGGAGTTGTATTTAAGTTTGTCAGCTATTGTAACTAACTATACAAAGTGACCTGGACTGTTTCCACTTTAAAATAGGGAGGTTATTCCTTTGTGTAGTTAGCCGCTAACTTGCCGATGAAGGCGTATACGGAAGGCGTTAAACTTATCATGTGAAATTTATTTAGCGTTTTGTTTTGAAATCATGTTCTTATGTTTAGTACAATAGAAGTTGGAAAATAGTTTTTTAATTTGCTTTTGTGAGATTTTGTTTCAGTTCTTGTGATCATGATCTGACATTTTTACATTAGCAAATAGCTCAATCTTCTCGCAAGTTGGGAGAAAGGGTTGGTTACCTCAAGTACTTTAGAACGCATCAAGGCTTCATTAGATTGTCGTAACTACAACGTGATATTATGTACAAATATCAAGAGCTATCGAGTGACAGATATAAATAAACAAAATATGTTGTAGGTCAGAGGTATATAATACTGGTAAGTCAATGTGGTAGGTACATCACAAGTCAACGATGGAGACGAGTGGAACTGAAGTTCTGCATATGCATTGAACGACATTTTATAATAACGAACAAAATAAAATAACGAAGTATTGAAAGTATTGAAATTTCAAATTTAATTGAAAATTACTTTCACGCTATACAATAATCATTTCATTCAAAAATTTTGTACACAAAACTTTATGATTACATGCATTTATTAAAACTACTTTACGTAATAGTGTTATCAAAGAATATCTACATTCATTAGACGCGGTTTATGTTGAATTATTTCTTCCAAGTTCCCATTGACCAATCTGAGCAAATAACAGTGGGTGGAAGTAGTTTGTAAGTCCGAAGTTTACTGCTAAGTCGAAACTAAGTTCATTATTGCGATAGATTTGAAGCTTGCGGCTTGACCTGTGTCTTGTTTAGGGTGAGCATTCAGACAATGTAGCAGTATTCAAGTACAATTTACAATAGCCTTTATGTTTCGTATTTTATTGATGCAATTCGAATCTAAATTGTAGTCAGTTTATAGTCAAAGAAGATGAAAGCATTGGAGTATTGTACTCGTAAATGGGATACATAGCACAGCATCTCACGCCTCGTTCGGTAAATGAATTTTACTTCGATTTTTGTCATTTCTATGTAGGTATTCAAAACAAAACTCAGTTGATCTCGAAGTAGATTTTTGCTTGTTTTGATAAATATTTTAAAGAAAACGGTAAGTATTCGTCTGTACTCTATGTATAAAATCATATTTAATGTTTTGGTAAACAAAAAGTAGTATATTTCCTGGTATTTTTTTTTGTTAGTAGACTATTATATATGAAGCAAAAACCAGCCTTCCTAGCTTGGGCAACGGATAAGTTTCTTTCCCCCGATAATGTTCTCTAACAGGTTATAAAGTTTCTTTCCTCACCAGCTAATGTAAAAAAAAAAGGAGAAAAAAGGAGAAAAAGGGTAAAAAGTAGTTTTATGCATTTTATCCACGAGCGATAGTCCTTTCACAACCATCACAATCTCCTCAGACAGTGAATAAAACTGTAGGAGAGAAAATGCATACATAAACGTACTGACATACTTTTTAGTCCAAGATCCCAGAGCGTTCTGACATAACTTATTTTCACATGGATGAAACCTTCACGACCTAGTAGCGTCTAGTATACTTTAAATACCTGCCTACTTGTGGAGCTTGCCCTGTGACACATGGGCAGGTACCAGGTGAGAAAGGTGACTAAAAATATGACTTATCTAACTTAAATTTGTATGGCTGATTTTTATATATATTTTGTAGAATATTATTCTAAACTAGAATTATAAAGTGTCAGACACTTTTCATGGACCGGAGCTTCTGTCAGATGCTTTAAAGCTCGACAAAAAATTAATGAACTTTACTTATTTTTTCATGTCTGACTTTTAAATATGTTATTCAAGTAACTATTACAAAGTTATATTTCATCAGTCAGACAAATCCGAGTGACCAAACATCCCCTAAACACAAAATTAGTTTGCCAGGATTTTATACATTGACTGGATATGACTTCAATCCCACCCCTTTTAAGAAAGGGAAAAAAACAATAAATTTATTAATGAAAAAACATGAATATCAACAAGCTTTTATGCAGTTTGGAGATCCAGAGTTGTGTACTGATGAGCATATACAAAAATACATTTTCCACAAAATTCTGAAATTCATCTGCGAAATTTACAGTGTTCCTGGTGTACTCGATGTTAATGCTGCCCGACTTCAGCTATTTGTAAATAAAACAGCGTAAATAGTAGTATCGAAGAATTCAATCGAAAAAATTTGAAAAATTTTGATGCAAGCAGTAGCAATAGTTCAGTTTTACATGGTTATAACACCATGTAAAACTGAACTATTTCAACAATTTCTCCGCGCGAATTACATTTCTAGTATATGGAATAACGCAAATGAAAAACTACCAACCATTTTAACTCCTGAACACAATGGGTGGAGGCTAGAAGAAAACCAATATCACCTTCATTGGTTTGATGGTGACCAATTACCCGGAGACATTAGTGAATTCCTTAAAAATTCAGGTACTATACTTTGACTTAAGTTTTAAATTTATTGTATTAATAATTTTTGTTTTTGAATGCTTTAAACTCTTTTTTTACAGAAGACGCTGCCAGCAACGTCAACATCACTGATGACGACGAGGATGACTTGAATGGACAATATCATGATAGGATGAACGATGAAAATTCCAATGACTATGTCGATAATTGCGATGATTAAAAGATAAACAAATATTTGCTGTAATCAATCATAGTTATATATTTTTTGGTAAAATAATTTTTTCTTAAAAAATTTCTAACTGGTATCTTTTTTACAATGACATAAAGATAATTCCTTATAAAACAAAATGGCTCCTCATATTAAATTCAGTATCCTAAATACATGCAATAAATAAATTCACTTTAATATTTATTAATTCACAACTTAATATTGAATTATTTTTAATAAGGGATCTTATTGAACTAAGGATGCAAAAATCTTGGATTGAAATTAGAAAGTATTTTCAAGACATTTCAATTTTTTACTCTGAGACGCATGCGCATAGTGCTCTCGCGCTCGCACTCCCGGCTGAATAATTTTGTGTTTAGGGGATGTTTGGTCACTCAAATTTGTCTGACTGATGAAATATAACTTTGTAATAGTTACTTGAATAACATATTTAAAAGTCAGACATGAAAAAATAAGTAAAGTTCATTAATTTTTTGTCGAGCTTTAAAGCGTCTGACAAAAGCTCCGGTCCATGAAAAGTGTCTGACACTTTATAATTCTAGTTTAGAATAATATTCTACAAAATATATATAAAAATCAGCCATACAAATTTAAGTTAGATAAGTCATATTTTTAGTCACCTTTCTCACCTGGTACCTGCCCATGTGTCACAGGGCAAGCTCCACAAGTAGGCAGGTATTTAAAGTATACTAGACGCTACTAGGTCGTGAAGGTTTCATCCATGTGAAAATAAGTTATGTCAGAACGTTCTGGGATCTTGGACTATTTACTTTTGGACCAGGAATCCAACCTGGGATTTTCCAATTAACGGCCTGAAATGAATATTTATGCGATTTTTAGTGACCTGCAGGTTAAAACTATAAATACAATTATTATGATAATGTTTTAACGCCATGTATTTTGGATCTTTTTTAGTAATTAATTTTTTTTAATTAATTTGTTAAGAAAAATCCTAGCTTCTTCAAAGGCTACAATGACTTAGAGCAAAAGAGAGCACGACGACAAAATAAATTGCTAGTGGTACCCCGACGGCTGGACATTTGTACTAAGAGTTGCCATTGCAAGGCTGTTAAAATCTACAATAAGCTGCCTGACTCGTATAAGACCCGTAATTGTACTAAAGTATTCAAAAAACGAGTTTTTGACTAATTGTTAAGTAAATGCTACTACCTATACTGTCTCGGAATATTTAACAGATAATTTTAAATAACATTGTACGAGTATGACCATGAATTATAATAATAATTAATCGTAAACTGACATATATTCGTTTTCTTTTTGACATTTAGAACGGTTTTATTGTGTTTTGACTTAAATATAATTTGCAGATTATCTTAATTTTTTTTAATATTATATGTTTTTAAATATTCATACACCATATTATGGTAGAATGTATAAGGACCATAAATATTAGTGTTAGACCTTAATTGTACGGTCTATATTCTTATGAATAAATTTATTTTATTTATTTTGGTAGAATGGTGTCTTTCAGTGACATTTTCTCGCAATGCTGCCTGTTGCACCCATCAACGTATTTTCAAGAGTAAGGAGGACCAAAATAAATTCGTCTTAGCGACCTCAATGCTACTGTACCTGGGAATACAACTTGGTAGGTATACCTAAGATAAATCTAGACTATAAGTGTGAAAACCTGCGGAATTTATAGCGACACTAGAAAAGGACGCTGGTTCAAGTAAATCAAGTTAACGGTGTTCGGAGTTGGTCCAATCGATGGCCGTACATTAAGAACAGCTGTAGTCGGTACCTGTGTCGCTAAAACCTTGATATGTTGCCCATCCAGCTTCCACTGGGTAGATAAAATTGGTTTTGTGTTGTTACCGTTACTAGATTTAGAGGAGATTTTGAAAAAGACTTGGGGAAGTCCCTTTTTATTTCCTAGTAATGTTATTAATATAAGACATTTTATCGCAATTCACAACATCTGGTGTCAGAAAAGTTAGTTTCATTTTTCGCAACAAACCATTCTAGTTGTTTAGCGTGAAAGTGAAGCCAGTATTTTCGGCACCATTTTACGAGGGCGGTGGAGTCGCAGGCAATGTCTGAAAAATGCAGATGAATTATATGTTAGAAAGAAAGAAAGAAAGAAAGAAAGAAAAAACGTTTATTCGGAATCACAACACATACTATATAGTCCGCCAGAATACATAATAATTATATTGTGTGAAATTGAGTGATTCCAAAATGGAATCCACTCAGCGTTAGCTACGCCCGTGGAGCCTAGATTTGCCCCACGGTCATAGCGCTGGTCTTCCGTGGATCCAAATAATATCTACTTAACGGACGATTTATAAATAAATAATTATATTTAAATTTTAGTACGGAATATGCTAAAATATATTTTAAAGTGGGTTTGTGTGATATAGGTAACGAATCATAATAAACGACTAAAAACTATGGATATAAAGTAAAAGTGATACAAAAGGTGATAAAAAAAATTATATAATAAAATAATATATTTATATACTTTACTATACCTTCTACTATAACAATAATATTAAAAGTTAAAAATTAAAAAAAAAATAAGTTTGAAATACGATGATGAGCGCCTTGATGAGCGCCTACATATTATGTTAGTATAATTTATCTGCTATCCTCGAGTCTGAAGGTCACTGAGGGTTTCATACTGCAAAAGATGTAAAATGTTAAATCAATTTTGTTAAAAAATCACAAACCTAACTTAAGTCTTTAGAAGTATGTAACGATAAGTTACTGTCAAAAAAAATTTAGAAGTATACCTATAAATTTAAATACGAATCAAAATTTTTCACTCGCAGCGGGATTTGAACCCGCGTCTCCCCATCTCTCGCGGCTGGGTGCTCTTACCACTGAGCTATACGAGCATATCCAACTGCGGTGAAATTTTGATTCGTATTATTAGGTCCTTTAGGCAGGACTAGCGTCATCTATTAGTGAAACGTAACAGTTTCATCAGTAATAGATGACGCTAGTCCTGCCTAAAGGACCTAATAATACGAATCAAAATTTCACCGCAGTTGGATATGCTCGTATAGCTCAGTGGTAAGAGCACCCAGCCGCGAGAGATGGGGAGACGCGGGTTCAAATCCCGCTGCGAGTGAAAAATTTTGATTCGTATTTAAATTTATAGGAATTATTTCCTAAGTGTGGAAAACACTAATCAAAAAGATAATTAGTTAAAAACGGCAATGTGTCATCTCTCGTTCGAAGCTTGCTTCATATGAAATTATGAGCCTTCGAAATTGGTTTGAAACTGTTACGTTTCACTAATAGATGACGCTAGTCCTGCCTAAAGGACCTAATAATACGAATCAAAATTTCACCGCAGTTGGATATGCTCGTATAGCTCAGTGGTAAGAGCACCCAGCCGCGAGAGATGGGGAGACGCGGGTTCAAATCCCGCTGCGAGTGAAAAATTTTGATTCGTATTTAAATTTATAGGAATTATTTCCTAAGTGTGGAAAACACTAATCAAAAAGATAATTAGTTAAAAACGGCAATGTGTCATCTCTCGTTCGAAGCTTGCTTCATATGAAATTATGAGCCTTCGAAATTGGTTTGAAACTGTTACGTTTCACTAATAGATGACGCTAGTCCTGCCTAAAGGACCTAATAATACGAATCAAAATTTCACCGCAGTTGGATATGCTCGTATAGCTCAGTGGTAAGAGCACCCAGCCGCGAGAGATGGGGAGACGCGGGTTCAAATCCCGCTGCGAGTGAAAAATTTTGATTCGTATTTAAATTTATAGGAATTATTTCCTAAGTGTGGAAAACACTAATCAAAAAGATATTTAGAAGTATACGTTGAATGCATCTTGCGTACTTATATATTAGCGTAATTGGTAGCTTTCCTGTATTTTAAATGGGTTGGTCCCATCTATCCCGGTGTCTGGTACCGGGGTGGATGGGTAAGAAATTCCATCTGCCCCGGTAACCGCTGTGTGATGTTTCTAATCGTAGATTTCTTAATAATAAATAATTCATGAATAGCTTTTGAATTTGATACAGGTATTTCAATATCCTGGAGGAGTATGGAATTATGAAGGAACAGCGGAAATTGCCGCGAGCTCGCAATATGAGGAATCCCAAGACTTATAACATTTTATAATGTGTAATTTCCAAGTAGGTATGTGTATTTTTAATTTAGTTCTGTATACGTCTTGAGCATAATGATATGCTGCCTAATATAATGAACAAACTTTCTGAACTCTTAAAGAAGTAGTACTTAATAAAAAAAAAAATTAACCCACCAATATTACTCGCAAAATTCAATCGTGTAATCTGCACTGCCTGACAAATATTATTTGAATTTAATCGTTAGTCTAAACTCTAATATTATATTTCACAACCGTATAGTCTGAAGGTCATCTGACAAAATATATTATTTGAATTTAATAGTCAGTCTAAACTATAATATTATATTTTTACAACCGTATAGTCTCAGGGTTACCTGATAGATATTATTTGTATAATTATTTATTAGTCGAAGTCAAAGTCAAATTACCTTTATTTCACATACTTAGTAAGGCTCTTGTAAAACGTCAATAATATGATATTTGTCTCTTATGTATGGTTATATCTACAAGTCGACTTAAAACTAAGGCTACGCGGGGGTTCAAACGCGCCCTGCACTGAGAAGAAGCCCACAAGAAACTCAGGAGGGTTTTGTTTTCTGTTATCACCATTTCACAAGAGTCAATCTAAATCAAATCTGTTTATTTGCATGATTGTAGGTATACAGTAGGTCTTAAAATTAAAATCATTTGTCGAGCCACAATCTGCCAGGATTGGCATGCAAAATTTACAATCAAAATCTTACTGAAAATCCAATATTACTAATGAAAATACAATATATTAAAAATGTCAATAGAATTATTAAACTATAATGTCATGCAAGCGTCTATTATTATATTTGTCCCGATAGAATTTTGAATATAAGTATTACAAATTAGAAGAATTCCTATCATAACCTACCGATAAAATAATTATGATTTGTTTTATTGTGTCACATTTCAATTAATCACACAAATAAAGAAAGTCATTCACGGAATAGAAACATTTATCCAGGAGCCAAGTAAATAAACGATTTTTAAATGGTACTAGTGGTAATGTTTTAAAGTCATTTGGTAACTTGTTGTAAAGTTTAACACACATAGCATAACTACTTTTTTTGAAGTGGGTGCTCTTTGGCGGATGCTTTATGACCAGGCGATCCAGGTCTCTTTTCCGTCTCGGATATGCTTCTGAAACCTTAGTGAATAGGTTTTCATGACTTTTTACGAATACGCATGTTTCATAAATATACAGACACGGAAGAGGAAGAATACGTAACTTTTTGAAGTATGGTAGACATGAATCCTGATATTGAGCTCCCGTCATTGCACGCATGCATTTCTTTTGAGCTACGAAAACTCTATTGATTTCGACGGAGTTCCCCCATAGGATTAGTCCATAGCGCAGAACAGACGAAATATAGCTATGGTATGCTGCCAAAACTATGTGAGGTAAAGCAATTTGGCGCAATCTGTACAACAGATATACGTAACTGTTTATTTTCTTGCATATCATATCAACATGATTTTTCCAGTTTAAAGTGTTATCTAATTGTAAACCTAAAAATTTTATATGTTGAGCTTCTTCTACTGGAGTGCCGTTGTGATTTATATTTAGACGTGGTTGGCATTTTTTACTACTGATACTAAATTGAATGTATGAGGTTTTGGCAAGATTAATTTTTAAATTATTGTAGTTTAACCATTCTACAACTCCAGATATTTCATTGTTTATGTCTGTCTCATATTTATCAATGTCGTTCTGGTTATTAGATGTCATTATAATAGAGATGTCATCAGCAAATAAAAAACATTCATTTTTTACCACAGTAGGCAGGTCATTGATATAAATAAGGAATAAATATGGTCCAAGGATACTCCCTTGGGGAACGCCATAGTGATTATACTTATATTTCGATTTATACGCAACTTCTATGCCATCATTACGAACTGCATCTATTTGAACACATTGTTTGCGATCATTAAGATATGATTTAAACCATTCTAAAGCCGGCCCTCTTATACCGTTGGCTTCTAATTTGCGCAACAGTGTAGCATGCGACACAAAGTCAAAAGCTTTGGTCATGTCAAAGAAAATTACAGATGTAGGTTTTTTAGAGTCTATGCTCTCATTTATCTTACGTAACAGTTGGAAAGCCGCTAAGGTTGTCGATTTATTCTTTTGGAAGCCAAATTGTTCCCCTCTTATAATGTTATGTTTGGAGAAAAAATTAACAATTTGTCCATACATGGCTTTTTCAAAGATTTTCGATATTATGGGAATCAGTGTAATAGGACGATAGTTGTTTAAGTTTTTCCCATCTCCTTTCTTATATAATGGCTTGACTATAGAAATCTTGAGGTCATTAGGAAACTGCCCCTGTTCAAATGATAGGTTTATCAAATATGTCAAAATAGGTACCAATTCTTTTTTACAGATTTTTATTACTTTTGTATTTATTTCATCGTATCCTTCCGATTTTGTATTTCTCAGAGATGAAATAATTTTATCGACTTCTTTCTGCACTAAAGGTTTAAGGAACAGGCTAGCACCGGATTTATTTTGATTTATGTTTAGTTCGAATTTACTATTGATGTAGTGAATAGAGCTATTTGAAGTTAAGTTTATTAAAAAGTTGTTATACTCATTTGCTATTTTTTCAGGGTTAGTCACTTCAGCATTATCAACCACTATGGAATGCATTTGGTTGTTGGTGCGACTTTTTGTTTCGGTTTTTATGATTTTCCAAGACGCGCGGCACAAATTATTACTATTTTTGATGTAATTTGTATTGCTTAGCTTTTGTGAGGCAGTTATACAATTTTTTAGCGTTTTAGAGTAATTTTTATATTTTCTATTTAAATCGTGATTGGTTCCTTTATTTTTGTGTATAAGATATTTAATCGTCCTTTTGGTTTTACAACTAATTCGAAGGCCTTTAGTAATCCATTTTGGCCTTTCCGAATTGCAAGATATTTTTATTTTTATTTTTGGAAAGCACAGTTTATAAAGTAACGTTAGTAAGGCATGAAATGTTGTGAATGCTTTGTTCAGGTTATGTTCCTCAAAAACATCAGTAAAAGATAAACTAGCTAGGTGATTTTTAAAGATGTTTATATTATAGGCACTGTAGTTTCGCTTGTATGTATATGAAGGTAAGGTTCTGTACCATTTACTGTCAGCTTCAAAGCTTAACATTTGAGCCGTATTATGATCCGAGATATCATAATTGTGGATTGAGCCTTTTGCTTCGTTAATGTTACTTATAATGTGGTCAATGCACGTGTGATTTCTGGTAGGTTGATTGATATGAAGGACGAGATTGTAGTTTTGTATTAGATCATCTAATCGTTGTGAATGTCTGTTACGATTCAAAGTGTTTATATTTAAATCACCTGCGATAATAATTTTTTTAGATTTTCGGTACAACTTTTTCAAAACTATTTCTATTTTACTAAAGAATATATTGAGATCTGATTTTGGTATGCGATAAACACAAATTACAATTAAATTATGGCTTGGAACTTCTATACCACAACTTTCAAAATTTTCCTTTTCACTGATACCGTCCAAGTAATCTAATCTTTTATAATTTATTCCATTGGCCGTTAAAATGCAGACTCCACCCCTTCGAATTTCCCTACAATAGTGTGCTGCTAACTGAAAACCATTTACTTTTATGTGGTTTTCCTGGCCTCTCGGTATAAATGTCTCTGTAAAACATAATATGTCTAGTTTGTTAGAGGTTCTCAGATCATCTATCATAATTTCCAAAGAATCTTTTTTCGCTAAGAACCCGGCAACATTTTGGTGAATAAGTCTAAATGTATTATTTCTATTCATGTTTCTTAAAGGGACGAAAATTCTGGGGATTGTCGTATATTGAGGTTGACTGGTCTACGTTAGCATTATCTTCAACGGAAACGAGAGGGATTTTTAGAGATGATCCATTTTTGTGTTCAAGTTTTTTGAAATAAAAGGGAATTGTTCCCCTTTTGGCAGAAAGCTCTTGTTTTTTTGTGTTAGGTTGCATAGTTTCCCTATTTTTTGCCTTAATATAAAACATATTATTCTTAAAGTTGAGGAACTGATTGTCGTAATACATTTGGTCAATAACTAGATTAATTTTTTTGCATATGTATAGGGCATTTTCTGGATAAATGTTGGTATTCACGTCTAAATATGTACAATTAGAAAATTTTTAGAGATTAATTGCAACATTTGATTGATTTTATATTCATTTAAAAAATTGCTATATTGAACGCTTATTATAATTATGTGGGGATTCGGTAGAGATTTTAACGTCGAGAAAAGTCCAGCGGAGATCTCCATTGGATCGGTGTCATTTTCTCCTACCGATATTAATATCTTGTCTTCCTTCGTAAAATTATATAGGGTGCAGGACTTTAAGATATCATCCGTTGTTGCTCCTGGTTTGATAAAAGCTTCAACCTCGTATTTTTCGTATGGGCTATTTAATCTTGATTGTTTTAGGGTGCTCGCCAGATTTTTACATTGTTGACTACCAATGATATAAATCTTTTTATTTGGTTTTTCCATACTGTTTTTACCACAGTGTACATCAATAGGATTTTCCTTTGACGGACTGAAAGCGACGCTAGGTACGGGAGAATTGTTTTTTAAAACGTCTGTCATTGTATTGGGGCTTATAATAGAGATATTGTCCTCTGGTTTCGTATCCATATTTGTATTTGAGCATTTATTGGAGTTGTTAGTATCAGCTCGCAATTTTTCGATATACGTGGGATTTACTAAATCTGGCACTACTTCTGTGTTAGATCTTATGGTCAAATTACCATCATCGTTATTACCAGTAAGTGTTTCTACAGATGATAATGTAACAAGATTTGGTTTCTTCGACGTTTTTGGTGTTGAACTAGTTGATGGTGGCCCTTCTTGGAGTAATTGCTTATAGATTTTTATTTTTTTCTTGTCTTCTTCAATTATTTTTTTTAATTCTGAGTTTTCTATATTTAATTTCGTCACTTCTTCATGAGCACTTTCAAGCTGGTGTGATAAATCTGCAATCTCTTGCCTGAGTTCCATAATTTGAGTGTTTTCAATGGTGCTAAGTTCAGGTAAACTATTTCTGCTGAGATTACATAGCGACAATTCTAAGCTGTCCTGTGCTGATTCATATGAAAGGTTTTCCATGGAATGGTGATATGATTTTTCGTTTGAAGGCTGTCTACAGATTATGTTATTCCGTTCTAATTTTGTCGAGGATGAGGATTCATCATTCAGTCCATGCGATGAACTCCGTGAACTCCGTGAACAGCTTGCCGGCTGTTGGTCATTTTTAGTACATTTGTTACATTTCCAATGGCTTTTTTGAAACTTCGTCATAGCATTACATTTTTTTGTTGTAACATTTGCGCATTTCAAGTGTAAGGAGTTTTTGCAAGTTGCGCAACTCATGTAGTCCTTAGATTTTATTGTAAGACAACATTTATTACAGACCGGTTTGTTTAAAAATTTTGCTGCAATTTGTGACATTTTCCCTCTTATTTTATATGTAGTAAAATAATAATAAAAAAAAAGAAAGAAAACAATGTTAAAAATAAAAAATAAAAAAAAGATGATAATTGTTCAGGTAGCCGAGGCTTGAACCGCCGATCTTTCGTAGGTGTGATAATTACGACCGAGTAGTCTCTGCATTCAGCTATTGTGACTTCTGCGTATCAACTCGAAATTTCCGTACAGATTCATGTTATTCATTTGATCTGAACGCTGATTGGTGAATTCAAAGAATGAGGTCATTCAACTTGTTTTGCACTGCACTTAGTCACCGGTGTCACAATTATGATTTGGTGCGGTAGAACGTAATATTTTAACTTTCTATGGATGAATTAGTTTATTTTGTAGACACTTTAACACTTGTTTTCCACTTAAATGTGTGATTTACTTTATTTGAATTCAAATTGTAATGGATTTTTTGCATTAGGGTCACTTTTGACTGCAGAATAATTTATTCAACACGGAGTCATTAAAAACATGACCGTACACCGCGAGGGGCGCCCCGCAACTCTAATATTATATTTTTACAACCGTATAGTTTGAGTCACTTGACAAATATTATTTGTATTTAATACAGTCTAAACTGTAATATTATAAAGTCACAATCATTTTATGTATGTATGTTTTTTATATTATATGTTTAAGAGACCATCGGATTATGAGAGAGAGGAAATAGAGAGTGCACCTGTGTTTGCCGCACTGCACTGATGGAAAATCTCCTCATAGATTAACCGCCTCGGCCGGTGTGGACGTTATTTATGTGTGTCTGTTTATGTATTATTTTCACGCCACAACTACTGAGCAGATTTCGCTAAAATTTTGAATGAAGTTCTACTTTACTTTACTATGGTACATTAATCTAATAAAATCCACGGTTTCTGTATGATTTGTACACGTGAATGACGCCGCAGGCAGAAAGCAAATACCGAATATTTTTACGACCAAAATAATATTAATATTTTCGTGTTTCCATCTTGTTTCTTTGATAGGTTTTGTGTTCCGAGACACGTATATCCCCGGAGGGCAGGGCATATGAATAAGATATGAATTGTACCTACGATTCAATTATGGGAACGCCTATCCAATTTCTGGATTGTTTGTATTTTCATTTACAGGTGGAAAACCTTCGGAAAACGTTCGGTTCTTTTCCCAATGCAGTCGTAAGTAGGTAGGTAATATTACCCTTGAAATTGCAACGTTTTCAGCTTATTTAGATAAAATGAAAATGGATTTCAATACTATATGTATCCAGCACTAGTTGTTTTTCGCTACTTCTTCCGATTCTATTGATTGAGATCTTGCAATAATTGATCATTTCATGAAATTGTTTAATATCCCATCGTGGCCAGGTAGGTAACATACTAGGGATAGGATTCTTTCTTGCATCATAATTATGGCCGACCATTCATAGGAAGGGGCTACCTCCAGCCCGTTGGATCGACGATATAAAGCGGGTGGCGGGAAGCGGCTGGATGAGGAAGGCTGAGGACAGGGTATGGTGGCGCGCTTGGGAAGGTCTATGTTCGCATGCTGAGATTATGATGACTTTTAAAGAAGATAATTATCCACAATTTTAGAAAAATCCAGATTAATGAGGTCTCTATTATAATTTGTTATTATGAAGAAATCGGAAAAATTCGTTACTTTATATTTTTTTACACTACTGCAGTTATCCATTTCATTAAAATATTGTCTATCGTTTTATGAAGTGATCATTTTTAAGATCTGGCTATATTAGGACATATATAATATTGACTTCGTTAACTTTATACATTATCGAATGGTGATAGTTAGTTGATAAACTCTTGATTACAATTACCTCTATTATACATGGACGAATAGAGAATATGTAGGTATAATTTTGCAATTACGTTTGTCAAAAAATCGACCGAGGGCATTCAAAAATAACCTGTCAAGTGCGAGTCGGACTCGCGCACCGAGGGTTCCGTACTCAAGAAGTACTGAAGCAAAACAATCAGGCAAAAACCAATATGTTTATTTGACGACGAGTACCTACTTAGAAGAACTTGCGTTTTAATTATCTTTGTTAATGAACCGCAAAACTAACTTTGTTTGTAGAGGTTTATTGTTAATATCAAAAAAACTATGCTAGTTAGAGCATTGGCTATAGTTTTCCTGTAAAATATAAGTACGTAAATTCCTATTGACCATAATTATTTGAGATTTTTCGATTGGTAAACTCCGGAGATAAGGGGGGGAACGGTATTTTTTTAGACATTTTCCCCGATAAATCAAAAACTATCATGACTAAAAATAATTAAAAATCGGTTTTAGAATGTACAAAGTAAACCCTTTCATATGATACCCCACATAGTACAGTTATCTCACTTTTAAATTTCAACCCTCCGATTTTCCCCCCTTTTTAAATAATAACAAAAATAATTTCCATTGTTTTTTATTGCAGTGTCATTGGGCCACTAATATACACAACTATTCCAAATTTCATATCGATAGCTCCGGTAGTTACTGAAATAATCGAGTGTGACGGACAGACAGACGGACAGACAGACGGAGAAAGTCGCACCATAAGGGTTCCATTTTACCATTTTGGTACGGAACCCTAAAAAAAAGGCGTTTTTGTGTGATAAGTTCATAACGGTCCTATTCTTTATAGAAGCACAATCGCGGGTATAACATACCCGAGCGATATTTACTGCCATTATGCACGTGACAAGTTTACGAGTAGTCCTCGCTATGTGTCAAAAACATAAGCTCAGTCTAATATTGTTCATTAGCTCCTTAACTACCTTCGAGAGATAGAGCAATGTCAACCTTGTGTCCAACGCAATAGGACTTACAGTTTGTAGTTAGTAAAAGTTGTGATAAGTTGGAATTAATGAGCCTTTGTTTTGAGTGACCCTTTTGTGAAAAGGTTTAAAGGAAAATTTAACGCTATTGATGTTAAGTTTTCAATGTAGTATAGTATAATCACAGAGCAAGGAATATCTTAATATTGAGTATAATCATGTACAAAAGCGAAGTTAAGCTCAATTGAAGCAGTGCAATTTGATCTTTTTCTTAAGACAACGTACTCAAAAATTTTAGCTTAGTTATCCCATATCAAAGAATGACTTTATATTGAAAATAATATCAAATACCCTAATATATGATATAATTAATAATTAATATGTCAGAAATCAGGAACAAGAGCACGGTGGTTTCATTTACATTAGTTAATATTTTTGGGGTATTTTTCTGCAATACCTAGATTATTATTAATACCATGGTTTTATTCCATTAAAATCATAATTAATTCCATTAAACAAATAAATAAATCATTTATTTGCAGATTATAGGTACAGTATAAAGTTGTTCATTATGTTACTATTATTATACGGCAACTTAAATATCTATATTTTTTTATTATAACTTACACCGAAACTCAAAAAACTCGCCGCTGGAGCCTTAAAATGTATGTTGCGAAATTCCAAATATGGTGGAGATGAATTCAAATCCCAATTCCATTTCAATTATCTAACTTTACTGAAATGGTAACTGACAGGTTGCTTAATTATATTATGTGACATTATAACAAAACTCTACATCGCAGAAAGCACCAAATCGTCTCTTCTTAGTTTTAAGTTAGCAGAGTTATTTTTATTTGCACTAATGCATTTCAAAACTTATTGCATTTAAACCCTAACAGAATTTAAACCCCAGCCCTGAATAGCGACTTGTGAAAGACGAATCGTGATGAATGGGACGTTTTCTCTAAATTAAACAGCTGCTCCGAACTAACCCGGTCTTTAGAATTAAAAATCACAACATTTTCTATACTTGATAAATTCCACAAGAAAAACTAAAATCGGGTGGTGCACAAATTAAAGTTTGTGCTAGTAAGTAATTCATTACTATTTATTCATTACTATTTTGGTATTCTTTTTTAAGGATTTTCTTTTTGGTATAGTGTTCTACACACTTGAAAACGATTAAATACGTATCAAAATTATCGCATCCCTCAGCTATCGAGACTGAAGCATCTACCAATTGGACTACAAGTACAGAATATCTACGCCGTAAAATTATTAAAAATTATTAAAATAAATTGCAACTCTGGCACTAACACAATAAAGTGCAATTCAGTTCGCAACAGCGCCTTACACCTACGAAGTTGTTAACCTAAACGTTGTGTTCTTTCTGTTGCATTACTTTATCTCTTCCCGGCTCGCTACCTTATAAAACCGCTGGGCGGTCGACCAAATGAACTTATAGACTTTATACCTACAATGCCAATGAAACCCCCTGCTACTTCCGAAGAAACTAATTTCAGAGTGTTTAAAATTGTAAAATATTCGGCCCTTCAGCAGAACTTTCATAATAACCCATTAGAATCAATACATGCACCGATTGGAACACCCTATAACAAATACTATCCACAGTAAACTGCACCTTACTTGCACAACATTAGGGGATTTTTTGCAGGATCCTGCATCGCGATGGCTTGACTTGGGAAAGTCGCTTCTAGGAGCTCGATTTGTCAACGTCACAGCTCATATTTTATCGGGCGGGACAATGGTAACTACATTTTGATATCCCCCTGTAGTTTTGAGGCGTTTGATCGATTGCGGGCGGTATGAAAGCGGTCGTTCGTCTGTGGTCTATCGGTGCCTTTATGTAAAGGATGTTATTGATGATGCCGTCTTGCGCTTTATACTCCGCGGAATTGATTTGTTGTATGGAAAATTTGAATAATAACGCCATGTTGGTAAGACAAATAAGTTGTGAGATGGATCACGTGGGTAATTTTTAGGGTTCTAGACTCTAGTTAAGGGGATTTATTGAATTTATTTTTGTCTTCCTCACTCTCACGGATACGTCGGTAGGTGCGACATGCAGCGTCGCGAAAGAATATAACAGAAAAACGACCTTTTACCTAATTACTCAAAAACTAAGCCAGTTATCAAAAATCGGTTTCTATAAGCGTTTATGGATATTGTTATTACCGACACATCAAAACAAAAATAACAATTACTTCCATTGTAGTTTCCGATAAAAAACAGGAAAACTGAGATTTTCGAGCCACTTTTTGGGAGAACTTTCTATCGAGATTTTAGATTAAAGACCCAAAATACATGACGTTTAAATTTGAAAGTAAACCACATAGCCACCACTAGAGAAAATCTACTAAAAATCAATACGTTCTTTCACCTATTAACACTTATTAACGATACAGTCTTCTTCCCTTCTCGGATGTTCGAAAGGCAAGAGTAGTCGCACTCAAAAACGTACCTATTTCTCCGGAACAATCAACCCTTTGAACAAAATAAAGGTATGCCTATTAAGAAAAAGACGAGGCTATACTCGTAAAAAATCAAGACGTACGCCTACAAGCAACAAATATATTTACTAGAGCAATAAACTCCGGAGAAAACCTGGAGAAAATTGTGTTCCTTACCTGAAAGTCCTGCTGATTGAAATAAGGCTGAACGAAACAATATAATACACGGGAGTTAATGGGAGGGTTGCACTAAATTTCCAAGGGACCGTTCCATCTGGTCATCCTACTATGGAATCTTAACCTACAGGCCTTCATGTTAGGGTTTAATTTGCGATACGTGTTCTGTGTTTACGAAGTGTTACTCTGTGTATTACAGAGGCCAAGTCGGCTTCATTGTTGATAAGGGTCGCAGTTCCTAAGGCAACAGAGCCTATCGCGTCTTACTTCTGGCTATATGTTTGGTACAAGTTAAACAATATGACTTTATTACTATCACACTTATATTGCAACGGTGAAATTTTGAGAGTTTTGAGACGGAGGTAAATTAATTTCACGTGGGTGACAAAACTAGAACCTTACAAAATTCATGAGCTAAAACGGTTATTTACGCGATATTTATTTATATTTATAATATTTACTATTTACTATTTACAAAAACTATAAAGACGAAACTTATACAAACGTCATGTATTTCTAGTCCTTAATCTGTTTTCGCTTAGAGGCAGACGACTAAAACTATTTGACGACTTAAAACTAAGTTTACAATGGTTCCACCGTGCTCTGAACCGAGAAGCAGAATTCTTCAGTAATGCTGCCTTTTTTTTTTTACCCACAGGAAATGCCTGACGCATACCCCTCCGTCAGGGGACACGGAGGGGTTATGTGGGGCTTGCACCCACTAAAACCTGTGCTTTGCCACGACGGACCTCGTTGGCGGGAGTACGGGATTCACTTGCGTATTCACCGCGCTCCCGCCAGGCCTCGACCCGCCACCGAAGCGGCAGGCCCCGCCGCTGCTGCCGGCAGCCTGGCCGCTGCCGACCCTCCTGGGAGGCGAGTCCCTAACAGGTCGCGCCACCACCTCGGCCTGTCGGTGGAATTCGGGTGACGGACGCCAGAACCTCTGACGTACGTCACCCGCAGGCCGGCACCGGTCGCCGAAGGAAGGTGTTCGCACCCCAGCAACCGGCGCGTCTCCTGCGAGAGGGATGTGCCGCCATAAATATCCCTCTCGACGAGCGTTCCCGCCCACTTCGGTGATTTTTTTACGAGGTTGTCTCCCTCGTAGTGCCCCGAAGGGACTTGTGGGCGTTTCCGCCCCCGCCTGTAATTTTTGACGTGACAACGTCTTATAAATCGATAGAGCCGGTTGCACGCACGAAAAAACATGACTCATCCGGCGTTACCTCGCTCATGCGGCGTTACCGGCGTTACCTCGCGAGCGCGGAACGAGCGACAAAGAAGACGTTGTCACGTTCAACTATCGTCAGTAAACCGACTTTACAGGCAACCAATTTTTTAATGAGGTTTTCTTCCTCCTCCGGGGTTGGTGCGTTCCGACACTGTGCCCTCTGCTGGGACTCAGAGGGACACTCGAAGAAACGTCACCTATCCGCCGGGCCAAGCTATTCGCCGTCGGTTATCAACCGACGTTACCAGGGAGCACCGGCCCGTGCACTACAGAGGGGCACCGTAGCACTCGGGCACTCGTGGAGGTTGCTTGGCGAGCCCCCCCAGCAATGCTGCCTGTCGTATCCGCACTAATGTATGCGTAAGAGTTAGGAGGTCAAAAATAAAATCGGTCAATGGCTTTATTGCTTGTGTATTTGATACCTATAACTCACATGGAAGGCATGCTGGTTTCCTTACATATTTTCCTTCACCGTTGAGAAGTACTAATATTTAGTTATCACAAAAATACCATTAATGTTACCAAAAGAACACGAAGATGGGAAGATGTTACCAAAAGACCACGAAGATTGGAAGAGACCACGCGGCCGATCACCTAGCCGATGGTCTGACTAGTTGAAATCACTCACGGGCCCTCCTTTCGCAACAGCCATCAGGAAAGCCGAAGATAGAACTGTTTGGAGGGACATGGTTAAGAGCATAGCGAAGGAACTGCAGTGCGGACACGACCTTCAGTAATGAAGATTGACGACCGAGGAGGTTACCAAAATTCAGAGGTGTTTGCTTGGGACCCGAATCCTGGACTCCCGATTTTGATGCTGACGTCTGACCCACTGGCCTATAACTACTATTAAGTAATAAAGTACTTTTGAGAAGAAATTCTCGCTTTTCGCTAATAAATTACACCAAACACAAGTAACTCTGTAGCAAATTGAGTTTAGAACAAGAATCAAATTAGAGGAACCTTACTATCGGTCACGCTTATCATTGTTTCAGTTCAATACTATAGCTGAATTTGATGGATTTGACTTTCTGCACATCCTCTCCATATTGTAAACTTTAAATTTAAGTAGATCAAATTTCGCATAGCTGTTTATAAAATTTAGAACTGCATTTTCGGTTAAGCAGACCCACTATTAATCACTGCAGAAAGAAATTAACTACCACATCTCTGAAGACTAGATTTTTTAAATTCAATTATAAATAGTTATGCTCTGCAACATCTGTCCCTGATGATAATATTATTTATAGCATGAAATACATAGTTAACTATCTAGTTAACTAACTTAACTATAAACCTGATATGAACCATTAAACCCCTTAGTTTAATTAAACTCATAATTCAGGTAATCATGTATGCATAGGACCTGCTATTTATACTACAATCTACCTACTTTAAAGAGCTTTGACATTATTATGGTATAGGAGTTAGCAACGCTAATAGGAGTTAGTTTAAACCTATATGATACAATAGCTGTTATGGATTTAAATAGGAAAATTATCATGTTAAAAATCGATCAATCAAAACATTTATTTTGATAGAATATACTATGTAGGTACATACATATAAAATTGCTTACATATTTAGTTTATTAAATTATGATTATAAGATTTAAGATTAATCCATATACGCGAAAACTATCGACATTATCACCAATCTAGAATTCTGCATATTTCTCTGATCTTTGTAGATTTTATTGTACCGTATGAAATTATAGTGTGTGGTAAATAATATCGTATCTTAGGCGTGTCGCTCTCGATTTCACCAGTTCTTTATGTACCGTACAGAATTCCCTCTGTTGGTCCAAATGTCGAAAGTCATAACATAAATAAACAATAGGTTTTTGTTGTACAAGCATTTTCAACAAAGGGTTGCTGTGTATACTCGAATCGAATATAGAACTGATGACTATGACCACGGATTGTATAGATCAACTATCTATGATATATGTGCTGATATGTGATCTTCCATTAGTTTTGTAGCTACCAGATTTTAATATGTTTAGTATAATTATCGCTTTTTAATTAGCTAGACAGCCCCGCAATTCGCTAACGTGATTTAGTCCTTTTAGGGGTTAGTTTTTCAAAAATATTTTCTCAGCGGATTCCTACGTCATAATTTAACATGCCCAAATGTAATTTGAATAGAATAGAAAAATCTTCATTTCCTCACACAACACATACAGAAAAACCAAATAACTTAACCTATGAAACCTAACTAAGATATAAAGATAAACCAAATAACATAATCCATGAAACTTAACTAAGATATAAAGATACAAGTTGATTGGTCCTAAATCGTGCCAACGAAAAGGTCCTGACTCAGCTTATTGTTGTGGGTACCAACGTATCCACAACGCTGATATTCTGTCAGTTACCTGCTGAGGTAAGCGTCCTTAATAATGTAGTTACTTAGTATTTTTTTTATATTTTTAGAAGAAATGAAAAATGGAAAAGCTTAGCTTTTAAATAAAGAAAAATAATTTTGGTTGAAGTTAACTTTGTTTGAAGTTTGGTTGCGTGTAACTAGTGCAAAAATGATTCAAAAATGATTTTTGCCTGCATTTTCTTCTTGAATGCGTTATTTTGCGAATTAGTAGGACAGATTAATTTCTTTTGCTATGATCCGCTTCTTGAAAAGATTCTGCATGTTGCAATATTCAGGAACACTGCACACCGCACACAATTTTCCAACAGTTTCTTTGATGTACTTACGTTTCGTCTTGACACCGGGACATCCTCAGGAGATGTTTACTTCACAATGCGAAATCGTTGAAATACGTTTTCTTAGCGGTTGCTAACTAATAAACTGAACGATACAGAATCAACCCACAGATGGTCCGTTGTTCACTACGAAACGCTAAAAACTGTGCGTGTGCGTGCGCGTGTGCGTACGTGCGTGTGTGTGTACGCTTTAAACTTTATGTTTATCCGATAATTGGTACATGTAAGGGGCATGGATTCCGAGTATGTTATGTATCGTAACGGATTGGGAATACTTCAAGGAAACCATTTCGCTTCCGTGGAGCATCACAAAAGTGTCGAAACACGATACGACATACTTACTGTTAATCCATTTTCCTTATTAAGAGCATTAATTGGATGCCAAAGTGGATTAGCGTTGGGACCGCTTCGCACCTCACACGAGTGAGAATTAAAGCGTTAAGAACATTAAATACTGTAACAACAGGAGTAAAAACAATGAAACTATAGACATTTCAATCCACGACGGTGCACCCCAGTCTGTCAAACTCCATATAAATTCGACTTATTGTGGGCGGGAGACAGATTCACAAATTCAATTCTTAAAAAAGATCAATTTCTTTTGTATGTATCTTTTTTTCGTATTGTTTTTTTTTAATATAATAATAATAATAAATTTATTCAAAGTAACATTTTTTGTACACTTTTTCAAGGTCATATTATAACTAAGAAAAATAATAATGTACACATAGAAAAATTACATCAACAAAAAATATTTAAATCTAAATTTAATGGAGTGCAAATTTGTATACAACTGCCACTGAGCTAGGTAGGTAGGTTTATTAGTTTGAAAGTGCACTGTTTGTATATAAATTTAAATTTAATGTGAGCACATGCTTAAGGATTGTTCCACAGAACTTGTGTGATTTTGTATAATTTTTGTCTTTTTATGTCACAATCTGTTATACACATAGGTATGAAAACAAAAATTATTTTTATCTTCCACAGGGTCTGTCTTGAGAGACATACTTTTAGACTCGCAAATGTTATAGTTTTTAAAGCACCAGCACCAGTGCACGCTATCTTTATTCACGTATGTATTTGATTCCAAAAATGTGTAGCAGAACGAACACTTTTACAAAACTACGAAACTTTTTTTCTAAGTTTATTATTCACCTCCTGCGTTCTGAGTAGTTAATGATTAAGGCTTTATCTTAATTACATTTAATGCTTGATAAAGATGATTTTATATGGTCAGATAAATAATAAAGATTCCCTATCCAACGTCAATCTTAACGGGTACTAGCCATCTACGCGGGACAACCATAATCTCGAACTCAAATTAGAAAACCACTATTGATTATTATAAAGAAGTTTTACAAAATGTCTATCAATGGTACATATCTAGGATAGAGTGCTCTCATAGATAGACACGCTAAATTTATAGACTCGGTAAAGATTTATTTATTGCTTCGTATTAACCGCGTAGAAGCCGTATATAAGCGATTTTGAATGAAGTTTTATTTAAAAACTATAAAGACTTTCAAATTTACACGTCATGTATTTCGGGTCTATAATCTAAAATCGCTTAGAAGCGGAAACACGATTGGATAAATTTTCTCGATAGAAAGTTTCCCCAAAAGTTGCTCCACAATCTGAGTTTTTCTAGTTTTTATCAGAAACTACATTAGATGTAATTTTAATTTTTGTTTTAAATTGTCGGTAATAATAATATCCAAAAACGCTTGGAAACAGATTTTTGATAACTGGCTTAGTTTTTGAGTAATTAGGTAAAAGATCGTTTTTCTGGAATATTCTTCCGCGACGCTGCATGTCGCACTTACTAACATATCCGTGGGAGTGAGAAAGACAAAAATAAATTCAATAAATCATCTTAACCTTTCGTATATCCCAAATGGGGATAGTAGTAATCTACCAAATGGTAGCATGCTACTATCCTTATAGTTAGCGCGTTCTCTAGATTAAAGCCCTAATCTTAATCCTAATCAGCCTATATATATCTATTGACGGCTTACTGTACAATGTTATTTTCATTTCACACAGTAAAACTACAATGTATGTCGAACTTATTCGGTGACTAACCTTTTTTTTCGATTTCTTTTGCGATGATCACTGAGTTAGAAAATAGCCCCCCGGGTGCGCGGACTTAAAATTAATCTCAACTTCAAATACTAAAGTTTAGTCTTTAGAATCGTAAAATGGATTATTTTTTCATCCTTTTATCCGACCGACGTCTTCAATACTGCGAGGTTCCATTCAATTTCAGAGCAAAAGACTTACTCTGTATTCTTTCGCTTCCAAAGGTTTCATTCAGTTTATAGCAGGTACGATTCCCAATGAGAATTCAAGCTATGAATGCCTCAAGCTACCGTACGAACTTATTTTACCTTGAAAATATTGTATGAATTTATTTTTAGTAAAAAGTGCTTCTCGTGTAGGATGTGTCCTAGAACCGACAGCATTTCTGCACTAAAAAGAGAACAGTACTTGACTGCGATCTCACCAACTGGAATTGACGATGTAGCCGATAATGTTATAGTACCTACTTGGAAGGGGTATAGGCATCTACTCACCCTTAATGGTTTCTACACAGCATCATGCCTGAACGCTAAATCGCTTTGCGGTTCTCTTTGCTGGCAGGATGATAACTATAGCCATTACTAAAGCCTCACCAGACCCTGGCCTTAGCCAAGTTAAAAATTGTAACATTTTAGAGTGGCCCGTGGCGGGAATCGAACCTGAAACCTCTTAGTCGAATCCGAACGCGTGCCAGCGAGGTCATCAATTATCTTGGACGATTTAACTCAATTATATTTGATTGCTATTAATATTGCAGGCTAAGTTGATGCGCAAATGAGAAATCCCTTTTGGGATCAGACGAAGAAATTAAAAAACGAACAAAGAGGTATGTAAATAAATGTCTAAAACAGATCACACAGTAGCGAGGCATATATTAAGTATTGGTTTCGGCAACGGCACACCGGAGTAAAAACAATGGTTACATACATTAAGTACTCAGGCAATAGGAAAGGAATTGAACACTAATTTTGCAACCTGAATTATCTAATTTATGTACCTATTTAGGTAAATTATAGCAATGTCATGGATTTATCAAAAAAAAAATGTGTATACTAGAGCCAACATTAATCGATGCCATTCGGATCACTAGACGATAAGTACGCTCGGCAAACAATGTTTGTATATTCCAAATTCAATTTTTTTTACTCTAGCTATGCTAGATTATTGTATGGTTGCACAACTCATAAGAGTTTTGTGAAGTGTGATCAGAAAAGTCACAAGGAGCATTTGTCGAAAATCGGTAACTTTCCGTTCATCATTCTTGCAGAATCAAGAATGCAATAATTTTTATAGTAGACTGGGTAGGTTCTTGTCTTGTAGGCCGAGTATTTCACGACCGCATTAAGTTTTATGAAGAGCACATTTCGCTCTTCATATTTCGCTATCGTTAGTTGAACAAGCATTGTATTGCTATTTTATAGTGGGCCTTTTTAATGGAGCTTTACACGATTACAAATCAACGTGTTACGTATTACTGCGTGCAAAAGGAGTCGCAGAAAGTAGTCTTCGGTAATCTGAGCAGAGATTTTCATCACCATGTGCATCACGAATGGGTTACAAGGAACGCTCGTTAGTAATGGGTCACTTTCTTCACTCGTTGAAAATTGCACACTGGCTTTTAGTGGACCTGTGTGGGGTCTTCACTTCCTTCACTCGTTGGACAATACAATGTTGTGTATAATGGTAGTAGTAGGTAGTTCTATATACATGTGTGGGTTCTACTCAAAGATATATTATATATAAAAAAGAGGTAGATATCGCACAAACGCGCGGTATTTGTTGCCGACAAATTACCCTAATCGGTGTAATTTCCGTTCAGTCCGCGAGCAACGGAGAATGTGGTTACGCGTGTCTGGCGTGTGTCAGCGCGCAACAGAACTGACGTCGCTTAGTAAGAACTTAACGTATCTTTAGAATATCTTTGGTTCTACTCCTGTGGGCTGACTATTTCACGGTGCCACATCACCGCGTTATGTGTTATGGAGTAGCAGATGAGTCGGCAGCACGGCGGCCATTTGTAAAAAGCAATTGCCGCCATACATCACTGTCTTGCGCCTGATCTGCGCGATCGTTGCGGATTGACGTAATAGGTTACTTTTTTCACTCGTTGAACATTACACTGTTGTATGGTAACCTGATGCGGGTTCTACTCCTGTGGGCTGAGTACTTCACGGTGCCACATCACCGTGTTATGTGTTATGGAGTGGCAGAGGAGTCGGCAGCACGGCGGCCATTTGTAAAAAGCAATTGCCGCCATACATCACTGTCTTGCGCCTGATCTGTGCGATCGTTGCGGATTGACGTAATGGGTTACTTTTTTCACTCGTTGAACATTACACTGTTGTATGGTGACCTGATGCGGGTTCTACTCCTGTGGGTTGAGTACTTCACGGTGCCACATCACGGTGTTATGTGTTATGGAGTGGCAGAGGAGTCGGCAGCACGGCGGCCATTTGTAAAAAGCAATTGCCGCCATACATCACTGTCTTGCGCCTGATCTGCGCGATCGTTGCGGATTGACGTACTGGGTTACTATTTTCACTCGTTGAACATTACACTGTTGTATGGTGACCTGATGCGGGTTCTACTCCTGTGGGCTGAGTATTTCACGGTGCCACATCACCGTGTTATGTGTTATGGAGTGGCAGAGGAGTCGGCAGCACGGCGGCCATTTGTAAAAAGCAATTGCCGCCATACATCACTGTCTTGCGCCTGATCTGTGCGATCGTTGCGGATTGACGCCAATTTGTTTTGTTCTCTTTTTGCTTTGTTTTTTGTACTCGCTCGATAAACTGGAATGTGAATTTCGATTGTATTGGATAGGTAGAATGCTTGATGCTCGTTGAGTAAATAGGCGGATTGCTTGACAGGCAGTCGAGGTAAAGTTTCAGTGAGGAAAAGGAGTTTCTTTATAGCAAAGAACGATGAGGCTAGCGAGATATTTATCACTCCCAATCTCGTTAAAATATATCAATCAGTAAAGGACTTGGTTTCATTGGTTTTGATTTGTAAAACCCATGTTTTGACAATGATACAGTTCTTTTTATTGATACGTTTTTACGTGCTCGGGGAGCTGATTTAAAGGGATAGGTACGTCAGATCTTAGCAGATGCAGTGTATCCTGGCATTGCAATGTCTTACGATGAAGGCACAAGTGGCAGTAGTGGTAACTCACCTGATGTTAAGTGATGCGTACCTATGCTTATGTCAGAGCGCGTCTCACAATTTTGGATTGCCATATACTGAACTGCGCTCTGCATCCTGAGATAATATCCGCTTTTAAGTCTCTTTTTTCCCGTAATCTCGTGGGCTAGAGTATCCTTCAAACTGAAACACAGCAATACTTATTTAGCAGTACATACTGCAGTAGTGATGCGGACGGACTGTACAAGAAGTGTCCTTTACATATTATAATAACCAAAATACCAAAGAGCTTGACATAATATATCGCTACAAAACTATCATAGTAGCATAGCAACACGCCCTTAGTATAATTTAGTACGAGCACAAAATAATGGCTAAAAAATGAAAGTCTAAAAATCAAACGTTGCCAATTAAAACTACCACAATCCTTTCGTGTTCTGTTGTTCATATAAGCTCTTTTTTGCCCTCTCCCTCCTCAAACGTACTTACGCTACGTATCAATTTCGTAATTAACCCTCCTTCTCTCAAGAGCCCTAATTAGGGGCCGCGTTTTTGCTTTACCTTATCGTCCTTTGTTGTGACTGGCAAATAAACTTTATTAATTTGTACTTAACACTCAAAGGACTACTTAAGTTTACTTTGAAGGATCAGGCTTTTATCATAGCTGGTAATTTGTATTTATTTTAATTTATCCCTAAAACCCAGCGTGTGTAAAGGGGATTTTGGGATAGCACAGAGACAATATCTAAATCCGGCGTACTTTTATCTAATAGGGCTTCAATACTGGACTGTAAACATGAATTTCTTAAAATTTGCATTTATATTCATTTAATAATACAGGAGAAGACCTTTGCAAGAGGATCTCGAGTCTCACTAGCGATTGTGATGTTATAGTAGTTTAAGACTTGGGCTTCAAAACATCTTGGGCTTCGAGGGACATCTGACTTTGCGCAAAATAGGTATCATTTGCAAAGTAGTGAAGGCAACAAACTGGTGACATCGATAAGTCACCTGATCAATTAGCTGATCGGATAAGTCATTTCCGTACATTTTTGATTTTTTTAACAAAAGTGTACCAAAAGCAATCGCAAAAATATCATAGATACTTACTTATGGGGACACGGTAGCGTCGCCGCCAAGACGAGCCAAGCGAAGCGTAAGAGCACTACCTACCTTTTCTTAAAGTCACATGTGAAATATCTTTGTGAAAATCTGTTAAAAATTGAGGGAGGATTTTTGTTTTGTTATACCGAAGGACACACACGCATAATCGGTACCACTTGAGTTTTGGTTAATCTAATGTAAACATACCTATTAAATCCAGGAGTCCACAAAATTATCTCAAAACCAAACATCAAGTACTGACAAACACAATCAAAAAGGGACAAGTGTTAGATAATTAGGTGGCATAACTGAATCAGGTAATTGCTGCTAATTAGGAGTTTATTCTGCTTACTTCATGAAAATTACTAATTAAAATGTTAATAGTGGTCAAACATCGACGCAACGGAGATAAAGAGGTATAAAAATTTTGTAGATATGGTAACACTTATAGACTTTCTTTAAGCCAATGAGTACCTTTTTCTACTTTTGTGGTTTCCGACTACATTTATACCTACTATATCTATTACCATATTTTAGTAATTGGAACAAACTTTAAAACTAAGTTTATAACAACTTAAGATTAATGTTCCTTTTCTTTACAGATGCGTATAAAAATCATCGTACTTGAGGATTTTCAGCGTCTCCAAATTTTTTTTTTTATATATTTCAACAATCAATAAAAAATTGTTATTCATTAAACAACGATTTTTGTTCAGTGGATTACTAAAGTGCTTTAGGTACTTTATCTATCTATCTACGTACCACATCCTTTAGGTACCTACCACATCCAAGTTTTGGTTTTATCGTTTCGTAGCTCAGACATTCACTTTTATCTTTTAGGACAATGAACTGTATATGCAACGTGGCGATTTCTTACACCTTGCTAAAGCCCCCGACATTTTCTGAACATTATCGTAATAAATTAATGAGCAATATAATTATGATCTTTCAAATACTTTTAAATTGAGTTTAAAAACTGTCTTATTTAGGGTTCTGTACCACAATGGAACTCTTAGGTGCGACTTTCTCTGTCCGTCCATCCGTTCGTCAATAACAGCAGATTATTTCAGCCCATGGAATTAATAAGTACTTTTGTACGAAGTACTTATTAATTCCATGTTTCAGCCTAACTTTCAATTAACGCTATTTTGAAATTGTTGTATACCTACAATAATTGGGCCTAGTAGTAAACCTAGTAGTAGCCCAACATTATTGGAATTTAAGGCTTTAAGAAGGCCGAATGACAGTTTACAGGGGGACGGAGCAGCCGCGTTCACACTGATTTACTTAAATTTCGGGGAATTATTACTTTACACGACTGTTAGAAGGCTGTCAATAAAACTAAAATTCCCAAAAATGTTTTTTGGGAATTTGTTTCTGAAACAGAGTTTGAGAAAATTCATTTTCTTGTCAATACAGATTGTTCATAAAAACCTAATTTTCCGTTACATATTTTTTCTGTAAGGATTCGATGATCAGTTCTTTAAACAAAATGCCTTAAACATCGTAAAAAAGAGCCAGTTTGCCAGCTCTTAATGGTACGGGAGCTAGCAACGTTTGAAAAGTAAGAATTTTAGGTGAGCTGATTTTGTGATATGTCGTCCTTCTTGCACTTTCGGTTAGAGTCTGGGCTGTCTGGCTGTTGGTAGCGGTTGCGTTCATCAGTGCGCATCCTACCTGTCCAGGTAATAATCCTGGATTTTAAAATCATTTTAGAAGGCGTAATTTTTAATTTTTTGTTTTTAAATAAGTCTACCTGACATACTATTTTTATTGCCAGACATTTTCGTCATTGCTAACTATGTGCCATACGCGATTTTTTATTTATTTTTTATAAAAATTTCAAAGTATTTTAGAATGTCCGTAATTTTAATATTATGTTATTTAAAGATAAGAAAAACTTAAAATAAATTTGCCAGACATTAATTCGATTGTTAAGTCTTAAATTAAAATGAAAAAGTCATGAAAAGTATTGCAGTATAATGCTATAATTAATTAATTCTATAGTTAATTGCAGTATAATGTTTCAGCCTATAGTGACGTCACAAAAAAAGAGGCATCTTCATATTCATCATCATCATCGTCGCTGTCTTTGTCAGTGTCATTCATATCATCTTCTTAGGAACTTTCATTATCTTCTAAAATTCTACCATCTGCAACAGAAAAAATATAAACAGTGTAATTCTTCTTGTTCGTTAAAAAACATTTTAGTTATTATTGATAAATATTCCATTTCACACTTACTTTGAACAATAATATCTGCAACTGAGGATGGTAATTGATCTCCCAAAAACCAGACAAAATCATATTTGTCACCGTTAATGGTCCAACCGGAAGCCATTGGAGATAAAGATGTTGGATGTTTTGAGTGAGCATTTCTCCAAATTTTCGTCACGTAACGAACCCTCAATAAATGCTGTTGCAATTCCGCTTTACAGAGTGGCAAACTATTGGAGTAAATACTTTTTTGATTGCGTTATATTCATAAACTCTAGTCTTATGTATTTAAATTGAGAACTTGTCAATATGAGAAACAATATCTTGTTACTATGGTGTCCGCTATTCAATAAACATTGAGTAAAACCATATCCATTTATTTTCCTTTAAATCAAAAGATTCACTGCATTAATGATGGTAGTTAGACTACTAACCAGCTAAAACTACCATCAACTAACACAAACTGGATGAGTCAAAGTTTCAAAATTTTTTGTCGAAGTTCTTATCTGATTTTTTGACTCAAACTTACTTGAAAATAAATGAAATCGAACATCATTAACATTGGAACAATTTTTAACTCCATACATTTGACAAATAAATTTATCCAGGGTTACAAACGTAGTTTCAAGTACTACTTCGTCATTCGTAATTATATTATTAAAAGCTAACTGGTATTCTTCAGAATTTTCTAATATTTTTAAAGGCTTAACTTTGCCTTTTCTAAAAAAAGCTGGCGTGTAATCACATCCAGTTATTGCGTGGAAGCATGGTAAAGCTTTGTAAAGAGTCACCAAGAATTCGGTGTAATTCATTGATGTTTATGTAACGCTGATGATTTCCAACACCCATATTTATCCAAATTTTCAAAGATGCTTTCAGGTGATCCATATTTCCCAGAAGTATAATTAAAATATCAGAATCAGAACAGCGTATAACAACGTCTGCGTCAAAATCGATTTGGAAAATATGAAAAATAATCCTAGAATCAGCTTCTTCGTGTTCTTCACACGATGATGATTCTTCAATAGTTTTAATTAATTTTTTATATATTACTTTGTATGAATAACATTTATTGAAACTTACGTAAATGTTATTATTACCAATAAAAGGCAACATGTCTTCACTACCCCAGTGATCAATGAAAAAGTTAATCAAAGCTTCTTTAAATTGCACATTTTTAAGTTCAGCTACGAAATGATGGGGCCGAATTTACATCATACTGCAATACTTTTCATGACTTTTTCATTTTAATTTTAGACTTAACAATCGAATTATTGTGGTCGATTCTGTTGTGCAAGATCTCTAAACTAAACTAATTTAAAATAGTGCCATCCTTTTCCATCGGGAACAGTTTGAAAAGGATAGCACTATTTTTTTTAAATTAGTTTAGTTTAGAGATTTTGCACAACAGAATCGACCACAATGTCTGGCGAATTTATTTTAAGTTTTTTTTATCCTTAAATAACATAATATTAAAATTACAGACATTCTAAAATACTTTGAAATTTTTATAAAAAATAAATAAAAAATCGCGTATGGCACATAGTTAGCAATGTCGAAAATGTCTGGCAATAAAAAAAGTATTTAAAAACAAAAAATTAAAAATTACGCCTTCTAAAATGATTTTAAAATCCAGGATTATTACCTTCACAGGTAGGATGCGCACTGATGAACGCAACCGCTACCAACAGCCAGACAGCCCAGACTCTAACCGAAAGTGCAAGAAGGACGACATATCACAAAATCAGCTCACCTAAAATTCTTTGTCGAAAACGTTGCTAGCTCCTATACCATAACGCCTTAAGTAAGCTTGTTTAAGTTAGGGCGCCAGATAATCGTTAACTAAGAAATAAATGACGTTTTGACAGATTTTGTATGGCGTATTCCTCAGATAGTTTCCTCAGATATTATAGGACTGAAAGCAAATGATAATAAAAATAATTATGTTATGCACGATATTATGTTTTACAGATATCTTACTATCCTATATAAAGAAGGTATATACATTTAGTATATACATTTATAAAGGAGAATAATAAACCTGCCTAAAGTTTATCCGGCAAGAAAGAGGTTATCCCAGCTCCCTATATAAATTAAGAAACGTAGGAGATTCTTTTACCTAAAATAAAGGAAAAGGCGTTGCATTACATCAAAGGGACCGCGATTTCTTTTCCCGCGTCAGAATTGACACTTCCTTTGTCGACTGCGAGTTACATGGGCACTGAATAGGGCTTGATTGACGTTTCCAAGAAATACCAACTCGGTAACTTTATTTGGGCGAATGTCAATGGAAAATTGGGACTAAACTTTCGGCGGAATAAATCCTTGAGTGCTGCTCTATACATATACTTCCACCTATTCTATTAGATAGACTACGTTCATTAGAACTTTCAGGTTTTTTAGGGTTCCATATATAATCAATAAACGAACCCTTATAGGTCTTAAATGTTTGTTACTCCTTCACACCGCGAATACTCAAACGATTTGGGTGAAATTTGGACCAGAGATTTGGATTTGGACACAAAGGCTAGATTTAGTTCCGGGAAAATTTTTGGTTACCGAGAGATTTGAGAAAACTGGATTAGAATTAACACGGGCTGACTAAGTTTCTAAGGTTTTGGTTTTTCTTTCTAGGAAGGAATCTTTAGTGACCAACTCGCACTTGATCGATTTTTATAGATCTAGATGCGGATTAATTAGTAATGCATACACTTTTTAGGATAGCAGCCCTAGACTTAGCAAATAAAAAACACTGACTTGGTGAATAAATTCCCTTTTTGTACTACGGAACCCTGAAAAACAGACACCTAGTCATTAAACACGTTCGATCCACAACAACGCACAGCATATGAATCTGTTATATCCCATGTACATTATTGTACGCGGAAAATACCAGATAAGAGGCAATAAAGTATTGTTCGCGATGTAATAAAAGTGTAACATTTAGAAAATAAACGGCTCCCAGAAAGAGTATTCAGATTTTATTTTCTTGGTCTGGAAAAAGAGCGACTGGATCACGGACCGAGGAAAAAGGGGGACCGCATCTTGTAGGAAAAGTTTGAAACTTGACTGCAGTTGCAAATACGAGGTAGGTATAATGTATGTAAGCAAGAAGTAAATCCTACATGAATGGATTCGTGCATATTATGAAGTAAAAGTATCTTTGTAACTTTGTTTTATAAATATTATAATGTTTTAATTAATATCTGTGCCTTCTTATAACAATAAAAATAACTATAATTTTATTTCATTTCGCAGCAAAGACCAGTTTCAGACATATTTTCTATGCGTGTTCTTTTAGGCTTTGTCTATGCTTAGTCAGCCAATTTATTAGGCCTTCTTATTTTTTACGACTTCTATTCAACGTAATCATCACTTGCAGTAGGGTCATGTCAAAAATAGTAAAAAAAGATTGCAATAAGCATAAAAGGATTGACGTTTGCATTACTTATCATAAAATTATAAATCATATTGTCGTCAATTATTGCTAAAAACATTAGTGAAAGTCATGACTTTTGACTATTTCTATTTATATGCATTGCATTAAGTACTTTTAATACAATTTTATATAAAAAAATCTCACAAAGTATCTTTGATAACTAATTTTCGAAAAAACGGGCATATAAAATACTACTCGTAGGTATGTGTACTATATTCATGCAACGCGAAAGTACACTCAAGTTGACTTTAGTTTTTAAGCTTTATATTTTCGGAGAGCCGGTTTGCCTTTTTTCATTGTTTATGGTTTGGATACTGCAAGTGTATGCTAAATTGCATACTGCATGCCTGCGCTCTGAATATTTTATATCGTTTAGTGGGTATTTAGCGAGTGGTGTTTTGCAACCGTCGGCGTCGGGTGTTTAAAATTGTTTGAATACGTTTTAAAGGACAGTAAAAAGAGAGTTTCTCAATTTTACAGGCAATTAAACAACAATATGATCCATTCTTCTTCTTTCTCTCGTTTTTGGTATTGAAATTCTCCTTTTTACGATCCTAATACGAGTATTAGCATGGGTTTTGTGTTTGTCCGTATGTCTATGGTGCCACTTATTTAATGATTTTTTAACAAAATTTTTCTCACTGTAACCACCCAAGTATCATAATATTCTAATAACCATGCTTTTAACCGTGAGTTAGCCCAGGATTCTTTTTTTTCATTTATTTCAGGCAATTAAAACCCATAATACACACAGAAATACAACAGAGCCGCTAATTAAATATGTCACATTTTAAAAACACACCGATTGCAATTAATTTTTTTTGAGAAAAGCAAGTCGTTTGCTGATGTTAAGTGATACGCATGCCGTGTCAGTTGCAATAGGTATACCCCATGATTTTTGAATTGCTCTGTCATATCATATACCTAAGTACATCGTATCATTGCACTATCATATCATATCATAATCATACCACTGTACTGCTCTTCATCCTTAGAAACCAGTTCTTAATAGGCCTATTTTGCTTAGTAATCACGTCGGCGTACAGTGTCTTTCAAACCGAAACAACATTGAAAAGTAAAAAAGAAACTTTTACTACCAGTTTTATATTTACAGTTCATAATAATTTTTCAAACTCCAAACTTAGTTGCGCAAAATGAACCAAAAACCAGTCCACATAAAAAATAGTTAATTATTAGGTACCGCTCTCAAAATACTAGCTGCCAAGACAAATAATTAACGACGAGGCATCCCATTATAAAACCATTACCTTAATGGCTTAAAAAAGAATAGCTACGGCAAAATTAAACCATACTGCCCACAGCTAATGAATTTTAAACTAAGTAGGTATTTACGTAACAAACGCTTCTTTTTTGTAAAAAATCGCATTTAAGAGGGGGCTGAAAGCTAGCAAAACTTGTCACGCGCAAAACATCGTTCTGGTACAAAATAGCAAGGCGTATTACGCGAAATAAGAATGTAATGAACGCCATTTATAGTTTACTGTAATAACTTTTAAAATACATAACTTAGAAAGAAAACGATAATGTACGTACTTCGTAATATTTATTGGAATTATAATAACCTAACCTGGGCTCTCTAGTACGTATAACATAGATAATAAATGGAAAATTGTAAAAAATTGGACGCAAAATTTATCCTTTTATGTTTTCACTAATACAGTTTCTCGAAAATATGATGTAATATTCGTGTGTTTTATTTCAGGTAGTTGAGACTTGGTTTACTACTGTAATCAAATCTTGAACTGACATTTTCAGTTTATACTCCCTCTTAAATAAATAAAATCATTTAAGTTTAAGTAGGTACCTCTGCAATTTTAAAACAAGCTTCCTTCAACTGTATTCGTCGTGAAAATGCAGTCCTAGTCACAAAATGCTAAATCATCAGGTTCATGAAAGGAAGCTATTAAATTCAAAATTGAGACAATTACCAGCATTTTATACTTATTATTATCTTTATTCAGGTGGAATCTTGCAACTCAATTTTGAAGCAGATATCTTCAACCGATTAAGTTGAAAATGTTCCGAAACGTAGGTACTGCATATTTTTAACGGCATAAAAGCCGTATTTAACGGCCTACAAGCCGTATTTAGGTGATGTTGAATGAAGTTTTATGCAAAAACTATAAAGACAATTACTTTTAAATTTATTTGTCATGTATTTTGGGTCTTTAATCTAAAATCGCTGAGAAGCAGAAACACGATTGGATAAAATTTTCTCGATAGAAAGTTCTCCCAAAAGTTGCTCCAAAATTTCAGTTTTTCTAGTTTTTATCGGACACTATATTGGATGTAATTGTAATTTTTGTTTTAAAGTATCGGTAATAATAATATCCAAAAACGCTTAGAAGCGATTTTTGAAAACAAGCTTAGTTTTTGAGTAATTAGGTAAAAGGTCGTTTTTCTGTTATATTCTTCCGCGACGCTGCATGTCGCACCTACCAAATCTCCGTGAGAGTAAGAAAGACAAAAATAAATTCAATAAATCCCCTTAAGTGATTTTGAATGAAGTTTTATTTAAAAACTATAAAGAAAATTACTTTAAATTTAAACGTCATGTATTTTGGGTCTAAATTTTATGTTGCTAAGTTTTTGAGTAATTAGGTAAATCTGTTATATTCTTCCGCGACGCTGCATTTTGCAACTACCAACGTATCTGAGAGAGTGAGAAAGACAAAAATAAATTCAATAAATCCCCTTAATGACAAATACCTGACGCAAACTCCTCCGTCAGGGAAACGGAGGGGTTATGTGGGACTTGTATCCAGGAAATACTTTATCATCACTCGCGGGAGTACGGGATTCTCTTTCGTATTCATCGTACTAAATGCATCTGCCATCGAGCAAATGTATTTAACAAGGTAAACATATCGCTTGACTAGAATATGTGCCCGGGATTCGAACCCCCACCTTTAGTTGAGAGGCCGAGGTCTGGACCAGTAGTTTATCGCAGTCTAGCCGTAAGCAGGACAGCCTCACTTATCACGTGACCGTCCCGGCTACAAGTAGGGGTCCGGACCTCAATATTTCAGATGGTTGCCACTCGCGGGCCGAGTTGCACGCGACAGTTCTGTACGGTCTATTTAACGCGCCGTCTGACTACGGCAGCCCTAGTACGTCGTAAGAGATAAAAACATTGCGTTTGTTGGGTGTCGATTTTGAGGGCGGGACCAGGCGCTATTGCGAACTGAATTGCACTTTTTGTGTCAGCGCTAGAGTCGCTATTTCTTTAAATTATCGTGCGGAGTGGGCCTTCTGTACCTATTTAGTGTTCTGTGCCGTAAGTAATGGCATTTAATTCCATAAAGTCACCGGCAGGTCTCCTCTACTACGTCGTAGTATGCGGAACTCCATTTAAATGTCCATTCTGCAGATTTACAGCGAAGCGTTCACCGGCGGCGGATAGGTATTTGCGAGGAAGCCGATGATAGGGTTTGAAATATTGTTAGACAACTCTTATCCAATTTCCATATCTTGAATCGACTTGTTTGTAGAACAACTGTAAGGGCCAAGCAGCTACCGAGCCAATTAGCCATAGGTATTAGACATAGATCAGACACACATTGTTTTTTTTATTCTATACAAGTTAGTACTTGACTGCGATCTCACATCTCACCTGATAATAAGTTACGATGCAGCCTAAGATGTTATCGTACTAACTTGGAAAGGGTAAGTAAATTTACCCCAACGGTTTCTACAAGCATCGCACCGGAACGCTAAATCGCTTGGCTTTGCTGGTAGGGTGGTAACTAGCCACAGCCGAAGCCTCCCACCAGATCAGAACTGAGCCAATTTAGAAATTATAAAATTCCAAAGGGGCCCGTGGCGGGAATCGAACCTGCGACTCGAACTCAAATCTTTGAATCGAAGTCAAAAAGACTCGAACGCACCGCCACTGTGCCAGGGAGGTCGTCAAATGTCGTCGGTTACTTCACTACGTGAAAACTAGACTTACAATTAAACAGTATCTCATAATTATATGATCTTATCTATCGGTTTACAGTTCATTGGTATTTTAGCAGTTGAAATATATTAAAAGCCAAGTTATGTTATAAATAAAATATAGAAGTCCCATCAAATTGCATTTATGAGACATCGCAAAGAACTCCCGGGAACTTGGCGCGAATTCCCGGATGCGAGCGAAGCGAGTTTAGTTTTTGCCCCGCTCAACTTCTGCTTTTCTTCGAACAAAATAAGCGTAAAGTCAGACTCGCGACAAATAAATTAGAATTAGTCGATTTAATAACTCTTCATTTTTTGACGTGATAACGTTTAATAAATTGATGAACACCAGCAACGCACATGAAAAATAGTAACGTTCCGCGTAACGTTCCACCTGAACCTGTGCGTGCAAGCGAGAGCGCGCAACAAGAGTAGTGTGATTCGCCGGTTCCAGCGCACTTCCGGCCGAAGGCCGGAACAACTGGCCGTAGGCCAGGCCCCCGGCCGAAGGTCGGGGGCGCCGAGTAGTGTGATTCGCCGGTTCCAGCGCACTTCCGGCCGAAGGCCGGAACAACTGGCCGTAGGCCAGGCCCCCGGCCGAAGGTCGGGGGCGCCGAGTAGTGTGATTCGCCGGTCCCAGCGCACTTCCGGCCGAAGGCCGGAACAACTGGCCGTAGGCCAGGCCCCCGGCCGAAGGTCGGGGGCGCCGAGTAGTGTGATTCGCCGGTTCCAGCGCACTTCCGGCCGAAGGCCGGAACAACTGGCCGTAGGCCAGGCCCCCGGCCGAAGGTCGGGGGCGCCGAGTAGTGTGATTCGCCGGTTCCAGCGCACTTCCGGCCGAAGGCCGGAACAACTGGCCGTAGGCCAGGCCCCCGGCCGAAGGTCGGGGGCGCCGAGTAGTGTGATTCGCCGGTTCCAGTGCACTTTCTCCGAAGGCTCATTAACCTCCCAGTCGGTGACTGGGGTAAATTAATGCACTCATTTAATTACGTGTGGTATGACGAGAATGGATAGGATAAGGAACGAGGGGAAGTTTGAAAGTGGCGTCAATAACAGAAAGATGAGGAGTAAAAGGTAAGCGCGGTATGGACATGTTATGCGGAGGGATGAAAGTCATGTCACTAAAAGAACGATGAGTATGCGTGTGCAGGGACGAAGAAGTCGAGGAAGACCGAAGAAGAGATGGATTGCGTGAAAGAAGATATGCGTGTGAAAGGAGTGGATTGCGAGTTGACGGCTGATAAGAGCGAATGGAAGGAGAAGAAAAAAGTTGAGGAAGACCGAACAAGAGATGGATGGATTGCGTGAAAGAAGATATGCGTGTGAAAGGAGTGGATTGCGAGTTGACGGCTGATAGGAGCGAATGGAAGGAGAAGGAAAAAGTCGAGGAAGACCGAAGAAGAGATGGATTGCGTGAAAGAAGATATGCGTGTGAAAGGAGTGGATTGCGAGTTGACGGCTGATAGGAGCGAATGGAAGGAGGAGGAAAAAGTCGAGGAAGACCGAAGAAGAGATGGATTGCGTGAAAGAAGATATGCGGGTAAAAGGAGTGGATTGCGAGTTGACGGCTGATAGGAGCGAATGGAAGGAGAAGACATGTTGTGCCAACCTCACATAACGTGGGAAAAGGCCAGGAAGAAAGAAAGAATACTAACCTAACCTAACCTACCCTAACAGAGTAAAACCAGGTAGGAAACGAATATATTATTATATACTAACTTAACCTAACCTACCCTAACAGAGCAAAAGAGCTAGGGTACGAGTATATTATTATATACTAACTTAACCTAACCTAACCACTGACCTAACGTTACTCAAGTTTTTTTATTGACAATTGATCAAACCTTATTAGGTGGAACGAACTACAGCAAGAGTATTAGAAAAATTGTCGGCTTTGATTGATCAATCTTACGTTTTCGTATTTTAAGCAATTTCTTAGCGCTCGTTCCAAAACAAATGAAATTAATATTCCCATTAAAATGTATAAGATCAATAATAAAATTCTACCGTACATTCCCATGAAAGCGGCAAATATTTTTATCTCTAAAACATAACAAAGGAATATTCATACAAATCGAACCATTGATCTTTAAGAAAACAGGAAAGCAATAAAAACTGCCAGCTCTATTCAAAAATGCAAAATAACTCATGTTGGAGGCCGTTAAAAATCTACCGACTATTTACCGAAGGCGGCACCCTTTTTTTCTTAAGCTAAAATCACGAACAGCGTGGGTGGTACAAAGCATAAAAACCAAATACAAGATAAAACTTGCATCCGTCCATCGATAACAGTAACAAAGAGACGAACCCCTATTGTCAGGTGGTGGCAGGTGTCAGGTGGCATACCTGAGCGGTGGTTCAGGTAGAAATTTCAAAATTCTTGTTTAAACTTGCATCGTTTCAGAGCGTGTATATAAAGACTCATTTGATCATGAATGTCATAAGCTTACTAAGCGTTGTATTGCTAGTATCTAAGTGAATATACGAAAAAGTTTTAGTTTGTTCTGTGTGAGTGTGAATCAAAGTACTCAAAATGGAGGTAAGAAAACAGATTACAATGATTTTTATGTATAGTGTTTAAAGTCTTTAGTATTTGGAGGAAATGTTTTTGTTTTTGAGTTATATAAAAATAATCACTTAATAATATGAATTTAATACTTAATGCTATAGAGCTAATTTCATTTTTTTAATCTTATTTCAGAATTCACAAAACGAAGAATTCGCTTTAAATCATTTTTACTATCCGCTTAACATTTCCGATGAAAGTGATTCATTTAATAACAAAAAGGCTACACAGAAAAGAAGTAACAGCATAGATATTTTCTTTGAGAAACCAAAGAAAAAGAAAAATAGCACTACTTCCTCGTGTGTAGCACAAGCATGTGAAGGCGGTCTTTCATATATCTCATCTAACGAAGGGGATAGTGCTAACGCCACTCATTTGATCAAAATAGATGTCTATGAAATGAAAAATCTGAAAAACGTGTTACCTCTTGATCACTGGAAATATGCAGATTTGCGAGTAAAGTACTACGTGCAGTCAGATAGTGATAAAACTTATCAGAGAACGCGGGATATTGTTTACAATATAACAAAGCAAATTGCAGAAAAAAAAGATTGTAAAAAATATTTTGTTGGCCGAGAACGCAAGAGTCAATAGATTCATGAAACACAAAGAACTATAAAAAATAAAACAATATCAAATATACTTTCGAATCGGCGGTAACTTTCTTAACAATGTAAATAGAACAAACAAAAGCAGACGCGGTACTTCACTAACATTTTATCATGTGATTTCCCCCTCTCTTGGTTAGTCTTTGCGAAGAGCCTCAACAAAATATAAAACTTCGGGCTGAATACTTTAGATTACATCTTTCAACGCATCTTACCACAAGCTCCAAAATGTCTCAGTGTCAAATATTTGATCCAATTTACGATGAAGAATTGAATATACTTTGTGAAGAACAAGAACAAGAACACGAATTGAATAAAAAATTAGTTGACTTATGTGTGCAAGTAGAAGAGGAACAAGAACGTGAATTGAATTCCATGTTAGTCGACTTGTGTGTGCAAGTGGAACAAGAAAATCAAAGAATTTCGTGAGTATTTTTGTTATTTTTTTTAAATCATACTTCAAAGGTTCTTAAGGGTTCTAACTCGTTCGAACGTGTCTTTTTAAGATGGTGGGGCTATCTGTATATAAATGCATCGTTTACGTTTTAGCTACATTCATTAAGTGTTCAGTTGTGATTGTAAAAATAGCGAGTATGGAGGCTTTATCCAATAACGATATCAGTGTGTTTACAAAATCATTTGTGATTAACAAATTGCATAGATACATACGATTATGGTACATCTCTGATAAACTTCCTAGATGGATGATGGATGATCCAGAGATTAAACCATTCTATACACCCTGTAAAGGGCACTCTACTTCATCGTCATGTGGAGCTTTTGATGAAATTGATGGTGTATTTCCTATGTGTGACAGAAGGCATAAATAAAATGCAAGACGGCGATATCACACGGATTATTTAATGCGAATTCACCTTACAAGTATAAACTCATGCGTATTTAAACACCGAATTAAACGTTAATACTGAATCAATTACACTTAGCAGCTATTAAACAGTGAACACACTACTGCATCTATTATGGCACTAACTTTCGTGATAACTTTACTGCACTTACGCGATCTCACAAAAGACTGACTAAGACCGGTAAAATGAACTCGCAGTCATATTTATAGCCAACTTCCCACTAACTGAATAGTGGAAGGGCGGCTAGTGGCTTCGGTTGGCTACGGTTTGGCTCGGTCACATTCGGCGGCTGAGGTGGCATGGGTGACCGTGGTTGGCTGGCAGGCTATGGCACAATGTAGGCTTGCTGTGATTGGCTGGCAGGTGGCGGTGCGCAGTGCTATTGGCCCAGGCTGTGTGGCTGGCGTAACATTCGGCCGTCCTGAAACAACAATTGCTCCCGCAATGGGGAGTAGCATGGTCAATTCTCTTTAGGTCAATGATGTCGTCATTTACAAATGGGTCATCGGAACTGCGGACAATTTCAAACTCGGGTACAATACCTACTGCGATGAGTCATGAGGTCTTGTTATCAGACCAGCAAAGAACTTGCAATCTAAAAGTCCCTTGATCCTTCATATTAACCAGAACTACATTACCTACTACCCTGGTTTCTAATACCGGTGATACCGGATATCATCAGTTTTAGTATTTAGGGGTTTGCAATATCTTGAGCTCATGCTCATAATTTAAAGTCGACTTAAACAATTAATTAAAAAAATAAAAGATTACTGAAGAAGCCTAACAAAAATAGTGTCCTCACTCCTCTTCCAAGATAAATAACCATGAAACTTCAAAATGGCAAACTGCTAAGTGCACGCTTATCTAATATAATCGCACTACTTAATGAATACGCCAAAGAACTAAATCAATATTTTTAACGTATCCCTACTTGTCGCTAGTTTTCGACTCGAGAGTTCTTATCGGTTAGAATCGTACTTTTCCGTCGGTTATTTTGAGTATCAAAACCTTTAAAAAAATATCTAACCTGATCAAAGATGATATAAAATACTCTACCTTGTTTAAACTTCGAATGAAGGTATCAATAACAGACATAATTCGGTAAAAACCTTATGAAAACTAAAACATGACGTCTTAGGCATTTACATTGTACCTACAGTTATCTGGATTCCCCATTATTCTGTATAATACTGATTATTTTATCACACTTCTTAATCATTGCTGGCGTTTAATACACTCTACTATAAATCAGAAAAGTAAATACTTACTTACTAGTAAATATTATGGTGACAAGTAATCTATGATCTCGTATATATAAAGGTCCATCCCCATTAGAACAGTTAACAGACTAGTTGGTGCCTTAGTAATCAAATGGAATGGAACACGCGTATACATATTTCGCCCTTGTGGAGAATGTCTTGAATGTCATTATGAATCTTATGCTAACTTGGTGCTTAAAAGAGATTTATGAAGAACTTTATCTACCAGTTAATTCTTTGTGTCTTACTAACGATTTCGTAAATCGTTCGATAAATTCAAAACAAAGTTTGATAAATATGGCGTAGTTATTCCAATAATCATACAAATACTAAAACAACGTTATCAACATACTAACAGAATATCATGTCATTAAGAAATTTAGTCATCTTGTTAGGAAATACAGCAAGCTTGTCTTAGGACATTAAGTGGACTGAGATCGATTGGAAACTGTAAGCCTCCGATTAAGAAAAATTTAATATGCTACACCTGCACATGTACTTACTTCAAAGACTACGCTACTTACTAACCAGTATAAAGTAACTAATCTATGTTACTAACTAATTTGCAACGGACTTAACGCGTTTCCGGGACAGAACGGTCCGATTCATGACGCCTCCTGATGTACCACAGTTAACGAACTTAATGCGTCTGAACAGAATGGATCTATTATTTTATCATGTCTCCAGCTAGCCGCTAAGCGATTCCTTTTTACCGACGGCAATACAAGAGTCTATTTTAAGTTACCAGGATATAAACACAGTACTTTAAATATTTTTATGATTTGCTAAGTAGATACATTAGCAATGATGCGTTTAGGTGCCAGTTTTTGATTTGAATCGATGTAAGTTTCTCATCTCATATCATTATATTACGTCATCTATGTTTTTATGTACGAATCGAATTAAAATTACTTAGGCGTATGCAATAAAGACGTGATAATATTCTTTGGCTTTGGTATTGATGGAATATATATGGAGTCAATAAAAAATGTAACTTCGTAAGTTAAACTGAATTACCAGTGGCTGGATGAGCTAGCTTAGGGTTTAACAAAGACGTAGAATACAGAATCCAGTGGCTAAGTAGCTAGGTTAGGTGTTACGAAGACGCGGTAAAATGGCTATAGTCCAATGGCTAATAACTAGGCTTGGTGCTTTAAAGACGCGATAGAATGGCTACAATCCAGTGGCTAATATTTAGCTAGGCTAGTGTGCAACAACGACGTTATATGTATAATAGCTGTAATCAAGTAGCTAATACTAGGCTAGAGTGCAACAAAGATATTATGATAGAATGGCTAAAATCCAGTCGTAGAGTGCAACAAAGACGTGATAGAATGGCTAAAATCCAGTGGCTAATGTATTTATAGCTATAGGCTAGTGTGCAACAAAGACGTGACAGAATGGCTAAAATCCAGTGGCTAATATTTATAGCTAGGCTAGAGTGCAACAAAGACGTGATAGAATGGCTAAAATCCAGTGGCTAATATTTATAGCTAGGCTAGAGTGCAACAAAGACGTGATAGAATGGCTAAAATCCAGTGGCTAATATTTATAGCTAGGCTAGAGTGCAACAAAGACGTGATAGAATGGCTAAAATCTAGTGGCTAATGTTTAAAGCTATAGGCTAGTGTGCAACAAAGACGTGATAGCATGGCTATAATTAATTGGTCGTATGGCTTTGAATACGGAATGCTTTTGAGTTTGTGTTATTTGATATAATTTTTTTTTAACAGCAGAAACCAAATTATAGAAGAATTCATTAAATTGGCTCATGGAATCCCTAGTGTCTAATTCGTAGCTTAATTTATTTTCCTTCTATAAGATTTTGCACACAATTGAACTTGACGAAAAAATGCCTCAATCGTCGCTAACCGCTGACCACGATATAATTAATTTTGCAGCTTTTCAGGTCGTCTAATTGATTACTAAATTGAGTTACCTATGCGACATTTAGTTTTTAAGCGTTATTAGACGCGTTTTATGGTAATAAATTCGTTTGTAGTCTACGTAGATCGAGATCAACACATAAAGGCAGGTATAAAATAGGCAGCAAACTAGTATAGAAGAGTAAATACGATACGTTCCTCGCTTCAAGTCCAATGTTCCGCAAGACGCGCGCATTTGCAGCAATGCGCGGGGCAGGGGTTGCAGGTGGCTGGAGTTACTGCCTGATCGAGGCTGCCGCTGACTGCCGCTGCTGCAGGCACGGCCTGACACTTGAGTATGCACCTGGAATTGATAGTTATACGGCTTTGTATAAAGAGTTATAATAGAAATGAGCTTATACTAGGTATGATCGTGCGCTTACGATTAATCAAAAGGCTTTCAGTTATTACTCTTCAATAACTACAAGCACAAGACTGATTTGGCTATATCAAATTGGTTAAAAAAGCATTGTAACAACTATAGGCGTTTCGATGATAAGAAGCCTTGAATTTCGTTTACTTAAATCGATATTAGAGCATAGAATCCAAAGTCAGTTTAGACAACTTGCCAACCTATAGTAAGAAAGGTTCCAAAAGTAAATGAGCAAAGTCTAGCTTTCATTTCAACAAACGCAATTGAAAGAATTTAAAAAAATTTGCATTAAATACGCAAATTATACACTTAAAATACGACGCATATAAATAAGCAATCACGCAAATGCATTCACCTAGAAACTATAGTTTTGGGATCTGAAATAGAATTTAACTGCTTAATTGGGTCATTGGATATAGGAAATAAAAAGGAACGGGCCCACCTTTTATCTCAATGTCTCCGTTGGGTAAATTTCCTTTGTTCTCACGCGGCGATGACGCGGCGGTTCCGAACTTCAACGCGTCAAATAGGCACCTAATCTTCACTGGCGCCGAATCTACAGTGGCGGTGGCTCAGTGTGCTGCTTTTTCTTCAGGCATGTTTTGCGCGCTGATGTGGCAAGTCGTTAGCACACGTCACACGGCAACCAGAACTTGTTAAGGTAGCAGAAATTTAGTAGGGTACAGCACGCAGATTGTAGTGTCGTATTCTTGCAATGACGTCTTTGTCTTGCTCACTTTAATGAAAGAAATCCCAAGTAGTAACTATTTGATGATCAATTCTGCGGGTAGTTCTTAATTTTCATGATCTTGAAAAGTACGTATTAGCATCTACTTCCAATCTTCGCAAAAATAACTATTATATCACCAATTCACCATCTTCTTGTTTGACCTCGTAGTAAGTTTGCGGGTAGGATGATTCGATAGTTCCGTGGTCGGGGGGAAACTCAGATTTTTCGCGAACGGACTACGCATTCTATACACGAATTAGTGCGGCTATTCCTCTTGAAAAGAAAGCTATGAGCTTTCTTTATAGATCCCGCTTCTGAGATGTGACAGAAGGCATAAATAAAATGCAAGACGGCGATATCACACGGATTATTTAATGCGAATTCACCTTACAAGTATAAACTCATGCGTATTTAAACACCGAATTAAACGTTAATACTGAATCAATTACACTTAGCAGCTATTAAACAGTGAACACACTACTGCATCTATTATGGCACTAACTTTCGTGATAACTTTACTGCACTTACGCGATCTCACAAAAGACTGACTAAGACCGGTAAAATGAACTCGCAGTCATATTTATAGCCAACTTCCCACTAACTGAATAGTGGAAGGGCGGCTAGTGGCTTCGGTTGGCTACGGTTTGGCTCGGTCACATTCGGCGGCTGAGGTGGCATGGGTGACCGTGGTTGGCTGGCAGGCTATGGCACAATGTAGGCTTGCTGTGATTGGCTGGCAGGTGGCGGTGCGCAGTGCTATTGGCCCAGGCTGTGTGGCTGGCGTAACATATGATAGCATATTATGATATGTGTACTAAAAACGGTAAAATATTATTTGTTTAGCAATAACGAATGTACAGATACTAATTTGATTGTGTACGATTTTATAGAAACTAATTTGAATTTTTATTTTCTCAGATCGGTACAAGCTGGCGCAGGTCTGAAAAGAAAGGCTGATGCTGCAGCGACATCAACAAATTCTTCCAGTAAACGACCATGTTCTCAAGAACCTTCTACATCTACGGTGCCACTAAGATCAACAGAGGAACAATCAAATTCAACATCCGTAAGATCTGCAAACTATAATAACATTGAGTGTCCTAGTTGTAAAATACATGTAAATCGTAAATACTTTGCCAATCACCTTAGAAGCAAAGCACATATTAATAATGTTCTTCTTAATTCGTCAATTGAAAGCTTAAATAATGTTCAATTAATTGAAAACGCATTTGGTCGGCGAATTGCTACATACAGAATTTCTAGTAATAGTTCGAGTAATTTAGAATTTCAAACACCTGAATATTTTCTGAATTTGAATAAAAATACTATTCACAACTTGCTTGATGTCCTCTTAAAGGAACATAAATCGATAAAAATTAATTTTATGTTAAACGGGGATTTTATTCAAGCTTCAAAAAATTTGGAAAATAACTTCGATTTTCAAACAACAAATTATGTGTTCTGTTTAGGAAGTGAAATTGATAATATTTATTCTGATATATTCCATGATATTTCAAATAAAGTTAGTAATTTTGAAAAGAAAGATAGTGGTTGGAGTCTTAAAAATATAAATTACATTGATTTAAATATAAACAAATTTAACCCATTAAAAGGTTCTTCTTATGTAGACCTTCCACAAGATATCAAAAACAAAAACGCAGTTATCAATGTTAAAAATAATGACCATCAATGTTTTCAATGGGCAGTTCTCTCTGCTTTATATCCGGTTAAAAAAAGCTCTGATAGAGTAAGTTCATATACATCAAAGCAAAATTCTTTAAATTTTACAGATATCCCATTTCCAGTAAAATTGAAAGATATAAAAAAGTTTGAAAAACTTAATAATTTAAGTATTAATGTTTTCGGACTCGAACATCATACAGAAAGCAATTCCACAAAAATTGTAGGACCTCTTTACTTTACAAAAAGTCGAAAACAAAAACACATCAATTTATTGTACATAGATAATGGATCCAATGGCCACTATTGTTACATTAAAAACTTGTCTCGACTAGTCAGTCGACAGTTGAACGATCATGATCATGCTAAACATATTTGTGATGGTTGTCTGATTTACTTCCAATCAGACAGTCAACTGAAATCTCATCAAGAGTTTGATTGTAATCATATTAGAACGGATTTACCTGATACCACCAAATCTAAAGTATTATTTGATAACTATGGAAGGAAGTTAAAATTACCTTTTGTAATTTATGCAGATTTTGAAGCATTTTTAAATCCCATACAAGGATGTGACAGTAATCCCTCTACTTCGTTCACAAGAAATATTCAAAAGCATGAAGTCTATAGTTTTGGGTACTACATTAAATGTACTTTCAACCACACATTGTCGAAATATGAAACATATACAGGAACAAACTGTTCAAAAGTATTTATGGAACATTTATATAAAGATATAAAACGTATATATGACGAACACTTAATTGTAATAGATCCACTTCCCCTTACAACTAATGATAAAGAAAAAATATCTTTGACTAGTACGTGTTATATATGTGAAAAACAATTGAATTCCAATTATAAAATTGATTTTGATAAGTACACTGGAGTTTTCATAGGTGTCTGTCATAAAAGATGTAGTAAAAAGCTTGACACTCCTCAATTTGTTCCCATAATTTTACACAACCTCAGTAACTACGATGCTCATTTTATTGTACATGCACTTAACTTTTCAGAAGGTGGGGTTAAGGTTATACCTCAAAATAAAGAACGATATATTTCGTTTTCAAAAATGTTAAAAATCGGTGATAAGCAAATTGAGTTAAGATTTATTGATTCATTTAAATTTTTATCATGTAGTCTAGAATCTTTAACAAATAACTTAAGTGATGAAGACTTTATTGAATTGCGTAGAAATTTTCAAAATGAAAGAGACTTTTATTATTTAAAACGTAAAGGTGTATATCCTTATGAATATATGACATCATTTGACTCCCTAAAGTTAACTTCACTCCCTACTCAAAAGCAATTTTTCAACACACTTACAAATAGTGCTATTTCAAATGAAGATTATAAACATGCTAATGAGGTTTGGTGTCACTTCAAGTGTCGTTATATGAGTGATTACTCTGATCTTTATCTTAAAACTGATGTACTTCTACTAACGGATATATTTGAAAATTTTAGAAATGTGTGTATTAAAACGTATGACTTAGATCCTGCTCAGTATTATACAGCACCAGGTCTTAGTTGGGATGCAATGCTGAAACATACACAAGTAGAACTAGAGCTACTTACAGACTTTGAAAAAATTGCATTTGTTAAATCCGGTATACGGGGCGGTGTCTCACAATGTAGTAACCGTTATGCACACGCTAATAATAAGTATATGGATAATTTTGATAAACAAATTCAATCATCCTATCTTTCGTTTTTAGACGCTAATAACTTATATGGTTGGGCTATGAGTCAATACCTTCCGACTGGTGATTTTCAATGGGTGAATTATGATACTAATTTTAATGTATCAATTGATTCTGATGTAGGCTATATTCTTGAAGTAGACTTAGAATACCCACAGGATTTACATGATTCACATTCCGATTTTCCACTTTGTCCAGAAAAAATTATCACAGGTGAGAGTAAAAATTTGAAATTAGTTCCAAATCTTTTCGATAAAACTAAGTATATAATTCATTACAGAAATCTGATACAATGTTTAGAAATGGGTTTAAAGTTAAAAAAAATACATCGTATTTTAAAATTCAACCAAAGTCCCTGGTTGCAAAAATATATTGATTTGAATACCCAGCTACGTATATGTGCGCAATCTGATTTTGAAAAAGATTTTTATAAGTTAATGAATAATTCAATATTCGGTAAAACGATGGAGAACATTGAAAAACGAGTGGATGTAAAATTATGCACCCATTGGGAAGATTTAGGAAAAGTTGCTGGTGCTCAAACTCTTATTGCGAGACCTGAATTTCATAGTCTTTCAATATTTGCAGATAATTTTGTTGCTGTTCAACTTCATAAAACTAAATTACTATATAATAAACCTATTTACTTAGGTTTTTGCATTTTAGACATTTCTAAAACTTTAATGTATGATTTTCATTACAAATATATGAAAAACAAATTTGGCCCAAATTGCAAATTACTCTACACTGATACTGACAGTTTCATATATCAAATTTTCACTGATGATTTTTATGAAGATATTAAGCCTGACTTAAGTGATTACTTCGATACATCAGATTACGCTACCTCTAATATTTTTGATTTCCCCCAAATTAACAAAAAAAAAATTGGTTACTTTAAAGATGAAAATAATGGTGAAATTTTAACAGAATTCGTTGGCTTAAGGTCGAAAGTGTATGCCTTTAAGACACAAAAACGATTCAGTGCTAAAGCAAAAGGAGTAAACAAATCAGTTACAAAAAAATTTAAAATGGAAAATTATAAGTCTGTCTTATTTGATCAAAAAAATGAAGTTTGTGAAATGTTAAGATTTAAATCAATAAAACATGTTATTTTCACTCAAAAAAATAATAAAATATCCCTATCGTATTCAGACACAAAACGCTATTTAATTAATAATTCTACTGATACTTTAGCTTGGGGACATTTTAAAATAAACTCATTTAATAATGAATCATAATTATAGCACTAAGGTTTTTGATTTGTACAGTACTATTTCATTGTTTTATTTTTTATATAATAATAAGATTGTTTCTTCTATTTATAAGACTTAGAATTAGTTTTTACATAATGATAATTATGATAATATTAAACTTTCTGATAATAAACTTATTGTCTAAATACGTTGTCGTGTAATTTATTCCCCCATATTCCTGTTAAACTTAATACAGATCACACGCATTTACAGTAATGTATCATTTTCTCCATCCATTCACTGCTATAGTAGCAGGACCAAGCGGATGTGGTAAATCAAATTTTGTTACCAATTTCCTTAAACATTGTAATGAAATATGTAACACACAGTTTGATAAAGTTTTATGGTGTTATGATGAAATGCAGCCTCTTTATAATCTAGAAAATGTAACATACATTCAAGGACTTCCCGAAATGAGTATGTTTGATGGAAAGTATCCTCAGTTGATCATTATCGATGATCTCATGCGGGAGTCCGATGGTCGTATCGTAGATATTTTTACAAAGGGAAGTCATCATAGAAATTTAAGTGTCTTTTACATAACACAAAATCTATTTCATCAAGGCAAAGGACAAAGAGATATTTCGCTCAATACGAGCTATATTATTTACTTCAAAAACCCTCGAGATCGAACACAAATTCGTCATTTAGCACGTCAAGTGTTTCCTGATAATTCGAAATTTGTTGAAGAAGCTTATAAAGATGCTACTGTTGAACCTCATGGTTATCTAATGATTGATTTAAAGCAAAATACGAACGATGCATGTCGGTTTAAAAGCAAAATCGATCCCCTTAATGATAAATGCGTAGTATATGTTCCTAAAAAGGGGTTTAAATATGGTTCGCATCATACAATTCTAATCAGTAACAAATAATGATTGAAAGTAGCATAACGTCTGATATAAAAAAGACGAGGTGTGCATTACAAACTTTTAAACCAAAATATCGCAAAATCTTAATACGTTCTCTTAAAACAGATGAAATCAATCGTGTATGTGAATATTTAAAAGAAATTTTTAAAGACAATATCCCCAAAAAGGAAGTGAATCAACAAACTTTTAGTATTGTAAAACTAAATTGTTTCTTTTCTACAAATGCTATTTAAATATTAATCAATTTAAAATAATGTATGGACGTGTGAAAACTCATAAAGACTTATTAAAAGCTTTACTCACTCTTAGACCTAACCTTCGTTCAGTATTCACTTTCGACCTTAAGCCAACGAATTCTGTTAAAATTTCACCATTATTTTCATCTTTAAAGTAACCAATTTTTTTTTTGTTAATTTGGGGGAAATCAAAAATATTAGAGGTAGCGTAATCTGATGTATCGAAGTAATCACTTAAGTCAGGCTTAATATCTTCATAAAAATCATCAGTGAAAATTTGATATATGAAACTGTCAGTATCAGTGTAGAGTAATTTGCAATTTGGGCCAAATTTGTTTTTCATATATTTGTAATGAAAATCATACATTAAAGTTTTAGAAATGTCTAAAATGCAAAAACCTAAGTAAATAGGTTTATTATATAGTAATTTAGTTTTATGAAGTTGAACAGCAACAAAATTATCTGCAAATATTGAAAGACTATGAAATTCAGGTCTCGCAATAAGAGTTTGAGCACCAGCAACTTTTCCTAAATCTTCCCAATGGGTGCATAATTTTACATCCACTCGTTTTTCAATGTTCTCCATCGTTTTACCGAATATTGAATTATTCATTAACTTATAAAAATCTTTTTCAAAATCAGATTGCGCACATATACGTAGCTGGGTATTCAAATCAATATATTTTTGCAACCAGGGACTTTGGTTGAATTTTAAAATACGATGTATTTTTTTTAACTTTAAACCCATTTCTAAACATTGTATCAGATTTCTGTAATGAATTATATACTTAGTTTTATCGAAAAGATTTGGAACTAATTTCAAATTTTTACTCTCACCTGTGATAATTTTTTCTGGACAAAGTGGAAAATCGGAATGTGAATCATGTAAATCCTGTGGGTATTCTAAGTCTACTTCAAGAATATAGCCTACATCAGAATCAATTGATACATTAAAATTAGTATCATAATTCACCCATTGAAAATCACCAGTCGGAAGGTATTGACTCATAGCCCAACCATATAAGTTATTAGCGTCTAAAAACGAAAGATAGGATGATTGAATTTGTTTATCAAAATTATCCATATACTTATTATTAGCGTGTGCATAACGGTTACTACATTGTGAGACACCGCCCCGTATACCGGATTTAACAAATGCAATTTTTTCAAAGTCTGTAAGTAGCTCTAGTTCTACTTGTGTATGTTTCAGCATTGCATCCCAACTAAGACCTGGTGCTGTATAATACTGAGCAGGATCTAAGTCATACGTTTTAATACACACATTTCTAAAATTTTCAAATATATCCGTTAGTAGAAGTACATCAGTTTAAAGATAAAGATCAGAGTAATCACTCATATAACGACACTTGAAGTGACACCAAACCTCATTAGCATGTTTATAATCTTCATTTGAAATAGCACTATTTGTAAGTGTGTTGAAAAATTGCTTTTGAGTAGGGAGTGAAGTTAACTTTAAGGAGTCAAATGATGTCATATATTCATAAGGATATACACCTTTACGTTTTAAATAATAAAAGTCTCTTTCATTTTGAAAATTTCTACGCAATTCAATAAAGTCTTCATCACTTAAGTTATTTGTTAAAGATTCTAGACTACATGATAAAAATTTAAATGAATCAATAAATCTTAACTCAATTTGCTTATCACCGATTTTTAACATTTTTGAAAACGAAATATATCGTTCTTTATTTTGAGGTATAACCTTAACCCCACCTTCTGAAAAGTTAAGTGCATGTACAATAAAATGAGCATCGTAGTTACTGAGGTTGTGTAAAATTATGGGAACAAATTGAGGAGTGTCAAGCTTTTTACTACATCTTTTATGACAGACACCTATGAAAACTCCAGTGTACTTATCAAAATCAATTTTATAATTGGAATTCAATTGTTTTTCACATATATAACACGTACTAGTCAAAGATATTTTTTCTTTATCATTAGTTGTAAGGGGAAGTGGATCTATTACAATTAAGTGTTCGTCATATATACGTTTTATATCTTTATATAAATGTTCCATAAATACTTTTGAACAGTTTGTTCCTGTATATGTTTCATATTTCGACAATGTGTGGTTGAAAGTACATTTAATGTAGTACCCAAAACTATAGACTTCATGCTTTTGAATATTTCTTGTGAACGAAGTAGAGGGATTACTGTCACATCCTTGTATGGGATTTAAAAATGCTTCAAAATCTGCATAAATTACAAAAGGTAATTTTAACTTCCTTCCATAGTTATCAAATAATACTTTAGATTTGGTGGTATCAGGTAAATCCGTTCTAATATGATTACAATCAAACTCTTGATGAGATTTCAGTTGACTGTCTGATTGGAAGTAAATCAGACAACCATCACAAATATGTTTAGCATGATCATGATCGTTCAACTGTCGACTGACTAGTCGAGACAAGTTTTTAATGTAACAATAGTGGCCATTGGATCCATTATCTATGTACAATAAATTGATGTGTTTTTGTTTTCGACTTTTTGTAAAGTAAAGAGGTCCTACAATTTTTGTGGAATTGCTTTCTGTATGATGTTCGAGTCCGAAAACATTAATACTTAAATTATTAAGTTTTTCAAACTTTTTTATATCTTTCAATTTTACTGGAAATGGGATATCTGTAAAATTTAAAGAATTTTGCTTTGATGTATATGAACTTACTCTATCAGAGCTTTTTTTAACCGGATATAAAGCAGAGAGAACTGCCCATTGAAAACATTGATGGTCATTATTTTTAACATTGATAACTGCGTTTTTGTTTTTGATATCTTGTGGAAGGTCTACATAAGAAGAACCTTTTAATGGGTTAAATTTGTTTATATTTAAATCAATGTAATTTATATTTTTAAGACTCCAACCACTATCTTTCTTTTCAAAATTACTAACTTTATTTGAAATATCATGGAATATATCAGAATAAATATTATCAATTTCACTTCCTAAACAGAACACATAATTTGTTGTTTGAAAATCGAAGTTATTTTCCAAATTTTTTGAAGCTTGAATAAAATCCCCGTTTAACATAAAATTAATTTTTATCGATTTATGTTCCTTTAAGAGGACATCAAGCAAGTTGTGAATAGTATTTTTATTCAAATTCAGAAAATATTCAGGTGTTTGAAATTCTAAATTACTCGAACTATTACTAGAAATTCTGTATGTAGCAATTCGCCGACCAAATGCGTTTTCAATTAATTGAACATTATTTAAGCTTTCAATTGACGAATTAAGAAGAACATTATTAATATGTGCTTTGCTTCTAAGGTGATTGGCAAAGTATTTACGATTTACATGTATTTTACAACTAGGACACTCAATGTTATTATAGTTTGCAGATCTTACGGATGTTGAATTTGATTGTTCCTCTGTTGATCTTAGTGGCACCGTAGATGTAGAAGGTTCTTGAGAACATGGTCGTTTACTGGAAGAATTTGTTGATGTCGCTGCAGCATCAGCCTTTCTTTTCAGACCTGCGCCAGCTTGTACCGATCTGAGAAAATAAAAATTCAAATTAGTTTCTATAAAATCGTACACAATCAAATTAGTATCTGTACATTCGTTATTGCTAAACAAATAATATTTTACCGTTTTTAGTACACATATCATAATATGCTATCATAGGAAATACACCATCAATTTCATCAAAAGCTCCACATGACGATGAAGTAGAGTGCCCTTTACAGGGTGTATAGAATGGTTTAATCTCTGGATCATCCATCATCCATCTAGGAAGTTTATCAGAGATGTACCATAATCGTATGTATCTATGCAATTTGTTAATCACAAATGATTTTGTAAACACACTGATATCGTTATTGGATAAAGCCTCCATACTCGCTATTTTTACAATCACAACTGAACACTTAATGAATGTAGCTAAAACGTAAACGATGCATTTATATACAGATAGCCCCACCATCTTAAAAAGACACGTTCGAACGAGTTAGAACCCTTAAGAACCTTTGAAGTATGATTTAAAAAAAATAACAAAAATACTCACGAAATTCTTTGATTTTCTTGTTCCACTTGCACACACAAGTCGACTAACATGGAATTCAAATCACGTTCTTGTTCCTCTTCTACTTGCACACATAAGTCAACTAATTTTTTATTCAATTCGTGTTCTTGTTCTTGTTCTTCACAAAGTATATTCAATTCTTCATCGTAAATTGGATCAAATATTTGACACTGAGACATTTTGGAGCTTGTGGTAAGATGCGTTGAAAGATGTAATCTAAAGTATTCAGCCCGAAGTTTTATATTTTGTTGAGGCTCTTCGCCAAGACTAACCAAGAGAGGGGGAAATCACATGATAAAATGTTAGTGAAGTACCGCGTCTGCTTTTGTTTGTTCTATTTACATTGTTAAGAAAGTTACCGCCGATTCGAAAGTATATTTGATATTGTTTTATTTTTTATAGTTCTTTGTGTTTCATGAATCTATTGACTCTTGCGTTCTCGGCCAACAAAATATTTTTTACAATCTTTTTTTTCTGCAATTTGCTTTGTTATATTGTAAACAATATCCCGCGTTCTCTGATAAGTTTTATCACTATCTGACTGCACGTAGTACTTTACTCGCAAATCTGCATATTTCCAGTGATCAAGAGGTAACACGTTTTTCAGATTTTTCATTTCATAGACATCTATTTTGATCAAATGAGTGGCGTTAGCACTATCCCCTTCGTTAGATGAGATATATGAAAGACCGCCTTCACATGCTTGTGCTACACACGAGGAAGTAGTGCTATTTTTCTTTTTCTTTGGTTTCTCAAAGAAAATATCTATGCTGTTACTTCTTTTCTGTGTAGCCTTTTTGTTATTAAATGAATCACTTTCATCGGAAATGTTAAGCGGATAGTAAAAATGATTTAAAGCGAATTCTTCGTTTTGTGAATTCTGAAATAAGATTAAAAAAATGAAATTAGCTCTATAGCATTAAGTATTAAATTCATATTATTAAGTGATTATTTTTATATAACTCAAAAACAAAAACATTTCCTCCAAATACTAAAGACTTTAAACACTATACATAAAAATCATTGTAATCTGTTTTCTTACCTCCATTTTGAGTACTTTGATTCACACTCACACAGAACAAACTAAAACTTTTTCGTATATTCACTTAGATACTAGCAATACAACGCTTAGTAAGCTTATGACATTCATGATCAAATGAGTCTTTATATACACGCTCTGAAACGATGCAAGTTTAAACAAGAATTTTGAAATTTCTACCTGAACCACCGCTCAGGTATGCCACCTGACACCTGCCACCACCTGACAATAGGGGTTCGTCTCTTTGTTACTGTTATCGATGGACGGATGCAAGTTTTATCTTGTATTTGGTTTTTATGCTTTGTACCACCCACGCTGTTCGTGATTTTAGCTTAAGAAAAAAAGGGTGCCGCCTTCGGTAAATAGTCGGTAGATTTTTAACGGCCTCCAACATGAGTTATTTTGCATTTTTGAATAGAGCTGGCAGTTTTTATTGCTTTCCTGTTTTCTTAAAGATCAATGGTTCGATTTGTATGAATATTCCTTTGTTATGTTTTAGAGATAAAAATATTTGCCGCTTTCATGGGAATGTACGGTAGAATTTTATTATTGATCTTATACATTTTAATGGGAATATTAATTTCATTTGTTTTGGAACGAGCGCTAAGAAATTGCTTAAAATACGAAAACGTAAGATTGATCAATCAAAGCCGACAATTTTTCTAATACTCTTGCTGTAGTTCGTTCCACCTAATAAGGTTTGATCAATTGTCAATAAAAAAACTTGAGTAACGTTAGGTCAGTGGTTAGGTTAGGTTAAGTTAGTATATAATAATATACTCGTACCCTAGCTCTTTTGCTCTGTTAGGGTAGGTTAGGTTAAGTTAGTATATAATAATATATTCGTTTCCTACCTGGTTTTACTCTGTTAGGGTAGGTTAGGTTAGGTTAGTATTCTTTCTTTCTTCCTGGCCTTTTCCCACGTTATGTGAGGTTGGCACAACATGTCTTCTCCTTCCATTCGCTCCTATCAGCCGTCAACTCGCAATCCACTCCTTTTACCCGCATATCTTCTTTCACGCAATCCATCTCTTCTTCGGTCTTCCTCGACTTTTTCCTCCTCCTTCCATTCGCTCCTATCAGCCGTCAACTCGCAATCCACTCCTTTCACACGCATATCTTCTTTCACGCAATCCATCTCTTCTTCGGTCTTCCTCGACTTTTTCCTTCTCCTTCCATTCGCTCCTATCAGCCGTCAACTCGCAATCCACTCCTTTCACACGCATATCTTCTTTCACGCAATCCATCCATCTCTTGTTCGGTCTTCCTCAACTTTTTTCTTCTCCTTCCATTCGCTCTTATCAGCCGTCAACTCGCAATCCACTCCTTTCACACGCATATCTTCTTTCACGCAATCCATCTCTTCTTCGGTCTTCCTCGACTTCTTCGTCCCTGCACACGCATACTCATCGTTCTTTTAGTGACATGACTTTCATCCCTCCGCATAACATGTCCATACCGCGCTTACCTTTTACTCCTCATCTTTCTGTTATTGACGCCACTTTCAAACTTCCCCTCGTTCCTTATCCTATCCATTCTCGTCATACCACACGTAATTAAATGAGTGCATTAATTTACCCCAGTCACCGACTGGGAGGTTAATGAGCCTTCGGAGAAAGTGCACTGGAACCGGCGAATCACACTACTCGGCGCCCCCGACCTTCGGCCGGGGGCCTGGCCTACGGCCAGTTGTTCCGGCCTTCGGCCGGAAGTGCGCTGGAACCGGCGAATCACACTACTCGGCGCCCCCGACCTTCGGCCGGGGGCCTGGCCTACGGCCAGTTGTTCCGGCCTTCGGCCGGAAGTGCGCTGGAACCGGCGAATCACACTACTAACAAGCGATAGAGAGGCACGATAAAACAAACGATAGAGAGGCCAATAATTATGCCGTTATCACTTAAATATATCGTACGTAAACCGACTTTACAGACAACCAATTTTTTTTATGTAATTTGGTGTTGAGAGTCAAGTAAGCGATGAATTTTGAATCATAATTCTAACTCAATTTTTGGGGAACATTTTCGGAATAGGTATATTCTTGGTCTTGGGCTTACACACTATAGATATTTCAATCCACGAATTCACGCCCCACTCTGTCAAAATTAAGCGATTTTTAACAGACTTCAAAAAAAGGAAGAGGTTCTCAATTCGTCGGAATCTTTTTTTGTTTCATTCGATTCGTATGGAGTTTGAAAGAGTGGGGCGCGTCATCGCGGATTGAAATATCTATACAGTTGGCCATTTAATTTGGTCAATTTTGATGTTTGGCCACGATGGGGTCATCAATATCATTTAAAATTCTCACATTTTGTGGCCACGATAGATATATATACATATACTCATGTCGAAACAGTTTGATCGAATTCAAAACTTTTCGAAACAAAATGTCTCCAATGTGCATTTGCACTTATCTAACTTAACTCCTGCTTTTCCTCAGGAATAAACTTACTTGACCAATACAAAGCGATAGCTCAGTTTCCGTAGATCCCGACGGATGACACACTTTGCTTGAACACATACACTTTGAAGTAACCAAAATGTTTGTACCGGTTTGCTTTTGAACTGCTCAGACGAATCAAACCCTGCTTTGAAATCCCGGATTCGATTTCCGGCGCAAATTGAAACAAAACCTGAAAATAGTTTGATAAGAATCTGAAACGGATTTACTTACACTACAATTATTTTTAGAAGAGGCCACTTACTTTCATTAGTAACCATGCAAACAGTTCAATGACCATGAATGTATAGAATCTGGTACCAGGCTGAATCAAATCTAAACTTTATTTTTAATACACTATACGGTCTCCAAATTATCTCCTAAGGTAAGTACTATTTTTTTTTAATAAAAATTTAGATTCCAAAGTAATGGGCAGGTTGTATTTCTCAATAACATCTTAGTGACAGAAAATGTGCATTCAAACTTAAAACTCAAACTCAAAATATCTTTATTTCACATAGGCCTAATGTAAAACTTCAATATGGTATTTGTCGCATATGTATGGAGATATGGTGCAGTTTACGAGGGTTCAAACGCGTCCTGCACTGAGAAAAAGCCCACAACAAACTCAGCATTGAAAAGAAAGTAACATTTTGTACATAAAATTACATTCCCGATTGAAAAAACAAATTCCCAGTCCCAATGGTTCTAAAAAAACATTTTGATTTATTTTGTGGCAAAACATGATACACCTTTGATTATACTTCTTTAACATTCACGAAAGGGAAATGGAAGGGATGATTAAATTTTTTCTTTTATTTAAAACTTGGAATATGAGTGTCGTAACCATTTATTACAATGCTGTAATTGTTATAAAAACGACCCAAAGCACTGGTATACTCGCAAGCTACTTGTAACATGTGACAAAACATACTTCATTCATACACACATACAAAGAAAAAGCTCGACTTGTATAAAACCCCGGATGACACCATTCGCAAGAACATAACGACTGAAAGAACCCGAAACTCTTTCGTTGTATTGACTTTGGAGTGAAACAAAGATTTAGTGGGCCGCTATAAAACACAAAATATGTACAGTACACGTATCGCGGAACACAAATAATAAACTCTGCTACCAAATCGAGTGGCTTGAGTTATGTGAAAACTTGCCCGATATCGTTCGTACATTCCGGTAGACATGGATCTAGAGTCATTAGAAACGATAAGTAACTTATAAAGGAGGATGGCCAGATTGCATGCATTATTAGACCCAGTGATAGAGGTAGCGTACATCATGAAAACTTATCAATATTTGTAGAACGGGACATAACTAACAAAAAAGCTGATGGTAAGTAAGTCTAATTCAGTGGGAGAAAAAAGTTATATGACTATAACTAGAAGATAACCTCAAATAATTTAATTAAATCATGAACTACTTTTACCCCGTTTTTACCTTAGTTTATTGTTCAAGTCTATCAGAATCTTATAATATGTAGGTACCTACCTACATATCTACCTAATATAATGTTCCATCTCTACCTATTTAGAAAGTACCTACCTATCAGGTTATAGGAAGCATAGGCGAAGGGAAGGTATAAAGTAGCAAGGCTTAAAATATGTGGGTAGATATATGTAGCCGAGCACTTAAAACAACGCACAATAAGTACTCAAAAATAGCATTTGCTTAGTAATAATTAGTTAATAATAATTTTGCTTAGTTAAACGTAACGTAAGTCGGACTCGAACCGCATCTGACACAAGTTGCGTTTTGTTTCTGCAAAACTACTTGGTTTTTTGGTTTGGTGCTCTAACGTGTAACGTTTCACAAATAGATGGCGCTGGTTATGCCTAAAGACCTAATATTACGAATCGAAATTTGATCGCAGAGGGATATGGCTCGTATAGCTCAATGGTTAGAGCACCCAGCCACGATAGCTGGGGGACGCGGGCTCGAATCCCGCAGCGAGTGAAATTTTAAATCGTTTTTAAATTTATAGGAATTATTTCGTGTGTAAAACACTAATCAAAAAGATAATTAGATAAGTAACTTAGCTTTAAATCACTACAGATGGTATAACTTTATCAGTATGCACTCTGACTCTATATATTTGTAATCTATATCTAAATATTGAGGTCTGGGTTGAGTTACGCTTCCTTAGAAAATGCCTATTAACTCTTTAATTGGAGGAACCTAGATTGTACTTGACTGGGGGTACGAAGGTTGCAAGAACCTATTATGTTGTCAAGGTCACAATTAATATAAACTTTGAATGCTTTTCACACAAAAAAGAAAAACAAAAAATGTGTTTCGAAGTTATGAATTCAACCTCAGATCACAAGAAAACAGCGTGATCTGCGAATTCAACATATAAAAATCCTTTTAAAATCCATTTGTGTACAAGAATAATAATTATTTCTTTTTCATGAAATGTTTTATTTAAAAAGCATCTTTTAAATACCAATTCTATCTATAGATAGAGACGTATCCGACCCTAAATAAATCACGTGAATTCATCTGTCATTCGCTTATTGACGTGATAACGTTTAATAAGTTGATGAACACCAGCAACGCACATGAAAAATAGTAACGTTCCACCTGAGCCTGTGCGTGCAAGCGAGAGCGCGCAACAAGCGATAGAGAGGCACGATAAAACAAACGATAGAAAGGCCAATTATGACGTTATCACGTAAATCTATCGTCCGTAAACCGACTTTACAGACAACCAATTTTTTTTTGTATTTCGTTTCAGCATACCTAAAGCAATCTAAGAAATGGAATAGATAACACCGGTGTCTCTAATACTTATCCTATGATGGCTCTATGATTACTCTGTGATGGCCTTAGTATTCTTTTCAAGTTGTGGATATTTAGTCGTAAAGTTTAAAATTTGTTAACGTTTTAAAGTCGGTTAAGCTAAATCAGTTAATGAAAAAGATTTTAAGTAGGCACTTATAAAGTTTTGGCCAACTAAACACAAAGAAGCGAGAACTAGACCAGAAATTTAAGATTAAAGTTAAAAACGTAAGAATAAGATTCTGGATAGAATCCATTGTGTACTCCCTTGTTACCTTAAAATCTTTTATTTCAAGACGAACTAACTTTGTTAACATTATGAAGTTTGGATACAATTGACAGTGAAACTCTTAGTTAATTAATAGTTGTAATAACACAATGAATACCAAACTTTGACTGAATTTCTTTGTTGCTTGATTAAAGCTAACTTCTCGCTTCTTCATTTTATCCATTTCATGAAATAAACTACGTTTAATTTTTATATTTATCTCATTTTTCTTAATTGGAAGCAGGTATTAATAAGGTTTGAATATAAGTAACCGAAGCCGCTCGGCACCATCTTAAAAATTCCGCAAAAGGGTACAGCCTGAAACCCATTTGGACCTATTATTGGACACATGCGAGTGACTATGCTAAGATTCTCCGGAAAATTCGTCATCGAAACTGCCCGGATACGCGTACCTAAATAAAATTGCACATCACCCAAACAACGCCGTTTACTATAGCAACTGTATAACCAATGAAAAACATTAACCAATCACTGCTTACGTGGCTCGACCAATGCAAGCATTAACCAATTAGTGCTTAAGAAGTAGCTTATACGACACTATATGATTCCGCAATAATACTTATTTTTGCAGAATCACACCGCTGATTTATATTTGATTTAGGGCCGATTTTTTAATCGCCAAATAAACAAATAAACTTTAGCTGAGGAATAAATATGACGTTTTAACAGCTTATGTATGGCATATAATATGTTTCAAATTTATTTCTCAGATACAAAAATCAGCCCTTGAGGCCCTTAGTTACATATAGAGTGCGTTCAGAAACACCAGCAATGGTTTTCTCTATTTTGTCTCGACCTATTCCTGCGCGCTTTGAGACTAGGCCCAAAATATTACATAAATATTTTTATTAATTAGGTAATATTTTACTCCTACCTATGCGGGCAGATAAAGTGATGAATTTCTGGCCATAGCGCTTGTAGTTTGGCTTAAACTATTGGGTCCACCTCGGGTGACTTACCAAAGGTCCTCAAGTGTAAGGAGGAATGCTGAAAGGTAAGGTTTTAAGTGTTGGCAAAACAAAACTGGCACCCCATAGCATAGGTGGCAATTGCACACATAGGTGGCAGTGGCAGATACCCAGTAAAATCGTTGTCGCTTCCAGCAATATTACTATCCACGGAGATCGCATTCGCCGTCATAAATAATAAGTGAGCGACCGGAGGCGCCGCGGATCCGTACAAAAAGTAACAAACAGATCTCTTAAATAAAGAAAACATGGGCGTATGTTAACATCTGTCGGTAGGCGGGCGCGGGTGCTGGAAATTACAACGGTCGCTTCCACTTTGACTTTTTTACTTCCATTGTCTATTTTTAAGAAGAGGAAGTTCCTTGACGAATAACATATTATTGGCTAGGAGAGTAATGTTATTAGATTTTTTCTATGGATTGAAAATTATCTTCAATATTTTTTTATACAACCATGAACAAGCCATATTTTTTTTTCATCAAATCCTGGAAAGTCTTCTACGTAAGGTTATTAACACATCGGACGACCGAATGGCGTAGTGGTAGCGAACCTGCCGTCTGCGCCGGAGGTCATGGGTTCGATTCCCACGACTGTTAAATATTTGTGTGTGTGATGATGAGCATGAATATTTTCCAGTGTCTGGGTCTACTTTTTTAACAAGACATATACTAACTTAATGCAAAACTATACTTAGAAATACCAGTAAATTAAAATAACTAAAACTAAGAATTAAAGTACTTATCAAAATTTTGAGCCCTAGGTAGGGTGCCCATTATGCAGGCAGCATTCCCGCGCTGAATAATGAATAGTGTCTGGGCGTTTTTCAATATATTATATTAATGTATATTAGTATGTATATATATTTATCAGTTATCTTGTACCCATAACACAAGCTATCGCTTACTTTGGGGCTAGATTGCGATGTGTAAAATGTCCCGTATATATTTATTTATTTTATTGAAAAATTGGCAGCGAAGTAACCAAATGATATTTTTTACAAGATGTCTACAGTTAAGTACGCACAGCCACCTACCATCGCTTTTCATTAATGCATGACTGACATTTTTTTAACATTCAAAAAGTTTACTCTTTACACGGCAAGATTGTCATGAAACAAAAGCTTATTAATTCTATTAATATTTACTCCTGTGAGAAAAACGCAAGCTACGTACTAATCCACAAGTATATTTATATTACAACACTTAATTCCGTAATATAATTAACGACAATCGTCCACAAGTATATTTATATTACAACACTTAATTCACAAATATAATTAACGACAATCGTCCACAAATATATTTATATTACAACACTTAATTCACAAATATAATTAACGACAATCGTCCACAAATATATTTATATTACAACACTTAATTCACAAATATAATTAACGACAATCGAGATGTATCGCGGACCGCGTCCCACCAAAAAGTATCACACCCTCTCGGTAGAAAGTATTTATATCCTTAGGTCACACCCCACCGCGGCGACCGCGACGGTGGCGGGGCTGTCGTTTTTCTTCGTACGGCGCCGTCCGGCGTCATGAAACACGACGTCACGACCGTTGACACGCCGCCAGTGTTGCCAGCGTCGTTGTCTGGCCCCAAATCATGGTGTTGCTAACACGGCCATGCTGCATGGTGCACGCCCCGGGCACCCCACGAATTGCGGTGAAAACTCTGCGAAAGTCAAGACTGTTTAATACATGAAGACACTCAAATACTCATACAGATCCTTCATACTCGGAAGGCTCATCGGAACACTGCTTATTACTTCTCATCATACGTGGGGTACGTATACTCAACTCAATCAACAAGACCATCCCACCTAAAGAGCGAAAAGCTTCACTTAGGAGTCCAGATGTGTCTTTGTCGAAAACCTACGTACCCCCTCAACTCAATAAACAAGACCATCCCACCTAAAGAGCGAAACGCTTCACTTAGGAGCCCAGATGTGTCGTTGTCAAAAACCTACATACCCCCTCAACCCAATCAACAAGACCATCCCACCTAAAGAGCGAAACGCTTCACTTAGGAGCCCAGATGTGCCGTTGTCGAAAACCATCTCCGCCTAAAGAACAAGACCATCCCACCCAAAGGGCCCAACGCCACACTTAGGAGACAGATGTGCCTTGCCCTTCCCTCAAAGAACATTACGCTCACTTGAGTGCCCTGATGGTGAAGACCACTTGCTCTCAAAGGCATTACGCTCACTTAAGAATACAAGTGAATCTTCGAGTTGAGGTGACGCATAGCACTACAATTCTATATTCTTAAAGCAATATTGCCCATCAAACCTTCCGAGTATTTTATCACGGCTCGCTGAATTAATTATTCTTTCTAATAAAGCTCCAATGAAACAATAATACTTAAAGGGAGATTCATTGTACTATACTTTCAGGTATGGTGAACTCGCATTAAAGCATTGAAAATTAAGCAAATTAACTCTTTTTTTTTATAAATAATAATTACGTTTACTTTTAAGAATAATAATATTTTACTATAGTACACTTAATACCCGGCATTATACTAATAATACCACAACACTTTTGTACCATACTACATTTAAACACCTTGCTAACACGGTTCTCCACTTAACAACACAAATCATCGACCTTGATCCATGATTTCATATTTACTGCCAACGCCACATCACGCGTTTCAGAACTCCACTAGTCAAAGGACTACCCTTCAAATCTATGCGCAATCCATAACCCACTATAACCTGACACGGGACAGGACAGCCTTGCACTATATAATGTCTTTATGCACTGACCTCCCCTGTCCTCGGTAGTCTCGGCACCCCATAGATTTTTATGATTCTAATATAGTTTTGCTAAGTCTCACGACTTGTCCATTAGCTCAAGGAACACTTGTTGCTACTATATGCATTCAAATATTTCCAGCCCCACAATATTGAGCAAATTTACCCTACGAGACACTGTTGATATATTTTCTAATTCCCTAATAAAACGCACAGTATTAGTGTTTCGAACCGCAGAAATAAACACAAATTTGCCTACTAGCTTAGTACCAATAAATTCTTATTTTTATTTTGAACGGACCCTATTTTTTTATAATAAATACAATTCAAACCGTTTTTATTAATATACTTTTTTTTTCATCATAAATAATAGTGGGAACCAGTAAAGTGCAATGATTAAGGATAAGGATATAACAGAGATACGCCCAACTGATTGGTCAATAATGGCCCACATCATTGTGGTTATATTTCATTATCTGCTAGATACACATTTTCTGAACCACCCAATAAATAAACAAATGACGTTTAATTCGGACCCTTTTATCCATAACTTGTAGTTACAAAAACCTCTAATTTTCTTCGGCCTGTCCTGATTCTAACACTTCTCTTATTTCAAGTGTATTTGTATCACCAGCAACTAAATCGCTTTCGTTATCGACATAATAATCTCGACCACGGATTTTTTTTTCGAACGGCACGGCTGAGAGCATCGACATGTTGTATCCGACCACCCTCCCTATGTAATACTTAGAACGTGAATTCTTAGGCAGACAACGCCCATCTAGCTACCCGGAGCACTATGCCCCTTTACCAGTACCATTACATTACAGATAAGTACCATTTTGACTAACAATTACTAACAAAGGATAAGTACCATTGTTAACTAACATTTTAACTTCTTAATTCATATTTTAATTAAAATTATTGATTTACATCGTGTCATTCCATGGGCTAAATGGTTTTTTTTTTACGTCGATCGTGATCTACCTACTATAATAATGAAACCTTTCACCTTCACATAGGGGAATATACGTGAGAATTCTAAGGCAAACCTTAATTAATAAGCCTAACCTTTCCCTACTTCAGTCAAATACAAAATGCTCGATTCCGTGATTCGCTCCATTCTCAAGCAGTATCCTTCTTCGACAGTCCTGTGAGAGAAGCTAACAAAACAGCACAACTCCATATAAATTTCCAGAAGTAGCTAACAACCCCAAAAACTGTCGAAGTCGGTACTACCAGCGGAAAACTCCTTACTGCTCCCAGTTTGGGTTCGTTTGGCATAACGCACCCTGACCCAACCTTGTAGCATAAGAGTTCAATTCAATTCTTAAAGAAATGGCACTTCTCGAGATTCAAAGTCAAACCATTTCATTTAAATATTTGCGACACCTTAAACTCAAAACTCTTTTTTTTGACATAGGCTTAACGTACAGGCTCTTGTAATGATCATCAATATGATATTTGCCGCATATGCGATAAGGTGATAACTAAAGTCGACTTAAAACTAAGTTTACGAGGGTTCAAACGCGCCCTGCACTGAAAAGAACTGCCTCTTTTAGTAATTTCATAGTTTCCTCTACAGTGTGGAAAAATGAAATGCACGTCATCTAAATAGAAAATCCCTTCCCAACCCTCAATTTACTAAAAGTCCTGTCCGTCATTTGTTAACACAAGGAGGTGCCCTTGCCAACCCAAACCGAAGCCGCAAGAATTCGTACACCACAAAACAGGAAAAACAACATATAACAGCACTCAGCAGTGTCAATGTATACAAATGTGGTGGCCCTATCACTATACAGCAATCTCCTCATCCGAATCAGAATACAATCCGAATATAAAGCAGTCTAGTAGTATTCACTTTTTAAATCTATGCTGGTGACATTAAAACCTACCCACAAAATCTTGAATTCGGGGCGTTGAACACTTATTTTTAATACGTATCTTATTTAATTCCCTATAAACGCAAAGCCGTTTTCCGTTCTTTTTATTAGCTCAGAGTGCTGGACTAGCTTACAAGGGCAACTTACTGTCGCGAACGATATTATTTACAAGTAATTCGTTGAACATTTTGCGGACTGTTTACCTTTTTAAATAAGAGGTCCCTAACGGTCTACATTATTTACATTTCGTAATCATTTACTTTACCTACATTTTTATTAGCTGTAAACTCATAATTTCACTCAAGAAATAATATTATGCATGGAGAAAATCTGTCAAAAACGTCATATTTATTTAGTAGTTAACGATTATCTGGCGATTGAAAATCGGCCCTAAATCAATTAATTCAGTTTCGACACACATAAGCGTTTATTTCAGTTGCTAATATACGACTAAAGTATTCTTTCCAAATCGCTCGCGTCCTGAAATACTACTTACTCGGGATTCGGGAATAAACTAAATCACAACCTACATGACATGACGACATGACAGGCATGTTGTCGTACCGTAAACATTAATATTAAAACCGTAAGAATTTGAAACAAATTTTATAACGGATACATTATTGTCACACAGTGATCGTATCGAAAGAAAGCTTAACTACCTTTTTGAATAAACTAACAAACTTTTTAGATTATTATTCACCTAATTTAGTATTTGGTTACACGCTACTTTTACCCATATAACCAAAGCGTCGCGTGCATTACCCACTTAATTTTCTAGTAAACACACTCATATTTATAACTGAATAAATCTTCACACGTTTTACAATTACCTACTTGATTCTAAGACATATAATTTACTGATGTTACCAACTATAATCGACACAATATCTTGTTCGGAGAATTTTAAACATAAACGGTCAATACTAAGATTCATTGCCATTAGGTTTTAAACGATAATTTCTTTTAAAGATCAAACATATTTCCTCCGGTTTGGAACGGGCTGCTAATTTTATTTTTCAATCGCTCCACTGCCACAGGGGCCACAGGAATAGTACCAGACCTTTCAATTTATGGAGCGCTTGATAACGGATAGTTTCATCTAACCACGTAAAAGTTTTAGCGTAAGATTTAATAATATTAAGCAATGCATTGATATCAACTTTTAACGGGTCGAAGTCCGGTATAATATTGTTCAGAGTACTCACAGTTTCGGTATCTTTACGAGATACCTTATTCCTTGGAGGTGATGGCGTTCTGGAGCTCGAGGAACTCGAGCTAGACCGAGCACGTTTACGCTTAGATCGTTTTTTTTCCATAACGCGGGTATCGTTACTTCTGATGTGAGAAAAACGCAAGCTACGTACTAATCCACAAGTATATTTATATTACAACACTTAATTCCGTAATATAATTAACGACAATCGTCCACAAGTATATTTATATTACAACACTTAATTCACAAATATAATTAACGACAATCGTCCACAAATATATTTATATTACAACACTTAATTCACAAATATAATTAACGACAATCGTCCACAAATATATTTATATTACAACACTTAATTCACAAATATAATTAACGACAATCGAGATGTATCGCGGACCGCGTCCCACCAAAAAGTATCACACCCTCTCGGTAGAAAGTATTTATATCCTTAGGTCACACCCCACCGCGGCGACCGCGACGGTGGCGGGGCTGTCGTTTTTCTTCGTACGGCGCCGTCCGGCGTCATGAAACACGACGTCACGACCGTTGACACGCCGCCAGTGTTGCCAGCGTCGTTGTCTGGCCCCAAATCATGGTGTTGCTAACACTCCTCATGAATTTTACACTTGATGAATCGATACGTGATTAAAAAAAAATTGATAACGAATGATAACATGATATGACGACCGAATGGCGTAGTGGTAGCAAACCTGCCATCTGCGCCGGAGGTCGTGGGTTCGATTCCCACTACTGGTAAATGTTTGTGTAATGAGCATGAATGTTTTTCAGTGTCTGGGTGTTTTTCAATATATTATATTCATGTATATTAGTATGTATGTATATTTATCAGTCATCTAGCACCCATAACACAAGCTATCGCTTACTTTGGGGCTAGATTGCGATGTGTAAAAATGTCCCGTATATATTTATATACCTATACCTATATATAACAATATAAGTACTCCCAAAATCATACATAATCTCAAAAATTATGCTGAATTCGGTAAGTGTAAAATTGCTAAAATGATTGACAAGTTAATTCGATGAATATTTAAACCGCTAACATCTCGAAGGTCGAATCATTAGAACCAAAGTGGAGCACACCTACAGTCGTACAGACATGCATCCAAGAGAAAAATAAACATCCCGTAGATATCCGTTCCTTTAAGAGTTTTTCCTTTTCTCCCGTATTGTTTTTTCATAAAGAAAGAGCTCCCTTACAGGCTTACAAGGTGAGGCTGGAGGCTGTGTTGTACCAATTACGTAATGCCTTAAAGCCGGGGAGTTGAAAGGGACAAATTGCTGGGTGTATGAATAATTTGGGAAGGTCAGTTTCGTGTAAACATGTCTTTGATATACGGTCTACGAGTTTATGTTATTTATACAGACTGGTTATTTTTTAGACAACGTAAATGGACATATAGGTTCGGTATAATAGGTTCTGGATAACTACGAATCTGAAGGGCTAGTACAGGTTTTTGTATGAATTTCAAGTTGACTCGCATCGCAAAAACGAATCGAATTCCTCCATACATTTACAGCCAGCGTTATCAACTATTGACAGTCGCATGTCAGTGACTGTCCATCGATGGTGTTGGCTGTAAATGTATGGAGGAATTCAATTCGTTTGTGCGACGAGTGTCGACTCTAAATTCCTACAAAAACCTGTAGGTACTAGCCCCACAGCTTCACTACTCAGACACGTGAAAATTTAGTCACCATTATTCAGCACGAAAGTGAGTTAGCTTCTTTATTAAATAAGAATTTCCTTTAAAAGGCTCGGTTAGGTGAGGCTGAGAGCCGTCTTGTACCAATTTTATCGTAATTTATTGTCGCGTGTATTTTTTATCCCTAGTAGCCTATCATTGTTTTTCTATGCACGAAATAAAACATTTACCTAAGCTCCGGCATCCTCGGAAATGCCTCAGACTACATTAAATAAAGGGAAATGCATGAATCTCATTTGTTTTGTTCACCGCGCAGGCGTTGCAAAGGAAATCACGCGCCTGTCGTCGAGAAAATTATGCGCGACCACAGACTAATGTAGTCTGAGCGCGCGACGCGATTTTATAACTTTGAGTTTAAGATTTTTGACGTGACAACGTCTTATAAATCGATAGAGCCGGTTGCACGCACGAAAAAAAAATTGGTTGTCTGTAAAGTCGGTTTACTGACGTTAGTTGAACGTGACAACGTCTTCTTTGTCGCTCGTTCCGCGCTCTCGCTTGCACTTCAAGCCTTACATGGAACGCCTCAGAGCGAGGTAACGCCGCATGAGCGAGGTAACGCCGGTAACGCCGGATGAGTCATGTTTTTGCGTGCGTGCAATCAAATTATAAGACGTTGTCACGTCAAAAACATGACTCATCCGGCGTTACCGGCGTTACCTCGCTCATGCGGCGTTACCGGCGTTACCTCGCGAGCGCGGAACGAGCGACAAAGAAGACGTTGTCACGTTCAACTATCGTTAGTAAACCGACTTTACAGGCAACCATTTTTTCCACAAACTATGTCCTAATTTATTGTTATTGTGTCTGAGTACAAAAACAAAATAATTTTTCAATAATTAGTAAGTATTTTAATACCTGGAAATATCCCAAAGGTCTGTTAGGTTTCGCGCGACCGTGCAGTTAGGAATGACCCTGCGACCACTTGAAGGATAATAAAATTCTTTTCGAATTTCTAAGTAGCAGGTGCAAGATTAGGTACATGAATGACTTGGGAAGATCAGTGTTTGTTCAGTTTGTCCATAAATTGAGAACTTCCCTAAAGGTTTTCAAGGAGAGACGGGGGTCCAACTAATTACGTATGTTTTTCAATTTGTAGCTGAACAGAACACAATTTTATAAGAATACATGTAGAATAACTTGGGAATGCCATTTTCAACTCCAAAGTAAACCTTATATTGAAAATAACATATTATAAGGCGATATCTTGATTCGCTGATTTCTCAACACCAAAAACCATGCTGTTTGCACAGAGACTTTTGGTACCAAAAGAAATTAGACAACTTTTGCATATCACTGTATTTGCCTCGCTAATTATTGATGCCCGCATCCGTTTGCTTTTCTTCGTTTTACATGTAATTATCTACCATAATGGTCAAAGAATAAGGCACAGTTTATTCTTGATGTTGTGTCGATGTTTATACCTAACACAAATCAAAGGGCTATAAAGCATTTTATGCGTTCTATTTGAGATTTGTTTCCTCTAATAAATACTTACACGGCCGTTAAGGAGTAATGATCGTACTTTTTACGTTTTGTAATCCTTTAGTTTCGTATTTTTGGATAATGGATTTAAATAGGGTTGTCGGATAAAATTTGAAAAATTCGAGGTGTCGCTTACTGTAAAGGAAAAGAAGAGGGAAAAAATCAGTACTACCTAGAAAAATTTCTTCCTAAATCTACTCACACTTATGAATACTTTAAATGGGTGCGACAGTGATGCATAGCACGCCTATACATACTCGTATTTTGATAAAAAAAAAGTTTTTCCTTTTCAACCATAAAATAAAAGAAATTTCAAAACAGTACTGTTTACTTTTGCTCCTTTGTATTCAGGTCAGATATCATGTAAGGTCAAAGTGGTTTTTAAACCGTACATGTTTTTATTACTTTAGACTAGATCACTTGAAATATCAACAGGCTTCGCACACCTTTGAGGCCATTGTGGAACTTTGAAACCATTATGGAAAGAGTCAGGTATGCAGGTTTTTTGAAGATATTTGAAGATCTTCACCGCTGAAGAAGAGATATTTCTTTACTTCCAACAAATTACTGTAAAAAGCTTGATAGAATCACCGATATTAACCTCAGAATATGGACATCCGAACGATTGACGTAAACCTTTTTCGTACAAGCAGGCAGTAGCGCCATCTGTCAAAATTCTATAGGTAGCTGCTGAGCGAACTACAGCGTGGCCTTACTGTTGGTGGCAAAACACGCATTTTTGGACCGATAAACTGGCAACATTCCAGAGTAGCTGATGCCTGGTGTCAATTGATAAAATCGAATTACTAGACCTTAATAATATGTCCGGCCCTGGATAAAATTAATTTATTTTTGAATTAAGATTTAGGTAATAGATAAAAAAGTCGTGTTTAACATCCCTATTTAATGGATGAAGCTGTAAAAGTGTACCGTGTCTGTTTCTTACCCTAGTTTCTTTGAGGCTTTTGAAAATGTTTCAGTGCTTCTGTACTTTTTATCTCTACATTATTCCACATTGTTTTTAACCTTTTTTCCTTATTTTATTTTCTTTCTATTTTATCTAATTAACTTCGTCAAAAAACAAATACTGACTTGCCAATTATATTCTTCAATATATTCTTATATGGTAAAAAATGACATTGTTGGCTTCTTTTTCCTTTAAAGTTTAAAATCGGTGTGCAAGTATAGCAAACTGTTAGCGTTCAAATTATTTCTATGTAATACATGCCTTGTTTGCCAATTCTATTTTGACTTTTGACTTAACTGTACATAAGTTTAGTAGGTATTTAATGAATAGGCAGGTATTAACTCCTAAGATACGGGCTTTCTTACTTTCCATGTTAGATGCAGTGCGTCTCACAACTTTGCTTTGCAATATATTTCGACGCACTGCACTGCGCTCATACTTTCACTGGGCCTCATTTGCCTAATATTCACGTCTATTTACACTGCTCTACAAACCAAAATACAGTAATTTATTATTGCTTGGCACTAGAATAACTGACACTGCGGTAATAGAAAACCTATCTGGAAAAACTTCGCATGAAGAGTCCCACAAACAGTAAAATATAATTAATTCAATGACTAATGTACCTTGAGTTATTTCAAACAAAGATTATAAAGGTAAAAGATAGATAAAGGAGTGCAGATTTTTTTTAATAACATCACAATCATATTTATGAAATTCTTAAATAGTTTATTTGATCTCATCTCAGTGCAATGCATACTAAAAATTGCAACCCGCGTACTTTTATTTTACTTTGGTCTCAAAATTTAACAAAACTTAAAGTCAAATAAGAAAATTAGTTTGACTTTCCCACTGTAAAGAAATTTATATTTGCCTACCTGAAAAGAATTTCGATTTGATTTAACTACAGTACAGTTTCGAGCTGAAATATTTTAATAACTTAACGGTGATATCTTTCAAAAAGTATTTTCCTACGAAGCACTATGCTTTCAAATTTATTTAGCTTTTCAGTGTAATTAATTTAGACGCCTGCCCTAATTTGTTATCCGTTATATTTGGAATGAAAAATGTAAATCCGTGCCAGCAGACAAATTGAGGTATTTTACACGAGTAAAGATAGTTGGACGCAGTTGGGACAAATTTTAGTTAAGCCCCTTTCAAACTGTACCTACATACTCGTATAATCGAAATAAAAGAAACTTTTAAGGCTGACAACATTATGGAGACAGATTTGTGGTAAATAACTTAACGGTTGAATTAAAAAAAGATTTCTTAGTAAGGTGGTACCAATTTTATTGAAATTTGGAATGAATTTTTTGTCTGGATTAATACTTCTTTTTCTCTCTTTTTTCCGGAAAAATCCATGATTTCTGCGGAATTTTGAAAAAATCGTGGTACTGCAATCGTATTTATAATACACTTATGTTTAGTGCAAGTAGTAGATTGCTATATACACTTCTTTTAACACGCAGCTGAAACGGCAAAGGTCTCTTTTTTCCTTAAAAAAAATCCATGTTTCCCGCGGAATTGTGGAAAAATTTAAATTCATGTAGACGATGCGACAAACCAAACTTAATTCAACATACGAGTAAATAGAGACTTGTTGATTAGCTGTTGATTACTTTATTTAAGGGACTCAAAATAAATGTAGACTAAAAAAACAGATTTAATAATATTAAATTTTTATATTTACATAATATATAGTTATACACCATCCAACTGATCACTTCATTGTTCTCCATCAGGCATGATTATAGTAAAGCGCAAGCCTATCAATAATAATAACAGCTAAAAGTTAATAACATAGTGACCAGCGTCTTGAGCACTATGCCCAAGTGTATAGTGGTCAAGACGCTGGTCACTATGTTATTAACTGTTAGCTGTTATTATTATTGATAGGCTTGCGCTTTACTATAATCATGCCTGATGGAGAACAATGCAGTGCCTATTGGCTCTACTCTTGAGAGCACGCAGTATTCTCGATTATATGATTTTAACTATCACAATGATTTTCAAAATTGTTCAGCGATGTCTTAACGTCTGTGGCTGTCCTTAGACTCCCTAGTCAAAATAAAGCCATTTTTAAACGTCCCTACACGTCCCTTGAATCCACTCGTGGGGAGTGGATGTTTCGCATTAATCAAGATTTATGGATCGTTTATAACATACTTTAAATAGATTGCGAACTTCAAACGACTGAACTGAAAGGAAACTATCTTTCTGATCCTGATTGTTTAATTGGTACTGTAGGAGAATGTTCGTATTCTTACGTTGTACTTATTTAATATAGTGTTAATAAGATACTACCAAGAATTACACCCTACTTTTAAATTTATAACAGGTGATATTAATGTACAATTATTACATTACATAGTGGTGGACTTCGGAATCGATCGATAAACCGCGAAATTCCTCTCATGTAATCCGCATGGATGAATCTGTATGACACCTCAGTGTGAAAATTCTTCTAATAACGTTCTATCTACGTAGGTACGTTTCGCCCTCGAAATGGAGGTTTAAGAAATCTGCATAATTTTCTTAAAAGTTCACTAGGAGCACTATTTATAGGAACTTGCATGCACGCACATGTGCCACAATGTGGCCCTTTTTCACAGTCAATTGGGTAGATAAAGGACAACTTGAAGTAATAGCTCAAAATATTGTAAAATAAAACAGATTTTCCCGTGAAATAATTAATTTAAAAAACACTCCTTCAAGATTTCATAAACTAATTATTTTTGAAAAATTCTATTGTAGGCACGTAATATTCACTACGCAGTCGACGAAAAAAAATTCATGAATATTATACCAATAACTCAAACAAAGCAGCTTTATTAAATTCCTAGAAAATGCCCTTTAATATGGAACTCTACCGAAGCTGAATAATTATTTAAGGTTGCCGAAATACCAAGAATATGAGTTATTATGGAATTTAACAGAAGTTGATAAGTTTGCGGCCCAGGTGCGAGCGGGTGCGGTAGCGGTTTGGCTAGCATGAAGAACAAACGCTTAAAATATCTAAGAAAGTAGCTATTACCCAATACCCACGCTACTGCTATCATGAATTTCATATCGAGTATAACCGAGTACTTTCTAAGTGAGTCAGGTCAAACTCTGAAATTAATTTCTTAACACTTATGTATTTTTTTAAGTAGATATTAATTATATGAGGGAAAATCATAAGCCTTCCATGTCGAATTAGCTATCGAATCGCGAAAAACTTTACACCTTAATATTATTTAGTTCACTTTACACGCTCTTGGACATCTACTCATCCTAACAGCGCCTATTGTATTTTCCCAATCCTGGCATTTGTATTATACCTTTAAACAAAATCCTACCTAATAACGCCTTGGCTATTAGGGAATTCTATCTTCCAAAGGCATCCGCAGCCGACAGTTAATTTCTCGTGACATAAATAAAGCCGAGGGGAGGATCCCGAGACTTCCCTTAGAAAAAACAAACATCAACGCACAAACAACATATGTTAACATCTGTCCGAGGCACGAGCCGGTACAGTTGGCACGTAAAATTGTTTTACGGAACCCCATTGATTGAGTATTTTTAGAGATACTAGAGAAAATACAGTGCAGTTAGTACAGGTTTTTGTACGAATTGCAAGTCTACTCGCATTGGACGAAAGAATCGAATTGCTCCATACATTTACAGCTAATGCCATCTATGAACAGTCACTGACATTTGGCTGCCAATAGATGGCGCTGGGTGTAAATGTATGGACGCATTCGATTCGTTTGCGTGATGCGAATCGACTCGAAATTCGTACGAAAACCTGTACTAACCCCACAGTGCTGTGATTGCAAACGAGTTAACGTCTTGTAGTTTAGAGTAAGTGTAATGTACCATTACTTAGGCGCCCTCAGCTTTTTCTCAGTAATGACTGTGGTGGAAAAGTTCAAATACCTTGGGCACCTGGTCACTGAGGACCTGGTGGATGACTCAGACATGGAAAGGGAACGCAGGGCGTTGTCAGTCCGAGCGAATATGCTGGCCCGCAGGTTTGCCCGGTGTACAGACGCTGTGAAGGTCACTTTGTTCAAAGCGTACTGTACATCCCTATACACGGCGAGCTTGTGTTCCGGTATACGCAGAGGGCTTACAATACCCTGCGGATCCAGTACAATAATGCGTTCAGGGTGCTGCTGCGGCGACCACGGTTCTGTAGTGCGTCGGCGATGTTCGCAGAGGCGCGAACAGATGGCTTCGACGCCATCTGGCGTAAGAAAACCGCCTCGCTCCTTAGTAGGATCCGTGGAAGCAACAACGGCATCCTGCGCATGATTGTAGAAAAAATGGATGGTCCCCTGATGAATATTCTTCATCAGAGGACTAAATCCATGCTAGTTATAAGATACTAACATAGATATTTAAGTTTTATATTGTTACTAACTTAGGTAAGTACGAACATAGTAGTAAGTTTAATGTAAGCTGTAACTAACAAAAAATGGATTTTTGTTGTCCGAAATAAATAATATTCTATTCTATTCTATTCTAAAATTGGCCTAATTGTATAGTTATATTATGACGTCACCATACATATTCACTTTCTTTTTACTTTTGATGACATTCACCCATCACGGTAAAAATTATAATCAAAGAAGAAAAGGCACCTACAAAATGAAATACAAAAGTCATATTGTATTTGATGTACAGGAATTCTTCATAACAACTTACTATTCATGAAAACATTAAAACATCATAAGCACAAATGTTTTTCATGTCAAAATTCCGGGAAACTTATTTTGTCCCTACTTTATTATGTTCTCCTGCCTCTAGTAAAGGAAAAAAACGCCCGAAATCCTTTGAATTCGGGCCATTTCAAAAATAAAAATATATTCTCGACGAATGCCCGGAATGTACGAAATACTATACGTGTGTTGATTGCAGTTAATTATAAATTCGTCTCCCTCATATTGTCTGAGTTATTTTTGGTATTCCCTTTTAGTTCCAGTACAATGCTAACTAAACCTTTTGTGTCCAATTTTAAAGTTCACTATCAGTTGTAATGGAGAAAAACTTTCAGTTCTTTTATCTGCAACGACCCTAAATCAAATCGAAATCAGTGCTTAAAGGCCTTCTTTGAGAGTATTACTTCCGCCAATAAAATTCTTTGCTTTGTCCGGCGCCCTGGTAAAATCTGCCCTTTGAAATTATCTGTGAACATTCGGATTTATTTTTGTAATAATATCGTAAACGGTTTCTCTATCTACGAATTATAGTGATATATATGCATTCTATTATTCTCTTAGTAGTGTTTTTTTTTTCAAAGCTAGGTATTTGATTTATCCTCTAAGTTCGTTTGTTTCCATAATCTCTCTTGGTTTTATCTCGTTAAAACTTACATCCCTTAGCAGCCAGGTTGTTACATTTTCTATTTATGTGGCTGACGAATTAATAAAAATTTCTGAGTGTATAATGTAAAGAGCATTGAGTGTATAATGTAGTTTGATACTTTTGAAACCCAGCTGCAATGCCTAATTACGCTTAACGATGTTCTGTTCTGTGTGTGTTCTGTTATGATTTTTTTTTTGTAATTTTTGCAACGCTTTGTGTCTTTGAAGTTAGAATATTAAGACGAAATGACTCATACATTTCGGATTGTATCATATCTTATATTTATGAATAACATGTTTAGTATTCATTGAAACTAAAAAAAATATATTATGCACTTCAAAGAATAAAGCAATAAACAAAAACCAAAGATTACTAGTAATTTCTTTATTTTCTTTTGAAAGACAATAATAATTATCCTTAGAATCGCGCGTCATTTTATTAGGTATGCCTGAATCAATATTATTAATGATGACCCTACCCGTACCTTTTCGTATAAATATTTTGGTTGAATTCTAACAGGATCTTCGCACAAAGGCGATACTTAATTAATTTTATGCAAACCCCAAAATTCTCTTGTTATTCACAAGACCCGTCGAGTTATTAGCACTAATAGGTTTTCTTAATCAAATTAATGAGAAATGGAAAGGCTAGGTACTTCTAAACCCTTATTAAGACAATAAATAACATATTCAAAATCTTATTATGGTTTATTCAATAATTTTGACAAGCTCTCAAGTTAGGAAAAAGTGTTTTTTATTGCGCGTTTGTTTTAGCCTATAGACGTCCACAGTCTTAGGCCTAACATTGGAGTTCTTAGCATGGTTTTTGCACGTTTTGGATCCTGCCGTTCCCCGCTACTCAATGTCGTCAGTCCACTTGATCTTGCCTGTTAACCGTGCGTTCCCTGGCATGGAAGAGCCATTTTTCTACATCTTTTCCTTAATTTTAAAAATACCTACAGGTCATCTGAAACTGAGTAGGCAAATCCATTAGTTTACGTATAAGAATCAACTCTACTGTTGAAACCTTTACAGAACGGAACCCTTGAAAACCCTTTTCAAAACCAAATGTGGATTGTTAGGCATCACAAACATTTTTCCCTACATTTTAACTTTGTTCTGAATTCAAACTGTGGACTTGTAAAAGCTAATCCACGCAAATGAAGCTTAGAGGATAAACTTATTTTATATAATATAACATTATTATTTCGGAAATCCAATAGGAATATAAAGTTTGTTATAATATTCAGGCCACTTAAGCTACATGAAAATACGATTCGGCCATAAATTATTCCACACACATCCCAAAGCTCAACGAAACAAAAACTGTCGGCCATTTAATCATTCGACTTTAAATGGGGAGGATTTCGATTCAGTTATTTTAATATTCATACAAATTATACTAACAGATGGCAGCGACTACGTCTGTGTCGCAAATGAAATAAATAAATAAGTGTCACAAACAAGCATCAAAAATCTTAATTTTCGATAATCTTTCAGTAAAATTTATCGCAATTTTATCCAGCGGGGCTAATTCACGTAACGTTAAGACACTGCACGATGTGAATCAAGAAATAATATAAAAAATTAGCACTAACTTAATTATTTTTACGTTTATTGGTTTAGAGTGTAAAATTTAATGTATTTCAACACCTAGACGCGCGCCTAACGCGCATAGTAAGTATAACTTCACGATTATCGCCCATGTTGCATGTCGAGATTTAAAATTAATTTTTCAGTGTTCGCAAAAAATGATTTGATTTCAATATCTTCTGCTTATACGTAAATGCTATGACCTTTTTGGAAATTATGTGAATTCACGAATTCGTCCTGATTCACGTCTTTTATATTTGTCTATGCAAACCATCTCTGCAGAGCCTTTGAACAGAATCATATAAGTATAATTATGCATTAGTTTTTTGTGTTACATATTATTATTTTATATAAAATTTTTATACAGTAATAATTATTTTAAGGTTTCAATAATCGAAGTTTAACACAGTAATTAGTGGCGGAACTGATGTGGCTCTAGTCACTAGAGCCACATAAGTTCCGCCACTAATTACCACACCAAGCGATTTAGCTTTCCTTGCTGTGTGGCAATTGTTTTGGCCATTCATCCATGGGCCATGGCCATTTGGGATTAAATCCATGTTTGATGACTGACTGATTAACTGACTGACAACCAGACTGATTGTTCTATCAACGCACGATCATACCTTGGCACCCAAAACCCAACTCAAAATTTGGCATATATTTCACCTATGTATTATGATTTTTTTATATTAACCGCTAAGAGACCAAAGCAAGAATCCACAATCCTTAGGTGCACATAAAAAAACCGGCACGTGCAAAGACATGTTACAGTCCCTAAAAGCTTAAGAGAAAATAAAAGCTCCGTAACAGATCGATGGTTCGTCCTTTGAAGAGATATGAGGAGAAATAATTTCAATAGCGATAAGGATGACTGCGAGTCCCTTGAACAAAGGCCGGGGGAGGAGACGGCAATGTAGATATTGGATCTCATTAGGGTCACGTAAAACAGGTTTTATCACTCAATACTGTATGAGAATAAATGCGGAGAGCGCATCTGTATCAACAAAATATCACTTGCTTAAAATGTTAAGGAAAAACTACATAGAATTTACCATACTCGCTTGAGAACTCACATTACTGTATGGTTTGTGTTAATTGTTCCATTACATATTTTACCATCCCCTGATATTGCTTAAAGACCTTTACAATGATGATGATATTAAATATTATGTCTGGATGAGAAAATACAACTGAATGAATAATTTGTTTTTCATTTAGGAAAATATTAAATTTTCACGTAGGTACCTACATATTATTAAATTGAAAATGAAAGAACTGCCTACTTGGAGTTATTTAATAACATTGAATAGGTACCTACTCCTACATGCGGAGCATTAAAGAGTAAGAAATCTCATCCTTCAATATAATATACCACATGGAGCACTGCTGGACAGAAGTAGCTCAATACGAAGTAGGTACTTCCATTTGACCAGATCCAAAACATCCATCGGCATTTCGACTTGTTTACGACCTTGAATTTAGCAATTAACGGCGAAGAAGCCGTATTTAAGCGATTTTGACTGAAGTTTCTAAAAACTATAAAGACAATTACCTACTTTAAAATTTAAACTTCATGTATATTTTGCGTCTTTAATCTAAATTAGCTTAGAAGCAGAAACACGATTGGATAAAATTTTCTCGATAGAAAGTTCTCCCAAAAGTTGCTCCAAAATCTCTGTTATTCTACTTTTTATCGGAAACTACAATGGACGTAAAATTTTGTTTTAATGACACATTATATCGGTATAAATAATATCCAAAAACGCTTAAAAATAGATTTTTGAAAACTGGCTTAGTTTTTGCGTAATTAGGTAAAAGGCTTTCTTTCTTCCGCGACGCTGCATGTCGCATCTACCAACGTATCCGTGAGAGTGAGAAATACAAAAATAAATTTAATAAATCCCCCCTTGGAACACCGTAAACGGGCTAAGAACAACATATTAACTATAATAAATATAGTCGTTGCTCTGGAGAATTGGTATAGGTTAAGTTACTGGTTAAATTTGTATTTAAACCTCTTTGCAATATGTGTCAAGCTGAATAAATGATTATTTATTTATTTATATTATAACATATCTCCAGATAACATCAATCCTGAAAGTTTGTTTGTCCTGAATTTTTTATGTTTGGATGTTTGTACATTAAGATGTTTATTACTAATTCACGCCACAAAATAATAAACTGATTTGGCTGAAATGAGGATTGTAGTAACCTGTGGATATGAGTTAAAAAATCTATAGTTCCCGAGGGATCTAACAAATCCCAAATTTTCTATAGAAATAAAAAGCTACAACTCTTGGTAGATTACTATAGCATATTTCTTTGAAATAAGGAAAAGGGAGCGGGAATGAAAACGAGAAATCCAGGATTCACAGAATTTGTGAAATACCGTAAATCCCGGGCAAAAGCCGAAATCTAGCGCATAATATTTATATAACGTCCATAAATAATCCGTATTTAAGCATTCCCCATTTAAATTATTATTGTATCCACTTACATTCACCAAACGAGTGCGTATATTATACGGTAATCAAAATTCATGAATGTTTGATTTTGTTAATTACAAAGGCTTTAACATTCGCACAGTAATTACAAATAGGCGAGCCTCTATCCGGGGTATTTAGGTAACATTCGTTAATCCCGATATAAGTAGGAAACTCATTCAGGGTTATGTACATTTTAATTGTTCTTCAGATAGGATTTTCAGCGGTGGATTTCAATGGACCGCCGATGGATGTGAAAATTTTCTTCCATCCCTCTCGAAACTATTAACAACCCTCCGAGAGAAATCTTCCCTCTCTATCGGGTAGATGCTTTGGCACGGGACAGAATACAGATCCCTTATGTAAGCCAGTGCTTTCCGAGCAGTCCTCTTGTGAACTCGCGTCAGACGCTACCCGGTTTAACGCTACGAAAAATGCCGAATCGTGTTACCGACGAGAACTATCCGGCCTATATTTTACGTCAATTCAGCAAACTTGTATAAGAAATAGCTATGGTATAATCAGCGGTGGTGAAGTGCTGTAGTTGTGTTTAAAAAATATGAGGTGTTGACGCGATTTTTATAATCGCTTCTCGGCAGGATTAAAAAGGATTTATATACGGACTCGATATATTTTTTTCGGTTAATTTTAGCCCGAGAGTGCATTATGTCGGGAGTAATCCTAGAGCACCCTCGCTCCGAGCTTCCGAAACGATTTATGTGTAATGGATGTCTGACAAAATAAAAATAGCTAAACGACACACGGTAGGAGCTTCTAATATATGAGGTGCCATTAATATTAACAGGCAAAACTGTCACTTCGTTATTTGTCAGCGTGTTGATTAAGAACTTAAATGAATCTTGACAGTTTTAGTCGGGACAGGTAGGGTTATTAAAAGGGATGAGTTGTGACACGATGTCGGCTAGTGTAGAGGCACCATAATTTATCCTTGTATAATTTGACGTGAACGCTCACTAATTAGGAGTTAATAAAATAATTAGTTCGGATGAAACATAAAGTGATAATGAAAAGAAGAAGAGTGTGAAATAAATAAATAAAAGTGTATACAATTTTAGTAATAAAACCAGAACAAATATAGAAGATGGCAGGGGAACTGAAAAGGATAAAGTGGCATTCATACGTCCTGAATGCGATCCTGCTATTTATCTCCATGATTTATGGTGAGTTATTAATAAAACCATTTCCCAATGCTTTTAGACCCTAAGAACTCTATCCTTATATCTGACCGCAGCTATCAATTCAGATGTTTGTACTGAAATGTTATTTGCTTTAACATTTCTACTTTATTTATCAAAGTGAAAATGTTAAATTAATGGCATTGGATAAATTATTTATACAGTAAGTATAGGTAGGTACATTGGATTGTAGCAAAAATTGATTTAAACAATTTCGTATATTTTTTACAATTTACCTCAATTGTTTCGGAATCGTAAATAATAAATCTAAATAGAAGTGAATTTTGATGGAACTAGCAGATGGCACATTACCCTAAGATAAAACATGTTTAATACAATTAAAAGTAGGCGTTGATGAATAAGCGATACGGTTCTATGTTTTCTGAGAAACATTTTGAAAAATAGGTATGTCCAAACCATAACTTGTACCTATGTACAAACAAACATACACTTATAAAATGCGGCACAAAAGTTTATAAGGCATCATTACTATGGATAAGTTTTGAAGTCAAAATAAGAACAGAATACCCATCATCAAACTGAAACAGGTTTATCCTGAAGAGTGGTAAACTTTTCCTTTAGATCCGGGAAAGCCTTTTAAAAAGTTCAAGATCTCGTAAAAGGTAAGGCGCTGAAAGTGTACAAAAAAGGAAAACTAGACATAACAAGTGCAATGCATAAAAAATGGAAGGCTATTTTTTAGTTTTCGTTTAATTTTTTTATTTTTTATCTATTTAGTCATGCGTTTAAATAAAAAAATATGTATTTTAGGTTACGATAGCGATAATATGGAAACCAAGCAGATTGATTGGCATGTAAGTTATGATTTTTACAAGTGATAAAATAAATAATATAATAGCATAGGCTATCTCTAATCGTTCAGAAGTTTGCTACCTAATTAGGGGCAATGGATCTAATCGTAGAAACATACTTCTGGACTAAGAGCCAGCGCGTGCCAGACCTTCCTTATTTTATAAAAGCTGAAAGTTTCTCTGCGTATTGTCCTCAACGCTGGGAAGAATGTTTGTTTGGATCATGGTGGCTTTGTGAGATAACAAGTACACACACAGATTTTATTGAGAGGTAACTTGTTTATTTGCCTATAACTTTGGAATCCAGATGTTAATTTAAATAATAATTAATAATTGTAGGAGTTGTGACCGTAGTCTATAAAAAATAAAATTGAATTTTTGGATTTGAATCAGCTTGGAATTCCATACATCCATGGAAACAGTGGTCATTATTCAAAAGAAACACAGTAACTTTGAAATCAAGGAACAAAAAACTTAAAAATAAATATTAATTAATGAAAAATACGAAATCATTAAAAACACAAACATGACCTTGTTTAGAATCAACCACAAAAATGGGTCAGTCATACTCATAATATCTTGCATAATACAACTGCCCGAGTGTGACACGGTGAAGAATCAAGTGCCTAATTAAAATTTTGCACGGTAGAAAGAGAAAATATAAAATAAAAAAAATATATTGTGCCAAAACCTAAGAAATTCTATGGCATGAAAGCATTCAGTTACCGTACTTTCTCATTAGGGCGGCTTCGCGAAGCATTGAAAAGGTTAATATAAATTCACTTCAAGACTTCACGACATTCATCTATTGAAATGACGTAAGACCTCTTCTATTCAGGAATTTTAATTAACCATAACATTTCTTACCATGCGGTTAAAATGTTGAAGACCTGTGCTCTAAGGAAAGAAAAACGTTCTTCTTATTTTGGATCATCGATATCATCAATAAAATTAATTACTGTTGACATTTTTTTTAAACTCTACAAGCCGGTAGGTAGCCTACTTGACTGCGATCTCACCTGATGATAAGTGATGAGGCAGCCAGTTTCCATCATGCAGGTTTCCATTCGTGTTAATGTTCTCACTGTGTTTTTATTATTTCTAAGACCTTATTATTTATTCATACACCAATATTATTGGTAAAATGTAATCGGTTGTCAACAATTATTTAATATCTTATTGTAACGTACATTTTCATGAATAAAATATCATTCATTCATTCATTCATCGCTTCGGAACGCGGTGCGTCTTTGCTGACCTTACACAAAGACATTTCATATTTTAATGACTAATGACAAATGGGGCAACATCCCCTTTCTTTTAATTTCAATATTTGCAACTACTTTTAGCAATCAACCCAGATTGCCGTTTGATGAAATAATATAGCAACAAAATATCGTAAATGGTAAGCACAGATGGAAAGTAATCTCTCGATGCATAAGATATTTTGCAACAGATTTTTTTGTTTGGTTCACTTTCCAATAGTTAATTCGTATCAAGTATTTCCAGTAATTAGCAGGACAGATTAATTTGTTTTGCTATAATCCGCTACTTGAAAAGATTCTGTATGGTACAATATGCAGGAACACTGCCTACATGAAACACTACACACAATTTTCCAACACTTTCGACACACGTTTCGTCCCGACACCGGGACATCCTCAGGAGATGTTGACTTCACAATGCGAAATCGTAGTCTACGATTTCGCATTGTGAAGTAATATGTCCTGCTAATTATGGATTTCCGCAAAATAACGCCTGCTTCCATTCAGTATTTCCAGTTTCGCCTTTTCTTTCTTGCCTGCCCTTGTGTATAATCCAAAAATTAGTCATTGTGTTTGAAACTACCTATATGAAAGCCCGTGTATTGGTAATCCATACGAGGGCAGGCCAATCTCGTAGAGCTTTCTGTGTCAGAAATTCTAATTTTACGAGTAATTCATGGTACGCAATTGCGTTAGGTTACATAATTACAGCTGTCCACTCAATAGTACTATGATGGGCAATGTGTGGATCGATCATTAGTCTTCGCCTCGTTAATAGAGGAAGCATGTTCGGCTTCGAATTACCAAGTGCTGGGTTCAAATTAGCCTTAATAAATCAAAAGTCAGTGGACGTACTGAAATCTAAAGGTTTCAGATTCGATCAATAGCCCAAAGGGTGTCGTTATGGCCGGCCGAAATTAATAATATATCCGTAATCCAAGATAGAAATCGATCGCAGATATTAGCCTATCTACGGATCGATCTCCTATCCGCGTCCCAATAACGAAAAGTGATAAACCATCGTTAGGATATCCGCAGATAATATCAAGATATCTTTAGATATTCTTTCCCTCTTTGACCATTCCGTTATATGCAAAACCAGTACTTGAATGCATCGTTTAATCGTAACTTATGTTTCAATAATAAGTGTTACCCGTAACTATAATAATTACTTGGGACTTACTTTTTAGCTTATAATGCATTTATTGGGCTCTTGAAGTTTTATATAGATTATATCATTACCGTTTAATATGTGATAAATTCTAAAAGACCTGTGTAAAACTGAACGTTAAGACTCGTGCTGTTTTGACAGATGACATGCCCGCCAAAACGCCTTCTACTGACGCTTGTTGATGTTTGTTGTTTTGATGTTTGATTACTTCTGTTCGTACCTAACATACATTTTCTGTGCTTAATTTTCAAGAATAAACTAGGTTTAATAATTGATTTAAATACGTACCTATCGTGATAGATAGCAATGGACTCTGAAGTGGTAAGTGACTTTTACGCATAGGTACTACCATTCATAATTTTGTTTCTTGGTGATGGCGCCAAATATCTTCCAAAGGTTTTTTGTAAGAATATTTCCTTATTTTAGGTACGAGGCAAACCTTTGACGAAGGATGAAACAAAATTATTGCTGGGCTTTATTGAGAGCAGCCCAATAATTTTGTCGAAAACTACTAACGCCGCCAGTAAAAAAATGAAAAATGAGGAGTGGGTTAGCCTGACTCGGAAATTTAATGCCACTGCCACAGTTTTCCGTCGATCACCCCAGCAGCTGCGTTTAAAGTGGGAAAATTTGAAAAAACTTGCTCATAAACGCAGCACAAGAATTAGGATGAATCGCATCCAAGTAAGTGTAAAGGATCTGTTTTTCATCTTTGTTTAAAATTAAAGGTATATATCTCAGTAAGTTATGAGTGTGATGTACTTAATGTTTATTATTTTTACAGACTGGTGGTGGCATTCCCGAGTACATTCCCCCCGATGAAATCCTGGATAGAGTTGCAGATCTACTGGGGAGTACAGCGACTGGTTTTGTTGTGCCTTTCGGTGTCGACAGGGAGGAAGGAATTTTTGTTTGTGGTGGTGGTGGTGGTAGTGGTGATGGGGATGGTGATGTGACAGAGCAGGCTAGGGTGCTGCCGGTAGAGTCAATACCAGTGTCAGTAGACACAGGTATTGGCTCTACTATACCGGTCACTATTTTTGATCATTCAATTCCATTATCCATAGATAATAGTACTGCTCCCACAGAAACTATAGATAATGCTACTAACCTTGAAGTCAATGAATGCAAGCTGGTAGGAAAAGCTGTGGACAGTACACTACACACACCCAAGAGGCTTACATTGAGTATGCTCAGAACAGGTAAACATTACCATTCACTATTATTAATTATTATCTATCCAATAACGTTTCTGATACGAACCGCTAAGGTGTGGAACGCCCTTCCAGCCTCCGTGTTTCCAGCCAAGTACAATCTAGGTGCCTTCAAGAGAAGAGTGAATAGGCATTTTCTAGGCAAGCGCGCTCCATCCTAGACCTCATCATTGCTTTCCATCAGGCATGATTGTCGTCAAGCGCAAGCCTATCTACAATAAAAAAAAAAAAAAAATTTATCAATACAACTTGTAGAAATACCTATATCAGCCAGTCAGTCTGGTGGTTAGTATGAGTTTGAGTGCAGATTCAGGCCATCTTGCCAGTCTAAATATCAAAAACCATCAAACACCTGCTGCTTCACCCTATTTTACTACCTTAGGAATGGAATTTTCAGAAATATTTTCTTGGCAAATGTGTTCAAGTCATGTATGAGTATGTAAAATTATTAGCATGATCTGTCGAGTGGTTGAGCTAAGCATTGATAGATCAGTCAGATACTAATTTTTCTTTTAACATAGATAAATTCTAGTTATGATAAATTCTAGTTATGTTTATATGTTAAATAATTAAATATTTTAATACTATAATGAAGTCTATTGTTTTATTTGAAAATAAAAAAAAATTACATATTTATATTTATTTCAAAGTAGGTATAACTGTATACATTATAAAGGATCCAAATATAGTTTATTTTCATAATCCTAGTATAGAAGTAGGCCTAGCTTACAGATACATGATGAGTAATTTCATTTATCTCTATAATTAATGTAGGTATATAGCAAGTATGAACAATAAAAATATGCAACAGCGCAAACCCAAAAAAAAGGTTTATTAAATAATTTGAAAATACTCTTTTATTCTGTTATATTTTTATTATCATATTTCATTTGCTTTTGATGCAATAAATACTATCTATATGACTAATGATGATTAATATTGATGTATAGACTAACTTAATACAGGGTGTCCGGGGATAAAGTGCAACCCCGAAAGGGGGTGAAACCAGACATAGATAAATTATCGACAAAAAAAATTGAAAAAAAATTCTAAAAAATTATTTTACTTAATTAAGATTAAGATAAAAAAACGATTTCTTCAAAATTAGTGGGTCGATTGCTTTGAAATAAAAAAAAATATTATACCACGTACTTGGTGGTAAGGATTAAATAACAATTAGCTCGCAATAAAATGGAAAATTCATTCCAAAAAACCAACTTCAAATGCCACTACAAAGAGTGAAATAATTTTTAATGTACACCAATTCGAAGTCGGGCAATGTTTTGTTCAATCATTAATAGTCCTTCGTATTATTAAACTTAATGTGCAAAGAAACGACAAAATTATCGTCAATACGGAGGACTATTAGTGAATGAACGAAACATTGCCCGACTTCGAATTGGTGTACATTAAAAATTATTTCACTCTTTGTAGTGGCATTTGAAGTTGGTTTTTTGGAAAGAATTTTCCATTTTATTTTTTACTTTTTAGTGGAAAACAAGTAATGCGCAAGGTATTGGAAAAAATGCCCAAATCGCTGGAAGTATGCTTCTTAAAACTGAAGAGTTCCCTCAATTTCTCCAAGATCCCATCATCAGATTCTGACTTGATGAATACAGTCATTACTTGATGACTGCTAGGAAATGCAATAGTAACTATAAAAAATATCTAAATCGCTTCAAGTATACTAGCAAAACTTGAAGAGTTCCCTCGATTTTTACCAAGATTCCATCATCAGATCCCGACCTGATGACCATAATATAACCTGGAAAAAATTACTCTTTTAAACAATACCCAAATTACTTCAAGTGTGCTAGTAAAATTTGAAGAGTTCCCTCGATTTCTCCAGGATCCCATCATCAGATCCTGACTTGGTGACAATGGGACCATCTGTGAACTATACCCTTTCAAACAAAAAAAGAATTTTTTAAATTGGTCCACGCATCTTCGAGTAATCGGGGAACATACATAAAAAAAAATAAAAAAAAAAAAAAAAAAAAAGATTCCGACGAATTGAGAACCTCCTCCTTTTTTTTGAAGTCGGTTAAAAAAGTAGCATCATGACACAAATTTTACTTTTTATGAAAAAGAAACCCTTTTTAGGGTTCCGTAGCCGAATGGCAAAAAACGGAACCCTTATAAATTCGTCATGTCTGTCTGTCCATCTGTCCGTCTGTCCGTCTGTCCGTCTGTCCGTCCGTATGTCACAGCCACTTTTTTCCGAAACTATAAGAGCTATACTGTTGAAACTTGGTAAGTAGATGTATTCCGTGAACCGCATTAAGGTTTTCACACAAAATTTAAAAAAAGTAATAAATTTTGGGGGTGCCCCATACTTAGAACTGAAACTCAAAAAATTTTTTTTCATCAAACCCATATGTGTCCATATGTGTCAAACCCATATCTATGGATAGGTCTTCAAAAATGATACTAAGGTTTCTAATATCATTTTTTTCTAAAATGAATAGCTTGCGCGAGAGACACTTCCAAAGTGGTAAAATGTGTGTCCCCCCCCTGTAACCTCTAAAATAAGAGTATGATAAAACTAAAAAAAATATATGATGTACATTACCATGCAAACTTCCACCGAAAATTGGTTTGAACGAGATCTAATAAGTAGTTTTTTGATATATACAATAAAACCTCTAAAAACAAAGTTAGTTTTGCGGTTCGATAAGAAAAGTGGTTTTTATGGTTTTATTCCTCCGGTTGTAGTACGGAACCCTCAGTGCGCGAGTCCGACTCGCACTTGACAGGTTTTTTTATGACTATTTTTTTCAATGATCTCTAAATTTCTCAGAAAAATGCCCGCAATACCAGAAGATTTTACGATTTAAGAGTATTCTCTATCATATAACCTTTCAAATAGAAAAAAAAAATCTTCGTTGTAACCCAAGAAACGAGCTGGCTAAGAGTTTTTAAAAATGACGTCACCACTCGTCGTTTGCCGGGACGCGTCCTTTTTAGGGTTCCGTAGCCGAATGGCAAAAAACGGAACCCTTATAAATTCGTCATGTCTGTCTGTCCGTCTGTCCGTCTGTCCGTCTGTCCGTCTGTCCGTCTGTCCGTCCGTATGTCACAGCCACTTTTTTCCGAAACTATAAGAGCTATACTGTTGAAACTTGGTAAGTAGATGTATTCTCTGAACCGCATTAAGGTTGTCACACAAAATTTAAAAAAAAGTAATAAATTTTGGGGGTATATATACTCATACTTAGAACTGAAACTCAAAAATTTTTTTTTCATCAAACCCATATGTGTGGGGTATCTATGGATAGGTCTTCAAAAATGATACTAAGGTTTCTAATATCATTTTTTTCTAAAATGAATAGCTTGCGCGAGAGACACTTCCAAAGTGGTAAAATGTGTGTCCCCCCCCCCCCCCCCTGTAACTTCTAAAATAAGAGTATGATAAAACTAAAAAAAATACATGATGTACATTACCATGCAAACTTCCACCGATAATTGGTTTGAGCGAGATCTAATAAGTAGTTTTTTGATATTTACAATAAAACCTCTAAAAACAAAGTTAGTTTTGCGGTTCGATAAGAAAAGTGGTTTTTATGGTTTTATTCCTCCGGTTGTAGTACGAAACCCTCAGTGCGCGAGTCCGACTCGCACTTGACAGGTTTTTTGTGTTGTGGCGACTTTGAACACTTCATAGCCAGCTCATGTTCACAATTTATGTCACTTTGATGGCGCGACTCACGGCGCGTGCGCGGTTCCGTGACACAAACGGTACAATATGGCTGAAATAATCATCTATCCGAGATTAGATTTGGGACAGCCCCATAAATGTTTATGGTACTTCGTGCATACACTAATGAGCGGGCCAAATATGGCTACGACGGGTAACCTCAACTGAGATCAGATAGCCCATTGGTTTATACCTATTCTTCATAATTTTGACCAGATCTATATGTGCATTTTGGAAGCTAAATATCTTTTTTTTAACTTTTTATTTATTTATTGAACCAGAAAAATGTTGCACAGTACAAAAATCTCCTTAAATCTAGTGCACAGGATAGGTAGATACAAAAAAAAAATGTTTAACCTGATGGAGTGCTTTGGCGTCCGTACTAGGAAAACCTGTGTTACGGGCGCCATAGCCTTCCCATGGATCCATCGAATACTCAACTGTACAAACTTAAATTTTGACTATAGCTTATTGCTTAGTGACGAAAGAAGACACCGTGAAGAAGTAATGCATTACGTTAATTGGCTGAGATCTGAGTAACTGACAGTGCGGAGGTAAATACGGGAGAAACTTCTGCAAGAAGATACCTTATTTGTACCACATCTAGTCATTTGCCATTAATTACTTTCATTACACGGTCAATTACACAACTGGGCCGATTTTTCAAACGCCAGATAAAGTATCTGAGGAATGATACATATTATTATGCCATACAAAGTCCGTCAAAACGTCATAAATTTATTCCTTAGTTAACGTTTATCTGGCGATTGAAAAATCGGCCCTTATGTCAATATGAATTAAACTTATTATAGCAAATTAATTAATTATAAACTAATAATTAATATTTTACTAAATACAATAATATTATGCAGTAAATTAAATATCTAAAGAAGTAGTAGTATCTAAATATTATTAAATATCAAAAAAAATTTACGATAGTAAGTAAGTAGTATAGTATACTGTGGTGGATAGAATTTTAACACCCTTAGATTTTAACCTTTAGATTTCAGTCCATCCACTGTCTTTTGATTTATTAAGGCTAATTTGAATACAGCACTTGGTAATTCGAAGCCTAACATGCCTCCTTATTTTTTAGCTTCTTACCTACTTATGAGCTAGAGAAGTCGGATGAAACCACAATACTCCACAATATAAAGTCATTCCTTGGTCTGTGGATGAAACCGCTGAGTATTAAATCGGTCATTTTAAATATTCAATCGACTGAGATGGATTATCATATAATATATAATGACTTATACTTTTTGACGTGACAACGTCTTATAATTCGATAGAGCCGGTTGCACGCACGAAAAAACATGACTCATCCGGCGTTACCGGCGTTACCTCGCTCATGCGGCGTTACCTCGCGAGCGCGGAACAAGCGACAAAGAAGACGTTGTCACGTTCAACTATCGTCAGTAAACCGACTTTACAGACAACCAATTTTTATACAAGAATTTGTGGCACCTGAAAGGGCACCTTTTCAAAAATTTGATCCAGAATCTAGATTTATTATTTAAATTGCATGTGTAATCCGATAATCAACCTATTATTGTAATTATGTCCTTCAATAGCGCGATGTAAACTCGAGCAGCGCCATCTGTTAAGAGCGTATAACTGCGGACCAGTTAAATAAGACTTCAAAATGCTAGTATTCGGTTCATATTTGGTTTGCGCAAATATGACCATGTCTCTGAATTTCGTTCTCGTCTCAAGTGGTTACCCATCCGACTTCGCCGGAACTTGCATATCCTTTCTATTCTGTACTGTGTGCTATTTCACCCTTCCTCTCCTTCTTATTTAAAGGAGAAATTTGTATTTGTAGGTTGTCCGGGAGAAGTTCTCCGTACTACTAGAAAACTTATGTTGAGGATGCCTAAGCACAATACCTCATTCTACCACCATTCTTTTACGGTACAGGCTGTAAAATTGTGGAATGCTTTACCACTGCCTATAAGGGAGGCCCGGTCTATAAACATCTTTAAGAGATTGGTCAAAGATCACTATTTGTCGTCGTCACTGACAACACAGTAATTTTGATTACAGGCTCCATGGCTTTAACATGTATTGCATCATGCTATGTAATTTTAGTTACCATCACGGTTCAAGAGATGAAGACAGCCTGGTGACAGAGGGACGGACGGACGGACAGCGAAGCCTTAGTAATAGGGTCCCGTTTTTACCCTTCGGGTAAGGAATCCAAACAAGTGAAACAGACCGCTGCACTGCTGATGGTGTACAGAAAACTGTACTAACTCTACCAGCGTTGTCCTTTTTCTTCATTTTACTGCCCCCCGGGAAGTGACTGTTTGCTACAGGAATAGAATAAAAAAAAATTACCTACGTTTTACTTTTCGATATTATGAACCTAAGGATGAGCTCATCTGAACATTTTACCGATGTATAATACCTATTATAATAAGCCAATGGCTACTAGTATAGTATTATATTATCTGTGCAATGGCTATCTGCCAAAATTCTCGTTAATACGCCACAATATGAAAAAAAACCGTCCCCGTGTAAACGCGTGCGGACTAATAACATAGTCCATGGCGTAAATCGCGGTTCATAAACGATTCTGCGGTCGGCTTATAACTAACGTGACGTTGGTGTCAAAACAAACTTTTTTGACACCAGTAGTACCTAAACCGGCGACATTTTTCGCGTGGTTCACCGGGTCCTGAGTATTTGTCTATTTTTCCAGTTGTACTCAACGATCTTATACGAAAGGAAGATTTTACCGGAGAACATCCCAATATCCCTGATGCTGTACTGCATCAGTCAGGGTGTGCTGTTCCACGCCAGGTTCATGCACCCAGACGACTGTCCGGGATATGTCAAGAAACTCACCAACAGTGTTACTAATGGACTGTAAGTACCTAAGAGGATTACAATTACTATTTCTTGATATTTCAAACCACGAAGACGCGCCCCACTCTGTCAAAATCGTTTATGTTTCATTCGATTCGCAAGGAGTTTGACAGAGTGGGGCGCGTCATCGTTGATTGAAATATCTAGACACGTGGTAGCTATAGTCACTAATTATCATCTATTTATGAGTCAAGTATTATTAATAATACGAATTACGAATGTCGAATAATTAAATATAAATAAAAAAATTAAATTAAATTTATATATATTCATATTCATATATTTATATTTAATATTATTTAAAACTTATCGTTTTTTTTTTAAATTGTTATTATCTAATGATTAATGATGCCACCAGAGACCTTGTTAAAGGTTACAGGTTGAGCATTCCAAAAATACTTCTAAAAAATAAAAATGCCTATTCACTCAACTTAACGCGCTCGTATTATCGCTCACGCCTTGTAGGGGCGCGGGCAAGCTTGTTCGGGGCTGAGCCCCCTTCAAGCGGGATCTTCCGCCTGGCGCAAATACGCCAGGGTCACTGGGGTGGCCGATCTGTTGGCCATGGTGTTTGTCCCCCTTTATGAGAAGTGGGGATGCGGGCTTGAGGTTGTGTGGAACGGAGCGGCCGCAGTTCCGTCGCGGTACTGCCCCGCCGGGTGAGACCCGCTCCTAGGAGACGGGAGGCCCAGCGAAGCGACCAGCGGTCAGGAGTGGCGAACCGCTCCGTGGCTTCTTTGGTTGACTGTCAGTCAGTCAGTCTGGCGCGTGACCAGGTCACGCGGGAAAGCACGTCCATCTGGGGGTCGCGTGTGGTGTGGCGCGATGCCTCTGATATGGGAATGTCGGGAGGCGTCTGCAGTCCCGAACATCCTGACGGCGAGTCGCGCTACGAAATCGTCGACGCTCTCGATCTTCAGGTCTCGGGCCAGGGTGCTGTTCCGGACGTACCGCGGTGCTCCTGCCAGTCTCCTGATGGCGACTGATTGTCGAACCCTCAGCGTGGCCTTGGTAGCTTCTGAAGCCAGCGCGAACCAGGCCGGGGCTGCGTATGTCAGTTTTGAGCGCAGGTAGGTCTTGTAGACCCCGACCTTCGCTCGCAGAGGGAGTCTCGATTTGAAGACTGGCATCAGGGCCGCGGTTGCTGCGCGTACCTGGCCCGTGACCGCTCGGACGTGTTCCTTCATGGAGAGACGCCTGTCGATCACGACCCCCAGGTATTTGGCCTTATCCACCCAAGCGATTTCTTCGCCGTTTAGAGTAAGGCGTGTCGGCCTTTTCCATTTTCCTCCGAACAGAATGGCTTGTGTCTTCTGGACATTTACCGCCAGCCTCCAACGGTCAAGCCATTCTGGCAGGGAATCCAGGGCTGCTTGTAGCCGGTCTCTGGCGTGCTGCGACTGCTTGCGTAACGAGGTTGCTATGTACGCCGCGTCATCAGCGTATAGGGCCAAGGTGGTGTTCGGGGGGGCAGGGATGTCGTCCGTGTACCATGAGTACAGGACTGGCGACAGACAACTTCCCTGCGGGACTCCAGCGGCTACAGGCTTCTCTGAAGATAGGGTGTCTTCGACTCTAACACGTATCCTCCTCTCTTGCAGAAAAGATGCAATGACCCTTATAATCCGGCGCGGAGCGGGCGACAGGGAGAGCTTGTACAGCAGACCAGTGTGCCAGACCCTGTCGAATGCCTTTTCCATGTCGAGGAATACTGCGACGACGCTCTCCTTCTTGTTCAGAGCCGTTGTGATGTGGTGCAGTACCCTCGACAGCTGGAGAGTGGTGCTGTGTTCCGACCTGAATCCAAATTGTTCAGGTCTGGCTTCGATATGCGGGACCAGATGTTGCAGCAGGAGCTTTTCGAACACCTTGGAGATGGCTGATAGCAGGGTGATGGGTCTGTAACTTCCCGGCTTCAGTGGGTTCTTCCCCGGCTTGGGCAGCATGATAACGTGCCCCATCTTCCAAGTTTCCGGGAAGCGGCCTGTGCGCGTAATGGCGTTGAACAGACGGGTCAGCGCTGCCACAGTTCGTTTGGGCAGGTGACGCAGCGCCTTGTTCGTAATGCCATCCGCGCCGGGGGCCTTCCTTGGCTTGGCTTTCTTTATCGTGAGCTGCACCTCGCCAGGGGAGAAGAACACCGGGTCCTCTTCGTTGGCTATCGGCTCGGCGAAGTAGTCTTCAATGTGTTGCTCGACTGCTGCTTGGTGCTGCGCATTCGATGAGGGATTCGGCGTGAACTGTATCTTCAGGTGTTCAGCGAAGATTTCAGCGCGGTCTGCTGCGCGGTATCGCACCTGTCCGTCCTCGTGCAAGAGGGGCCTCGTTGGGGTTGGCGTGGCTGTCACGGTTCGACACAGCCTGTGCAGGGAATTTAGATCATCCTCGGCTTGGTCGATCCGTTCTTGCCAGGTCTCTCCTTCTAGGTCGTCTAGCGCGCGGGAGATCTTTTCTGCTAGCGCATTTAGTGCTCTCTTTAGAGTTGGGCATCTTGATGTCAGGAAGCGGCGCCTCATCTGCCTCTTCTTGGTTATGAGTTGCCTTAGATCGTATGGCAACTGGATGCTCTTGTCCGGGGGAATCGTTTCAGATGAGTCGTCCATGGCTTTCCTGATCGTTCGCGACAGCTCATCCGAGAAGTTGTCGACATCCTCTGGGCTGGTAAGCGGGTACGATGTTGTGGTCTCTTCTACTATGCGCTTAAAGCGCTGCCAGTCCACGCGGGTGCGAGGCGTTGGAGGGGCTGTCTTGATGGGACGGGCGTGGAGGGTGGTGACGACCGGCTGGTGATCTGATGTCATATCGTCATCCAACACCTCCATTGCCGTTTGGCCGCTGATTCCTTTGTGCACCGCGAAGTCCAAGACATCCGGGGTAAACGACGCTTGGGGTGGAAAGTGCGTTGGAACCTGTGGGGCTGTGACGTCGAGGTCTCGTGCTTCCATTTCCGCAAGAAGGATTCTGCCATTTGGGCACGTAATGGACGAGTTCCATGCCGGACTCTTGCAGTTCCAGTCTCCAGCTGCAATGGTTGGGTACGGTGAGTCCATGATGGTCCGGACATCTGCCGGAACTAGCCGATTTTGAGGCGGGCGGTAGATAGCGTAGATATGATGAGGGGTCCCCTCAATGGGGATTTCTACGCCCAGTGCCTGCATGGCTTGCAGTTGGATCTCTGGTAGCCGCTGGTGGATGATGTTCCTCCTGACCAGGATCATCAGGCCTCTGTACGCGTAGTGGGAGTCCGATAACTCATCCTTCCGATATATAAAGTACCCCGGGAATTTGACCTTAATCTCTGTCCGCAAATGGGTTTCACAGATTAAGGCCACATCGATGTTCTGTTCCCGGAGTAGGAATCGTAGGGATGAGTGTTTCCCTTTCAGTCCATTGGCGTTCCACTGTAGAATCCGCATCCTAGGATGCGGATCTGTCCCACACTTTTTAGGGGTGGTTTTCCCCGGGGACCCGGGGAGGGGAGGCTATGGTGGCGATGGCGCCACGAATGGTGTCGGCCAGGTCCTTTCCCTCCTGGGCGGCTTTAAGCATACCGCTCAGGAGTTCAAGGACGTCCGCCACCCGCATGACGTCATCGTTCCTTTTCCCTTTTGCCGTCTCGGCGGCTGGAGCTATTCCCTGTTCTGTGGCCGGGGGTGGCTGGGCTGTAGGATCTTCGCTCTCCTGCGCCTGGGCCCTCCTCCGGTTTCTTTTCTTCTTCCCCTTCTTGGGGGCTGCTTGTCCCCGGGGTATGGGGGCATTTGCCGGTGTCCGGATATTTGCCCCTGTCATTCCTGTTGGAGCGGCTGGTGCCTTAGGATTCGTGACGGCCACCGTTCCTGCGCGCTTGTTCTTAGCCTCCTGGCGAAAAACTGGGCATGCTGCGTGGTTTGCCGGATGCGGTCCTCAGCAGTTTGCGCATGTGGCCGGTTCCTCCAGGGGGCGCGGGCAATCGCGCGCGCTGTGTTCCTCCCCGCACCGGACGCATGCCAGTGTTCGGTGGCAGTGGTGCGAGGAGTGCCTAAACTTTTGGCATCTGTGGCATTGAGATGGACCCTTCTTCCCTCTCCATGCCTCTATGTGCACTCCCGGCATGCACAGGATCTCAGACACCTCGTAAATGTTCGGTGTTAGGTTCGGCGTTCGTCTCAGGATTGCCAGGAACAGGCATCCCGGTCTTCCTCTCCTGGCGCGGATGGGTCGGACGAATTCCGGCTCAAAACCCTGTTCTTGGAGGTCCTGGAGTATTTCCGCCGGATTTGTATCGGCTGGGAGTCCACGGATCGCAACTTTTAGGCTCTTTTCTGTTGGGAGTGAGTAGGAGAACCAGGAAATTTTCTCTCTCCCCTCTAGGTCCGATAGGTACCGTTGTATGTAGCGGTACTCATCTTCGTCTTGCGGTGTAAACTTAACGCCCTTGCCAAAGGCACGCGCATTTGGCGCTCTCTTTAGGGCCTCTTTAAGGGTCTTAAAGTGGGAGGCCCAGTTTGGGAGGTGCTCTACGATGAGCGGAGGGTACCTCGGCTTCTTCGTTGTCGTTGCCTGTGTCTGAGGCGGCGGTTTCGGCACCGCCGGCCGGGGACCCACCTGGGATGTGCCGGAAGGGGCGGCACCATCGCGGGTCTGTGGTGGTTTCTTGGCCATATCGGCATAGCGTGCTGTTGAGGAATCGTTTTCATTCCGCGGTGGTGAGGGTGGTCTGTCCACCTCCATCTCGCTCGCGGAGCCTGAGCGTGGCGGTAATGGCTTTCGCACTCCTGTAGCCGGTCGACGACGGCTATCGACGCTTCGCTGCGGTTTGGGCATAGTGCGGGGGAGTTTGGGATCCGCCGCCCTCTCGTCCCCCGAGTCGGGACTCCGCGGCCGTCTGGCCGGTCTCTCTGCGTTCTTGGGCGAGAGGGTGATCATGTTCACAGTCTCTAGGATGCCGGCCTCTTCTTCGGTTAAATGGTCCATGTCGAGCCTGCGACGTGGCGCGTACCTGTGGGCGTGAGAGTAGTCTAGACCCAGACTCTCGGCGATCTTGCCGTGGATGATTTCACCTAGGGTCTCTCTGACTTCAGGCGATATGTGGTCTGCTTGAGCTGCCGCCAGTGTGGGCAGGACCGACTGGATTGATTCCAGACACTCTCTGCCCGCGGCCGTGTACTCCTCGAGGCTCTCTGCGTCGAGGCTCGGCATGGACAGCATAGCAGGAGCGTACGGTTGCGCACGATCGTCGTCGTGCGCGTGCGTGGTAGTCTCGTCGCTGGAGTCGAGCTCCGCGAAGTAAATAATCGGAGCGGCCGGCGCGGTTTCGCGCGCGAGCGCGCCACGCTGCGCAGCGGGCGCCGCGGGGCGCGCGACAGGCGCGGGCTCCGCACGGGCGGGCGCGCGGGGCGCGGCGAGCGCGCTGGGCGCGATGGGCGCGCGGGCCGCGGCGGGCGCGGCCTGCGATGGGGGCGCGCGGTATGCGACGGGCGCGTAGGCGGTGTCAGGCGCGTGAGCGACGGCGGGCGCGACCGGCGAAGGCGGTGCGCGTTGCGTGGTCGACGCGGTGGGCACGTGGGCGGCGGTAGACGCGCGCGTGACAGCGGGCGCAACCGGCGAGGGCGGTGCGCGGCGCGCAGTCGGCGCGGCGGGCGCGTGGGCGGTAGTAGACGTGCGCGCGACAGCATGCGTAGCCGACGCAAGCAGTGCGCGGTGCGCGGTCGGCGCGGCGGGCGCGCAGGTGGCGGTAGACGTGCGCGCGACGGCGGTTGCGGACGCGTCCGGCGAAGGCGGTGCGCGGTTCGCGGCGGTCGCGGCGGGCGCGTGGGCGGCGGTAGGCGCGCGCGCGGTAGCGGGCGCGGCTGGAGGCGGCGGCGCGCGGCTAACGGTCAACACGGCGGGCGCAACCACGGGGCGCGCGGCGGGTAACGCGGCCGCCAGATCGCGGGCGGCATCGGCACGTTCTGCACGGGAGGCAGAGGCCGAGCGCACGCTAGCGGTTGAGCGTACTCGCGAGGTGGAGGAAGCGGGGCGGTGGCGACCGGTGGGGCCATCCTGTCCTTCCATGTCCCCACCGTCGTTCCTGTTGCGCCCAGGTCCTACAGGGTAGGGTCCTGGACGGGTCTGTTGGTTGCGATGGGTTTCCATGTCTTCGCTGCGTTGCGAAGGAGTGCAGATCACGCGCTGCCGTCGGTCAGCCACACGATGGGGGACCGGACATCTTCAGAGCGAAAGGCGATCTACTCCGCAAACTGCGGGCGAACTGTGAGCACGTTTTAGAACACTAGAACGATTACAGTTACGAGTTTGTGAAAACGACACGTGCGCGAATGTGAACTGCAACCGTCCTCACTCAACTTACATTTGTACATTATCTTACTTAAGTGGGCAGGAATATCATTCTGATAGCGCGATCGAAAGTAATTCAGCGCCATCTATTATCGCCCGTGATAAACTGCATGGTTACAGCTGCAAGCACGAAAACGGTTTGAAACGTAACTGTTTTACTAATCCTGTTATAAATATTGTTTCTATGTTTTTTGTATGTATTTAACTCCATGTTTTTATTACTTTATTATAAACTAGAAAGAACAGAGAATTTCCCTTCCAAGTCATAAAGATACGTTTATTGTGGCGCCCCCTGCTATTCAATCACCAGAACAACTATCTACGAACCATTGCCAATGACTCACTAATATTTTATACAAAACTGTATCCAAATCGGTTGAGTTGTTTTTGTAATAATTGGGAACATTCGTTTGCACTGTATATGTTTTTTATGGCGCCTCCTGGTGATCGATGTTCGTAACAATTATTATCTAAGAACCATTGCCAATGAATACCAAACATTATACAGAAAACTGCATCTAAATCGGTCAAGCCGTTTTTGAAATAAATGGGAACATTCGTTTGCAATATAAATGTTTTTTATGGCGCCCCCTGGTGATCGATGTTCGTAACAACTATCTAAGAACCATTGCCGTTGAATACCAAACATTATACAGAAAACTGCATCTAAATCGATCAAGCCGTTTTTGAAATATGGGAACATTGATGTGCACAAACAAACACACAAACAAACAAAAAAAACTAACAAACAAAAATATTTTTGCATTATTGGTTTTTGTGAACAATTTAATATACAAACATAAAATCTCATTAATAAAGTAATGTACAAACGCTCTCTCACCAACGCTCCTACTCCGTTCTGTCGTGGGTAAAAGTAAGGCATCTTCTTGCAGAAGTTTCTCCCGTATTTACTACCGCACTGTCAGTTACTCAGCCAATTGACAGTAATGCATTACTTCTTTACGATGTCTTCTTTCATCACCAAACAATTAATGATAAATAGCTTCCAAAATGCATATATATCTAATTCCGAAAAGTCTGGTCAAAGGTATGAACTAATGCGCTATGCGTACTTATCTACTGGACTCAATTATTACCTTACAGTACGAAGTTGGCTGATCTCAGTTGAGATTACCCGTCGTATCCATATTTGGCCCGCTCATTAATGTATGCACGAAGTACCATAAACATTTATGGGGCTGTCCCAAATCTAATCTCGGATAGATGATTATTTCAGCCATATTGTACCGTTTGTGTCACGGAACAGCGCACGCGCCGTGAGTCGCGCCATCAAAGTGACATAAATTGTGAACCCTATTAACAGTTACAGCACCAGTGATCTAAGATAATGGATTAATAGGATCTAATGCTGCATTAAATTTAGATAAGTTATAAATGTTGATAGAAAGGGCTTTATTTTGGACTGTTTGCCTGTAGAGATTTTCTTTACTTGACTGCAATCTCGCCTGAAGCATAGTGATAATGCAGTGAGGTAATGTAAAATGTTATCGAACTAAGTCGGAAAGGGTAATATAAAAAAGTAACCCCCCAAGAGTCCTAATGTTACTGCACCACATCGTGTTGGAACGCTAAATTGCTAGATGGTGATGTTTTTTTCGGTTGGGTGGTTGTTAGCCGTGGCAGAAGCCTTCCACCTGACCAAATCTGAGCCAATCTAGAAATTATGGAATTTCAAAGTGTCCTGTGTTGGAAGTCGGTAGTCAAAACTTCTGCCCAAAGCCAAGTGTTTGTCAAAATACTGAAAGCAAAAGTATTTTACAAATTTTCGCGTTTCTAACATTAGTCTTTATTTTAATTAGCCCGACCTGTTTTTATAATTAATTAAATTAACTACAAGAGTATTATTAGCGTCGTCCACGGAACTTTGTTAAATTAGACCGGAAAATACTCCACCGCTTTTCTCCGTAACAAAATACCTAGTCATTTCAACTTTCAACCATTCCAAAAATATCCATTCCCGTTTAAAACTTCAGTAATTAGTAGGTGTATGGAGAAAACAAAATTTTACTTGGAAATAGTATCGCTTGTATGTAACGAAATTTGATAATGTCCGGGACGGTAATGGTTTCTGTACATGCCCGGACGGTGAAACCGCGTGGAAATGTGGTTGTTTTTTCCATTTATCTGTCCTATTTATCGTGAGTGAAATTTTATATGCATATTTCGAGCAATTAAGAAATGTATATGAAAACTATTAACATTTTATTTCAGAACAAAAGGTTTTGGCTAGCTGTACCAGGCAACATTTTTCATAATAATAATTTTTAGTCGGATTTATTTTGTGGACAATGAGTATGTTGAAAGTGTTTATTTTGAAATTGTTGTAGAATTCAAACATGCTACACACATGTTTTGATTCCTGAAAGCATTTTTTATTATAATTCCGTAGCGTTAAAACAGGTTGAATAAACTACATATATTACTCATACTTTTAAAGTTCTTTTACATAAGCTCTATTCTAACAATAATCCAAAATAATTTTTCTGTTGAATTAAAACTGTCTCGAGTCTAAATTCCACTCAAATCAATCCAATAGTTGCGATTTGGAGGAGTTAGAAACACAGAAACAATCGCGATTTTGTCTCTCAATATAAGTTGCTAATATAAGTTAGTACTTACTTGACAGGTAAGTGAAGATGCAGTTGAAGGTATAGATATTTCAATCAAAGAAGACGCCACATACAGAACATACAGTAGGCTACGTGTTAATCCAGGATAATTAAAAACCCTATCCATAAAGTTTCAGACAAATCTATTCAAAAGATGTAAAGGGTAACAAACGCATTCAAAAACTATAGACATACTATATTTCAATCGACGAAGACGCGCCCCACTCTGTCAAAATCGCTTATGATTCACTCGATTTGTATGGAGTTTGACAGAGTGGGGCGCATCTTCGTGGATTGAATATCTATATTTCCGTATTAATTTTTAAGGTCACCCGGAGCGGTTGCTACAAAGCATCGCACTGGAACGTTTAATAGCTTGGCGGTACATCGTTGCCGGTAGTAACCAGCCGTGACTGAAGCCTCCCACTAAAACAGATCAGAGCAAATTTAGATATTATAAAATTCCAATATGGCCCGTGCCGGGAATAAAACTTAAGACGTTTTACCCAAAACCAAGAGTGCGCAAACTGCACCAGGGGGTCATCAAAACCTGTGAAGAGCTCTTCACTTGAAGATTATACGAGCAGCACTAAAAATGTAAATGCAGCGGTTTGATACCTCATTCCTGATACGTGATCACTGCAAAGGTCTGGAATTCACTGCCAAGCACTGTCTTTCCTGCTAGCCTCACCTGCCCGTGGTGTCCCTGCTGATCGATGAACGAGGAAATGGCGAACCGACAAACGGCGGGATAACCGTTTTCAACTGGCTATATGCTGGAAAAATGGAGCAGGTCGGTGTCGGGCAGCAGCGACACCGGTGCGCCCAGACTGGTCATGCGGACGTCCAACACGACGGCCCAGCGTGGTCGTCTACTGGGCATGAACCCTCTAAGGAATAGCCGATAAAATCCACGACGTGGCAAGCGCGTTCCACTTTAGACTGTATCATCACTTTACCGTTTACGCAGCGCATGCAACGGAAGGTCACCCAAAGGAACAATTTTTCGCGTTTGTGCAACATTTTTCATTGATGCTCCGTTCCTATTGGTCATAGCGTGATGCTATATTATAGCCTATAGCCTTCCTCGATAAACGGCTTATCCAACACAAAAATAACTTTCTCAATTCAGATCCAGAGATTACCAGCAAAGACGCACCGCCAAGCGATTTAGCGTTCCGGTGCGATGCTGTGTAGAAACCGTTGGGGTAAATTTACTTACCCTTCCAAATTAGTACGATACCATCTAAGACTGCATCATCACTTACCATCAGGTGAGATCGCAGTCAAGTACTAACTTGTAAAGAATAAAAAAAAAAGATTAGCGCGATCAAACAAACAAACGAACGATTATAGTATGTGTCACAGATGTAGATTTCCACCATTTTCGAGATAGAGGGCGCGGGCAACGTTTAACCACAAGTTTAAAACTATTTAAAGTAAGTATCATTCGAGGTCTACTTATTGGTGTTACACTGCTCTGAAGTTAATAACAAAGTCGACTTTTAAGAAAATGAAGTTAACCTTTAGCTGCTGGAGTTATTTTAGTAAAGCATTTTCAAACGCTCCTAAAAGATGGCGCTGCTCGGGTTTACATCGCGCTATTGAAGGACGTACAATAATAGGTTGAATATAGGACATCATAAGATTTACTACTACTGTAATTTATGTAAAATAATCCTTAACAGCAATTTTTGGAAGGGTGCCCTTTCAGGTGCCTCAAATTCTTATGGTAAAGAAGATTATGTGATAATATCATAATCCAGCTCAGTCAATTGGGTATTAATGATCGATTTAATACTCAGAGTCAGTGGTTTCATCCGATCTCTCTAGCTCTAAGTAGGTAAGTAGCTGGAAAATAAACTGAAATAATTGAGTGTGACAGACGGACGGACGGACGGAGAAAGTCACCATAAGGGTTCCATTTTTACCATTTTGCTATGGAACCCTAAAAACGCCTCAGTCTCAGTTAGCAGTTACCAGCAAATAGGCAATTTACCGTTCCACTACGACGCTGTGTAGAAACCATTGGGGAGAGCCTAACCTTACTTACCCTTTCCAAGTTAGTACCTACGATAACATTTTCGGCTGCATCGTCACTTACTATCAGGTAAGATCGCAGTCAAATACTAACTTGTTATTCTACTTTAGAGCTTTATAATATCAGACGGACAGACGGACAGACGGACAGACGGACAGACAGACATGACGAATCTATAAGGATTCCGTTTTTTGCCATTCGGCTACGGAACCCTAAAAAGTAGAGTCCACAAAGTTATACCACCACTATGACCTGAATTTTACGTATCTAAGAAATCCAAATAGCATCTATACTCTTTCTATTCGTTCATTTTTTCTTTGACACATGAAACAGATATAGCAATAGCGAGGGACCAGAAAGAGACAACTTTACATTTATCTTTCTCTGGTCCCTCGCTATTGCTATATCTGTTTCATGTGTCAAAGAGAAAATAAACGAATGGAAAGATAAATAAACGTTTCATTCTGATGAATCAACTCTTGTATGCACTTTTTCCAAGTTACCATAAACTTTTTGCTACTCCGCTTGTATGACAGCTGGCAGCCTTTGTGTGCAAAAGTTCCGTGACAGTTTTACACGTCACGTTGGCTGTAGTGATGCGTAGATTGAATAACTTTCAAACTTATCGGATACTACTAGCATTGCCCGCGGACTCCGTTCCGCGTTAGAAATATTTTCGTCCCGGCCCGGTTGTCCCGCGTAATACTTCAGATTAAAAGTTCGGGATAAAAAAAAAATATAATTTCGTACGTCAACGTCCGTTGCGTAGGGAGCCGACCTGCCTATATCGCCACGCAACGGCCGAGGCGGTACGACCCTACGTTTTATTTTGCATAGAGTAAAGGGCATAAATATTCAACATTCCGTACTAATTTATAAACTCACAAATTTACAAACGTTATCTCTTTATAATAAGAGTATAGACTAGCTTTTGCCCGCGGCTACATTCGCGTTGTTCAAAAATCCTTCGAGGAACGTAAAATTTCATTTTTCCAGAAAAAACAATAGTCTAGCTAGAGAGACAGAAGGGCAAAAAACAAAGCCATTTTCGCATTCGAAGTACGATGAATGTAGTTGACAGGGTTTTGATAATTTATTTTAAACCTAACAGTATAGGTATTATATTATATTTTCGAGCTACAGAGCCTGGCAAAATGTTGTAGTTTGACTGAATTACCTGTGATTTTTGTTTGTTTCTTCAGGGTTTTGTGAAGAATCAAATCGCAGGGCATCGTTTATTAGATGTAAATGTATATATTATTTTAAAATAAGTTGTATCTTTTTTTAAATTCAAATACAAAGGAATATGAAATACATTTCACATTTAAACTAACTTGACAGCCATTTCTTTTAAAAATATCAATTTTTAACATACAGAAACAAAACGCTTATCAAAGAAAAAAGGATCAAGAGAATTGCAGAACACAGAGAGGTAAATGAAAATACAAAGCAATAATTTATTCTCTCTTCTTCCAATGTAAAATGCAAATACAGTTTCTTAATTAAAAATATAAGAATGCTAATGGTTATTTCTTTTTCGATTTCTTTTATCTAAATTGCTTGCGTCTTGGAGATGCAAAATGCTAATTAAATGAATAATAATTAAAAAATAACAATTATTTTATTTTCCTAGAAAATACCAGATTACTAGGTACATAATGGGAAATGGAATCTGCAAGTGAATATAAGAAATTTTAACAAGCATCTGAAAACGAATTCCTTAAATATTATTAAATAAACAACTTAAATGCAGATTTCTCAATTTGTCTATGAAATAAAGAGTTTTATCTTTCATTTCCAAAGATTTCATCGCCATCATAGATTAGGGCTAACTCGATCACACATAGAAACACCTAAACTTGACAACATCCTTTGAAACTCAAAATCATTAAATAATTGACGAAACTAGGTATAACCTAGCATACAATAAACTAAAAAATCTTCTGATTTATTAGGAAGATAACTAACCAGACTATTTCGAGTGTTCTTTTAAAAGTTTTTGACGTAACTAAGTATATAAAGTTTTATTGAAGTTAAAAATAATGTCGTGCTCACGGAAAGATGTCTTCATTCTAAACTTAGAAGTAGATTTTAAATATTGCGTACCAGGGGACGCTTCTAGAAGTAAGAATTATTTTAGTTTTAGAAAAATATTTAAGTACTAGGTACTTCCTATTTTTAATCTAAAAAGTTAAGTGTGCGTGTATTGAATTTTTTCTTTTAATCAGATTGACCACTTTAAACTTTTTAACTGTCTTGGAAAATCAAAAGTAGAAGTTTTTTTTTTCACTATGGTATCTCGGTATATTAAAAATTAACAGTATATTTAAATTACCACAGGATAGGTTTTATGTTTTAAGCTCATACCAAAAAGAGTATACAATAATTCATTTCGCCATTAAATTTAGAGAACAATTTTTTTTCTACTCGTACCTTCAGACGGTACCTACCTTATAACTTATAAGTAGTATTGTTTGTGCAAACTAGAACGATTCTATTATAGGTATTATAATATGAACTTAAGTCTCGGTATATAAAGTGAAGCGATGCATTTTGATGAACCGACCGTCTTCAAAACGTTACAGACTCAATAAGATCTAGCTCATTCCACTTTGAATTTTCTTTGAGAAACGTATTAGTTTTGAAATTAAGAACTTTAACAGTTTGGCTTAAAGAAATAGATGCTAGATGTTTGTACTTTTTCTGTCCATTCGCAAATTTTATTGCCTCCCTAGCGCAGTGCTGCTTGCTCGGATTCGAGTGGAAGGTCGCGGGTTCGATTCCCGAAACTAAGAATTTTACCATTTCTAATTTAGCTCAGGTCTGGTCTGGTGGGAGGCTTTGGCCGTCGCTAGTTATTAACCTACCAGCAAAGATTTAACGTTAGCCTTAAAAATAGCCCTTCCAAATTAGTACGATAACATCTTTGGCTCAGTCACCACTTACTGACTCAACTACTTACTTGAAGAGCGTAAAAAGCCTAACTATTTTGGAAAAATGAAAATAGTTCTCCTCAAAATCAGTATAGAGACAGATCAAGGGAGCTATTTGCGCCTCTTAGGGAAGATCACAGAGATCACACTATAAGTAGCTCACATTATCAACCGTGGATTCTTTGAACCGGCTACGGAATTAGCTACCAAATTAACCAATTATTTCCAAAGTGGCTTCATTATAAGACAGTAGGTATAATGCCCTCATTTAGCGGAGATAAAAAAGCTTTCACATTGAAAAACGACGCTATACTTATTTAGCTAGAAGTTGCTATTTTTAATCTCATTTTATTATTAGTTTACCTGTCCCTACTTGACACTTATAATTGATTGCTTGTTTCTTATCTATGGTATAGTACGATTCACGAAAGATGACCACAAATGGCGGGCCTATTTTAGGTCTCTTTGGACTTATGTAACTAATATTATGGTCTTATTTATTTTAACTAATATATATTATGGTCTTATTTAACTAATGTTAAAATATTATTTTGGCTTAAGTCTTTTCTTCACGAGTGTACATGAAGAAAAGACCCGCCATTTGTGGTCATCTTTCGTGAATCGTACAATAGCAATAATTTTTGCGTTTCAGTGTTCTAAGTCTAAGAACTTGGGGGCGTGGTTGTATGCAGTAAGTCAATAAGTAAAATGGGAAAATTGCTTTGTATGCACGAACCAACAAACAAACGAAAAAAAAAAATACCAAAAAACTAATGTACAGACGGTCTCTCGTCCTAAACGCATATATTCGAGTAGGTACGGTGGTAAATAACGGGAAAAATTGATCGTTTTGAAGAGCTTCCGTTGCGTGCGTTGCCTAAAGGGTAAAAGTTATGCAAAAATAATGTATGACGTAATGGTTCTCCTTTAAATGTTCTAAAGGAAAGTTTGCGACACCATATCTTGTCTATATCACGCAGACAGAACCGCGGCAAGCTGTAACGATTGTGATAAGTAAGTTAATCTAAATATATAAAAGAAGACACTGACTGACTGACTGACTGACTCATTCACTGACATATCAACGCACAGCCCAAACCGCTGGGTCTAGAGACTTCAAATTTGGCACACAGGTTCCTTATGAGGTCTAGGGGTGCACTAAGAAAGGATTTTTCAAAATTCCACCCCTAAAGGGGTGAAACGGGGCTCCAAAGTTCGTATTTTACCAAGCTTCAATACTCCTTCACGCCGCGCCGCAACTACTGAACCGATTTGGCTCAAATTTGGAATGGAGATAAATTGCATCTTGGGTTAACACATAAGCTACTTTTCATCCCGGGAAAATCCATGGTTCCCGTGGGATTAGTTAAAAACCGAAATTCACGCGGAAAAAAATCTTCACGCCGGAAGTACAAGACCGATTTAGCTGAAATTTGGAATGGTCATAGATGATATCCTGGGTTAATAAAAAGGCTACTTTTCATCCCGGATAAATCCATGGTTTTTGCGGGAAAACTGAAACATTGATATTCACGCGTGAAAAATACTACTTTACGCTGCACTTACTGACCTGATATGACTGAAATTCGGAAAGGAGATAAATTTTATCCTGGATTGATACATCGGCTACTTTTCATCCCGGAAAATTTCATGGTATATCAAAGAAGATACTGACTCACGCACTCACTGACATATCAATGCACAGCCCAAACTGCTGGGTCTAGAGACTTCAAATTTGGCACACTGGTTCCTTATAAGGTCTAGGGGTGCACTAAGAAAGGATTTTTCAAAATTCCCCCCCTAAAGGGGTGAAACGGGGCTCCAAAGTTCGTATTTTACCAAGCTTCGATACTCCTTCACGCCGCAACTACTGAACCGATTTGGCTCAAATTTACAATGGAGATGAATTGCATCTTGGGTTAACACATAAGCTACTTTTCATCCCGGGAAAATCCATGGTTCCCGTGGGTTTAGTTAAAAACCAAAATTCACGCGGAAAAAAATCTTCACGTCGCAAGTACAAGACGGATTTGGCTGAAATTTGGAATGGAGATAGATGTAAGATGATATCCTAGGTTATTAAAAAGGCTACTTTTTATCCCGGAATAATCCGTGGTTTTCGCGGGAAAACTGAAAAATTGATATTCACGCGCGAAAAATACTGCTTTACGCTGCACTTACTGAACTGATATGACTGAAATTCGGAAAGGAGATAGATTTTATCCTGGATTAATACATAAGCTACTTTTCATCCCGGAAAATTTTATGTTTTCCATGATAATAGTGATAGATAATATGCCTTCATGCCATAATTACTGAACTGATTAGGAATAGAGATAGATCTATTCCTGGATTAATACTGAGGCTACTTTTTATCCCGGAAAAATCCATGGTTCCTTCGGGAACAGTGAAAAACAGATATCCACGCGGGAAAAATATTCCTTCACGCCGTAATTGCTGAACTGATTTGGCTGAAAATTAGAAGGCTCTTTTTTATCCCGGGAAATGGTTAATTCTCCCGCATGAATATTTGTTTTTCACTATTCCAGCGGGAGAAATAATCATTCACGCTGCAACTATTGAAAATTTTGGCTGAAAGTTAAAATGGAGATAGATTTCGCTCTAAATTAACACAAAGGTTACTTTTTATTCCGGAAAAATCGATGGTTCCCGTGAGAATAGGGAAAACTAAAATTTACGCGGGCGAAGCCGCGGGTATCTGCTAGTCTATATATATAAAAGAGAGTTACCACTCACTCACTCACTGACTAATCACGATATCTCAGGAATTATAAAGCCTACAAACTTGAAATTTGAAAGGTAGGTTCTTTGTAATGGGTAGGTGTCAGCTAAGAAACGATTTTGAGAAACTACCCCTCTAAGGGGGTGAAATAGGGGTTGGAAGTTTATATGAAAGTCCCGTGTTTTTGAAGTTAGAGACGTGAAAATCGTCATTTAGGTTATCAGCTTCAGATATTAAAAAATTGTATAAGTCGTTTTGGAAAATTCCCCTTTAAGGGTGGTAAAATAGGGGATGAAAGTTTTTATGTGAAAATTTTAATATTGTTACTGTTGACTTGAAATTTGAAAGGTAGGTTCTTTGTAATGGGTAGGTGTCAGGTAAGAAACGATTTTGAGAAACTACCCCTCTAAGGGGGTGAAATAGGGGTTGGAAGTTTATATGAAAGTCCCGTGTTTTTGAAGTTAGAGACGTGAAAATCGTCATTTAGGTTATCAGCTTCAGATATTAAAAATTTGTATAAGTCGTTTTGGAAATTTCCCCTTTAAGAAACGGTTTTGAGAAAATCCTTCCCTAAGGGGGTGAAATAGGGGTTGGGAGTTTGTATGAAAGTCCCGTGTTTTTGAAGTTTAAAGAGTCGTGAAACTCGGTATTAGCACTGAACCTATTTTGGAAGCGGCGTATTCTCCTGTGACCACTCTCCATCAAGTGTACACGCGTTAGCACTGTATATTGGGAGCGGCGTAAACTCCTGTGACCACTCTTCATCAAGTGTATACACGCATTATCACTGTATATTGGGAGCGACGTAAACTCCATATTGTAATATTTAGTGGATTATTACCTGGATTAACACATTATGGTACTTTTTATCCCGGAAAAAGCGATGGTTCCCGCAGAAGTACTTAGTGAAAAACCTAAATTCACGCGAGCGGAGCCGCGGGCAACAGCTAGTATAATATATAACCAGGAGCGAAGATTTTTTTCAACAAAAACTGTTCTTCCTATTTATTCTGTCAATGAACCCCTGACCTCGAAATCCGGTGTCAGACATTTAAACCACTAAACAAACAAGATATGCAATACTACAGTTACTTTATTTTGTAAATATTTTATTCTCCTTTAGATAGAGCGAATTTTCTAAACAGTTTCTATGTTGCCAAATCTTAAAAGGCCTTTTATATCAGAACTAACTTCCTAACAAAACGTAACATGGCGTCCGGCGAATACAAGAAAGCCCGGCTTTTGCATTTTAGACTTATGGGTCAAGTTACATTGTATATTGGTGCCATTAACAGAAAGGTGAAGTTACTGGTTTTATTTTCTTAAATAGGACTTTTCTACATACAAACAATCTTAACACTTTTGGTAAAATTGAAGCTTAGGTAGGTACATTCATTTAAAGTACAAATATAAAGTTTTTAAAAAGACAAACTAAATCAATATACTTTAATAAAAAAAGTCTTACAACATAAGTACCTGAATAATAAATATACTTTTTTCATACTTTCCATACGAGTTTAAGTTACATTTACAAATTATTAAAACTAAGCGTTTCTGAGAAATAAAAGCTGCGATATTTGAAGCATTTTGATTTTACTTTTATGTAATGCAAATTTTTATTAAATTTACATATTCTATAGTCACAAAGTCACTCCAAATCTTTCGTAAGTATGTTTCACTTCAACGCCGGAACATATCACTACAAAAATGTAGTTGGCATTACAGGATTTTTAAAACTTATCTGTGTTAGATTCTCAATAATATAGACGCTATGTGATTGTTTTGAATTACTGAACGATAGGCTGTCAAGCGTTGTTTATTTCTGAACGCATAGGTGAGATTATGTCAATTTGACAACTTGGAACTTGGGTTGTGTTGGGAATCAATTCCGTATCAAGTCAAGCAATTTAGGGGATTTATTGAATTTATTTTTTTATTGTCTTTTATTTATAGTCTTTCTCACTCTTGCGGATACTTACTTGCGGATATAATTGAGAAAATTTTATCTAAACGTGTTTCTTCTTCTAAGCTTTAGATTAAGAACCAGAAATACATGACGTTTAAATTTTAAAGTAATTTTCTTTATAGTTTTTAAATAAAACTTCATTCAATCGCTTTAATATGGCTTCATGGCCGTTAAAACATTCTTATTAGTCCAATGCTGTGTTTTATTTGATAGCTATTATTTGTCAGTATCACAGACCAAAGAATATCTAACTTTTCTGTAAGAAAAGAACTCCTGTATCAATTTGCAATATTTTTTTTATTATTTTCACCCAGTTTTGCAATGTCAGTCAGTCAATGTAAGAGAATCAAGATTTCTTCTTTTTTCTTCCTCGCCACCAATGTGCGGTGGGCCTTACAGTGGCATAACCCAGTTTCGTGGCGCGGTTGACAGGCACCATTTGCTTAGCTCAAACTTACAGCTAAGCTAGAAATAAGCTAAAAATAAAATCCCAACAAAAACATTATCATGTATAATGTTGCCAGACGAGTATATGGCTCACACTGTCAAAAAGTTATCAGATCTCATGTAGGGCAAGACTTCTGACTTTATACACCCTTAAATACAAGCTCTAACTTCACAAACTACACTTTAGTTAAAATAATGTCTTGGCCGTTTGGCTACCGTCACATGGGCGTAAAGTGAAAATGTATCCCACCAAAATCATTTTCCTGATTTCAAATTTTGATTTAACAGAACTTACAGAGTACTGAAAAGTGAATAAATTTTTGATTTTACGCCCAATGTAACGGTAGCCAAACGGTCAAGACATTATTGTAACTAAAGTGTAGAGTTTGTGAAGTTAGAGCTTGTATTTAAGGGTGTATAAAGTCAGAAGTCTTGCCCTACATGAGATCTGATAACTTTTTGACAGTGTGAGCCATATACTCGTCTGGCAACATTATACATGATAATGTTTTTGTTGGGATTTCATTTATTTTTGTAAGTTTTTTAAAACAATGTTTTTTATTAACTTAATTTTTCTATTTTTTTGTGTATTTCTTGCACTTCTAGTGCGCCTCTTTTCACAGCCCACTCTCTAATATGTTTGTATTACGAGTAGATACGTACTTTGCTTAGAAGTATATTCTGAAAATTTAAAAAACTTATAGTGGATTTAAAGTTAGTAGTTTTGGCCTACCGAAAGTGAAACTAATTTACATTTATCAAGATAAAATGATAATTAAAAGTAATGTATAGATCCAAACTTCAAATTTTACCTATTAAAACACAAAGTCAGATACAAATGAAAGTTTGGATGTTTGTTACTCAATCACAACACAACCACTGAACTGATTTGGTTGAAATTTAAAATGTAGCCTGATTATATCCTGGACTAACACAAACTACTTGTTATCCATTACAAATCTACGGAAGGTATCGGTGAGATTTGTGTGTTTATTAGTTTTTAACTATTGTTTTATTTATACTTAGTCTTTATTTTCGTTGGACGCTGAGGCGCTCTTGAAATTCAAATTTGACGCTTGACACGCTTGACAACTCATTTTGGTCACAGAGCACTGGACTCTGGGCAATGAACACGCGGAGCTCGGTACGGGAATTCGGGCTTGCCGCGTGTACTATGGTACTGGGCACACTGACGTTGGGGCGCTGTTAAAATCCACATAATTTACGCTTGGCATGCCCGACGGCTAACTGTGGGTACTGGGCACTGGGCCTTGGCCACTCATCTCACCCTGGGCACTGGGAACTGAGAGCTGGGCTCGTTGGACGGGGCCTGTATGTAACTTGGGCTTGGCGTCCGTTTGGGCACTGAGCAGGTATTTATGCGCTAAACGCTCTTCAGAATCAGAGAGATTTGACGCTTGGCACGTTCGACAGCTCAGCTGGGCACTAGGCACTCGGTTCAATGTGGGTGCTTGCCATTGAGCGCTGGATCCTGGTCACTCGATATGCAGTGAAACTCGGCTTGTTAAACATGACATGCATGGAACTTGGGCTTGAAACGTGCGATATTACTGGGCACGGGGCACTGGGCACTTGGGCGCTTGGCCACTTGGGCACTGGAATCGCGCTTATAATTACCAAAAAAAATTACGTGTTTTTCCAGATGTATACTAGCAGATATCTTACATGAAATTAAGTTTGTACCTATCTATATACGGGAAACCCCATACGAAATTCCAACCCCCTAATTTGATGTGGGTGTGGGGTGATTTACTAAAAATCCTGAAACACGTATTTAATTGTTTATTACAAAGAGTCCCTATATCAATTATGAGACCTCTAGCATCAATATTATCCGTAGTTTCATACAAACTTCCATCCCCCCATACGAACTTTCAACCCCCTATTTTGATGGATGTGGGGTGATTTACTAAAAATCCTGAAACACGTATTTAATTGTTTATTACGAAGAGTCTCTATATCAATTTTGAGACCTCTAGCATCAATATTTGCTGTAGTTTCATACAAACTTCCATCCCCCCCATACGAACTTCCAACCCCCTAATTTGATGGATGTGGGGTGATTTACTAAAAATCCTGAAACACGTATTTAATTGTTTACAACGGAGAGTCCCTACATCAATTTTGAGACCTCTAGCATCATTATGCTTCGCAGCTTCTTTCTAGCGATTTAGGTTTACTTATTGTATATGCGTCCCACGCATCAGCCTATCACACGGAATTTTAAATTAATATATATAATTTTTTTTTTTTTTTTTTTGTGTTGCTGGCAACACTATCTCCCCACCGTTCACTCCCACTATCCCTACTCCGATCGCCGAGCCGCGGGCGCCCGACTATAAATACTGGCCCGAACATTAACTCGTCATTACGTGTTTCCGTGCTGAAGCCTACGCACATCACAGAAACCCGCTCAAATCCTAATCATCGCTACGAACATGGGGAAGAAGAGGAAAAACGGAAAGGATCAGGAGAAAGTTAAGGAAATTGAATAAAATCGTAAGTAAAAATTTACTTTACTAAAGACATCTCGACGGCTGTCATTTGGATGCGAACAACTAATAACCTGGGTTGTATCCATCCCTAAATTTGATGCGTAATTGCCAAATTCTGGGCTCTTACCTTCACAATTCTATATGACAAATACCTGGGTAAAAATCGCGATGCGAACAACTAATAACCTGGGTTGTATCCATCACTATAATCTCGATGCGAACAACTAATAACCTGGGTTGTATCCATCACTAAATTTGATGCGTAATTGCCAAATTCTGGGCTCTTACCTTCACAATTCTGTATGACAATACCTGCGTAACACTATCATCGGCTGGCCAACCTGAGTTGTATCAATCCCTAAAATCGCGATGCGAACAACTAAGGACCTGGGTTGTATCCATCACTATAATCTCGATGCGAACAACTAATTAACCTGGGTTGTATCCATCACTAAAGTTGATGCGTAATTGCCAAAAATCTGGGCTCTTACCTTCACAATTCTGTACCGCTGAAGCCAGGGCCAGAAACAACTCGGTAACTCCTTAGCTGCGTTAGCACCAGCATTAGAAATCATAATGTCGAAACGTTTTTGAACAGTGTCTGAGTATACTTCGAAGATCTCAAGAAGCCACGTTCGACATTGATCATCCATAACTTGCTACCGAGTCACCGCGGATTGCCGATCAATTGGACACCGATATTGTGAGACTATTCGGCCCAGAACCAGATTGCACAAGAACTTCGCAGCTACGTAAAAAATGGCTATATATAATTAAGTAAGGGTGCACAACACGTGCAATTTTTTGCTACATGCACCACGCTATAACCTAAATAACAAGGGCCGTAGATCAATAATTATTGTCTTTAAAGACACTTTTTCTAGCACGTATACTGATGAATACCGATAAGAACTTGGTGTCATGAAATAAGTCAGAAAATGGAAGCCCTGTACAAAGATCAGGAGAAGCTATAAGAATCTGTCAAAACCCACAACAAAAAGGGTTTTACAAAATTTAACGGTTATTAAGATTGATTAATTTTCAAACAACTGCATCAGAAGATGATGGTCAAACAAGGGAAACGGCGAGCCAGTCTGTTTCGCTCCGCTACCTGCAACAGTCGAGCTGCTTCGCACCGCGTCGACGGCGCGCGACCGCTCGCCACCACCGTCGCCGCCGCGTGGCACTGAAGAACCACACGCCCGTGCCACCCAGACCGCGAAACGAGGTATCGTACACATGACGATTACGTTTCTTTCTCAAAAGTTTTGGTCTTCTATTACGAATGGTTCCACTATATTATCTCAGATCAAGGGAATATTCCTTGAGACAACACGCCTGTTTAAATGCAAATTTTTGTCCAAAATCACCACAAGAAGTGCTCGGTTTCCAGAACTAAGTACTAAGTACTTAAAAATAAAGCGATTCGTTTCAAGCGAGCATTACTTCTCTCAATTTCCATCTAGTATATATTTTATACAACCTAGGCCTAATGGCATCAGAAGATTTAAATTTATTGAACCTAATAATTTAAAATGGAGGCTTACTTTAAGTAAAGCATCTTTAAGTAAATAATTAATTAAGTAATTGTAAGCAGCTTTAAGTAAATTATTTACACCAAATATATGTTCTGACGTGGAGTCTATTCTCAGCGTCTAGTGATCGTCATTGAATCGCAAAGGATATACTACGTTTTAATATCAAATTGTCATCCAACATTGCCATTACTCTAAATATTTATGAATATTTACAAATTTACTTGCCTCATTTGCATTTATGGACAGCACCTTACTTATAAATACTAAATTACGTTATTTTGTAATAGAATACCAATATAAGTAAGATATGATATTCATACTTCTATATTATGTTTTGGACAATCCTTTGAAGAATATATTTATTGCAATCCATATCTGTGATTGCAATAAAATTAAGTAACTAAAAATTAAAAAGCTATTCAGAAACATACTTAAATTAACAAAAATATAAACTACGCTATTGCATTAGATAGATCGAACTAATAATTTCTGCTTACTCTGCTGTTCAATATTCGTTGTTATAAACAAAAGTATTTGTACGTCACAAAAAATACCTTTGTTTACATAAAAATTAATCTTGCGTCTTGCGAGTTAGAATGAAAGACTACTTTTCTAGCCTTAAATACATATTTGTAAAACATCCTTATTGGATAAACATTCCATAAGAATTTTCACAATACAATTTCTAATATCAATCGAATGAAGCATGAAGTACCCTCATTTTAATAAAATAAATAGAGAAATCCGGCAATCGTATAAAACTTAAAACATAACGTTCCTTTAAATCTTATAATAATTGATAGTCAGGAAATATAAAAGCTATTATTTTACCAAGAAAGTCGTTTCTTGCTAAAGTATTAGCGAAGTAAAAAAAAAAAAAAAAAAATTAATCTAACTTTAATACATAATATGAATGATTGGTCTTGATGTATGGAACGTTGATACCTTAACGGTATCCTGGAAAAAGTTGTGTGGAAAAACCTTTATGCGTTTCCGCTTTTTATGTTGATTTTAAAAAATGATTTGAAAAAAGTATTTAAAGCAAATAGCTTAATGTTGTACCATATTAGTCCTCACAGCCGTGGTTTGCTTTGTTTTAAAAAATTTACCTGCTCATATATATTTGATATATTTTGATCTTGAAAGTAATTTGTTTACATTTCGTTTTAAGATTCCTAGTAACCACACTTTTAAAAAATGCCTATATCAGACAAAACTGTGGATAATTATTCCGCTGTTTTGCTATTTGTATTAAGATCTAGTTACAATTTTGAAAACAAAATAATTATGAGTAGGTACTTAATTGACACAAATGTCACTGTGATCTTAAAATTTCTTACACAAGTATTTATTTGATTAAGGTATAAAATGTGTGAGAATTAATTCACACAAATCCGCAGTATTGCTATTATTTTCATAATAATATGTTAATGTTTTTTTTTTGAATTAAGAGGTTTTTTCATAGTTGAGTTTTTAGGTTGAGGCCTGCTCAACCGAAATACACTATGAGCTGGGGATATCGATATTGTTCCAGGTTACTTTTCTGAACAATGGCCACATGAGAACCTCAACCCGGAAACTCTTTCGAAGGAGACTATTACTATGTAACTGCTCACAAAGTGCAAACCTTTCACAGATAAAACAATTGAAGAATATCAATAATTTCAATCCAATTACTAATCGTGTTTCTGCTTTTCAGCGAGATGGGATTGGGGATCCGAAACGCATGACGTTTGGATTTGGAAGTGATATTCTTTATAGTTCTTGAAATGCAAGTTACTAAAATTCACTTAAAACGACAAAGTTCAAGATATAATGGAATTTTCGTCCTGACATGTTTCAACTGAATTCAAGTTTAAATTCAAGATGTCTTAATTTCACACCGACCTAACATACAGGCTTTTGTAAAAGGTCCATACGATAATTGTGAAACATATATATGTATATAGTGATAAATACTGATAACACTTTCTGAAATTGCTATCGTCCAAACATGTATGTCCTGTTACATATCTTAAAGATATACCAATTCCATTCATGAAAGTAACAACTATTATTCATTTTTTAGATTTGATTAAATGAGGAACTGTTACAAAATTGTCATCCCAACTATTGAGCCATTAGATATAGAAAATTTTACAATGAAGCAGTATTTGATAAAATTATATTGAAAGCTGATAGTAAACGCCATGCAACACCAATAATATTGTTGTCAAAACGTATTATTGTGTCGGTTACAGTATTTGTTCATATTCCTTATAGTCTGTGGTCTCTCTACGAACTTTTTCTTGTTATGGCGTCCGTCGTCGACATACACGTATAAAAAAAAAAAATATATATATTTATATATATATATATATATATATATATATTTGAAGTCTCATGTCTCAAAGTTCCTTTCGTAATTTTAATATTAACACGGCCATAAAATGATGTGATTTAATACTACAGGTTGGAGCCAAACTACATCAACTTTTGCTAAATTCTGAATAAACTTTACGCAATCCATTCTAAAATGTTCAAAATAATAAGATGACATGTTCATTAACCATTTAAATGGCTTATGTGTAATTTACCTAATAATATTCTCTCATTAATTTAATAAAAATTATTGATTTAAAAATCAGTCTTATGTAACAAACAAGTGTCACAAATTTTATATTTGTTACCTCTAAACATCATACAATAAGTAAACCTAAATCGCTAGAAAGAAGCTGCGAAGCATAATTAAAAATCAAACGAACTTACCAAGTGAAGTTCGATGATAATTATGCGAGCAGCTTCTTTCGACGCGATTTATACACACCCTCCCTATTAAGCTTCCATTATAAAATTTAAATATTATGCCCTACCCTAAAATATATACATATATGTATCTATACACAAAAACAAATATAAAATTTGAATAAACTATCAACAAAATGACGAGTTAATGTTCGGGCCAGTATTTATAGTCGGGCGCCCGCGGCTCGGCGATCGGAGTAGGGATAGTGGGAGTGAACGGTGGGGAGATAGTGTTGCCAGCAACACAAAAAAAAAAAAAAAAAAATTATATATATTAATTTAAAATTCCGTGTGATAGGCTGATGCGTGGGACGCATATACAATAAGTAAACCTAAATCGCGTCGAAAGAAGCTGCTCGCATAATTATCATCGAACTTCACTTGGTAAGTTCGTTTGATTTTTAAATATTTGCCGTAGTTTCATACAAACTTCCATCCCCTATTTTAAGGGGTTGGGGGGTTAAATTCCCAACTTTTGGAATTTTTCTGTTGGTTGTGTACTAATTCTAGCTTACATACCAAATTTCAGCTTTCTAGGACTTCAGGAAGTACCTAGGAATTTTGATGATCATCAGTGAGTCAGTCAGTCAGTCAGTGACGAAATCTGGGTTTTTCAGATGTCAATAAAATCTAAAGTATAAGACCTGTGATATTGAAACTTTATACGTTTAATAAGTTCACCGGCGACATCATTTCCCGAGAATTTTGATTATCTGGAATAATTCTGGCCTAAGTTATAAGGGTTTCAAAATACGGCGAAACACTTCGAGAAAAGATAGGTAGTGCCCTCGCGCTTCGCTTGACTCGTCTGGCGGGGACACTACCGTGTCCCCAGATATTACCAGCCACAGACGCGCTCGGACGTGCCGGCCAGACTTTAGCGGTTTCGTTTGTACCTCCTTTTATATTCTAGACCTTTTTTGTTAGCTCATGTTTTATTCATTTTTACTTCGATAAAAATAAATTTTGGCATGTTAGAAAAGTTAAGATTGGGTTTGTTGAACACTAACACGACATTTGCAGTTCACTTATAATCACTTTAATAACCGTTTAGCCCGTTAATGTTCCTAAAAGTTGCGTTAAAATCCTGCCAACTGGCCGGGGTAATGGGGCTTTGGTTTCTGGTCAAACCCCTCTCATTCTGTGAAGAGACACGAGCCCAGCAGTGGGCTATATAGTTTGAGAGCTGGGACACCAGAAACTTGAACGTCAGATTAAATCTTTAATTAAAACGAATAGGTACTATAGACACATCCAATCGACCGACATACTTCCGGGCTCGGTCAGTGGGTTAATTAAGTTATTATCGCGAAACGTGGAAGAGCTACGATATAAATAGTTCGAGGAGACATATTCCCGGAGATGGAGATTGCTATTATTAATATAATAGAGCTTGTCTAAGTTGAAATGACGCACCCCACTACTTAATAGATTTATTTAGATGTGCGAGTGCAAATAAATATTTCAATCCACGATGGCGCGCCCCACTCTGTCAAAATCGCTTATATTGGATAGAAGCAGGCGTTACTTTTCGGAAGTTCATGATTAACAAGAAAGGAAAAAATTATTTGCTATAATCCGCTAACAGAGAAAAATCTGTATGGTCAAACATGCAGGTACAAGCTAAGCACCGCTCACCTTCCCACCAAAGCATAAAAGCCAAGTTACCCAGCAAGCCACCACCACCACTTACATGCACCACCACACAAAAAAAAAATTATATAACTCTCGACGCACGTTTCGCCCCGAAACCGGAGCATCATCAGGAGATTTCGTCTTCACAATTCAAGATTGTCTAGTCACCAGACAATCTTGAATTGAATTGTGATCTTGAATTGTGTTAAAATCGCTTTTGTTGTGTTCGATTCGTATGGAGTTTGACAGAGTGGGGTGCGCCGTCGTGGATTTAAATATCTATACGTAATAATAATGACAATTCATCTATGTGGGAGCGTCGACTGTGCCTCGAGTTAGGATCTGCACCTATGCGTACATTACGGTCGATTATAAATCGAGTTGATAATACGATAACGCCCACTGTATAGAGCAACATTGGTGCCATGTATAAAACAATACTTTTGCGCGTTCAGATCACAAGTAACTAGTTGGACAACAAATCTGAGAACAAAGATTCTTAGCAAGTACTGACTGATCACCAATTACAATGGAGACTTTGATCTTTATTTGTTAGGAACTTGGGTCAGTATTTTCATATTGCTTGTGTGCGTAAATGAGGAGCGCGTCATTTAAGCTTAGAAAAGCTCTACTTACTTAACTGCTTCGTTGATCTAGTGGTGAATATGCTAGAGTACATAGGGGTTAATACAGGCTTTTATTCGAATTTCGCCATCTATTCATTTGGGGGTCATTCATAGACAGCCATAATTATGTCAGCGACTGTTCAGTGTCCATAGATGGCGCTGGCTGTAAATGTAGGGAATAATTAGATTTGTTCGTGCGATGCAAGTCGACTCGAAATTCGTACACAAACTGTACTTACCCTACAGATCACGAGGCTATGGGTTCGATCCCCAGGTCGAGACCATAATGAGTATTGAGGTTTTTATCAGGTAATTCTTAATAACAGTCCCGAGTTTGGACATTGGTGATGTTTCACTCCCGTGCCTCGCACATCACGTTAAGCTGTCGGTCCTGTGCTGATTTACTTCCGGTCATGTCGAAGCTATTGTCCCGTTAGATTCTGAAAGAGCGGCAATAGAGAGTGCACTTTTGTACTAAAATTAGCAACCGCGCATATGGGAAATCTCGGTAGAAATGTGCAGCCGTTTCAGCATTGAGCCAAATATTCATTTGCAGAATTGAAATTGCATTAGCAGACTATATCTAAGCTTGTGCCTCTACTGAGAGAAAAGGGTACGATCTACATGACTTTATAGCCAAGGTGAATTAGGTAGGATAATAGGTAGGCAAGTTCAATGAAAAAGGCTTATTATGTGAGCTTTTAACTTCACTTCCCAGTGGCGACAACTGGTGGCCTTTATTAAATTAACCGCCATTCAACGGGAACTTTTATTGCAACTACATTAGCGTAAGTTCTGCCCTAGATCCATTCTCTCTTTTGTCTCGCTTGCACATGTTCAATTTGAATTCAGCCATCCTTGTCTGCCGGAGTCTTATTTTAAATTCCACATTTACTGAATTTATTTCCTCAAATGCTTCAGTAAACAGGTTTATTTTTCACAGAATTGTATTCTCTAGAATTTCTTTTTATAAGGTGTTTTAAAATGTTCCAACGCGGAAACATTTTAAATAAATATTTTTATGAACCAGTTGCTGTTAAATTTAAATGGTATAAATGGAACTTAGTACAAAAACGTCTTTCGGGAAGTCTTAAATTGTGTGAGCTTTAATTTTATTTAACTTCAACGTGTCGTGAACTGTTTTGCCTTTCATTGAACAATTTTTTTTTAATTTTCTTAACATAAAAATGTGGTACCTTATATAATAGCTAGGCAGTCCTTCACAACTGTGGAAGCAATAGTTTTTTTTTCCAGGACACACACACATCGCAATCTAGCCCCAAAGTAAGCATTAGCTTGTGTTATGGGTACTAAATAACTGATTAATATTAAAAAATTAAAAACATTAATCAGTTATTAAGTACCTACTTAGTAGTTTTTTTTAAACTAGCGACATTTTTTCGCGCCGGCCGGCTTGTCCTTGCCAATTTGTCTATTACAAATGTATGAAAAAATGATTTATTGAATCATTCGACGGTAGGAACATTTATTTATTTATTTGTTTATTCATACACTGCATCATGCACACATGCTTTACATATAATTATGTGCACATGAAACCCTGACAGGGTACAGCAATATAGATTTTGATCCCCTATCTCTACATCACAATTTCATACCTATATTCAAAATCCTCATTGTCTGCATTGTCATGATTAATTTCTAATTTTAAAATTTTAAAATAAAATTAACTTTTAAAGTTTAATTAAATGACTGCAGTGTAGACAAAATTGTAATAATAATAAATTGTTTTATATTATGTCACATGTAATTATGAGGTTAAATGTCATAAAATAAGTCAAATTTAATTAGGTCAGTAGTGCAATTATTTAATTAAACAAGTTTGAACATTCATCTAAACATCATAAAAAATGCACTCAGATGTAAAGTTTTTCCACAATGGATAATAAATTGAACCGGAAAGTGTCATTTAATCGGTGCCAACGGACACGTGTAAACCTTCCGCAATTAAATGAAAGCGAATCTAAAAAAAATATCTTAATAGCTTACGGACCCTCGATTCGAAGCTTTTCCGTCCCTTCCACTTAATGAATGGTTACGCTTTACCGGCTAATCTTTTACGGACAAAGGGATTTTTCGAGAAACAAATTGTAATAAATAATTCAAAGGAAGTCCCTTGAATGTTCAAATGCGTACTAAAGCATTTTTTATGTCAAAGGGTGAGACGACGGGTTAAAATTTAATCTGATGTTATGTGATACGTACGCCTGTCCTTGTCAGATGCAGTACATCCTAGGAAATGAAATTGCATTGCAATACATACCTACATTGCACTGTATTGCCAATTATTAGCCAACTGCAGTGCTTTTCAATCAAAACACGGCACCAGCTTTCAAATATCTGACACTGCGGTGATTTTAGTCATCTGAATCACTAAAGGTACAATGGAGACCAGTGGAATACATTTAACAATGGAAACGCGAGATATTTTTATTCTCCTTTCTCATCAGTCAAAAGAAAACAGATTTTAATTAATTGCAACTGAATGTGGCAGCACATATTTCAATAGCACCTATGTGAAAAAGTCACCGTATTCAAATGCTCTTTACACCTTTCATCTTTATGTTACAAAGTTAACATCAATTTTAGTTGCCAGCCGAAGTTAGCTGCGGTTGCCGTGAGCACTCGTCAAAAACCGCTGTCAGCACGCAACACACTGCCTTGCCGGCAACTGGCAACTTTGCAACTTGGTAACTCTGCGGCGTAGCAACTTTGCGTGCTGGAAACTTGAGGTAAAATTAGTTTTCGATGTTGTACCACGTCGTCGCGAGGTAGGTCGAAGTTGTGGGAACTCTTTAATAATGTTATTTCTAATTGATTTCTTCTTTTGTAAAAGTCTTATTCTATAAAACATACTTCATCAAAAATATCGGGCGCCCTCAAATCAAGAGTGAATGGGCATCTTCTAGCCAAGCGCGTTCCACCTTAGACTGTATCATCACTTTCCATCAGGTGTGATCACAGTCAAGCGCTAGCCTATATAGGATAAAAAAAATTGGTTGTCTGTAAAGTCGGTTTACTGACGATAGTTGAACGTGACAACGTCTTCTTTGTCGCTCGTTCCGCGCTCGCCGCTAGGTAACGCCGGTAACGCCGCATGAGCGAGGTAACGCCGGTAACGCCGGATGAGTCATGTTTTTTCGTGCATGCAACCGGCTCTATCGAATTATAAGACGTTGTCACATCAAAAATATTTATATAATATATTAGGTCCTTACATATGAAATTGGCGTTTTGTATGGGAGGAACATAAAGTCGATTTTTTTTAAATATAATATATATATTTAATCAAAGTATGTACCATTGCTATCTATGCACTTTTGCCACCTTATAGGTAGTTCATTGATCCCTTTACTAAAAAAGCCATTCGGACGGGAATCAATAAAATCTTTGAAGGCGCTTTAGACTGCCTCATCGGAGTTAAATTTTTTCCCTTGTAAGAAGTTATCCAAATTTCTAAAAAAATGGTAATCTGTTAGAGCAAGGTCCGGGGAGTAAGGTGGATGTCTTAGGCAATCCAATTGAAGCTCCTCTAATTTGGTAGCCGTCTGTTGTGCAATGTGTGGTCTAGCGTTGTCCTGAAGCAGCAGTGGCCTAGAACGATTGACCAGCCTCGGTTGTTTAGCAGCTAGCTTTTCCATCATGGATTGCAGTTGCTGACAATAGATATCCGCCGTAATCGTCTGGCCAGATTTAAGAAAGCTGTAGTGAACGACGCCGGCGCTAGTCCACCAAACGCTCACAAGTAATTTTTTTGGGTCAATTTTCGTTTGGGGCAGGATTTGGCTGGTTCGCCAGGGTTCAACCATTGCGATGAGCGTTTCCGATTATCATACAGGATCCATTTTTCATCACAGGTAATGATTCGATTTAAAATCCCTTCATTACTGTGCCGGTTGAGTAATGTAACACAGCAGTCTACGCGCGTTTGTCGGTTTGCATCACTCAATTCATGAGGTACCCACCTTTCAAGCTTTTTCACCTTCCCAATTTGCTTCAAGTGAACTAAAACAGTTTTATCACTAACACCGCAGCCTGCAGCTAGCTCGTACGTGGTTTGCGATGGATCCGCTTCCACAATAACCTTCAATTCTTCATTGTCAACTTTGGTCTCCGGCCGTCCACGGGGCTTGTTCTGCAGGTCGAAATTTCCAGAACGAAAACGTTGGAACCAAAAACGCACTGTGTTTTCTTTTGCGACACCCTCGCCGTACACATCATTAATCCTTCGAGCCGTTTCTGCAGCACTGGTGCCACGATGGAACTCGTACTCGTAAATAACGCGATATTTCAAGTTTTCCATTTTGTAAACAGAGTGGCGCCAAAAAAAAACCAAAAGAGAAAAAAACAAATGAATTACGATTTTCATAACACAAAAGCATGAGTAAATAGCTGTATAAATAAAAAATTGGAATTTCTAACCGAAGAAGAGATATTTGAGATCAAAGTTGCCAGTACGACAAAACGCCAATTTCATATGTAAGGACCTAATATTAACAACATTTTATTATTCTACTTTCATTAATACTAAAACATGAAATGTCCATTAAGTAGTAAATGTAAAAAAGTAGTCTATAGGAGGTATAGGTACCTAACACTACCTTAGAGAACTCAAAACAGTCGTATCTCGACCTAACAAGGTACGCTAAATATTTCTTTAACTACCTAAATTAGGTAGGTATTTATTTTACTAAGAATAAATAATCATCATCATCATCATCATCATCATTTCAGCCTGCGGACGTCCACTGTTGAACATAGGCCTTCCCAAGTGAGCGCCACCACACCCTGTCCTCAGCCTTCCTCATCCAGCCGCTTCCCGCCACCCGCTTAATGTCGTCGGTCCAACGAGCTGGAGGACGCCCCACGCTACGCTTACTTGTACGCGGTCTCCACTCCAGGACTTTTCGGCTCCACCGGCCATCGCCCCTGCGACACGCGTGACCTGTCCACTGCCACTTCAGCTTGCTAATGGTTTGGGCTATGTCAGTGACCTTGGTTCTCCTGCGGATCTCCTCATTTCGGATTCTATCCCTCAGGGAAACTCCTAACATAGCCCTCTCCATGGCCCGCTGCGCGACTTTGAATTTGTGGATCAGGCCGTGTGTGAGTGTCCACGTTTCCGCGCCATACGTGAGGACGGGAAGAACGTGTTATAATATAATCAAATTCGATAAATAATTGTGTTATTTGTCAGTATTTTGTTGATTTTTTTTCATGTTTGTCTCAAAACCGTGGGATAACACCTTTCTCACTACGTTCACGGCGGCCATAAAATCATTGTTCGCAACTTTTAAATATTTTCACTTTATTTTTGTTAAAGCACTATCGTAAAATCATAAAACTGTATTAGCAAAATTCTCGACCAAAAGACACAATAGGCAAAAGTATTGTTGTTGTTCGAAAATGACTGGTAATGTTTATGATTGTTTTTAAACCCGGCATCGGTGTCTTTTGTAATGTTATGTAAAGGCAAAAACCGTCTTTTACTTGTGTCAAAAAAAATACGGAGGTAACTTTACTTATAGTAATAAAACAGAAAAATACAATAATAGAAGGGAGACATCAGTTCAGTCTGCACCGAGAAAGCATAAGGTTAAGATCACAAGTCGATAGTCTAACGTGATACTTTTATTAATGTCGTACAAGTAATGTTGATTAAATCTGTTCAAAGTTGTGAATCAAATACTATGTGTCGTCGGTTGCTGTTATTAAGATAAGTATTAACTAATTATAATGTGTAACATAGAATAAGGTCAAGGGCTGATGAAAGTAATATTGTAAATGAATAATATTGTAAAATATTCAGTTTAAAAAAGGTGTGGATGGTTTTCTTTCGGTGTTTCTTTTTTCCACCACAAACCATTTAACTTAGTGAAACACCGGCTAGAGTCATTTGATTTGAAATAAATTGAAAAGTAATAATTATAAAGTAATTTAACGAAATACACATTTTTAAAGTGAAATTGATTGAAGTTGTTTTATTTTTACTATTCTACTATAATAGGTGATGAGATAGATTATCTATCAAAACGATATTTATCGTTTTTATTGTCGAATCATAAATATTTATCAGATCTGACAATTTGAGATCCAGCCTTATTTCAGATAAATCCTTTTGCATTTTTAGACTTTGTTATTTCAGTACTTCATTGTTATTTTGAAATAGGGTTACTGAGTTACGAAAAAGAAAATTAAGGAAAAACACATCTGTAAAGATAATTTTCATAAACCATCCTGAACATTAGTTTTCCAATTTCCTTTATAAACTACGTATATCAGTCTAAAATCCTAACATCAGAAGTGGGATCGTTTCTCAAAGCCCTTATGAATTTGTCTAATGTATGTTTAAAATATGTTTCAGATTCAGTACACGTATCGCATCGAGTATTGTGAATGGCTACCCACAATGGGACAACATAACATTGGAATTACACCAAGTGCTTCGAAAGCTTCAGTTCATCTCTTGTGCTATCATCGTAGTAGGTATATTGTGGATGACCATCGACCATCTTCACTCCTTGGAATTACAGGACGCTGGAGTTAAACTACGTGCCTAAAAAGGTTATGTAAAATGTATGTTATAAACGTATTGCTTGTTAATGGTTAGACTATAATTTTAATAGCAAAGTTAAAGTAAAAGCAGTAATTTTATCTTTTAAACGTGATTAAAGCATCTTCGAATTTTTATAAACATCGGATGTACTTTAATGTAAATTAACTTCAGATCAGTCATATGAAAAAAAAAACACTAAGCAAAAGTAACTCGTGTAATGGCTTGAGTTGTAGTTTGACAAAAGTGAGTTTTGAATTCGTTTTGTCTCGCTATAGGTTGAATAAAAGACATCTAAAGTTTTTTTTCATTTATTTGCTAAAGAACTACTTAGTCGTTGAACATGAACTTTTAGGTCACCTTTGGAAAGTTTATATACGAAGTGTAGTCGTTAGTCGACTAAAGATGTTTGATGACAATTTTTTTTTCCAAACTCAGTTTGACTACTATAAAATAAATTCAAATCAATTCAAACAATCTTTCAGCGATCATTCTATAAAAGTTTTATTTTAAAAACCAATTCATGACTGAAATAGCACGGAGAATGGTCAGTGCTGTTATTGCAATTAGCAAAAAAAAAATAAGCAAAATAAAATAATACTCATAATAAATTCAATGTTGGGTTTACTCGTGACAAATAACATAATAAATTTTATCAAGTCATATCTTGCTAGATATAGGTTTTTTTTTCTAAAGTGATGTAAGTGAAAAATTGTGCTAATTGGAAACAAAGAAGTTTTTTAAAAAAATATGTTGATGTGAGTCTGTGAAGCCAATTTTTTTTTTAATTGAGTCTCTGTAGTCTGAAATAATTAGATTGTTTTTTAAATATAATATACCTGAAACTATGAAATATTTTAGGTCAAGCTACACGTGGATTTTTCGTCATTTGCATAACAAATTTAAGATTTTTAGGTCAATACGGTAGCTACATATTTCATTTAACAACACTTATACATAATTGATACCTTGTGCAAGAAAAGGTTACGTTAGTAAATATTTAAAAGATAGTTAAAAATTAAGCTTATTGAGACTTGTTGAATATAGAAGTAAAATCATCCCTAAAATTTAAAAGAAAATTCTGATCTTTCAGATGATTTGTCATGACTGGCCGAACGGTTACTTGCTTTTTGCTATATACCTAAAAAAAAAATAAGATTTTTTTTATTATTTTGAATTGGTACTGCATTTGTAATTACAAAAATAAAACTTTTGTAATAGACATGTACTCTGGATAGGGTGGACGGCGCGAAAAAAAAAAAAATGTTGTCAGTTTATTGGTGTCAAAAATGCCTGTTTTCCCTCCAACAATAAGGCCACGGTGTGTTTGGCTCAGCAGCCACCTATAGAGTTTTGACGGATGGCGCTACTGTTTGCTTGTACGAAAGAGGTTTACGTAAATCGTTCGGATGCCCATAATATCCTGAGGTTTCTTAAAGGCATACAGGCCGTATTTAAGTGATTTTGAATGAAGTTTTACGTATAAAAAAAAAAAAAACTAAATAAAGACAATTACTTTCAAATTTTAACGTTATGTATTTTGGGTCTTTAATCTAAAATCGCTTAGAAGCAGAAACACGATTGGATAAAATGTTCTCGATAGAAAGTTCTCCCTAAAGTTGCTCCAAAATCTCAATTTTCCTGTTTTATCGGAAAGTACAATGGATGTAATGTAATTTTTGTTTTAATTTGTCGTTAATAACAATATCCAAAAACGCTTAAAAACTGATTTTTGATAACTGGCTTAGTTTTTGAGTAATTAGGTAAAAGATCGTTTTTCTGTTATAAGTATTCTTCCGCGACGCTGCATGTCGCACCTACCAACGTATCCGTGAAAGTGAATAGGATACGTAAATTATGTGGCTCAATTCATCCTATAGGTATGATTTGGTAATGATAAACTTCAGTTTGCTAAGTATGATAAAGATCATAAAATGCGCAAAACAAATTAAAAAAAAAAAAACTTATACGAAAACGTTTTGTTTTTGGAACTAATAAGTTGGATTCAAGTTGAATATATTATTATTGTCCTGTGAAGATAGTAATTAGTATGACTGCTGTGAGTCGTAATTCGTCAGATAGGGTATGAGGCAATTAGTGAAACTCTGTTACACATTTTAAAAATAAAAAAGTTACTTCACACAATCTACTCAGCATATCAAATTCTCCGATTGAATCAGTAAATCAGATAAATGATTATTTTGTTAATACAGGCCAAATGTTAGCGGATAAATTGGCTATTAATGTGGAAAATAATTCCCAAATAAACTGCAACTACCACGCATCACACTCCCCTCCAAATTCATTTGTACTGTTAGACACCGATATAAAAGAAGTAATATCAATCATTAACTCTCTCAAAAATACAAACTCAGTTGGGTGGGATGGTATATCAGCTAAAATTCTTAAACAAAATAAAGAATCACTTGCAGGTATTCTGGTTCACATTTGTAATTTATCCTTTGACTCTGGGATTTTTCCGGATGTTTTTAAAAAATCTGTTGTAACACCCATTTTCAAACAAGGTGATAAAAACTTAATGTCAAACTACCGTCCGATATCAATACTTCCCACCATCTCAAAAATATTAGAACGGATTATAAACAAGCAACTGATTAAATATCTTGAAGCAAACAACCTACTTGCAAAAAATCAGTACGGATTTCGGAAGCAAAAGTCAGCGACAGATGCTGTGTATGATCTTGTTGATTGTATCGTTCGTCATGTTGATAATGGTGACAAATGCTTGGCGATCTTCTTAGATCTCGCCAAGGCGTTTGACACAGTTTCGACACCTTTACTTATGCTTAAGCTCGAACAAGTTGGTATAAGAGGAAAGCAGCTCCAACTGCTAAAGAGCTACTTGACAAAAAGATACCAATCAGTCAGGATAGGAAATGTCATCAGTGAGGCTCTTCCAATCACTCACGGTGTTCCACAAGGAAGCATTCTGGCTCCAACCCTCTTTCTCATATACATAAACCAGCTCTGCAAATTAAAAATGACAAATGGGAAAATTATGAGCTTTGCTGACGACACAGCTTTAATAATTTGGGGAAAAACGTGGGATGATGTGTTTTCTCAAGCCCAAAAAGATTTTGATAACGTTTCTCACTGGCTGAGACAAAACCGTTTAAGTTTAAATGCAGCTAAAACAAAATTAATTACATTCTCGCTGACTGAAAAGGGCCAACCACTACCAGACACCTATCAAATATTTGCGCATTCTGGTCTATGCGATGACCAAACATGCCACTGCCCAAAACTGGAAAGAGCACCTCATGTGAGGTATTTAGGTATAACTGTAGATAAAAATCTCAACTTTAAAGAGCATACTAAAACACTTACAACTAGAATAAGAAAATTAATAGCCATTTTTAGAAACATAAGAGAAGTAGCTGATCCAAATCTGATTAAAACTATATACACATCGTTATGTCAATCGCTATTGATGTACGGTATTGATACTTGGGGTGGGGTAGCTAAGACACACATGATCCAGCTCGAAAGAGCACAAAGACTACTACTAAAAGTAAGCCGCTTTCTACCATACCAATACCCTACTGCACAATTGTATAAAGACACTAAGGTTCTATCAGTACGAAAATTATTTATTCAGCAACTTATAATGAGATTTCATACTCAAAATAAACGCAAGACTAATAAAACGGATAATAAACGCAACTACAAAGTATTTTCCACAAACAAATTCAAAAAATCGTTCGCACATAATTTTCCGTGCTTTTTAGGCAGCTATCTGTACAATAAGGCTAATAAAAAACTAAATATTAATGGCATAAATAGACACGAGTGCAAAAAGCGTATATTTGATTGGTTAATTGAACTAGACTACGATGAAACGGAGAATCTTATTAAAATACTGAAATAGTATAGGTACATAAAACAGAACATACACACACACATACAATCTCAAATGGAGATTTATTTTTGTTATTACTTATACACATACTAACCATACAATAACACGCGTCTCATCACACATACATATACATACACCCCCATAGACACTCACCCACACAAACACAAACATACACAAACACACACACTCACACACTCACACACACACACACACACACGCGCGTGCACAAACACACACAAACACACACATACACACACACAAACACACACTTTAACTAAAACAGAGACCAGACTATTTACTTAGTAATCATGAATCCTAATTTGAAATGTTAAATAAATCTATATCATAAAATTAATAAATAAATATGGTAAAATAATAATAATGCATGCAAATAGTTTTTACCAATTACTCCACGTAGTGTAAAATCATATTGTTTTGTATGTGCCAAAATATTCGGGAAAGGGCCTGGTGACTTGAAACACAGGTTTCCCACCTAGCTCAAGCACCAGTTCCCCTCACTTTTTTTACTGTTTTAATACTTATATAATATTAAATTAAAATGTAATGTAATTATATGTGATTGGGAAAATAAATAAATTGATTGATTGATTGATTGAGTGAAACTAAATAACAAATACACAGATTCTTATAATCAATCACACACTTTTCATCAAAACATAACACAGTTTTCCTATTAAACTACTAACGTTACCTACCACACATTACTTCCACTAATACAGCATTCAGTGGAGAATTCAATTATTAAGTGGACTATTAGTAATTACACCTTCAAAATAAGATAAAAGAACGATACAAAACGTTTAGTACAAGAGTAGTTTGTTTAAAATTTCGATATAGAGGTATAAGAAATACAGTATGAAGTATAAATAAGAAATCGAATGAGCAGTACAGATTAATTTGTTTTACTATAATCCGCTACTTGAAAAGATTCTGTATAGTACAATATGCAGGAACACTGCCTACATGAAACACCACACACAATTTTCCAACACTTTCTTCGACGCACGTTTCGTCCCGACACAGGGACATCCTCAGGAGATGTTGACTTCACAATTCGAAATCGTAGAGAAATCTAATGGTACTAAGCTTAAAAATGACGGTTACCTAATTTTGAATAAATAATAATGTACTGCCTACAGTTGTTGTAAACGCAGTTTTATAAGCAAGTATTTTGTATCAATCTTCTCAGCAATATTTTGGTTCATCTTTCCATGAATGTGAGTTGAGTCTACTACGAAATTGAGTCAACTTATAAATCAATAAACCTATCGTAAACGTTATAGAAGAATATAACTTTCAGAATGTTTATTCTGTAATATTCATTGATGATCATTAATATTATAATGCATATTGAGATTTCTACCATGAAAGTGGATTTTACCCTACTGTGTATAAAGAGTATATGCGAAGAAAACTGAACTAATAGATACTTCTTTTAATTTGCTTTTCCACGTATTTCCAATTTATAAAGATTTCATTAATGTTTTCTTTTACTTTAACTTTGGCATGATTTAATGATAATAATTAATTTATTTTATACCACCAAAGTGGGTGGGAGTAGAATGTATACCACCAGAATGGGTGGGAGTAGAATGTATACCACCAGTATGGGTGGGAGTAGTCTGTATACCACCAGAATGGGTGGGAGTAGAATGTATACCACCAGTATGGGTGGGAGTAGTCTGAATACCACGAGTATACGTGGGAGTAGTATAAATACCACCAGTATGGGTGGGAGTAGTCGGAATACCACGAGTATACGTGGGAGTAGTAAAAATACCACCAGTATGGGTGGGAGTAGTCTGAATACCACGAGTATACGTGGGAGTAGTATAAATACCACCAGTATGGGTGGGAGTAGTCTGAATACCACGAGTATACGTGGGAGTAGTATAAATACCACCTATCAGAAGAAGGTGTGGACGTAACTTGAGTGTGACTTAACATGTGGATATCACTTGCAAGTGACTTTTTATACCATCCTTGAGTTAATAAGCATCACCAATATAATGTAAAGCAATGGTAAAAGCAAATCAGGATCTCTGCTTACAGCTGATTATCTTTCAGCGTCTGTATCTGAGAAGGATGCTGTTAAACACAAATTGCACGTTCGTTAAATTTCCATGGCTTGAACTTTTAACTTTTACTATGTGACGCTCACTGTAAAGAGGATTTCATAATCAGAAAATTCTTTCAGTAAAATTCAAATAGGAAATTGTCATGTTACTTATAGTTTATATTTTGTATGACTATAATTTACGGGTACTGCTATGGTTAAGTATTCAGTAGTAGTGGTTCTGTACATTTTAAACGTAAAAATTCCCAAGTATTAAAATGATGTCTAAAAATTGACCTTCTTCTTTAATGAAGTAGAAAAGAAAGGATCATTACCTATTGACTTTATTCCGGGATAAGGAGTATAAAAGTCAAAGTGAGCTTCACTTATTTATGTGGTGTAAATACTTTACACAGTATTGGGACCGAAATAAACTTTAAAGTTATAAGATTGACTTAAGGACTGACATACAATATGAGTTGATTACGATACTCAAAAATTCATGATGGAAGTTATCATTTAACTATTTGTTGTTTTGGTTATTTTAATGCACGTGCAATGTGTTAAAATCTCAGATATATTTTTTTTCAAAAACTATGAAACAGATTCACAATGTTTGCTCGACAGTTGTCATCAATTTAGCTTCAAAATTATTGACTTAATTTTGTAACTTAGATAATAAACTAAATAGTCATAAGGTTTAGTTAAGGTTTTACTAAGTTGACTAATGTGGTGCCAACCTTTATTTAGTCGTACTATCGGTGTTTTGACTATTAAATAAAATTGAAGTGATGTATTTGCACCTGCTAGTTGTAGTTACCATATTCGATAAATAATTGAATAATAAACATAACATGGAGATGGACATAATGTATAATAAATGTTACGGAGCATCACTGTAGATTACTGTAAGTAGATTTTTTTTATACTTTTTGGTAATTGTTGTGAACATTGTTATAACAATCTGGGACAAATCATCAATAATAAAGGTTACACTGAGATGAAAATATCAACTTAGAGAGAGGGAGAAAAGAGATGAATGTTTTTATTTTCATTTATGAGATATTGCCTGAAGAATATTTGTACTGTAAACTATTAAGTGGAAAATAGTTTTGATGTTAAGTTAAAATAATTGTAAATGTTTTTGCAAAAACATGTAAATATAACCTGGAAATCATTATGTTTACAAAGTTTTTAAATAAGTAAAATGACTATGTATCATATAAAGATACTGACACTGTGCAGTGTATAATAGAATCATGATACCTTTGTTCAATGTGAGCCTATGTACTTCGAGAACGAAGTACATGTCAGTCTGGCCGTGTTATAATATAATCAAATTCGATAAATAATTGTGTTATTTGTCAGTATTTTGTTGATTTTTTTTCATGTTTGTCTCAAAACCGTGGGATAACACCTTTCTCACTACGTTCACGGCGGCCATAAAATCATTGTTCGCAACTTTTAAATATTTTCACTTTATTTTTGTTAAAGCACTATCGTAAAATCATAAAACTGTATTAGCAAAATTCTCGACCAAAAGACACAATAGGCAAAAGTATTGTTGTTGTTCGAAAATGACTGGTAATGTTTATGATTGTTTTTAAACCCGGCATCGGTGTCTTTTGTAATGTTATGTAAAGGCAAAAACCGTCTTTTACTTGTGTCAAAAAAAATACGGAGGTAACTTTACTTATAGTAATAAAACAGAAAAATACAATAATAGAAGGGAGACATCAGTTCAGTCTGCACCGAGAAAGCATAAGGTTAAGATCACAAGTCGATAGTCTAACGTGATACTTTTATTAATGTCGTACAAGTAATGTTGATTAAATCTGTTCAAAGTTGTGAATCAAATACTATGTGTCGTCGGTTGCTGTTATTAAGATAAGTATTAACTAATTATAATGTGTAACATAGAATAAGGTCAAGGGCTGATGAAAGTAATATTGTAAATGAATAATATTGTAAAATATTCAGTTTAAAAAAGGTGTGGATGGTTTTCTTTCGGTGTTTCTTTTTTCCACCACAAACCATTTAACTTAGTGAAACACCGGCTAGAGTCATTTGATTTGAAATAAATTGAAAAGTAATAATTATAAAGTAATTTAACGAAATACACATTTTTAAAGTGAAATTGATTGAAGTTGTTTTATTTTTACTATTCTACTATAATAGGTGATGAGATAGATTATCTATCAAAACGATATTTATCGTTTTTATTGTCGAATCATAAATATTTATCAGATCTGACAATTTGAGATCCAGCCTTATTTCAGATAAATCCTTTTGCATTTTTAGACTTTGTTATTTCAGTACTTCATTGTTATTTTGAAATAGGGTTACTGAGTTACGAAAAAGAAAATTAAGGAAAAACACATCTGTAAAGATAATTTTCATAAACCATCCTGAACATTAGTTTTCCAATTTCCTTTATAAACTACGTATATCAGTCTAAAATCCTAACAAACGCACTGGTTGAAAACTTTTGTTTTCAGGCATTGAGGAATTGACGAGGAGAAGACTTGATTCAATTTACCGAATGCTGCCCAGCCCAGCCGTATTCGTCTGTTGGCTTCTTCATCGAAATTATTTCTGCCTAGCGCAATGGTCTGCCCAAGGTAATTGTATTGAGAGACAATTTCGATGCCAACGTTTTCGACGATCACTTGTCTCGGGACAACGTGTTGATTAAACATGACCTTGGTTTTGTCCACGTTAATCCCTAAACCGACCCGTCTGGAAGAAAGGCATAGGCTGTTCAGCATGTCCTCAAGGTCCTGAGGAGTCTCTGCCAAGATAACAACGTCGTCGGCGAACCGTAGGTGCGAGATGTATTCCCCATTAATATTTAGTCCTCGTCTTTTCCAGTCCAGCGTTTTAAAGACGTCTTCAAGTGCGCTGTTAAACAGTTTCGGGGAGTAACATCCCCCTGTCTAACACCCCTCCGTAAGTTAATCGGTTTTGTGCGCTGAGACTGTACTTGGACGGTCATTGAGGCGGAGTTGTAGATACCTCGCAACACCTCGATATAACGCCAGTCAACCTGGCACCTCTGCAGAGACTCCATAACAGCCCAGGTTTCGATAGAGTCGAAGGCTTTCTCGTAGTCCACAAATCCAAGGCAGAGTGGCAAATTATACTCTTCGGTCTTCTGTATTATCTGCCTTAAGGTATGGATGTGGTCCACGGTGCTATAGCCTTTTCGAAACCCAGCCTGCTCAGGTGGTTGGAATTCGTCAAGTCTTCGGGCGAGGCGATTTGTCAAAACGAAAACAACTTGTATACATGGCTCAACAGTGATATCGGCCTATAGTTCTTTAAGAGATCCTTGTCGCCCTTTTTAAAGAAAAGGATCACCACACTGTTGCTCCATGCCTTCGGCGTAGTACCGTTCAAGATGACGTCATTGAACAGCTTTCTCAGCTCTGCCAGGATAGGAGTGCCTCCTGCACGCAGTAGCTCTGATGTAATGCCATCATCACCCGGCGCCTTGTTGTTATTGAGTTGTTCGAGGGCTATTCGCATCTCGCCTACGTCAATGTCCGGAATGTCCTCGGTGTAGTGACGGGTGAGGGTCGCTCGTTTGTCGTGCGCGTCCTGAGCTGCTTTTGGAGCATGAGAAGAGTATAGTTGCTGGTAAAATCTTTCAATCTCTCCTAGAACCTCTGATTGGGAGGTAACGGTATTACCTTCGGGTGTCCTCAGCTTTGTTAAGTGGCTCCTCCCAAGTCGCTTGGTAAATACCTTCGAACCTCGATTCTGTTCAATCGCGTCCTGTATATTTCGAGCATTGAAGCGCCGGAGGTCGAATCGTATTTGCTTTTTAACGCGTTTGTTTAGAGTGTGCCACTCATCCACCGCTGGAGAGGTCACCCGTCTCTTCTCGATTAGTTTTTGGGTATCTATGGAGATCTTAGATGCCCGTTTTTGCCCCTGTTGGCAATATTTACGGCCCACATCGCGCACGACATCGACGAAGTTATCGAATCTCTGGTCAATGTCTAGGGTGGTTTCTTCGTTACGTTATCTGGGCTTCGCCATGTCCACTTCCTTGTGGATTTTTTCTTGAAGAAGGAATACATTAAAAAGAGCCTTTTCTGCTCCAGGAAGTGAACTAGCATTTGGCCCCTGTGGTTTCTATTTCCAAATCCGCGAGGTCCCACTCTTGTCTCACCTGGTTCTTGCACTCCCACCTTAGCATTGAAGTCCCCCATAACAACGACGAAGTGGGTTTTAGTGGTTCTATCCATGACCCTCGCTATGTCCTCGTACAGGGCCTCAACCTCTTCATCTGAGTGAGAAGACGTGGGTGCATACACTTGTACTATCTTCAGAAGATACCTCTGATTTAATTTGAGTATGACGTATGCCACCCTCGCTGACACACTACTGATTTCGACGATGTTATTGGTAAGGACTTTATTGACCAGAAATCCTACGCCGCCTTGGGATGCCTGCTCGCCTTGCCTATAGTAGAGCATGTTGCCTGACTCCAGTGTTACCGTGTCCTCCACCTCTCTACGGACTTCCGATAAACCCAGGATATGCCAGTTGATGTGGCTCAGCTCTACTTCAATTTCGGCGAGGTGTTCGTCCGCTCTCAGAGTCCGGGTATTGTATGTCGCCAGGTAAAGTCGCTTTCTCTGGTAGCTGTCCGTAGCCCGGTGATTCTTGGCACCCCCCGCTCTACCGTGACTGCGTCCGCTACCGTGGACGAGAATAGTAGGACTGCCGGGAACTGGGGGCCATTTTGTATTGGCGCTATCCATATGGGAGTTTTTGCCCATAATGACCACGCTGGGCAGGCGGGTTGGTCATCGCAGTACTAGACCTTCTGTCGCGCGGTGTCGCTGCTGCCCGACAACGGTCTTTTTATTCAGGTCTAGTCTTTCGGAACGGTTATACCGCCGTTCATCGGTCGACAATGCCTCGTTCGTTAATCGGCAGGGGGACCACGGGCAGGTGAGGTTGTCGATTGGGGTGCGAAGATGGAGGTGCACCCCCATTAATAAATGATTATTGTAATAATCATTTATTGTAATAATAAATGATTATTACAATAAATAATAATCATTTATTATTATTTTCATCTTAAGTTTTTAATTACAGCTCCTTAGAATCTTACAAATAAATGATTGTGATTTCTAACTCATTGATAACATTATCTCAATAGAAACTGGAAGGTTGTTGAAGCTTCAAGTATCTTCATTTAATTAAACTTTAAAGTCATGAGGATCTCTTTCCGACGAAGTCAGTTGTACGGGGCTATTTCTCAACCATGAGTTGGTTCTAGGATTTCCTTTCCCAGAAACTCATAATAAAACGAATGTTTCTCGCTGAGATTAAAGGTATTCGGAGGCATAATTGCCAGCTAAGTCTAGGAACTTTATAATTTTTAACTAACTGCCACAGTTTGGGTCTAGTGAGAGGCTTCGGCCGTGACTGGTGACCGCTTTTGCCAGCAGAATCTTATTGCTTTTTATAGGAAAGCTGTGTAGTAATCTAGCAACTCAATCCCTAAAAACATATTTTATTTGATTGTATCTTCTAAAGTACCATGAGGGTATGAATGTGCAATAAATTACTTACTAACCTATAGTCGTTTAAACAAAGAAGAAAGAGTTAGCTGTACCTTGTCTCTTAGATACATTTCTCTAAGCAATCAATTTTATTTACCTTTCCTTAAAAGGTTACAATAAAGTAATACGCACTTTTGTTTAGAAAACAATTTTATTTTCCCACAATAGGTGCCACGGAACGATCATCTTTCATATTTACTCACTCCCAAAAAAGCCTTTCACACAAACTTAAAAGTCATTTCCCCATCATTACATACAAAGCCTTTATGATGCGTTGATGATAGAAGCGTAAATATACAACGGATATTTCCTACTTTTTCGTTTCCACAAACACAATAAAACCAAAGACTTACAAGTTTACAGTTGGGAATGTCTACGGCTTATTCTGATAATTAATTGTCTACCACTAAACTAACACTTTTGCATGTGTTTGTGTGTGTTTTAATAACAATACCCGACTTCCAAAAACGCGACTTGTCTTACGCTCGCAAGTTGGCAACTTCGCAACTTGCAAAATTGGTTCCGTATTCCTTAAACGGTATAAGATGCGGGAACTTTCTGATGCACTTTTAATCATATCTCGCTGAAACAATGGTCCACATGGGTACAGTTCCGGGAAGCAATTTCATGCAAAGTAACAGGCTATTACTGCTATTATTTAAAAGTTACCATGTAGATAATAAATTATGTTATCCTTTTACTATTCATCTCTCATTTATTCACTTATCTTCCAATACCAGTCGCCAGCGTCTTCGTCCGCGTGAATTTCAGTTTTTCAAAAATCCCACGGGAAGAATGAATTTTTCAGGAATAAAAAGAAAACTATGTGTTAATTCGGTATATAAGCTATCTCTATTCCAAATTTCAGTCAAATCGTTGCAATATGTGCGACGTGAAGGAGCATTTCTCCATACAAACTGTTTACCCCCGTTTCACTTTGGAAGTGTTGTAAGTGTGGTTGTTTGAGTGTCTAAACTCAGCGGTTTGTCACTGAGTCAGTCAGTCAGTTTCTTTCTTTATATATATTCACATAATATTTATAGCAAGGTTCCTAAAAAAAAGTTATAATAAAATTGTGCCCATCGGCTGTAAGGTTTTCAGGGTCCAATCTGCCGGTGGTCACAGCTCCACAGAAACCTCCACGCAATGCGTGCCGTCTCCAAGAATACCAGCATGCGCACGTAAAGATATGTCTCTCTACTTTTGCCGCTCTCTTTTCTTTTTTTGCCGCTCTCTGTCTATCAATATGGATCAGAAAGAGAAAATAGAGCAACAAAAGTGGAGAGACGTATCTCTACGTGCACATCCTATCCCTGCAAGACTACCATATACCTTCTGTATGCGACCGTTGTTCCACCAGCAATGAAAGCTTCTTAAGACGATCGTTGAAATTTCTCGCTAAAAGGCCGTTGACCGAAACGACTATCGGAACAATCTTCACTGAAAACTGAAAATAAATGGCTGCACATTTTTGTACATGCCACATCCCTATCTCGAACTCAAGGCGTAAGTTGCGAAGGTGATTTATTATGATTTCAGGCAACATAAACTTAGTTGCAACTCGCAACTTGCAACTTGCCAGTTGTGAAGTGCCGCTGAAACGACGACAGCTATTTATCGACTGGAGCTGTAATTTTTCCTACTTTATTTCCAACTTTATTGTTTCTTTCCGCTCGAGTGCCTCCTCGACTTGTATTGCGACTTGCGACTTGGATAACTAACTATAAAACTGAACTGTATTTACTATTTATTCGCAAGAACTTAAAATATAAAACGATAGCTTTAGTAAGTTATAACGATGTATTCTGTTGTATAAGGTAAACGTGAAAGCATTTTTTTCAGAATCGACAACTGTATCGATTTCTAATAGGTATTTGAAATAAGTTTCAGTAAAACCACGGAACACTAAATAGTACAGGTACAGAAGGCTTACTCAGCACGATGATTTAAAGAAATAGCAACTCTAGCGCTGACACAAAGAGTGCAATTCAGTTCGCAATAGCGCCTGGCCCAGCTCTCAAAATCGATACGCAACAAACGCAATGTTGTGGTCTCTTTCTATCGCCTAACTTTATCTCTTACGACGTACTAGGGCTGCCGTAGTCAGACGACGCGTAAAATAGACCGTACAGAACTAGCGCGTGCAACTCGGCCCGCGAGCGGCAATCATCTGAAATATTGGCATCCGGACCCCTACTTGTAGCCGGGCCGGTCGCGTGATAAGTGAGACTGGCCTGGTTATACTTGGGTATTCCTATAAATAAGTAATATTATGCATCAAAATTATCGCGTTCAGCGGGATTTCTGCAGAGCTATCGCCTCTGGGTGATCTGGCACTGAGCTACGGAGGGTCAAGCCGCTATACTATAGAATTTTGACAGATGGCACTACTGTTTGTTTTTACGAGGTTTACGTAAATCTTTTGGATGCTCATATCCTCAGATTTCTTATCTATGATACGTATTCTATTCGGCTTAAGCAGAACTGTGGTGCCATCTATCAAGTTACATTTCAGTTTTAATCTTATTTCAAACACGCCCAGGTAAGGAAGCAAGCCTCGATGTGCGTACCCCCGTGGAGAGTAAAGAATGGAGGTCTTCTCCATGGGGACCACAAAGCAGCCAATCATTTCAAATGGAACTAGCTTTAGAATAAAATCCTAAGTGTGTAAAACACTATATCAGGACTAAAATTACGAGTAGTATACATGGAGTATAGTATAAATAAATAGATAGATAGATACTACACTTTATTGCACACCACAGAATAAAAATATAAAAAAAAGGAGAGGTAATCAAAACAAAAACTTAGGAGTATAACTCGGCGGCCTTATCGCTACATAGCGATTTCTTCCAGGCAACCAATAGGTATCAGGTATACTGAAACAGACTGAAAAAAATCGTAACCTCAAAAAAATATTGTACATAACACAAAAGCAAATAACTTCGGAATTCAGAGGTACCTATAATATGCTAGGGGACCGCCGAGAATCACGTCAAAGCCAGATAAAAAAAGCTAAGTTATTAATAACTAAGCAATCACTTAGTAGATTTACACACACAAGTACGAGTTTAATTAAGTCAATAATGTAATTGCCAGGTTACAACAATATTATTATTTCATTTGCGAGGCTTATACGGTTTGATAATAATAATTTGGTTCTGCTCTTAATCGTAATGGATAACAAATTTGTATTAATATCTGCCATCACTTAATGAGTTATACTTGCTCTATATCCACATTTGTAATATTAACAAATTAAAGTTATTTATATTATTATGATGAATAAAATATTATTAAATGTACAAGATATCATTTGGAATTCGAGAAAGAAGGAAACAAACAGTACCGATTTTTTTGTGAAATTTCATAACTAAAATCAAACCATACAACTAGGGGTCTGATTGCGTAAGAAAAACGTATTTATCGTTATCGTAATCGTTAGCAAACTCTGCCCCCCGATTGGCTGTCGTAAATCAGACAACCAATCAGCGGGCAGAATTTGATAATGATTACGATACTGATGAATACGTTTTTGTACACATATTAGTATTCTGAGATACAACACTGTACTTACCTCCCTTTTTGCCAGTTTTACTTTAGAGTTAGGTTCTTTGCAATTGAACAACCATTTAAGAGGGACAGATTAATTTGTTTGCTATAATCCGCTACTTGAAAAGATTCTGTATGCTACAATATTCAGGAACACTGCCCACATGAAATACCACACACAATTTTCCAACACAACATATAAAGTTGACCAATTATCTAAATTTCTCTAAGTATTACAAAACAACGCATCAACACAACACTCCATTTGCGTCGATATGATATCAATTAGACCAAATGGTCCGTTACTTCAACAGAATGGCACATTGCGTAGAGAAACTCCCCTACAAGTAGACTGAATTGCTCTTAGCAATACCCTTGGAAGGTAACCTAGTTTACTTTCAATGATTACATTTTGCTCACTGAATGGACGTATGTAAATATCATTTGGATGTTTAGTCAATATTTTCAAGACTCATCAATGTTTGCTCCCGAATCTTTTACGTCTACAAACGAGTATTTTCGAATAACTAGGTACTTTCTCTTTTTATGTAAAGAAACATATATTTTTATATCGATGTTATTTCTATTCATGTAATCGACTTAAAATTTTTACCTTATAATTTATGAAATGGTTAGATTTTACACGTTGTACAGTATCTGATTGTGGCATGGGAGGATTTAAATAAGTATTTAAGGCAAAAGCTTCTTATTGAAATTGAGAGCCAATTTAAGTTTCCTAATTGGCCTATGCCGGAAATTGAATTCGGGACCCCCACTTAAAAAAGAGTGCTCTTATGGCTTTAACAAGACCCTAATTGACAAATAAAGGTTCTCAATTATATATTATATACCTAGTCTGAAAAATTTCCTTATTCATAATATTATCATGATTAAGTATAACAAAGAAAATACAAAATTAAACAGAGCATGAAAATTGCTTTTTTATCGCTTTTTTGGTCTCACATTTTTCTCATTACGTTAGTAAAGTTATATAGACTTCGTGAATATAATGTAGTAGCGGATTATATAAGAAAACAATTAGTCATTAACTTATAAGCTAAATAAATGGTAATGCTATCTTAAAATTTACACACAGAATTTACATAACTATTTGTTTTCCTTTTCTCAAGGTTGCCTGGCAGAGATCGCTGCTAAGCGATAAGGCCGCCTTTTGTGCCTAAAATTATTTTAATATGTATTTCTGTTTTGTGTAATTTCTTGTGTGGTGCAAATAAAGTGTATTTATTATTATTATTATAACTACACCTCAACACTCAAGGCAAGTAAGTAAGTAAGTAAGCTCAAGTAAGTAAGTAACAAGTCGGTTAAATTGCCGACTCTTATCTTATTGATACCTACTAAAATAGACATATAATCAGGAGCGAAAAAATATCGCCAGTTTAGTGGTGCCAAAAAAGTTTCTTTTGGAACCAACGGCGTTTCCACAGAGACCGTTTCTTCCATATTGTGGCGTATTAACGGGAATTTTGGCATATGACGCTACTTTTTTCTTGTATGAAGATTTATAGTAAATTGTTCAGATGGGCTTATCCTTAGGTTCATATCGATGCCTACTAAACAGTTTAAATGAGTTTGGTTTTGCATTTATCTATCTGGTGGTGTGGAAACGGGAACCTACTAATTCTTTTGTGACAATATGGTGCAGGGTCAAAATCAAACAATATTATGTTAAATCGCACCGTAGGTTTTATGACGTTGTCCAGTCATACTATAGTTATAGGTCCGTAGTCAGTAGTTATAGGTCCAGTCATAGATTTATAATAGGTCGTCGCTGACGCTCCAACTAGATACAGCCCAACCTACCAACGGCAGCTCCGTGAGTGGGGCAACTTTTTCTTGTAGTGTGAGTGTGTCAATATGAAATTTGTATGGCGGACGCTAGTGTGCGTGAAAAATTTTGTAGCGACGGCTCGGGTATGCGAACTTTGACAGAGTATTTATTGCCGCACTTTTGAAGTCGCGTGCGGCCTCTTGGACCTATATGGGTGCAGCTACCATACCCAAGCCATAGAATAATTAAGTTGTCAGTATTAATTATCTTTGCCCAAGCTATATCAAATCTCACAGTAGATCCGTGTTCGATCCCTATCTACTTCTGACTTTTCAGAACCGTATTAGCCTAAGTAATAAGCTATCACGGATCACCGCTTTTCATATCAAAGGAAAATGTTGACAGAGTGAAATACAAATTATGTGATGGGAAATATAACATAAAAGATTAAAACGGGGCGAATGCTTTCGTTTAATTTATCGGGGAGCTCATAAATCTTTTACTGATTCGTCGGAGGAAAAGAGATTTACATTATATTAGGACGAATTTATGTTCCCAACAATGATTCAATTCGGATATTACAGCGATTTTATATTGGACCGGTCGGTAAGCATGATAAATTGGGGGGCGTGGCTTATTCCCAGTTATCTTTCTGTACAGTCTACAGGTGCCTTTATGAATGCGAGCACTGGTTACCTTACGATTTTGTGACACCATCAAATTAATATTGTTTTGGCTTAAAACAAGTGGAATTATATTATGAAAATTTATTCAATTTATTTTTCTCTTTCTCACTCTCACGGATACGTTGTAGGTGCAACATGCAGCGTCGCGGAAGAATTAACAGAAAAACGACCTTTTACCTAATTACTCCAAAACTAAGCCAGTTATCAAAATCGGTTTCTAAACGTTTTTGGATATTATTATTACTGACACATTAAATCAAAAATTACAATTACGTTCATTGTAGTTACACGATAAAAATTAGAAAAACTGAGATTTTGGAGGAACTTTTGGGAGAACTTTCTATCGAGAAAATTTTATCCAATCGTGTTTCTGCTTCTAAGCGATTTATATTAAAGACCCAAAATACATGACGTTTAAATTTGAAAGTTGTCTTTATAGTTTTTAAATAAAACTTCATTCAAAATCGCTTAAATACGCCTTCTACGCCATTAAATGGTCAACATTAGTAGTTTTATTAATATTTCATATGAAGTACCCGAAATGAATTTTAGTTTCGAGTTCCCCGTATTAGAACCAGATAAGGATGACACATAAAACCCAGAACTCTGGCGGTTCTGGGTTTTATGTGAACTTTACCCGTTGGATGGGGAATAGCCCCTTGATTCTGCAAAACTACTTATAGCAACGACGAGTTTACATTAATGCAGCTGATTGGTTAATGCTTGCATCATTATGCACAAAGATGCCAATTGGCTGATGATGGCTGCGTTGCTATGGTTACCGGCGAAGCTTGGCCCATGTACCTACAATTTAATGATTTCGAAAATCGCACTCCGAAAGTTTTACTGGCTCCTCATTCCTTTCAAGATACAAGAGTAGGTGAACTTTCAGTGGTTCAACCACTCTTGCCTTACTCAGTGGACAAGCATTTATAGACAAAAATGTTTATAAACCATCCAAACAATATTCCAAGACACTTAATCCTGAGATCAAAGCAAATTCAGTTATACTAAAGCCGGATCTATTCAAATGCACTTAAATAAAATCGTCATAAACTACGCACTATAAGTACAAACTAAAAATAGACCTTATAACATAAACATAAGGGTTAAACTTAAGTAGCATGATGGCCCTCGTCGAAGTTAGGAGGGACGATAAATGTGACAGCGTTGATTGCTTGCGCTTGCGCACAATTGGCCCTCATGCACAAAGTGCATTAAGAAATATCTGAATAAATCTACTTATATGCAGAATGCAATGCAGCCTAAATTCTTCTTCCTAAAACTTCTTCTAGAAATTTCTTTTTAGGTGTCATTGCTGGTAACGGGTCTCCTTTCTAAATTAGAGGGGTTCGGAAACAGCAAACCACTAAAGAAATTTTATTATTTTGGACAGCTTAGATTTTAATAATTTCAAACATCCTAAATGGATGTTAATTTTGATTTTAATTACTTGACCTTGAACTTTTGTGTTCTAATTCAACTTTTATAAGTTTAATTTCAACTTGATACCTCTCTCGTTTCCTGCAAAAAGGGCCATAAGTGGACAGATGGACAGCAACTTGAGCCTGTAAAAATTCCGTCTTTCTCATTTCTTGTTCGGACCCTAAATATAACATAACAACTTCCGTACACAAAAGATATAGCTTGCAGTGCCTATTAATATTTTGTTGCAAAAAAAGTAGAGCCGGCAGCAAATTTACATTTTTGTTGGGAAATGCAGTAAAAAACATGACGTTATTACATACAATCAACATGACAGCGCCGATACAGCCTTTGTGACTGTTTGATATTCAATAATAATAGCATACGCTGCATGTAAACAGCACGGTTATGGCCTGCTATTGTTTATTGCTTGGCACATAACTGGCCGCGTAATATATTATCATTTGTACAACTACCTATTGTATGCGCTTTGGGCATACAATTGACGCATATTTTTGGTTTTGTATAATTTAAGTGTTGAGTATTTTTGAAATTCTGCTGTAGTTTCAGCGATCATAAGTTCGGAGTTAGTTTTGTGGTCCACTACAAAAAAAGCAATTCAAATTATATTTTGCGCACTATTGCGTTTTTCTTTGCCTGTGTTAGTTTAACTGGTAGTCGAAGGCAAAGTTACCGCGTAATCGGCGTTCAATCTCAAGTGGCAATTTGAGTTTAGAGGCTCTAAAACCGCGTCTTAAAATCTACCAACGTTATCTTTAGGAAGGGATAACGAGTCTTTAGAAAAATTGACCCTTTTTATCCGTACAGCTATTTTTAGACGCGCTAAAATAGACTCTAAACGAATCTCTATCACTACCTACTACACTTAAAGAGAAATAAAAATCCAACACTTTTTTCCTCTTCATAACAATGACCTTTCTTTAATGTAAGAAATAATCTCTTAACAATTCACTCAAAGCATAATAATCCTATTACTCGTACACATCCCTCCCCCAATCATGTCGTTCAAGACGCAGATTATGTGCTTCTGGTTAAAATTAATCCAAAATCACTTGCCAACGAACGTATGATGGGATTATACTTCGTTCGGAATAATCCAGCAGATTGTCTCCGAGGTCTTCCTCGAATATAATAAGTATAAAATTGATTACAAAACGCTTAACTCTATGATTAGATATTGGATTATGTCGGGATGTTTTGAAATTTTTATATTGTATTCTATGTAGTGCTTCCTTAATCTCACTGTATAGAAGATCCAGATCCTTTGAGTTTATGGCGTTCTCTTCAATTAATTTTTTTTTTATTTTTTGGCGTTGTCTATTTTGTATATGTGAGCATAGAGACTAATCGTCATCACGTAAACGTGGAGGCAATCCAGCTCATCAATACTACGGACCTTATAAGAAGACTTAAAAGGAATAAGCCTTTTGAGTTAGTGTGAGTGTCAGTGAAAATGAAGTACCTACTAGTGCATCTTCAAGGACACAAGAACAAAGTGCCTATATCACTAGACTATAGGTTTGAATGTTAGTTTAAGTTAAAATTACGTTACTATAATTCACCTTTTGGCTAGATCGTAGCTATACTAAAGTACCCTCAAGTGGTGGAATTCGCTTGTGAAGGCCTATTTCCAACAGCCAACAGTAGATAGATGTCCCAAGCTAATGATGTACCGGAAATAAAAATTACCTTTAAACAAAAAAAAGTGAATTTCCTAATTCTAGCCAAAATAATGAACGTTAAAGGCCATATTTATATATCGCATACGTTAAGTTAGAAGGAGTCAGAGCTTCTTTTGCTTATTAACGCATTCTCGACTAACTGAGTTATGGTCGCATTTTATAATGATAGTCCATGCTATAAGAGATGAGCGATGTTTTCAGATTTCAAATTTCTTCTCACTAACATTGAAAAATAGTTTACGTCCTTTTCTCAGATCTACGGAATACTTAATCAGCCTAAAGACGTCCACTGCTGGATAAAGGCCTTTCCGAGAGCTCGTTTCCACCTCCTCACAAATAGTCCTTCACCTTCCTCATCCACCCGCTACCAGCGACCAACGGTCGGTCGGCGGTTTTAAGGTTGTCGGTCCAGCGGGCAGGAGGTTGTCCTACGCTGCGCTTGGCCGTAAGCGGTCTCCACTCCAGAACACGTCTCCACTCCAGTCGCCGTCGGTTCTGCGACAGATATAGCCCACCCACAGCGACTTCAGCTTGCTAATCCGTTGGGCTATGTCAGCTACTTTGGTTCTCCTACGGATATCTAAGTTGCGGATTCTATCCCTCAGAGAAACACCCAGCATATAGATATTTCAATCCACGACGTCGCGCCCCACTGTGTCAAAATCGATTCGTACGGAGTTTCACAGAGTGGGGCGCGCCGTCATGGATTGAAATATCTAATCTCTATAGCACGCTGAGAGACCTATCGAATATGCACAAAAAAATCATAAAATTATTGAATGGAAGCAGGCGTTATTTTGCGGAAATCCATACTTAGCTCTCTACGATTTCGCATTGTGAAGTCAACATCTCCTGAGGATGTCCCGGTGTCGGGACGAAACGTGCGTCGAAGAAAGTGTTGGAAAATTGTGTATGGTGGTTTCATGTGGGCAGTGTTCCTGCATATTGTACCATACAGAATCTTTTCAAGTAGCGGATTATATCTGTTCTGCTATCATAAAATTAGTCAAGCCGTTTCGAAGGAGTTTTGTTATAATAAATACTATCATAGAAGTGTTTTACATACCAGATTATAAATAATCTACCTAAAATCGAAAGTACTTGCCTACAACCCGTTAACATGCCATAGTATATAAATTGGGACAAACCCAACTAACCGAAGCACTCGTAGATTCTCTTTTTAGTTGCATTTTCGGAATGCTTTCAGGAGTTAAAAAGATTACAAATGATTTGTGGCGTTGCCGGCGGATGTTTTTAGCTTACAACGCGCAACGCAAAGGATTTGAAAACAACGTTAATGAATAGAATACTTACCGTGTAAACATTTCAGGCTGTAGATTCAAGAGCTGACATTATCGTGAATGGGTTTTTGAAATATAAAAAAACCAGGATACGTTTTCACGATTAACGGAATCTGACAAATAACATTTGAATTTATTTTTTCAAAAGTAATCTTCTATCAATTATTATTTTCAAATGCTTGGCGTTGCACTTTCGTCGTTTGCAGTCTTTAGTCGCAATCAGATAATAAAAATTGCTACTTATTGAAGGTGTATTTATAGATATAGAAAGACAAACGTTTTATTTGAATATTTGTTAGCCACGACTTCTACCAAAAGAAGAAAACTTTATTGCACCCAAGCCTTACAAAAAAATAATAGGTACACAAAAGAAAACCAAGTATCAATAGTATGCAAAGGCTGCCTTATCGCTGCAAATAATCTCTTCCAGGCAACATTTTTTGGCTATAGGATAGTAAAACGGAAAAGTAGGATAGGGCTAAAGATGAGGTAGTTAATACCATGAATAATGATGAGTAAGATGTTCACTTATTGTTAAGTGATATGCCAAAATTCAAAATTCAAAATATATTTGTTTCACATAGGCCTAACTTACAAGGCACTTGTAAAACGTCAACAATATTTGTTACATAATATTATGTACGGTGATAACTACAAGTTGACTTAAAACTAAGTTTACGAGGGTTCCAACGCGCCCTGCACTGAGAAGAAGCCCACAACAAACTCAGCCTGGTTTTGTTTTCGGTTATCACCACTAGACTATACTTATGCCCATGTCAGATGCAGTCCGTCCCACAATTTTGCGTTGCAATATCATACGAAGCAGTGGGCTGCACTCATCACATTGAGAAATTAGTAATGGTTAGTATCAATTATTTATTTTTAGAGTTTTCTAAATATTTGAGTAATCGTCTGATATTGTCTAAATTAGTTTTCTATCTTTTCACGTTAACAAGGTATCGTAGCCTTTGTCTTTTCTTTTCCGTTTTCTCTTTAGATTTATTCAAAGTAGGTAAGTATAAACACATTTCTATCAAGTCACGTTCAGACTAAGGTGAGAGCAGTTTATCAAGTAAATCGAAATAATCAATCTCCCTTTTAAATGATAGGGCACCATTTGACTAAATGTACCCGCAACTAAACTAAAGCATCTCATCAATTTGTTTAGTGCTTACATTACGCGACCGCATCGATCTTGTACAGGCGGGCGTGGAAGAATGATGACAACTTGTTTGATTCGAGACGTTCACTTGATGTAAAGTGATACACCTGCCCGGTGCTCATGTCAGATACTATGCATCCCAAGACACCACTCATCTATAAATAAGCTAACCTTTATGTGTGATGAATGACCATAGTCAACGGCAGGCCAGTCTCACTTATCACGTGGCCGTCCCGGCTAAAAGTATGGGTCCGGACCTCAATATTTCAGATGGTTGCCGCTCGCGGGACGAGTTGCACGCGCTAGTTCTGTACGGTCTATTTTACGCGCCGTCTGACTACGGCAGCCCTAGTACGTCGTAAGAGATAAAGTTAGGCGATAGAAAGAGACCACAACATTGCGTTTGTTGCGTGTCGATTTTGAGGGCGGGGCCAGGCGCTATTGCGAACTGAATTGCATTTTTTGTGTCAGCGCTGGAGTTGCTATTTCTTGCGGAACGAACCTTCTGGTACTATTTAGTGTTCTGTGTCAACGGGCAGCCAGCAGCGCGGACAGGCTTGCCACAAGTTCTGTCACCGTACCTAGTGCCGTCCAAGTAAATATTATCAGCATCAACTCATACAAATATTTTTAAACGATTCAAAGGCGTCACTAACACCTAGTAGCATTAGGTTCAATTTACACCGCAGTGGAATGGAATGAAAGCGACTTTTTTTACATAGCATAGTGAACATAATATGTCATTTGTATAAGATACAGACTAAAAAGGAACCAAAAAAATTGGTTGTCTGTAAAGTCGGCTTACGGACGATAGATTTACGTGATAACGTCATAAATTGGCCTCTCTATCGTTTGTTTTATCGTGCCTCTCTATCGCTTGTTGCGCGCTCTCGCTTGCACGCACAGGCTCAGGTGGAACGTTACGTGGAACGTTACTATTTTTCATGTGTGTTGCTGGTGTTCATCAATTTATTAAACGTTATCTCGTCAAAAGTCGTAGATTGTTAATATTAATGTAAAAACTACAGGCCGAGAGCGATTTGATATTCTTTACATAACCCTGTATAACTCGAAAAGCACAATAAATCTCGCCAGCCATACGAACACAATTTGACATTTGACTGAGCGTAGTACGGCATGGCCGCAAAACAAAAACACCGCATCGGGTTCATCACTGAGTGGTCGACAGCAAATGTTTCCATTTGTTTAACCTAACTATCCGAGGTTTATTATGCACCACAATAAGCTATTGCAGTATTGCAGTTTATGGTCAAGCTAGAAATTAATTAGCTTAATCATATAATTCTAGTTTCAGAACCCCTTCTCATTTAAAAAAGCGTTGATATAATGATGATGATGAAAAAAATATAAAATGAGTTCCCTAGTCTGTATCTGACAAATGAAAATCTGTATTTTCTACGTAGGCCTAATTTACAAGCTCTTATGAAAAGTCAAAACTTTAACGCCAAGTTCAGAAAACAAGTTTGCACCGAGAAGATCTGGCACTTGCTCATTTCAACAAGTGGAAAATTAAAAAAATTTAAAACACCCACGACTTTTGCAGACTTGTAATTGAAAAAGGATTAAATAATTTTTTTGAAACTCCCCGACTAAAGGAAAGTAAGAACTAAGAACCTATCAGTATAATTACAAATCCAAGAAAATCCGTCGGAGCTGCTGTGTTTTGCCTATGACGGTGTTGATGGTCCTGTTTACCAGTTGATGACTAATTCAATTTCTTGATACTTTTCATATACCGGCAGTTTATTAATACTTACATTAATTGATATTGGAAACAAAAATAGCAATGGCAGCTCCGACGGATTTTCTTGGATTTGTAATTATACTGATAGGTTCTTAGTTCTTACTTTCCTTTAGTCGGGGAGTTTCAAAAAAATTATTTAATCCTTTTTCAATTACAAGTCTGCAAAAGTCGTGGGTGTTTTAAATTTTTTTAATTTTCCACTTGTTTTATAGTTTTTCGATTAATATATTAATGTAATTTAAATTATATTATTATTAAAAAATGAAAATTAATCTTCAAAATAGCCATTAGCTCCTCTAGCAGCGTTTGAAGGCATCATCCCTTCCAACTCATAAAGAGACGTTTATTGTGGCGCCCCCTGCTGTTCAATCACAAGAACAATTATCTACGAACCATTTTTTTTTTTTTTTTTTTATTAATAATATCGGTGTCCCCTTTCATAGAAAGAGATCTTTCCTATCACATAAATTTTATCAATAAATATTCAATAATATAAAATAATAATATACTAACATACATAAAACAATAATAATACTGGGAACCATTATTATCTACGAACCATTGCCAATGACTCAGCAGCGTGGTCTTCTCCGAAGCGAACGAGTCTCTTCGGGGGTACGGGCGATGTGTCGCGGAGGCGCAGCGCGCCCCCGGTGTCGTTCTTCTAGCCCCGGTAAGGGGCTAAGGCCTCGCCATCCTGGCTTGTGGCCTGTGGGTCTTGAATAGCTGGTGACCCCGCGCGGTCAGCGGTCATGTCGCTGCCCTGCGCGGGGATGTCGGGGTCCAGTTGCCAGTTGCCAGACCACGCTGCTGCCAATGACTCACTAATATTTTATACAAAACTGTATCCAAATCGGTTCGCATATAATTCCCAAAGAGGGAATTATTGTTTTTTAGCTCCTGAAGTCTCAAATAAATGCAGCACAACATTCGTAAGAAACTTGAAATCTCATCAACAATTAACCAGCGAATTGTTTTCCATTCGCATCTCATATCTTCTAATCGCTGACCTGCTAATTGTCTATGAGAGACCGCTGAACCCCTCTCGATGGCGAGTGATAACACATTGTGTATTATTGGACCTGCGAGATCATAGTTTGTTGTTTTGTCTTTATGCAAATTCAATTGTTTTCATTCAAGTTCCCCAGCGCCAGTGCTTGGGTAATAATTTGTCGAAATTCAGTCTCTAAATTTTTAAAATATTCAACATTTCCTCCAATTTGTAACGGCTTTAGTTCATTCATTCTTGCCACCAAGCCTAATGTGTTAGAATAGTTTAACCAAATCAAATGAGACTAAACTCGATTTAATTACTAGTTACCATTATTAAGCATCACTAATCAGGCCCATGTTGCATCATCAGACCCTCGTCACCAAATTTAATGTTTGAGACTAGTTAAAACAAACGTAATCCCTAACACAAGGACTATTATTAGACAGATAACATTTAAACAGAGAATTTTCCTTCCAAGTCATAAAGATACGTTTATTGTGGCGCCCCCTGCTGTTCAATCACAAGAACAATTGTCTACGAACCATCGCCAATGACTCACTAATATTTTATACAAAACTGTATCCAAATCGGTTCAGTAGTTTTTGTAATAATTGAGAAAATTCGTTTGCACTGTAAATGTTCTTTTATGGCGCCCCCTGGTGATCGATGTTCGTAACAACTATCTAAGAACCATCGCCAATGAATACCAAATATTATACAGAAAACTGCATTTAAATCGGTCAAGCCGTTTTTGAAATAAATGGGAACATTCGTTTGCAATATAAATGTATTTTATGGCGCCCCCTGGTGATCGATGTTCGTAACAACTATCTAAGAACCATTGCCGCTGAACACCAAACAATATACAGAAAACCGCATCTAAATCGGTCAAGCCGTTTTTGAAATAAATGGGAACATTGATGTGCACACACAAACAAACCAACAAACAAACAAACAAACAAAAATATTTTTGCATTATTGGTTTTTGTGAACAATTTAACATATAAACAAACATAAAATATTTTTAATAGAGTAATGTACAAACGGTCTCTCACCCTAAACGCATATACCCGTACTCCGTTCCGTCGTGGGTAAAAATGTCATTCTATACAACTTTTCTTATAAAATACGAAAGATTACATAATTTTTATAATACCTTGTGAGTTAAATCATATATGCCTACAACTCTATCCTTGTCATTAAAAAATTCTTCAAGGGTATAGTAACCCTTATTTATTAGATGTCTTTTGTCAGTGAATTTAAACCTGTGCAAAGGTAATAAAATATCTATACTTATAATAAATCTGTAACAGGTCAAATTCTGTACATTAAAGATATTTTGAAAATTTTTTTTCGAGGGCACTCTAAAATCGATTCTGAACCCAAAACTGTATTTTTTTTCATTTTTGTCTGTCTGTCTGTCTGTCTGTCTGTCTTTCTGTATCACGGCCGCGCATCACGCCGAAACTACTGAATGAATTCCAATGAAACTTGGTATGACTTGAGTTCATACTACGAGGAAGGACATAGGATACTTTTTATCCTGAAATTCAGCATGGTTCCCTTAGGAGAGGGGATAAAAGTTAAATTATCTCGATTTTCTTTGTAGCCAACCTCCTCCTAAACGGCTGGATCGATCGTTGTGAAACTTTCGGGGTGTGATCTCTGGGTCGGGGAGCGGGTTGTTATCTATATTTGATCTCCCAAAATGCTGAAGAACCCTGGCCCTGGCCGATTTAATTTTCCCATACAAAAACCAAGGGCGGTACCGGTGTATGGTGGAATCGAAGGAATCGCACATCAAATGAAAGAGCGTAAAAAAATAATCGATCCGAGTCGAGGACTTATACGTGAAGACTTAGGATTATCGAGTATTTTCTAATTGAAAATAAAATTAATAAATTGATTTAATGGCGTTGCTATGTAAACATTTCATTGCTGTCACGTCAGCACCTCTGACAAGTTTGTTTCGAAATTTGTAGCCGGAGTATGATGTCCGACCTTTTTGGTCTATTTAATTTATTTGATATGCAAATAACGTTATAATACCGATTGTTAGTTTGGGAGAAAATCGTCGAATTACGTCGATGCCAAGTATTTGTTCAAGAAAGGATTAACGCTGAAACAGAATGACAAAGAAGTAGGATCTCTCCATCGTATACAATCGTTAAAAAATGGTCAGAAGAATTAATGACCCACGAGCTGGACGGCCATCAGCTTCGAGTACTGGGAATAACGTCGGAAATATTTGGGATTTCATACTCGGGGCCGTTGATCGAAAATCAGATAAATAGCTGAAATCATAGGTGTATCCTATGAACGAACTTGAAATATAATTCATAATGAATTGTGGCTTCGAAGCTTTCTGCGAGATGGGTACCGAGGCTTCTTTCAGCTGAACATAAATGCAACCGACTAACGATTTAGCGCAATTGTTTGGAGTTGTTTAAAGCCGATTCACCAAACTTCTTACAGATATTTGTTAGTACTGATGAAACTTGGTAAATCGCGGTTGAATTTACTTTCCTTTGGCAGGAGTTCGGGGGAGAAAGGTGTTGTATTTGGTAGAGGTTTGGTCCCTGATTACAACAATACTATTCGCATTACGAGGTAACGCAGTGTTTTCGAGCTTTTCAAAAATCAATCTAAGTATATGGCGGTCAGTATAAATCGGGAAGTCTTTTATCGGAGTAAGGATGTTCGGGAGATACAGTAGGACGAGATGGAACACCACACATGTATTTTGTTGTACCGACAAAAAAAATAGGCCACAGAACTTTTTAAATATGTTATTTGTAGTATTAAATTTTTGACACAAACCACTTAGGATCTTGAGCGAGCGAAGCGAGCTCGGGACTTGGGGCACCCCGACTCGGTTAACGGATAGGTGACGAAGAGGATTGCATTGGCCTTGCAGGCCCCACCATCCTTTTGAGTGATTATTTTCTTTTATGACCACCCAGAAATAGGAGCTCCTTCGACCGAGCCAAAAAAGGGTAAGGGAAAGACAGAAGGCTAAAAGAGTCTTAACCTCAAGATTTTAAAGCTCTGTCGACTGACCCTTAGGGGGGGTGAGGGTAGATGGTGATGGATAAAGGGTTTTCCTAGCTCCTTTACTTCTTCTTGAGGCTAGAATTCCCATTTCAAAACATGTATTTCAGTAATTATAACAGCAAAATCGAATTCAAAACTTCATAATTAAAAAAAAATATGTCTTAAAAACTTAGAACGTGTCGAAAGTTTTAGCTTGGGAGGGGGGAAAAATCCCATTTTTTTCTTCCCACCCCTTCCCCTTTCGCTTCTCTCCGCGACGAAGCGACTCCATCATCGTCATTTTAATTATTTTCATCTTTTTAAATTTGTTCAAGAATGGTGCAATACCTTTTCAGGGAGTGGTATCGGGGGTTAGGGGACACCCCCTCTCCCCCCTTCCCCCTTCCCGTCCCCCTACTCCTGCCAAACGATTCTAAATTTTTACCATGGAGTCTTCTTCCATTCTCTTCTTCTGCTGTCAACGTGCAATACTCTTCCATACGATCCATCCATTTCTTTTTTGGGCTTCATCTAAGTACTTACTAAACAAACCTCTCTTATTCTGAGAGGAAACCCTAACCCAGCTATTGTGGGGTTGAGATGAAATTCAATTAACTATATTTGATCCAGCGAGAGGCTTCGGCCGCGTTCAATTAAATGTTGACAAAAAATAACAGGCAAAACGAAGTTTGCCGGGTCAGCTAGTATATAATAAAATTTCGGTAGGCTCTCTGAACCTATAGTACACATGAACTTGGTTTCAAATCGATAAAACGGTAACAAATTGATTTAATTTGCGTCTCAAGTTATGATTTACCATCATTATCATATCAGCTCAGTGGACGTGCGGATGTCCTCTGTTGGACATAGGCCTTTCCAAGCTTGCCACCACACCTTCAGCCTTCCTAATCCAGAAGCTTCCCGACACCTACATTACATCGTCGGGTCCGACAATATTTGTGTACAATGTTACATTTAAATCGAATGAAAACAAACGTGTTCAAAAGATCTAAATTTCCTAATAAGGTTTTATACTTTAGACAAAAAAGTAAATAGAAATAGAAATAAAGTGTATTCTGGTCAAATTTTGACGACCTCCTTGGCGCAGCTGTGGCGGTGCGCTCGGATTCGAGTGGGAGGTCGCGGGTTCGATTCCCGCCGCGGGCTACTTTGGAATTTCAAAGAATTCTAAATTGGCTCAGGTCTGGTCTGGTGGGAGGCTTCGGCCGTGGCTAGTTATCACCCTACCAGCAAAGACGCACCGCCAAGCGATTTAGCATTCCGGTGCGATGCTTGTAGAAACCGTTGGGATCAATTTACTTAACCTCCCAAGTTAGTACGATAACATCTTAGGCTGCATCGTCACTTACCATCAGGTGAGATCGCAGTCAAGTACTAACTTGTATGGAGTAAAAAAAAACCTTTTTATTGGCGTTCTTCGCTATTATTACGCGTACTTCTAACTGCTTTTGCTTTGCGCACTCAGTTATCGTCACAGTGCATTTCAAAGATATTCAGAGATATTCCGTAGGGGAGAGCGAAGATAAACACATTAGTGGAATCCGTTTGATGGGGAAGGTGGTTCGTCTCACATCATCGCGAACAAACATACAATCACTAAAACAATAAGAGAGCTGAGTGTTTTCAAGGAAATGGGGACGAGAATGTTTTCATATTTGCTCAAAAAAAAGCAAATTAGAAAACATTTTCTATATAGTCTATAGTGCATACCAAATTTTAAAGTAGTGTTTAGAAGTGAATTTTCAAGGTATTAAATGTTGCAGATAACAGAAATATTTCACTCATTAAATACTTCTGTAGTTTGCCCCACATTAAGTATGTAGAACTACAGAAGAAAAAATCTCTACGATTTCGCATTGTGAAGTCAACATCTCCTATGGATGTCCCAGTGTCGGGACGAAACGTGCGTTGAAGAAAGTGTTGGAAAATTGAGTGTGGCGTTTCATGTGGGCAGTGTTCAAGTAGCGGATTATAGCAAAACAAATTAATCTGTCCTGCTAATTATGGATTTCCGCAAAATAACGCCTGTTTCCATTCAATAGAAAAAAGTCCTTTTTCCTTTCTTCTGTTGCTATAATAAGTTAATTAATTAACAAAAACCCGACTTCAACTCTCATCAAACTACTATTGAATACATCCTTTTCAATTAAAAATTTAAGACTTAGGTATACTTATGGTTTTCCAATTGAGAACACCTTCTTTTTTGAAGTCCATTGAAAAGAGGAGTAAATATCGCCAAGAGCCTATAGATGTAAGACTTAACAGCTCTACCAGTGTACCTAGTTTAAAGACTACTAAACCTCTGACTTCATCATCATGCCAGCATCTTGGATTACCCAGATCGCAAACAGAGGTCCTCACTCCACAGTTATTCACCCGGTCATAGCCACTTCAGCTTGAACGCACTTTAAGCTATATATATTTTGCATCTCCAATGGCATTGATAGTATAAGTAAACATAATAATATTATCACAGGAGCTCGTTAGGTAACCGCAGGTGGAGTATTTGCCCTGTCTTTGGTACACTCGCAACCAGCGAGAGTATACGTAGCCGAATGTCAATAGCTAATCAAACCAGGACCGAAGACAGGCGAGCAATCAAGGTTTGAGGTTACTAATGAGATACGTTTACTTGCTTGCATTGGCTAGCTTTCAACCAAGCCTCAAAGGTCCTTATTATTGTGTAGATTCAACCAATGCTCATTATAGAAGGTCCTCATTGTACAGGTTAGACCGTTACACCCTTACAAATAAACGTGAAATAGAGGTGGAATAGTAAAAGGGCTCTTTTTTATCTTTTTCCTTCGAGTTTTAAATTACTGATGGACCAAAAAGAGTATAACTATTCCATAATTTGTAAGGGCCTAATAATAATATAAGGTTGTAGCTATTTTCACAAATTCAAAGTCGTGCAATTCTTTGAGGAGCAGAATCCGGAATGACGTAATCCGAAAACCAAAGTAACCGATATAAATATTTCAATCCATGAAGACGCGCCCCACTCTGTCAAAATCGCGTATGTTTCATTCGATTCGTATGTAGTTTGATAGAGTGGGGCGCGTCATCGTGGATTGAAATATCTATATATCCCAACTCATTAGCAAACTGAAGTGGCAGTGGGCAGGCGACATTTGTCACAGGACTGACTAAGGAAGAATGTGAAGCCTTTAATCCGAGTCCCCCTGCACCGCACTGCCGCCTTCAGAGGCTCCTTCACGTACTCCGCCACTAAATGCTGGAACAATATTCCTCCGCCAATCAAAAATACAAAGAGTAAGATAGTTTTCAAAAAAGGCAAGGAATTCCTCTCTTCTAAGCAGATAGAATTCCAAAATCATGTGGCGGAGTACTCTTTCCTGTAGTGGAATGTATATTATATAAATAATATTGTATTTAATATTTTTATTTTTATACCCAGTCCAAGGCTCCGACTGAAAATCAGCGCAGCACCATGCTGCCTTTTTCCGGGTTGTGCCACATGTGACAGGCGGTGTCTGGTGCTTCCGTCACTTGGGCAATTATTGGTTTTTGTTGCCCGAGTGGGGGAACCTCCAGGCATCGTTTTAGTACGTAAGGTAAGGTTTTGTTACATGTGGCATTTTCTTGTGAAAGTTTTTTTCTTTCTTCTTTCTTTCTTTCTATAAGCATTGGCCGGAACTGTGCGTCAACTGCGCTAGAGATATCTTCAAACATGTCTTTACAAAGGTCGATGTAGGTTTCAACTCTCCACCGTCCGTGCCCGCGCCCGTTCGGTACTTGCTCTTGGCGTGTTCCCGGGACGCCTTCTTGACTCCCTACAAGTTGTTTCCTCTCGCTCCTTGTCCCTATGAACTCACTCTCCCCATTCTGGGGCAGGACGATACAAAATACGGACTCGCCGCGCCGTCGCTGTCCACAGCAAAAATTCTCTGTGTCACTCCAAGCCGCTTCGCCTCTGATGTCACGCGTGCGCGAACTCCCGTAGCTTTCCGAAGTTGGCCGCCGAACTCACGAGATCCTGATAATAAACTGGGCCAGAAACTTCGCGAACGATCCCGTCAGCAGCAAGCACTGGAAGTCCTCGTATAAGGAGCACTCCCACAAGACATGGTGGAGGTTCTCCTCCGCCAGTCCGCAGAAGCACTCGCCACTCTCGACTAGACCAGACCAAAGGTCGATGTGATAACATACGAGACCAATACCCTGCAATTTAATCCAATCGCCTCATTAATACTGCAGCAAAAAATGCAGTAGTCGTTTTTAATTCCCACACATTTCCCTATTTACCTACCATACCGCTGTGCAACGTCAAATAAGTGGAGGGGATCACTGAAACCAATTACAGTTTGCGGTCCATTTGATCCGGATTGCGAGTCGCGACTTCGAACCGAATCGATACCGTGCGTCCGCACGAAATGGAGTTTATCCCGTATTGTTCGAGTTTAGTTCGGTTAGACAAATTACTGTGACCGTTAAACTACTGTTGTGTGTTATTTTCATTAAATCAGCAATCAAAATGGTATTTCTTTTTCCTTGCAGTGGATTTCATAATTCTCAACCCTTTTTATTTTACCCGACTCCCAAGGTTAAGTTCGTATCTTTCAAACAGTTGGATGCTTTTTGTCATTAATTAGCGTATCTCAAAAGTCCAGGTGTATTACACTTAGCTTTTGAGATGAATCTAATTTCATCTTATTTAAATTAATTGATTGAAAATAAATGGCGATACATTTTGAGTCGTTAATATTTTTCTTGATTTTTATTGATTGATCATGTTAAAGGAACACTATTATCATACCATGTGAAGTTTGAGAATTGAGTATAATTAAATGTAGAATAACAAAAATCGACCGCCGCGCGCCGTGCTAATTATTCGATCTTAAAAAATGGGAAAATGTCGTGTAAACCTCTATTAAGTACCAGCTTGTATAAAATCCCGTTTGAAAACGGAATCATAGAGTTATCTCGCATGTGTTATATAATATTTCTGATCTTACTCGTAAGGTTTTTCCTCCTTTGCAAAGAACGTACAAGTTTCCTCTTTAACTTTATTTCCAGTGAAGCTGTCAATTGCAGCTGCTTATACTTGGAGTTCTAGTTTCAAAGGAAAATATCGCGTAAAATATTCATAGGAGATAAGTGTATATTCAGTTGCTTGAAGTCCCAAAGCAGAGAAGTTTTAGTTAACTTACTGACTGAAAAATCGTATAAATGCTTGAGTACTTATAACTTGAATTTTAGCATAAAAATATTTTTCTGTTTAGATTTTGCTTTGAACATTTCGTTTTAATTTTAAAAATTGGCAAAAATAATATTGTTTATGGTAAGAACAGCGTCTAAAACCAATAAAAGATTTTTGAAAGCCATACGATCTTTGGTGTAGAGTAGGTAGCTACATACACATAAACTTGCAGAGTCAGTAGTTAATAGTGAATGTCAGTAGTTAAGTCAGTAGTTATTTAAGTTGATGTCTAAAATATAAATAGAATAATTCTGTACACCATTTTCTTATTCATTGTAATTTTACAGAGTTAAAATTAAAATATTTACTACAATATATTGAAAACTTGCGAATTTAAAATATATTAGGGATTTCTTATTGTCTTGGCATAGTATAAAATAACTTTTTGCAAGAGAAAATAACATAAGTACTTAACAAGGAGCTCAATTTCTAAAAACTGCATTCAAAATCTAAGCTTACGTATTATTTGAACTAGGCACAATTCAATACCTACTTCAAATCCATAAAATTTTAAATTAACTTTTCGTTTCTCAGTACGAGTAAGTATATGTCCGTATATTTTGCCAAGTATCCGATCTAATAATACAAACCAACAGGACAAAAGCAACCATATAATACTAACAACACAACGGTCGTCCAAGAGCAGACATAAAGGGAGCGAATCTCCCTGAGCAATAACAAGCAATAAGAAGCAATAACCATTAGTTTATTCCGATACAGCTGTTGCTGTCTTATTGCTGCACCTGCTGGGCCCAGTCGCGATATTTCTCGCCGTCCCAATTTACTGCTTTCTCGGTTTTCGGGCGAGAGCTTAGTGTGTGGACTAGCGATTTTTAAGTGTACACGGCAAACTTCTTGGGTATATGACCTTGATTGCGCACAAGCGAATTTGAGATCCATTTGGTGGTGAGTGCGGGGCGCGTCGGCGGAGAATCGCGTGCGCGAACTTCCCCAACTGCGTTACTTCATGCTCAAGAAGTTTGCCGGCACCTGTAATTATTGTTTGATACAAAATTTACGGTAGCGTTACGTTTTAGGAGATAATTCAGGTACTATCAGCTTATAGACAGAGAGAGTTTTGATATCATCCGCTACTTGAAAAGAATATGTATGGTCCAATATGCAGGAACACGGCTCAAATGAAACACCGCACGCAATTTTTCCAACAATTTCTTCGACACAACCGGGACATGGTCAGGAGAAGTTGACTTCACAATAGAAAAGATTAATTAGTATAATTACATTCGTAATATAAATTAATATTTAAAAATATAGGTCTTTGTCAGTCTTTGTAGAAATTATGGTTAACTCTTTCGCTTTACCAACGTGGCCAAACTGCGCGTGCGAAGAAAGACATCATTATAATATTATGTATTATTCTCGGAACTATATTTAACGCACTTTATTGTTTTGTTCCATTCTTAACGATGCAACGTGTATATTGGCCTCATTTACAATGATTAAGCTCTTTGACATTTAGATTGTAGTTACTTTTGATTGTACAGTCGCGGAATGAAAAGGTTCGTCACCTTAGTGTCGATATTCGTTTGCACTAGTACTCTAGTACTGCAAGAGTCCATTATGCCAACATTCCAGTGCAAGAAACAGCGCTGCTAACATTTGAATAAATATGACGTTTGCTATCGAATAAGGTTTTGCTTGTTTTTTCTATCCCGTCAATGTATTAAACCAAATATAATACCAAAATGTATTAAAACCTTAGTTATTTAGGAGAAATTATGATATTTTTAAATTATGACATTGACTGATTGACAATAGTTTTAACTTCATCTGAGGTTTTAACAGAAATAATAATGTCTGGTTGAATTAACAAGAAGGTTGCAGTTTAACCATAATAATCTTGTTGACAAGATAAATAGTCAAACTACCTTGATCTGAACAATTTTGAACTTTACTGACGAACAGTTAAACTTTATTTTCTCTAACTCGAGTCTATTCTGTAACACAGTTTTAAAACGTAATATGTGCTCGTGATACGTTGAACGAATCAATTTGAAAATCGACGAACCTTTTCGTTCCGCGACTGTACCTACTTAGTACTACCAGCACTTTATACTACCATTACCTTGTATTTCTGAGTTCTAACCTACTTCAGTAATAATTAGTTTTTTCCGATACAATAAAATGTTTCTTGCATGAAACTGTGTCAATAAAAATTTTGGTTAATTTTGTCAATCATTATCTATACACTTCACCGTAAAACACACATACCTTTATTATTATATATATATAAATCTCGTGTCACAATGTTTGTCCGCGATGGACTCCTAAACTACTGAACCGATTTAGTTCAAACTTCGTGAATATCTGTCATTTGGTCCAACTTAAAAGATAGAATAGTTTTTATCCCATGTGGACGAAGTCGCGGGCATCAGCTAGTTCATTATAAATAATTATAGATACCAAAATTGTTTTCAAAAAAAATCCATTGTCCATAAGAGATTTTCTCAGTATTTATATTCTGTAATTTTCTACTTTTCCATTATATGATGTCCCTCTTCTTTACAATAGGTTTTTAGTTTTTATTACCAAAGTCCAAATCACTGCTGCAAGTCTAAAGTTCTTAATGGAAAGAAGGCAGGAACTCACTTTTCCCAATTTCAGAAGTTAAAATAACAACTAAAATGACGTATAAATAAAGTATCCCGTGTTAAAAAAAAGAACAGCAGGTGGATGAAGCTAGTAGATATGAAATAAAAGTTCCCTTTAGCAAGATAGTGTTGACTCAGTTCAGTAAAAAAGATTAATCCATATCACATTTCAGGACTCATAAATCTGAAATTTTCGATTGAAACTCAGTTAAAGTTCCACGAATTTAGAATTTTGATGAAATATTAGCTGTGACTCAATAAATAAAATTTTACTGAAAATTTCTGAGAACATATTGCAATGGTGGTATTTTACAACACATGACAAATATCTGTTCCAAGTTCTAACATATTGTGGGACCTGCTAAGACAACTATGTAAACAAAAATGTATTCATCGTTTTCGTTATCATATATTCTGACCGCTAATTGGCAGAGTATGTTGTTTACATTTTTTAAAGCGATTGACTTGATTGACCCCAGACTTTGTCTAGATATTTGAGTTTGCTTCCCTGAAACTTTGATCCCATATTAAAAGGTTTGGGGCTTCGAACCATAGATTTTTGTTAAAGTAAATATTCGTTCAGGCAACTTATACGTTGATTCTGTACGAGAATTTTTATCATTTTCTTTAAACTGTGTGAAGCCTTTCAATCCGCGTTTCGCTAGCGTGATAGAATACAGTTACTCATGCCAAGAAACTGGCCATTTATGATAATGATTATAAAATGAAAACTAGAAAGCTATGGAAAATCTATATCTATGGAAAAAAGGACACACACCTTGGCAACTTTATAGGAGTAGGTACTCATATTTTACTAGGAGTTAACAGCGATACCTTAATGATGCATAAAATTACATAAGATCGGATTTATCTCCAAGTTAACAGTAAAATAAACCTGTGAAAACGGAAAAAATAAAGGACAATGAGCGAAATAATTCTCAAAACAAAAACTGGCCGGGAACAGATCGAGCCTCGAATTAATTAAAAGTTCCGCTGGCAGCTAAGAGCGTGCATTAAAAAAAGATTTATCGTCAAAGTTGTTTCTTGCGAAGAAGGCCTTTTTTCAGCTACTCATTTCATTTCCGCCTACGATTCCTTTTTCCTTTTGAGATTCATATGTTTTTCAACAGCCAATAACAATTATTATATTAATTAGGTATTAGCCAAACACGCGTACGAAGTGGTTTAATTCCTCGTTCTTGATACGCACTGCGAAGGCCTGGGATACCCTCCCAGGCAGTGTCTTTCCTGCCACTTACAACCCGGGTGCCTTCAAATCAAGAGTGAATAGGCATCTTCTAGGCAAGCGCGTTTCACCTTAGACTGTATCATCAGTTTCTATCAGGTGTGATCACAGTCAAGCGCTAGCCTATATAGTATAAAAAAAATATTACCGTTATTAACGTCAAGATTTTTGAAAGGAAGATATAACCCTTACTTTCATTCATATATAGAGAAAAACAAGGAAACACGAAACCTTGTAGTAATTCTTCTTCCCGCGTCCCACAACTACTCTAAATCTTGCCAAATCTCACGCAATAAACCACAGAGTAAACAACATCTAAATAAGTCTTTACCATTTTTAATAAGAAAATAATTATATTGTCTGTTTTTGTATTGTTTCACTTACACCAAAGTGAGTATACTGAGAATTAGTGTTGGATGTAATTTTTTAAAAAAATTCACGAAACGTTAATCAATTATTTAAGTCTTACAGGTTGTTATTTAGAAAAGGGCCAGAGAACGCAAAGTTGTTCTTAAATATATCTACACTCTTGGTTACGAATATTAATAATTTTGTTAAAAAAAGCGATCTCCATGCTATTAACCTTAGAAGTAAAAACAAACTAGTAGTGAATAAAACAAGACTAGAGAAAATAAATAAATCATTTAAAGGCAATGGGATACGCTTTTACAACAAACTTCCTATTGAAATGTTAAACTTAACCCTCAATAAGTTCAAAGTAGCTGTAAAACGAAAGCTCGTTAATAAAGCTTACTATAGTATTAAGGATTATTTACATGAATCAAATCCTTGGGAGTAAATGAACTGCCGTATTATAATTACTAGCTCAACTAGTTTTTAAGAGCTTTTGTAAAGTGGTGATAACCGAAAACAAAACCCGGCTGAGTTTGTTGTGGGCTTCTTCTCAGTGCAGGGCGCGTTGGAACCCTCGTAAATTTAGTTTTAAGTCGACTTGTAGTTATCACCGTACATAATATTATGTAACAAATATTGTTGACGTTTTACAAGTGCCTTGTAAGTTAGGCCTATGTGAAATAAATATATTTTTGACTTTGACTTTGACTTTGAATACTAATAATGTGCTAATAATTGTAATCCGTAGGTATTCTTTGGCTGATAGCGTTACGTTTTCCGAACTTTTGGCAGCCAAGCTGCCGCGTGTCTGGGGAAAGTACTTCATTTTACGGTAACTTGTTAACTCATAAAATCTTTAAATTCATAAGCTCAAGTATTATTAGCCCGATGGTACTTAATCTCACTGGCAAGCTCTGTTGATTAAGACAACGAAATTAAGGAGCTCCTTTAATTAATTTTATTCCATTTATACACCAACGTTTGCCAAGATACATGATTGTACTTGACTCTAGGAGCTTGAATTTCTTTTACCAAACCTCAGACTATACAGTACCAAACTATATACACCAATTAATGGTAACTAAGTTTTCTTGATCAACTTTCTTCATACCAGACTCTAGCTGTTAAAGGGGTAATAATGAACGCTGACGAAAAATGTGGTGGGCAAACCATGCACCAGGGGATTAAAAGTATAAAAAGCATTGCATTCAATCTGCAAAATTATTTACTTAAATAGCGACTCAAGCACTGATACTATTAAGTGCAATTAAGTTCGCAATTGCGCCTTAAAACTTCGACGTTATTAACCTAAACGTTGTGCTCTCTTTTTGTCGTGTTACTTTACCACCCCTCTATCTCTTTCCGGATCGCTACAGGGGTCCTAATAAATCCGCTGCGAGGTGAGGACTATGTACTTATACCCTTTGTACCTATAATACCAGTGAAACTTCCCTGATGGCAGGTATGTCACAGGAGTGCGCTATTAAAGGTCAAAGGCGTCATTCACAAGAGAAAGTGTGATCGTGGTTTAAGCGCTCTGTTCAACCGTAGACGCACTATTCATGTATGGATATTAATATAGGTACCATGAGCTTTTGCTTTTGATGGTTCTATACGACAATGTGGTTGATTTTCATTGTTCATTGCATAATTGAACTGAAGTCTGACATGTCGTGTATTTGATCTCCATGTTTCCACCACAATTGATTCGGTTGGAGTGTAGTGCGTCTAAAATAGTACATGTAATAAAAAAATATTCCGACAAATTGAGAACCTCCTCCTTTTTTGTAGTCAGTTAAAAAGGGATAGAATTTCTCTAAAGACAGTGCCATCCCTTTTCACAAAAACGATGAAAGGGATGGATTTTATTTTAGATGTCCTAAATTTAGACTCTCTAAAACCGAATTGCTTTATTGTCGTACCATAATACTATGCATGATTTTCTTTCAACCACAAGTTATTTGAATTATACGAACTTATCTAATCTTTTAAACTAAATTAGAATAACGGAGATGAAACTGCGAATTAAGATTCAGGTAACACCAATTTGTTAATGGTTAAGACTTGTAGAGTTCCCTGAGGATCCGTTTGTCGAGAAACATTGCAGTAATCAACTGAAATATTTAAATTGCTTTACTGGTTTAGCACCTACTTGGGTAACGGAAAATGGTACAAAAGAAAATAAGTTCCTATAAATATGTTAAGAATTACGACGGGGGCGCATTGCACGCCTAAATTACAAAAAATAATAATATAAGCCATACCTACATTCAGTGGAATATCGAAATAAAATATAGTATGTCACAGAATTTTGGATAAATATTATATAGTTTTTTTAGTAATATGGTAAAACGTAAATTTTCTGCACTATTCTTCCGCAACGCTGCATGTCGTACTCACCAAAGTATTCGTAGGAGTGAGAAGGGCAAAAATAAATTTGGTAAATCCTCTAAACTCTTCGAAAGTCATGCAAAAACAAAAGCCTTTCAACTTTAGACTCGGAATTCAAACGTTAAAAAAACACGATAAAAATAATGAGGGTAGCTCGAGATGTGAAATTTGAAGAGCCACATACATGAGGGTTTAGTACAGGTTTTTGTACAAATTTTGAGTCGACCATGGAATACATAATAGTAGGTACAGAAAGTTCACTCCGCAAGATGATTTAAAAATTGCGACTCTAGCGCCGACACAAAAAGTGCAATTCAGTTCGCAATAGCGCCTGGCTCCGCCTCCGCAAACAACACGCAACAAACGCAAAGTTGTGGTCTCTTTCTATCGCGTAACTTTATCTCATTCAACGTACTAAGGCTGTCTCGCAATCGGGCGCTCGCAGCGCGTGAAATAGACTGCACAAGTACTAACGCGAGCAAAGTACCCGGCGCGCGGCGGCCGTCTTAGTAAGTCGTGACAGCTACCTGTAGTTTCTTCGATCACGTGATAAATGAGTCCACTCGCATCGTACAAACGAATTGAATTCCTCCATACATTTACTGCCAGCGCCATCTATGGATAGTCGCTGATATGCGGCAGTCAATAGATGGCGCTGGCTGTAAATGTGTTTGCATTCGTTTTGTTTGTACGATGTTAGTCACTCGAATTTCGTACAAAAACCTGTACTAACTACTAACCCCTCCGGCGGTAAATGTATGGAGGCATTCGATTCGTTTGTGCGATGCGAGTCTACTCGAAATTCGCACAAAAACCTGTACTAACCTTACTGACATTAAATACTGGCGAGCAGGAACACACGGGCGTGTGATCAAAAGCTATTGCTTTGACTACAGAGACGTGCGAATGCGGTTGGAACGTTATGTGCTGAAATGTGTTGTTACGTTAACATATGTATGAAACTACAATACATGTAGTGTATGTTATGTTTTGGATTGTATCTATGTCTATGGTATCACATCAACTACTTGCAATAACCATTACTTGGCACGAGCCAGTTTAGCTTTTTTTTACACTACGAGTTAGTACGTAACTGCGGTCTTACCTTATGGTAAGTGATGATGCAGCAGATGTTATCGTACTAATTTGGAAGGGGTAATTAAACTCATCCCTAACGGTTTTTACCTCGCTTGGCGGTGCGTCTTTACTGGTAGGGTAGTAACTAGCCACGGCCGAAGCGTCCCACCAAAACAGACCTAGAAATTATAAAATTCCAAAGTGGCCCGTGGCGGGAATTGAACCCGCGACCTCCCACTCGATTCCTAGCGCGCGCTACTGCACCAAGGAGGTCGTTCGTCTGCTGGGATTTGAGAACTTTGGAGGTCTCAGTCACTGATATAGTATTGCAGTATGTTTTAGCATACTTTACCTACGACACTCTAAGAATTATGGGAGGATAATCGAGTGTCAGCGTAAATAAATGGGTAGATGACTGAAATCAAAATAACGGTTAGTTCCATTTATTTTTGAAACAGGAATTAATAACAAAAAAATTGTGAAAAAACTGATTAAATCTATTAAAAAAGTTATAAGCATTTCAATATTTCTGATTATAATATTTAATTTTAAACTGTTGTGACGACACTTCTCTTGAACGCCATATTAAGCGCTCTATATAATTTTCGTTTTGCGAAAAAGGGATGGAAAGCCCTTACATCAATAGATAAAATGTCTATAACTTTTTCTGTGGACGTCGTTGTGTTAATCCTAGTTTATAAAAAAAGTCATTAAACAAATTAGTCAACTACCCGTACTAACGGAGCCGTCCGTCACTGCTAAAACCTTATTTCATTTTTGGAGAGAAACAGATTCGTCATTTCCACTCCATAAATGAGTTCTTATTGCGAAAACAGCAATTATATTACACGTGTACGAAGTTATCTCACGGAAAATAAAATACTAAACAATGCAAAATTTTCCCGTATCCTCTAGCGAATATAATGGCAACGAAATTGAACCGGAAACTGCGGAATTTCATTAAGGCGTTTTCATTTCGCGCAGCCTTTTATAGGTTTTTATTTTGCGCCATTAGTTATTTTGCCGAACAAAGCGGGAATAGATAGTGAGTGCTTAAAATTAAACTTTTGAAGGACCGATGCTTTGGTAGGGGTTTTTTGGCGAAGTCCGGCAAGGTGAATATTCTGCCTAAAGCAGTAACTATAGCACTATTGTGTTCAATTTGAAGTGCACTGTAGCGAAACCAAACGTCTCAGGATGACGAGTGCAGTGCAGTGCGTCCCAATACTCAGTCATGTAAAGTCCTGGGATGCAAAGAATACAGTGCCTTTCCAGCCTAATACAGTGGAAAGGGCACTATAGCCTTATATATTTCTTGAGACTGAGAAGTGAGAACGGTAGTAGAAACTTTAATACACATAACCTAAAATTTTAAATAATCTGCCTCATTCCCTTTTAAATAAAATATCCAAAAAAACACTTATTTTTAAGGCAATGCAAGAGGCACTACCTGGACATAAGTGCCTCTTCATGTGAAAGAATTATCTAAGAAGTGCTTTTTGCAGTTATTATTTATAAATAAATAAATAAATAATCCTTTATTTGCCAAATTGTGGGTACACAACAAGATGAAACTAAGCAATTACACCAACACAATCGACTGTCATTGACAGTGTGCAAATACTCAGTATTCTAATAGTATGTACTTATCTAATTAAATGTCATTTTAAAATTAAAATTTGTGTAACATTGCAAATACTTAATATATAAACTACAAAATGGTATTAATTAAATTTCATTGTCAAGTTATTCAAATACAAATTATATTATAATGTCATTGTGAATAAGTTAGTATGTCGTTGTCATTTAGGTATTCTCTAACACTATAGTAATTTTTATTATTGAGGATTTCAAAAATCGCTCGCTTGAACTTTAGTAGCGGTAGATTTTTTTTAGAATCTGGTAGTTTATTATACAAAGTAATGGCCATACAGTAAGCATTGTTTGAAAAGACAGCCAACTTTTTTGCTGGTGCCCACAGTTTGTATTGTGGATAAGGCCTACCCCGTCTGTTAAGATACATTTCATTTAAAGTAGGAAATAAATCAGGATTTTTCTTTACAAACAATAGCACTTCATAGATATAATATGTAGAATTACGTTCAATTAGATTGATTAAGTAGAATTCATGTGAACTCGCCATCCTCACATAAACTCCTTCCGCCTAACAAGTAAACGTGGAGTATCGGTGGGATAGTTATACTCTACTTTATCCTTCTCTATTATCAAACATTTTGGCATTCAAAGGAAAAAGACAAAACAGAGTATAACTATTCCATCTTTACTCCATGTTTATTTGTAATGGGGCTTGAGTTTAAGAGGATGGCAAGTATATATTAATATATATGTTTTTGGTATGTTTTTGAACATTAAATAAAAAAAAACTGATATCTCTGAAACTAAGAAGTGAGAGTGCAGTGCAGTGCGTCGTAAGACACTGTCATGTAAAATCCTTGGCTGCACACACACGGTGTGCTTTCAATTGAAGTCCATTGCTTTGGTTTGAATGGCTTTGAGACATGATGATGATGTGTCAGAGTGACGAATGCAGTGCAGAGTGTTTGATGACATTGAGATGCAAAACACTGAGACGCACTGCATGTTCAGGCTTATTATTATCTACTTCAAATAAGGTGAACGTTTTACTCATTTTGTCAAGCATCGTTCTAACCAAAACAAAATATCTAAAATCTGAATAATTCAGCATCTTTTAAAATCATTAAAGACATCACTGAAACATCGAGAATCGATTCAAATTCCATCACACTCAAAAAACTTTAATAGGTGACATTAAAATAGAATGAATTCAACCAAAAAAAATACCGATGGTTGTTCTGTTTTTCAAAATTTGCGGAATTTCCATTCCATGCAGCCTTTTTATTTCGTGCTATTAGTTATTTCCGCACAAAGCGGGAATAGAGAGATCTCATCAGGTTTTAAAACGGCAGCCCTGGCACAATTCCAATGCCGATTCGACGTTTGAACAGTCTGTTACTTTATCTGTTCCGAGGAACCTTCTTGGGGATGTCGATTCTTCAAATAAATGAACAGCCAAATGAAACAAAAGAACTTGTTTTGTTTTTAACAGTTTTGTGTTCTCGTGAATGTTTATTGTTTATACGTATATTTTAGCGCCGAATTTGCTTTTTTTTGGTATTTTTTATTGAGTTTTTTTAATGCTCTCTATCATATCTCTGATGCAAAAAGTGTGAGCATTCCGCTAAGACGATAATTTCGATACGTACATTTTGTAAGGACATTTTAACTATAGTTAATTTGATGTTCTGTACAGTTTTTAAGACATCAATTTGAATACAACGATGGTAAACACAGACACACATACACACGTGCATTATATTTTGTCGAATTTGAGTCTTAAAAACAGTTGAGATCAACGCTAGAATATACGCGATTATTTATATTAGTTATAAGTAACATTAACTTAGTACATAATGAAAATGAAAAATCTTTATTTTCACATAGGCCCAATTAATAAGCTCTTATGAAAAGTCAAAACTCTACCGCCAGGTTCGGAAAGCAGGTTTGCACCGAGAAGAACTGGCAAGAAACTCGGCACTTGCTCTTTTCAAAAAAAAAATGTCATTATATACAATTTCTTAAATAATATCAATAATTAATACATAATTTTTTAAGATATCTCGTGAAGAGATGGAAATATATCCCTATCATTCCAACAATTCTTGTCATTAAAAAATTCTTCAATAGTATAGTAACCCCGACTTATTAGATGTTTTTTGACAGTGACTTTAAACCTGTGTAAAGGTAAGTCCAAAACAGACTTCGGGATCATAATATTGTAGAAGCGTACACTCAACCCCACAAAGGACTTCTGTACTTTACGTAAACGGTGTGGTACTACAACTAACTTGTGTCCGCCATTTCTAATTGGACGGTTACTTACATCTATACGTTGCTTATAATTATTAATGTTTTGACGTACAAAGAGTAAGCAATTATAAATATATTGAGATGCCACTGTAAGAACACCTATTTCTTTAAATTTTTGGCGAAGAGATTCGCGTGGCTTCATTTTGTATATAGATCTAATTGCTCTCTTTTTTCAAAACCACAGACTTTATGTTTGTGGTATCCACTATCCATTAAGAGTTTTTTTAACATGGGAGGACTACCATAGTAAATATATACAATTGTACATGAACAACTTTGAAAATGGCAACACTGGCAAAACTCCAAATACGAGAGTTTGTCATTCAGGCAGTATGTTTGTTTGTCATCTCGAAAGAGCGACTGCGAGTACTTGCAAGATTCTTCGAGCAAAAAGATCACCAGCTAATCCTTGAACTTTTTCGTTTTAATCGACTTTGTCAGTTTTATTTTCGTATCTCGAGTGCAAAACTATTTTAAAGTGAACTTTTCTGCTTGATAGTTGCAAAGACTGTTACTTACTCAACCGTGGACTTTTGAAATATGAAAAATAAGCTATATTTTGACGGCACTGATTCATACGTCTTTTAGGAATTAGGAACCAGCCACGGCCGTACCCTCTCACCAGACCAGCACACGTATTATGTTGAGTGCCTATATCAAAGATTACTTACTTTACTTATAATACCACTGTCCATTGTAAATTGTCCATTGGAGGATTCCATTGAAATAATCATATAATATACGTTACTTAATTAACAAAAAAACCGACTTCAACTCTCATCAAACTACTGTTGGATACATCCTTTCTAATTAAAAATTTAAGACTTATATGGTTTTCTCAAATTATCAGAACTGGACTAAATTGAAATGAGATACACACGGGAAGCGTAAGCTTTCTAATAAAAAAAGAATCATCAAAATCGATTCACCCAGTCAAAAGTTACGAGGTAACAAATATAAAAAAATAGTTGTATTGAGAACCTTTCTTGAAAACCGTTGAAAATAACATTTTCGTAGCAAACCTTCAATGGATAAAGAATGTATAACATTATGCCAGTATCATTATTTGATAGGCAGATTACAGACAATACGTTTGCAGGTCGCACCTCTTGTCATATCGTCCTGGTTAGGAGGCTTGTCTCAAGGCCTGTATCTTCAAAAGGATATCACACCCGACAAAAACGAGGAAAAGCCCATGCTGTTTTAGAAGAAGAAGAAAGAAAAAACGTTTATTTAGTCGGAAAAGACACACACACACATATAAGATACAATCAAACAACAAAATAATAAAGAACAAAAATTAGAGATGCGCCTGTGTGTCAAAACACTAAAATGGCCTCGGAAAGTTGGAACGTCTTGAGAAAATGAGAGTTTATATTCTTGTTATATAGGTGTGAGAGAACTGTGAACACTTTCACAAAATAACATTTACCTAGGTTCACCAGGTTAGAAACTCTAATTTGAAAACTTAAAACTCGCACAATAACTCAGTTTAACAATGTAAATTGTTTTTCTGATTCAGAGCACATGTGTAGCTGTTGACGTTTCAACTACCTCCTTCCCTTTTAAGCCTTCATTTCTTGCGTTTTAAGCCTCCTTTTCTTTGTCCACAGAAGCGGGCGGCCTTCGTACCACGGAACTCCACATCATACCGCGAGTGGTTCAACGAGGCAGAAACGTTACCATGGCGTGCCTGTACCAGATACACCCCAGTGAGATATACTCCGTCAAGTGGTACAGGGGCACGCAGGAGTTCTACAGGTTTTCGCCGCTAGAGACGCCCACCACGAGGGTTATAGGGCCTGTAAATGAAATTAGGGTTGATGTAAGTAAATAGTATATGAAATTGAAAAATGAAATTTATTTTATTTTGTTCCAATTACAAAAAGTCTTAATCTAATAGATCGATGACGGCTGGAAAAGTAAAAACTGCAGCGTTCCAGAAATATATTTAATTATTATTTGATACACCTGCAGAGAATGGCGATACACTTTTACCACTTTAAATAATATACGTAAATCAGGGTTATTATACCATTAAAGATTTTTTTAATGACAAGGATTCTTGGAATCATTGGGATATGCTTCCATCTCCACACGAGACTTCTTAAAAATATGTAAGAATTTTTAATACTTTATAAGAAAACTTGACCACGTATGTAGTGACATTTTTGAAAAGAGCAAGTGCCGAGTTTCTTGCTAGTTTTTCTCGGTGCAAACCTGCCTCCCGAACCTGACGGTTTTTCAGAAACATTATATATTGATCAACCCTTCAACTTGTTACAGAGACTAAGCTCGAACGAGACGCACGTAGTGCTGACGAGGGTCACGCCGAGCCTCAGCGGGAACTACAGCTGCGAAGTCATCCAGAACGCGCACACTTTCCCGCACTACACGGCCACAGCGAGGCTGGATGTTGTCGGTCAGTCATTTGTTTATCCAGCGGGGCTAGACAAAGTCACAGTCGTTTGGCGTTAACGCTAGTCGACAAAAATGTATGGACAAAACAAATGACGGTAGAAAAACCACGATAATAATAGTACTAAACCCGCTATTTTTGATAATTAACTACGACAACTTGAACGCTCCCTGGCGTTCTCGCGGACCTTGTAGATAACTTTAGCGTACTTCGCTTGATATTTGACAGCCGACAGTTATCAAACACAGCGTGTTTAGTACTATTATTATCGTGGTTTTTCTACAGTCATTTGTTTTGTCCATACATTTTTCTCGACTAGCGTTAACGCCAAACGACTGTGACTTTGTCTAGCCCCGCTGACCTCTGTAATACAAGCGCGCTGCACTAAATAAGCCATACAATTGACAGTTTATTTTTTGTGCCGATTAAAAGCGCAATTCAAAAACATTTGTTGCAAAGACCGTCGTTGTGAATCATTTTATTTTAGTTCCATGGACGCTCACGCCAGCTTACGCAACAATGAACGCTAAATTGGCGAAAATCAAGTGTCTTCATTTTTGCGTTGACAATCTAAGGTCCAGCGTACTTGTATATTTAGTAAAGGTCAGTGACCTGAGTCAATTTAGAAATTATAAAATTCCAAAGTAGCCCGTGGTGAGAATCTAACCGGCGACCTCCCACTCGAATCCAAACGCAAGCCACTGCACCAGGAAGGTAGTCAAAATGTTCTCCGTGTCACTACTCTAATAAAGTCGTATTTAATTTTTTTGAAATAATTTGGTATCTACGTGTATATTGTAGTACCTAGTTAGAAATGCGATGACTACCCTTTGTGAACATTTCACTGCCAGGTATGTTGTAAATTCGTGAAACTAATTGTGTTTGCCATCATCCTTTAAATTGGAAATAATTATTGAAGTTGTTGCGTTTTAAATGCAGTTGAGTTTTAAACATCAATAAATTTCGAACGGATTGTAATTGAAAATTAATCCTGTACGTTGATTGCAATGTTTTAATTATTCTTCTCTATTTTGTTTGTGAATTATTCATGGTTTTGATTATGAAACATTTTTATTTGTAATTTGTTTTATGGCATATAGTTAAATAGCAGACGTTTGCTGCTTAATCCCGTAAAAGCCTATAGAATTTTTGAAAAAACTTTTTGGGATTGAATTAAATCTATAAGCGGAGAGTTACGTGCCTATTTAGTCAGTTCTAACTGTCCAATGATTTGAACTCTAAATACGTGTTCGTCAATTCAGTCAGTCAGTCATCCTGGATACTAACGTACATACTGAAAGTGCTTATTATTCATTATATACACAGTTTTAGACTAATTTCTAACTGCGCCAGGGATGGCGGCAATTTATTACTTATTTTGACGTGACAACGTCTTATAAATCGATAGAGCCGGCTGCACGCACAAAAAAACATGACTCATCCGGCGTTCCATGTAAGGCTTGAAGTGCAAGCGAGAGTTGTCACGTTCAACTATCGTCAGTAAACCGACTTTACAGACAACCAATTTTTTAATTTCAGAGGGAAGTGAATAACTTTCTTATTTTGACCATTGAAGTGACATCAATAAGCGGATCAAAATAAACAGAACAACACGAAAAACTTACTTAAAAAGAGTCAGACATTCATATTTCGTGTTTATAAAAACAGCCCCATATTCAGCTATATTCTACAGTGAAATTTTCACAGTCTGGTGCGGTAAAATCAACATTTCGTACCGAAAACGCTTTGAGTGCTCACGAGGACTTGTAAAAGCCAACATTCTGACTCGACAGAAATAATTGGAGTAAAGGCCCGACGTTCTTAATTATTAATTTTACATATATTTTTTAAACCTTTTTCGTTATTAATTATTTTTAGTATTATAGAAGTATAGACGTTAGTTTGTAAGTTTATGACGTCACAAATACTAAACCAACAATCCTAGATTTGTATCCCAGAAATTTCGCGGGATTTAGAAAAACCTAAAACCACATGCTCTTAATGTGAATAAAAATCTGGAGTAATAAACTTATGTACCTGATTAAAATTTTTTGCCCTTTTGTAGGATTCCGTGTTTTAATATGGTGCATCCTCAACTAGATCCGTATTCGTAAATAATAAACGTTCTCTGATAAGAAAACTCAGGATATGGGCGTCCGAACACTCTTCGTACAAGCAAACAGTAGCGCCGTTTGTCACAATTCAATAGGTGGCTACTAAGCGAACTGCAGCGTGGCCTTATTGTTGGTTTTATTGACAACGATAAACTGGCGACTTTTTTTCACGCCGTCCAGGGTATATGTCAATTTAAACGTTACATAAACTTGTTAAAAATAGTAAGACAAAATGTTCTGCGCATAGAAATCTTTGAGGAATCTCCAATCTCGTAAGCTAAGAACAGTCTGCGTCGGAGGTCGATGCGTTTCGATTCCCACTACTGGCAAATGTTTGGGTGATGAGCATGAATGTTTTCCAGTGTCTGGGTGTTTTTCAATATATCATATTTATGTATATTAATATGTATGTATATATATATATATATATATATATATATATATATATATATATATATATATATATATATATATATATATCAGTTACCTTACCCATAACACAAGCTATCGCTAACTTTGGGGCTAGATTGCGATGTGTGTAATGTGTGTAACTGTATAAAAATATAGATGGTGTCAAATTATCTGCCACCGTTCCAGGAGGTGAATGTGCCATACACTTAAATAGTGAAGAAATCTCAGTCCCCGGGTTGCAAATTATATAAAAAAATCAATACACGTCCCTCAGTCAAACTTGAGTAGGTACATGTTTAGTACAGTTATCGCCTCGTAACGGAAATTACCTGTTTGGGCGCGGCGTTAAAAAAAAAATTTGAGCCTGGGGACTGAGATTTCTTCACTATTGTAGTGTATACGTATGGCACATTCACCGCCTGGAACGGTGGCAGATAATTTGACACCACCTTATATTTTGTACTCAATGTTAGCGACGACGGCATACCGACCATTATACGTGGATTCAAGCGAAATGATCACGAATAAGAAATCAATTCTTACTTTGCCTATAAATCTCTATTCGTTACTTCAAATGCACATTACGAATGAGATATCGAGATGTCATTCCGAATGTACATAATACATGCGACCTAACGACCCTCGTATTGAAAGTTTCGTACGGGTTGTATTTATGGCTTTGTTTTGCGTACGAAGCCAATAACTTTGGGAATAAGTGCTCAGTTCAGGCCAGATAAAGGCACTAACCGTCGGGACACGCGATTTTGGCCTTTATCGACGCAGTAATGACATTTTTACGACACTTCGACTCCGATAACAGTATCGCTGGTAATCTTACGGAGGCTGTTGGAAAATTGTTTGATTTTTTGACAAGGATACCTCTTATATTCATGCCCTTTAGTTTCATTCATCGTTATTCCATATTTAAGTTATACCACTCGATAGCTAAAGGATCAAAGAACCGTTTCCGTAATATTTGGTTGTATCAAACGTCTTGTATCGATAAAAACTTTACAATTGTAACAACATTATTGGACTTAAATGGCCTCGAGGTAACAATTTTGAAATCTCATCTCATATCAGTTATAAAAACAGCAGTTTCAGTAAAAAATAACTAATGTTTATAATGCTACATATTTTTAAGAAGACAAATTAGAATTTTTTTTTGATGTATAATTAATATAAAGAACTTTTAGATAACTTTTCTGCAAAAGTCCAGCCTCTCAGTCGGTCTAGACAAAGGCTCTCGAAAAGTACAGTGTAGTGTAACTTTTATAACAACCATCCAAGAATAACTCGGACAGCCAAAAAGAATTTACATAACACAAAGTGGGGAGCGCTGCCCCATTTACAACTCAAAGTGAATAAACCTTTTCCCCTGAAGAAATATCACCTAATGAATTCCATTAAAAATACACCGTGTCCCGAAACGTGGGACATCGGTAATTTTCATTTTTTTTCACAAAAAAAATCCTACTCGTATTCCAGATACATTTAAGGTTGATAATGGCACGAAATGCTCCAATGATCTTCAATACACGGCGGTTTTTTCAGGCGATGAAGGCACATTATTCTTTGCATTTCATTTAACTGTACGATAAAGCGTATTTTTATTGCTATTTCTCCTTTTTTGTTGCAATATTCGGCTTTAAATGTGGCTTTAAATGGTTGCATAAATATTGTTTGAAATTGCGAGTGTTTTTTGTATCAGCAATTTAGATTGTCCCTCTCGCTGCCACAAAGTACACTCAAATCGTCCCATCGGAGCCACTTTTGCCCTGAAACGTGTATTGTTTATGAGATCGGGTATCCGCAGAGGAAATGAGTTGATTATGTATGGGAATCGAAAAGAGGAAAACTTTTTCATAAATTGTGACACTTGAGAAAATAATATATAGTACATTGATCTGAATCCATAGTCTAATAAAAAAGGTAGGGTTTTCTCAAATTCCATGAGTATTTCTTTTTAATATATAAAACTCTCGTGTCTCATGTTTTTACCTAACTCCTCCGAAACGGCTCAACCGATTTTTATGTCTGTAAATAAATAAATACATACGGGACATTTTACATATCGCAATCTAGCCCCAAAGTAAGCGATAGCCTGTGTTATGGGTGCTAGATGACTGATAAATATACATACATATTACATACTAATATACATAAATATAGTATATTGAAAAACACCCAAACACTGGAAAACATTCATGCTCATCGCACAAACATTTACCAGTAGTGGGAATCGAACCCACGACCTCCGGCGCAGACGGCAGGTTCGCTACCACTACGCCATTCGGTCGTCTGTGTATGTTGCGTAGGTCTGAGAGTAGGTCGTAAACTATTTTTATAACCTTAATGGCGAAAAGCGATTGCTGGGTCAGCTAGTATCGCTACAACGTTAGATTATTTACACGATTGATCATTTATTCATGGTTTTAAGGTGAGATTTATTTACTCGTACATCATGAATAAACAATATAAACGATAAACATGTAGATTATCTACAAGAACTTAGACATTTACCTAAAGGTAGGATGCTATAAAAAATATCTGCTAAAATATTATACTCTGTTATTATAACCAATATCGTGCAAAGCTAATAGACAACGAGCTATAAATTTCTATTCACATTTTAAACTTTGCTATCAAGAGAGAAAATTTCACAATTTCCCCACAATAGAAAAGTTTTCACGTTTATATTTTCAAAGGAAACTCTTTTTATGTTCCAGTTACGTCAAGTGTTACCGTAAGGACCTTCAGGACCTACCGCAAAAACCAGTTTTCTTCCCATTGTATTCAGCTACCACTGTTGCTTTGCATTTCACGCTTCAGGCAATGATATGTTTGCCAAACTTTTTGTAGATACCCGTTTTTTAAAAGTGAAAATAATGTCTGATAACAGTAATGACTTAATAACAGGAAGATTTTATAAGACATGCAATGGAAACAAATTCGGAGAAAATGTTTAGTTTTTAAATTTCTTGCATCTTGCATATTTTATTCCAGCAAATATTTTTAGGGTTCTTTGATTAACATTTGGTTACGTCCAATTGGGATTCTTACTTACTTACGAATTGCAATTATATAAACTGTACAGCAGCTCTATGAGTAGGTATAAGTTAAGAAAAAGGTTACATTGAAAAAAGGGACATTAAAGTTTTATATAATTACAGGCAAGTACTAATTTCGTATGTCGGACGTCGTCGGTATATCTCATAAAATAAATAAATAAATAATTAGTGAAGATCCTATTCCATATCTACTTTTACTATATTTTCGACAAAAAAAAATACAATACTTATTTTTCACCAAGTTACGTAAATATTAATTTTCTACTTCACTGTTCTTAAGACATATATGTCACTTCCTAAGCACGATATTTCTTGTATTATTCCTATTAGGCATTTTTATTTTACAAACAAGTTAAATCTTCAATCTAGTAATTATAGTAAAAGCTCTACAAAAATATTACAACAAACTCTCTCCAAAACAGTCAAAAATATAACCACTAGCTAAATGTGAGCCGGAACCCTCGATGCACTGTCCAGCCCGCACTTGGCGGATTTATTAAAGTTTTAATAGTTTGAGTACCGCTGACTCAGCCTGTCTGCATTACGACGTTAACAAAAAGAAGGGGGATAAAGGGATCCTTGTCCTAAATAACTTCTTACTTGAGAGAATTTATGCGCCAAGCTGAGACGCTTTTAGTTAAGTTTGAGCATAAGACAGGGTTCTTGTGGGATTAGCGACTGTTTGCGGTTGCTATTGGGTTACAGACAACGTCTCCGCGAACTTGGATATAATGAAGTCGGTTAAAAAAATGAATGTCAACTACCTTTTACTTCTATATCACATTTTCTATTTTTAACCGACTTCTAAAAAAAGGAGGTGGTTCTCAATTCGTCGGAATCTTTTTTTTTCAATTATTTTGTATCCAGTCGTTTTGTCGAAAAGCTAACATTATCTGCTAAAGGTTATAGTCACTTACCATCCAGTGAGATCAAGCGGTCAAGTACTAACTAGCAATGTGTAAAAAAGACAACATTTACTATCGTTACCCATCACAAGCAGTTCCAAATTTTCTTTAGAGAGCGGGGTTACATAGCGCCGACCGCTCAGCGGTTTTATCAGCACACTTGTAGTGAGTCGGAAAGAGATAGAAGGGGAGATAAAGTAACGCGACAGAGAGAGAGCACAATGCTTAGGTTATAATAACGACGTAGGTATTAGGCGCTGTTGCGAACTAAATTGCACATTTATTTTGTCAGTATTAGAGTAGCTATTTTTTTTATACTATATAAGCTAGCACTAATTGACTGTGATCACACCTGATGGAAAGTGATGATACAGTCTAGGGTGGAACGCGCTTGCCTAGAAGATGCCTATTCCCTCTTGATTTGAAGGCACCCGGGTTGTAAGTGGCAGGAAAGACACTGCCTGGGAGTGTAGGTAGGAGTCCAGGCCTTTGCAGTGCGTATCAGGAACGAGGAACCAAACCGCTTCGTACGCGTCATTGGTACGTCGACTATGTATGGGTGGAAGCCTTTAAGATGCCTTGCCGTTCTATGGTAGAAAGGTGACGGGGGAACCAAATTAACCTTACGACGCTGTTCAAGGATTTGAAGTTTTTTGTGAACCAGTGTCGGGTTGCCGATGATGTTATTCAAATCATTTGCGGAGTGACTCTTCTGTAACACCATACACCTCTTCGCCAGGTATCGGAGGTCTGCGAGCGATTGAGCTCCGGATCTCGCCGCCGGTGGTGCAGCGAGGCGCGGACGTTACGCTGGCCTGCCTGTACGAGTTGACGGACGCGCCCCTCTACTCTGTCAAGTGGTACCGCGGACGACACGAGTTCTACAGATATTCGCCCACGGAGACGCCAGCCACTAAGATTTTCCCCTTCGCGGGGATCAATGTTGATGTAAGTATCTGTCTGACTAAAACCCCCTTTACTCTGTCAAGTGGTACCGCGGACGACACGAGTTCTACAGATATTCGCCCACGGAGATGCCAGCCACTAAGATTTTCCCCTTCGCTGGGATCAATGTTGATGTAAGTATCTGTCTGACTAAAACCCCCTTTACTCTGTCAAGTGGTACCGCGGACGACACGAGTTCTACAGATATTCGCCCACGGAGACGCCAGCCACTAAGATATTCCCCTTCGCTGGGATCAATGTTGATGTAAGCATCTGTCTGACTAAACCCCCCTCTACTCCGTCAAGTGGTACCGCGGACGACACGAGTTCTACAGATATTCGCCCACGGAGACGCCAGCCACTAAGATTTTCCCCTTCGTTGGGATCAATGTTGATGTAAGCATCTGTCTGACTAAACCCCCCTCTACTCTGTCAAGTGGTACAGCGGACGACACGAGTTCTACAGATATTCGCCCACGGAGAGGCCTGCAGCCACTAAGATTTTCCCCTTCGCTGGGATCAATGTTGATGTAAGCATCTGTCTGACTAAACCCCCCTCTACTCCGTCAAGTGGTACCGCGGACGACACGAGTTCTACAGATATTCGCCCACGGAGACGCCAGCCACTAAGATTTTTCCCTTCGCTGGGATCAATGTTGATGTAAGTAGGTATCTGTCTGACTAAACCCCCCTCTACTTCGTCAAGTGGTACCGCGGACGATACGAGTTCTACAGATATTCGCCCACGGAGACGCCCGCCACTAAGATTTTCCCCTTCGCTGGGATCAATGTTGATGTAAGTATCTGTCTGACTTAACCCCCCTCTACTTCGTCAAGTGGTACCGCGGACGACACGAGTTCTACAGATATTCGCCCACGGAGACGCCAGCCACTAAGATTTTCCCCTTCGCTGGGATCAATGTTGATGTAAGTATATAAATGACTAAGCCCGTTTTAATGTCACACCACAGGGTATGCAAATTATATGTTTCTAGAGTTACGAAGGGTGCAAATTAGTAATTTAACATTTTTTTTTTGATTTTTGTAAAAATATGACATTAAGCAATACTATGCTTACTATAATTTTTGTTTGCAATTTAACGTAGATTACTTTTGTCCTGGACACTTTCGCAGTAAATTGCATAGTTTTTGAAATATTTAAGAAAAACTGAACCCCCTCTCCCCCCAAACCCGACGCTGTTAGAGGTGTAACGTTTTACCATATAATATGAGGACTGTACGGTTCTGTCGTTCACCGTACTATAAGTACAAAGACATATTTTCACAATGTATTTATATCTTCCAAATGCCTTATTTGTGAATAATCAAAGCTAAGATAAAACCTTATTTCAGAGGCCTTTAATTCTCGTATTATTCTCTAGAACCCGGTTTAGTATTTTTCAATGCAAAAGTTTCCGTGAACCTATTTTCCCAAAGGAGCTTATTCATGTTACATACGGGTACCTCCGTTACTTAGAATTTGTCTCATCTCTAAAAGATGTCAAGTCGCTATCACTGAATGCTCTAAAAAGGGTTGCGAAGATCTTTACGTGAGTCAAGTATTCAAATATGTAACTCAATCTTTTACCGAGGTAGAAACGAGCACTTTGTTAGGGAGAAAAATGGCGATGTCCAATAAATCTTTGTGTGAAATGTTTTAATATCCAAATGGATTAGGTAAGTTGTATGGTTTGAATATGTTTTTTTTTGGGATCGGCTAAAATTCGGTCCAATAAAACTCGAAATGGCGGCTGCTTCATAAAAATTTCCGGGTTTTAAGGGTTCCATAGTCAAAAGATGAAACAGGACCCTATTACTATGACTCCACTGTCTATTTGTCTGCCACCAGGCTGATAGATGGAGTTGTCTTCAGTAAGCTCGCGCGAACGAGTCCAATACCAAATCTTTATAAGTGATTGCATGCGTGCTCATTCTGTGGACTAGTAAGAAAAACTTTTATTCTAGATATTCAAAGATTTTTGTAGATTTTCTTCGTGGTGGGATTTTCGTCACGCAAAAAATTCATTTTCTTTCGCCTAGCTCCCTGCGCAATACCCACCGAAAAGTAAGATTGTCTTAATTATATTCCAGTCATACTCAGTCAAGTTTACCAACTAAGCTTAGCTTTGAGATAAACCTTACTTCCATCCCTCATTACGTGTGTAGCTCACACATCCTCATTAGACAGTCAGATTTAACTCATATGTAGTAACATGTGAGAAGATGATACCCAAATCAAGTGTTCCAGCGATCCCATTAATTTCCATCAAACTAGCGCACTTCTAAGGGATTTGCATATAAACAATGTTCAAACAGAGGCCGAGGGCCCGAGTGAGGGATTGAATAAAATTAAGTGTATCATATCTTAAATGGAATTTCAATTAATTGTTTAATCCAGAATGTCAGTGCAACAAAGGACCTTAACAAAACAATTACGGTCTATTACTGAATATTGTTCGCGCGCGTTGAAGCGAGGTGCTTTGTTAGCATTTAAGTGATGAGAGATAGCGTTTTACTATGTATACGATTTCTGATGCTCCTGTAAAATGCAGTGCGTTCCACAACTTTGCATTGCATTATCACGTATAGCTCTACACTACACTCAGTACTCAGATACATCAGATGTTAAATCTCATTTTGTCTTCAAACCGAAACACAGAAATGCATTACGACTTCACTTTAGAATAAATTTACTGAAACTGCAGTGGTTCCCATCTGGACGGTCTTTGCAAGGAGAGTCCTACCACGTGCCTACCGCCAGTAGATTTACTCGTAGTGTCTACTAAATTTAACAAAACACTTTAGAGTTTCGAAGACTGACTGGTCATTTGAACCAAAAAACAAATTTAAAGAGAACAAAGTGTCTTCAAAATATCCGAATCATGGGTTTAGCTTACGTTTGGATTATTCTTGTCGGTTATTATTTATCGGAATTTAAAATTTCTGTCCAATTATTTCATTTATTGTAAAGAATAACAAAGACAGAAATTCACTTTGAAGCATTTCAATGACAATCTGAATTAATAATATTTTATTTTCATTTATATGATCTCGCAAAGTTCAAAAGATACGAATGTAAATAATTTCACAAACTGTCGTTATTTTATCCCGCCTGCGCTTCTGTTTCAAGCCAAAGGGCGGTACAACTAAGAATTTAATTATTTCAAAGCGAAGTAAGTAAACGTTCACTATAAACACTATAAACGCAAATGATAAATGGTTACCTGCATCTGTTTCGGACAATATCGTTTTAATTGTAAGCAACTAAATAGCCCTGTGTTGCTGAATAAAGGAAATAAGGCTGTTACGGAAATTAACTTCACTTTGGTTTGAATTAACTCGGAGCTGTTGTTTGTTTTGTTTTCCATTGAAAATGTTTTATTTGTGGAACTTTATTATTTTCACATACAGGTGTTTGCATATCGTTTATTACACCAACTTTGTATCAAAATAAAAATCTAGATATTATTTAATGTAATGGTGATAACTATTTCACGATTTAAAACTAAATTTATGAGGGTTCACAAATACGCCTTGCCACTAAAAAGTCCACAACAAACTCAGCTTTATTTCATTTTCATCTTCTATACATTTTCTGGACTCCTTTCCATCACAATTCTCTCAGAGGTTGTATTGTACTTGTGTGTAGATATAAGACAAGTAATACATAATAATAATCATTAAAATGATTTATTTTTGTTCCCCTTATATTATTTTCTGGTTACAATCATGAGTAATTTGTATCAATCTGTTTAAAAGTAGAGACATTTTGCAAATACTGTTTTGTGGTCTTTATTTTTATCCTCATTTATGTGACTGTACTATGTAGCTCTGGTAAGGCTTTTTGTGCCCTTTAGACAAAAAAATTTCATCATCTTTCAAGTCCAACTACCTATTGGCCACAGATCTTATAGGTGTAGAGCCTAATTGCTATAACCATCGGAATACGTATAGTTATTAGATATTGGGGTGAAAAATTTAGGACAAAAATAAGTTATAAATTTGACCCCTTTTTTCCGTTTTTTATCCGTTTTTAATACGCCTATAATTACACTCTGTTAAAGAATTTTGACATTCTAACTCCATAAATAATGGCTTTTAGATTGTAAAAGATGGAATCGGGGACGCGAAAAATATATAATTCTGTAGAATTTTTTCAATTTCGTGCACCTGATCCGAAACTTTGGTCGGAAGTTAGGAGTTTCGAAGAATTACACTTGAAAAATGCTATTAACGTCGTAGGACATAAAATATATCTGTATTAAATGTTATTCGGCTTATCCAAGAGTTTGGCTCGAATATTATCTCCCCTTCGACTGGATTTAGATAAAATTGTAAAGTGATTACGCTAAAATTAAGGTCAAGCATAGTAAGTTAAGAGCGTTCATGCAAAACGCCGCGCATCGCGTTTCTTGCCATACTAATCTTGGTTTTCATTGGCGCTGACGCAATTTTGCGCTGATAATGCTATTACAAAAAATATTATAGTAAAATAAATATACTACTTATTAAAATAGTAAATAACCAGTGACATTGAATATTAATTGAATTAAATTACTGTAATTCAGAAATAACAAAATATCTTGGATTTTATTCTAAAATAATACGTTTAATTTATACGAAAAAAGGTAAAAATGACACTTTTCGGTTTATGGTTTTTGAATGAAAATCTAGGAAAATCGTGTTATTTTTGAGACACTTTTTAGTAAATGTTATTAATTTTCTAAATTTGTCATTGTTATAAGTTTGTGTTAAGAAATATGGCAAATATCTTGCATCTGCGTAGAGCGTCGACCGCTATTTTAGCAAACAGCCTTTACAAAAACTGTTCTAGTGAGAAAGTTATACACATATTTTAAAATATTTTTATGACAAGTTCTAGATTATGAAATGCTAAATAATATGAATTCAATTATCTAATCTATAATTGAACAGATACCTATTTTATGTTCTTTCGGAAATCGTAAATTTTGACTCAAGCATAATACTAACGCATGAAGCGCCTTAAGTGATATCATTTTAAATCCAATATGGCGGACGACCCAAGATGGCGCACTAGACCAATGATATTATATTTGCACTAAACTATGTTTAGTACACTTCCATAATATGGGTAAGATTTCTACTTAATGAGAAGCATACGACTTATCGTTATTAATAATTCAGTGTTTACCGTTTGGATTTTTTTCTGTTAATTTATTTCGTAAATACAAGAATTCAAATTATTACTGACAATATAGCAGTGATGTAAGTACAAAAAAATTTGCAAAATGCGATCGAGGTGTACACCTCTGCCCCAAAAAAGAATGTAATGTTTTTTGGGTATGTATGTATGTAGGTACCTATGTGAGTTTCTTTATTCCACCATAACTTCTGTAGTAGTAAGTAACATAGGCTGAATTTCTTTTTGCAAAAGGTCAGTATAGAAAATCTGAGGCGCCCTTTTAAAAACTGGAAACAATTTTTTCTTCAATTATTTGTGTATTTTTTGCCACTAATGTAAAAAAAATCTACCGAAATAATAAATATCATAGTAGGTGTAATAAAAAAGGCTTCGCAAGTCTTTAATATCGGCACAGTGTGAGACCAGTGTGTTCTTTATGGCACCGACAAAAGACAATTAAACGTGATATACTCTCTATCGTAACGACATATAGCTTAGCGTATATCCCGAGGCTGAAATGGCAATGGCAATGTATCTTGGAGTTTTGCACCTCTAGTGGCATTTTGCGATACTTTAATAAGATAGAAATGGAACGAAATTAAAAATTAATGCATGGATATGATCGCTAAATTGGTCACGTGACCTACGCGCTTAGAACATCATACACATAATATAGGGTTCCGTACTCAAACGGTAAAAACGGAACCCTATTACTAAGATTTCGCTGTCCATACGTCCGTCTACTGTCCGTCAGTCACTGGCTGTGTCTCTTGAACCGTGATAGACATTTAAAATTTTCACAGATAATGTATTTCTGTTAACGCTATAACAACAAAAACTAAATTTTTTTATAAAATTAATGTTTAAGGAGGCTCCCATACAACAAACGTGATTATTTTGCTTGATTTTCCTCGACATTGATAATAGCAACAGGTAGACGCTTGGAATATTCACAGAATATTTATTTACATACCTATTCATCTTAAAAATAAATAATAAAATTAATAATATATAACTCCTATACAGCAAACGTGCTTTTTTCCGTTTTAAATGATAATGGTACACAGCCTACACAGTTCTATATTTGTAGCGTATCGCAAAATGTCATATGGCTAGAAATGCTATTATACTTACCTGAAAGTTCACCATAATGTTCCCAAAATAGTACAAAGTCCACCAACCCAACAGGTGGGCTAGTCTGAAAGACCCGTTCCCAGCTGTGGGACACAAAAAAAGGTTGATGTGCATAGCAGTACAAAGATTTACTCAACACGTTATAATAATATTCATGTATTTATTATTTTTAATTTAAAGCTTTAATCTCATTAAGATTTCCCCATTTAAAATTCCACGTAGGTACAGTTTTATAAGCTGCATATTCAGCTTCCGAGCCAAGCTTATAAAAGGCAAAAGCCAAAAATGTAAAGCAGCGAAATTGCATAAACGGCACTAAACACTAGCCTAGTTTCACTCTGAACCTAAATGCTAGGATTTAATAATATTCAAATTATTTTGAATAGCGAATTTCGGCACATCGCTGAATACTTTATTTTTCGTTATTATAATACTGTATTTTTAAGCAGTAATTACTTAGTTAATGCTTGCGTGTCAATGGACTTATTTAATTAAGCTGTTAAAAAGTTTAAACATCTGTTGTGAGAGATGTTTACTTATAACTAAAAGATGCCTGTTTGCGCTGTTTTGCTTACCTTGGTAGTTTAAGGATGATGACCATAGATCTATGGAATCCCGTAAAAAACTGATTCAAATCCAAACTTTATTTTTTAACCCCCGACGCAAAAGGGGTGTTATAAGTTTAACGTGTCTGTGTATCTGTGTATCTGTCTGTGGTAGCGTAGCTCCCAAACGGATGAACCGATTTTCATGAAGTTTATTTTGTGTCATAGATAATTTTATCCCGAGTTTTCTTAGCCATGTTTCATAAAAATCTGTTCAGCCGTTTGAAGATCATCAGCTCTTTAATAGTTGATGAGGGGATCTGACTACCTTCCATATGTCGTATCGTTTCGAAACTTGGTACAGTGTTACTTCAATGATATTGAAAGTATATGGTAAGGTAACCATGTCCTGATTTGCCGTTTGAAGATCATCAACTCTTTAATAGTTGATGAGGGGATCTGACTACCTTCCATATGTCGTATCGTTTCGAAACTTGGTACAGTGTTATTTCAATGATATTGAAAGTATATGGTAAGGTAACCATGTCCTGATTTGCCGTTTGAAGATCATCAGCTCTTTAATAGTTGATGAGGGGATCTGACTACCTTCCATATGTCGTATCGTTTCAAAACTTGGTACAGTGTTACTTCAATGATATTGAAAGTATATGGTAAGGTAACCATGTCCTGATTTGCCGTTTGAAGATCATCAGCTCTTTAATAGTTGATGAGGGGATCTGACTACCTTCCATATGTCGTATCGTTTCGAAACTTGGTACAGTGTTACTTCAATGATATTGAAAGTATATGGTAAGGTAACCATGTCCTGATTTGCCGTTTGAAGATCATCAGCTCTTTAATAGTTGATGAGGGGATCTGACTACCTTCCATATGTCCTATCGTTCCGAAATTCCTTCCCTATATTTAATACCTTATTACCTACTTTAAAAAGGACAAAATAAAAGTAAAATTACAAATTTTAAAAACCCCCGACGAAAAAATAAAATATAAAAAGTAACAAATAATATTTTAAACCTATTATTATAATTATTATCGTCACAATATAATATTAAGTACGTTCAAATATTTTTTAATTCAAGCGTAGTCGCATCGTCGGGGGACCGTTAGAGAGATACTCCGGAAAATTCGCACAATCGACACAACCGTCAACGTCGCCTGCCCTCAAGTGCCTGCCCGTTCGGGGCGACATTAAACTTTAGCGGTCCCCCGACGATGCGACGACGCTTGAATAAAAAATATTTGAACGTACTTAATATTATATTGTGACGATAATAATTATAATAATAGGTTTAAAATATTATTTGTTACTTTTTATATTTTATTTTTTCGTCGGGGGTTTTTAAAATTTGTAATTTTACTTTTTTATAGACTATACGGTCTCCACATTAACTCCTACAGTTATTATTTTTTCAATTAACATCCAAATGCCAAAGTCATACGCAAATAAACAAGTTGTATTTTATGACAGGTAATGTGCATTGAAAAGAAAATAACTTTTAGTATGTAATTTTACATACAATAAGTTTTTTTTTCGGATTTCGCATATGAAAAACAAATTTCTAGTGCCAATGGTTCTTAAAACACTATTTTATTTTCCTAGAATATTTTAGTTTTAGTTCATGAGAAAACTTGATACCATCTTTGGTCATTCTTTCTTTGCAATTTTATAAAATATCTGCGAAAATATGTGTAAGTCACAAAATAATCACTTTTCGGTACTCAGCTTAAAAAAAAAATTTCGAGCGTTATAATTTATATTCAGTTCGCAAATTATTTGGACTACTTTTGTAAATTATAATATCAGCTTAATAGTGACCGCAAATCGAAGTCAATTATCCGTGGACTATAATGAGCATCGTTTGTGTTTTGCTACATTTAACAGCGCGATTTTATCATTTCATAAATTATGATTTTACGTACTGTTCCTGTTACGTACATAATAATTTGCTGTTTTATTTGATCTTTACTTTCCTTTTATTATTCACGTTGTAATCTGTAATCCCCAGGTGGTTTTTTATCTCTTAGGTAATTAAAATGTTATGTACACGCGTAGTTAAAATAACGATTCATTCAAATAACAAACATGAAAAATAAAATTGCCTCAAGCAAGAATTTTAGAAATTTCTTGTTAGGATCGGAAATTTCTATAATTCTTGCTAATATAATTTCTAAACTCTTGTTTAAGTAGTTTTTTTTATATTATTTTCTACAAGGTTTGCGCACGTTTTCCTTAACGTTGAGTTAATTTGCATACAAACGGGAAATCTTTCAATAGAAATAAAATATTTGAACGGTCTATCGGGATACGAAAATTATCAGTTGTAACTATAATTTCCCATCCAGGCTGATTCGCTATGCATAATATGCCTATAGAACTTGTAACGAAAAGTTGAAATAATATTGAAGGGTACATAAGTGTGCTTGATAACGAATCACCCTGTAAAAATATTAAATAGAAATAAGCATAATTTATTTTTCCATGTTGTATGGATAAATGATATCCATTTAACCACCATTTAACCATTTTTATTTTTATCTATCCATACATTATGGAAAAATAAATATCCTTATTTCTAGTTAATATTTTTACAGGGTGATTCTTTATCATGTACACTTATGTATTCTTCAATATTATTTCAACTTTTCGTTGCATGTTGCATTATACCATTGTTTTTACAAATTGAGCATTATATTTTTGTCGGCAGTTGGCGAGATCCAATCAAAGCCAAGTGGTGCTTACGCGGGTCAGCTTCGGCCTGTCAGGAAACTTCAGCTGCGAGGTCACGGCCGACGCGCCTTCCTTCGCCACCTCCATCGTGTCCAATAACATGGAAGTGGTTGGTAAGTGCCTTGTTTATGTAGCTCTTCAAGACCTATACTCGCCTGGTACCTGCTACTCTTAGTTTGTTTTGAAACCTTGCTTTCAAAGTGCCTTTACCTCCATTGTATCTAGCATTTTGCCTTTTAAGAATTGTAAGATCCTGGTAACACAGAATAATATTAAAATAGTTTTACGATATTAGATCCTTCCAACCTTTTTTATATACTAACCTGCTTTCTGAATTTGGCGGTATAGTTTTGATTTTCTTAAGAGCCTTTTAATTGGGCCTATATCAAAAATAAAGACTTCAATTTTCATAAGCCTATTGCTTCTCGTTTCTTATACATTCTCGATGCTGCAAACTATAGGAATACCAAATTTTGATGTATTATGTTGATGCTTTGATGAGCATCAAATCTTCACTGTCTTGCTCCGACCCTAACAATTAATGTTGATATTGACTGTGTTTCACCTCTCTAAGTAATTGGTGCAGGGTCTACTCGTATAATATCACAAAACATTTGTTTTCCGTCGTCAAAGCCCATCAACCTACAGAAGAAGCATGGAGGATCTGAGCTCTAAAACTACAAAACTAAAAGGAGCAACATATTAAGACAGAAGCTGTCTGTGCCCAACTTTGGGTCAAGTAGGAATAAAATAATACGTTGAAGACGATCAGTCAAAGTCCTTACAAAATCAATACCTCACTGAAATGCAAACGAATTTCGTTCATTCATCATTCATGGGACGTCGTCTTCTTTAAACAGCTCTACTTTAAATTAATAATTTAGAATCCTTCTTTCACCTGAACAGAATTGTTTGAAAGTTAAACAGTTTAAGAAGCCATTATTTTTTAATAACATGTACCTAAATAAGAGTGTTTTTACCTATATGAATGCTCTAAAATTTCAAAATATAATAATATAATATTACAATAGTAATCGGAAGTTGGCAAGTTTACCATATTTTTAGGTAACAACCTAGAACGTATCTAGGCGTAACTTTTCAATAAAAACAGTCGTGCTCTTGATAGATTGAAAACAAAGTAAAATTAACTCAAAGTATTATTAAATTTAGGTAATAATCTAGAGATAAAAAACAAATTAATTAGCCTATAATTTATGATAGCGAAGTGATCTTCGAAGTAGCTACTTACTACAGAATTATAATCCTACGTGCATTGTGGTAGATACCTACTCGTACATATCTACAATTTGTTCCCTGTTCGGATTCGTTCGGTTTGTGAAGCCTCTATTTTGCTATTTTCCTTTACCGAAATGTGGACGAGGAATGAATATTTATTAACAATCATGATAGAGGGAATTCGGAGAGATACGGGTATCTGAACAAAACTAGATCTCTTTAGATTTACATTCTTATAGATATCCTCCTTGTTATTTGTTTGTTTTATGAGTTTTACGTCGTATCACGTTCGGTCTATTGATGCGTCCTTTACAATTGAATACTGTAGTACAGTACGTCAGAATAAGTTTTGTGTATCGGTAAATGCCGCGTGCTGCCAAAATGGATAAAAACAAATGAAAAGAACAGTCATAATATCAACATTAACACAAACGAAAAAATCAATATCATTTCTAACAACAGCAACATGTCTGAAAATTTGGTTTTTGCAGATGCACAGTATTAAAATATTCAAATTACACGGTTTATTTTTAAATTCATCAAAAAACTGTTGATGTTTTTCACAAGTATAGTTTCTGTCACAGAATAACATCTGCACTTCTAGCCATATGGCATTTTGCGACACGCAAAAAAGATTGAAATAGAACAAAATTCAAAAACGCATGAAAATGGTCTTTAAATTGGTCACGTCACTACGCGCGTTCTTATACATTTATTGAATTTCGTTCGAAAGCGATGCAAAAGGAATCTTAAAAAAGTAAATAATAAAAAAATAAAAAAACGCCACTGCTCTGTGGTAAAGCGACTTTTTCAAAAAAAAAAAATAAAGCCTATGATACTCTGAATAACCCCATGTGTTCAAATCTCTTCAGTCGTTCTGAAGTTATGGTGAAATAAAGAGCATACATGTTTTTAGGTTTCATGTAGGTATGTGGAATACATACATGAACCCTAAAACATTACACTCCTTTTTTTGGGCAGTCATGTAAAAGCGCATCTGTTATCTGCACCATCTTATGAAGAAAAACATTAATTTCTTCCTTTGTTATAGTCCTCCCGCCTTCATCACCATCGATCAACACAGGCCAGCACTACTACATGCCGGGCGACGTGCTCCGAGGGAACTGCACGTCGGGCCCCAGCCGACCGCCCTCCGAGCTTACGTTCTACATAAACGACATACCTGTGAGTAACCTACGCTGAAAAGTAGTGCGTTTCGTCTGTGTAACGTTAAACGCCCTTCTCACATCTCTTTTCTACTGACACTTACAATCCCAAGCAATCCCAAGAGTAGCAGGACAGATTAATTTGTTTTGCTATAATCCGCTACTTGAAAAGATTCTGTATGGTACAATATGCAGGAACACTGCCCACATGAAACACCACACACAATTTTCCAACACTTTCCTTTTTTCGACGCACGTTTCGTCCCGACACCGGGACATCCTCAGGAGATGTTGACTTCACAATGCGAAATCGTAGCATATTGTACCATACAGAATCTTTTCAAGTAGCTAATTATGAATTTCCGCAAAATAACGCCTGCTTCCATTGAATAATCCCAAGAGTGTAGGCGTTTTGTAAGCTAACTATACTTACCATTGATACGCTTTTCGTCAAGTCGAAGGTAATGCCTAACTCACAAGTTTAAGAACCTGTAAGTTAGACCATGTGAAATAAAGACATTTTGATTTTCGACTTTGGAATGAAATCAGCTAATAATGTTCCGTTTTTAACCGACTTCAAAAAAGGAGGAGGTCCTCAATTCGTAGGAATCTTTTTTTTTCATTTGAGGTACTCATTCTCAGTTTTGAGATATCAAATTTTATTAATATTTGAGTTAAAAACATAAGAAAGAAACACAAAACTATTTCAGTAAAACAACAAATCTTCAATGGATAAACAATAATATAAATTAACTAGCTGATCCGACAAACGATGTTTTGTCATGTAAATTATTTTCACTAGTGGTATCAAAAGAAAGTTTAAGTTAAAGAAAGTTAAGGAACTACCAAACATATACCTAAAATTTCATAAAAATCGGGTAATCCGATTCGGAGGAGATTTGTTACAAATACTGTAACACGAGCATTTCATAAATTACCAAGGACAGATAGAAGATTTAAGATCTTGGTAGAGATTTTGGACGCCTTTGGACAATGAAAATTTCTTGGAAGTTTTGTATTTTTAAAGCTACCAAGTATTTTTGAATGTACGTAACTCGGTCTTGCACCGACGCGATCTTACTCCCGTTTAGCTGTAGTCGAAATATTACTCCCATCGGACTATGAAGGGGAATATTTTTAAAATTCCACTTCATTTCACTTTATTACACTGGAAATAATGAAACGCCGCTACCAGGAGTTCCTAGAGCAGCTATTCAAGCATAAAATTGTATATTCCTCATCTTACCCGCCGCGGAGAGTTAAAAGGAAAGCAGTTTGCACTAGTTTCATAATATAAATTCAAAATGTAATTTGTACTTACTTGTCGATTTAAACTTTCCGCTTTTGAGCGCGTTCTTACCTATTGCATAATTTCTCTGAAATCCAATTCACTTTGCGAAACTTATTCAGTGGAACTTGTTACAACGTCAACATTTAATTAACACTTTATTCATGTGCCGGAGGCTACGGCTAAATTTATTTCGAGGCACGCTTAAATTTCTATATAAGTTTTAACGGTACCACAGCTTTTCGGTCTTGTGGTGTATTCTCTTGTGGTGACCATGGTTTTGCGAGCGTGAAACTAAGTTATTAACATGCGACCTTTTTTTGAATGGTTTGCATAAAATTTTAAAAATTACATCAGCTTATATGATTTTTCATCTCACCCGCTCGGAAAACAGATCATCAATTCCCAAAATGCGGGCGGGAAATGCCGAAGTTTCTGGCAGAAATAAATATGTTACCTCGGCCAGAAAAGCAGTTTTATTACCCTAGGGCGAGAAAGCATTTTCAATATTCGCTGTCCTTCTGGTCATTTTCCTCTTTGTGGTGAGAGGAAAAAAATTGTGTTATGTACGGCCGCAAAATTTTCTACTCCCTTCTAATCAAAAGCTACTTTATGGCCTTGCATAACCAACAACTATTTTGCCCTCTAGACCGAAAACAGCGATCAAATTTTTGCCGAGATTTTCCAACTACACTGGAGATATTATAATTCACAAGTGAATGCGCAAGCATGCACTCTCTGTTCGCTCTCATACCTAACTTGCCGCTGGATTGTGAAAGAAAAGGTATCCATCGTTATCAAAATAATATACAAATTCTACCCGCTGATTGGTTCCGTGATTTACGTTTGCCAACCGAGGAGCAGAATTTGCTAACGATTACGATAACGATGAATACGTTTTTCTTACGCAATCAGACCCCAGATTGGATGACAAATCCAACGCGACCAAAGACTGCTAGTCCACAAAAATGTACCTAAAACTCAGCAGGGCATAAAATATCTGCAATGGAACAGTCCTGTCAAAGCTGCAATTCTGGTCACTCCGACATATTCCGCTGCGGCGTAATTTACGCTTCTGTCTCGAGTTTGCTTATTGTTCTTGTTAGATTTTGTAGCGGACTGTTTCTCGGAGACGCTTCACACGTCCCGACTGAATGCTAGTTGGAATTAAAAGCAAACAATGGTGAAGTTGGTACAACGTTTTCGGTCTTTTGCTGAGTTTATTGCGTCTTTGGTCTTAAGCTGACTTTTTAGGAAAACTTTCAATAAGAAACTTCAGTGTCATTTGTGTCGGCTATTTGATTGATTTTTAGGGTTCCGTAGCCAAATGGAAAAAAATGGAACCCTTATAGATTCTTCATGTCTGTCTATCCGTCTGTATGTCACAGCCACTTTTTTCCTAAATTATAAGTACTGATTGTTACTGTTGAAACATGGTAAGTAGGTGTATTCCGTGAACCGCATTAAGATTTTCACCCAAAATTAGAAAAAAACAAAAAAAATTTAGGGTTCCCCATACTTACCTATTATTACTTACCTACCTTAGATTTGTATTTCATTTAATCTGTTCAATTCGGTGGCATATAACATTTATTAGTGACACTTCACACTTCCAACTAAACGCTTGTCTTGATGTCTTCGTTTTTCAGCTAATTTCTTTGGAAACCCTTCCCGTATTTTTTTATGTATTTCTTCTTCGTCTTTAAATTGAGACTTATAATCATAATATCTAATTTTTTTCTATCATGCCCTCTTATTGTCATATGTCAAACTTTTTAGTATTCATTCATCTGAGAGGTAAGTACTCAATTTCTGAGGTATAAACTTCGAGTGTAAATAAACTATACCGACTTAGTTTACTGCCATAATGTCTTTATAACTTTACTTTGTGTAAATAATAATTATAGTGAACAATTTTGCCGCAATCTAAATGATTTGCTAATTTGCCAAGAGTTAATTTCGTTTATATGCGTAATTTCGATATAATAAGTCATTTTATTTGAATGAAATAGGTTATTTAAAATTATGTCAAAGTAAAATGATATTGTAAATTATGAGTATCTTGTTTTAAAAGCATTAACTTCTGTAATTATTTACGCTCAAAGTTGTAGTAAGTAAATTACAAGTCAAATACTGATAATTATTAAATGTGGTTAACTTCTTAGTAAACTGTGTAACTTGAAAAATGTGGCTAGACAAGACGAGATAAAGAGATATCTAACAATAGTTTAGGCTAGGGTCCATCGTGGAAACAGACAGATTTTAGTGAGTGCAAGCCCCACATAGCCTTTCCGTTTGACGAAGGGGTATTGCATTAGGCATTTTCTGTCTATAAAAAAGGCTAAGAAAATAACTAATAAGGCAATTAATTGAGAAATTCTTCTTTGTCAAAAAGCTAGAGCAATACGGACTCAAAGAATTTTCCCGAGCTCTGTCCCAAAAACGGCATTATATTTCCGTTATACATGCATCTGGTTTTATACCAAAAGCTCCCTTTCTCGCATTCGGACGTCCAAAGCACCTGCATTGCGAAACTAACACGTTATCTGATAAACAGAGATTATGCGGACGTCCGAAATATATCAACGTTAACTCCGTAACGGGATGAGCGTCTGCTAACAGAAATGCGATGTATTCTCGCTAGAATTTCATAAAGACTAGCTTTGGCCCACATGGGATTAGGTATTTCAATAATCTACGTAATAGTACGTTGGAAATGTTTTATTCACCCGCATGAATTTCGGTTTTTACATATCCCGTTACTATTAGTCAACCTAAATAAGCCACCATGTCTAGTGCAAACTATTTTTTAGAACTTTCAAAGGAGAACAATTTCGTCATACATAACTTTTGCGTATCTTAAACCGTTTACGCAGCACACGCAACGTAAGCTTTCCAAAAGGAATAAAAATAAAATGGAAAATTCTTTCCAAAAAACCAACTTCAAATGCCACTACAAAGAATTTATAAATGAAAATTTTTAAAGAATTTATAAAGAATTTTAAAGTACACCAATTCAAAGTCGGGCAATGTTTCGTTCAATCACTAATAGCCCTTCTTATTATACAACTTGATTTGCGAAGAAACGCAAAATTATAGACAATCGCCCGACTTCGAATTATTGGTGAACATTAAAAATTATTTCATTCTTTGTAGTGGCAACATTACTCTTTCCAACAATACCCAAATCACTTCAAGTGTGCTTATAAAAATTGAAGAGTTACCTCGATTTCTCCAGGATCCCATCATCAGATCCTGACTTGATGACTATGGGACCATCTGTGAAGTATACCCTTTCAAACAAAAAAAGAATTTTCTAAATTGGTCCACGCATCTTCGAGTAATCGGGGAACATACATAAAAAAAAGAGTCCGATGAATTGAGAACCTCGTCCTTTTTTTTGAAGTCGGTTAAAAAACATTTCCATTGAAGCTCCGCTCCTATTGATTATAGCGTAATGTTATACCTATAGCCTATAACCTTCCTCAATATAATGTTCTATCTTGATTGCTAATCACAAGGTCCTGAGTTCGATTCTCGGGTCGGTAAATACTTTTGAGTTTTTCTTTTAAGAAATTCTAACTACCAAGCCGGAGTTTGAAAAATGCAAGTGATTCATACCTATACGTGCCTTGGAAAACGCGTTAAGCCATCTCAGTCATCCCATTGGACTATGGGAGTAAGAGAATTGAGTATTTACCTGCGTTTGCGCAAACATCGGTCTGGAAACGTTGTTTTTTTTTTATTTATTGAACATAGGCTTGCGCTTGACGACAATCATGCCTGATGGAAAGCAATGATGAGGTCTAGGATGGAGCGCGCTTGCCTATAAAATGCCTATTCACTCTTCTCTTGAAGGCACCTAGATTGTACTTGGCTGGAAACACGGAGGCTGGAAGGGCGTTCCACACCTTGCGGTTCGTATCAGAAACGTGGAGGAAAAACGTTTCGTGCGAGTTTGTTGGACGTCAACCACATAAGGATGCCACCGCTCTCGGCGTCTTGCAGTCCTATGGTAGAAAGGTGAAGGAATGAATGATGAATGAATGAATGAATGATATTTTATTCATGAAAATATACGTTAAAATAAGATCTTAAATAAATGCTTACAACCGATTACATTTTACCAATAATATTGGTGTATGAATATTAAATTCTAAAAACAATAAAGACAGTGAGAACATAAACATAAAATAAATTCTAAAAACAATAAAGATAGCGAGAACATAAACATAAAATAGCAAAATTATAGCATAATGTTATCAATCAGATTAATTACAATTATTAAAAATTTAAAATGTTATCGTCCATAATATAATCCTTAATGTCATAGTAGAGTTTGTTCGTCAACAGATCAAAAATTTTATTTTTAAATATTGTCAATGGCTTATCGCGTATACTATCAGGTAATTTATTAAATAGAGTTATTGCGGTGCAATATGCGCTTTTAGAATAGATATTTAGTTTCATTGGCGGTACACATATTTTGTTCTTCCGACACGTTCTAAGATTTTCGTTATTTTGATGAACGGGAAAGATTTTACTGTTTTTTTTACAAATAAGAGTATTTGATATATATATAGACTTGGGAGTGGAAGTATCTTTAATTTCTTGAATAGAGGTTTACAAGTATCTAAGAAGTGAGCGCCGCACATAGATCGAATACATGCCTTTTGTCTGATAAATACCTTATTGGCATCTACAGAATTGCCCCACAAGATTAAGCCGTATTGTAATAATGACGACACATACCCGTGATACGCCAGTAGAGCCGTCTTTAAGCTTGAAGTTTTACTAAGCTGCCGCAGAACATAAGTAAATCTGTCAAGTTTCCCGCATAGTTTTTCTATGTGATCCTTCCAGCAACAATGGTTGTCTAGCAAAAGGCCGAGGAAAGAGACGATATTAACCTCCTCAATTGGCAATGAGTTGTATTTAATATTTAGACTTAGGCGTGTACTACCATAGGTAAGGAATTGAACATATTTTGTTTTATTTGTATTTACTGATAGATTATTAACATCTAGCCATTCCTTAGTTCTATTCAGTGCAGAATTAATTTCGTTTTCGGAGATACAAGGTTATAGTTCCTGTTGTTGTTATATTGTCACGTTGTTGTTGTTGTAGTAGGTACTAAAAGCGTAAATAATAGCTAAAAAGCAGAACTGAACACAGAGGCAGCTTGTCACCTCTTGAGATAATTGGACATTTATGAGTCCAGTGCCAGTGCCTTCAAACGCTTTTAAATTTATTTTATTTTATTTAAATATCTTTATTGCTTATATTGAGTTCATAAAATTACAACAAAAGGAAAACAGAGAAACACAAAGGGCGACCTTATCACTAAAGTGATCTCTACCAGGTAACCCACAATTACGGACCTCTGATCTGAGAAACGACGGGGAATCGCAATAAAAAATAAGATAACATACATAGACTTACAAACTAATACATACACATTATACTAATAACAAATTTGTAGAATAGATATATATATATATATATATATATATACATATATATATATATACATATACATATATATATATATATACATATACATATATATACATATATATATATAATACATATATATATATATATATATATATATATATATATATATATATATATATATATATATATATATATATATGTATTATATATATAAACATACATAAACAATATTAATACATACAATATACATATTATTTCAGAATAAATCTTTCAATGTTTCAAAGCGATAGATAGTGCATTTTGACACGTTTTTTGAAAACCGCTAGTGATTTAGCACGTCTGATTTCAACCGGGAGAGCATTCCACAGAATTGCCGCCTTCATGGTAAAAGATTCTGAGTATGATCTTGTATTGCACTTGGGGACAATTAACTTGCAGTCCCAACAGGAGCGCAGGGGGCGCTCACGTTCAAGCGAACTAATGAACTTAAATCTCTCCTTAAGATAGGGCGGAGACCACGGGTGGAAGAGGGTAGCATATAAAAGAGATAGAATATGTAGATTACGCCGATGCCTTATATGAAGCCAATTAAGCTCTTTCCGGTATTGCGATATGTGATCATATTTCCGCAGGCCGAAAATGAATCGGATGCAAAGGTTTTGCAGGCGTTCCAGCTTGTTCAAGAGGTCCTCGGTCAGATCCAAGTAGCAAGCATCAGCGTAATCTAGGATGGGAAGAAGGAGAGTGTTGGCCAATAATATTTTGGTCTTAATTGGTAAAAAAATTTTCCACCTTTTCAAGGAGCCAAACGCCCCAAACACTTTTCTACTAACAGCTGCAACTTGCGGTTTCCATGATAGACTACTATCCATAATAATCCCAAGATTTTTGACAGTTTCACTGTAAGGAAGCGCACATCCATCAAAGACCACAGGTGGTAAAGAGGAGAAATTAAGTTTAGAAACCTGATGAGAACTACCAATAATTATAACTTGGGATTTATTGGCATTAACAAGTAAACCATAGGAGTTGCTCCACCCAGCGACTAGATCCAGCTCACGATTCAACTGACTTATGGCTTCAGAGATGTGGTCAGCTGGAGTGGATAAGTAAAGTTGGAAATCGTCTGCATATAGATGGTAAGGTATGGAAAGAAGATTAGTCACAGTGTTAATAAAGATAGAAAAAAGTAAAGGAGATAGGACACCGCCCTGTGGGACACCAGCACTAAGACGACAGTAAGACGACAGGCTTGACTTGCCTCGGATGCATTGTGTTCTATCATGTAGGTAAGATCTGAACCAATCAACAACAGCTGGAGAAATATTAATTGACATGAGGATAGCCAAAAGAATGTCGAAGTCAACCGTGTTGAAAGCGTTCGAGAAATCCAGCAGTACCAGAATCGTTACTTACTTATTATCAATGGCTAACCGTATGTCATCACCAACCTTCGTCAAAGCCGTCACCGTACTGTGGCCCTTGCGGAAACCTGATTGAAATGGACTAAGGATGCAATTTTGATTGAGGAAGAATGAGAGTTGGGAATGGACAATACGCTCAAGAACTTTGGAGAGAAAAGAAAGGATTGAAATTGGACGGTAATGTGAAAGCTGGGATGGATTGGAGACTTTGGGAATAGGAATTACATGAGCAATACGCCAAGCACTTGGAAAGCTACAAGAAGAAAGAGAGTAATTTATTAAATACGAGATTACATGCAAGATATTATCTAAAGTTAAAAGTATCATTTTGCGACTAATCCCATCACTACCAATGGCATCAGATTTTATAGCAAAAATATTCTTTTTGACTTCTTCCAAACTGACAGACTTAAAATTAAATAAGGGAAAGTTAGAACGTGGAAGCAAATTAATGGAAGAAAGAGTTTGAGCTTTATCAAGAATGTTAGTGGATACATTGGTAAAAAAACTGTTCAGAACATTGACGTCAACGTTAAATCTTACATCCTTGCGTACACAATCGCGGGAAACAATTTTGTCAAAAGAAATTAGCCGCTTTACAAGAGGTAGATAAATCTCTTTAACGCCAGCGCCGCTCTGTGACGCATAATGAGGGGCATCCTGGGCTTTGAGCGTCAAATTATGTCCGTACTAAATCAGTTCCACGCGAAACTAAAGTAACTTTAATAGCGAGAGTTTTAAAGCAAAGAGGCGGGAGATAAGTGAGGAATTTTAACGCGATTTATAGAAAAGAAAACAGGTATAATTGATGAAAATAATTGACGGAAGCTGCTGATGAATACACTCTTTATATTTAATTATTATCATTAAATTTCAGTGACTTTCATTTTAAATATCTACCTCCCTGTTATAAAATATCATATTATAGGCATAATGAGACTATAGTTACCACGTACTACCTTACCAGCAAAGATAATGATTTACCGTTCCGGCGCGATGCTGTGTAGAAGACATAAGTGGGTTGCTTAACCCCCTTCCCAGTTAGTACGTTAGTATTTTCGACTGCATCGTCAGTTACAGGTGACGTAGTTAAGTACTAACGTAGAGTATAAAAAATAATTAATAATATTGAATGGAAGCAGGCGTTATTTTGCGGAAATCCATAATTAGCAGGACAGATTAATTTGTTTTGCTGTAATCCGCTACTTGAAAAGATTCTGTATGGTACAATATGCAGGAACACTGCCCACATGAAACACCACACACAATTTTCCAACACTTTCTTCGACGCACGTTTCGTCCCGAACCGGGACATCCTCAGGAGATGTTGACTTCACAATGCGAAATCGTAGAGTGACTCTCGTGTCAGCAACGCGTTCTTATATACCCTTTCTAATTACTCATCCTATTGTTCGCCCCACTCACTTCGGCTGGTCTCGTACCCCCGAAAACAAACGAAGCAGTGGCGAAGATGATACGTTAATTTGTTCGTTAAGTAATTGAAACTGATTATTATTGCTAAATTTTATTATTTCTAATTGTTCCAGCATGCTCAGATAAAGCCCTTTATCACAAGTATGTAGGATTTTATACGAATGATCGAGTGCTAATTTGTGTCCACTGTCTAGAAGATGTTTTGCGAAATGAGACTTTTGGGGTTGTTTGTTTCTAACTGCGGCTATATGTTCTTTGTATCGTGTATCAAATTTACGGCCTGTTTGACCAATATATACACCATTACATTCTGAACATTCTAGTTTATAAATGCCCGATTTTTGTTTATTATCTAATTTATCTTTACCATTACATATATTTCTTAAGGTATTGTTTGTTTTAAAAGCAACATGTATATCATGTGTTCTTAGTTTCCTAGCAATTTGCTGTGATACTTAATGCGCTTGTCATTCTTTGTTATAATTAATAATAACAAAGAATGACAAGCGCAATTACTTGTAATTGCAAAGTCCTGGAACTCACTGCATCTAAATGAGAAATAAAAATACCTCATTATTATATTGGCTTACCTATCACCTTTTGTAAACACTTGCATATAGGTAAGTTTTACGTTTTATTATGAAAACTTTAGATTTTCAGCATATGAAAATAAAGACATAACTAATTCAAACTACAATATGGATTTCATTCAATTATTTCCCCTAATGCAAATTTAAGCTATGTATTTTCATATTTAATGTTATATAAATATTATTGTTCCAGAATTTGCATTTGCAAATAAATATTTGAGACAAGTCAAACAAACAAGTCAAATTTTAGATGTTTTGCAACTGGTACCTATAGTTGGTTGTATGAATTAGGTCAAATCTGTTCAAAATAACTTGGTTTGAATATTTTAACAAATCCTATAGGGTTTGCTAAGCCCCGTAGGTTTTGCTAAAACATTATTCCGCCAGATTTGATGCTATAAAGTTAAATAAAACATACGTTTAGGTAAACTTGAGCCATATTTTCGAGTTCCTTGAAATAGCAAACTTCGAAAACATACCAAACAGTAACTACGCTTAAAGGCTAGCATAGAGCATAACATCTTATCCTACTTAATAAAAGTTCATCGATACTATTATATGTTTGATGTATGTAAACTAGACAACACTTGATTATTTAATTAATTTAGATGACATTGACGTCTTTACTTTTCTTAATCTGTCAACGTCTATGCTTCCGTTTTCCTGTAGGAATGCGCTCTCTACTCTAACCAAATGTGGCCGTGTAAAAAGAGAATACATTTAAAATCCAAATTCATCGCAATAATGCCGTACTTATTTTCGTCCTGTCCTAACTTTATATACCAACATTCATATTATTATTACAAGTACAACAATGTCTTGCAATTATTGTGATCTAATTTTAAGAAACTATAATCACTTTGAAGAATCACAAGAAGATTTGTCGATTCAAATACGATAAATTTCGCAACATATCGTTTTTCGCTAGCCCGGCACAACCGTTTGCCTCTGTCAACATCAAGAGCTTATAGCTTAAAATAAGTTTAAGTAAACAGCATTGTCGACTCGATGTTTACGTTGTTGATATTTGCGCTTTAATTTAAGCTGTGGACGGATTACGGTTATCGTGGTTTTAATTGGATGGCTATATTACGGGAAAATCGGCTTATTGATTGGTTTATTAAAGCCGTATGGAAAAGGGCTCGATCACACTTTAGATTCTATAACACATTAGTTAGTAGGTACTTTTAGTTAGTAGGTACTTGACAGCAATCTCACCCAACTTTCCCAGTTTTATCTTTTCGACAAATAACGTATCATAGGCAATTTCCATTAAACAGAGTTCTAAAGAATGTAAAACTAAACCATGGTTAATTGCTTGCTGAAAGGGCTATGATACTAAAGAATCTTCATACATAAACGAAGAAAACAAATCATCTTCAAAAAAGGCTCACGGATATTTAGAAAAGAAAGAGACCGTTGCACGCCATCTCTTTCTAACACGTGTGGAATGCGCAAGTTGTCGCATCGACGTTTTTACCTAGTCTTTATCTCAAAAACAAATCTTCAGTCTTGATTTTACATACCTTAAGCTTCCAACTTTAAGTCTCGTCTTTATAAAGATTTAAGCAAATCTCCAGCTTAGTTTAATACCAACTGTTGATTAATTAATACCTCGGATTTTCCTCCAACTTCTCAGCGTCTTTTTCAAACAGATGATCTAAGTTTTATATTGAAATCCAGCGACTTTCCTCCACTGGAATTCAGGTTTTCAAATATCCCGCAAGAATCATGTATTTTCTGGGATAAACAGTTTATTGTCAGTAACTCTATAACAACATGTGACTGAAATCAAATCAGTTAAATAAGTTCGTAAATTATGACGTCAAGACGAAGTTTATGAATTACATACTTAATTTAATTAAGAATGGAAATAGATTTTAATTTAATTTGTTATAAATTAACACAAATGCTGACGTTCCAATCATTGTGTTCTAATTTTGAAGTCCACACAGACGATGGTAATTAGAAGGATGGGATGGGATGAGGATCGCCGGAGTGACAAATATTCTGCCGTTATGCAGTAATTGCGAGCATAGCTGTATTTTAGTTTGAAATGTACTGTTTCGGGGAAATTACTGGGCAACATGATGTCTCAGAGTTACTTCGTAAGTCAGTGCGTTGCATAGTAGGTATACTGGGACGTACTGTATCTGACCAGCAGTTCTAGCACTACCTAATATAACATATTGCGATCCTATAAGTAGATAGAAAAAAAATGGAACGAAATTCAAAAATCGTATGGAAATAATCGCTAACTTCGATTGTGTCGCAGTAAGTGAGTGATTGAGCTTGTACATACATTGCATCTATCGGATTGCAATGTACTATAGCTCAATTAATTTTTAAGAGCTCTTGTAAAATGGTGATAATAAAGAACATAACCCGGCACGGTTTTCTCGTGGATCCATTATCAGAACTGGACTAAATTGAAATGAGACCTCACCAATAAAAACAATCATAAAAGTCGATTCACCCAGTCCAAAGCTATGACGTAACAAACATAAAAAGAAAAACATACAGTCGAATAGAGAACCTCCTCCTTTTTTTGAAGTCGGTTGAAAATATACTTATATCATTTTATAACAGTTTAATATAGTGCCGTAGCCTGCGATACCCAAACAGATTACTCAATAAGGTCGGTAGACTAAAGAAAGCATCTAAAACTGCGAGGGGTAAGGGCGCTCAAGTTTTCAATCGAATACGAATTACAATTAGAAATGCACCCAGTTTAATGATATTCAAAACTAAGCTGAAATCTTGGCTTGTTGAGAGAGCTTTCTAAAGCTATAAAGAATTCTTGGAATGTAAAATTATATTATGACTTTAAAATATTATTTTCATTTTTATGAATAATGTTACAATTTAAATACTAAACATAAACAATGAAGTGCATACACATAGGTATACCTACCTAGACCTATACAATACTTTGTGAATAATATTAAATATGTTTTGACTTGTATGACTTTGATACCAATATACCAATATACCAATAAATTGACTATTTGACTAACAATAATGTTGTTCGCAGGTAGCACCAGGCATGTACCAAGTCCAGCCGGCGCCAGAAGGCCTATTCTGGTCAGAGCTGTACGTCCAGATTCAGCTGTGGCCAGCGCACTACGAACGCGGGGCTCCGATCCTCCGCTGCGAGGCCAGGGTCGCAGACCTGTACAGAGACAACGCGGCTGTGGCCCTGTACTCCGCTAACAGCGATCCTAAAATAGAAAGAGGTGAGTTTGAAACAAAATAAGGCCCAATCTCAGCTTTCACTGGGACACTACTGGGAGTTTCTGGCCCAGTTTATTATCAGGATCTCGTGGGTTCGGCGGCCAACTTCGAAAAGCTACGGGAGTTCGCGCACGCGTGGCATAAGAGGCGAAGCGGCTTGGAGTGACACAGAGAATTTATGCTGTGGACAGCGACGGCGCGGCGAGTCCGTATTTTGTATCGTCCTGCCCCAGAATGGGGAGAGTGAGTTCATAGGGACAAGGAGCGAGAGGAAACAACTTGTAGGGAGTCAAGAAGGCGCCCCGGGAACACACCAGAGCAAGTACCGAACGGGCGCCCTCCCGCGTTTCGGCCCCCATAACCGCTAGGTTGATTGGGCCATGGGTGGTGGAGGGCTGTCCTTACTACTGGGAGTTAAGTCAAATGAATCAAAGCCTAGGCTGCAATAGCCCTTGTATTGAGTTGTCAACCGTCCGGGTTTCCCGGATTAATTTTTCTAGTTTAGAGAGCATCCGGGCAGCATCTGAGCAGGGCTTTGTAGTCCGGGTTTAAAAATTTAAAGCTTAGTCGTTACATTGCCTTTGGAGAAAAAACCTGTTGATATGTCCGGCTTCTGGACTCTGTAATCTGAGGTTTTCACGCATCTTGTTATAGAGTTGCTATCTCTACAATTTCCCCTACATGTATGTATGCATTAGAGCTGTAGCAAAACAATAAAGTGCTCGTTATGTAATACGTATAAACTTACTTTATGTCTAATTTATTAAGAAGAAAAATACCCCACATAGACCAATTTTATGTCACAAAAAAGAGAAGAAAACCTAAGTAAGAACGTTGATATTACTTTTCCTCTCATCTGCTCGAAAAAACCGTCTTTGGTTTTCGAAATACGGGTGCAAAATGCCATTATATTCCCTAGATTTTTCAATCGCCAGATAATCGTTAACTAGGGAATAAATATGAAGTTTTGACAGATTTTGTATGGATGTTTGAAATTTATTCCCCAGGTTGCGATTAGCGATTGAAAAATTAGGCCTTAGCCGCAAAAACATTTTGAAATTAAAATAATATCCGACAACTATAAAATCCATTCAAGATCAGACCTTGGTCTTCGAATTCATAGTCTGAATACTAGGTACTTAGTCGGAATTAAAATTCTATTAAATACCTAGTTTTCAACCGAAAGATTTTAATTTTAATTTTCAAAGATCTTAAGGCCGTTCTGTGCTCTACAGAAGTGGTTCAAGACAAAAGCTCTGATCAAGTTAAATATTACCATTGTTATATTACAACAGAGACCCAAAGTACTTAAAGGTATTACACTTATAAATGGAAACCAAAATTACGATGGAAACTTTGTAGGAATACCTTCATAAATGTGTTGACCCAGTTTCAACTTCATTTGACGAACGCCGAACGAATCAAAATTTGTAATACCTACTTACTCACCCTCATAATTTTAATGGAAGTTTTAACTTTTGAATTTTAACAGTTGTTTGAATTTCAATACTTGGGTCCCTACTTAAGTAATCGAAATTACTATAAAGAGCATTATGGTAGATTGATCATAAGAGATAAATTTTAAATAAAGCGGAACAGAGGTACCTGAAAAACATGAGAAAAAACATGTTAAATTAGTAAAAACAACTGTGTCTGAGTAAAACTAGGCAACGTCAGCTATAGTACCGAATATATAATATAAGCTATATCCTAGGTAGTAGGTATCTATTACCAATCGTAGGGTTAGTATAATAGTCGCGATAACTCGCTGCACACGGTGAAATAAAATTGAAAAACAAGACGGCGCTTGTTGCCCTACAGGCATGCCGTAAAGCCCGTAAAGTGTGGCACAATAGGCAGTCTGAATTCTCTTTTATTTCCCCACGTGCATATATATATGCGATCAATTAAGTAGGTAGTATTAAAACAATGTAGGTCCGTGCAACTAACAATACAAATTAAACAGAATGACCGTAAAAATCTTACACCAGTCCCGGTTACACTTAAAAAGAAACTTCATTACCTACATAGTGACTTCACTTAGGACTAACTCATTTATTACCTTCATCAAGTGTCTTGCCGTTCACAGAAAAATGGCACTTAGAGCTCGAGCAACCGCATTTACTTTAAAGGTTAATTTCGCTTGGCAGGTCTTTGTACAGGAAACCATAGTAATATTATTACTGGCACCAAAGAGGTCATTGAGGCCCTGTAAATTATTGCTCTCCGCCTCATTTACGAATACAATTTCCTCTGCGTATATAGCGAGTCTTTGTTGAGACAGACTCGTAATTTCAGCTTCGATCATTGACTACAAACCATTACATGGACTCTTAATAACTTGCGAGTAATTCGTGAAAATCTCAGCCAATGGAAATTTACCCCTGGACAGAGACTACCGAATTTCTAATCTGTAAAATTCTCTTTACAGTTCAGATTATGAACGGTTCATTTTTTTTATTTCAACTCTGATTCCTGGTTCCTGATACGCACTGCAACGACACGGATTTCTCCATACATCTATAGCCTGCGATACAAGCGCAAACATCGTAAGCTAAGTTTTCGGCGATTGTCCGCTAGGCGCACTGACTGTAAATATATCATGGCGAAATCCATTCCGTTTATTCGAAGCGAGTCACTCAAAATTTGCACAAAATCCTGCACTAACCTTAGTGAACATTTCCAGTAAATCGAGCACAACAATTCGCCTGAAGAGCCAATCACCTAAACTCTTTTTGCTTTAACTAACTGATAAAATTAATTCGGTAAAAAAAATAAACATTTTACTTTAGAAAAATTAACCAAATGAACAAGCGCTTACCTTGTATAAAGGGAAATATCATACTGGCAAGATAATTAATATAATATAGACAACAGTTGGTATATTATGACTATTTATGATGGTTCGCGTCTACTGTAAATGTAGTCAATTGCTTTGACGCATCTCGCAACAATGTTTAAGGAGTTCTGAGTAGCGTAGCGGTGTTCGGGTCGTAAGTTACATGTTGTATGATTGTTTTAAACCATTTAAATTGTGCACAAATTGCTTCTATTTATCATTATGCTCCTTTGTCTTCAGAGGCGTTAAATAGATGGAAATTATTTCACCAGTGTTCGTATAGAATTTCTTGGAAATTATTGCTTCTCTAGGTGTTACTCGTGAGAATTTTGGCAATTTTAAAATCCCGCAGGAACCTTGGATTTTTCCGGGAACGAGTACTTTCTAAAACACTAACAGTTTATTAGCCATTTCAGTATTTGTGCCATGGCCCATGACTGATTAAGACACATCTAAAACTAACAGAAACCTACAATCTGTAACTAAAGCATCATGAAGCAGTATGCTTCGAAAGTACGCGTCTGCCTGAAAACTAAGGTTTTTTATACACTATGTAAGTTAGTATTTGACTGCGATCTCACCTGATGGTAAGAGATGATGCAGTCGTAAATGTGCTAACTTGGAAGGGCTTAAGCAACTTCTAACGGTTCCTACATTAATCTGGATCTGATGTATCTACAATCTAACATATTATTATAGAAATTATAAAATCACAAAGTGGCGCGTGGCGGAAATCGAACCCGCGATCTTCCTAATCATCGTTTGCGTCGTCAAAAATGATGATAACTGGCTATAAGTCAATACGGGCGATATGCGTGTTGTCCTTAACATTTACCTTAACATTTTTCGTGCCGCAGCAAACCTATCAAACCCATTGATTAAACATAATATTGAGGCTCCGCCCTGACGCATCCTTTTTAGTTTGTCAAAACTGTAAAATGGCGACAACACCATGTGCTGCCATCGGTACCGAAATGTTGCGGGCGGCATTTGAAAAATTTTTGGCTTCGTCACATATTTCTCGGAAATGTTGCGGGCGGCATCGACACTATATTTGAAAATTTTTTGGCTTCAACATACGTCACATATTTCTCGGAAATGTTGCGGGCGGCATCGACACCATATTTGAAAATTTTTTGGCTTCAACATACGTCACATATTTCTCGGAAATGTTGCGGGCGGCATCAACACCATATTTGAAAAATTTTTGGCTTCAACATACGTCACATATTTCTCGGAAATGTTGCGGGCGGCATCGACACCATATTTGAAAAATTTTTGGCTTCAACATACGTCACATATTTCCGGAAATGTTGCGGGCGGCCTCGACATCATATTTGAAAAATTTTTGGCTTCAATATACGTCACATATTTCTCGACCTCTTAGCGAAGCGTACTTCGTCATTGATCAAATCCATCAAGTATTCACCACGGTACAACTCCGGAGCAAATTCGGCCGCATTTCGCATTTGGAGTCCAATTTTATTCAATTTTTTCTTCTTTTTCAGTGACGTCACCTGGTGCGGGAGCCAAGCTGCAAGCGTGCCAAATCCTTCTGCTACTCCACATTATAGTGTGGGCTAACAATACATAGGCATAGTCGTAAAATTCGCAAACACCTATATTTCACTGCGACATCCGAACTTTATTGTGGCGGACCTAACATTTGACAAACAACATTTGGCAAAAGACGTGTACTCTTTACGTACAAAGTATTTTACAAACAATTATTTCACCATTATAGAACCTATTGTGGATAGGTTGTTGAAATAAAGCAGAGATGTTATAAATATTAACTTGCTTTAATGGTTTAACTAGAGACTAATTACAAGGGCGGTTATAAGTAACACTGGCAACGGTAACTTAATCTGATAGCGACGCGCTTTTTATAGCCAGCTGATTTTGACAAGTCAAAATGGCGTCGGACACAGATTGATGTATCAATTCTATACAGATTAAACAGCGTTTATGGTTTACTTGTGTGACGTTTGCCACAGCATATAAATAAACGATATACTTTCCAACACACCATACCAAACTTGCTTTAATTTTTTTTAACTGATACAAAGGTGCTGTGCTCTTTGACCGAACCTTAGCCAGGTACTGTGGCCTAAAATTATACGCCTGGCCATTTATAAAGTGGATAATTAAACTTTAAAGAATTAATTGTATAATTGGGAAATTAAAATTTATTAATGAAAGAATAAAAATCACACCACATTATTAGTGCAATAGCATTTTTGAGCAGTGAATATTTTTTCAAGTGATCGTTTGTAAAATATTAACGTGTTTGCAATATTGATGATTGTCAGAGACAATAGTAAATCATTTATTGTATTATATAGGTTAGCTATTCTTTAAGAAAGTTTTTTACCCCAAGACGTTTGCTTATTCCTTACTCTGTATGATGCAATGCCACAGATGTTTTTTTTTAATTAATTAAATACCAATACTTACCATTTTATTTTCAGAAAAATGTAATTTTACTATAATACGCAATGTTTTAATGTCTGTGTGTATGCGTTGGCTTCTTATTTAATTATGTAACTTGACTTTATAATTAAAGCTTAGCAAGTTTTTCATGTTTTAATTATAATTAGAACTTAAGAACTTCTTTTCTTTTGTCTTTACCATTAATGTATCAAAATAGAAAATTAGAAATCAACGTAATAAAGGGCGTTATTTTATCAAGAATATCTTAATTATTATGTTCATTGAAATGAAATTATTTGTGTTTTCTTTTGTAAAAGGTCTCGCAGTGAAAAATTGATCTGTTTATAATATAGACGTCATAGTTGTAAATTAATTCTGGTCAAGAGATAAGAGGAATTATAAATAAATAGTTAATTGTACCTAAAATGAGCTAATAATAAATTATACCAAAGAATGTAAAGACTAAGAATATTGTTGATTTAATACAAATTATATGTCGAAATGTGTGTTTTATTTACACGGAATAGTACATTTCAATATAAGTGCGGAAAGTTTGTCATTTCTTTACGAGTCCCGGTTTGTTGACCCAAGCCGTAGGCGAGGGTCAACTATAAGGACGAGTAAAAATGACAATTCCGCACGTGCATTGAACGACATTTTTTAAAACATTTGCGAAAAAAAATATTGGTTTTACGTGTTTGCCTGCTCCATGTTTGCATGCCGTGTTCGTGTTCATGCGCTCCTGGTGCGCCCGCTCCGGTGCCGCGTAGGAGGAAAACTCAAAAGCACTAGTGCGGAAAAGAATAACTTTGCGCACGCTAAACACACATGGAAATGTCAACTTTTTGAGCAAATGTATTAAAAAGTATTTTTATTTATTTATTTATATTTATTTACTTTAAGTTACACAGTATTTTTAACCCCCGACGCAAAAGGGGTGTTATAAGTTTAACGTGTCTGTGTATCTGTGTATCTGTCTGTGGTAGCGTAGCTCCCAAACGGATGGACCGATTTTAATGAAGTTTATATTGTGTCATAGATAATTTTATCCCGAGTGTTCTTAGCCATGTTTCATGAAAATCTGTTCAGCCGTTTGAAGATTATCAGCTATTTTCTAGTTGATGAGGGGATCTGACTAACTTCTTTATGTCCGATCGATTCGAAATTTGGTACAGTGTTACTTCAATGACATTGAAAGTATATGATAAGGTAACCATGACCTCATTTGCCGTTTGAAGGTCATCAGCTCTTTTATAGTTGATGAGGGGATCTGACTACTTTCCATATATCCCATCGATTCGAAATTTGGTACAGTATTACTTCAATGATATTGAAAGTATATGGTAAGGTAACCATGTCCTGATTTGCCGTTTGAAGATCATTAGCTCTTTAATAGTTGATGAGGGGATCTGACTACCTTCCATATGTCGTATCGTTTCGAAACTTGGTACCGTGTTATTTCAATGATATTTAAAGCGTATGGTATGGTAATCATGACCTGATCAGCCGTTTGAAGAAGATCAGCTCTTTAATAGTTGATGAGCGGATCTGACTACCTTTCATATGTCCTATCGTTTCGAAACTTGGTACCGTGTTATTTCAATGATATTTAAAGCGTATGGTTAGGTAATCATGACCTGATCAGCCGTTTGAAGAAGATCAGCTCTTTAATAGTTGATGAGGGGATCTGACTACCTTCCATATTATGTCGTATCGTTTCGAAACTTGGTACCGTGTTATTTTAATGATATATAAAGCGTATGGTATGGTAATCATGACCTGATCAGCCGTTTGAAGAAGATGAGCTCTTTAATAGTTGATGAGGGGATCTGACTACCTTCCATATATCCTATCGATTCGAATTTTGGTACCGTGTTACTTCAATGATATTGAAAGCATATGGTAAGATAACCATGTCCTGATTTGCCGTTTGAAGAGCATCAGCTCTTTAATAGTTGATGTGAAGATATGACTACCTTCCATATGTCCTATCGTTTCGAAACTTGGTACCGTGTTATTTCAATGATATTTAAAGCGTATGGTAAGGTAATCATGACCTGATCAGCCGTTTGAAGAAGATCAGCTCTTTAATAGTTGATGAGGGGATTTGACTACCTTCCATATATCCTTTCGATTCGAATTTTGGTACCGTGTTACCTCAATGATATTAAAAGTATATGGTAAGCTAACCATGTCCTGATTTGCCGAAGATCATCAGCTCTGGGGATCTGACTACCTTCCATATGTCCTATCGTTTCGAAATTCCTTCCCTATATTTAATACCTTATTACCTACTTTAAAAAGGACAAAATAAAAGTAAAATTACAAATTTTAAAAACCCCCGACACAAAAAATAAAATAAATATAAAAAGTAACAAATAATATTTTAAACCTATTATAATAATTATTATCGTCGCAATATAATATTAAGTACGTTCAAATATTTTTTAATTCAAGCGTCGTCGCATCGTCGGGGGACCGTTAGAGAGATACTCCGGAAAATTCGCACAATCGACACAACCGTCAACGTCGCTTGCCCTCAAGTGCCAGCCCGTTCGGGGCGACATACTTGGTGACGCCACCCCCGCGCCGCATACCGCACAACGAGCTCGCTGCGCGTGGCAACGATTTTTGTAGAGCGTAGACTATGCATGAAGCCTAAGATCGCTCGTACCTAAATGTAATTCGTAATAATTAATAAGACAGATATTAGTTGAAAAAATACTTCATAAACTTTTGCGGTCCCCCGACGATGCGACGACGCTTGAATTAAAAAATATTTGAACGTACGTTATTATATTGCGACGATAATAATTATTATAATAGGTTTAAAATATTATTTGTTACTTTTTATATTTATTTTATTTTTTGTGTCGGGGGTTTTTAAAATTTGTAATAACCAGTAAACTTATACTTATACTTAAACTTATTTATACGTATACAATTTGTGCACTGACCACTGAACTAGTGAAAACTGTGTTTCAGCGGTCAGAACCTTCCAGAGTGCACAGATGAAAAATACAAAGGAGTATACAATGACAGTTAATGTGATCAAAAAGAAAAATAATTACTGATACAAAATAAAGAACAAGAATAGAAATTGATTAAACGCATGTTTCTGTTTGTTACTGTGTGTGTGTGTGTGTGTGTGTGTGTGTGTGTGTGTGTGTGTGTGTGTGTGTGTGTGTGTGTGTGTGTGTGTGTGTGTGTGTGTGTGTATGTGTGTGTGTGTGTGTGTGTGTGTGTGTGTGTGTGTGTGTGTGTGTGTGTGTGTGTGTGTGTGTGTGTGTGTGTGTGAGCGTGTGTGTGTGTGTGTGTGAGCGTGTGTGTGAGCGTGTGAGTGTGTGTGAATGTGTGTGTGCGTGGTTAAGTGGATGTTAGTCTATGTGTATCAGAGAATTAACACTATAATTTATTTTTAATCACTAGTATTTTTTCGGTTTCTTCATAAGTTACACTTAATAGATAGTCATTCAAGGATTTCTTACATTATCGTGATGTGAGTGCGCAAAGATTTAGGATTTCATCCAAATTATTGTAAATTCTGGACCCTAGGACGTAATAATGCTTGCTGGCAAGTGATGTTTTGTGAGATTCGACAATGCAGGGTTTAAATCTACGCCTCCCCCCAGTGCATGCAGCCGTCCAATGATCAATATTAATAGATTTATGTCTTCGAAGGGACATTTTCAGAATAAATATTTTTCTTACCGTTAGAACCCGAGTATCCCCATATAAAAGCTCTGTGCTGTGCCAATAAGGCAAGCCGAGCATGGTCTTTAGTACCATTCTTTGGGCACGCTCCAGGCGCATCAGCACAGTGGACCCTACACCACCCCAAGCCGTTATGCCATAAGATAAAATCGACTGCGCTAAGGCACAATAGACTGTCTTAAGGGTGTCCTGGTCTACCTGGTATTTCCTACATCATAGAGAGTATTCCAAACCCAGCAGGATTTTCAATCTAAACCGAAACAGAAAATTCGGCCTGAGTCTCAGTATGGACAGAAATTTAAACATAATCTAAACACACTTTGAATAAAAAAATTTAGTGATAAGTTGAAATCAAGTGTAGGTATAATATTTTTATTTAACTCATTAAATAAAGAAAAACAAAAACAAAATAACTATACGCACTCGGACTTTAAATTCGATGCAATAAATTGATGTTTCTACTTTTTCTAAGTAAAATCTTCTATAATATTTCACTTAAATAACATATAATGTTGTAACTTGATAGAAGTGATTTTCTAAGCAAAATAAAATATATTATGTGAAAAACTTTGAATAAGGGCTGATTTTTCAATCGCCAGATAAACTATCTGAGGAATAAATTTGAAAAATATGCCATATAAATTCTGTCAAAACGCATTATTTATTACTTAATGAACGATTATCTGGCGATTGAAAAATCGTCCCTAGATAAATTACTTTAATGATAACTAAATGACATTTGAAACGTAATTTTCCTGCAACGAATTTATAAGTCGGAGTATAGGTAACCAATTGTTTTCGTGCAAAAACACCACATACACGTAAGCGCCAACTGGCGAACCTAAAGTTCCGGATACCGACAATACACGAATAATGTGTTACGGCAGGGCCGAAGTTTTGGCCTATTGTTACGAAATACCAGTCGTAAGTTGACACTGATGCCGAAATTGAATCTTCGAAAACCCGATATATTGCTATTGCTAGTCTCATGATGATACTAAATAATTTTTAAGCTATTATAATATACCGCGTATATTACAGAGAAGCCACATAAAGTTTATTGATAGCAATTTGACCTCGCCCTTATTCAGTTACATCATAGCTCGGATATACCGAATATACCGAAATAATCTTCAACGTTAAGTACATTAATGAAAGCCCGATTCAATAAATTGGTTTTGGCAGATCCGATAGCCATAGTTTAAGAGGGTGAAGGTAAATTTGAAGGGGTGTTTAATTATGAAAAAAAAAGAATAAATGAGTTTTCCATCACAGGAAAGGTTGAACTAAACTTTGACTCTTTTAGTCATTTGAAAAATTTGAATGTCTTTATTAAATTTACTTGTAAGTTATTTATGTAAAAAGTATTATCTTCTCACAAGATACAACTACTTCTTTTCAGAATGATGCCAGGCCAATGTGGGTCGTCCGATCAGCTGATTCGGTGTTATTTTAAGGGCATTTTCCTCGAAATTGCGTATAAATAATAAATAAATATTATTTATTCACTGTTATGTTGAAGTAATAACGTAAATATGAATTAGCTATTATATCATAATTGAAAATGAAAATTTGATGAAAATGAAAATATTTATTTTCAATAGGCTCTTAAGAAAAGTCAAAACTCTACCGAGTGGTTCGGAAAACAGGTATGCATTTGAGAAGACCTGCCAAGAAACTCGGCACTTGCTCTTTTCAAAAATGTCATTGTGATAATAAGTACAAGATTTCTTTTAAAGTATGAAAAATTATAACATATTTTTAAGTTATCTCGTGAGGAGATGGAAGCATATTTCTATCATTCCAAGAATCTTTGTCGTTAAGTTAATTAAAATGGAGACTAAAAGTGCAGAATGCGAATCAATCAGTACTGAATTTCAAATAATGTCTGCGGCTACTATAGATATTTCAATCCACGAAGACGCGCCCCACTCTGTCAAAATCGCTTATGTTTCATTCGATTAGTATGGAGTTTGACAGAGTGGGGTGCGTCGTCGTCGATTGAAATGTCGATAGTAACTTTGATTCTAATTCTCCATTCGATCAAACACCCCCTCAAAATCGCTGACGTTCTTTCACGTATGGATACTTGTACACTCGAGTGGAGTAATATTGATTGAATATCAAAGCGGGCATTCCTGTACAACGTGACAAGCACGTTTCAAGTGTCTTTTGATCTTTAACTTGGGGAAATTGAATATCCTGACAGCCACTCAAAATGTTGCATATTTATTGCTTACATTTTTGACGTGAATGGTGGCAATTCTGAAACTAATGATGACAAAGTCGGGTACAGTTTAGCTCATCTATTATCGTTGCTGCACTCGATATTAATTATCAAAAAATTCACGGCTGTGACAAGGCTGTGTCCCGAATTTTCAACCGACATTAAAAAGGAACCCGGGATTTATGTTTCGAGATATTTTTCCAGGAATTGCTGGAATCGGGAACCCGAGACCGAAACTTTAAAAAGGAAATAGTAAATATAAGGTGATGAGCGTTGAAGTCTGTTATTTTTTGTTAAAATTTTTTATTACTCAATTGAAAAAAAAACGACTTTAGACGGATATTCTCGTTACTCAGTAACATTTTGTCAATGTTACACTAAAAATATAAAGGCAAGTGAAACGTTTCAATCAAAGATAAAAAAAGGAAAGGGCAAGTAATAAAATAACTTATGACAAGAAAAGAGGATGTCCTGTCTACCCAGGACGGGTGTATTCTGTAATCCGCTATAACGTCTTTGATATACAATATTTATGGCCCGTCATAAATCACCGTACGAAAAGGTTGACACAAAAACGAAATATTTACTATTTACGTACAGTTTTAATTTAAAACCCGTAACATTATCTGTGTTACGGGAACGTGATTAAAAGTTCGCCGTTCGACGCTCGGTGAAAATTTATTGCGTTCGGCGCAAACAACTCGCTGCTACGAATAATATAAACTTTGCACTCCCGCGTCGTTTCATGCCAATTTCAGCTTGAATTATATGAAAGGATCAGAGTGTACGTTTCGTTTTAAAAAATGAAGGGATGATAAGTGTCAGCTTACACTTAAACAGCTTTGACTGTATTGAAATAAAATAAATGATTGCACTGAACTCTTTTTAAAAAAGAATGAAAAACCTGTGCTAAATTCTTTAAAAAATATAAAGAGTGCACAAAACTCTTTCAAGGGGTGTAAAGCGCAAGCTGAACTCTTGTGAAAAGTGATTTATACTAATTCTGATAGTAGAAATATCCGTTAAAATAATTACTATTTTACTAATAAAAACATTCTTTTTAATCCGCCAGAAACTATGGATTTCTCTGAGAAAAAAATTAATAAAAATAGCATTCAGTATTCTAAGTGTAAACTCTCTTCACTTGAAATTTCATCCAAATTGGTTCAGTAGCTTGGTAGTTGCGGAGTTGAGGAGTAAAATATAAATGAATACACAAACAACTTTAGCCTTTATTAGAATAATAAGTTCACTCTCATAAATAAAAAGTGTGAGTTAAACTCTTTTAAACTCAAACTATTTACAATGATGATAAAATGAAAATAACTTACCATGAGGTGAGATCGCAGTCAAGTACTAACTTGTATAGAATAAAAAAAATTGTATCGTTCGTAATTAGGTATATCAAACTGAAACTTTTTAAAAACCAATGGCCTAAACTCAAAACTGAGCTCAAAACTAACATCTTTTCCATAAAGACAGTATAGGACAGTACGAGTAAGTATAACTACTAGGTAAGTTAAGTTCTTTCTGAACAAAGGAACTAGACTTTTCCTGTGCATTTTTAAGAACAGTTATAAGAACGAGTGTCTACAATAAAAAGGTTTCACAGGTAATTAAACGTAAGCGGTTTGCATTTAAATGTACCTACTTGTACAAAACACGACTAAGTACGCCATGACGTGATCCTGAACATTCTGAAATGACGTTGTTCCGGATAAATGACCATTTGTGGGCCAAAATGGATCGTAAAATGGCTTTTATGGGCTGACAGGTTTGGTGCCACTCCGTCCATTTATCGGCCGTTTTCGGATGAGAAATTAAATTAATCGCACAAAATTTTGGCAACAAATCTGCCATGAACAAGGCACTATTGGAAATTTGTCGAATTAATTTGTAATTCTCTGCACGTAAGTACCAGCACTAAATATTCTCTATTATTATCCTCTAAGAGTTTGCCTAGGTGCCTATTACAGAGATCTAGACAAAAGTTTTAAAGATATTTTGAAATGCAAAAGTACCTACTTAGTTACCGAGTTATTTGCCAGTACGTCTTGATGGAAGTTCTAGCCATATTAATTGTGATCCGATGATGAAAAAATTTTTGAAAATGAACGCTCGAATGACGTTGATCACGTGACTCCACCCACTCTTATACATTTTTTGAATTCCGTTCCATTTCCATTCCATATATCGAATCGAAATATGTCATAATATATGACTACTGCTTTCCGCACTAACTGGTAGAGTTTTAACATTTTTTAGGTCTCTTATAACTTACAGACCTATGTAAAAAAAAAAAGATTTTCATCCTATCTCCATTACTGTGCGATAGTCGCCTAAGCCTGACAATCTTAATTGCAAGAGTAAGATGGATCTTAATTCTTCACTCTATTTTGCTAAACCAAGTTTAACTATCTTTGTTACTGAGAAAACTGATGATAAGGCGCTCTGCCCACTGGAGACGCGTCCCGCCGCGGTGCGCGGAGCGACAGATAACGCGCGCGGTGACGGAGGCGCAGATCTGCCTTACTTAGCGGTGTAATCTGCTCCCCCGCGCGGTGATGCAGATTGCGACGGCCTCGCGCTAAATAAACTCGTATGTTCACTGTGTTGTCGGTCGACGTGGAGAATGGACGAATTTATTCAATTTCAAGATGTTGCAGTTATATTGTCATTTTAAGGATTTTGTATACAAGAATTAAAAGACACTGCGTCCATAGAAGATTTTGGACAGTATCAAATCACGCCCGGGACTGCGGAGCCGGTGTGTCATACCCCGCGGCACGCCCCGCGCTCCCGCGCAGATTGGCAGAAACTGCGCGCGGCCGCCTTCCCGCGCGTTTTCGCGTCGCCAGTGTGTTGTGCTAGGCGTGATTTCTATACAAATTGACATACTTGCATACAAAGTAAAATCTGCCATCCCGCGCTACGCGACGGGGCGCGGTGCAGTGGGCAGAGCGCCTAATGTTTTAAAGCTTTAGAAATTTAGATAAAACAGCTCGCTGATTTACATGAATTTGAGGAAAAGTTTTGGCGCATTACCTTTGCAAATTGAAATATTTGCAAGCAAGATCCCCATTCTGGCTTTAAAGTTAAATTAAAAACTTCGCAATGTTTTTGCTGGACTCGACTATTTATGGATTAAGATCCCGAGACTGCAAGACTTACCTAAAAATGTACAGACGAATTTTCTTTGTTAATATTGGGACTTGTGATCAAGCTGTTTGATTTATTAACAGTTACATTAAATAACTTATTTACTCGTAAAATAATCGGTCAGTAGGAATTTCTTTTAGAAAACGAGAAAACCGGCTAGTTTAAAGTGGCATAAATTTTCTATTAAAACCTTTGCAGGAAAGGTGGTAAAAACTACAGATTTGAAGTTATCTGAGGTAAAAACGATTCTAAAATGTATCAAGGTATGCTGTACCACCGTTTATTTAGAAAGTATACAGAAATGTGAAAAATTTTCATTTCACACCAAGCCGTTTCATAGTCTGAACTAAATTCAACAAAATATAATAAACTCGGAAAAATCTATGGCTTGCCTTTTCAGTAGGAATTGAACCGATAATGAGGGCCATAGTTTATACAAAACCGAAAGAATTAGTAATGGCGAAAATGCGTAATGCAATCGTGCGGCGGTAGGGCAGGCGTTTTTAGTCCGTAGGTCTTTGGGCAGCATTCCTATTGGAGTCCGGTGTTATCAATAGGTATCCTACGAGAATTTATCCTCTTAAAAAAATCGTACAAAACGCTTAGATACCTTCTCTTTTAACGTGTGTCTGGTTTTTCCGCGTTCTCCGCCTATAAAAGCCGAGCTGAAGTTTCGTATTGGAAACACGTCAAGCGTTCCGCGACGCCATGTTTTTCTCGTTGTTTTCTTGCTCGGCGCTGGAAACTTCGGGAACTTAGCTGGAACTTGGAACTTACGGTGTTGGGGTTTTGCTCCCGGATTCGCTTTTTAATGATCCTCCCTCCGTCTTAGCGTAATCTTCGCTTCTAACAGGGATTTAATCATTACTGTGTAATGCGCGCGGCTTCGCTCGCTTGGATTTCGATGTTCGCAAATCTCGCGAGAATTATGAATTGGATAACCCTTGATTTGTTGATCCAGGGTTGATCACTTAGTCATCTTCTGCTGCGGGCAGAGGTATGCACGATTCGTAAGGACTAAAATAATCTCCACGTCTTTTCCGCTCAGTATTACTTTATGCAGGCCTTCTGAAAATGGAAATAAAAATCTTTATTTTTCACATGGACCTAAAGTATGTGCTCCTGTGAAAAGTCAAAACTCTAGCGCCAGGTTCGGAAAGCAAGTTTTTACCGAGAAGAACTGGCAAGAAACTTGATGTCTTACTCTTTTCAAAAATGTCATTACAACAACTCAACAACAATACAACTCTTCTTATACCCTCTACATAATTTTATGATATCTTGTATGGAGCCATGCGGAAACATATCTTTATCATTCCAAGAATACTTTCATAAAAATTCTTGAATTAACCCTAATTTATTATGTTTTTGACAGCGACTTTAAACCTTTGGCAAGGTAAGTCTAAAACAGGCTTCGATATCATAGTAGAAGCACATAGAATATCTTTAAACTGTGGTAGAAGGGTACAGTCAACCCTACAAAGGACTTCTGTACTTTTCGCTAACGATGTGGCTCTATAACCACCTTATGTCCTCTCTCTGTTTATTCTCTCTTCTCTTCTTCTCATCATGCCCCTTAGCATTTGGTTGTATGGCCGCCATGCAGCAACACTCAGCTTTATAGAGCTGCAAGTTTGGGATCATGCGTGCAGTATATGTAATGTGGTTATTGCGGACATAGTTGTTTACAAATTCTTACACTGCATCTGATCCGGATCTCTGGACGCTTGGCTTAAAACGTACTTATTATAAACGTCCGTAGTTCGCGATCTAAACAAGCGGACCGCATCAAATCACAGTATGCCGTGTCCGCATCCATCTGTCTGTACATTGAAGCGAGTGAATGCAATGAGCGCCTCCTAATTACTGCCCTCTGACAAACGGTGCCTCGGCACGGAAACCACTCATGAGGCATGCCTCACGCGATATCACATTCGTTATATAAATAACTATAGGTCGCCATCAGCTCCACTCTCGTGACCCATAATTTTAGTCCCTCAGGGGTTTAATTTTCAGAGGTCGTAGTATTTTACTCCCTTAAGGGTTAAATTTTCAAAAATCATTTCTTAGGCCTACTTGCACCAACCTAAAATTTGCCAATTTGGACATTTTGCCAAGTACCTAAATTGACAAAATGTCCAATGAGAGACGTTGACCCCAGGATCAAAAATGTAAATATTTAACCCCCGTTTCGCGCAAGTGGACCTTAGGGTGAATAGGTACGTCATAAATAGCTCTCTGTGTATGAGAAATAAACCGATCTGACAGCAAAATGTCAGCTTACTAGAACCAATATTGCCGGTTGTTTGTGAATAAGTAGGTACTCAAGTTAGTGGAGTCAAGGCATTTCCTTTTTTTTATGATTTGTTCAGATCCTGGAGGTACTATCAAATATAGATACACAATATATGAATGCTCCTTATTACTTGGACTACCCATAAAATCGTGTTTAGCAAGAAATAACCCTGCTAAAAAGTGCCTGCGCATTAAAGGATACATGTGACATTACATTTTTTTTTTAATTGATAGGCTTGCGCTTGACTACAATCAAGTTTGATGAACAGAAATGATGAGGTCTAAGATGGAGCGCGCTTGCCTAGAAAATGCCTATTCACTCTTCTCTTGAAGGCACCCAGATTATATTTGGCTGGGAACACGGAAGCTGGAAGGTTGTTCCACACCTTAGCGGTTCGTATCAGAAACATCATCAGCGCAATTAATTTTTATGGGATGAAATTATGATGACAAAGAAAGCAAGAAATAAATTGTTGTGACTTGTGAATAGCCCACCTACGTATTATTAAATATTGTCCTAGGTTTACGTATTATTAAAACGTACAAAACTTCAGATTTTAAAACCCAAGAGTTTGCACAATCAAATCAGTGAGTGAGTAAATAAATGAGTCGGAACCTCAGGTCAGAACTTAGAAGAATGATAGCAATTACAATGCACCCTAAAGGACAATATTAAATTTTTCCGCAACGTATCAGCCTAGCTGTTCAACGCGGAAATGCAGCCAGTATTCTTGCCATTATTCCACGCGGGCAAGACTTGTATAGTTATTAGAATAAGCTAGTGATAAGTTTTATTGTAAATATAAAAACCCTAAATAACTAAGAAGTAATTTGCATGCTAATCTTTCCCGTCAAAATCCGTCCACGTCTCAGAGTTACTCCGGGACACATACGAGACATTCGGGCATTCCGGACACATCTATATAAGCCGTCAGGGTAAGATGCACCCTAATTCTGTTACTTGACAGCATCTTGACACTCATGGACTGGCATGGCATTACCCTGTCTCCTCACTTGACATGTGACAGTTATTAGTCAGTCACGATGTTAGCTTGTTTGGGGTAGATTTATAGCATTGAATATCGCTATTTTGAATCGATACTTAACTTCTACACTAGCTTTTTTATTGTTTCTGCTGCGCGTATTTCGGTGTTTTATAAACCGCGGCATTTTTTCGAGATAAAAGTAGTACCTATACCATCTATACATGTTAATTCATGGTTTATATAATACTAAGGATGATGGGTCAGCGCTAAAAAGTGTCCGAATCGAAAGAGAGATAAAACGCGAAAAGGGAGACAATCGCACTATAGCTAGTTGCAAGTAAAATTAGGCTGTATAATAATGATTTAAGACATAAATTACAATGTTTTAGTTTGTTTATAAAAATACACATACCTTCAGTTATATATAGGTTTTCTCGGGACACTTTTTTCGTGAATTTTGTATTACGCGTGGGGTCCTTAGACAGTAAGTCAATACCCCCCATTCCAAATTTCATTCAAATCAATTCAGTGATTAAAGGAAGGAGTAAAAAACATACTTATACTTAAATTATAATATAATTAACTACCTATGTAATAACATTATTGCATATAAACTTTCCAAAATAGCCAATTCAGAGACCTCCGCCTCTCAGTATCTGCATCGCATAGGTCGGGAGCAATCGCCTGGTTGTCGCCACTGCGGGAATCGCCTCGTGGACACGGCGCAGCACACACTGGAGGAGTGCCCAGCTTGGGCGCAGCAGCGCCGTGTGCTCGATGCAGCAGTCGGTGGCCTCTCGCTCCCAAACATCGTTCAGGTGATGATTCGGAGCGAGACAGCGTGGAATGCCGTCGCCAGATAAAGGCACACCCATGAGATGGTTTCGGCAGCAGCCAGGCTGCCGACAATGATGTGACTCGCTGCTGCGGTGGCTAGTCGAGACCTGGCGGAAGCGCGGTGAATACGAGAGTGAACCCCGCACTTCCGCCAGCGGGTCCGTCGTGGAAACAGACAGTTTTTAGTGGGTGCAAGCCCCACATAACCCTTCCGTTTCCCCTGCCAGAGGGGTATGCGTTAGGCATTTTCTGTCTATAAAAAAAAAAAAAAAAAAAAAAAAAAAGGTAGAGTTAGTACAGGTTTATCTACAACTTTCGACTCAACTCGCTTTGAATAAACGGAACGGATTTCTCCATACATTTACTCGAATAGAATTCGAGTCGCCTCCAAACTTGTACTTGTAAAAACCTTTACTAACTAAGGTTTTCGACCACAGGTACCCCACCCTCAAAGGCTCAACCCTGATTTTTTGAGTTATGTATATACTTTTGTTGAAACTAAATATCAAGGAAACAAGGAAAATATCGTGGGTGCATTTTTGAGAGTTCGCCATTATTTTTCTCGTTTTTCTGACGTGGTGTGCTTTGGCTTAGTGCATTCTGAGAAAATACCTCTTGCCCAAAAATGGGCCACAAAGCGGAGGTGTAAGAGATGCTAAATAAGACGATATTTTCCAAATGAACGAGCACTTGAAAGATTCTACAAAGTGTTAATAAGCCAGAGGGCGTTTCCAGTTTCCCCTGTCTCAGTTGGTTTAAAACATAATTTAACTTTGCTGTTAACTTTTTATGAATTCTCTCTTTACCCTTTCTCATAATTAGCACCCAGATAACTTTCTTTGTTTTTAGAAAGTTTTCTATATTTATTTTATTTCCATTATAGTATGAGTAGTATTTTTCTCAGACTAGACTATTGTTAGTATAAAGTAATTTTTTTTTCAAGAATCGCTTGTGATTTGATTATAATGGCAGCAAGATCTACCTAATTACTTGAATAATATATAAATATTTAAACCAATAACACTAATTATATTGATAACTTTTACTACTAATAAACGACATTCGATTTTCTTGCCCGCCTGACTATGTAAACATTGGTTTTCTTTACACATAAATTAAGTGTATTGCGCCTATATTATGCGTATTTTTGAAGGAATAACCATACTTTAATGTTTAACATTAAAGTATGGTTATTTATTTGGGTATATTATTTGGCTTTATCGAGTTTTTCTAAAAAAACCTAAAATTTTAAACTCCACCGAAATTCTTAAAATAAAAAGTACGTCATGTACTTGCCATTTTAATGGAAACTGTGTACATGTACATCCCATCCTACTGCGCCAGTTTTTATGAGGCCCCTCACTTATCAGGTAGACTCCAGGATACGGGGAATATAATTTCAAACATTAACGTAATGAACGCCCAAACTTTATGTGCGTAGATTTAATTTAAATCCCCCAACAATACCGTACGTTCCCTTCCTTGTTACCAGAACGAGGTTTTTGCATTTTTATAATGAATCACACACGATTCCCGCGGGAATACTCCGAGGAGCTCCTATTCATTACGCGAGGCTGGATAAAATATTATTATTATCGGAGTATTTCGTAAATTTTATTAGATGTTTCGTAATAAAGATTCTTGTTAAAGATTCGAAAGCTCCAGATATTTTAAAGCTCTACGAGAGTTTTTAGAACGCCAAGCTTCTGCAAGCTTCCTACGGATTCATCCGATACTTTTTAATAAATCTTATATATAATATATATAAATCTCGTGTCACAATGTTTGTCCGCGATGGACTCCTAAACTACTGAACCGATTTAGTTCAAACTTCGTGAATATCTGTCATTTGGTCCAACTTAAAAGATAGAATAGTTTTTATCCCACACGGACGAAGTCGCGGGCATCAGCTAGTTGTATTATATACCTTTCATGAAATAAAGACTTTTTTTAATTATTAAAATTGTAGGGGTCCGAAGCAATTTCCTGTAATTAAAATTTGCTAAATTTACACTCAATAAGCCACGTTGTGAGTGAACGGAAAAGTATAGAATCTCTTCCTCCCCTCTTCCAATTTCTTTCGTGATTGACACCAAAGTGAACTTCACCCGCTTGGACATCAAGTGCGATCTGAATAAAATGTCAGTGCTTTATTAGCCTCCACACCGCTCTGCAAAACGCCAACGGCTCGCATATGAAAGCGTTCGCGTAGATTTTTAAAAGCGTGGATTTTTTCTTTTATTATTTCCTAAAAAAAAGGCCTTTTCGGCACAGCGTATAGGTCAAAACACAAACGCTCCAGCAATGTACGGCGCCCGTTGTTTTTCACGTTATCTCTGTTTGCATTTCGCGTTTTAAATTCCGACGTAACGTATATAAGTGAAACACGCGCGGCCACGAGGTTTGCATTCTTAATGCCGTAAACGGCCAGAGCAGCCTCCGTGAATAATAAAGCGATTTTAATGCGAAAACTTTAACGGAATATTGTTTATATTTATTCTGCGGCGGCGAACTTCGGCAAGTTTTGTTTCGAACTCCGATTAATTTCGGCTTAAGGGAGAAAAAGTGCTCTTGTTGTACGAACGTGCCTCAGTATTTGGGGAAGTTAGGAACACTCTCAATACACGAGGCTGATGTTTCTAAACTTTATGGTATCTGTTTGTTTGTAATGTTTTCTTACGAAATATATATTTTTATCTTTAGTTTATTCGGTTGCTGGTGGTAGCGCGGTGAATACGAAACTGAACTTCTACCAATGAATGAAGTGTGGCATATAGGTATATAAAAATGTAGTTTGTATCTAGTTACTTTTACCTAGATATAGAAAGGTAGGTATTTTTGAAGACTTTTCATAAATCCAGTGAAATTTTCAAAATTCAAGTGGGCGAAGGCGTGGGCAGTAGCTAGTAGGTATACCTACTTTACTATACTTTATAATTTTTAAGTCTTTGAAGTTCTTAGACGTTAAGGTCATAATAATATTTGAAGAACCTCTTCGTCCCTCTTAGTATTGAATTTTGCGAGCTAACAACATTTAATTCGTTTTAGATCACCAAGTACCTACCTAAAGAAAACACTTGTAAGTTATAAGTGGAAAATTGAATCAAATTAAATTTTAAAATCAAACTAAAATATAATATTTATTGGGCTTTTTATTTCTTCAAGTTTTTTTTTCGCTCAAGCAGTATAAATTTAGTTCGATTTAAATCCTACGATTTTACCTAATATGTATTCCTTCTTTACCTGCCAAGGCAAAGAAGGAATACCGTGAATGTATGACATTCTCTAAATGCAAAACATTAGTGACAGATATGAACATAAAATGCTGAGATAAATTCATGTTATGTTATCTTGATGTTCTATGAAGTTACGGGCGGCAATTTATCAATTCATAAATATTTTTTTAATTCAACATTCACAGGACTTCGGAGTTTATTTAATGAAAACTAGTTATAATCAATAACTAGTTGTACGCATAATAACTAAAGAAATGGAAAATATTACCTATCTTACACGGACTTATATCCTTATCTTTGGAATTCACGGACTCTCTTGCCACAGGAGCGCCGGTAGGCTTTTTCGGCATGGTTCCCTCAATGATGTTATAAAAAGAGCTCTTGCCACCATTGATATTCCTGCCCTATTGGAGCCAGCAGGAATTAGTCGTGATGATGGCAAGAGACCTGATGGATTGACGCTGGTTCCCTGGGAACGGGGTCGGGCGCTGATGTGGGACGCAACATGCGTTGACACATTGGCTTCGATTCATATCAGGGAGACAGAATCAAAGCCGGGAGCCGCAGCTGAAACTGCTGATGCAGGTAAGCGTCGCAAATATGCCTCTCTATTAGAGAGTTACATTTTTGTCCCGTTTGCCGTGGAGACCCTGGGGCCATGGAGTCATAGTGCCAAAAAATTCATTCGAGAGCTTTCCCCGCGTTTAATAACCTCAACTGGTGACAGAAGGGCTGGCTCATTTTTTGCGCAACGTATCAGCCTAGCTGTTCAACGCGGAAATGCAGCCAGTATTCTTGCCACTATTCCACGCGGGCAAGACTTGTATAGTAATTAGAATAAGCTAGTGATAAGTTTTATTGTAAATATATAATAAAAAATCTTACACAATAATTATAATGTGCGTACACTAAGTTCGTTTGTACAGTACTTACCTATTTTCTTGGAATCTACATGAAACAGAACGTTGAAGATTACAAGGTATCAAACTAGCGATGCGCTGAAAAAACATATACATTAGCCAGTAGCCATTATCGAGGTAAAGCCTAAATTAAAAACAATATTCGTATTTACCAAACTGTATTTTCATACAATACCTTAAGTACTAGTGTTGCCCAAATGCAAGAACAAGACGAGACTCAGCCAGTCTTGGTCTTGGTCTTGCGCCAGTACATGTGGTCTTGGTTTTGGTCTTGGTCTTGCACTCCCAGTCTTGGTCTTGGTCTTGGTCTTGCAGCAAGAGTCTCGCAAGTCTTGCAATTACCTATTAGCCTATTGCTGGTCCCGAACTCCTACTACTCTTAATAATCACAATGACCTCCTATAGTAGTGTTATTATCTCGTTGCATACTCGGTCATAAATCATTCGAGTGTTTCGCTTTTGTTGTTCTGCAGTAATGCACAACTCAACAAAGAACAACAAAATCGAAACACTAATGATTTATGACCGAGTCTGCAGCGAGATAATAACACTACTATAGCGCAGTGACGCGCGCCCGGATTGAAATGGGACGTCGCGGGTTCGATTCCCGCCACGGGCCACTTTGGAATTTTCAATTTTATAATTTCTTATTTGGCTCTGGTCTGGTGGGAGGCTTCGGCCGTGGCTAGTCACCACCCTACCAGCAAAGACGCACCGCCAAGCGATTTAGCGTTCCGGTGTGATGCTGTGTAGAAACCGTTATGGGTTGCTTACCTCTTCCAAGGTAGTACGATAACATCTGCGGCTGCATCGTCACTTACCATCAGGTGAGATCACAGTCAAGTACTTGTAGTCGGCCCGCGAAATTCAAATTTAATTTTGTATTTCGCAAATATTTAACTAGTATCTACAATGAATTAGGCTCATGGCATTCATTTTGCGAAAAAAGCAATATCGTCTTCACAGGTTTATATAAAAAACTTTACTTGAAAGCGTCTAGTTTAGGAATTTAGTTTCAATGCCGAGTTTGACGTGAGTTCACAATTCACAAATTGGTCGATAATCGAACTACATTCCTAAACTGGACACTTTCAAGTAAACATCTTTCTAATATATAAAATTTTCTCATTTTTCTTTGTTACCAAACTCCTCCGAAATGGCTGGACCGATTGTTATGAAATTTTCAGTGTATGATCTCTGGGTCTGGGAGCAGGTTGTTATCTATTTTTTATGCCCCTAAGTGAGAAAAAAAATGTATATGGCAAAACAACGATTGCCGGGTCATCTAGTTTTTATATAACATACTAAAACTGTGAAGATGATACTCTTATTTTCGCGAAATGAATTCCCTAACCCTACTTCGTTGGATTAGTTAAATAATTGCGAAAAATAAAATAAATTTCGAATTTCGCGGGCAGAGGGTGCGATTTCACGTTAACAACAAGACCAAGACTGCAAGACCAAGACTGATTTTGGGCATTACTACTAAGTACTTGCCTAGAATCTACGTGAAAAGGAACGTTGTAGTTTACTCAACACAGACCAAGTTCTAGGTAATAACTAGCTACACGATGAAGAAATGGACAATTGCCAGTAGGAATAATGTTTAAATGGAGTAGTGCATTAACAAGTCTGGCATATTGTTAGCGCCTGAATGAATTAAATAGCAGTCTCCTTCCTCGCCCGTTGCTATAAAATTTATGTAGGCGATCCTAACCAGAACATACATTACAGAGAATTTATAAATTTTAATAGCTACCATTATTTAACTTTATTTCAACTTGCTGAACTCATAACTCACTATTTATTATGTGTTGAATGGTATGAATATTATGGTATGAAATCATCTCTGTTTATGGACATAAGATTGATATTCTTTTACACTTTACAAGTGCCTGACTGCGATCACACCTGTTGGTACTTAAGTGATGGTGTAGCCGAAGATTTTAGCACTAATTTTAAAGGCGTCTACGCAGCATTGCGCGGGAACGTTAAATTGCTTTGTGGACGTTTTCGCTGATAGGGTGGCCGGTGATAACAAACCATGGCCGAAGCTTCTCACTCCACCAGAAAAGACCTGAGTCAATGTAGAAATTATAACATTTTAAAGTGGTCAGTGGCTTTGTCTTCGACATAAAGTGTAAGTAGATAAGTTAGGGTTTGGTCTTAGCCCACCACTCTAGCCAAGCGAATCGGCAGACTTTACACACTTTTGTGAGCATTATTATACAGTAAACCCATTATCTTTGGCATTATGGTGATTGGAGAATCATTGGTAGGTTAGGTTAGGTTAGGGTCTCGAATTTCTTTACCATGTTTCAGCTCACACATTTACAATTTTAGTTGTCACAAAGTATACATACGAAGTGTTGTGTTGTACATATAAAGTTTTAGGTATAAGAAATTCTGAGATGTTAGTGATGGTGAGGTATTTAATCCTAGAACCCCCAAATATGGGGCAGACGTATTAACGACCAGGATATGAGAGTAGAGACTACACTATATTTGACGACCGAATGGCGTAGCGGTAGCGAACCTGCCGTCTGCGTCGGAGGTCGTGGGTTCGATTCCCACTACTGGTAAGTGTTTGTGTGATGAGCATGAATGTTTTCCAGTGTCTGGGTGTTTTTCAATATATTATATTTATGTTTATTAGTATGTATGTATATTTATCAGTTATCTAGTACCCATAACACAAGCTATCGCTTACTTTGGGGCTAGATTGCGATGTGTGTAATGTCCTTATATTTGTTATATTATTGTTATTTATAAGAATAGTATAGGTAAACACAATTAGTATTTTCTGCCTCGATAACGGTGGAGTGAGTCGGGTCCATTGAATGCCTTCGAATATAGGCGCTGAGATTTCAATGAAATCAGTATTTCCATTGACGTTCGAGAAGAACACGCCCGGGAAAATAAATGTCTGATGTAAGAATTTAATCCCTGAATTTTGTATTGCAATGTTTATCGAAACATTGCAATACAAAATAAATACAAAATGATTTTTTCACTAAACCGTGGTTAATAATTGATAAGTGAACTCGAGTTATTTACTAATCTCACTATTAATATTATAAAGCCGAAAGTTTGTATTAAGCGTGTGTGTTTGTTACTTCTTCTCGAATCACTACTAAACAAATTTGGCTGAACTTTGAAACAGAGGTGGATTATATCCAGGATTAACTCAAAGTCTACTTTTATCCCGGAAAAGTTCATGGGTTTCCATGGACTACCCTACCTATAGTAGTGTTTTTATCTCGCTGCAGACTTGGTCATAAATCATTCGAGTGTTTCGCTTTTGTTGTTCTGCAGTAATGCACAACTCAACAGAGAACAACAAAAGCGAAACACTCGAATGATTTATGACCGAGTCTGCAGCGAGATAATAACACTTCTATAGTAGGATTAGTACTGCAGGTTTTTGCACTTTCGAGCCAGTAAGTCTATACATCTAAGCTCGGGTGGTTGTTGGCGCTGGCTGTAGATATATGGAGAAATCCGTTCCGTTTATTCGAAGCAAATCGACTCTCGAGTTGTAGAAAAACCTGCACTAACCGCGCTGTTAGGTATATTTTACCCTTTCAAAAACGGTTTTGGAATTGCGAATCTCAATTTTATTATTAAAATAATAAAATACTATTCTAACTTTAGACAAAAGCTGCTATATTCTTTGAAGATCGCACGTGGAATGACTAAAGACTGCGGGCGCTGCGAAGCGGTTACCTACTAGGTTCTTATGCCTTTGAGATGAAACCGAAAACTTGATGAGATTTTTATTAGATTTGAAAGCACTTTTTAGTTTACAAGTTTCATATTACAGCAAGACGCCGAGAGCGGTGGCATCCTTATGTGGTTGACGTCCAACAAACTCGCACGAAACGTTTTTCCTCCACGTTTCTGATACGAACCGCTAAGGTGTGGAACGCCCTTCCAGCCTCCGTGTTTCCAGCCAAGTACAATCTAGGTGCCTTTAAGAGAAGAGTGAATAGACATTTTCTAGGCAAGCGCGCTCCATCCTAGACCTCATCATTGCTTTCCATCAAGCATGATTGTCGTCAAGCGCAAGCCTATCTTTAATAAAAAAAAAACAGCGTTACAAAAAAAATAAGGAAACCATATTAAATTAAAGCTAACAACTTAATTATTCTACGAGTTTTTTGTAACTAATTGATTTTTAATGCAATATCATTATTTATGGCAGATGAACGTGCTGTTCATTAACCTGTGTAACGCTTACCGCCCTGTCTAACCTTCAAAGGTCACTGACCCTGCGCTTGCACGTATTTTTCACACAGGATAATGCCACTGTAGAGACTAGAGACATCGAATTATTTTATATAAATCAAAGTACCACTGAATTTTGAAAAGTAGTACTAATAACTAGTAGAAAAAATATACGTTTCAATAATGTTAACTACAGGCCGAGAGAACTTTTTTTGATCCCATCTCTACTTACCCTACTACTTACGAATTTCGCAGCAATTGAATCAATATCTTAATGCTGAGTAAAACTCAATACAGCTTAGTATTGATAAAATAACAGTGAGCCAGCAATAATTTGAAATAACAATAATGATGAATGCTATAATAATAGAACTTGTTTTAAACTTAATATTTAGCTAAAGACTCTTATTGAAAAGGTAAGGTAAAAGAAGCTAACCGCTGACAAGTCAAATTAGGAATGCAAGCTAATTCCAAAGTTTTTGAAATATGAATTCACAACGCAATCTGGTTTTGAGGGCAATTTGAAAGATGGAAGGTTTTGTTTGGGAAGTTCATTACAATATTGACGTTTATTGTGTTAATTGAGAGGCATGACTATGCCCAAATATTCCACGTATTATGTTATGTTCTATAAATTTTTTGAAAATGTTTTAGGAAATATAACATTTAAAAAAATAAAATACTTACTTAATTACCGTGAAGACTAGCACAGATTTCCTGATTTATAATTAAAAAGGCAGACCTTTTGGGTAAAGGTAGATCAAGTCAACCCATAAATAAAAGCCAATAGTGGGAACTTAATGAAAGAAAAATCAAGATTTTTTGCATTTCTCTCTGGATATAGAGCAAAGCAATAAAGAGAACTTTCATATTCAACAAAAGTAATTTTTCGCCAATAAAGTCATATCAATAAAAGTTTTATTCAAACTCAATATTTAGTTAGACACGGAACTCGGTTGAATCTCAGTTTTAACCCTGCAATTGCAAACGTGCTGGCAAAAACTTTCTGAAAAAAAAATTAATTCAGTCAAACATTGGCTTTCAAATAGCATTTTTAGGGTTCCGTACCCGAAGTGTAAAAAAGAAACCCTATTACGGAGCCTTCGCTGTCCATCTGTCCGTCTGTCTGTCACCAGCAGGGCGATCGGCTAAAACTGTATCAATGTCAAAATATGAGTTTTGACCGATCACTACACTATAAAATCACGTTTTGACATTTTTACAGTTCTTTATTGAATGATACATTTTTACGCGATCGCCCTGTAGGCTATATCTTTTGAACCGTGATATCTACAGACTTGGAATTGTCCTTGATGGTAGGGATCCCTTTGTGCGCGAGCCCGACTCGCACTTGACATTTTTTTTTGTAAATTGTAACTTTTTTAGTATCAGTAGATTAATGATGCCATGAAATACCATCTCAAAATAAGCCAACACCTATCACTTTTTAACAACTTTAAAACACTGTACTTTAACTGTATCGGTTGCCACTAAGTTGAAGGACTTGGCAACTGGTATAACTAAGGGAGTTGGTAGACTCCAAGGGGGTTAATACTCGTCAGGTTGGAGCAGTGAAGGCAGCTAATTTTCAAGTTGGAGCAACGCTCTCTGTATTCGATAGAACAATCAAACTTCGCGTCTCGCGTAATTTGGAATGTTCTGTATTCAGGAATTTGTATTGGCATTGATTGTTTTGAGCTTGACGCTATATTTATTGGTTTGATAATATTGTACATTTCGAATATCAAACGTAGTATGTTACTAGTTCATATTGGATTTATATCAAATAGTATTCGAGGGCGAAATTTAAAGTCGCCCAGCGTGCTATGGAGAGGGCTATGTTAGGAGTTTCCCTGAAGGATAAAATCAGAAATGAGGAGATCCGCAGGAGAACCAAAGTCACTGACGTAGCCCGAGCCATTAGCAAGCTGAAGTGGCAGTGGGCAGGTCACGCTTGTCGCAGGGGCGATGGCCGTTGGAGCTGCAAAGTCCTTGAGTGGAGACCGCGTACGAGTAAGCGTAGTGTAGGACGACCCCCAGCTCGTTGGATTGATGATATGGCGCGGGTGGCGGAAAGCGGCTGGATGAGGAAGGCGGAGGACAGGGTATGGTGGCGCGCGATTGAGAAGGCCTATGTCCAACAGTGGACGTCCCCAGGCTGAGATGATGATGATGATGATGATCAGTATTCGAGGTCTGTGATTAGTATCCTCAGCCGCCTATATAATACTTTTATACAATGGTCCTGAATACATTCAATCACAAGTCTAAATCCACTTGATCGCACTTAGTTTTATAACGACCGTTTATATGTGAGTACGTGTGTATTATCCGTTACTCCTTCACGCCGCAACTACTGGCCGTTTTGGCTGAAATTTGGAAAGGAGATAGCTTATAGTAAGGAGCAACACATAGGTTACTTTTTAGCTCGTAAAAATCGACGGTTCCGTCGGCGTGAATTTCGGTTTATCTCAAATCCGTGAAAATTGTTGATTTTTTAAATATATGTGTCTAAAAAATTACGCTGATCAGTTCCGTTAGTGGCGTAATGAAAGGAATAACAAACAAACACGTTAAGTATGGATAGGATATAAAAGTAAAATTATAAATTTTAAAAACCCCCGACACCAAAAATAAAATATAAAAAGGAACAAATAATATTTTAAACCTATTATAATAATTATTATCGCCACAATATAATATTAAGTACGTTCAAATATTTTTTTATTCAAGCGTCGTCGCATCGTCGGGGGACCGTTAGAGAGACGCAAAAGGGGTGTTATAAGTTTGACGTGTCCATATGTCCAGATACACAGACACGTTAAACTTATAACACCCCTTTTGCGTCTCTCTAACGGTCCCCCGACGATGCGACGACGCTTGAACTAAAAAATATTCGAACTGTTAGGTGCAGGATGGCGGTGGGCAGTGAAACTCGAGCTCTTCACATGGAGTTTTTAATGATGTTACGGCGACACAGCTACATACTTGGATTTACTTAGTCCAGAATCCCGGATGGTGGTTAAATGAGCCGGAGAACAGCATCTCGAGGTAGAATGCTCTCGAAAATGCTATCTGAATCTTGATAGAAAAAGTCGGTACATATATATTAGAATAATGCTGAATCTTTGCTGACTGCTTACACGGCAAATTCGAAGACAGAGTAGTACTCTTGAAAGCAGGTCCGTAACACCTCTGCCCTTTAAGACGAAACATCCAAGGATAAAAAGGATGTGAGTATATCCAAGTATGATATAGAAATTGATACAGAGTTACAAAATACAAAAGAAGATAAAGATTTACAGAATACAAAATAAAAATTACATAATACAAAATTAGTTTGGGTTTAGTTTAACATACAACAAATAGAACATTGCAAAAGGTATAAAAATATGAAATAGAAAATACATTTAAACTATTCACAACATTTAGTAAGAAATCTAGTAGATTTAGTAGTTAAGAAATGTTAAATTTTAGCCAAATAATCAATCAAATAATCAATCAATTTCTGGTGATTTCTAAGGCTATATTCTGACTTAGTTTGTTTTATACACCTTGGTTTTACTTTTCAGAATTACTCATACAGGATTTTTTTATTTTTATGCAATGAAATCAAATGTTAAATTAGCTCTATGTTTTGTAAAAAGACTAACATATTTAAAAGAAAAATAGAAGTTATTATTCTGAAAAACAAGTGTACTGTACTTCTTCTTTTCTACGGTTTTCGAACTTGCTTAAGTCATCATTAACTTGATTCAATTTAAATGAGAAGCATACTGTAAGGAATCTAGTTGTTTGCATGAGATAATTTAAGTGTGATATACTAACATTAAATTAAGCTGTAGAACAAAAATCTTCAATACATAAATTCTTATTTCAAGATAAAATAATTTAAAATAACTTATGATACCTAAGCTTGAAAATGCTAGAGTAGCAGCAAAATTCTTATACCAATAAAAATTAATAACATAATATTTTCAAAATTGTATGTGCTATAACAAATCAGTGATAATCTCGATACATCAGTTGAACATCTCTATCTATTTTAACTATTCTATAAGTGTTAGGTTAAGGAAAGTGTCCTTAAATGCGTCACACATAGGATTCCCGACACTTATTTTGCACTAGTAGACTTTTTATTTAACTGTTTATCACTTTGCACTCACTTAGGTTTGAAATACAGGTCATATTAACTTATTTTGTGTAATTGCCAAAAATTTACAGATGGATTAATCAAAAAGATGCTATGGGACTATGTATATAGAGTTAGAGAAAAAGAGATGTGATATAAACTGCATTTTGCAAAACCATTGGAAGATGATAAGATAATAAGGTAAATTTCTAAACTGTTAAAAGTTATTAACAACGGAGAGATTATAATAATTACTATATTGCATTCTCTAAGATTTTACCGAAATTTGGAATGTTGTTGCTAATATATTTTCATTCTCGATAAGTTTTGAAATTGTAGGTATTATTTAATGACGTAATTGTGGATGAGTGTTTTCTTTCATAATAAAGATCAAGTGACACAATCAACAGGTAGTTCATTGTGTTATTAGTATTTGTAAATAATTAATAACTGACTTTGCAAATGAGAAATACTTAGGTAAAATTTTAATTTAAAACATAATCTTGAACGATTATTTGAGGCATAATAAAAGGATGGCAATTTGATCTACATTATACAGTTACAGCTGTTAGTGCAAACGCGGCATTTTGTTTGGCCTTATTGTCTTACAGTCGCGAATTCTAAGTAAAGTATTAATTGTCTGTTATAAGCCTACATTTGATTATAATGGTATAAACAGTGTTTTAATATGGAATAATATTTAAAGAGATGAACATTATGACGTTTTATATTATTAGTAAGTAATTATTTAAATGTAATAATTTCATCGAGTAGGTACCTATTTTTACAAAACAACATTCGATTTATTTGCATTAGTGCAATTTATTATAACACGGGTCGTATGCGTGATGCAAAAAGATGACTTAGGATTTTTGAGTAATAGGTAATATTGTGTAATATGAACTGTACTGAGTTCAGAGACAATTATAATGCATTGACCTAGTTCTTACTAAGTGTTCAATAATTATTTTATTAAAATACAATAGGTAGTAAGTTTTAAAGACAAGATTTTGATATTATTGGGTTGTCACCTTTTGAGTTTTATGAACATAGTATATGATTATGAACTTAGTGTATGATTATGAATTCACGTGAGTTTCAAGGGCAATCAACAACACCCTGTTTTATAGATAGTATAATATATTATGTAGTACTTTACTGCAAATATAGCAATATATCAGTGATTATAATAAAATGCATTTATAATTATTATTTATCGACTTCGTCTTCTAAGTCAATCTTTCTAATTACATATCATTATATTTTTTTTGTGTAGTAGTAATTTGAAGTAATTTGCTTGAAATAGTAGTAAAATTATTTTAGTAGTACTTTTAGTATTTTTCATTTTTTTTTATGTAGTAGTAGTAGTAACATGTAGTATTTTCGTTGAAATAGTAGTAATATTATTTAAGTAGTACTTAATGTAGTAGTTTTTTAGTATTTTTTCATATATTTGTAATTGATTCATTAAAATTGGTATAGTAGTAATAAAATTATCGTAGCATATTAGATAAATAAATAAGTTTTAGTATTTTCATACTAGAGAAGCAGAAATACTAAACTTGGAAGAGTAGATAAATAGGATTTAGTATTTTCACACTAGAGAAGCTGAAATACTAAACTTGGAAGGATAGATAAATAAGTTTTAGCATGTTCACACTAGAGAAGCAGAAATGCTAAACTTGGAAGAGTAGATAAATAGAATTTAGTATTTTCACACTAGAGAAGCAGAAATACTAAACTTGGAAGATAAATATGTTTTAGTATACTTAATAGTAATATAATTCTTGTAGCGACCATATTGTGGCCATGCATTTGGGTTATTTACCCAGGTTGCTCATCTAAAAAATTCAGAGATTTCAGAGAAACAGTGAGATGAGCTGAGATACCGCTTGCTTGGGACTGGCTACCCGTGTGGGAATATCTCATAAAAATACTCATAGAAACATAGATTTTTACTAAAGAGATAGCACTTATTTGGGACTGGTTACCCGTGTGGCAATATCTCATATAAATACAGTGGAAATATAGATTTCAACTAAAGAGATAGCACTTATTTGGGACTGGTTACCCGTGTGGCAATATCTCATATAAATACAGTGGAAATATAGATTTTAACTAAAGAGATAGCACTTATTTGGGACTGTTTACCCGTGTGGCAATATCTCATATAAATACAGTGGAAATATAGATTTTTACTAAAGAGATAGCACTTATTTGGGACTGTTTACCCGTGTGGCAATATCTCATATAAATACAGTGGAAATATAGATTTTTACTAAAGAGATAGCACTTATTTGGGACTGGCTACCCGTGTGGCAATATCTCATATAAATACAGTGAAAATATCGACTTTATCTTAACTAAGGACTTTCTATTTGGGGCTAGGGCCCTGTCGTGTAGTCCTTGTTACATAGAATAGGTATTGCACCTTAGTAGAAATTATTTATTAATAACATAGAATGGGTATTTCACCTTTATAATAATTTAGTAATACATATTATAGTATATCAAATTATTATTATTATAATTTTGTAAGTCTTTTGATGTTATAAGACCAAGAAAATTGTAGCTAGTTTAACTGCTAGCTGATTTATAAAGATTTTTTTTTACCGATTTCAAAAATAGAGGAGGTCCTCAATTCATTGGAATATTTCTATTTTATAATTATTTGTTTGAGTCTGTGAGTTTATTTGTTTAAAACAATTTAAAGTTTTCGAAATATAAAAAGGAATTTTGTTTAGGTCTGTCTGTTTGTCAGTATGTCACCGCAAAGATTTTTTATAATATTATTTTGATTGAAAAATTAATTTTATCCAAACTTTCATAAGATGATAAAAAAGTTTTATAGTTATCTCAATAAAAGTACAGTAAAATGAAATTATAAAGTGATTAATCCACGTGTAAAATCAGGTCAATACAAAAAAGTTAATAAACTCGAATATCACTCACAGAAATATGATGAGTCGGCGGTGACATAGTTAGCGGGCAGCGGCCAGCGACGCAGCGCGAAGGCGATGGAAATGCAACGCTGCATTTTCGCTGTAGGTATACGGCTCGGCGTGTAGAGTGTTCCGATGCGATGCTGTGTAGTTTGGTAATGAAGCTCGATGCCATGATGTCCTTAAGCCATGATGTACTTTATGCCATGATGTCCTTAAGTCCCTCGCTTTGTCCTGTTGTTGGTGGCCTTGGTAAACCATGAGAATGTCCTGGCGAAGTCCTGGCGATGTTTGCGCGGCAGCCTCGCGTTTCGTCAATTGAGACGCGACGGCATGGTGATGGCGACTCGGAAGGCAGGCGGCAGGCAGCTCGGTAGGCAGGCGGCAGCTTGGCAGGAAGGCGGCAGCTTGGCAGGAAGGCGGCAGCTTGGCATGAAGTCGGCAGGCGGCAGCTCGGCAGGCAGGCGACCAAGGGAATTTAAAATCCCCTTCCTTCTGACACCAGATGTTAGGTGCAGGATGGCGGTGGGCAGTGAAACTCGAGCTCTTCACATGGAGTTTTTAATGATGTTACGGCGACACAGCTACATACTTGGATTTACTTAGTCCAGAATCCCGGATGGTGGTTAAATGAGCCGGAGAACAGCATCTCGAGGTAGAATGCTCTCGAAAATGCTATCTGAATCTTGATAGAAAAAGTCGGTACATATATATTAGAATAATGCTGAATCTTTGCTGACTGCTTACACGGCAAATTCGAAGACAGAGTAGTACTCTTGAAAGCAGGTCCGTAACAGAACGTACTTAATATTATATTGTCACGATAATAATTATTTTAATAGGTTTAAAATATTATTTGTTCCTTTTTATATTTTATTTTTGGTGTCGGGGGTTTTTAAAATTTGTAATTTTACTTTTATTTTGTCCTTTTTAAAGTAGGTAATAAGGTATTAAATATAGGGAAGGTATTAATAGTGATAAGTAAGTAACTTAGTTAGTTACTAAGTATAATAATATTAGTTTTCATTTACTAGATTAAGTTTTACCTTCCTACTCGTAAGTCTAGGTTAAATATTAGGTAGGTATTTGTTTTTTGCATTAGTTTAAGCAATTTATGTATGTCTATGGGAACGATAGGACATATGGAAGGTAGTCAGATCCCCTCATCAACTATTAAAGAGCTGATGATCTTCAAACGGCAAATCAGGACTTGGGACAGGACAGGTTACCTTACCATATACTTTCAATATCATTGAAGTAACACTGTATCAAATTCGAATCGATAGGATATATGGAAGGTAGTCAGATCCCCTCATCAACTATTAAAGAGCTGATGATCTTCAAACGGCAAATCAGGACATGGTTATCTTACCATATACTTTCAATATCATTGAAGTAACACTGTACCAAATTTCGAATCGATAGGATATATGGAAGGTAGTCAGATCCCCTCATCAACTATTAAAGAGCTGATCTTCTTCAAACGGCTGATCAGGTCATAATTACCTTACCATATACTTTCAATATCATTGAAGTAACACTGTACCAAATTTCGAATCGATAGGATATATGGAAGGTAGTCAGATCCCCTCATCAACTATTAAAGAGCTGATGATCTTCAAACGGCAAATCAGGTCATGGTTACCTTACCATAGACTTTCAATGTCATTGAAGCTACACGGTACCAAATCGGACATAAAGAAGTTAGTCAGATCCCCTCATCAACTAGAAAATAGCTGATAATCTTCAAACGGCTGAACAGATTTTCATGAAACTTGGCTAAGAACACTTGGGATAAAATTATCTATGACACAAAATAAACTTCATGAAAATCGGTCCATCCGTTTGGGAGCTACGATACCACAGACAGAAACACAGATACACAGACACACAGATACACAGACACACAGATACACAGACACGTTAAACTTATAACACCCCTTTTGCGTCGGGGGTTAATAAAAACGCGTTTAACTATTACAAAGGTGTAAATAGGCTAAGGTTTAAGACTGTAAGTGTAAACGATAAAATATTAAATTGCCTTCATAATCTTCTACATTAACATGATACTGCAGGTGTCGCAAACACTAAATTTCAAGTCAGGAGCCAGTGTAAAATCAATATTCCAATTAACTAGGCAATGTTCTCACGTTAACGATAACCTATAGAGCCTTAGAACGAAATTTGGCTACTACACCCATAATGGTTTTCCGATACAATGTCGTAATATCGCCGACTTATACCTTACTTGAAGTAATTTAGTTAATATCGAAATGAATATGAATTGGTATCGACATTGGTACTTGCCTAGTTAATTTTCAGTACCTACCTACGTGTAAATTTTATAATAAAATATGGTCATATGCCATCCATATAGGGTGATGTTAGTTTTTAGCCCCCGACGCAAATAGAGAAGTGTTATAAGTTGTCGATGTCTGTTTGTCTCAAATGGATGGACCGATTTTGATGCGGTTTTTGTCATTTGAATGACGGTTTTTTGCGGTGTTTCTTAGCTATGTTTGGTTAATATCGGTCCAAGTATAGCTCTTTTTAAAATGATGTAAGATGTAGTTGTTCAATGACAAGCACAGGGGTTTTCTTTAATTTTTCATTTCATTAGTTATAACCGTTTTAAATGATAAATTCGATTAGAGTCTGTAACATGTCAACCAGAATAATTAGCATCAGTATTATAATAAATACCTACCTGTAGTTAAAATTCAATCAACAGCTAATTGTTAGATTTAATTTGTTCTACTTTAAATAGCCTTCTCTTCCGCTAGTCGAAAACCTTGTTAAAACAGAGTTCCTTAACTAAATAAGTACTGTGATTGATTAGAAATTTTATTAATAATGGATTTATTGGATCCTCTCCGAGCGGAAAAGTTCAGACTCATTTATTAAGTTTCGGGGAAATCGACGAAAATTGATTGAACCATGAAATCGCAATAATCTCTACTTCAAATTAGCTGTTACTGGTTTACGGGATCCTGGTTTAGACGACCTCCCTGGCGCAGTGGCGGCGCGCTTGGAATTCGAGTGGGAGGTCGTTCGATTCCCGTCACGGGCCACTTTGGAATTTTATAATTTCTAAATTGGCTTAGGTCTGGTCTGGTGGGAGGCTTTGGCCGTGGCTTGTTACCACCCTACCAGCAAAGACGCACCGCCAAGCAATTTAGCGTTCCGGTGCGATGCTGGATGCGACGATAGAAACCGTTGGGGTACATTTAGTTACCCTTCCAAGTTAGTACGATAACATCTTAGGCTGCATCATCACTTACCATCAGGTGAGATCGCAGTCATGTACTAACTTGTATATAGTTTAAAAAAAATCCTAAAGGCTTCTTCACAATGATATTCTACCTAAAATTGACCTATACTACCTATTCTTTACATAATAAAAATTGGAAGCAACAACTGTAGGTACAATATTATAATGTCACCAGACCATTTCGGTTATAACGGTCAACCTCAGCCGAGGTTTGCCACCAACGCGGGAGATCACTATTGTGTACGCAAACACAGGTGCAATCTCTATTCCTCACTCTTATCATCCAATGGGATGATTCATGATGGCTCCGATACGAATGGAGAGTAATCAGGGCCGACGTGCTCTGGGAGGTACAAGTACGGGGGTGGAAAACCGCTAATTTCTAAACTCCGGGCTGGTGCTAAGAATTTTCGGACAGAAAAACCCAATACCCAATTTTATTAGCCTGACCCAGGACCTTGTGATCTGCAGACAAACAGGCTCATTATTATTTATTTACTTTAACAACATTAAAGACAATTACCTATGACCATGACCATGACCATGGGATTTAATCTCGATACTTATAGCATGTTATCAGATAAATCTTTGAAAATAACCCAATAACGGAAATATGAGCGCAACTAGAGCCATGAATACTGGGTGGGTATCTAATGTAATATAATGTTGTCGGAAAACATTGTAGGCTTAGGGCAGATTCGTCCTAAGGCGACGTCAACAAGACTAACAGTTTTAAAGTAATTATTGCTTTATCTTTGAAACTGTATGTTACGGGTGCGGAAAGTTATTTTTTTTCAGCATTTTCTTAATGTTCTTCACATCAATAGAGTTCTTTAATTAGCAATCCCTCTTTGTAACTTTGGTTTAAATTCATCACTGAGGTTGGAATTCATTCACGATACATCTTACATTTGTCATTACAAAAAAAAAAATAAACAACCCCAACTCTTTCGCAAGAGCAAGCGCGGAAATGCACGATAAATCACTTGTTTCCAAACGATAAAACTGCGGCATAAATTATTCATCCAATGCGAACTATTCCGGCGGTAACAAAGTTATCTATTTGCGTTATTAATTCGAACAACTTCGGATATAAACAACGAACTGCACGCGGAACACCGTGTAACTTCTAGCTAACTTGTCTCGTCTGTTGGTACCTAGTTCTGTTGGTACACGAACCGACATGACTTTGCCAAACCACTTTGCTTGGGAGTGATGTTTTGACATCGTTACAACGACAGGTTATACCAGGGTGTGACTCTCGAAAATATATAATTGTACATCGGCCAACCATCGATGGTAACCATAGCGACGCAACCATCAGCAGGCAATTGTAGCCTTGGCTGTATAACTGACGCAAAAATTAACCAATCAGCGAATAGATGTTAGCTCGTCGCTCCTGTAAGTATTTTTGTAGAATCAAATTCTCTTTAACGAAGTTCCTACTGCAAGTGGGTGCGTTGTGATATCAGTAAGACTGCCCTTAACAATCACTTTAAAAAAAAACCATTGAGGTAATTTACCAGAGTCTCCAATGAGAGAGATTTTTGATATCCTAAATACCAAATTTAACCTCATTTTGCTACTTACCCAAAGGGTAAAACGAGACTGCCCGTCCGTCTGTTTGCCACCAGGCTATATCTCTTGAACTGTGATAGTTACACAAAAAGTAAAAAAAAAAAAAATTACACACACACTGTTTGAAATTTTCACAGATGATGTATTTCTGTTGCTACTATAACAACAAATACTAATAAAAAATAGAATGAAATAAATATTAAAGGGGGCTCTCATACCTACAAGAAACGCGATTCTTTTGTCTTTTTAACACGCTTTTATTAGCTTCACCTGTATGTTTGTAACCGACTCCTTTGAGCTTGATTTTGTCCAACTTTGAAAGATCAGATTTAATTCAAACTTTGCACACCCGTCAAAAACCGATGACAATGCAATAATTCGATTAAAATATCCAATTATCTTAATTAGATTGGCCAGGATTAATTAATTTCTTTCAGCATCCTTTGCATGGGAGTAAGAGAGATAGAGCGTGTTTTTTTAGTTTAAACTATTATTATTTATAGATACCGTCCTTGTCCGATTTTTACTCTCTAAAAGTTAGTTCTTGACTGCGACCTCCTGATGGTAAGTAATGATGCAGCCGAAGATGTTATTGTACCTACTAAGTTGAAGGGGACAAGTTAACTCACCCATAACGGTTGCTACCCAGCATAGCACCTCTTTGCGATGCGTCTTTGCTAGTGAGCAAGTAGTCTGCATGAAAATATGTAGCTAACTTAAAGTTACCCATAACTCTGAGCTAGATTCCACTTTTTGTCCAGTTGCCTGTGTGCGTTGTCCTGTCACTAATGCGCCACATTCCAGCATAGGACGCACCTCCCACCTGAATGCTTCTCTATGATTCATACAACGCAAATGGTATGGAAGTAATTCAGTTAGGTACATAAACTTATAGGTAAAGTTAGTTGCGAACATATTAGATACGAATAGACTACATTAAATCCATATTTAAACTAGAAATATAGTTGTAAGATTTTGACTACCTGGCGATGGGTGATCTAGGGTTCGATTCTTGCCACAGGCTACTTTAGAATTTTACAACATCTAATTTGGCTCAGGTCTGATCTGATGGGAGGCTTCGGCAGTGGCTATAGTTACTAACAAAGGAGCGCCGCTTCGGCAGTGGCTATAGTTACTAACAAAGTGATTTAGCGTTCTGGCGCGATTCTGTGTAAGAACCGATATGGAGTTATTTGCATCTTCCAAGTTAGTATACGATAGCATCTTCGGTTGCTTTGCAGTTAAGTGAAGTGCTAGCTTGAAGTGTAAAAAAACAATAATTATTGCTCCCTGCAATGTTTAATGTTCCACAAGATTGTATAAGTTGATGATGGTAATAAATCAATAAAATACAGAATTCTTTAGATGTTCCTAGTCATCAATTTCGAATGAATTTGTTTGACCCTTCAATGTCACACCATTCTTCTTAAAACTTTGTCGCTACGTAGGTTTCGCTCCAACACCGGAACATTAGCATCAACAGGAGATGTTAAATGACCAAAGCTTGTTTGTAATGCAGATTAAGACCTGATGATAATGTCTTATTTCTACTTAAAATAACACATTTCATTTAGACTTTTCCCAACATTTATTTTGTAGGTCCCTGAAGAAATCATATTTTACCCAGACATCTTACGTATGATCTATCATGAATAAAAACGTTATGTAGTACCTACTTATGAATAAAACATTGTTTTGGTCAAAGTTTCGAACTCGCCCACGTTTGTCGGCACATAATTGAAATTCAGGGTATAGTCGGGACCAATTCATCATTGTCAACACTACAGCAAATAAACAACTCTGCGATCAAGTGGTTTTAATTAAACTGTTTTATTGAGCGAGAGCCTGATATTCTGTGTTTAACAGCATTGCTGATAACATTATAATCGATCTACCTTATGATTATCAGACCTCGCAGATGCTGACGGGGCACGGTCACTTTCCGAAGCGCCTGCATGATAGGTATGTGTCTGGTCGAGAGTGGCGAGTGCTTCTGCGGACTGGCGGAGGAGAACCTCCACCACGTCTTGTGGGAATGCTCCTTATACGAGGACCTCCGGTGCTTGCTGCTGGACGGGATCGTTCGCGAAGTTTCTGGCCCAGTTTATTATCAGGATCTCGTGGGTTCGGCGGCCAACTTCGGAAAGCTACGGGAGTTCGCGCACGCGTGGCATAAGAGGCGAAGCGGCTTGGAGTGACACAGAGAATTTATGCTGAGGACAGCGACGGCGCGGTCCGTATTTTGTATCGTCCTGCCCCAGAATGGGGAGAGTGAGCCTATAGGGACAAGGAGCGAGAGGAAACAACTTGGAGCGAGTCAAGAAGGCGCCCCGGGAACACGCCAAGAGCAAGTACCGAACGGGCGCCCTCCCGCGTTTCGGCCCCCATAACCGCCAGGTTGATTGGGCCATGGGTGGTGGAGGGTTGTCCCTACCTTTTGATTAGAGTGCCATGTTCATTCGAAGGTTGGCAATCATTATAGCGATTTGCGCTTTGGGTACCGCCGCGCCGCCCTGAATAAATCAAGCTCTTTCCAAACCATTGCCATGATTTCCGTTGCCAGGCACCCTTCACTGCATACCCATTGCAATCTTTGGGTGTAAGGCCAACTGTAACTCTATGATGTTGTATTGCGGTAGTCGCTTAGAGACCAAAATCGTTGAATATCGAAGATTTCCGTAGCCTGATGTACGAAGGGCCTTACGCATCACATACGCGAAATACTCTCTTCTTTAGGTATAGTATCTAGATCCAGATAGACTATGAAGATCCGATCTTCCATGACTTGTTTTTACAGTTTTGCTTGGTAACACAATCTTGAAACGGAACTTTTTTTGTTTTCTGATACTATATTTTTGTGCTAAATTTTACAAATTGCTTGAATTTAAATCGACTTCGATAAACAGCGGCAACATTTTTTCTACTCCTTTTTTCCAAACCACTCTACACAACACCAATTAAATTCACAATAATATTATGGAGAGTTTAGTGAACTGAATGGTCGCTGCTATTGAATATCAAGAGTATGCGGTCACGGTTGGTAGGTTCTGCTATTGACATCATTCATGCAACTACTAGTAAACTATAATAACCCGTGTACAGCCAATCTAACTGACATGGATACAAAAAAGTGTAGACGTTCCTATTATTTGCAAACTCTCACGTCGCTCCGCTAACCGTGACGGTTACGCACGCTCGACTTTCGAATCCACCAATCACGTCTTCAGGTCTACATCACGCTATTAAAGTTTTCCTGGATTTGTGATATATAAAGCTAGGAAGACGATGTATTTGCGGGGAGTCCGTTGCTACTGAGAAGACCGGTATTGGCGAGGGCCGGACTCCAAGCCTCGCTGGTAAAATCTGTAATTAATTAATTAGTTAGTTAGTTAGTAGAGTGGTTCTGTGTAGTTCAGTTGTTCGGAAGGCTTCAGACGGATGGTCTGATTATGTAAACCCTCTTCTTCGGCCAGTAGCAAGTTTGACTTCCTTTTGCTGTTCTGCAACATTTTCTTGTTCGTTGATATCTTTGGTCCACGTATTTACTATTATAACAACATAAAATACTGACCGACTGACTTCTCTATCAACGCTCATACCCTGGACGTATTGGACTGAAACTTGGCATAATATCCTATATCATTTCAGCTAATGGGCTGGGCATCATCGCTGAAATGATCGCCTAATATAACAAATTTTCAGGCGGGACAAAATCGTGATATTTGATCGATTTCATTATTGGCGAATTGCCTACGCCTCTCTGGCCGCCTTCATAGCGGAGAGTAACCAATGGACATCGTCAACGCATTCATCCACTGCTGGATCCAGACTGTGCCACTTCGCAACACGTAGTCCTCCGCCTTTATTTTCCAGAATCTTTACTACTTTCACCTGCAAAATCTAGTTCCTTTGTTTTCCTTTTCTCAAGGTTGCCTGGCAGAGATCGCTGCTAAGCGATAAGGCCGCCTTTTGTGCCTTAAATTAGTTTATTATGTATTTCTGTTTTGTACAATTTCTTGTGTGGTGCAAATAAAGTGTATTTATTATTATTATTACTTTAAGCGGTTCAAGCAACCAGCGCAGCGGGATGATTCTCATAAGTGCATGAAATACAATCCAAACATCGCGTCACTGGTAACCATAGCGAAGCAACAATCAACAGTCAATCGGTGCCTACGATCCAAACGACAACTACGTTACACAACCCGATGCAAATATTAAACATTGGTTACGCAGCTCGATCGATGCAAGCATTAACGAATCAGTAACCAGGATGTAACTTCAATTTTGAAGAATCGCAAAGCTCTAGAGCTAAGTCGAAATTTGTTGATTTTTCTCCAAAATACAGATAGACAAAGTAAAAAGATTCTCAAAATTTTCTCATGGCACAATATCTTAGCCCTATACTGGCGTCCTTATTTTTGAAGGTCGAAGGCAGTTAGGTTGGGCGTAATTTTTTTCCACATAAGCAAGTACCCAATAAACACAACGCTGTAAATCTTTTCGCAAGCACATAAAACTTTTTACGATGCGTTAACGTGTGCGAAACCCTTATATAAGTAAAATCTTTAAGACCACCGGGTAATTAAGAAAGTACTTTGATCACATTTACGCCCCGCTTTATCTTACAGGGATTAGTATAATGTATATCATTTAAGAGTAAAGGGATGTCTGAGTTAATGGGTGATAAATTATACGAACGGTAGGAACTAAGCTGAATCTTTGTGTTTTATTAAAATGGTTATGGCAATGAATTTCTAGCGTCTTTGCCAGTATTTCTGAATAAAGGGTAAGTTAGACCCTTTGATCAGTCTATGGATGTCCACTGTTGGACACAGGACTTTCCGAGAGGGCGCCACCACACACTGTCTTCAACCTTCCTCATCCACCCGCTACCAGAGACCCTTTTTAGGTCGTCGGTCCAGCGGGCAGGAGGTCCGTCCTACACTGCACTTACCGGTACGTGATCTCACTCTAGAAGACGTCTGCCCCAATGGTCGTCGGCTCTGCGACAGATATGGCCCGCCCACTGTCACTTTAGCTTGATAATCCATTGGTTTGTGTCGGTTACCGTGGTTTTCTTAAGGATGTCCTCGTCGCAGATTCTGTCCCTGAGAGAAACACCCAGCATAGCCCTCTCCATAGCACGCTGAGCGACTTTGAAATGTTAGACCAGGCAGGATAGATAGATAATTGCTTATAATTTTATTTGGTAGCCACTGAAGAGAGAAAACCGTGAAAAAGAAGATTTTTTATAATTTCATAATGATGATGATGCAAGATATGAAGTTACTGCCTTCATATATTTGATTCAGTTACGTCACGACGTCACGTAAGACCCGTCACAATTCGTGTCGCAATTTCAGGCTAAATGTAACAATATATCCACCTCATATCCACTCACTAATATCTGGGAACATGTCAGAACTACACACCTTATATCTCTTTACAAAAGAGCCTTCGCTCTTTTTTCCGGTAGTTTCCCTTGGGAATTTGGGGATGGAAAACTCGTAGCCTAAGAAGATCGCACATCTGTTAAATTCCTATAGAACAAGTAACGCATTCGCTGTGTTTACATTCCTGATACGGACTGCAAAGGCCTGGAATACCCTCCCGGGCAGTGTCTTTCCTGCCACTTACAACCCGGGTGCCTTCAAATCAAGAGTGAATAGGCATCTTCTAGGCGAGCGAGTTCCACCTTAGACTGTATCATTACTTTCCATCAGGTGTGATCACAGTCAAGCGCTAGCCTATTTAGTATTTAAAAAAAGAAATCTACAATTATCTTTTACAGGCAGGACAGCGTTTATTTACGTTATTTCAACTTCTTGCTTTACGGCGTAGACGGCGTATTTAACCAATGATTAGTCACCTCTAGTTTAAAAACTATATATAGACTTTCAAATTTTTTTTTATCTAAAATCGCTGTGAAGCAGAAACACAATTGGATAAATTAATGTCGAGAATTATATTATATAATTAACGCTCGGAAACAGATTTTTGATAACTGGCTTTGTGGTTAATTAGGTAAAATGTGGTTTTTCTGTTACATTCCTCCGCCACGCTGCATGGCCCACTACCAACGTATTCGTGAGAGTGAGAAAGACTTAATTAATATGAATATATCCACTTATAACTAACGTTTACGTCGTTAATTCTTAACACAAAAGAGGGTTCATTGTGAAGATACTAAATAAATATGCATTTCGTTAATTTTTCTTATGTGTGATCAGCATTAACGGTACAGGAACATCACTATACGTCAAAAAATTTCACATAAAAAACTTCGCATTTTATGAAGAGGCATAGAAATTGGAGCATGAAATAATAATCTCTATGAATATAATATTGTAAATATCATATTTTTTCAATGTAAGAATAAAGTACAGACAGAGAATTCACACAAAGATATAATAAATTAACAAAATAAATTAATAAGTAAGGGAATTATGACATAGTAGACACAACCAACGCCTCTGCGATGACTATAACTGATTGTTTGGTACGAGTAATACTCAAAAAAATTACTGAGACTGTTAATAAAATAAACAATTAAAATAGCAGGGGTTTTAATACAATATTATAACTTTTATTCGAACATGATGTTAAATGAAGGTTTTAACTTAAAACTACATTGTAGGGTGGATTCGCTACTACTTACGAATACGCAAACTACTTATACGGAAAATCCTCTGCTATAAATAAATAGACAAAAAAATAGCAAATATTTCAATAATATTCTAGTCTTCCACGATGCTTGGAAACAAGTAAGCTTCTTAAATCTTTCAAGACTCTGAGAAAGATTAAGTAAAATCTTCGTAAAAAATTAGCTTAAATTCCCTTCAGACAGTTTCGAACCTTCTAAATCTACTTCAGCCGGTTATTATGAAAAATGTAATTTCACAGAAACTGTGTTATAATCTCGTAAATGTAATTATATTTATCTTTATTGGATAAATATAATTACATTTACCTTAAATTTTTTATTTAATATTTTAATACCTACAGTTGGACTGGATCTTATGGGTGTTTAGTAACGCTTTGATTATGTTGTCCATTCCATCTAAGCTAAATCCATTGTTTTAACGTAGATGGAATCAGTCATTCAAAATATAAATTACATAATACTAGAGTACCTATTCTTAAAGTGCTATGTGCATGCAATCTTACAGTGACTAGAAATGATAGTTAGCAAGCTTTACATATACTTATTTTTGGGAAAAATGCCCCGATACTGGTTTCTACGCGACCTTCTTTCATAGAGACCTTAAAAGGCTCTTCAGAAATATGAAACTTTACCACCACGTTCGGAAAGCAGTTTTACCATAAGAGAACAGATTGAAAACCTAGCATTTGCTTTTTAAAAAAATGTGCTATAATTACATCCAAATCCAAATATTAAATTATTATAAAAATCCAAATGTTTATTCTTTAAACATAGGTATAAGTTACTTTTTTTACTGTATACAAGTTAGTACTTGCCTGCGATCTCACCTGATGGTAAGTCTGATGCAGCCTAAGATGTTATTGTACTAACTTGGAAGTGAAAGTAAATTCAGGTACCCCAACGGTTTCAACTTACACCTGTAAGTTAATAAACTTATTAAATATCAAACTCTATAGCCACATTTATTCGGAAAGCAGTTTTGCATCGAGAAGAACGGGCAAGAAACTCGGCCCTTGCTCTTTTCCAACAACTACTGTTTACAATTTTGTTTTAAATTATTCCAATACTTCCGTAGTCCGTCTTCGAATTAGGTACCTACAGAAAAATATGGCTAAAAGGAAACTCGATTCGCGTCACACTTCTCAGATTTTTCCTGAGGGTTTTTCCGATGCCGAGAGAGAGGCAACCGTCCGAACGATCGACATAAAACAGTAATGTCTGCAGTTTCGCGATTAAATAGAATATAATCATAAAAGGAAAACATAACGGCCGTCGCTCCCGGCGCACTAAAAGTTTAATTGCATTACCAGAAGCCTGTGTATTTTACCAAATGAATTGGGGCGAAGTGCACGCTAGGTAATGTTTTCTTAATTTTCCGAATGAGTTCCCAGTGTGTATTATTAGTAGGACAATTTTAAAAACTAGTTCATTGTAGAAATTTCTGCTTCCTGATGTAGTTTTCCTAATCGCGCCATAATTCTAAACTCTTCGGAATCTATGACAATTATTTCTTCTAATATATAAAATTCTCCTGTCACAGTGCAGTCTGTAACCAAACTCCTCCAAAATGACTTGACCGATTTTTATGAAATTTGTCTACTTTCGGTAGGTGTGAGGGTAGGTCGTAAGCTATTTTTCATACCCCTAAATGGCAAAATAACCTTAACGGTGTAGTACAAGGTATAATAATGCTTAAAGTTCGATAGAGCTAGATATCTTCGGTTACTTATTCCGCATATCTAATAACTTGTACTAACTCAACTTTTCATGTAAAATTACTGACTGACAGTGACTGACTGACTCAAACAACTGGAAGGGTGAAATTTGGCATACAGATAACTTATCTATAATGTGTAGACATCCACGAAGAAAGGTTTTTTCAATTCAAAAAGGAAAAGAGTTGTTTTATGTAGATCGTACCTCTCTTTATCATCCAGATCTTTTATCAACTAGAGATTAGAGAAGAATGGATTATCTTGAAACGGATAAACAGATTTTCTTGAATAACAAATCCCCTTCAACCAAGCAGCTAATGAATCGTTTCAAAATCCTATAATATATTCAGGACTAAAATACTACCACACCCACATTTCCGACGTGAGTTATAATATGTAAACGCTTACCTTCTAGTGTAAACTGTAAAGGTATTGTTTTTATAGGATCAGATATGAATGCTTCATTGTTAACTTTAGCTAATATTACTTGAAATTACAAATACCCTTTGCCGCCCACATACTCTACACTCTACTGCACTGCCCACATTCGATATTATTGGTCGGTTTAGTTTTCTCGGCATAAAATCAAATATATAATATTATGTAGGTATAGCTTAACAAAAACGACTTAAAACGGAAGTACTTATTTTTGAATACGAACTGCTGCACTCAATAAAACTATTATGAAAATTATCCAAATTACTTGAATTTCGTCGTATGTCTTAAAAAAATGTCACTCTTTTTTGCCAAATATAGTTAGTATAGTGGCCGCAATCGAAACGCACCGGTTAAAGAAGCTTGCTGAAAACAAAAGTTTGTGTTATGGACGAACTCTTTTATCGGCTCGATTAATGATTTTTATCGAACCTAGGAAAAGTCTGATAAAGTTATAAATCGATACCTGCGACTTTATCCGAAGATGATATCTATAAAAGCAAGAGCGCAGTAAATTTTTAAGACCACGACTGTCACGAGCTTTTGCAATTACGTGTAAAGTCTTGTGTGAAATCAGATAGAATTATATAGGTAAAACTTCAGTGTGCTCACAAACTCAAATAACCTTGTACCTCCTTGCTTTTATACCATTGAAACCGCAAGACATCGAGAGAAGTGGCATCCTTATGTAGTTGATAACCCTCGAACTCTAACGAAACGCGTTTCTTCCACGTCAATGATACAAACCGCTAAGGATGTGGAATGCACTTTTAACTTTCGTATTCCTAATAAAGCCATTAACCTCTGTGCCTTCAAAAGTAGAGTGAATAGGTATTGTTTAACGTTTTGGCAAGCATGCTCATCCCTAGACCTGATCATTCCTTTACATCAGACATGATTGTAGTCAAGCGCATGTCTATCTATACTTTCAATCAATATTAATAATAATAAAAAAATCTAAATGCTATCAAAAAAAGCTAAATGCTAAATAACTGAATAAGTAACCGAGCTCTTAGCCTAATAAAATAGAGTTTCTTGCAAAAATGTTAAAACCACCCATCAAATATCAACCCTTGAAGGGTCGATCTCAATATGTTTTATACAAAGTCACTTAGTACGAATATGGGAAGAAAGTTTATCCTAAAAGTTTTCCTAGCCGACGAGAATATACCATGTTGCCATGAGTTTCCCATCAAATTAGATGAGGTAGGTATTATCGAATGCTGAGTGGTCAGAGTGGATAGGACCTACGTTTATTGACATTTTTTATAGATGGAAAGGTCAAGCTCCTAGCTAACGAAATTTTGTAACTGTTATATTTTGTGCTTTTTTTATTAACAAATTAACAAAAGAAGGTTGACAAATTCCACAACATAACTATTTTTATTTTGAATATTGTTTTAGTTAAAAAGTTAACAAGATTGCAAGATTTGTAATGAGGGATGTTGTAGGAAGATTGGATTTCAAGGTAATATTTTCGTGCACTAGATGTCGATTATTTTGAGTTAATTCTATAATATTGTAGGGACTCTTGACACTGTAGTTTATAAATTACTTCTCTATAATAATATTACTAGGTATTAAAAATTATCAGCCAGAGGCAAATTTAACTTGTACACAAAGAAAACCTTAAAAGAAAGTTGAACCTTGAAAGAAAGTTTGAGATTGGTACACTTTCAGCCAGTTTGTATTTTTGTTTTGCTAAAAATGTATGATCAAAACTACATATGTAGGTGCTTTATGTACGATCTTGCACATTAACATATTTCTTCATAATGAACGTATAATTTGAGTGAACATACTTCATGAATAATTTAATTTCTATTACCTACAATAATGAATTAATTACTATCCAAGCTTGAAGTTTTAGCTCGAGGGCAAACGTTTATTTTATATAGTACTAGCGACCCGCCCCGGCTTCGCACGGGTGCAATGCTGATACTAAATTAAATACACTACAGAAAAACTATGAACGTTGTATATAAAAACATAGCGGCCCGCTCCGACTTTGCACGGGCATAAAATATATATGCCTATGTCACTCAATGAAAACATGATTAAAATCGATCCAGTATTTTTGATTCATTCATTACTGCCCTTGGCCTGCACGCATTAAATTTTGAGTAAAACAATTCCTCTTTCCCTATACTTACTATGAAGATTTCCTGCTATCTTTGGAATATCTAAATTCATACAATTTTTATTACATTACACATTTTTACTTATTTACTTTTTAGGTATTTATTTTATTTTTACAACAATTAATATATTACAGGATGTCTTTATACACAACGTTCACAGCTTTCTTGTCATTAGACAATACAAACATGTTTTCTCTTGAGGTTACTCTTGAAAGAGCGACATACAGTTGGCCATGTGAAAAACAGTCAACGCTCAAATCTAAGCCTGCAACGTTGAAGGTTTGACCTTGCGATTTATTAATGGTCATTGCAAAAGATGTCTTTACCGGAAACTGTAAACGTTTAAATTGGAAGGGTAAATCCGATGGTATCAGAGGGATTCGGGGAATCAATACATCTTCTCCGGTACCACATCCTGTGAGTATTGTGCACTCTATTATGAAAGTTTTCAGTGATTTTATCAGCAAACGCGTGCCATTGCAAAGTTTAGGTGGATTCAGGTTTCTTAATAAAATAACAGGACAACCTACTTTCAACACCATTTTGTGAGGAGGGAGTCCAGACGGGTTCAAAGAGTTTAGAAACTCTGTAGGAAAATGAACAGCTTCTTCCAAATCGAGAAAAGTATCCACCGAGTAGTATATTTTCGTTGGCGCATCAATCTTTGAAAGAATCAAGTTATTTACCTTATCTACTTGTTCATTAGTTGGTGACAGAATCGCTCTTTCTTTAAACCAAGATATTGTCTTGTAACTTATGTCATCAATGTCAGGATAGACTTTGTTGACTAACTCTTGGATGTTGTCTATCAAAACACAAAGGTTTTCAAGGTTAATCCTTCCCTCACTTTGTGTTAATTCTCCATTGCCAACTTTTAGCAGCATCTCTGGAAATAGCCTGTTCTCACGTGAAGATGACGAAACCCTCATATTAGTTTTAAGCTCTAATTTATTGACATGTGGCCAAAGGTTTGATCTTTTTAGGGAAGCATTTATTTCGTCAGCACGTGTTCCTCGAGTCACAACTGGTAGGATTTGTCGAAAATCTCCTGAAAACAGAATTGTACATCCACCCATAGGTGAATTTTTGTTGCGCAAATCGCGCATTGTCCTATCCAGTGCTTCCACAGACGACTTGTTTGACATGGTAGCTTCGTCCCAGACTATTAATGAGCAGTCACGCATCAATTTTCCTGTATTGCTCTGTTTAGAAACACTACAGACGCTGGTATTGTCATCGGTGGCGATTTTCAGCGGGAGCTTGAATGTAGAGTGTGCGGTTCGACCTCCTTCTAAAAGCGTAGCGGCAATGCCGGATGACGCAACAGCTAACGCAATTTTTCCGGTAGATCTCACTTTTTTTAAAAGCAGATTGATTAAAAATGTTTTTCCTGTACCTCCTGGGGCATCAAGGAAAAACAATTTCCCTTCATTGTTATCAATTGTTGATAGTAATGCAGTGAATACTTTTTTCTGATCGATGTTTAATCGTGGCTCATCTTGAGCTATATTTTGTAAAAGTCTTGTTTGATCGTATGATATTTCTCTTGTGTATTCGGCACTGTTAGTTAAATCTGAGTAAGTAGTATTAGCTGGCATCGGCAGCCCAAAATCCTTCATCGATTTACCCGAAAGTAATTGCAGTACTTTATTCAATTCAAATAATGCTTCGTCAAATATGTGTTGATCATATTGTATATCATCTGAGTTTAACTCTCGCCGTCGTCGATTCAGAATATCACTGGCCATGTTTTCTTGAAATTTATTCCATAGATTAACAGAATCAGTTACTTGACAAAACGCTACTATGACAGCAAATAAATATCTTAATGATGGAGCTGAACTACAAACAGCTGCTTCTGATAATGTATTTTCCCAGTGAGAATCATCTTCCAAGAGCCCCATAGTTTTGCATGCTGCTTGATAAGTATTGTAAACAACTCCTTGTACAGTTCTTAGGCATGCAAAGGTTGTCGGGCCTTTTACAATATGCAGTAACATTCTCAGATAAAAGCATTCACTGTTGTTGGGATGAATCGTGTAGACTCTGCCAAGAGCATCCGTTTTTTTTACTCCGGGGAAACCATCAACCGCAGTACCTTGTTTTCGCCGTTGAAAAGTTTTAGAACTCTGGTTCCATGTATAGTAACTTGGAACTCTGTCATATGTAAGTGTTTTCGCGAAATTATCTTGAGCACATAACTTGAAAAATGCTGTCAATGTTGTATCCCGCGGATTATTAACAACTTCTTGTATATTGTTCTCCATGAAATATACCCTTTGTCCATTTTCTAAATGAACTGCAAGATGGACAATTGTGGGAGCCCGGTCGTGCACTTCGAATGATAATATCCTCCACACAGCTTCAGAGCTGCAGATGTAACGTCCAGACTGATATTTTTCCACTTCATTTGGTGATTGTATGCTGAAAGTGGCTTGATCACTACCTTTATTAATGTACTTAGTAACATATTGGATTGACTTTATCGAATTGCACAACTCTACGTTGATGTGGGCATCAAAAATTTTCAAAAGGAGCCGATTATAGGGAACAATCCATCGGTTATCAATATCACGGTTTCGGACGGTAGCACTTTTCCCGCCTTGTTCTGGCGATCGTCGACGATATTTGGGATATCCGTCATCGCTAGTGATTGTTTCAGTTTGGAATGACTTCGGAAATTTTTTGCTGCATTTAGAATCTCGCATACATGGAGAATTCGGATTTAAAGTCCCGCAAGGGCCGTGTACCATATTTTTCTTTACGATTTCGTACAGGATAGGATCTTCATCTTTATCCGGCAACTCAGCTGAAATGACCTTGTCAATTTGGTTTGGTCTAATTTTGTTCACTAACCACACCAGCAGGTGCACATGTGGCAAGCCACGTTTTTGCCATTCTATTGTGTACATATGACAGCGCGGGGGACCGAATATATGAGACTTGTTAATGAGGTGCAGGAGTTTCTGTACTTTTAAATGGAAGACTCTGTTAACTATATCATATCTGTCTTGTGGACTTAAATTAGTGTTAATATTTTCTTTAATTTCCGGCCAATTTGGGTTACATGTTGCAGTTATAAATAAATCAGGTTTGCCGTAATTTCTGACGTAAGTCATGGCGTCTTGCGATTTTTCGTGTAAGTATCGAGGTCCACCTGTGAATGATGAAGGTAGTATAACTAACTGACCAATGCCGTTGACATGTTCATTCGCCTGTAACGCATCCTGAAGATGAACGTAATTTTCGGCTCTCAATTTAGTTTGATTATTACGGATGTAGGCCAATCTCTCAGATTCAATTTTCGCATATTGATCGACCAAGTATTGGTTTGTTAACATTCCATATCTAAGCAAAGTGTTGAAATTGTTACGTCTTGTCATTATACGGTAGCAATAGTAGTTCATACATGACACTGTTTTACGCAGAGGTGTTCCACTGATTGGATCAACTTGAGAAATATTAATGGCATAACCATTTTCTCCACGACATAGCATCAAAGGATATTGTAAGCTGTCATAAGATCTGTGTAACTCTGAAATTTTTTGCAAATTATCATCACGACTATGCAATACAATATCTCTTTTGTCAAATTGCTGTCCAGCTATCACCACTGCTACCTCACTCGTAGAAGGCGCGTTATATCGTCCTCTGTGTTCTCCAACAGGAACTTTATTTGCATGGATTACGACATTAAAGTCAGGAGTATCTGCTGGAATACTCTCAATCGCAGTTTTGAAAGACTGTATATAGTAATTATGAGAATGTAACATATCTTGCAGAGATCTAATTAAATCTCTATCAATTGGTTGTGCAACACTTGAACACCGCGTAGATGCTTGTGTGTCTGGATCTGCAATAAAATATATTTGCAGAAATTTGTGATCATCGGGTCGAAGTGGTAGCAAGCTCCCAGCTAAGTGGTACACTTGCCCTTGAATTTTAAATGTAGGCATGAACCCACGCTCAACGACTTGCTTACTCTTAAAAGAGGTCATTTGAAATGCGTTATTATAACGGCGTATATTGCGCATGAATTGTTTGGATTTCTGATGATCACCCGTAAGAAGAGAGTGAAGTGGTTCAGGTGGAGGGAGAATTTCTTCTAATTTGACTTTTCCTTGTAAGCAACACATGCCTTTTGACTCGTCCTTGAATTTCAATGCCAAGCAATATTCACATACTACTGACATAGTACCTATTGATACTATACGATCGTCCTTGTAAGAAATCGAAGGATCGTAATTCATGGCAGAATTTTCTTTATTTACCCATGAATTAGTAACTCGTGCTGATGATTCTCTGGCTCTCTGTATTCGATGTCTATTTCTATCTCGACTGCGGCGAACCTCACGCTCTAGTGAAGATTCTCTCTCTCTATCAGCTCTATATCTATCCCTAAGCTGACTGAGTCGAGCTTCACGTTCTGTTGACGATTCTTCATCTCTTTGTGAACGTACTCTTTTAGCATTCACTGAACTACGACCTATGTTCGAACGACGACGTCTTCCAGACATGACTTTATAATTTCTGAACAAAGTTGACTCAGTTCTAGACTTATGTATGATTACCTAACTATGAACAAATTGCCATATTATTGGTACCTATGTGCCGCAGTAAAAAACATCTAAATACTTACCATTTAGACACAAATGATAATCAACAATCATAAAAAACAAAAGATATTTATTCTATTCTTTTCTTTTTTTTACTAAAATAACTTAAACTACGATTTTAATGAAATCAACTTAAAATACGATTTTAATTAAATTAAAAACACCTAAAAAATAATTTGCCATGCGTGTGACTAAAAACAAAAGATAATCTACAATCATCAAGAACAAAAGATAGCTATATTCTATTAAGTTTTTTTTCTGAACTTACTTAAGATTTTTGAAAATAATTTCCTTATTATTAAATTAATTGATTATTATTTATCGTAACTTATAATTATTAACTGATACGTTGTCGCGCTGAAAAGCACGTTTTTATCAAGTACTGTTATTTTCCTCGCTAGAGAGCTCCGATAATAAACGCGTCCGATTGCTGCTAAATTCAAAGTGCTATAGGGAGAACCGCGGCCTCCGACGCGCTATATAAAGGCATGCCTCCCCGCACTGCCCCGTCTGACCGGTATCGCCCGCCGCAAACGCAAATTTTAAAGGGGTTTGAACTTTTTTGTATGGAAGCTGGCATAGCGACCTGGCCGCCATTTTGTTTTTTTTTCGAAATCGCGGCGCACGATTTAAGTGGTATGTATGGTTAAAGGACACATAGACAAACAAATAATGTCAAGTAACATAGTACCCCAAAGTGTCACGTTACCGAGATATTTGAAGGTAAAGACAGACATATGAGGCTAAGTCTATTTTTAATGATTGTCGTTGTCCTCATATGTCTATCTTTACCTTCAAATATCTCGGTAACGTGACACTTTAGGCTACTATGTTACATGACATTATTTGTTGGTCTATGCGTCCTCTACCCATACATACCACTTAAATCGTGCGCCGCGATTTCGAAAAAAAATCAAAATGGCGGCCAGGTCGCTATGCCAGAAAGTTTCAATCCCCTTTGTAATATCTCCGAAAATATTTGTTTAATTTCCATGCTGTAAGGAACCATATTGATCTATATTAATTGCACACTGTATTTAAGGTACTTAATTCGATAAGGATTAATGCCGTATTGCTTAAAATAGCTTCGCGTAAAAAGTAAACAATAAAAATGGTTAATGTGGGTTATCCCTAAAATATAAACATATACCATCGCGGACTTTTTTGTAGACCTTTTTATGGTGTACAATACTGTAGTACATTAATTTGATCTAACTCGTAGGGTTTAGGCAGCGTTTTTGCTAAATTGCTAAATAAGCCCAAAAAAATAGGTTAATTTACGACATCACGTTAGAAACCTCTAAAATTAGCAATGTTGCCTTAGTATATGATGCATGTATTATACATATAAACCTTCCTCTTGAATCACTCTATCTATTAGAAAAAACCGCATCAAAATCCGTTGCGTAGTTTTAAAGATTTAAGCGCACATAGGGACAGAAAAGACGACTTTGTTTTATACTATGTAGTGATGTAGTGATGATGTATTATACATATAAACCTTCCTCTTGAATCACTCTATCTATTAGAAAAAACCGCATCAAAATCCGTTGCGTAGTTTTAAAGATTTAAGCGCACATAGGGACAGAAAAGACGACTTTGTTTTATACTATGTAGTGATAACTAACGTCGATTCATTTTTAATAGAGTATGAAAGTATATAAATTAGTTTTCATTAAATTATTATTAGAATTTTATGAGGGTAAGGTTTTTAAAGTAGGTATCTACTCAAAGATATTCTTATGATACGGTACGATCATACTAAGCGACGTTCAGTTCTGTTCCGCGCTGACACACGTCAGACACGCGTAACCTCATTCTCCGTTGCTCGCAGACTGAAAAAAATTACACTGATTAGGGTAAATTGTCGGCAACAAATACCGCGCGTATGTGCGATATCTACCTCTTTTTATATAGAATATCTTTGTATCTACTCGATAATTATAGCGTAAGGGCTACCGCATACAGGTCACGATGTGGCAAGGGATTTAAAGTTTTTACCAATAGACATTCAAACGTGTTGTGATAGTAATACGACATAAATTGCTATGCTTCAAAATTATACCACGACATGCCGCGGCCAATGCCATGCCGTGATCACTATGCGGTAGCCCTTACCTTAGATGATGTTTACCCCGTTTCGAAGGAGAAAGTTAACAGGAGATTTTTTTTTAACCAGAATTTCATCGTTTCTATATTCATTGTTTGATTTTCATAGAGTCTGATGAATGTTTTTGGGTCATTCTCAAAGGGGTCAAAAATGCGTGTCCGAGGTAGAAACCTCTATTCAATTAATTATTAGCTACTTGAAAATATTATGTATGGTAGATATGATCTAAAATAAGATTAGGCCTATGAATTTTTTTAAGATAAAATAAATATAAGTAGGGTAAAAAAAATAAAAACTTTGAAAATATTGACATCGGTGCCGCGTCCGCAACCCATATTGTATCGAATTTTATTTTTTATCTTTTATTATATTAAACGCACCATCACACAAAGATAGTTTAGATATAGCTAATTAGTTCTTAGCTTAACTTGTAATATTTATAATTAATAATAGACGTTGTTCGATTACTTATAACGAATAGTTTTTATGTCCAACGTTTAGAATTGATATCAGTGGCGCTCACCAATTCTCTCCGTACTGCTTCACCTTATGATTGCGAGAATAGTTGTTAGAGTAGGACAAACTCTTCGTCGCGCTACGTTATTTGATAAAGACGAGACATCTGTGCCTTTTTTAGCAGCTTTGTTATTGAGGTAAGAAGTCGATTTCGGTGGCTTGGTATACCCTTAAAATTGATTTCGGTGCAACTGATTTATCCCAGTGTATTAGAACTACTACTATTTTGGTTTTGTAAAGATATAACGAATGAGTTCCTGATTTAAATAATGGAGGCTAACGTACGGAATTTTCATTAGTTTTGTGGAAATTTAAGATTTAGCTTATTATTTTGATTTCGGTGGAATTGATTTCAGTGTTTTCGGTGGAAATAGATACACCGAAATCAATTTTAGCCCCACCGAAATCAAGTAATTATGGTAAAAATCATGCATGTAAGGGATTTTTCCATACAAAAGTTAAATTTTCGTCGTTGTTCCAGCTACTCCGGAAAAACTAAAAGTCGGAGAGATCTGAAATTTGGTACCTAGGTTGATATTAGGTCATGAAGGTGCACTAAGAACGGGATTTCTGAAATTCACATTTTAAAGGGTAAAAATCCTGCATTTAAGGGATTTTTCCACACAAAAGTTAAATTTTCGTCGTTGTTCCAGCTACTCCGGGAAAACTAAACGTCGTAGAGATCTGAAATTTGGTACCTAGGTTGATATTAGGTCATGAAGGTGCAATAAGAACGGGATTTCTGAAATTCACATTTTAAAAGGTAAAAATCATGCATTTAAGGGATTTTTCCATACAAAAGTTAAATTTTCGTCGTTGTTCCAGCTATTCCGGAAAAACTAAACGTCGTAGAGATCTGAAATTTGGTACCTAGGTTGATATTAGGTCATGAAGGTGCACTAAGAACGGGATTTCTGAAATTCACATTTTAAAGGGTAAAAATCATGCATTTAAGGGATTTTTCCATACAAAAGTTAAATTTTCGTCGTTGTTCCAGCTACTCCGGAAAAACTAAACGTCGTAGAGATCTGAAATTTGGTACCTAGGTTGATATTAGGTCATGAAGGTGCACTAAGAACGGGATTTCCGAAATTTACATTTTAAAGTGTGAAAATAATACATTTAAGGAGGAAGGGGTGGGAGGGGGGTTTGGGGTCAATTTTTTTTGACCCATTTGCTCGCACTTGACCAATTTTTTTAAGTTATAATACTAATTAAGTGTAATAATAGTTTATTTTGATTTCCGTGACAAAAATATTGATATCGGTGGTGACGCTTTTTTAAAATTTGAATAACTATTTAACCCTTTGACATATATAGTTCCCTATTATACAAATATTACCCCAAAAAAATGTAGATTTTAATATCTTTGTTAGTATGTCTCAAATAAAATAAAAAAATTGTGACACCGAAATCAAGCAAATAACGGGGCCTCTGAGAAAGACCCTTTTACCTTAATGAAGTTTTATTTCATATGCTAGTAATTTTTTTCCTTGTGCGTCGGTTTATAGCCCATAAAAATTAGAAGTAAATATTTTATAGTCTACGGCCAATAAAATTCGATCGCTTGTATAATTTAAACTATACAAGTTTATATATATATTATATTTAAACTATATGTATGTTTATGTATAATTTAAACTAAACAATATATAGTTTAAATTATACAAGCGTATAATTTAAACTAAGTGTCTTGACTGTTTTCTTCGAGCATTTTGGGGCTCAAATAGTTATTTTAATCATGAATAATTATAATTAATAATAGTAACTACTATTCATAACATTATAGGTATTATATTGCACATAGGCGCAATCGCTAGGCACGGGTCTACTAGATATTTGCGAAAAACTAAATAGAATTTGAATTTCGCGGGTTACTTGTGCTGAAACTCCTTAAATGACTTTTAGTTTCTACAATGTAAACAAATCTTAGAGAATTAAACAACCTTTAATATTATTATATCGATTTGAATCTTGTAAGTATGGTGATACAAGAATCAAATAGAAAAAAAAGTAATTACAATAATATCATGATTGGCCAAAGCCCTATACGCTTGGTGGTATGTTGGCAGGCCAGGTACTGCCAAGTACCAGCTTGATGCTTTGGATTCGGTGAATCGCCGTGCCAGAAGACTCATCGGCAACCCGACACTGGTCCACAAAAAACTCCAAAGCCTTGAACATCGTCGTAAGGTTGCCTGTCTGTCGGTATTCTATAGAATATATTTCGGAGAGTGTGCACAGGAACTTTTTAATTTGGTTCCTCCGTCACCTTTCTATCATAGAATGGCAAGGCATCGTAAAGGCTTCCACCCATACATAGTTGACGTAACAAAGACGCGTACGAAGCGGTTTGATTCCTCGTTCCTGATACGCACTGCAAAGACCTGGAATACACTCCCAGGCAGTGTCTTTCCTGCCACTTACAACCCGGGTGCCTTCAAATCAAGAGTGAATAGGCATCTTCTAGGCAAGCGCGTTCCACCTTAGACTGTATCATCACTTTCTATCAGGTGTGATCACAGTCAAGCGCTAGCCTATATAGTATAATAAAAAAAAGGCTTTACACACCTTCGAGTAGGTACTAAAATAATGTTAGAACTATTGATTTTTGAACCGACACAATGTATCAATAAAAGCTAAAAAGTTATATTTAAATTCACAACGCAAAACGTAAAATGGAATTCTGATTCAGTTTTGAGCGAAACGAAAATCTTTATTGAGTTTTAAAAGAATAGGTCGATTCGATAGAAAAAAACTGTATTTATACGTTCGGAACCTTTAGATTACACTACATTACGATAAAACAGTAGGTAGCTTATAAGGATGAGTTAGGAGATGACTACGAGACCACTACAGTCAAATCTGTTCAGGTAATTATTATTACGAGTATGCACCTAGCAGTAGCAGAATTTTACATTTTTGTAATATTAAATAAGAAGTTTGATTATAATTTTTTTCAGGACATTACACACATCGCAATCTAGCTCCAAAGTAAGCGATACAAGTAGCTTGTATTATGGGTATTAGATAACTGATAAATATACATACATATTAATGAATATAATATATTGAAAAACACCCAGACTAGAAAACATTCATTTTCTAGCTGTGGGTTGTGCTGTTTCTAGCTATCGAACCCACAACCTCCGACTCAGACGGCGGAATCGCTACCGCTACGCCATTCTGTCGTCGCCATATTATAAAATCGTTATACGTTCGTGTCGTATCCGTAACGTAGACGTAAAATGTAGAGTGAACAAATCCATTCGGTGTGAGAATAATATCGATGATTTCAACGTTAACGACCCACTTGTCTTCGGGGGCATTGTTTCTAAGCGATAGATTTATATGGATACTACTTTAAGCTTTTCTATTTTTTTTTCTATATTAAATCTACTAATGAAGACTACCGTTCTATATGTACATGTTTATGCGGCAGATGTTAGTTACCAGATAATGTGGATATTCTTTCAAGGCTCGGTACCGGGCTCTGGCATTTTGTCAGAAAAAATGGTTTTGTAAAAACACTACAGGTTTTACACAACTTAGACTAAATTATGGAGAAACCTCAGACAAGAAATTTTATGCAATCTCCTTTGCCTTTTAATAAGTTAAACTACTTGCCACCAACACGTAATTACACAAACTCGTAGCTATTGAGTAAAAGTGCGTGCCCTTGTATTACCTAAAGGGGTGTGAAATCTGCACTAGTTTAGCTAGGTAAGCTATGAACAAATCCTTTAATTCAAATAAATAGATAGTGGGTAAATGTTTGCGTGTTCCTGGAAGTAATGCTTTGTGCGGTTCGGGGAAGGCTGGCCAGAGAGGGTAGGAATTTTTTAGTCCATTGCTCGCTGGGTATACCACCTCTCCCAGTGAAGTCGGGCACGTCAAATGACATCCATGAGATTTTCCTCCTACAGAATAAAGCATGCTTGCTGCTGGACGGGATCGTTCGAGAAGTTTCTGGCCCAGTTTATTATCAGGATCTCGTGGGTTCGACGGCCAACTTCGGAAAGCTACGGGAGTTCGCGCATGCGTGACATAAGAGGCGAAGCGGCTTGGAGTGACAAAGAAAATTTATGCTGTAGACAGCGACGGCGCGGCGAGTCCGTATTTTGTATCATCCTGCCACATAATGGGGAGAGTGAGTTCATAGGGACAAGGAGCGAGAGGAAACAACTTGTAGGCAGTCAAGAAGGCGCCCCGGGAACACGCCAAGAGCAAGTACCGAACGGGCGCCCTCCCGCGTTTCGGCCCCCATAACCGCAAGGTTGATTGGGCCATGGGTGGTGGAGGGTTGTCCCTACAGAAAAAAGCATGTTTGCGGGTAGAAAATGCAGTAAGAAGTTGTAGAAAGTGATGTTATTTTTTTTAAAGTCTCATCCACACTATTCTATTACAGTCTTTTTGCTGCATAAGCATAGACAATGCCTATCTAGGATAGTGGGTTCCGGGAGGCCTGTTTTAAAAAAATACAAAAACCTCTGGTATTGACACGACGTAAATGGATAAAGATCACAATCAACGCAATTGATGACGTCGTAGTTGCATCTACCACTGTTTTCAAGCCCTTCGTGACTTTTTTATTGTAGTATACAGTATTTAATGACTAAATTATAGAAAATTTACGAGTAATTTAGGTGAAATCAACAGAGAAAGTGGTTGTGTCATTGACACGTAGAGTGTGTTGTTTATAATGAATTATTATTTGATCCTTTAACCTCTATCGAATAGTGTAATGGTTTGTGTAGGAATTAATAACATATTAAATTATTATAAAATAAAAAATATTAATATTGCAAACTTAATTACTGTATCCCCAGATTTAGTTTTATGTTTTCTGGTTTAGGTTTTGTGATTTTTTTATTTTACAAATTCCTCTAAAATCATTAATTTTCCGGGAAAAACTTTCTCCCATTTCCAATCTCTTTCCCAAGATTTATATCTACCTGCTTTCAAGAAAGTCGGATATTATTATATATAGGCTAAGGTTTAGTTAAATTTTGTATTATTTTCGAAAGCACCTGGGAACCATAGGTTTTCCGAGATATAGAATAGCATTGTGTTGATTTCGATCAGTATAAGCGAGTACAAACTATTATCTGTATTTAAGAAATCAGCTTAGTTGATAGTTGTGGCGTTATTGAGTAACAAACATACAAACTTTTACATTTATTAATAGGGAGCGTATATGCCAATTTTTATAATCATAATAATACAACGAAGCTTTGGATAATATGCCGGCAAAAGCTTAAGTCTTCATACACACAAAATTCATAAGGAAAATGTAATTTGATTTTCAGTTTCGATTACAAATAAAATTTAATTAAATCGACGAGTTGAAAAATATCTAACATCGAAAAACGGGGAAATATTTGTAAAGCTCTAGAAAGTATCTGTTACCCAGTTAATTGAAATTTGAGAAGCAATTATTATTAGAGCTGGTTTAATAAAATTCTCTATGAAATGGATTTAGGAATAAAGTGCGGGTCAGGCCATGAAATGTAGGGTTCTGTAGTTTGACTCGCTGCTGCGGTGACTGGTCGAGACCTGGCGGGAGCGCAGTGAATCCCGTACTTCCGCCAGCGGGTCCGTCATGGAAACAGACAGTTTTTAGTGGGTGCAACAAAACCCTTCCGTTTCCCTTGACGGAGGGGTATGCGTTAGGCATTTTCTGTCTATAAAAAAGGATTCCATAGTTGTTCGTCACATTGATAGACTATTTACAATGCATCTATTCGATAAACACTTATCACACAATTTACCGTCATTTAAATGGGAAAAAGGAGGAAATATATATTTTTAATTGCTTCAAAAATGCTAAAGCTTATAAATTACAAGCATAACGAATAAAAAAAACAACAATAAATCACATCTGATCCCAATATTTGCAGGAACAAAATACAAACTGGCCCATAATGGTTCGGAATGGCTGGAAACGCTTAAAAAAGCGAAAAACATTTTATATAAAAGGCTATCGAATGGCCACTGCATAAAACGACCATTTAAAAAGCACCATAGAGATTAACCGACTCATTTAAAATGATACAACGCTCTCAGCGCTTGCCAAATACCTTCTGCTTCCTATCACACGGCCGGCTTACTCTGGAAACGGAGTTTATTACATCGCACCCCTTGTTTCTATAAAAATACTTATATAGATAATTCCACAAAGTTATTCCTTGGTCTGCGGATATTTCCATCCACGATGACGCGCCCCACTCTGTCAAACTCCATACGAATCGAATGAAACATAAGCGATTTTGACAAAGTGTGGTGGGGCGCGTCTTCGTGGATTGAAATTTCTGTAGCAGCGACGAGCTAACATCGATGCAGCTGATTGCTAAATGCTTGCATCAATTATACAACCAAGACGCCAATTGGCTGGTGGGGGTTGCGTTGCTATGGTTACCGGCGATGGTTGGCCGATGTACAACTTTATGTTTTCGAGAATCACAACCTGCTGTTACCACGATTTGGATCGCGTCTCGCGGGAGCTGAAGATAACTCCTTGTATAAGTACTTATACTAGCTGGCCCTGCAAACTTAGTTTTGTCATATAAATTATTTCTCATTTTGGCGTATGAAACCAGACCTATCAGTTAACTAAACCTACTGAATACCTATACAAAAAAAAATTTAAAACAATCGGTCAGGTCATTTAAGAGAAGTTTTGTTACTGCGACACGAGAATTTTCTATATTAGAGATAAGTAGATAAAGTGTAATAAGATACAGGAATAAAGAAGTAGTAAGAAAAACACTAAAGACACTGAAATATATTCAGCACACAGACATTTTCCAGTAGTGGGAATCGAACCCATGGGCTTCGATGCAGAAGTAACAACTAAGGAACAAGTAGTGTCATCAGTGGTGTCTTGGTGTCAATTCTGTTCTAAAGTAAAATAATTCGATGCGTCTAAATTTAGTGCTGTACTTTTCAAAATGCTCCGATCCTCATGGAAGAGGACAGCACTATTTTTAAATGTGTCAAATTAACTTATTATGAAAGTGGGCATAAATAAAATGCAAGACGTCGATATCACACGGATAATTTAATGCGAATTCACCTTACAAGTATAAACTCACGCGTATTTAAACACCGAATTACACGTTAATACTGAATCAATTACACTTAGCAGCTATTAAACAGTGAACACACTACTGCATCTATTATAACACTAACTTTCGTGATAACGCTAACACTTTACTGCACTTACGCGATCTCACAAAGACTTGACTAAGACCCGTAAAATGAACTCACACTCATATTTATAGCTAACTTCCCACTAACTGAATAGTGGAGGGGCGGCTAGTCATGGCTTTGGTTTGGCTCGGTCACATTTGGCGGCTGAGGTGGCATGGGTGACCGTGGTTGGCTAGCAGGCTATGGCACAATGTAGGCTTGCTGTGATTGGCTGGCCGGTGGCGATGCGCAGTGCTATTGGCCCAGGCTGTGTGACGTAACATTCGGCCGTCCTGAAACAACAATTGCTCCCGCAATGGGGAGTAGCATGGTCAATTCTCTTAGCAGGTCAATAATGTCGTCATTTACAAATGGGTCATCGGAACTGCGGACAATTTCAAACTCGGGTACAATACCTACTGCGATGAGTCATGAGGTCTTGTTATCAGACCAGCAAAGAACTTGCAATCTAAAAGTCCCTTGATCCTTCATATTAACCAGAACTACATTACCTACTACCCTGGTTTCCAATACCGGTGATACCGGATATCATCAGTTTTAGTATTTAGGGGTTTGCAATATCTTGAGCTCTTAATTTAAAGTCGACTTAAACAATTAATTAAAAAAATAAAAGATTACTGAAGAAGCCTAACAAAAATAGTGTCCTCACTCCTCTTCCAAGATAAATAACCATGAAACTTCAAAATGGCAAACTGCAAAGTGCACGCTTATCTAATATAATCGCACTTCTTATGAATATACGCCAAAGAACTAAATCAATATTTTTAACGTATCCCTACTTGTCGCTAGTTTTCGACTCGAGAGTTCTTATCGGTTAGAATCGTACGTTTCCGTCGGTTATTTTGAGTATCAAAACTTTTTAAAAACATCTAACTTGATCAAAGATGATATAAACTGCTCTTGTTTAAACATCGAATGAAGGTATCAATAACAGACATAATTCGGTAAAAACCTTATGAAAACTAAAATATGACGTCTTAGGCATTTACATTGTACCTACAGTTATCTGGATTCTCCATTATTCTGTATAATACTGATTATTTTATCACACTTCTTAATCATTGCTGGCGTTTGATACACTACTACAAATCAGAAAAGTAAATACTTGCTAGTAAATATTATGGTGACAAGGAATCTATGATCTCGTATATATAAAGGACCATCCCCATGAAAACAGTTAACAGACTAGTTGGTGCCTTAGATAATCAAATGGAATGGAACACGCGTATACATATTGCCCTTGTGGAGAAAGTCTTGAATGACATTATGAATCTTATGGTAACTTTGTGCTTAATAGAGATTTATGAAGAACTTTATCTACCAGTTAATTGTTTGTGTTTTACTAAAGATTTCGTAAATCGTTCGATAAATTCGAAACAAAGTTTGATAAATATGGCGTAGTGTAGAATATAGGACTTGAAATAAAACTGGTTTATAGCCTTCAAGTCGGGACTATAGTGTTAGCACGCGTCTGTGCTCGCCGAGCGCCAGTCGCTGAGTCCTGAACACTACACGTAGTTATTCCAATAATCATACAAATACTAAAACAACGTTATCAACATACTAACAGAATATCATGTCATTAAGAAATTTAGTCGTCTTGTTAGGAAATACAGCAAGCTTGTCTTAGGATATTAAGTGGACTGAGATCGATTGGAAACTGTAAGCCTCCAATTAAGAAAAATATAATATGCTACACCTGCACATGTACTTACTTCAAAGACTACGCTACTTACTAACTAACTTGCAACGGACTTAACGCGTTTCCGGGACAGAACGGTCCAATTCATGATGCCTCCTGATGTACCACAGTTAACGAACTTAATGAGTCTCAACAGAATGGACCTATTTATGATGTCTCCAGCTAGCCGCTAAGCGATTCCTTTTTACCGACGGCAATACAAGAGTTTATTTTAAGTTACCAGATATAAACACAGTAATTTACATATTTTTATGATTTGCTAAGTAGATACTGAGACTAACATTTGCAATGATGCGTTTAGACGCCAGTTTTTGATTTTAATCGATGTACGAATCGAATTAAAATAACTTAGGCGTATGCAATAAAGACGTGATAATATTCTTTGGCTTTGGTATCAATGGAATATATTTGGAGTCAATGAAAAACGTAACTTCGTACGTTAAACTGAATTACCAGTGGCTGGTTGAGCTAGCTTAGGGTTTCACAAAGACGTAGAATACAGAATCCAGTGGCTATGTGGCTAGGTTAGGTGCTAGGAAGACGCGGTAAAATGGCTATAGTCCAATGGCTAATATCTAGGCTAGGTGCTTCAAAGACGCGATAGAATGGCTACAATCCAGTGGCTAATATTTAGCTAGGCTTGTGTGCAACAACGACGTGATATAATAGCTGTAATAAAGTAGCTAATACTAGGCTAGAGTGCAACAAAGATATTATGATACAGTGGCTAAAATCCAGTGGCTAATATTTATAGCTAGGCTAGAGTGCAACAAAGACGTGACAGAATGGCTAAAATCCAGTGGCTAATGTATTTATAGCTATAGGCTAGTGTGCAACAAAGACGTGACAGAATGGCTAAAATCCAGTGGCTAATATTTATAGCTAGGCTAGAGTGCAACAAAGACGTGATAGAATGGCTAAAATCTAGTGGCTAATGTTTAAAGCTATAGGCTAGTGTGCAACAAAGATGTGATAGCATGGCTATAATTAATTGGTCGTATGGCTTTGAATACGGAACGCTTTTGAGAACAGCAGAAATCAAAATATAGAAGAATTCGTTAAATTGGCTCATGGAATCCCTAGCGTCTAATTCGTAGCTTTATTTATTTTCCTTCTATTAGATTTTGCACACAATTGAACTTGGCGAAAAATGCCTCAATCGTCGCTAACCGCTGAGTTAGTATATTGACCACGATTAAAGTAATTTTGCAGCTTTTCAGGTCGTCTAATTGATTACTAAATTGAGTTACCTGTGCGACATTTAGTTTTTAAGCGTTATTAGACGCGTTTTATGGTTAAAAATTCGTTTGTAGCCTACATAGATCGAGATCAACACATAAAGGCAGGTATAAAATAGGCAGCAAACTAGTATAGAAGAGTAAATACGATACGTTCCTCGCTTCAAGTCCAATGTTCCGCAAGACGCGCGCAGTTGCAGCAATGCGCGGGGCAGGGGTTGCAGGTGGCTGGAGTTACTGCCTGATCTGCCGAGGCTGCCGCTGACTGCCGCTGCTGCAGGCACGGCCTGACACTTGAGTATGCACCTGGAATTGATAGTTATACGGCTTTGTATAAAGAGTTACAATAGAAACGAGCTTATACTAGGTATGATCGTGCGCTTACGAGTAATCAAAAGGCTTTCAGTTATTACTCTTCAATAACTACAAGGATAAGACTGATTTGGCTATATCAAATTGGTTAAAAAAACATTGTAATTATAGGCGTTTCGATGATAAGAAGTCTTGAATTTCGTTTACTTAAATCGATATTAGAGCACAGAATCCACAGTCAGTTTAGACAACTGGCCAACCTATAGTAAGAAAGGTTTCAAAAGTAAATGAGCAAAGTCTAGCTTTGATTTCAACAAAAGCAATTGAAAGAATTTAAAAAAAATTGCTTTAAATACGCAAATTATACACTTGATGCAAATACGACGCATATAAATAAGCAATCACGCAAATGCATTCACCTAGAAACTATAGTTTTGGGATCTCAAATAGAATTTAATTGCTTACTAGGAAATAAAAAGGAACGGGCCCACCTTTTGTCTCAATGTCTCCGTGGGGTAAATTTCCTTTGTTCTCACGCGGCGATGACGCGGCGGTTCCGAACTTCAACGCGTCAAATAGGCACCTAATCTTCACTGGCGCCGAATCTACAGTGGCGGTGGCTCAGTGTGCTGCAGGTACTCCGTGCTTTTTCTTCAGGCATTTTTTGCGCGCTGATGTGGCAAGTCGTTAGCACACGTCACACGGCAACCAGAACTTGTTAAGGTAGCAGAAATTTAGTAGGGTACAGCACGCAGCTTGTAGTGTCGTATTCTTGCGATGACGTCTTTATCTTGCTCACTTTAATGAAAGAAATCCCAAGTAGTAACTATTTGATGATCAATTCTGCGGGTAGTTTCTTAATTTTCATGATCTTGAAAAGTACGTATTAGCATCTACTTCCAATCTTCGCAAAAATAATTATTATATCACCAATTCACAATCTTCTTGTTTGACCTCGTAGTAAGTTTGCGGGTAGGATGATTCGATAGTTCCGTGGGTCGGGGTGAAACTCAGATTTTTCGCGAATGGACTACGCATTCTATACACGAATTAGTGCGGCTATTCCTCTTGAAAAGAAAGCTATGAGCTTTCTTTATTTATCCCACTTCTGAGATATGAAAGTGGGCATAAATAAAATGCAAGACGTCGATATCACACGGATAATTTAATGCGAATTCACCTTACAAGTATAAACTCACGCGTATTTAAACACCGAATTACACGTTAATACTGAATCAATTACACTTAGCAGCTATTAAACAGTGAACACACTACTGCATCTATTATAACACTAACTTTCGTGATAACGCTAACACTTTACTGCACTTACGCGATCTCACAAAGACTTGACTAAGACCCGTAAAATGAACTCACACTCATATTTATAGCTAACTTCCCACTAACTGAATAGTGGAGGGGCGGCTAGTCATGGCTTTGGTTTGGCTCGGTCACATTTGGCGGCTGAGGTGGCATGGGTGACCGTGGTTGGCTAGCAGGCTATGGCACAATGTAGGCTTGCTGTGATTGGCTGGCCGGTGGCGATGCGCAGTGCTATTGGCCCAGGCTGTGTGACGTAACATTATATTTTGCACAACAGAATTAGCGCCAGTTTATACCTATACTATTACTAGCTGACCCGGCCACGCGTTGCTGTGGCTAAAGTTTTTGTTATATTAATAAACTAGTAGGGCGCGTGGCGGCGCGGGCCACATGTGGCCCGCGTGCTGTCTTCCCCCTATTTGCCTCCCAACTTTAAGTCTCTTCAACATTCTTCATACATTTTCTATGAAAAAAATAAAGTCCGCCATTTTGAATTTTTTTTCTATCCATCGTATAGACCTTTGGATCCTGATCAACTCTTGTCAAGAAACCATTCTTCTATCTCGTATACATTCCGAGATAACGGTGAAATTCGTTTGGCGGCCATTTTGAATCCGCCATTTTGAAATTTTTTTCAGCTCACTGCAAATTGGATGACGTTTCAAATGACATTTGGTCGAGCACCTCCCACTTATCTTCAATACCCTGGCTGTGCTCTTCACCCGTCTTCGAAATCCTCAATCATCAGCTCTCTCCGTATTTTTCCTCCGAATGAATTTTTCTCTTGTATACGAAAAGCATAGTGAAAAAAAAAAATTTCATACAAAATTGTTCAGGAGAGGTGATCAATCAGTCAGTGAGTGAGTGAATCAGCACAAGCAGCTATATATATATTAATTAAAATTGCGACTATAATTTGAGATTTAAACTATCCTATCTCTCAAGTTGGACCAAATGACAGATATTCACGAAGTTTGAACTAAATCGGTTCAGTAGTTTAGGAGTCCATCGCGGACAAACATCGTGACACGAGATTTATATATATTAAGAAGATATTATTGCCATGACGTAATGCAATGTGCTAATGAGTAAGGAACGAAAAACCAAATAAAATTTGCATTTGTCGTGCTAAACTAGCGGAACAACCAGAATAGACCCGCGGTAGCAGCTCTACATTATGCCGCGCTGAATTATGCCGAATGCATAAACAACTTGTTTAATTGGGGGTGAAATTTTGCAGTTTTGATCAATATGGCGTCTGCTTGCATTATGTTTCCTTGATGAGTAAATCTTCATCATACAAATTATCACTACACATTTGCACTAAGAGAAAGGACAACTTTTTCACCTATGCATCTCAGGAGATGTTGATTTCACACTGCGAGAGTGTACATCTAGTTATGGAGTGTGAGAACTGAGAATGTCCCGGTGTTGGGACGAAACGTGCTTCGATGTGTGTGGTACTACATATAGGTGGTGATGGCATTGCTTGGGAACTATGCTTCAGTGCTTGAAAGGGAGAGCGGGCAGTGCTTGGCTTGTTCCACCGATTCTTTTCAGGTAGCGAATTACAGCGAAACAAATTATTCTTCCCTACTAATTATGGATTTCCGCCAAATAACGCCTGCTTTTATTCAAAATCTCGTATTTAAATTTTGGGTTATAATGTTTCATATAGCCTCATCTGAACACCTTTTTAACACGCTTTTTATTATTATTAACACGCTTTTATTAGCTTCACCTGTATGTTTGTATGTTTGTAACCGACTCCTTTGAGCTCGATTTTGTCCTACTTTGAACAATCAGATTTAATTCAAACTTTGCACACCCGTCAAAGACCGATAACAATGCAATAATTCGATTAAAATATCCAATTATCTTAATTAGATTCGCCAGGATTAATTAATTTATTTCCGCATCCTTTGCATGCGAGTAAGAGAGATAGAGCGTGTTTTTTTAGTTTTTTAAACTATTATTTATTTAAGTTGCTCAGCTGGGCACGGGTTTCCTCTCAAAGTGAGAGGGGTTTGACAAAAGGGTTGGCGGGCTTGGCATACCTTCAAGAACGTGGTGTGAACTGTCTGATATGCAGGGTTCCCCACGATGTTTTTCGCCCTTAAGCAAGTGATGTTTATAGTTTCGACAAATGCACTTGACTTCTATAAGCTAGAAGTGTCCTGGACTCAAACCTCAGATCTCCTGATGAAAATCAGTGGTCTGAACAAATTGGTTATTGCAATACTGCTTTGCTTTAATATAGCTAAGAGGAGAACCGATAGGTTTAGACTTGTGTAGCCAAATGCATGAATTTACAACAAAGACGCTTGATTCTTTAGTGTTAATAATTCGCGACAACACAGTGTAGGAATCGCTCGAGTGCATTAAGTACTCTCTCGCTTAAGAGGAGAAGAAAATAAGGAGCAGCCTTACATAGTCAAAATAGAATGGATTGCTATAGTAGTGTTATTATCTCTCTGCAGACTCGGTCATAAATCATTCGCGTGTTTCGCTTTTGTTGTATTGTTGTGCAGTAATGCACAACTCAACAAAGAACAACATCCAGGGCATCTGGAAGAGATCCTCATTTGTGGCGATAAGATGTCCTTGTGCATGTCCTCTCTATGTTTGTGTTTTTTATGTGTCTTTATATATATGTACAGAATAATTATTTAAATAAACTGATCGATACAGATTCAGCCCACAGGACACTTCCACTCCTGTGGATTAAGTACTCAATGCACACGAGCCACGGCGCAGATGTGGAGAACGGCCTCCACCACGCGACATATTGTTTTATCGAAAATTACTTTCTGCAAGCGACGCGCTGGAGGCTGGAGTGCGGAGAGCGGCCCGCGAAATATTGAATCAGGTTAACGGTATCGGAAGCTCGCTGTTCCAAATGTGAGGTTTTTAGGGTTCTGCAGCTCTAGACATGCTCCATCCATGCGTTTTCGAAACAGCCATGCTATTCACATAATACACAGCAATCCATTTCGTTTTCGCAGGGCTAGGCGAAAGAAAATTGTTTTTTTGCTTCATCACGAAGAAAATCTAATAACGTCTTCGAAAACCTAGGATCAAAGTTTCTCTTACAAGAATAAGCACTGATTCAATCACGTATAGAGAATTGGTATAAAACTTGGTAACGCGAGCTTATTAAAGACAGTGCCATCCATCGAGTGATGGGTGAAATCACACATGAAAATATAAAATGGAAATTTGTTTCTTCGGGTAATCATTTTATTAGGTTTAAGTTGTATATTAAAATAAAATCTTAATAAGCTTAAATTAAAAATTAAAAACTAGCTATAAAATTAAGCTATATCTAAATTAAAAACTACGTATCCAAAATAAAAACTACATATTAAACTAAAATGTTAAAAAAAAATTTATCTAGTAGACCGCTTTAAGAGGGAATTGTTCTTGTTGTTCTTTAAGAGGAAAATGCTAGCCCCATTGCATTGTTGTATCGCGATACTAATTCTTTGGGCAAAGTAGAGGCTAAATTTGTTTTAGGTGTTATTCCAAACTTTGTTTCAACTGAGTGTTCTTCGACACTCACGTCTTTTTTAGATTACTATTGCACGATACTAAGGCTCGCCTCCCAGGCGATTCAACGCTCTGTAACTCGGCAACCACAAGAGCAAGAGATGTAGGCGACCGGTGTTAGGTTGCACGCAGTGTACCGAACATGCTCGATAGCTCAGTTGGTAGAGCAGTGGACTGTATATCCATAGGTCGCTGGTTCATATCCGGCTCGAAGGACCAAAAAATGTGGGGATTTGATAGAAATGATAGATTGTGATATGTGCAAATGGACTGTAATATTGATACTGATAATGATAATTATTGATAATTTATATTGATATTGATAATGATAATGAGTACGTGACGCGTAACCGCCCGTAACGTGCCAATGATATGTACGTACTGACTGAAAGCCGTTTGGGCACGCGCTTCGACGACACTGGCGTAAGGTGCTGACGGAGGAGTGTTAGGTTACACGCAGTGTACCGAACAACCGGTAACCAACGCAAAACGTCGGGCGTGGAGTTGAGAAGAGTGCATGAGTTGCAACGGTCGCGCGATTTGAAATAATAGCGAAAAAACTGTGAGAGTGCGGCCTCCCAGGCGATGTCCTCTGGGGTCAAAAACTGTGCGTAACAGACGGACATGAATTGTATTGATTTCCTATTTGACTGTAAAACCTTAGAAAAACAAGGAAAACCAACAGGCGTGTACATAATTGCGCGTTTATGGATTCCGCATATAAGGAGTCGGTAGGTACCATTAACGGCGTACAAGCCGTATTTCAGTGATTTTGAATGCAGTTTTACGTAAAAAATATAAAGACAATTACTTTCAAAATTGAACGTCATCTATTTTGGGTCATAATCTAAAATCGCTAAGAAAGAGAAACACGATTGGATAAAATTTTCTCGATAGAAATTTCTCCCAAAAGTTGCTCCAAGATCTCAGTTTTCCTGTTATTTATCGGCAACTACAATGGATGTAATTGTAATTTTTATTTTAATGTGTCGGTAATAACAATATCCAAAAACGCTGACAAACCGATTTTCGATAACTGCCTTAGTTTTTGAGTAATTAGGTAAAAGGTTGTTTTTCTGTTATATTCTTCCGCGACGCTGCATGTCGCACCTGCCAACGTGTTCATAAGAGTGACAAAGACAAAAATAAATTCAATAAATCCCTCACAATCGAGTTGCAAGGAACCCCGATCTGAAACTTTGTAATCACTGGCTTCCAAAGCCGTTGACAAGCACTCGTTTAACTTCGCTGATTATCGCACCATTTAACTTTTTCCCTTTTTCTTCACGGCTCCCGTGGAGTTGAAAGGCAATTAAAGTTCTTTAAATTAACTATGAATAAATTGAATGAACGGTTTTGTGGACATTTTAAAACATATAAAATTAAAGAGATTCGTAAATTGACAAAAACAAAAATCAATAAACCAATATTTCGTCAGACTTTACGTTTATGTTAGGCAAGACTGCTAGATATTATAAAGGTACCAATAGGAAACCTCAGGATATTTACGTAAAGCTTCTTTGACAAGCAAACAGTAGCGCTATCTGTCAAAATTCTATAGGTGGCTGCTGAGCAAACTACAGCGTGGCATTACTGTTGGTGGCAAAACAAGCATTTTTGGCACCTGCAAACTGGCAAAATTTTTTCAGGACCTCCGCCCTCTCCAGTGTACTTGTCTATTTATGAAGGTCTTCTTTATAACTTCAGAATACCTTACTTTTGACTAGCTCACCCAACAGACGTTTTCCTGTCCTATTGAATTAAATAAGTTGGTATCAAAACCATTGTGAGAGTTGAGACCCATTTAAACCACAAAAAAAACTCCAAATTCCACCGAGCCGCTTTTTAGTTTTAGCAAAACCAACCGACAATTATTGTGCTAATTCTGTTGTACAAAATCTCTAAACTAATTTAAAATAGTGCTATCCTTTTCAAACTGTTCCATGTGGAAAAGGATAGCACTATTTTAAATTAGTTTAGTTTACTATTTTGCACAACAAAATCGACTACTACAGTGTTTAATTTTTTATACCTACTATAGAGAACGCAGGATCCGTACAAAGTAACGGGCGTACATATACTAAAACAGCCGAGTCTAAACTATAACCATAACGTTTAATGATTTATGTAACCAACCGAGTACATTATAATATTTTTTCTTTATATTCACGCATGTCCATAAAAAAGCCGCTCCCAGGGCTTGTGACGATAAAATCACCACTTCAACGTCACGCGAGGCAAAAATATAATAAATCCCCGGGATTTATGGATTCATACCGTAATGTTTACACGCAACCCGGGGATGCTGCGATTACTCGCAACCCCGCCCGCGAAAACTACCATAGGGCGCGCCCACAGTAACTACAAAATTATGCTGATGTTATAACCCTCAAACTTTGGTCGCTATCACTGATGATGCCTACAAAATTTGTTCCATATAACAATTCAGTTCTTGTTCCTTGTTTTTTGCTTTGACCTTGTTTTTTAGTACCCAAAAATTAATAATGCAAGGCAAGGTTGCAGGTAAAAGGAGGCCTGGCCGCAGAGGAATATCTTGGCTTCGAAACTTACGCCAATGGTTTTTGAAAGAGCACCCGTAGCCTATTCAGAACAGCGGTATCCAAGGTTCAAATCGCTATGATAGTTGCCAACCTTCGATAGGAGACGGTACTCTAAGAAGAAGACCCAAATAGTTAAAAACGCGACCCTATTACTGATATTCCGTCCGTCCGTCCGTCCGTCTGTCACCAGGCTGTATCTCTTGAAGCGTGATAGTTACACACTTGAAAGTTTCACAGATGATGTATTTCCGTTGCTGCTATAACAAATAATACAAAAAAAATGGAATAAAATGAAGATTGAGAACCCCCATTTAGGGGGCCCATACAACAATACATAATCATCCCTATAATGAAAAATATATACTTAAGTTAGAAGTCATCAAATATTAGGTATGGACGTGGCTTTAAGATTCTAATCCCTTGAGAGGAATATAACTTAGAGCAATTTATAAAGCAAAGTAATTTGCCTAAAAATAACGTTGAACAATTTTTTTTTGCTTTAAATAAAACTATGAAATTAGTGAACTACTAACACAAACAATTTTAAGAGTTTGTACGCTAAGACAAAGAAAGAGTTATAACCCATAAATTTTTGGGTGTTTACTGATTTTGGTTGTATTTGTGGTTGACATCCAACAAACTCGCACGAAACGTTTTTCTTCCACGTTTCGCTAAGGTGTGGAACGCCCTTCCAGTCTCCGTGTTTCCAGCCAAGTACAATCTGGGTGCCTTCAAGAAAAGAGCGAATAGGAATTCTCTAGGCAAGCGCGCTCCTACCTAGACCTCATCATTTCTTTCCATCAGGCATGATTGTCGTCAAGCGCAAGCCTACCTTCAAAAAAAAAATATATTGTGGACAAATTGAGCTTGGCGAGAATTATGGCTATGATGAGGTGCTAGGGTGAAGCAGATAGGTAGGGTTGTTTCCGTTCGGATACTCCGTCTCAAGTCAAACATTCTGGCGTTTACGGTGAATTGGAAAAACGCTGGAACTCCTCGAGAATGTCCTCACATAAAGCCGAGGCGAAGTGACGTAAACTGTCCGTAAATCACTTGAAAAGGGAAATTTGTCTCGTCAATTTATGCGCCAGGAATAAATCTAAGAGTGCGGTGTTCCAATAAAATGGCGGGCAATGATCATGTTGAGAGTAGAAGTGACAAAAGCATTGGGCATCGGCGACAGCTAGCCGACATGTTGCTATTATATGACATTGTAAATGGACATATGGATAGCTCACATCTCCTTTCTAAAATTAAATTTTTGGTTCCCCCTAAGCGGACCCGCCACACAGTTTTGTTTTCAGTACCCTTCAAAAGAAAAATATATACACAAAACTCGGCAATCACAAGACTTACACGCACATATAACAAACAATTTTCAGATATCGACCTTTTCTGTAACTCCAGAGCTTCATTTAGGCGACAACTCAGAAAGTTTAACAGATAAATTCACACAAACACACATACGCACTAGCACACGAACACACACACACACACACACATACACACACACAAAACACACACACACTCTCACACACGCTCACGTCATGCAAATATTAGCTTCCTGGTTATCTATCTCAGAATGACAACAGAATGATATACTTTTTTTTTTGTACTTAGTGGGAAAATCTGTTATTGGCCATAACTTTAAGGTATTATATAAGGTATAAATTATTACTTTCTGTAACGCTGTAGATTTTCTGTAAGAATAATAAAAATAAAAAATAAATAAATAAATTTTACCGTAGTTTGACGCTTATTTCAGTGTGTATGACCTAACCTGGGTGTTATGTTTATTTTTGAATCTGTTACCAAAATACGAACTGTTTATCATTGTTACAAACCTTTCTTTCCAATGTTCAACTTAACAACACTTTCGTAAGTAACGTAGTTATGTCAGAATTTAGTTTATGTTATTATTGTTTCATTTTTAAAAAAACTATCCTATAGTCACTCAAATAAAATCTATATGTATATACCTAACAATAAATATTTATAGCAATTATCAAAATGTACTCCAAGGTCTGTGTACGCATTTTGTTTAAAAACTTTATTCAACGGGTACTTTATAGAAAAACAGCTTTTTGTTGCTTAGGTATTTGAGTGAGTAATTAATTTTTCGTTTCAATTTAATTAAAACTTTCACAGCTGTTTATGAACTTTTAGTTGGTTTAATAAAGTTGAAAAGAGATAATTGTTTATGTTAAACTTAACAAGTCTATAAATATATTTTGGTTCATTTGGTTATGAAAATATTGGTAGGCATGTCAGTAAAACATAATAATTTGTAAAGTAAGCAATTTATTATGATTTCGCTAGTAATATTTATAGTATTTCACTGTACCTTTCTGCGAACTTCTATAGTTCTGGGTCTTTGTAAATATGCTTTAATACTGCTAAAATTATAAAATAAGTATTTTATAATTTAAGCGTATTGTATTGTATTTTAGCAGTAAATTTAGCAGTATAGCTAAACAGTATTTTAGTAAAGCATATTCCGACTCTCGTATAGAATCTAGGTGCGTGAGTCTGACTTCCACTTTTTAATATGTTTTTTGCTATAATGCTATGTAAAAAACAGGCGTATCCATTACGCCCCCAACGTCGCAATCTGCAACTTGGCGAGTCTGCAGTGTTAATCTTTGCCATATAGGCGCCAACTGTGTGAGTCCCGACATTTCATTATGCGGAAAAAATCTTCAGCCCGGAATTGAGATTCGATTTGCGCTTGTTTTTGCGCCCTTTAATCCCATCCCACTCGGTTGTGATATTATTTTGAAGCCACGTTTCTACGTGTGTTTACGCTATCTATAGTTTTTTTTTATACTATAAAAGCTAACGCTTTAAAAGATAGCGCTTAACTGTGATCACACCTAATGGAAAGTGATGATACAGTCTAAGGTGGAACGCGCTTGCCTAGAAGATGCCTATTCACTCTTGATTTGAAGGCACCCGGGTTGTAAGTGGCAGGAAAGTCACTGCCTGGGAGTGTATTCCAGGCCTTTGCAGTGCGTATCAGGAACGAGGAACCAAACCGCTTCGTACGCGTCATTGGTACATCAACTATGGAAGCCTTTACGATGCCTTGCCGTTCAATGGTAGAAAGGTGACGGGGGAACCAAATTAAAAAGTTCCTGTGCACACTCTCATAGTACATAGTACCTATCTAAGGCGTACGGGAAATATTGAACTTATCCCTGAATAAGTTCAAAGTACCTAGCTGTAAATCGTAAGCAATTAAACTTACATATTTTAATGTAGCAATTATATAAATAAAATAGTAAAAAAATTAAAAAACACTATTGCCCTGTGGTAATACGACTTTTCCCAAAAAAAGTAGCATCAGGTAGCCTATGTTACTCGGAATGATGTAAGAATTCTAACGATACCCCATATGTCCAAATCTGTTCAGTCGTTCAGAGGTTATGGTGGAATAAAGAAACTCACATACATACATACATACATGACCCCTTAATACATTGCACTCCTTTTTTTGGGCAGTCGTGTAGTTATCACCATACATATGTGACAAATATCATATTGACGTTTTACAAGAGCCTGTACGTTAGGCCTATGTGAAATAAAGATATTTTGAGTTTGAGTTAAATAATGCATGCATGTTTAATTTTCTGGTCTACAGTCTACTACACGCCAGCACCAAATAAAAAAGGAAAGGAAACGCAAAATCAAAAGTCCAGAACTGAAACGCAAATAGTGAAGCGAGCAATTTTTTTGTAATAAAAAAAGAAAATGGACAACAAAAAGCTATCACTTTGATAGAGACCGTTCGAAAGGGAATCGCCAAACTTTGTGCTTCGCAGTTTGGACCAATTTATTTTGTCGATCCGTCGTGTCGTGTTGGTAGAGTTTTTACACGGTTTTGCGTAAAAACTTCATCACATGCTTTAACTACTTAGGAACTCGTTGTGTGACTTTTTCACATTCCCTAGGAAAAAAAAAATTTAAATCGGATACTTTGCAATAACCGCAATCTGCATTATTCTTCCAGCGAAAACCACATTTCATCATTTTTCAAGTGCAAAGTAATTTTCAGCGTCATTTGCGACAGTGTATGTTAACACGACTGGCCGTAGAGTGTACGTATACGCTGTACATTGTACAAGCACTTTATTATTTAAACAACACGATTTTCATACATTGAATAATCAGGCAAAAGAAGTGTAAAATATAGGCATTTTTTATTATATTTTAGAATCGACGCTATCACACGGAAAATATTGTAATGACCATATTATATGGGTATAGCCAGCTGCGCAATTCTGCAAAAATAATACCTATAGCATGGACGAAGTAACATCTTCGGCAATAATTGGTTAAAGATTGTATTGGTTGAACGTAAGAACTGATTAGTTAATGTTTGCATCAGTTGCGCAACGTCGGCACCGATTGACTTGTGATCACTCAGGTTACCTTTGATGTTTGGACGATGTAAAATTTTATTTACGAGAATCACCCGGCTGTCCCTTGATTTTGAGAAGGTTTTATTAATTTTTTGCCGATGAATATACACATTCTTTATCGGCAAATAATTCTGCCTGCTGTTGGGGATGGTCAACTTTTTTTTCTACCAGTAGATGAGCACAGTTGTCGGTTACAATAACTATAAATAACACCACGATTTCTGTCACATCTGGCAAGTATACCAACCCACATGTAAACCTGTTTGCCCAATACTTCACCAGTGACTAAAATCGCTCGAAAGTATAGCAGGTATTTTAAAAGTGGTTTTAGTAAATTCCACTCCAGTTGATACAGTACTGAATGTTCTCGTATCACCACGTTATAAATTGCCCAGCGCGGCCGCTCGCTGCGATAGGTGAACTAAAAGGCGAAAAAGGTTGTACTGTTGGCGAAAAATACTATACATTTCTTGTTGGTTACTGGAAATTGAACTTGATTAATTTTTTTTAATCCAGTTTTTTTGCATGAATGACTGAAATAATGCTGAATTTAATAGAGCCATAAAACATAATTTTGTACAGATACACACATACACACACAAACCATATATTTTTGTGTATCATTATGGAAGAATGTGATCTCCACAACACAGGGGATCCTAGTGTGGAGATCACAGGTCTCAATGTGTGTGTATATTTTGTACCTATGTAAAAATAAATAAATAAATTACAGCAAATTATATATAGAACAAAGTTATTAGTTTTAATCATATAATATAGAACATAAAATATAGAACAAAATTATTAGTATAATCATAGGAACTACAGGCTGAGAACATTTTGGTATTTTTTATTTAAACCTGCATTAATCTGTGTCTCGACCATAATACGTTTAACGTCAAACAAATCAACGTTAATGAAATCATTAACGAATTAAACAAACTCCCGAGCGTTGGTTAATGATAATATTGTTATGTTAATGGTATTTGATTTACAAATACAAATTAATGAATGTTGGTGCCATAATTATTTATTGGGTAGACACGCGACGGTTCTGGGTCAGTGCAAATGTGTAATACTTGCAAATTGGTTGGAAGATAACCAGAGTTAAAATATTTCAAAATAATTTGGCCTTTATTGTTTTGGAATAAGATTTATAACCCTAGTTTAATTTGAAAATTTCGTCGTCTCAGTAGAATGGCGCCCTCTACTGGGCATAAGGCTCTAAAGGGGTGACCCTCGTAAATAAAACTTTACATCGCTCAAGCATCGCTGGTAACAAAAGCAAACGCAATTACCACCATGAAATCGGTGCCTTCGCTGCACAACCGATGCAAACTTTAACCAATGCCTACGCGGCTCAATGTATGAAATAATCACACAGCTGAAGGGACTGGTCTGGACTGATGAAATACTTTGGCCGTAACTAATTACGAACCTACCAGGAAAGACGCATCGACAAATTCCTTGCCGCCAAGCGATTTAACGTCCCGTATAGAAACTGTTAGGAATGACTTTATAGTAGTGTTATTATCTCGCTGCAGACTCGGTCATATATCATTCGAGTGTTTCGCTTTTGTTGTTCTTTATTCAGTTGTGCATTATTGCAGAACAACAAAAGCGAAACACTCGAATGATTTATAACCGAGTCTGCAGCGAGATAATAACACTACTAGAGTAACATATTCCAAGTGGGTAATATAACATCTTCGGCACTTACCATCACGCGGTCGCAGTAATGTAATCAAGTAGTGTAAAAATTACGACTCTCGTGACAGAATCCCAATAGGTAGATACATAGGAGAAGCAGCGGGCAAAAACTAGTATTTAGTAGGTAATATAAAAGTAAAAGTTGAAAGATGTAAGTATATCTGTAAGTAAATATTTGCATTGCGAATCGAAATTGAAATGATCGGAATCCCATTTAAGTTGGTAACGATTTTACTAGTGAGGAGTAAATATTGGTTTATTAGATTTCACCCTCGATGTTAACTCAGATTAAACATTGTTCAGTAGATCATAATATGACCAAGGCACAGAACACTAAATAGTACCAGAAGGTCCACTCCGCACGATTATAATATAAAGAAATAGCGACTCGAGCGCTGACACAAAAAGTGCAATTCAGTTCGCAATAGCGCCTGGCCCCGCCCTCAAAATCGACACGCAACAAACGCTATGTTGTGGTCTCTTTCTATCGCCTAACTTTATCTCTTACGACGTACTAGGGCTGCCGTAGTCAGACGGCGCGTAAAATAGACCTAGACCGTACAGAACTAGCGCGTGCAACTCGGCCCGCGAGCGGCAACCATCTGAAATATTGAGGTCCGGACCCGTACTTATAGCCGGGACGGCCACGTGGTAAGTGAGACTGGCCTGACCAAGGTTACGAACATTATTCGTCATAGAAACTTGTCATCACATTTGTCATCATCGGAAAAAAATGGATTTTGTCAATTGTGACTGTGAGAGAAGAGGCAAAGGGCGCTGATTCGCTTTTAAGTCTATGAGATTATAACTCCTTTTTTCCTGAGATAGAAAGTTCAGAGATATTTCAATCCACAATGGTGCGCCCCACTCTGTCAAACTCCATGCAAATCGAATGAAACATAAGCTATTTTGACAGAGTGGGGCGCGTCTTCGTGGATTGAAATATCTATATAGCTCTGAAGACTTCCAAGAAAGAAACGAAGGACGGATTTAACACTTTCTTCTCTACGTAAAACAAAGATGCACCGCCGAGTGACTTAGCATTCCGGCGCGATGCTGATTACAAACCATGAGGGGAGCGTTACTATTACCCCTTCCAAATTACTTACGATGCTCACCTGATTAAATAGTAGCTTGTTTAGGACAAAAAATGTTGTTACAATTTCCATAGTGTTCAATTCTTAAAATTTCTTCTTTCAAAAATTCTTACCTACCAATTTTAATGTTTTTTTTTTCTTTGGAAGAGTTTGGTATCTAGTTTATTGTATTAATATCAATATAAAAATATGTACAGGTAAATAACAGATAAACGTTAAGTAAGGAATAAAAATGACGTTTTGACAGATTTTGTATGGCATATGTTTCAAATTTATTTCTCAGATAGACTATCTGGTGATTGAAAAATCGGCCCATATGTAAACGATGTACATGAGGCCCTATCTGGGGACACGGTAGTGTCCCCGCCAGACGAGTTTTATATATCTGAATCAATGCGATGCAAATACTAACCGAAGCAACCGTACCCCGTACCCGATAAAGGCTGGAGCAGACCAGATGCGTATGCGTGACTACGACGTAACAACGTCGTAGTCACCCGCGTAGTTACGGCGTAACCCAATGTCACACCGGGTTACGCATACTTCTACGCTTACGCTTACGCAATCGAGCTAAGAACGCAACGCAGGGCCCGTGCCCGGCTGCAGCAGCCATATTACTGTTTTTGACGCTGTTGTGCACGATATCTCACGAAGATTGGGTATATGGCCCTAGTAGTACATCTGACGAGGAAGAAGCAATATTACTACTATTGTGCCAGAATACTTCTGTGTGTGCAAAATTTCCAATTTTCTCCCATAATAAACTTTTATACGATACATTTTTGTAGTCTTTACTTTTTGGATAGTATATACATTCATATTTACGCACAATTTCAATAAGTTTATCTTTTTTATCGCTATTCATTACTAATCAATACAAAACAAAAAACCACTTTTTTGTAATAAAATACAACTGACTGCAATTTCGCGCGTAGGGCAACGCACAGCAAAGGTACGTGCGTATTCAAATTTGTTCGGTGTGACGTCCAAAATGGCGCGCGATTGAATACAACGTCATCAACGCGACGTTGCCGTTCGGCTCTGCGTAAGGTACGGCGTAAGTCACGCAGCCTGTTTGTGTCTTGGGAGCTGCGTTGCGTAGGGCTACGCATAACGTCGACGCGCACGTCTACATTACGCAAGCAGTGTGTCCTGTCTCATACATTTCCATACATTACAACTCAGTGGTACATGCGCGTCTACGCTTACGTCTACGCATACGCATCTGGTCTGCTCCAGCCTTAAGTGTAAGGACAGAAACATACACGTCATGCAAACATCTGCTTAATCACAATGAAATAACCCATTTTACGACCCAAACAGATTGCAGGGTTAATCGACTGGGCAAGTTGAACAAATGGCATTGTTTACGTTTTTTACTCTTACGCCGTACAACCAATATAAAAACCTGTGGTGAAATAAATCATTGTTCGTAGGATAATCGCTCCGAGACGCTAGCTGCTATGGAACGTCGTAATTTTGTTCGTAGTTTAGTTGTAATATTTACTATCGGATGTGTTGGGGCACAAGATTATTTTGAAGGTAAGAGAAGAACATAATTTTTAATAGAACAATATAAGAGGGTTAGAAACGAATCGTGAATTTTCACGAAGTTTGACTGAATCGAAATCTAATTAAAGTTAAACAATACTTATTAGTATTATTAGTACCGTTTGACATGAAATAACAAGGTAGGACAATATCTGGTTGACAAGCATACAAGATACATTAGCGATAGCGTAGTCCACAAGAGACGTTATTTCTTTAGTGCATACCATAAAAGTATATTTCATAGTCTGGTGAATTGGAATACAGCATGATCAGAAAATCAGATCCTTTAACGAAGACCTTAAAAGGCACGATTGTTAATGCCAGTTGTTATTCTCCAATAGCTTCCTTAACTCAATTTAAACTTAGTACTGATTTATATTAGATGGTAGTAAACAATAACTCATACTGAAGTAATGCTCCCATTATTGTTAGTGGCAGTCAAAAGTATAAAGTCACTAAAGATCGTTGAAACAATAATTTTTCTCAATAAGGTAGTCGTTCCCGTCAGCTCTATGAAATTTTCAGATAATATTTGGATACACTCGTTCATTTTAAATTAAGAACAACATCAAGTAAAGTTTAAATGATGTTAAATCTCATTTCAGAATTTCATCACAAATATCAAGTGAAAACTCCGTCAGAACGTCTGAGAGAAATACCAAAACACTTCGAAATCAAAGGGGAAAACGCCATACCAACGTTCAATAAATATCTAAGCGAGATCCAAGCACTGGCGTCACAGAAAAACATCTCCATTGTCTACAAAGTCAAAGTGGACACCGTAATTAAAAACAAGCACAAAAATTCAAGCAAGCGCCGAACAAATAAGAAATCCAAGAAGTACAATATTCCATTGAAAAAGAAAAGTATGAAGCTATCGAATTTCGAATTAATTCTTAGGAAGCGAGCAAACGATTTCGGTTTCAAACAGCATCAGGATGAAATGAGCACTGCAACTGAGAAACAAAAGGTGATATACACCACAAGGCAGGCTTCAGTCGGGAAATATAAGCCTGAAATAGGCGCTGTGAAGACGAAGTACGTGAAAATCGTTCGACCCGTTAAGAATACAGAGTTTTCATTGGAAACGTGATCTTAGATAATTTAATCATTGTTTTTGATGAGATTTTTATGAATTTCACTGTACTTTATTGAAGTGCCTCGTTGAAGTGATATTAAAGATGGTTATTATTTTTTTATATAATAGTATATTAATGTTGATAAAAAAATTCAATATGTTTCAATTATGCGGCTCAATAACATGCGATGGAGAAATACTCCTTGGATCAAATTAAACTAGGAACCTTGGTGAGGGCACTGACGGGGCATTTTGGCTTGAAAAAACATACTATGTTTAACCTCAAGCTCAGAGACAAGACACGTCATCAGCAGACTCTATAACTAGGCGTAGGAAACTCCTATGCACATACTTTGGTCCCCAGCCCAAGTATCCACAAGGAGCTGACTGCTGAGTCGGATTATTCTCTACCCAGAGGAGGTTACTACTATACCCCTGCCAAGGAAAAACTGTTGTTCCTTGCAACAACTGGACTTGGAGATGATGTTTAGTCAGCGGCAAGTACAGTACGAGCTACTGTGAGCAGAGGATCCCTACATAGCTGCGTCCCAAAAAGAAGAAGAAGAAGAATATTATGATTTTGGTTAGGTATAATAATATCTGCGTAATACCGCAATGTAGACGACATGCTAAGTTATGCAAATGCGATCAACCGCGACGGATCGTCTGTATTACAATTACAAATGAATGAATGCTAAGTGACCGATCCTCTGCATTTGCGGTGAAATAACTTAGTGAGCATTATGCGATAAGTACACCTAACCTTCACTGTAAAACGGCCCTTATTGACATTAAAATAAGGTCTAGAGAGGTGTTGCAATAATTATTTGCATCATTGTGCTGCAATTCTGAACATCGTGTAATGTTGGGGACCGTTTATAAAGCCGGTCGTGGCCGGTCGTGGCCGTGGTTATTTTATTTGGAAAAAACTTGTAGGTTTCAGTAGAGTTTCGGTCAAACAAATGAAGATAATTTAAATGATAAATGAAGTTATTCCAAAAGATAACTTTAGCATTTTTTTGTTATTCCATATTCACATAATTTAGAGCTTATCCGTAGGCCATATCCCAAGCCCTAACCCAATGTAGATCACGTATTAGGATATTAGCAACCCAACTACGCTTGAAATAATGCCTACATAGGCTTACTCGTAACACCCTTACCAAAATTTCAAGGTTATGAACATTTTTTGTAAGATTAAATGTTTAAGGATTAAGAGAGGGTTAACCTTACTCGTTGAAAGCCAACTTTATTCAATAACATTTTTACATGTCTTTTTTTGTATTATAAAAAAATTTCATTATAAATATATGACCACATATCAACTTATACTTATTTTGTACCATTACCAAGTTCACCGGAATAAAATTTTCTGTGAAAAAAGTAAGTTTATCAGCTACTTCATCGACGTACTCAAAGGTCTCAAAGGTCAGAATTATGAAGTCATCCGCTATAAAATCGTGGTCGAAAATGTCCACAAAAATATCTTGATTCTGACAATTTACAGTCAACGTTGCCTTCAAGTACTTTGGAGCCCCATATAATCTCTTGAAAGTTGCCTTAGAGATCTAAAATGCAAATTTTATGCAAACAGAGCCGAAAAAAGTAAATTTTGTGCCGCTCTCGAACCAATAAATGGAATTTATTTAAGAAATGTGAATGTGTGATTTCAATTTTAACATATTAAACTCTTGGTATGGATTTAGAAAATACCTTTTTATAATGCTTCATTACACTTGCAGTCCATTTTGGAGTTTATGACTTTGCGATTCGATATTTTACTTTTTCCGCGGTATGTTAATCCTTACTATGGTTAAAAGGGAAAGTTATTTATAGACTCCAAATATCAGCTCGTTACCTATTAGGTACTTATTAGGTACTTACAAAGTGATCCATTAGAGTTGAGATCAATTTCGCATTGACAATAAAGTTATTACTTCGAAGAAACTTCGTGGAGTTCCTTTTGAAAAAGAAATGAATATTATAAGTAAACGGATGAAGCGTGCTCCGATAACATTCAATCTGATTTGATGTTGTGTATGGACCTCCGAAGAGCTTCGGCGAAAGGTAATTTCAGCGTTATTTATGGCTTTCTAAGTCCGCGAATAACATATTATATAATCAGATGAGCATAAAGATAATTTATAAGCACCCAAGTTTTTGGTACAGATAAAAACATATAATTGATTACTTGAAATATAAAAACTGATATGTTATATGGTGCCAATGTGACTGGATATATAAGAAGAGGGTGCCTAAAAAAGGATCCCAACTGAAATAATTGAAGTCCTGAAAGAAGTTAGATACTGAAATTAGTTTAATAAGAGAGTGTGTATGAAAAGTGTGATGAATTCAAAAGAAGCAAGAAACGACTACTACGATTTCGAATTGTGGAGTCAACATCTCCTGAGGATGTCACGGTGTCGGGACGAAACGTGCGTCGAAGAAAGTTTTGGAAAATTTGGGTGTGGTGTTTCATGTGGGCAGGTTTCCTGCATATTGCACCATACAGAATCTTTTCAAGTAGCGGATTATAGCAAAACAAATTAATCTGTCCTGCTAATTATGGATTTCCGCAAATAACGCCTGCTCCATTCAATATTTAGAAGAAAGAGAGATGGGTCACAACTGTGGAAACATTGTGTTGTTTAATACACTACTAGTTCAGCTTTTGTTGGAAAACTGCAGTAACTCATGAATGAAACTCAGGGTTGAAATTTCATGATCCATAACATAATACTACGTTTAGAACTTTACAGCTATACGGTACGAGTACGAGTTGAATGAAGGCAGCAGAAAAGATTGATTTCCCAACAGAAAATGTTCTTGATTCAATTTATTGTGGCACTTATTAGCTCACTCGTATCGAGTGTGTAAGTTCGTAGAATTCAACGAAGTTAAATATAGCATTAAGCTTGCATTGTACGAGGAAAAGTTTTATATTATTGGAATTGAAAATGCGTGATTTTATGATATTTTATAATCATTTTCTTTAATATCTATAAAGAACGAAGCACCCTGCTAATTGATTAAGAACATATTAATTGTTTTTTTTGCTTTACAAATTAATACTTTACTACAATTCACCTGATGGTATATACGAGTTTTTAAAGTAATACTTAAAAAAGTAAAAATTATGTAAGAGATTCTGGTAAACGTAGCTACAGGCAAAAGCTAGTTCAAAAATATTCATTCACCATTCCATTTAAACTTCCTACAAAATAATTTAAACTCTGGCCATCGGAATACCTATCTATCTCAATCACACTCAATATTCAAAGTATTTGCCGAAATTATCGAATAGTTTTAGCCCAACTTTCCTTTAACCGAACTCAAATCGTGCCTGTTTAGAATCAAAGTTGAATTCGAAATCCCTTAAGCCGAGTTAGAAACAATCTAGCCCGAAAACGACGTTGAAATAATCAAAACGGACTTTATTTTTAACGTAATAGAGCCGCTGTAAACCGAATATAGCAAATTGTTTTAGCATTAATGTGAGAACGGAATGGAAACTTTATTTTGAGAGCGACAATTGCCCGAGTCGGTTGTGCAAACTAATTGGTGGGACCGAAGTTGGAATTGCTAACCGTCCAGCATTTAGATGTTACGTTTAATGTAATAGTTATGTTCGTTAGGGATGTTTTTCAAATTTTAATCTCGTTCTACCCGCGTAGCATAACAATGGACTCCTGTTTTCTGGCACTTCGTTAAAATGGTTATATTTTTATGAATTAGGAAAGCTCTTTATGAATTAAACGAGTTATTCTCTTTAAGTTTCTAACAAAGGAGTTGTTCTTTTAGAGATGTGGGTGAAATATGCGATTGTGTGACGTTAGAACTTGCCGGTAGAGTTATTTAAATATTGAAAAAAAAACGTTTTAAAAGGGACTTACTATTTATTTTTTATTATGAAACTGACTTAAATTTACCAATATTTTCATACTTTTCATAATGTATTTACATACAATGTTACAACATAAAATTATTCCTACCGATTTTACTTTAGAGACACCGGTTTTACTTTCTTACTCTATAACATATGATTTTAGTACTGAACTGTAATTTAAAAAATATTGTCTTAAAAAGCTACATAAGCCAGCAAACACAAAAGTATGCAAAGGCTATTTTGTAGATCAAGTAAACAATAAATTTAACCCGCAGTATACAAACAAAGTTGCAAGCATGGGCCAACAAATACTTAACAAATAATTTTATGCAGATCAGTAAATCAGAGCAGGTAATAATGCTTTAAAGTTTGTTGCAACCGCTCTTTATTGAGACCATAATGGTCTCAGTGCAGTACAAAAGATACACGTGGGCGTATTAAAATTTCCGTTTTCAGCATCTTACGTCCCGTGATAGCATCTCCACTTTCATACTTTGCAAAACTCTCTGTTGTAGCTTTTAGTAATGTTTTGCTTTGTTTACTGTGTCTAAGACATCAGAAATTTAGCGCTTTTAAAAATGCTTATTGCAGACTTTGTTTTAAAGTAGCTAAACGTTTAAAATGACTATGTATTAACATATTATATTATACTTATTCATTAGATCTTTTTTCGACATAAGACCTAAACGTGGACCATTTTTTTTAAATATTATGGATGTAATTTTGTAATATTATCCTCACTTCTTTCCAGACGTGGCCGGGCGGCTCGAGGCGACTTGGGTCGTCCCGGATTATCAGACCTCTCAGATGCTGACGGGGCACGGTCGCTTTCGGAAGCGTCTGCATATGTCTGGTCGAGAGTAGCGAGTGCTTCTGCGGACTGGCGGACGAGAACCTCCACCATGTCTTGTGGGAGTGCTTCTTATACGGTGCTTGCTGCTGGATGGGATCGTTCGCGAAGTTTCTGGCCCAGTTTACTATCAGGATCTCGTGGGTTCGGCGGCCAACTTCGGAAAGCTACGGGAGTTCGCGCACGCGTGGCATAAGAGGCGAAGCGGCTTGGAGTGACACAGAGAATTTATGCTGCGGACAGCGACGGCGCGGCGAGTCCGTACTTTGTATCGTCCTGCCCCAGAATGGGGAGAGTGAGCCCATAGGGACAAGGGGCGAGAGGAAGCAACTTGTAGGGAGTCAAAAAGGCACCCGGGAACACGCCAAGAGCAAGTACCGAACGGGCGCCCTCCCGCGTTTCGGCCCCCATAACCGCGAGGTTGATCGGGCCATGGGTGGTGGATGGTTGTCCCTATCCTCATTTCAACTCTGAAACGACTGAAATACTCGTAGATAAAATAAACAAACAATACAATACAACACTTAATAACAATCCGTGTTTACCGCAAACAACGAATTCCTATTTGTTTCATTGATTGCGGCAGTAAATTAAAATTATATTCATGGAGGGAGTCGCGTGCCGCGTGCCAAATTGTGTGTGAAACTGTATCAGCTGACAATGTGTGATTTATTATTTATTTGTTGTCCGCCATTATCTAGCGTTGTTCCTCACTGATTTCGGGCAGTTCAGTAGGGTTAGTACAGGTTTTTATAGGAATTTCGAGTCGCGCAAACGAATCGAATTCCTCCACACATTTACAGCCAACGCCATCTGTGGACAGTCGCTGACATTCGGCATGCGATGCGAGTCGACTCGAAATTCGTACAAAAACCTGTACTAACCGCTCTGCATGGGACCGAGAGCGAAACGAAATTATTACTAGAATACCTGCTTGTCTGTTATCGCCTTTTTACCACGTGACTTTTTGAACTATTTTTTATAAAATTAGGTTCTTGAAAGAAAACTGAGATGCAGTAAGATAGTAATTTCAATTCTATCAGCACTAGTTTAATGTTATTATGACCGTTTACAAATGCCGTTCACTTTGTTTGTCACAAAAAGACTACACCCAAAGGTCAGGGGTAAAGAACAAAATAAAATAAAAATAAAAACTCAGTTCGTCGCTATTCCGAATGAACAACAAAAAATGTTTTATCCCCGTGCAGGTAAAATAAAATTCAAAGAACGCTTTGTTTTAACGAAAAAGTTGTAAAGAAATATCTGGGTTCATTCCTGAATAGTCAATGCGTTTTTACTGTTTATTTTTCCCCGTACCTACCTACCATAGATTTTATTTTATCAGGCCAGGCGGGCATCAGTAGTTTAATCACTTAATTATCCAAAAACCCGTTAACTGACTCGATTTAACATATTGTTTAAATAATGTTAGTACATGAGATAAAGGACCAAACAAAATTTTGTTTATCACATTTTCCCTGCTTTATTTCAGGAATAAAGAAATTCTTCTTTTTCTCCGACCTATCGCTACCCTTCCTGGGTAAGGTCAATTTTCCGCACCGCATTCTTTCTCACCTTATCTGATTTTATTCGCCCGATTTCGCCCGATTTTCTTAATGTATTAAAAAGGTTGTTGCGGCTTAAAGAAATCTACGCTCTCAAATATTACGGATTATTGCTAGTCTCTTGAAATAGTCTGTTCTTTGACCTAAAAGGGATCCTCATCCTTATTCTGCAAAATCCCAAAAATCTCGTTCCCAATAAAGAAAGGACATCAATGTATTAAACCTTAAGGGATTCCCCAAACTATATTACATGCCAGCAAAGCGGTCAGTTAATTAACGTGATATACTCATCCCTGTACCAGTATACAGGTATCGCAAGCGATTTTGAACGTAACCGCCTGGTATTAAGAATCAAAATGAAAGAAAAGCTTAAATTAAATATTCTATATTTTGTCAGAACCAGAAATCGAATCCAGGATCTTTGGATTTGCAGCCAAGGGTGCTCACATCGATATTTCGATTTAGTTACTGACTCTACTTAAGACTGCAATCTCATCTGATGGTAAGTGATGATGCAGCCGAAGATATTATTCTACTAACTTGGAAGGTGGTAAGCAACCACTTACGGTTTCTACACAGCATCGCACTGGAACACCAAATTGCTTGATCGGTGATGAATCGGTGTATCTTTGCCGTTAAAGTGATAACTATCTGTGAACGAAATCTTTCACCAGACCTGATCTGAGTCAAAATTATAAAATTTCAAAATGGCCCGTGGCGGTAATCGAACCTATGACTTCCCACTCGAATTCAAGCGCCTTCTATTTCGACAGGGTGGTCATCAAAAGAATTATTGGGTAGTCTAAAGGCTATCTTCTAAACATAGGGCTACCACGTCTTCAAGTACCTATAACCAAACATTTGCCCCGTAACTATATACCTACCTATACCGAATATTTGTCTAAACATGAGAACAATTCCCTCAGAATTACACGCTTGTCTGGCTAGATACAAAATTTATGAATTTGTTCCTGCAACTGTTATGCTAAGAAGCTAATATTATCCTAACTTGGAATATAATATCGTAGACTCTGTTATTTTATGCAAATGAGATTATGTTTGCTACACTGAGAGCCTTGTTTTCGTTCGCTATCTCAACATCTTGCGGAAACTTTGATACCTTTCCTAGATCTTTTCGAGAAAATAATACTAACGAGTATTATCAGCTTACTTGTAGGTTCAATAGAGCGTACGAGGATTTCTCACGTGTTACTTCTTTGTTATCGCAACACCTACTTTACTGTAATCCTTTACTTTGTAACTTTATGCCGATATAAAACTTGTTGCTTACTTGTCCTTTCCAATCATAAATAAGTTAGTATTTGGGCACTATGCCTCCTAGTAATGACATTTTAGTACGTTTTTGTATTATATTACGAGTATTTTTAGCAAAAAGACGACCTGAAAAGTAGCCGCTAGGTTGAGAAAAGCCGTGCACCATTTGTGGTGACACGCTCTGGGGTAAAAGTGCTGATGCAATTTAATCTAAGATCACTCTTATAATTATATATTATGGTAGTGGTCATTTTTATTTTGAGTAGCCTACTAGCACAAAACACCATAATAGTACCTACCTTACGGTACTAGGTAGTTGTAAGTGTGCTATTTTGTTGTTTGTATGTATGTAGGACATAAAGTTCCAATAACGAATCAAAATTTTTTTTTCACTCGCAGCGGGATTTGAAACCCCGTCCCCCAGGGGTGCTCTGACCGCTGAGCTATACGAGCCACATCCCTCTGCGATGAAATTTCGATTCATACTATTAGGTCCTTAGGCAGAACTACGCGGTTTCAAATCCCGCTGCGAGTGAAAAATTTTGATTCGTATTTAAATTTATAGGAATTATATCCTAAGTGTGTAAAACACTAATCAAAAAGATAATTAGTTATAAACTTCCACATTAAAATTTAAGAAATATTTCTTGAAAAGTCTTCGACTACACTATCGTATTTATATAGGGAATTCCCTACAAACCGGCCATACTCGCCAACTATGTAGAGGCGCTAATGGAGCCTTAAATCGATCTTACACGCTATGCGTCCACCCATTACCACTTCAACTTCGCAACATATTAAGCTACATTACCTAGTTATATACATATAGATACAAAACCATAGCCACATAGCGATGACCTATTTGGCGATTGAATAGAGCATGAACAATCCGAAACGAACAAAGCGTAATTTTGAATTTGAACAGACATATGACGCGGCCAAGCTTAGAGATTATAAAGCGGGGCAGAACAAAGCAGGATGGGACGCGTTCAGGTGTAATAAATTCCCGGGTAATCCTTGTAGGTGGCGGTTAGGTCATAAAGATTAGGGCGCGGGTCGGCATGAGTTATACTGTTTGAGGTAACTTTTAAAACTTGATGCGGTGATTTTAGTGAGGTTAGTACACTGGCACTAATGTATAGGTAGATTTTATGCTCTTGGTGGTAGAGCATCCTTAGCTATTTATGATGACTTATCTTTTGATAGCAATTAAATAAAAACACAACATTGTACTTATTCATGTTTTAATCACTTGACCATTAGACGGTTTCATATCTCTTACACAAGTTGTCAAAAAATACATCTATCTTATGACAGTTGCGTTCGGAAATTATTGAGGCCGTCAGTTCAATAAGTAATTAAAATCATCACAGAGGTATCTCCCAATATCGGGTATTTAACACTACTAGTTGAGTGACCGAGCTTTGCTCGGTAGTATTAAAGCTACTTACCAATAGATGGCAGCAGGAGTTTACTGTAATAGTTTTACTTTAGCGCCAATAGATGTCAGGATTTATATATATATATATATTTTTTAGTAAATACGACATTTTCTTAAAATGAATCCTAGCTAGATCAATTTATCGCCCCCAAAACCCCTTGTATACTAAATTTCATGGAAATCGTTCGAGCCGTTTCCGAGATTCAGATTATATAGAAATATATATATATATATATATATATATATATATATATATATATATATATATATATATATATATATATACAAGAATTGCTCGTTTAAAGGTATAGGATAATGGTTGCAGACACCTGTCGATCTTTAATTTCATCTATACATAATTATATGGAACGAAATTAAAAAAAGATACGAAAACGACATTTGTCATGGATAATTAACGTGATTAATTTGGTTGATGACAGGTTTCTCCAACGATTGTAAATAAGTCTAAGGGCGCTGGAGCTACCAAATAACAGATAGGTATATTTTTATAATCATTTTTCTAATTCTACTTTAGACAAGTAAAATAGCTATATCAAAGACATATTTTATCTAAAACACTGACCCGTCTGTAGCAAGTGTCCGAATTGAATTTACTGACCAAACGTGAGATATCCCCTTCCAAACCAATACATTATATTCTACCATAATCTTTGGACAATAAGGTTCAAAGTTCTGTACAGTCTCAAGCTACATGCTCTTGTAGTAATAAATCATCGTTACAGTAATGATGTATGGTGCAGAAGAGGTAAGGCTCAGTACTTGGGCGGCATTTAATTATTTCTTTACAAGGTTACGTGACTTATTATGCAGAGAAGAAAACTGCCATCATAATAATTATCTTTATTTTGAAAACATTATAGTGGATCTATATAGTATGTAGGTTGTGTGTTTTGGTGTGTGGTGGGAAGTTATATCCAACAAACTCGCATTAACGTGTGGAACGCTTTTGTGTTCCCTGAAGTCAAGTAATCAGTCAAGTGGTCCTTCAAGAGAAGAGTAAATTGGCATTTTTTAAGCAAGTCCCTAGACCTCATCATTGCTTTCCACCAGGTACTATTGTTCTCAAAAGCAAGTCTTTAATAATAAATGTCTAGCTTTTGAGAGTTTTCCTTGATATTTTGTTCATTGATTGAAGTATAGGAAATAGGAACTCATAGAACTTTCTTGGGATACTTAGTTCACAAATCCGGATCAGACGGCCTGTAAAAGAAAGAAAAAAAAGAAAAAAAACTTTATTTCATGAAAATGCCACATGTAACAACATACATCTTACGTACTAAAACGATGCCTTGAACGAGGTTCCCCCACTCGAGCAACAAAAACCAATAATTGCCCAAGTGACGAAAGCACCACACACCGCCTGTCACCTGTGGCACAACCCCGAAAAAGGCCCCAACTCCCCCAACAAGTGCCCCATATAAGCATATATAAATTAACTAGTATTGCAGAACCATCGCCTAGTTGATGTCTACGGTATAGGGAATCTTTATTTCTTTCTTCTTTCTGGACCCTTTCCACAATTTAAGTGCTCTTCTGTTGTGTGTGGATGTTCCAATATGGCTTCCTTCTGGATCATTCATGCCAGCACAGCTATGGCTTGAAGCAGTATATCTGGGAAGCCAAGTTGTTTGGCTTACCCTTTATGTTGGTTGGAAACACCCTTGTACCCTTGCATTGTAGTATGTACAGGTCAGTGTTTAGTCCTCCTCTGAGTTGCAGCGAATATTTGAGACCCCTTAAAATACCTGTCATTTCATTGAATTGATAACGATCGAACACACAAATCTACAGAACAACCAAATAGCAGTCGTCCAGTAATTCGCTTTCACTACAATCATTGCATTAATCTACTATAATGTTTGCTTTCCCTGATTGCACGAGTGATGAATTAAAATTATATTCGATGTAAACATCGCGCCCAATCGTCTGTGAAGCCGTGACAGGGGAATTATTGCAATGACATATTAAACAAACCTAAAAACAGGCAAATTTCCTTCAATTATTGTTTTTGTGTACCTATTTTAAAACTATTATAAATATAAATATATATCAGGACGTTACATACATCGCAATCTAGCCCCAAAGTAAGCGATAGCTTGTATTATGGGTACTAGATTACTGATTAATATATATAAATATTATATATTGAAAAACACCCGTAGCTGGAAAACATTCACACTCAACACACAAACATTTACCAGTAGTGGGAATCGAACCCACGACCTCCGACGCAGATGGCAGGTTCGCTGCCACTTCGCCATTCGGTCGTCAAATGCTAACATTGACAATTCTTGACCGTTTTTTCATTACTAGAAGGAAATCTCCTGATACCTGACCTTCTGTGGAAGGTAAGAGTTAAGGTACAAGTTGGTAGCCGACTGCAGACAGCAGCAGCAGACGACGTGTCGTCGCTTCATGTCGTCGCGACACGTCGTCGCGTTATGTCGCTGCAGTCATGATTTCGAACCCGACTGCAGACGGCAACAGCAGATGGCATCCAGTTGATTGGATTGGCTCGAACGCGGTCGTTGCTCCAGCGTCAGCGGCACTACTGATCTTGGATTGGCTCGAACGCGGTCGTTGCTCCAGCGTCAGCGACACTACTGATCTGCGGTCGGACGACACTGGCGTCTGCCGCTCGACGACGCGTCGCTGGCTTCATGTCGCTCACTACGGAGGGAATTTCATAGAAATACATAGAAACCAGTAGTGTCGCCGCGACACGTCGTCTGCTGCTGCTGCGTGCAGTCGGTCACCAACTTGTACCTTTATGTGGGATCACCTTTCCTGCGCAGGCTCTCGCCTTCAACTTAGAGTTCATAAAGTTTTCCTTATGACAGTTCAGGAACTAATGGGTTTACCCATGATCATACGAGGATCTTTAGAGTCGCACTTAATAATAGAATGTTTCTCAAAATCTTCTGGGCATTTTTGAGATGGAAAAGTACCATTAACGACACGTCTCTATATAAAAGTTTTGCCATGGGAAAAAACCGTTGAACTTGCGACACTGTTACCAATACCGTTACCGACCCCGCAGTTTATATAAATTATCATTTTGGTCGGCTCTTCAAGAATGCCATATTGTTTTTTTTTTTGAAGATTCCACTTTTTTTTTTTCACATTCCGTTGGTAATAAATTGCTAAAGAAGGCCGGTAAAGGGCTATGAAACCCCTTCAGTGTAATCAGATCGAGGCAGGCGGTAAATATTGTCACTACTCTGAGCTAAGCCAGTGATGCATCGCAATAGACGGCGTTTACACTCTAGTGATGTGCTATTGAAGTAACAAAATCGTTAAAAAAATGTTGAGTCGTTGGGCTTTAACGCATCAGTGTATTCCATGAGTATGGAAAGACCTAAAATGATGAACCAAAATGGGTTGGTAGTTGCAAGATGTCCAAACAAGGTATTTTACCTTACGCCCTCGAATAGAGTCAACCAGATATAGAATATTGCGTTCGTAATTAGGAGAGTAATATAGTTACATGCCATTTTTGAATATCTTTTAGTGAGACTGTTGACAGAATATCTAGCTCTAAGTCACTAAGCTCAAAACGCAAAGTATCACTACTTCGCAATAATCGAATCGAAGCCAAGGTAACAGCGAGTACTCTGGGGTTGGGATGCTAATGAATTGCTATAAATTGCTGAAAAAGAGCGTTTGTTTTCATCTTTATTACTTACCTTAAGTCTTAAAATCTATGTAGTGATATATGCCTCATTACTTTTGGTTCTGGTTATTGAAATAAAAACGGTGTTTCGATGTTTCGAACGATTCGTAAAATCTCTTATTGTACTCCGTTGTGGCAGACACATTACGAATGGCAAGCAAAATCTATTGTCAATCACTAAACTGTCTGGTAATGGCTAGACGTCAGTACAATAGCTTGCACAGATTTAGAATTTATTTATCGTGAGTATAACACAGTATATAGGAATGATAAAAAAAGTCTTTACTTAACTTACCCGACTAGTTTCGGAGTCAGTTTTACCAGGTATCAAGGGTTTTTTCCCTAGCCAATCTTCTTTCTTCCAGTATTTTGAGGCCAAAGGTCGGTTTGTGTTCGAAACTTGGATAGTCTTTGCATAGTTATCAAAGTCAGATCTAAAATTAAATGCAGTCAGGACTAATCAATGTAATGGCTCTATCGATAAAATATAGCCTCATCACTACGCTAAAAGCTATAAGTCGTGAAAGTAGAGATGCTATCGAGCGCTCCGGGAACGGGACGCCACTGAACTGCTGTAAGCTGCTCAAGAACCGACCTGCACTCTTAACGCGCTTGATTTGAATCTTTACTACTTATCTACGTACGTCTCGCGGAGGATTTATCTATAAGGTTTATCTACTTACGTCTAGAATTCATTTGAGACCAGGGACATAATATATCTAACGTTAAATCTTTGCTTCACTGTCTTAATTTTCGTTCACTGCAGTCTGCAATGTCACCTGATAGAAGTGAATTAGGATGGCGATGAATAATCCTCTGACGGATGCTACACAGCATCACACCGGAACGCTAAATCACTTCGTATGATGAGTCTGCTGGTAGGGTTGTAACCAGTCGCGTTCAAAGTCTCCAGCCAGACCACTCTTAAGGCACTTTACAAAATTATGTAACAGGATAGATATACATGTAATGAGTATCTACTATACTAGGAAAGGCTTTGAACATAATATTGGTGGCCTATGTACTGTCAACGTCTTCGTCGATTTTCTCAAAAGTATTGCAATAATCCCCTAACCCTAAAATAGAACCTAGGTTTAGCAGGATAGATTAATTTGTTTTGCTATAATCCGCTACTTGAAAATATTCTGTATGGTACAATATGCAGGAACACTGCCCAGATGAAACACCACACTCAATTTTCCAACACTTTCTTCGACGCACGTTTCGTCCCGACACCCGGACATCCTCAGCAGATGTTGACTTCACAATGCGAAATCGTAGATACCTATAATACTAAATTCCAAAGTGGCCCGTGCCAGAACCTTGGATCTCCCGGTTAAATCTGAATTCCCAACTGCGTCAAAAATTAATTCGAAGTTAAATACCTTTAATATTAAGATGTCAGTTGATCTAATGATTCAGGCCCGTTAACAACCTAGACGTTAAAATTCCGCCAACAATTCGGTAATTCCAGGTTAAGAATGCCATTCAGTTTTGGAGGTATGTGCCGTATGAGACAATTCCAAAATAGAGTGATTACCACAGAGCAAGGAATGACTTTTATATGTGGTGATTACCATTATTATACTATATATAGCTCGATTACCACTGACTGACTGACTGACTGATTGATACAATTGTTCTCCCAGAAGGAGACTGAAAACGATATAATGATGTATGGGGGATGTGTTCGGGTGGGGGATTCGAGTATGGGAAAAATCTGACATTTCCGAAAAACAAGATGGCGGCCGACGTGATTTCTGTAACTTTTTTGTTTTCCGACCGATTTCGTTCAAACTCGCAACGATTGTAGATATTAGTAAACGATTAATAGAAAAAATGGAAAATTTTGAAAAAACAAGATGGCGGCCGAGATTTTCGCAAAATTTTCTCCTGTAAAATTTTGTATGAAAAATTTTTTTTTCACAAACACTTTCGTGAAGAGGAGAACTACTTCTTTCGAGGACAGTATGGAGAGAGCTGATGATTGAGGATCTTGGAGACGGGTGAAGAGCACGCTAAAGGTATTGGAGATAGGTGGGGGGTGCTCGACCAAATGTCATTTGAAACCTCGTCCAATTACCAATGAGCTGAAAAAAAATTCAAAATGGCGGAAAAAACATGGCCGCCATACAAATTTTGTTGGTCTCTATGTCGGAGGGTATGACAGTTGGAAAAGTGATTTCATAGCAAAAGATGATCGATATGGGGATATCTATTTAGTGACCAGAAAAAAAATTCAAAATGGCGGATTTTTTTTTTCATACTAAATTGTTTGGCGATTGGGTAGTTGGGTACCTACCTACTAATTTTTGCTAAATCCGAGTATGAGCGACCACGTAAATTGCTACAAGCAGTTACGCGGTCCGCTTTAGCGGGCCGCGCCCCCACGCGAAAAACTAGTTATACTATATATAGCTCGATTACCACTGACTCACTCACTCACTGACTGACATATACAATTGTTCTCCCAGAAGGAGACTGAAAACGATATAATGATGTATGGGGGATGTGTTCGGGTGGGGGATTCGAGTATGGGAAAAATCTGACATTTCCAAAAAACAAGATGGCGGCCGACGTGATTTCTGTAACTTTTTTGTATTCCGACCGATTTCGTTAAAACTTGCAAGCATTTTAAAAGTTGGTAAACGATTTACAAAAAAAATGGAAAATTTTGGAAAAACAAGATGGCGGCCGAGCTGTGGTTTTTTAAAATTTTTCATTTTTCGACCCCAAACCGCGGCGCCACAGACCCTAAACGGGGTACTCGAGGATGATGATTTTTTCTTGTTTCGCCCCCAATTATCCTGAATTTTGACAGAACGGGAGTAATTTTTCAAAATCCAAGATGGCGGCTGTTCTGGCGGCCGATCAGTCTGAGGTACGAAAAAACGCAATTTTAAAATTCAAATTTCACACTGTTGGCAGCATCGGAGCGTTTCGACTTTTATGGAGCGATCGTGAGTACAGACTCGAAGTATTGAGTGGGCAAAAAAAAATTACCCCATTTCTCGGGAAATTTCGAGATTTTCCCCAAAAAGTGAAAAACTGAAACACGGACTTTTTGCGAAATCTGAGTATGAGCGATCACGTGTTTTACTTGTACGAATGACATTTGGGTATTTTTGTCGCCCAGCACTGGCAACACTGGAATCTATCAAAGAAAAAGTGATTTTCGACATGGTCACTTTTCAGGGGCAATCATGTCGCCTGGGTGCGAGCGAGATGAAAAATTTAAATGTAATACGAAGCGGCATATCCTGTAGTTACAAGGAAAAGTACTAAACTATGTAAAATATTTCTGTGAAATGCGGTGGCGGCCATTTTGTATTCATTTAATTTTTTTGAATATTTTGATCGTGTTTTTGAGGCACTTGGCAACATTTCGGAAAGTCGACATGTATGAACCGATTGTGTAACTTGATGGGCAGTATTGAAGTAAAAAAGCAGTGTTGCCACATTTGGGGTAGTTTTCGAGATATTCCCCAAAATGTCTTCCTGTAAAATTTTGTATGAACAATTTTTTTTTCACTTGTTGTTTCGTATAGAAGTCAAGAAAAGACTCGGTGAAAAATATGGAGAGAGCTGATGATTGAGGATTTCGGAGACGGGTGAAGGGCTCAGCCAAGGTATTGAAGATAGGTGGGGGGTGCTCGACCAAATGTCATTCGAAACCTTGTGCAATTGCCAATGCGCTGAAAAAAATTTCAAAATGGCGAAAAAAAGATGGCCGCCATACTAAATTCGTGGGCATCTATCTCAGAAAGTATGAAAGATAGAAAAGTGGTTTCTCAGGAAGAGATGATCAGGACGAAGAGTTCTATTTGTTGAAGAGAAAAAAAAATCAAAATGGAGGAACATTTTTTTTTCATACTAAATTGTATGGCGATTGGGTACCTACTATAAGAAAATCCATAGTTTTTGCTAAATCCGAGTATGAGCGTCCACGTCAGTTGCTACAAGCAGTTACGCGGTCCGCTGTAGCGGGCCGCGCCCCCACGCGAAAAACTAGTTATACTATATATAGCTCGATTACCACTGACTCACTCACTCACTGACTGACATATACAATTGTTCTCCCAGAAGGAGACTGAAAACGATATAATGATGTATGGGGGATGTGTTCGGGTGGGGGATTCGAGTATGGGAAAAATCTGACATTTCAAAAAAACAAGATGGCGGCCGACGTGATTTCTGTAACTTTTTTGTATTCCGACCGATTTCGTTCAAACTCGCAACGATTGTAGATATTAGTAAACGATTAATAGAAAAAATGGAAAATTTTAGAAAAACAAGATGGCGGCCGAGCTGTGGTTTTTTTAAATTTTTCAATTTTCGACCCCAAACCGCGGCGCCACAGATCCTAAACGGGGTACTCGAGGATGATGATTTTTTCTTGTTTCGCCACCAATTATCCTGAATTTTGACAGAACGGGAGAAATTTTTCAAAATCCAAGATGGCGGCTGTAATGGCGGCCAATCAGTCTGAGGTACGAAAAAACGCAATTTTAAAATTCAAATTTCACACACTTGGCAACATCGGAGCGTTTCGACTTCTGTGGGGCGATCGTGAGTACAGACTCGAAGTATTGAGTGGGGAAAAAAAATTACCCCATTTCTCGGGAAATTTCGAGATTTTCCCCAAAAAGTAAAAAATCGAAATACGGACTTTTTGCGAAATCCGAGTATGAGCGATCACGTGTCTTACTCGTACAAATGACATTTGGGTATTTTTGTCGCCCGGCACTGGCAACATTGGAATTTTTCAGAGTAAAAGTGATTTTCGACATGGTCACTTTTCAGGGGTAATCATGTCGCCTGGGTGCGAGCGAGATGAAAAATTTAAATGTAGTACGAAGCAGCATATCCTGTTGTTACTAGAAAAAGTACTAAACGATGTAATATATTTCTGTGAAATGCGGTGGCGGCCATTTTGTATTCATTTAATTTTTTTGAATATTTTGATCGTGTTTTTGAGGCATTTGGCAACATTTCGGAAAGTCGACATGTATGAACCGATTGTGTAACTCGACGAGCAGTATCGAAATATAAAAGCAGTGTTGCCACATTTGGGGTAGTTTTCGAGATTTTCCCCAAAATGTCCTCCTGTAAAATTTTGTATGAACAATTTTTTTTCACTTATAGCTTCGTATAGAAGTCAAGAAATGACTCGGTGAAAAATATGGAGAGAGCTGATGATTGAGGATTTCGGAGACGGGTGAAGGGCTCAGCCAGGGTATTGAAGATAGGTGGGGGGTGCTCGACCAAATGTCATTCGAAACCTCGTGCAATTGCCAATGCGCTGAAAAAAATTTCAAAATGGCGAAAAAAAGATGGCCGCCATACAAATTTCCCCTCTGTCTATCTCAGAGAGTATGAAAGATAGAAAAGTGGTTTCTTAGCAAGAGATGATCAGGACGAAGAGTTCTATTTATTGAAGAGAAAAAAAAATCAAAATGGCGGAACATTTTTTTTTTCATACTAAATTGTATGGCGATTGGGTACCTACTATGAGGAAATCCAAAGTTTTTGCTAAATCCGAGTATGAGCGACCACGTAAATTACTACAAGCAGTTACGCGGTCCGCTTTAGCGGGCCGCGCCTCCACGCGAAAAACTAGTTAATATATATATAGCTACTCGTGCTGATTCACTCACTCATTGATCACCTCTCCTGAACAATTTTGTATGAAATAATTTTTTTTGACGTATACTGTCATATAGACGGGAAAAAATCATTAAGAACAAAAATATGGAGAGAGCTGATGATTGAGGATTGCGGAGACGGGTGAAGAGCACGGCCAGGGTATCGAAGATAGGTGGGGGGTGCTCGACCAAATGTCATTTGAAACGTCATCCAATTGGCAGTGAGCTGACAAAAAATTCAAAATGGCGGATTCAAAATGGCCGCCAAAAGAGTTTCGTCGATTTCTCAGAAAGTATAAAAGATGGAAGAACGGTTTCTTGACAAGAAGTGATCAGGATCCGAAGGTCTATTCGATGAAAAGCAAAAAAATCAAAATGGCGGAGTTTATTTTTTTCATAGAAAATGTATGGGGAATTTTAAAGGGTTTTTTATGGGCGGGAAGACAGCACGCGGGCCACATGTGGCCCGCGCCCCCACGCGCCCTACTAGTTAATATATATATAGCTGCTTGTGCTGACTGACTGACTCATTGATCACCTCTCCTGAACAATTTTGTATGAAAAAAATTTTTTTTACTGATTGTTTCGTATAGAAAGGAAAAAATCATTAAGAACAAAAATATGGAGAGAGCTGATGATTGAGGGTTTCGGAGACGGGTGAAGAGCACAGCCAGGGTATTGCAGATAGGTGGGGGGTGCTCGACCAAATGTCATTTTAAACGTCATCCAATTGCCAGTGAGCTGAAAAAAATTCCAAAATGGCGGATTCAAAATGGCCGCCAAACGAATTTCGTCAATATCTCGGAAAGTATAAAAGATGGAAGAACGGTTTCTTGACAAGAGTTGATCAGGATTTGAAGGTCTATTCGATGGACAGAAAAAAAATTCAAAATGGCGGAATTTATTTTTTCATAGAAAATGAAAAGAAAATTTTAAAGGGGATTTTTTATAAGCGGGAAGACAGCACGCGGGCCACATGTGGCCCGCGCCCCCACGCACCCTACTAGTTAATATATATATAGCTGCTCGTGCTGATTGGGTCATTGATCACCTCTCCTGAACAATTTTGTATGAAAAATTTTTTTTTCAAGGATGATTTCGTATAGAGGGGAAAAATTCATGAAGAAGAAAAATACGGAGAGAGCTGATGATTGAGGATTTTGAAGACGGGTGAAAAGCACGGCCAGGGTATCGAAGATAGGTGGGGGGTGCTCGACCAAATGTCATTTGAAACGTCATCCAATTGGCAGTGAGCTGAAAAAAATTTCAAAATGGCGGATTCAAAATGGCCGCCAAACGAATTTCGTCGATATCTCGGAAAGTATAAAAGACGGAAGAACGGTTTCTTGACAAGAAGTGATCAGGGCCCAAAGGTCTATTCGATGGATAGAAAAAAAATCAAAATGGCGGAATTTATTTTTTCATAGAAAATGGACGAATGTTGAAGAGGCTAAAAGTTGGAAGGCAATTAGGGGGAAGACAGCACGCGGGCCACATATGGCCCGCGCCCCCACGCGCCTTACTAGTGGCATCTATAGTTGCCAATCTGCATAATATACTGAGCCAAACAGACGTTGAAATGACGTTGTTATCATAAAACTTCAACCAAATACCATTCAAAATGAAAACTGCTTTAATTCACATAGGTCTAGCTTACAAACACTTCTAAAGATCACTGAGATTTTATTGATAATTAGTGCAATGGTAGAAGTAAGTTGTAAAAATAATAAAAGTACATTAAATAAGAGATTAATTTGCACCAACGAGAAAATCCAACTCCGATATCAACAATTAGCTGGCAAAACGGACTCCGGGCAATTGTTACTTTTGAAATAAACTTTCGGCTACCCTCCAACACTAAGAACTATATTATTGGCATCCATTGCGAATCTTATTTCAACGGTAATAGAGTTCATTTTGTTTTGGAGAGGTACGAGTTGTTTGAAAGGGATATTTATTTGGGAAAATCGACATAAACAATTCCGATAGAAAGGTAACTATAGTGGTCTTTCATTGGATAAGAAGATTATAGGTAACCTTACGCTTTTTCTTTCTTTTTTACTTCCCACTGCTGGGAACGTGTCTCCTTTCTGAATAAGGGAGGTTTGGCTATCATAGCCCATGAAGCTAGCCAATAAACCTGCTATGTTTTATTGATAGCCTTTTTTTAGAACTCTCAGGCATGCCTAAAACTAAAATCTAAAAGAATATCTAATATCTAAAAGAGTGCCTGGCGCTAAGTATAACTATTTCGTTATTATTGCTGTGACAAGTTTTCCCAATAAAGGTAAGTATTCATAAGTGAAGGAATTTTTCCCAGCAATAATAAACTTTATAATAACAATATATTTGAAACTATATGTACAGGACATTCAGAGTTCATCAATAGAATCTATTGTTTTATTGAGAAAATATATTATTTGCAGGTATACTTTCGATACGAAGATGTTTGAATGCCTCCATTTTTTCTACAATATTCATCTGATCAAATTACCCGTGACCTCGCAGAAAGCAATATATTCCTCCATAGTCCACAGTTACTTTTGTTACCATTCCCAGAATCTCGACACTCGCATATCAAATCAGATTGCTTTTTATCGGGATAAGCGATTTAACTTGTTTGAACTTTTGGGGGTTCTTTTATTTTATTCTTTCTTAAGAGTGATCTATTTTATTTCATCGTTGGTCTAATATGGAGCACGGGTCTATTTTTATGATGAAAAACTTTAGTGATTGCCAACCACTCCAGATTCTGACATGTTTCACAGGATATAACGACGACGTAATCTGAGCATCACGTAATCGTATGACTTAATTGGAGCAGCAGTAAAAGCAAAGACGACGTAATCAAAAAATCGGCAACCATTAAAATCCAAGTAAATATTTTACGTAGCTTAATGTTAATGATGGAATTCGAAAGTTTTTGAACTAAACGCTTCTGTAGACGCATTGGGCATTTTTGATATGGGAAAAAACCATTGAACTCGCGAGACCGTAACCGTATCCGACACCTCACATAATTGTTCAATTTTTCACATCCTTTAGATCCTCCCAAAGCGCCACATCATTTTTAGGGTTCCGTACCAAAATGGTAAAATGGAACCCTTATGGTGCGACTTTCTCCGTCTGTCTGTCCGTCTGTCTGTCTGTCTGTCCGTCACACTCGATTATTTCAGTAACTACCAGAGCTATCGATATGAAATTTGGAATAGTTGTGTATATTAGTGGCCCAATGACACTGGAATAAAAAAAATGGACATTATTTTTGTTCTTATTTAAAAAGGGGGGAAAATCGGAGGATTGAAATTTAAAAGTGAGATAACTGTACTGTATGGGGTATCATATGAAAGGGTTTACTTTGTACATTCTAAAACCGATTTTTTATTATTTTTAGTCATGATAGTTTTTGATTTATCGGGGAAAAAATACCGTTCCCCCCCTTATCTCCGGAGTTTACCAATCGAAAAATCTCAAATAATTATGGTCAATAGAAATTTACGTATATTTTACAGGAAAACTATAGTCAATGCTCTAACTAGCATAGTTTTTTTGATATTAACAATAAACCTCTACAAACAAAGTTAGTTTTGCGGTTCATTAACAAAGGTAATTATTACCGTTTTACATCTGTGGTCGCAGTTTTGGTCGTGTTACATCTACATTAGTACGAACGAATCTTAAAAGTACCTAGCTATAACTACCTAAGCTTATTTTGCTTCAGTACTTCTTGAGTACGGAACCCTCGGTGCGCGAGTCCGACTCGCACTTGGCCGGTTTTTTTTTCTTAGATTGGTTTGTCTGAAAAAAAACTTTGTAGTACCTTAATATTATAACCTTGATTTCACAATATAAGCTCCCAGGAAATTCCATGATTCCAACAGGATATCTGAAAAACCAGAATTTAAGAAAACCCACGAGCAACGGCTGGTTCTTAATAATTCTGTCACTGTATCGCATATACTCGTAAATGAGATTTCACTAGTTGGGCTTAATAGTCCCAAATATTTGACTCGATGTAGATACCGCCTCGGGGCGAACGGAGTTGCTAATTCAGTTGAGCCAAGTTTGCGCCAAGTTCCGGTCACATTTGACACTTGGTAACTTAATTATTGCTGCTCCCACATTATGCACTTTATATTAATTTTGTACATGTGCATGTGGAGTATGACCAAGTGTTTGTTTGTTGTCTTCTGAACCACAACAATGGGTACCATCCCGGCGCGAAAATTCAAATTTTATTCAGTTTTTCGCTAATAGGTATGGGGCTAATTATACATCGTAGGCTTAAGAGAATGAGTTTTGCGAGCATAACATTTAGCAGCTACATGCTTTTAATGAAAACTTTGCTCAAAAATACGCATTTCGTTCATATTGGTTCCCGATTACTCCAAATCTGGGAAACTGCAAAAAATAATCTGTCGTCAAAAACTTAGTCCTTCAACTTTTATAACCACCTAGTACGAATATAGAGCATAATATTTTGATTTTCTAGCTCCATTAATTGTTTTTCATCGGGGTATTTGGTATTTTAACTAACAGAACTATTGAAGTCAATTAAAAGTAAAAATTCAATTTGACCTCACTAAAACTAAACCACCGCCAAACACAACCGCTTTAATTACAGTGAACTTTTTCTCAAATCGAAAATGTTTTAATTGCACTGGCTTAGCGCTTGCCAAATTTTTGAGCAACATTTCTATTATTAGAAGTGCTAAATCTGTTTCTGAAATTCGGCCTTAAAACTATGTTGGTACGAATAGATTTATTTTAGTCACTAAAAATATGCATTAATTTGTAGTAAATATTTATATCGCAACACAAAGCGTTCCAGTACGCATAACGATGCTAATGTAGCAATGATGTAGCAATGAATATAGAGGCATAGAAGTTGTTTGCCAAAACAAGCCAAGAATATTTTCTTTATCTATTCTATAAACACGCGAAAATCACGAAATTTTAGTCGCCATGATTAACTACGACTCTAAAGTCATAATGTTTTGTAAACAAAACATTTAGGGTTAGAAGAAAACATCCCATAATGGCGTCATTACACCTAGGGGCGACATGAGCCTAAAAAATAGCGTTTTTACTATTTCTGCGTTAAAGAAGTAAAAACTTAAAATGCACCTATTAAAGGATAATTTTTAGAGAATTTGTAGTAGTCAATTCATTACCAGGTATCAAACTGAGATATTTTTCAAAAAACCTGTAACTCTATTTTTACACGACTGCCCAAAAAAGGAGTGTAAAGTTTTTAGGGTTTATGTCATACAGTGTATGTATGTATTTATGGATGTATGTATGTATGCATGTATGTGAGTTTCTTTATTCCACCATGACTTCTGAACAACTGAAGAGATTTGGACACAAATAGAGTATCGTTAGAATGCTTACATCATTCCTAGTAACATAGACTACATTTTTTGGAAAAAGTCGTTCTACCACAAATTTTATTTTTTTAATTACTTACTAGTTACTCACAATACGTAGCTTATATTTAGTAGGGAGCTTACAGTGGTGGCTTATAATAATAATTGAATAAAAATAATTGTAACCCACCTAACCGTTCCTGAATGGAAATGCGACCTTACCGCGGAAAACTTTCAAAGGAAATTAAACATTGGATGTGCCAACATTACAACGCTCGTAACACTGTGTTTGCATAAAATTTACATTTTCTGCGTCACGGGTAACTTTCGAATAGATTACATGGGCTTCAGGGAGGTTTGAGGGCTCACGCTGGGTACATTTGGGAAGGTCAAACGGTTTTGAGATGTTTTTGAGGGACATTTGGGGATACAAATTCATATTTTCCGACAAGGAGTAATCTCACTCCAAGAGTACTAAATTTTTTTTTAAATTCATGCGTAGAGGTTTGGTTGCCAGATAGCTTTAAAAATATTATCCAGACTACACTGATAAGAAAACTTAGGATATGGGCATCCAAACGATTTACGTAAATTTCTTTTGGATAAGCAAATAGTAACGCAATTTCTCTAAATTATAGGTGGCTGCTGAGAGAACTACGAGTATGTCGTGGTCTTACTGCTGGTTTTTTTTTACACTATACAAGTTAGTACTTGACTGCGATCTCACCTGATGGTAAGTGATGATGCAGCCTAAGATGTTATCGTACTAACTTAATATACATAAACTGGCGACATATTTTCGCGCCGTTCGCCCTATACAGGGTATATATCTATTCCAGTCTTAGAATCCTGCATTCTGAGGAAATAAGTTGGTATAATATTCCAATTTCGAAGAAAGCTGAATACCAATGACACAAGGATGCAGATTGCATAAGTATTGTACATTATCTTGTGTACTCCCTATTCAGTACTCAGATTAAGAGTGGAAAATCTCAGCTAACTCTCTGGCAAAAATACCTATATCTAAGACTATTTCGCTATTTCGACATACAAAACTGTATGCCGTGCAAACTGTGCTAGTAACTGATATGTATAATTATTAGGCTGTCAGCCTTTTTAAGGTGTTTCGGCCCTACCAGCCCGCGAAATTCAAATTTTGGTTTCCAAAAGATATTTTTTGCACGTGCTATCGGGAACCAATGAGTACTTAATGTTGAGCAGGGTTTTTATTAAAAACATGTAGTTGCATAAATGTAGTGCCCGTAAAATTCATTGCCATAAGCCTACGATGTACAAACTAAATAAAATATGAATGTTCGGGCCCAGATAGTAACCATCCCTCTTAATGAAATAAGTATTAATTCCCCTCCAATTGTATGTACTGAATGATACTCCCCGCTCGCATGGTTGAGAGTAAAGTTTGACTACGGAATACACTGTAGACCATTTTAACCATTAGATTAAACGCAACGTTTAAACGCGAGTCTGCGAGGAATTCAAACTTCGGTCTCAACAATTAGTAGACACAACTGAAGCGGGCAATCGTTGCTCTCAAAACAATTCCCTGTAATTTGCTCCTAATAGAATATTTACTTCTATAGTAGTAATGCCAGAACATGTCAGCAACTAGATCTAAGAGGCACGGAAGATTAAAGCTCATGACCAAGATGTGGAGCAGTGTAGTGTCAAACTGATGACCACGGTGTGTAATGTAGAAATGGAAGAAACAGAGTAGAATTAAGCTGATGAACACGTGGCGTAATGTAAAAATGGAAGAAGTAGTTTGTATTTAAACTGATGACCACGTGGTGTAATGTAGAAATGGAAGAAACAGTGTAGAGTTAAACTGATGATCACGTGGTGTAATGTAGAAGTGGAAGAAACCGAAATGATCACGAAGTTTTTGGTTGTGGAAATGTAAGGAGCAGTATAAGCGAGAAGATATTATTATTTCAATTTTACAGTAGTGATTGAAATTGGCGGTATCTAAGTATTTAACATACATTTTTAAGCCTGAAGTAAACTAAAAAAAATCACTTAAAATACCATATGGCCATATATGATTTAAAATATTCCATTTCATAGATTGCTTTTTACACGGCACGCTTATGGAACGAACTTCACAGACAAGCCTGAAGTGAATTTCACTTTTTCAAAAATCCTAAAACGAAACTGAAATAGAAAACCCAACTATACAAATATGCAAATATATCATGTTGCTCTGCAGCTGCCGAATTGAAGTATAAAAACTTGGACGTTTGATTTTTATTTATTAAAACTTTTAAATTCACAATTTTTTTAGACCAACTGACTGACATATCAAGGCACAAGGATCTGGTTAAAATACGGTTCCACATATAACTGTTATGACGTAGACATACTAAGCCTAAGCTAAGAAAGCACTCGAATACCTAACCTCTAAGGGGGGAAATAGGGGGTCACACATCATTACCAATACAAAACTTCCCGACCGCGTACAATGTTTCCTTTAATTTTATCGACTTCTACAACTCGATCCCGAGCTCCGCACTCGATGAGTAAACTGCGAGAGAAATAAAGTTTCTAAATTAAATCGAGAACTTTCTGTGTTGCAGAATCAAGCGCCTCTTGTGATCTCTAAATATGGATATCGAATTAGTTTGCTTTAGAGTTCCTCGGGACGGTAATTTAATATACATTTTACTTCACTTCGCTATGATTGTTACATCAGAGAGACTTTGAGAATATACATGGCAACTATGTACGTATACCTTTTTTTTAGTACCGGGAAGAAATCTCCATTTAGATACCCAGGGTTGGATAATGTAGGATTTTTTGACTCTAAAACCCCCTCGGTGGACAACCTAAGAACATGTTTCAAACTTTCGGGATTTCTTAAGAACTCGCCGGACCTCAGAGGCTCCCTTGCACAACACCCGTTGGATTCGTCTCTTAACTTACCCATACCAGCCACTTCATGTATGCCTATCTACTGGGATTTACCAGAGACTTATCCTACGTAATTTAACAAGAATAAAAAAACCTCATATATTTTATGTCCGTCGTTAGTTTATTAAGCTTTCAATCCGACCTTCAGCGAACGTGACTTAGTTGTGCCATGAAAAAATAACAAACATCTTTCAGAAATATTGCAAAGTCGGAACTTTTAAATTATAACTAGTTAGACATGTTTAATGAACTGACTGGCTCGTTGACTAAGGGCCGATTTTTCAATCACCAGATAAACTATCTGAGGAATAAATTTGAAACATACGCCATACAAAATCTGTCAAAACGTCACATTTACTCCTTAGTTAAAATTTATCTGGCGATTGAAAAATCAGCCCTAAGTAATATTTCAACGCACAATTCAAACCACACTATGGAAACAGCTATTATATGGCAGAAGTTTACAGCTTTGAAAGTGGACCACATTGCAAGACGTTAAGTTAGGAAGTGGACAACTTTTAAAATGGTCAAGTCAGGAAGTGGCGGGCCAATACTATGATATAAGCGTCCGCTAAGAATGCGGTAAAATCACAGGATAACATAGAGGTCTCGTGAGCGATGTCGCAGCCGGCCTCTAGTTTTCAAAACAATATTTTATACGGAATCCTTCCTCAAATTCGCAGCTCTATGACGCGGGACGCCGTGTGCACAATCAGCAGATATTCAACTCGATGCGTCAGGGGACAGTAAGTTACGGACAAACTCAGTTGCTTCAAGTTTGTAAAAGTCCCCACTGCTTTGATTATATACCCTTCAACACCTTGTGGTCATCAATATAACCCTACACTGCAGCTTGCATATTCTCAACAACCTTACAACAAGCCACAATTGAACATTAATTTAACCCTTTACTCCTACACTGCTTCTTCCATTTCATCAACCTAGAACACTTGTTGTTCATTAGTTTAACTTTTTACTTCTTCACTCTTCCTTTCATGTTAACATAACACCACGCAGTCATCAGGTTAACCTTACACTGGTTCTTCCATTTCAACATTACACTGCGTGGTCATAACTTTAATCCTACGCTGTTTCTTCTATTTCTACATTACACTGCGTGGTCATCATTTTGATCCTACACCTACACTGTTTCTTCCATTTCTACATTACACACCGTGGTCATCAGTTTGACACTACACTGATACATATCTTGGTCATCAGCAGAACACTTCCTTGCCTCTTAGATTTAGTTGCTGACATTTGCGATTGCTGATAATGAAATTCTGGGATCTATTTCAGGAGATAATAGCAATACTGTTGTGAAAATCCACGATAACGTTTACCGTACAACCACCAATAATATTATGTTCAAATTCTTTTCCTATTATAGAAGATTCTCATTACATGTAGAGTACAGATCTGAAGTTCAAACTACACTTTATATGTTGTAACTTTCTGAATAATAAGTTTCTCTATCTCTCAACGACGAAAGCCGACGACAGTAATATTTCATAAGTAGTATAAAGTATGAAACTCATAACGAAATGCACGAATGTATTTTGAAACTGCTATAATAGTGTTGTTCTTTACCTATGTTTGCGATATTACTTATGTAAATTTTGGATTCTGCAAATTTCGTTGAAAGTATAGGAAAGACTATGTTTTAATTCAGGGTAGAAGCTGTTTAATATTGAGCTCCGTATCTATGGAAGCAAACTTAGGGATTTCGTAAAAATATTTCATCCAATCCAAATATTGCAGATGGTTCGCTGAAAACTAAAACAAGCTTGACATTTAAACAAAGGCTCATAGATCATACCAAATAATGATATATATTACTTTGTTTTAGACAAATAGACATGATGTATTCCCTAATCCGTATTAAGAGCCTGTAACTCTGACAGGACAAAGCTAAACTTGTCCAGATTATGAACATAAAAACAGCGAACCGGCCTTCGCAAAATAACAACCCAACCATAGTAACTCGGCTCGCAAAGACGTGGTTTCTTACAAGTACAAGATAAAAGCACACTATCTATATACCTACCATCGTAATGCTACAAACGTCACCAAATAGCAGGTGTGCCTGATTTACTTCTCTGATTTGTAGGTGTGCTCGCATTTTGAATCATTATTATTATTAAAAGTAAGGAACATTTTCAAAATCAGCTTTAATCTGTCATTTCAGTAGCATTGCAATAAGCAAACGGTGTCAGCAAACTCCTTTCATTTAATACTCTTAATATCATTTGAGTGCGCAAAAATACTCGTCTGCAATCTTGGGCCGTCCGCCATCTTCGATTTAGAACAACGTCACTTAGCTAACCGATCATTGTTATCTAAAATAATGTATTTACAAAATTTCATCTGAATTGGTTGAGGATAGCTGCATTAAAATTCAGACCCGGTACTCTTCATACAAACACTGCAAGTAAAAGCTTGCTGTTTTTTCTGTTTAAATTTGGTCCGTCTGTTTTTCTATGCATGTAGCTTGTCCAGGACTCCAGGTATAATAAATCATAGTCTAATCCTAGATGGCGGTGGTTAGAACATAAAGATTATGGAGCGGACCGACATGAATAAGGGTGTCTGCCCACCATTGCTATGGCTACGTTTTGTGCCAAACGCATCAAAATAACCGCTTGGTTTCCATAAGCTATGAAGTAAAATGAAAATCGAGTGATTCTAGTGGGGTTAACGTAACACATCTCTGGTGGACAGGCACCCTTATACGTTTCGGGGTGGATTTTTAGCGCATTCGCATGAATCAAATCCGATTCATGCAATTCGGTTAATGGATGAGTTTTATGTATGATTGCTTTTTCGGCGGATGTAAATTTTACGGGACATTTTATTATGAACGAGTGTCTTTTGTTTTATTAGCTTTTCTCGCAAATTGGTGGATTTGGATTTATCCTTCACTGGGAAATCGTGGTTATTTTAGGTAAATCTTTCTTCGGTTGCTTGTAAATCTCAATTTTATGAGAACTTTTCGACAACCTTCCCGTCGAAGTGGCGTGCCCGGATTTGAGAGAGGGGTCTAGGGTTCGATTCCCACTACGGGTCTCTTAAGAATTTTGTAGTTTCTAAAATGGCTCAGGTATGTCCGAAACCTTATAACTAGCCTCGGCCGAAGCCACCAGAGGGCTTCGGCCGAGGCTAGTTACTACCCATCATTAGGGATCAGTTTACTTACTCTTTCCAAGTTAGTACGATTACATCTTCGGAACTATATTCTTCGTTCTGATACATACTGCAAAGATCTGGAATACCCTCCCAGGTACTGTCTTTCTCACCACCTACAACTTGGGCGCCCTTCAAATCAAGAATGAATAGGCATCTCCTAGGCAAGCGCGCTCTACCTTAGACTGTCACTTTCCATCAAGTGTGCTCACAGCCAAGCACTAGCCTATACCTATAGTTAAAAAAATATGCTATTTAATTGATATTTGCTACCTATGCTTATGTATCAACTCCAGACCTCGTGGTCGGAAGCCAAAGTTACCATCTAGATTCTAGACCAACGGTATTAACTAAACGCTGTACCTTTGACGAGTTCCCTGGCGCAGTGGCGGCGCGCTCGGATTCGAGTGGAAGGTCGCGGGTTCGAATCCCGCCACGGGTCACTTCGGAATTTTATAATTTCCAAATTGGCTCAGGTCTGGTCTGGTGAGAGGCTTCGGCAGTGACTAGGTAGTTACCACACTACCAGCTAAGACGCGCCAAGCGATTTAACGTTCCGGCGCGATGTTTGTAGAAACCGTTATGGTAAATTTGATTTACCCTTCCAAGTTAGTTGGTACGCTAACATCTTAGGCTGCATCGCCACTTACCATCAGGTGACATCGCAGTCAGATATTAACTTGTATAGAGTAAAAAAAAAACAACAAAAATACCGTATTGCTGAATCCAGCCAGCCAGCCTAATGTCGCCACATTTAGGAAATCAGGCGAGCAAAATTGGGCTAATCCAAATACTATTTTTCATGCAAACCAATAATTGAATTTCAACCATAAGCTTAAGGCATAAGGTTTCTTTTAGCGTGTTATCTTGTGCACATCAAAACGAATTCCTAGGGACATGAGCTAATTAACCTACTATCTATATCGGATGCAATATAGCTTGCGATGTCCCGTAAGGATGAGATGATGACCTTTATAGGGTCCGGACATTTTTGGTGTTCGAAATAACAAAAGGGTATTGGAAAAGGAGTTTTTGACGTGACAACGTCTTATAAATCGATAGAGCCGGTTGCACGCACGAAAAAAATTGGTTGCCTGTAAAGTCGGTTTACTGACGATAGTTGAACGTGACAACGTCTTCTTTGTCGCTCGTTCCGCGCTCGCGAGTTAACGCCGGTAACGCCGCATGAGCGAGGTAACGCCGGTAACGCCGGATGAGTCATGTTTTGACGTGACAACGTCTTATAATTCGATAGAGCCGGTTGCACGCACGATAAAACATGACTCATCCGGCGTTACCTCGCTCATGCGGCGTTACCGGCGTTACCTCGCGAGCGCGGAACGAGCGACAATGAAGACGTCACGTTCAACTATCGTCAGTAAACCGACTTTACAGGCAACCAATTTTTGACGTGACAACGTCTTATAAATCGATAGAGCCGGTTGCACGCACGAAAAAACATGACTCATCCGGCGTTACCGGCGTTACCTCGCTCATGCGGCTTTACCTCGCGAGCGCGGAACGAGCGACAAAGAAAACGTTGTCACGTTCAACTATCGTCAGTAAACCGACTTTACAGGCAACCAATTTTTTTAGACATTATAAGTTGTTATCGTAACTCCAAACATATCATGTTATCGTACTAACTTAGAAGGTGTGGTTGTTTAAGCGAACAGGGCCACAAAAAAAACAAGATTCAGGGGGACGAATAACCCATTTTAATTTCGAATTTCAATTTTATAGTGTCACAATTAGTAACAAATATCGTCCAAAACGGCTTGAACGATTTGTATTGTCTTTTTGTGTACTTATAGCTACTTTGCAGGTCTGAGAATAGCACAAACTATTCTTCATACTAAGTGAGAAATAATTTGTATGGCAAAACAACGTTTGTCGGGTCATTTCGTCTAAATACAAAAAATCTTGTGTCACAACAATTGTAACAAAACTCCTCCAAAACGGTTTAATCGATTTTTATAATATTGTCTAGGTTAGGTAGCTCTCATTGTACACTACTCTACTGGTAATGTTTGTGTGATGAGCATGAATGTTTTCCAGTGTCTGGGTGTTCTTCAATATATTATAATAAATATTATATGTTATGTATATTAATATGTATGGTATATTTATCAGTTGTCTAGTACCCATAACACAAGCTAACGCTTACTTTGGGGCTAGATTGCGATGTGTGTAATGTCCTGGTATATATTTGTATTTATTTATATTTATATTATAGTAGGTACCTAGGCACACCCGCGCAACCCCGCTTCCTGCGTCTCGGATGTAGGATGTACGCGAATAGGTTAGGAATACAAAGTGGTGGTAGGAACTGTGCCAATATACTTGCCAAACGTTGTTGAAAAATATCTTGTAAGGAAAGGGTTTTACAATTGTGTTGCATCCAAGTATTAGATACACTAGCTGTTGCCCGCGTAAATTTCGGGTTTTAACAAATCCCGGGGATACCAAGGATTTTCCGGGGATTTATGGGTTTTTGCATCATCATCTCGCTTCGCTTACGTGATGCAGAAGCTCAAATCTATATAAATATTTTTATAGACACAACCCTTCATGCGGGAGTTTGGCCCTCCTGTCGCACTTGGCCCTTTTTTACATTCAAATATCACTAAGTAGTGTACCTAAAGTACGTTTTATAATTTTCTCTAAAATTTAGATTTTTTATGGTCATAATTTCAAAACAAACTCTTTTAAAAACAATTTATACAGAAACATATTTTATTGTTCATCATTAAAAGATATTATAGCAAACACAGAATAAATAATATAGAAAAAACATAATTAAAAAAATATGTAGACGGAAATAACTTTTTATGGATATACTTAGAAAAAAGTGGTTTAAATGTTGGACTAGTCTACAGACCTCCCACGACTAACGTACAAAACTTTTTGGATATTTTCTCGATGCAATTAGAACGAAGAAAAAGGGCAATCGTTTTTGGGGATTTTAATATAAATATTTTACATAAGGATAAATGCAGCAAAAATTATATGTACATACTACAGGAAGCAGGATATAGAATATTGAACAAAATTGACACTCGGTATTGCACAAGAGAAACTGAAACATCCAAGTCGATCCTTGACCACGTCCACACGAACACTAACAATGATTTTCACCTCGCTGTAATAGACTCGCCTTTAACCGATCATAAACAAATTTATTGCGAGTACAAAAAATATAAAAAGGAGCCAAAAAAGAAAATAAAGTATGAAGCTATAAACTGTGATACAATTTATAAGGATATGGCTGAATATAATATACAAATGATGGAATAAAAAACCGCAACATGCTATGGAAGAATCTAAAACTAGATAGTGGTAACGTTGATTTAAAAAACAAATTTGTCAATATGAGGAATAAAGTTGGTGAGACTATAAGAGACACTAAGGATAAATACTATTATAATGCTTTTACTAAATGCTACAATAAACCAAAAAAACTGTGGGAACTAATTTATACATTTGCGAATAACAAAAACAAAAATAGCAGTGCTCCCTCAAAACTTATAGTGAACGGGAAAACTATCAATGATGGTACAGTAATATGTGAAACTTTTAATGATTATTTTTCCTCAATTGGTGCAACTTTAGCTACTAAAATACCACAAAAATATCATAAAAATAATATCGCCGGTTTTATCAGTGCTCAATCCACATCTCAAATACAAACTGCTACACTCTCCGAATTTAAATCTTGTACAAAAGAAGAAATAGAAAAAAATATTAAAAACCTTAATACTAATGCAAGCACTGGGATTGATGGCATGACGCCTAAGATAATAAAATGTATAAATAATCTAATTAGTAATAACCTAAGCCTATGTATTAATAAATGTATGAGTGATGGGGTATTTCCGGACAGTTTAAAATTAGCAAAAGTTACCCCTATTTAAAAAGCAGGTTCAAAATCTGATCCGGGAAACTACCGTCCAATTTCTGTTTTACCGGTACTTTCAAAGGTTTTTGAGCAAGTCTTATATTCACGTTTAAATAACTACCTAGCAAACATAAATTTTCTTTTTAAAGGACAATATGGATTCCGCAGCAAATCTAATACACTTTCGGCAACAATAGATTTAATAACAAAAATTAAACTGAACATCGACAAAAAGAATATAGTTTTAGGTATTTTCATAGATCTAAAAAAAGCCTTTGACACAGTCTCTCGTTCAATTTTATTAAATAAATTAGAAAATATAGGTATAACTGGTTCAGCATTAGAAATTATGAAATCCTATCTCACAAGTAGAAAACAAATTGTAAAAATTGAAAATTTTGAAAGTAAACCAAGGAATATTAACTATGGAATACCACAGGGGTCCATTTTGGGACCCCTGTTATTTTTGATATACATAAATGAGATAGGAAATTTAGGCTTGACCGGAGATATATCACTATACGCCGATGATACGTGTTTATTCTATTTGGGTAACTCAATACACGAAATAATATCAAATGCTCAAAACGATTTAGATGTATTGAACGAATGGTTCCAGTATAACTTACTAACCATAAATGTTTCTAAAACTTCATATATGATTTTCACTGCAAAAAATAAAAATATACCTACTTTCAATCCACTGAATATTGCCAAAACCTAAAACATTCTGATTCAGACAAGTATCTTGGTTTAATTTTAGACCCCAAATTAACATGGCGAAGTCATATAGACAACCTACAATCAAAAATAGCATCACTCACTGGAGCCTTGCGTAGATCTTCCCGATGTATACCACCAAAAGTCCGTGCCATCATATATAACTCACTAGCTAAGCCCATAATAGAATATTTAATAGAAATATGGGGAAGTGCTTATCCAACGAATTTAAAAGATCTTCAAATTTCACAAAATAAGCTCCTTAAGACCTTATTTCAATTAGATTATCGTTTTCCAAGTAAAGAACTCTATAAGAAAACAAATGTGTCTATTACTCAACTATATATATACAAAACATGCATATTAATTAGAAAAATACTAACCGAAGCTACACATACACAAATTACATTTAAAACAAAATCATACTTGAATACTAGAAGCAAATATAAACTCCAAATACCGATAAGAAGAACAAAATATTACGGAACTAAAACCATACAGGTTGAGGGAGCACTGCTATACAATAGTTTACCGAATGATGTAAATTATGTGACAAGTCATTTGTATCTTTTAAAAAAAAACTTAAGAAACATTGTCTTAATATTTAATCATGTTCACAATATGTTCACACAATTTATAAAATAGTTTACACTAAGTTTTCTTTGTTAATTTCTCATTAAGTGAAATTATTGTATTTCTTTTGAGAATAAATATCTTTAAACCTAATATCTTTAAACCTAACACACAATATAAGTATCGTACACAAATTCTTTGTCTATTCACTCACCTATTTGTACTGTGTTGTCGAAAATAACAAAGCGTGTAAAACAAAACGAAAGGATACAAGGAATCTATTTGGTGTTACAGCCAAAAGCGTTTCACACGTACATGTACAAAATACAAGTCGAATAAAATAAATGTGTTCTCTCATTTCTGTGATGGTATTGGGTTGCCAGGAGCGTGTGGAATTTCTATTAGTCGACTATGAAAACGCTTTATGCTATAGTAATGCTATCATATGATATCTTAACACCTACCTTAACTTAAATGTGCATTGATGTAGAGTAACTTAAATTTGTAGGTCTATAGTGGTAATCATTGAATGAACTAAAGACTCCGTTAGGCTATTTAATGAATATCACCTCTTTTCCAAGAGGATAAGTAACTTGGTTCCCTCGTCACGCTTTTATCATAGAATTTTGGATGATCGTAAGGGTCTACACGCCAACATAATATGTAAGTATAAAGCATTTTGATTCCTCCCAAACGTCTGACCCAAATGACCAAATGACCACTATTTTATTATAATACCTATGTTTATTAAATTCATTTAACTAGTACAAACATTACAGTGATCGAGGTACGGTGATGGTCTAAATATCTAAAAACTTAGGGGAACCTAAATAATTCTGTACCAAATAGTAAAAACAAAATGTCCTTCATACGGGAAGCGCTCCGTTTTACGGACGTTTTAGAGGAAGCTAGAGTTATATTCGATTAGTGAGACGCTAACTTCATTACCTGCCGGAAAGATGGTGACGGGGTTGTAATAAAAAACCCCGATAATTTTCGGGGAATAGTGAAATTTAAAAGGTAAAATAAATAATTTTTCAAAGTCAAGTAAACTATCGACTACAAACCATATTATATAATGATAAGTTTTGGACGAAAACTACGGAATTTCGTCGTTCATTTGTAAAGATTTTCATCATATTCAAAAATGGATCAACATTACAAGACGCTAAACTTAGAAAAAATGAATAGTACCTAGTGGATCAAAAACCTACGAAGAGAGGACTGAATATCGAAAGATATGAAAGTCCAGTGTCCTTTGTTTCTGAAAGTTGGTTAAAAATGAAATAATTGTAACAGCATTTTTAAGTATGCCTACCTAAAACCTTCCAGATAACATGTTTTTCTTAGTTGAAGAAATAAAGAGTTCGATTCCCAGATCGGGTCTTATCAAGATTTTTATTACATAAGAAAAAAATGGAAATAAAGCGATTCCATTGGTGCGTTTAACACAAAACAAAACATATAGCAACGTAGCACGTCTTTGGTGGACTCTATAAGTCTTGTAGAAATCGTTATTTCCAACACAACGTCATGTCTAGTTCACATAACGACGCAAAACCGAATTCAAACATTAGTTTCGTTTCCAAACACGAAGTGTCTATCAACTACGTTCAGATAAAGCGACTTTTCGTTCTTCAATCGAGCAATGCAGAAATAACCTCTTTGACGACTCTAACCTCGCTTTGCAGCACGGCTTAAACAGATCATTCAAACGAAATTCTACTCTGACTCGTTGATATAAGGGTGGATTCAAACGCAGAAAGATGATGGTTTTATCCAAAAAGCTATCGTTTGATAGGATATGACGTTAACAGAGTGAATTCGTGTTTAGATTATTGCAATTTAAAGCGTATCCAACGTTGGTAAATATGATATTACACGCTATTCGCTTAATTCAACATCTATTTTAGACGAAGTTCCATGCATGAATATCTCATATACATCTATCTATACTTTGCTATAGTTTGTTTAGATGGGCAAATCAAAAGTAATTGAAAAATGATATATAGCAACACTGTAAAACAATTACCGATGAATCGAATAATTTTGATACTATAAGTACAAAAGATATTATATTTGCTAATTTTTGTCATGAAATACAAGGCCAAGGAGTGCGACTTTTAGTAAAAACTCAGTCAATAATACTATTTTCAATAACATTTTCTATATTTTCGCAGCATTGGCCCTGTAGCGGGATAATCCCTGGTCCGCCATCTTTGACACGGGCGCTAAAACAAACATGGCGGCCGCCGTCCGCCATTAAGCGTGTTTGTTTAGGTTGCGTTACACATTATTACAGCGTTATTTTTTGTTGACAGACCCTTTATATTGGCGAAATGTGGCGCATAAAAGCTTTTCAAGGTATTCCTTCCAAAAAAGTAAGGTAATTAAAAACGTTTTGGAAAGTTTATTTTTTTTAGGTGTCATTCAAAATTTTATTTCGACCAAGTAGGTATTCCAAAACACTCCCGTCTTTTTTACTCATTTATATCAAAAAGCCATAAAATATACCAACGTCGTTTTCTACCTTAGGTAAGTATAGAATTTCAGCAACTTTCGTTTTCAGAAGAAACCCAATTTAGCAATTACTTAGAGGGAAGGCGGACGGTGCTCTAACTAGGTTAGATGAGTAAGAATCGACTCAGAACTTTTAACGGAACGGTTTCCTTTTCACTGAAATAAATCTTTTAGCTCTTAAAAGACGCATTCTGTTGGGAACTTTCAACTGTTGTTACGGGTAGGTTTTTTAAAGTTATGAGAATCATATTCATCCCATAATAGGTTTTGGATACACTTTCAAACCTATACTTCCTTGGATACACGGTCCTGCGCCACTTCTTCTTGTTCTTGTTGTTCCTGGGACTTTTCCGCGAGTAAGCGATATTTCGCCCTTTGCGCGTGAAGTCGTTGATGCGGGTCCTCGCCGGATCACTCCAGCCAGCCGAGCTCACTACAGAATCCGAAGAGGCCTCCTGTGCGACCTACAGGATATCTTGGAGTGTTGCTGAGGACCCCAAGTAGGTCTCGCGTTGGTCCGACACTCCAGTGCAACTTAGTAGCACGTGTGCCGGTGTTTCTTCGTTTCTGTGAAACCAGTCCAGTGCAACTTAGTAGGGCTGTCCGTGATTCCTAGGGTGGAAAAATGTTTGTTTAGTGACCTGTAATCATGCCTACGACTAGTATTTGTTTGTCTTTACAAAGTCGTGGAAGTTTATCTGTTAGGTGTTTGTCTTAGTGTGTTAGAGCTGTTCTTGCTTGCCTACAGTCTGTAGTGCGTTCCCATATTTGTGCATGTATCTGTACGGTGTTTTTGTGTAGCTATGATTTGTACTCACTGAACGGTATTGGGACAATGGGTTCCTGCGCCACTTGTATCCAGCGTCTTCCCGCGACTCTTTCGTCAGTCCATCTGGTCGGAGGTCTGCCAACATTGCGCTTTCCCGTGCGGGGTCGCCATTCCAGCACTTTGGGTCCCCAACTTATGCCACTTCAGCTTTGCTATACGTTGAGCTATGTCGGTGACTGATATTTTATAGTAGTCAGTAGGCTGATTCTATATCCTTCAGTTGCTAGTTAGTAATCCTCACTGGATTATTAACTAAGGAAACGAAGACAATAATAAATTAAGTTTGTATTCTTTTAGCACAAGTTAGCAACTAGCATGGTATGTTGACATGATACCATACCAACCTAGGTTGGTAACTTGTGTAAAAAGAATTTAAATATAGGAGTTTTGCCTCCGTTTTTTAGTTGATAACCCAGTAAAGATCACAAACTAATTAAATCAACCTGAACGATACAGAGTGTAACCACGAGATTGCAGTCAATTACCTAGGTACTACCTATGAGTATAGTTTTTTGAAAAGCGTTAGGAATAATGTATATATAATATAAATATAATAAATAAATAATAAAAATAATAAAATAATAATAAAAAATTCCATGGAAAACCGATTAGTGTGTAAAAGCTTTTGCTAACTATCGCTCTAATCATAGCAATCTATAGTCCCGGGATAATGTTAGTAGTAATGGATTGGCTCGTAATGGCCTTTAATATGGAACATGATAAAGCGAGAATGGTGCACGATTATCATACGTCATACTTTGGGTTAGGATAGGGTGGAACTAGTTTCAGCTTATATGGGACATCTCTCGATTGAAAGTTATAATAAAGATATAAGTAATCGACCAGTTACAAATGGAGGACATAAGTTAGATACCTATTAGTGCCCTACCGTTTGCGTAGTCACTACAGAAGTCCTCTGTGGGGTTGAGTGTACGCTTCTACAATATGGCCTCGAAGTTTTTGGACTTATTTTTGCACGGATTAAAAGTAACTGTGAAAAATATTAAGTAAATTAGTATTACTATACCATTGATGTGTTCCTAAATGGCAGGGATTCTTGGAATGACATGGATAGGGATAAGCTTTCGCCTGCTCACAAGATATCATTTATATAGATCATTTTATTATCTATTGTTAGGTATGTCTTTTTTAAAAGAGCAAGTGCCGAGTTTCTTAGTGTGATTATGCTTAGCCTTAATTAGAGAAATGCAATAATAATAGTACGTTGCATGAATATGTCGCATTAATTTTTTATAATGTTATTAATATTTTTGACCAATGGCCAATTTGTATGTATATTTTATCTGTAGATAAACAGGTACGTTTAGATAAAACTTGCTATGTTTATTAAGATTACTTCGTTTATTAAGATTGATCAGTTTAAAAGTCGTCCCACCCAAAGAAAATCCATTGCTCAACATTAGCCAAATAACCCCACGGTTAAATCCACTATTCGCAAGTTTTCTAATGTCGTCGGTCCACCTAGAGTAGAAGAACTAGGCGTTATTAAGTAACGCGATAACACGCATCATAGTTGCCCTACTTTTGGGCTCATTTTAAATTCGGTCGAGTCTGCAACGCGACCGAAATGAGGTCTACGTAGAAAGGTCCACCAGAACTGCCTTTGGATTAACATTTTACATCCTTTGTTCTAATGGTTAAGCAAGCAAGGTTAAGTAGCTATTACACAACATTATTATTTTAAAGTACATAGGTAGGCATAGGCGGATAGACCGGCTTCCTAAAACCTGCACATCTTAAAAAGGAGAAATTTCCTAATTTAACGGCCGTAACTAAAAGAGAAGTTTCCTATTTTTTTAATAGAATGTATAATAAAACTTATCGCTAGCTTATTCTAATACTAGTTTTGCCCGCGTGTTATGGTGCCAAGATGGTGCCAAGACTACCTCTGTTTCCAATTTAAAAAGCTAGGCGCCTCTGTTACCAGATGAGGCTATTTAACCGCGGGGAAATATTTAATGGTCATAACTTTCATTGACAGACCAGCTTCATTAATTGTGAAAGTATCGTAAGGAACCATCCATTTATATTAAATTTTATATTTCTGTGAAATAGGGCATTATGTTAGGGAATAGACAAACAACAACAACAAAAGTATTTCTAATGGTTTGAGGTATGAAATTGTGCACGACGACTTAAGGACTTACCCTTAAGAAATCACGAAGATATTCGCCTTAACTGCGCGAGTCCCTAACACGTGCACTTGAAACAATGGCTAACCAATCAGCACGCTTGTAAATATGAAAATTCTAGAAGCACGCCTCTTTAACACCCTTTTTTGCTAACAAAAAATTGTGCAATGAATAGAATGACCATTTGGGTGGAGTATATTTTTAATGTAGATCTATTGTTTTGAAAACGTCTTGACCCTTTTTTTGTGGCACTAGAAAGATGTATGTATTTGACATAACCCAAATGCACCAATCGCGTACTTTCTGGAAAACTCTAATGGCGTCAAAATTTTGTATAAAAGGCCGCTGATTGGTTGGCGCAGTGTTAGTTCAGTTTTAGTACAGTGTTCAGTTCAATACAGTTCGAAGTGAGTTCGACTTGGAAAATAAGTGCACAGTGAAATCAGTGTTCGGAAAGTGAGAGTGCAGTGAAAACAGTGAAAATCAGTGGAAAATTAGTGAAAAGTGAAACGTAAATAATTCTGTATAAAGTACGTATAAAGTTCCGTAAATAATTCGTTAGTACAGTTGTAAATCAGGACAATAAATAGTGTAAAGTATATATCAGTGGTTCTTATTGATCGGACATTAATTAATCTCATTTGTTGGGGTGAGATTCGATAACCCTAGGAGAGCTAGCCCCGATATTGTATGGTCCTTCGAGTAGCCGGATATAGGAGAATTTTTCAAGGACTAATATTGTATGGTCCTTTGAAGAAACCGAATAAAGGAAAATTCTGTAAGAACTAAGCGCGGGTTATTGAGAATCAGAAAAATGCCAACAACACGGTCTCAAGCTAACCTTGTGGAAAATGATGTTCCGGTTATTGAGAGCCACTCCGGCGGTGTGAGAAGTACTGCTTCAAGACCTACCGCCACCAGCAGCGTGAGGGGTGCGCTCGGCGCCTCAAGACCGGCTGCTACTCAAGACAGCGGTGTGAGGGACTCCGTCTCAAGACCTACTGCTGCAACAAGCCGCGACGCGATAGCGGCCACTCCCGAGGGTACAGACTGTATTACGAAATGCGGGACAACTACATCCGCGGAAAATACGGTGCCTTCTAACGTCACGGCTAAGCCATCAGGGGACTCCGGGCAGGCGAGATCGGCGAAGTCACGTTGCTCTGAGTCAGGAAAACTGAGAAAACTGAAAGAAGCTGAATTAAAGGAAAAACTGGCCGCCTTGAAGTTAGAAGAGATCCGAGCATCTATCGCTCTCACTCGAGCACAGTTGGAAAAACATCGTGCTGCCGCTACGGACGAAGAGGACTTAGCGTCGGCGTCGGAAAATGAAAATGAAAATGAATATGAAGAGGAACGTTCTAGCCGCGTATATGAATGGCTGGAGGGACAACCGAAAAAAGGAAATGAAAAACCAGGTGAGGCGGAAAATGAAGGACGAGGACAGGGCGCTCGTAGTCGTGACGACGGGAAATGTGAACCCCAGGAAAATGATGACGGGGCTCGCAGTTGTGACGGTGGGAAATGCGAGCACCGGGAACAGGAACCCCGGCCTGCGCGTCAGCCACCTAGCGTGGATGTAACCTCACTGGCAGCGGCTCTCACTCAGGCAGTAAGGACGGCGAGAGACGCACCCAAGTACCTCCAGGAGCTGCCGGTATTCAACGGGAATTCCAACAGCTGGCTAACGTTTCGCGCTGCATATGAAGAAACTGAAGGGTTATTCTCGAAAACGGAAAATGTGTCAAGATTGCGTCGTAGTGTCAAAGGCGCAGCGCACGAGGCTATCAGTAGTTTACTCATCAGTTCTCCAGATCCGAAGACCATTATGGAAGCTCTGGAAAGAAGATTTGGACGACCTGATGCACTGGCGATAAGTGAAATACAGAAAATGAAATCGCTCGGAAAATTAAGTGACAATCCTCGTGACTTGTGTATATTCGCGAACAAAGTATCGAATATTATAGCTACACTGGAAGCTTTGAAGAAAATTCAGTACTTGTATAATCCAGAGTTAGTGAAAGCCACACTAGAAAAGTTGACACCTATTTTGAGAAAAGCATGGTATGACTACTCTGCAAAAGAAAATGAGGACATTCCGGATTTGAAGCGCCTAGCGAAATTTTTAAATGAAGAAGCGGATAAGTGTGGGGCGTACGCACAACCCGAAGACTTCTCAGAGTATAAAGAGAGAAATATGAAAAAGAAAACCGAATATACTTACTCCACGCAAAACAATAATAATACGAGTAAAGAACAATGTCCTGTCTGTAAACTTGATCATCGGTTACCCGAGTGTAAACGCTTCCGTGACGTCGACACAAATGAACGCTGGGAAATTGTGAAAAAACATCGTGTGTGTTTCCAGTGCCTGCGAAGTACACATCGAAAATCTACGTGTAGAGCCAAGAAGTGTGGTCAAGATGGCTGTTATATGGCACATCACCGACTTTTACATCATAAAAGGAAAGAGACATCACCACCATCTTCACCACAACCAACACCACCGGTCGTCGCCGAAGTAACGTCTTCAGTGGAAATCGTGAAAAACGTCGAGAATAGAAGTCGTCAAGCTTACTTGAAAATCGCACCTGTCACACTGACGGGGCCAACCGGTGCTCGCGTCGATACCTACGCTCTTTTAGACGACGGGAGTACAGTTACACTGATCGACGAAAACTTAGCGGAAATATTAGACCTCGACGGGCCGGAAGACCCTATGTGGGTGCAGGGAATTAATGAAACAATGAGGCACGAAAAAAGCCGGCGTGTAGACGTCAGGATACGCGGAAGATTCAGCGACAAAGAATACACTTTACGAAACGCCCGCACAGTACAACGCCTAATGTTTACGAAACAAAATATCGAACGAAGAGATCTACAGGAATGTGTCCACCTACGAGAAATCGAGGATAAGTTGATATATAAGAATGCAAACCCGAAGATACTCATCGGTCAAGATAACTGGGAGTTATTAGTAGCATTTGAGATTCGTACCGGTCATCAAGACCAACCGGTAGCATCGAATACACGTCTAGGATGGGTGCTTCACGGATGTCGCACGTCATACCACGAAAATGTCGCATTTTGTGGCCACACTATACTCAAGGAACGAGATGGAAATATGGAAAACATGATGAAAGAGTTTTTTGATTTGGAAGCTCTCGGTGTCGAGCCTAAAAAGCAGAAAAATGACCCAGAAGAACGAGCTATGAAAATTTTAAATGAAAATAGTAAGAGATTACCCGATGGCCGCTTCGAGACTTCGTTACTATGGAAACAGGATGACTTTGTTATACCTAACAACTACGACGACGCCTTCAAGCGATTGAAGACTCTAGAGAAGAAATTAGACCGCGATCCGGGTCTCAAGGAAAAATACGAAGAAAGAATGGAAAATCTACTTACATCCGGATACGCCGTCGAGGCACTAGCGCCTGCGAAACCCGGGAAAACGTGGTACTTACCGCACTTTGCTGTGTGTAACCCATCGAAGCCGAAGATACGACTAGTACACGATGCAGCTGCGAGGTCACATGGATGGAGTCTGAACGACATGCTGCTCTCAGGACCTGACCTGTTGCAATCGCTGCCGGGAGTCATCATGCGGTTCCGACAGCATGCCTACGCGATCTCAGCCGATATAAAGGAAATGTTTATGCAGATTAAAATACGTGAAGAAGACAGAGACGCGCTGAGATTTCTATGGCGGGGAGAAAGCAGAGGCAACGTAAGACCCAAGGAGTACCAGATGACATCGGTAATCTTCGGAGCTACATCATCACCGTGCACAGCACTGTACATAAAAAATAGAAATGCAGAAGACTTTGAAGCGACCTACCCGAGAGCCGCGAAGGAAATAAAGAAGAATCATTATATGGATGACTTCATATCAAGCTTCCCGAGTAAAGAAGAAGCAATACAAGTATCGAAAGACGTCGACTATGTACATCGACAAGCTGGGTTCGTGCTACGAGGATGGGTGTCAAACGATCCGTCTGTGTTGCGTCACTTTAACACAGACACCGGGGCCGAAACCGTACCTATAGGAGGTGTCAACACTGAGAAGACTCTTGGCCTACTATGGGAGGTGGAAAAGGATTGCATCGGCTTCCGGCTGAACATAGAGAAAACACCACGCGAAGTTCTCGAACAGGCGCGACCGCCGACGAAAAGAGAAGCTTTAAGTGTTATTATGTCTCTCTTTGACCCGCTCGGTTTGGTTTCGCCACTCACCACTCCGGCAAAGAGGCTCATGCAAGAAACATGGAGATATGGAACCGGGTGGGATGAACCGATCCCCGAAGAGCTGCAACCGCGATGGTCGTCATGGCTGAATAATCTACGAGCAATAGAGAGTTTACACATCCCACGGTGTTACAACGTTGGATCGTCGGTCATCGAGAGACAGCTACACGTGTTCGTCGATGCAAGTCAAGAAGCTTACTCGACCGCGATTTACATACGTATGGAACGAACAGATGGAACTACGCATGTCGCTCTAGCTGCCGCGAAGAGTCGTGTGGCACCGCTGAAACCCACCTCTATACCCCGCCTAGAGCTACAAGCTGCGTTGCTAGGGGCACGCCTAGCTAAACGAACCGAAGAAGAACACGAATTTGAATTCACAAAAATAATCTTTTGGACGGATTCACGCACTGTACTCGCATGGATAAGATCAGAACCGCGCGCTTTCAAAACATTCGTAGCGCACCGTCTAGCAGAAATAGAAGAATTAACGAAAGTGAGTCAGTGGCGGTGGGTTCCGACTAAAGAGAATGTAGCTGACGACGCGACTAGAGAAACGCCGAGCAACTTCAACGCGGATCACAGGTGGTTTCATGGACCCACATTCCTCAGAAAATCAGAAGAAGAATGGCCGCGCGAAGAAAAAATTGTCCCGGAGAAAACTGGCGAAGAGCGATGCTGTGTAGCGCGTGAAGCCACAATCGCAACATTCTTACCGAAAATCGAAAATATTTCGAAGTGGCAAACACTAGTAAGAGCAACTGCACGTGTGCTACAATTTCTCGATCTGTGTAGACCCGGAAAATATGTAACGGCTGCAGCAAAAAGAAAACGTACGAAACCGAACCCTAAGGAAGATCCTAATTGGATAATGGGCCGAAAAATCGAAAAGGATTCTAGTAAGAACGTGAAGAATGGAAAAAACGAAACACGTGTATCCAGGGCCGGACAACGAAGTGCGCGTCGTGGACGTGACGACAAGCAATGGACAAGTGCTGAAGAGACCGAGCAAGAAGATCGTCGTGCTACCGGTAGATTAGTTGCACTCTGCAACTGGCGGGGAGAAATGTGCACGACGACTTAAGGACTTACCCTTAAGAAATCACGAAGATATTCGCCTTAACTGCGCGAGTCCCTAACACGTGCACTTGAAACAATGGCTAACCAATCAGCACGCTTGTAAATATGAAAATTCTAGAAGCACGCCTCTTTAACACCCTTTTTTGCTAACAAAAAATTGTGCAATGAATAGAATGACCATTTGGGTGGAGTATATTTTTAATGTAGATCTATTGTTTTGAAAACGTCTTGACCCTTTTTTTGTGGCACTAGAAAGATGTATGTATTTGACATAACCCAAATGCACCAATCGCGTACTTTCTGGAAAACTCTAATGGCGTCAAAATTTTGTATAAAAGGCCGCTGATTGGTTGGCGCAGTGTTAGTTCAGTTTTAGTACAGTGTTCAGTTCAATACAGTTCGAAGTGAGTTCGACTTGGAAAATAAGTGCACAGTGAAATCAGTGTTCGGAAAGTGAGAGTGCAGTGAAAACAGTGAAAATCAGTGGAAAATTAGTGAAAAGTGAAACGTAAATAATTCTGTATAAAGTACGTATAAAGTTCCGTAAATAATTCGTTAGTACAGTTGTAAATCAGGACAATAAATAGTGTAAAGTATATATCAGTGGTTCTTATTGATCGGACATTAATTAATCTCATTTGTTGGGGTGAGATTCGATAACCCTAGGAGAGCTAGCCCCGATAGAAATAATAAAAAAAAAACTGAAAGAACTGAAATTTTAATTTTAATAAGTCCCAGAAATTTTCAACTGCCTAAATTTTAATAAATCAGTTCTTTAAAAACCGCAACTAAAATATTTCTTGGAACTGAACATCTAAAAAGTGTCCCGTCACCAAAGCACTTAGTAAATTAGGGAGCCTATTACCGAGACCATTACAAGTTAATGCCGCGCCAGTCAAATTGTAGATCAACTTACCGTCTTTTATTGCCACTTGCACGGCTCTCCGTAATCTACGTGCAATTAATTCCGACATAGAACTAATTAGTAGAACGACTTGGTAGCACTAGCGAGTAGCTAGTAGTAACAAGCACCGTTGCTACTGATTTAACCGAGTTATATTAAAACGTTTTATTCAAACGCGTTTTGCATGTGTGTGTGTGTTGTAACTGAATTTTGAGATACGCCGAGTTAGATAACATGATATTTTGCAGAAATTCGTGAGTGAATCATTAAACACACAGATACACACACACAAACGTACACACACACACACACACACATACACACACACACACATAAAAACTATGATCACACCAGCTGTGATCGCAGCAGCTGATGAAAAGTGATGATTCGTGAAGTCTAAGGTGGAACGCGCTTGCCTATGAAATGCCGATCCATTCTTGAAGGCGCCCAGATTATAGGAGTTGGGAAAGACAGTGGTTGGGATTGTATTCCAGACCTTCGCAGTACGTATCAGAAACGAGGAATCAAACCGCTTTGTACGTGTCTATGTATATTCTTACACATTTCTTTGGCTGATTCTGTGTCGTTCAGTTTGTTACTTACGGAGGCAAAAATCCTATTCTTGTATTATTTTTGTATAAGTTATCAACCTAGATCGGTAGGTAATTAGGTATGGTTTCATGTCAACGTACCTGATGTTAACTTGCACAAGTTGAAAACAAAAATACAATTTTTGTTTCCGTTTTTTTTTACAACCCAGCTTTGATGGTTGTTAACTAACAAACTCAACGATACAGAATCGCCTACTGCTGAATGTCTTGGCAAAACCAACACCCTTCCTCTATGATGACATAAGGTTCTCGTAATACATCGAACTCAGCAATTCCAAAGCATTAAATAAGTTTAGATCAAAGAAGCGATAAACCTCCTATTGGTATTCAAAGCGTATCTCCTCCGTCATAATACTGCTATTAATCTCATACATTTTTATGGCTCCATTCGAAACAATTTAACAAGTCTTTTATGTCGAAAAGTAGCTTGGAAGGGTTCTTAGAATCCATGAATACTTTCAAGAATCTTCTATGAATTTATTTTCTGCTTAGAAACTTTTAAATACTTCTTAATTCTTTTTAAAAGTGGACGCACTTTTTATTACTAAAAATGACTCGCCACTTTTAAGGGTTTGCATTTTTTCCAGGCTTTCCATCTGCGAGGGAATTGCACAAGCGTGATATCGATATCGTACGATAGCTTCGACACACAGCAAGTGATTAGATGCAGGACTAACGGCTTAACATGCTCTTCAAGGCACTCGACGCCGTACAATTTAGTACGGCGTCGTAGTAACAAAGTAAATTTTTCAAACTCTGGGCTGTAACAAAATATTTGGATTTTGGTGATAGAAAAGAAATACTGGCCAGTCCCGGCGGTTAACACCAGCACACGTGTTCTGTAACTCGGTGCCTATCAAAGAATGATAGCCACTGTCATACGTTTTCCATCCATTGAAGGGTTGCTATGAAATAAAAATAACATTTTCGTACCAAAACTTCAATGGATAAAAATATAATAAAACCTCGTGATCTGCAATCGAACATGCTCCTCACTAGACCCGTAGGCAGTTCATTGAGTAAAACGATTCAACAATTATTATTGGCCTGTAAGTTGTTAGGTCTTTTACTAGAGGTCTCATAAGAAGGCTCAGAGTCACTCAACGAGCGATGGAGAGAGCTATGCTCGGAGTTTCTCTGCGTGATCAAATCAGAAATGAGGAGATCCGTAGACAAACCAGAGTCACCGACATAGCTCAACGTATCGCGAAGCTGAAGTGGCAATGGGCGGGGCATATAGCTCGTAGCACGGCACCGACGGACTTTGGGGACCCAAAGTGCTGGACTGGCGACCCTGCATGGGAAAGCGCAGTGATGGCAGACCTCCAACGAGATGGACTGACGACATGCAGGAGGCCTTTGTCCAGCAGTGGACGTCCGTCGGCTGAAACGAACGTATGAACGAACGAAGTTAGGCCTATGTGAAATAAAGAGTTTGAATCTTGCAGCACTTAACGACCGTACCTGCCGTGGTGGGATTCATCAATTTCCAATTAACCCGTGCAGCGCTCCATTTGTTTGAACACATTACTTTCTTTCCAATGGACCGCGCGAAAAGAGTTCAATTCCATTTTCGAGCAACACGTTGCGGAATAGACCTTCACACCCATAGAAATTGCCCAAAATAGTAATGCGTTTCACTCGTATGGTAATTTGCAGTTGATCACTAAGAGTATCTGTCCTGTACTAAGAAGCAAAGAAAACTTCATTATTTTCGGAACAGAACAAATCAAGCATTAATGTTAATTGTACTTAGTTCGCAAGTGTTTTGTTACTCCAGTAAAAATATGGATCATGTTCATACATGTATTAATAGGACACCACAATGAAATAGAACGAACTCGTAATTATCTACAATACGTTGAAAATTAAAATTGATTGAATCGATTTTCTGTGTTTGCTTAAATACCTATTTTGGTGGCCAGTTGGTCGGTTCTTTTTGCGAAAACAGGTTACTGGGTAATTCAAACCCAGAAATAATTTAGCTTCTCGTCCTCGAAGAGGATGTTGGACACTGAACTTTCGCTGTGAAAATAAACGGGTCCCGTGAGATTTTTAAGCCACAGGCAATAGCAATAATTAGCAGAAAATGGCTACCAGGGAGGAATAATTTAATGCGACTATGATTTTGTATCAACGATATAATAAAAACATTTCTTTCAATTAGGATATTAATATGTCTCATGATTGGCTTATTTATTATTCATGTATATGAGACAAAATCACTTTTTGGTATGCCTTTGAAATATGCCTTTTGATGGTAATTTATCATAATTTCGGTCTTGAATTATTCGCTGTGTCTTTGTATCGGTCATTTTCCAAAAAAAGGCATAAATACGCTCGACTTTGAGTGAAAACTGCCTAGAATAAAAGAGAAGACAAGCATTAGTCTCTATTTTAAAAGCTTGTATCGCAGTGTATGTATGTATGTATGTATGTATGTGTGTATGTATGTATGTATGTACGTATGTATGTATGTAACATGTTCGGGTGGAATCTTGCAACTTGATTTTGAATCAGATAATTATCTTCAACCGACACTAATTGAGTGAGAAAATAAAGATCTGTATCCATGTATCCGCGGATCTTGACACTAAATATCCGTATCCAGCGGGGCTAGACAAAGTAACAGTCGTTTGGCGTTAACGCTAGTAGACAAAAATGCCCGTCCATTTTTGTCTACAAACCACGTGACTGTAGAAAAACCACGAGAGAACGGTACTAAACACGCTGTGTTTGATAATCGACTACGACAACTTGAACGCTCCCTGGCGTTCTCGCAGACCTTCTAGATAACTTTACATGACGCTGTGATTGACAGTATCAAACACAGCGTATTCAGTACCATTCTCTCGTGGTTTTTCTACAGTCACGTGGTTTGTCCCATACAGTTTTGTCTACTGGGGTTAACGCCAAACGACTGTTACTTTGTCTAGCCTCGCAGATCCGTATCCGTGGATATACATTTTTGACGATCCGGCACATCACTACTACCACTATCAGGCTACCAGAAAAGGGTAAGACGATAATGGTGATGAGCACAGCTCCGCAGACAGCTGGTGATCAGTCTTCGCCACACTCGGAGCTGCTAATTCTCGCGATGCACAGACGGACTCGGTCGCGTATTTGTCTCCCTAATAGCGACATTACTTTCGCGTTAAGGGGTGCGACTGATTGTTGGCATCTGTTTCCCTTTCTTTTGTTTTTCTCTCGAACTATCTTTCAGACTACAACAAATGATTCACTGTTCTTGCTTTGCAGTTATATACTGCGCCGAATTTTACATTGTGTTGCATCGGTGCATGTTCTTGACGACCACGACCAACTTTGACGCCAAATTGTACTCCTAAGTTTGTGTTTTAATTATTTATTTTAAAGCATAGCTTCTTTAGCGGGCCTTGAGCGTGGAGACCGAATCCAGAAATTCCGTAACGAAAATAACCTAACACCCCCCCACTCTGACCGGCACAGCGGTGATACTTTTTAGTTTTGCCATCTATCGATGAATGGCAGAACTTTTAATGACATTTTGGTATATCACGCTTGTCTCTTTAGTTCAGCAACTCGTCTCTAGGTGGCATTGGTTGTATAATAATAATTGCATAAATTGATAAAAACAGATAAGCAATAGCTTTACTGCGGCAGTCTCCGAGTGCCACACGTCTTTTTTATATTTTTTCTGTGGTATGCAATAAAGTGTTAATCTATCTATTTATCTATGACCTCCCTCAGGTCTTGTCAGGTTGTTATAGGTTTGATCGCAGATTCAATTTGTACTATTTAAGAAAAAGCTTTTCTGCTATATTCTTCCACGACGCTGCATACCAACCTATTCTTACCAAATCTCCTACTAAATCTCCGTGAGAGTGAGAAAGACAAAAATAAATTCAATCAATCCCCTTAAGTACTCCTAAAGGTTGCTACACAGCATCACTCCGGTGTATAAAGGTGGTCAAAAAAAACTTTTACCTTTTTTTGTTATTTTTGATCTTTCTGCGATCAGTCCTTTAACTATTAGCACATTGGAAGCGTGATTGTGGCATGGGAGAATATCACTCTCATAAGAGCTTTAACAGGGTTTCAGTGACCACAGCATAGGTCAGCTATTGTAGGTCTTTTTAGTCTTTTTGGCCTGTTGCGCTTGGTAAGTGAGACCGCGAAACAATTATTTTTGAGACAGAATAATATTGTCATAGGTATATGACCAACCAACTTGACCATGTTCAAACCTTTAAGCCTTCTTACTGTCGGAGTAGATACGTAAAAAGAGTTCAGAGATAATAGAGAATATTATTTTGATTCAAAATAAAAAGCAGTCTTCTTAAACCCGAAAAATTACCAACCCATTCACAAAAGCGGACCCAATGCAGCTATATTTACAGCTCCCATTGGAGAAAACGACGTGTTTCAGCGGCGCCTCATGATAAATTCAGAAGTGGGACCGATGTTGTTTGATTTCACGAGCCGCATTAAACATTCAGGAGTTGAGGATACGTGATAAGCGTACAGGACACAACTTATTGTCACGACAACCTTCGTGACTGCACAACCTTCGTTTTATATGGGGATATTTTTGTTCATAGTAGGTTTTGTCTGCGGCTAAGGTACGAGGTTTCAGGGTTTTAACACGGTTTTTGCCGGTGTAGAAGGCAATTTAGAAATTTCCCTTCAGGCAGGTGTTATGCCTGGGAACCACTGGTGGCCCGAGTGTATAGGCCCGACGTCAGAAGTTGTATTTATAGAACGGTCGTCGAAAACTCCGTCAGTGTGTGCTATTACGCTGGTGACACCATCTATTGTAAGCTATTGAAGACCACAACAAAATGAACTATTGTGCGTAGACGGCGATGGAGACGATGATGACGACGCGAGGTTCACTCAACTGGACCCCGACATCCCCGCGCAGGGCAGCGACATGACCGCTGACCGCGCGAGGTCACCAGCCAATCAAGACCCACAGGCCACAAGCCAGGACGGCGAGGCCTTAGCCCCTTACCGGGGCTAGAAGAACGACACCGGGGGCGCGCTGCGCCTCCGCGACACATCGCCCGGGTAAGGAGGCAAGCCTCGAGGCCCGTACTCCCGAAGAGACTCGTTCCCTTCGGAGAAGACCACGCTGCTTCCCGTGGTAGGTACAGATTACAGTCAGCTTCAACAATGCGTATTATAGCTTAAAAGCTAAAACGGCGCGCAAATACCTTAAACTGTTTAACCATAACTGTGTAAAAAATATCAACCTTAAGCCAACAGCCTAAGGTTTATAATATTTTTGAAATTATTATTGAAAAAATTCACTAGTGATGGCGTGACATTAAACATAAAAACTTTCTCATTTATAAAATCAGATAGTATCTTTTGAACTCTCTTTATTTATTTAAATAAAGCAAAACTTAAATTAAACTTAATTTGTACTTCTCGTTTTATTCACTAAAATTTTCACTGAAATCCTTTTCGGGCTGTTGTGATTCGGAGTTTAATCCAAAAAAATTACAAAATGACGAAAAGCAATTTTAAAAGTTCAAAATCACTTTGACAGTAGGTACCTACTATAAGGCCTTGTCTAATGGTAGTTACTTCAGACAGGTAGGTACTTTTGCATGGAAAAAAGCGAATTTCCGCAAAATGCGTACGAAGTTGCGATCCAAAGTTAGAAATTCACTCGAAACGTTTTTCTGATACGAACCCCTAAGGTGTGAAACCTCCAAGCCTCCGTGTACCTAGCCCAGTACAATCTGGGTGCCTTCAAGAGAAGAGTGAATAGGCATATTCTAAGCAAACACGCTCCAATCTAGACCTCATTATTGCTTGTCGTCAAGCGCAAGCCTATCTATATTTAAAACAGTCCATAACTTGCGTAGAGTATTTTAATGATTCCAATAATCAATTATATTTTATTTAAACATTTTTGCCCACCGCAAATATTGGCTTTATGGATTGTACTTAAAACACGAAAGCTTTTACGAAAAAACGTTGTCGAGACGGTTTCGGAATAAAACGGTTGGAATTCAACAGTATCCAATTAACCTGTATTCTTTCCCGTTTGGAATAAATTGCATTCGTTTTGGCACTTGTGTGTACACACAAAACGACCACATATAAAATTAACAGAATATAAATATAAAAGGACATTACATTACACACATCAGAATCTAGCCCCAAAGTAAGCGACAGCTTGTGTTATGGGTACTGGGTAACTGATATATATACATGCATAATATTTAATTTACATAAATATAATATGTAGGAAAACACCCAGATACTGAAAACATGCATGGTCACACGAACATTTACCAGCAGTGGGAATCGAACCCACGACTTCCGACGCAGACGGCAGGTTCGTTACCCCCAACGCCATATTATAACTGTTCTTATTTCGGGAGGAGACCCATGTTAGTACTCAGAAACTGATGATTAGTTTGTTCGTTCGTTGGTTCGTTTCAGCCGATGGACGTCCACTGCTGGACAAAGGCCATGGCAATGCTTTCCAGCCCGCACGGTCCTACGCCGTTTGTATCCAGCGCCTTCCCGCGACTCTTTTAATGTCGTCACTCCACCTGGTCGGAGGTCTGCCAACACTGTGCTTTCCCGTGCGGGGTCGCCATTCCAGCACTTTGGGTCCCCAACGTCCGTCGGTTCTACGAGCTATGTGCCCCGCCCATTGCCACTTCAGCTTCGCGATACGTTGAGCTATGTCGGTGACTCTAGTTCGTCTACAGATCTCCTCATTTCTGATTTGATCAGGCATAGAAACTCCGAGCATAGCTCTCTCCATCGCTCGCTGAGTGACTCTGAGCCTTCTTATGAGTAGTAAGACCAAGTTTGATGATTTGACTTGATGATTAGTAAAACAATTAAAATAACAATAATGACGAATGTGAAAGCACTATAAAGGCAGGCTACTTTCAGCAACTGCGCAAGCGGAACAGAACTAAGTAACAAACGTTTAAGAGCACTGACAAAGTTACCGAACTTCCCCAATTGAGTTGCGAAAGCTAAAAGCGATGCAATAGTTAGCTGGGGCAAGATTGAGTTTGGCTGGTCGAGTGCCCATCGCCCGCCGCTGCAAGTAAAGTCATAGACAAGCCATATACTCGGACCAGCTCTAAAAGTTGCTCGAAAATCAGGCGACATTCAGTTTGCAGTTTGCACATCAACGAATTTAGTGTTTGACGTGTTAGTTTTTGACGAGACCTAGTTCCTATCGAGCTAAAGCGTATGGCTTTTCGTATAGACTGCGTTTAGTTTTAAGTATTTTTGATTTTTCGGGCAAAAAGTTATTACTGGACACATTTGGATAAAATCTGGAATGTAGATAGCCTGAAAATGATTCAGAATTCGCAAAAACCCCGAAATTCATGCGAGTGGAGACGGGGTGAAAAAAAAATCTAAAATATAAGAAACACACTAGGCCATCTACAATGAAACATCTATTCACTTATTTTTTTTTAATGAAAAATGGTTGACGACAAGACGTACACCTGATGTTAAGTGATACGCATGCCCATGACAGATGCAGTGTGTCCCGTGCTAATTAATCGACTTTTTTTAGTTTGCATATCATCACATGACACACTGGTTTGCGCACATCATTCTGAGGTCACATCAGTTGTTAGGTCTCGTTTTGCCTAATCACGTTGGCGTGGCGTACAGTGCCACCGAAACACAGTTATACAAGTAGGAACTTACATTAGGTACCTACTTAAGAGGAAACGATAGTGGTCTTTTTTCCATACAAACGCTCTTGTCTGTTTTCTTTCTGGTTTATGAACTTGGAGCAATGATTTTTTACAGAAAAACAAATATCAATGTTTTCTATGTTTCTGTTTTCGTTTTTGATAATACATTATCTTTAGCCTTACAAAATGCTCAAAATTGCCTATTTAGACCCTGGTCTAGATTAGGTCCTGCCACCGGTAGAGTATTTTCATCAAAATCGACCAAGTTCTAGAAATGTGGATTTAGAATTTTTATGAAATTGTTCTTTTTAGTTGAGGCATGATTGAGTATTATCAAACATCCTCCAAACTTCCACATTTATAATATTAATAGGAACAATAAAAAGCATTTTGCGTCGTTCAGTATATTTACGGCCAATACAATTCCAATTGGTCGGAAAGTCGCCAGTATCGATGCAGTAAACGCCACACGACAATGGTTGGCGCAATAAAGCCCTGTATTACTAGTCGGGTCATGTCCGCTAGAGGGCGCGATCGCGTCAGAGAGCCATCATAATAACATTATTAATCTCATACATTTTTATGACGCCATCTGAAACAATTTATGCTGAAATTTGATACAAAAAAATAGAGATAATATTATAAGATTTCGTACAATAACATAGACATTGAACAAATGCTAGTTTGTATAAATAACTAGCTTTTGATCGCGGCTCAATCTGCGGTTTTTAAAAAATATCGAAGGCACCATGAAAATGAAAATCGTTATTTTCCACATAAGCCTAATGGAAAACCTAATAACTTCCAAAGGAGAACTCTCGGGAAGACAAAAGCTATGAATAAATAATTTTGTAAGCAAGATTGTCGTCATTCAAATTGGAAGCAAATAAATGCAATGCGGTGCAAATATATAAAATAAATTAAAGTAGGTTTCAAAACCATAGAAAACTCACATAAAATACACAGAAAAGTTGTTTCAAACTCATACTAATGAGGAGTGAGCCAAATTTTCATCTAAGTTTTCAAAAGACAAAGTAGTTATGATGAATCTGCGCGAATTTATCATTCAGTTTTTTAATAAAAAGAAAAAAAACCGTAGTATCATCTCAAACGACAAAAATTTCCGAGCACTTTAGCCGTGCAAATGAAATTTTCCAAGTTTTTTCGCGTTTGCCTAAAAATTAATTTTTAATTGAGTCACGTAGAAACGTCGAGAACACGACTAACCAGTGGGATCCCTTGATTTCGTCAGTGTTTAAACAAGATGAGGAAAACTTAAATGACAAAGATGCAGTTATTATCTTAAAAAAAATATCAACATCATGTACCTACCTATATATATTTATACCCTTTGGTGAGTGTGCTCAGGAACTACACAACCTTGTACCTCCTTCACCTTCCTACCATAGGACTGCAAGACGCCGAGAGCGGTGGCATCCTTATGTGGTTGACGTCCAACAAACTCGCACGAAACGTTTTTCCTCCACGTTTCTGATACGAACCGCTAAGGTGTGGAACGCCCTTCCAGCCTCCGTGTTTCCAGCCAAGTACAATCTAGGTGCCTTCAAGAGAAGAGTGAATAGGCATTTTCTAGGCAAGCGCGCTCCATCCTAGACCTCATCATTTCTGTTCATCAGACTTGATTGTCGTCAAGCGCAAGCCTATCTTCAATAAAATAAAAAAAAAAACTATATTGTATGTAGTAGATACTTTGGTTACAAGGTTTTTTTTGGGTTGAATCTTGTGACTCAAGGAACATGCGACCGAATCGATCCTGCCGTCTACATTGGAGGTCGTGTTTCGAAAACTCGCAAACGTCGTTTTGCCTCAGAGACATAAAGAGTAGCTTACGACCTACTCTTAGACCTACCGAACATCCATAAAAAATTTCATAAAAATCAGTCTATCCGTTTCGGAGAAATTTGGTTATAAACACGAGACACGAGAATTTTATAAATTAGACCAACTGACCCAGCGAACGTTGTTTTGCCATCAGGAGTAGTAAAAACAGATTACCGCCTACTGTCAGTTTTACCGAACAGACAGAAAATTTCATAACAATCAGTCGAGCCGTTTCGGAGAGTTTGGAAAAAAAAATTGTCACGAGAATTTTATATGTTAGAGGATATAACGCGGCGGGAATCGAACCCGTGAAATAATGACTTCCCACTCGAATCCAAGCGCTGTTTTTTTTTGTAGACAGAAAATGCCTACCGCATACCCCTCCGGGGAAACGGAAAGGTTATGTGGGGCTTGCACCCACTAAAAACTCTCTGTTTCTATGACGACCCCCGTGGAAGTATTCACCGCATTCACCGCGCTCCTATAACCGCTAACTTTGCCAGGGAGATCGACAAAAACTGTACAGTTTAGTTTACTGGCAACCACAAATAATCTCGCTTCAATCCACAATAAAAAAACAAACAGCGCCGAGGAAAATGATATAACGCTGAAACAACCGACGAAACTATTTAGTGTAACAGCCAACAAGGCTTTATCTCGCGTATCTCGCACATCCGACGAGATCCGACACTCGAATAAAAGCGCTCCCTTATTCCTATGATATCGGTTGGTACTCGCGGCGAGCGAGCGGAATTTCTATTAGACACCTTGTACTTGGAACTGAGCCTTTTGTTTTACGATGTAATCTCTAAGTATACATATATACTGTTTTCTTTTATTATTATTAAAATATACCATAATATCTTCTTTTAAGTTAACTAAGTTTATCATTTTATGTAAAATTTGCACGTCCATACTGTGGCAAAACATGCTTGAAAACTAATAATTATAACATCTGTTGTTTAAAGACACCATGTTTTATGCAAATAAATATTTGATTTGATTTGAAAAAACTTGCTCACTTGTTTTACGTGTTGATGTGGTGCTTCGAGAGAGATGGTGGTTCGAGATGGGTGCGATGAGATTGGATGAGATCTTGGGTGGAGCGCGCTTGCCTAGAAAATGTCTATGAAAACCACGTGAGACCGTCTCCAGAGTATATATATAAACGATATATTCAGTCCTAAGAGAACAAAATAAATGTGTCAAAATTTGTTAGTAAAAATTTTCAATCATCATTATTTTAAAAGTAAAAATTAGTTTAACAGCTCCAGTGTTTGCACGTTAAATGCGCGTATAGCGTCGCTGCTTCGGCACCTAAACTTTGTTGCTAATCTTGATCCTAAACCTAACCAACTCTTGCTAGCGCAAGATGGACTATATGAGCTATACCCAAACCTAAACGGTCTATAACCACCTTCCTTATCGGTAGTTATGGGATAGGGCACCCGAACGATTTACGTAAACCTTTTTCGTACAAGCAAACCGTAGCGCCATCTGTCAAAATATAGGTGGCTGCTGAACGAACTACAGCGTGGACCTACTGTTGGTGGCAAAACAAACGTTTTTGGCACCGGTTAACTAGCCCGCCCTGTCCATGTCTATTCCTATAACGCATTCCGAGCGGGAATATGTTAAGTGCCACGGAAACATAATATTATTTTGTTATATTGATTACAAACCTCTTTTTGAATCGTTTTATCTCCGAAACGGTGGCTCTTAGGAAAAAGTTTATGAATGTTTTTATAGATAGCATAAAATTAATGCACACGAAAATCTATATACAGTTTTCGTCTGCAGTAATTTTATGATAAAACTTTCCGTTTTGATGAAAATCGCGAAAACCTCTTTTTTGTGACCTTATAGATTCCGTGTATTTTTTTTTCAAGGATCGGATCGATGACGAGTTTTTAGATTTCATTTACAATAAAGTGTTTTGAACTATCCTAGCAATTTTCAGCTAGGTGTGAATTATTGTAACCTCGGATATCTATATATAAATTCAGCGGACTATGTGTCAAAAAATTGGTTCGTAAAAAGCGGTTGAGAGTGAGAGATTTTAGGATATTTTCCATACATCCTACAAATGCTTGCAAATATCAAGCAGTATATTTATCTCAACAAATGGTCTAGCGCAGAGAGCTACCGACCGTAAGTGCCTTCAACCGCCTGCCATTATGTAAATTTATCGTCATACCTAAAAAGAATCGTGCCTAGCGCATGATGCTGAGTATGCCTGAACAGTGGGTGTTAGTACGTATCTACGTGAGGGATACTAGATACATAAAAATGATGTGAACCCCGAAATCTATTCGGTATTGGAGATATATGCGGGTTAGTTGAAACTTGAGTGACAGATAGGATAAAGTGGAAACAGAAACAGAGGCGTCAAATAAAAATGTTCGATGGTACAAAACAAGTGAATCCACTGATCTTACTATAGTGCACCTGATATTATTATACCTAATAATATAAACAAACAAACCTAAAGGAAAAATCTTCAGCAAATTATATTCATACGTTTTTTCCACAAATATTATAAAGACGAACGTTTCTCAGGGGGCATGCAATTTTTAATCTTGGTTATGTAAAAATATTTCAAATACGTTATATTCTTGCCAGATTGCCAAATTCTTGCATTGAGTTATTTGCAAAGTGTCAGATATAATCCAACAGGCTACACACGATTGTGGGTATTTAAAGGAGAGTGTACCTATTTATGTTAGTTACTCTTTGACGCTAAAACTACTAAACTCGAGATTCTCCAGTGGAATTGACTTTGGATTACCACTTATCCCGGAAAAGATTTTTGAAAACACGAAATTAACGCGCGAATTACTGTACAAGTGAAAATGAAAATCTTTATTTTCACACAGGCCTGAATGTAAGCTCTAATGTATGAATGTAAAATGCAAAACTCTATACCGCCAGGTTCGGAAGACAAGTGATGCCCGATACCATGAATTTCTGGCTGCTTCGTTACCCAAGTAAAGATATTATTTCAGGGGATGGCTGCAGAATACCATAATTTCTATTATTATGGTATTCACAATTCTTTACTGTAAAGAAAATTCACTCTGCAAAATTACAATATATATAGCTACTCGTGCTGATTCACTGACTCACTGATTGATCACCTCTCCTGAACAATTTTGTATGAAAAATTTTTTTTTCAATGACCATTTCGTATAGAAGAAAAAAAATTATTCGGAGGAAAAATACGGAGAGAGCTGATGATTGAGGATTTCGGAGACGGGTGAAGAGCACAGCCAAGGGTATTGCAGATAGGTGGGGGGTGCTCGACCAAATGTCATTCGAAACGTCATCCAATTGGCAGTGAGCTGAAAAAAATTTCAAAATGGCGGATTCAAAATGGCCGCCAAACGAATTTCGCCAATATCTCGAAGAGTATAAAAGATGGAAGAACGGTTTCTTGACAAGAAGTGATCAAGACCCGAAGGTCTATTCGATGGGTAGAAAAAAAAATCAAAATGGCGGAAAATATTTTTTCATAGAAAAGTGTATGGCGAATGGTGAAGGGATTTTTTATGGGCGGGAAGACAGCACGCGGGCCACATGTGGCCCGCGCCCCCACGCACCCTACTAGTTAATATATATATAGCTACTCGTGCTGATTGGCCACTCACTGATTGATCACCTCTCCTGAACAATTTTGTATGAAAAATTTTTTTTTCACGGATGAGGTCGTATAGAAAAAAAAAATTCATTCGGAGGAAAAATACGGAGAAAGCTGATGATTGAGGATTTCGGAGACGGGTGAAGAGCACGGCCAGGGTATCGAAGATAGATGGGGGGTGCTCGACCAAATGTCATTTGAAACGTCATCCAATTGGCAGTGAGCTGAAAAAAAATTCAAAATGGCGGATTCAAAATGGCCGCCAAACGAAATTTGCCAATATCTCGAAGATTATAAAAGATGGAAGAACGGTTTCTTGACAAGAGGTGATCAGGACTCGAAGGTCTATTCGATGGTCAGAAAAAAAAATCAAAATGGCGGAATTTATTTTTTCATAGAAAAATGTATGGCGAATGTTGAGACTAAAGTTGTAGGGCAAATAGGGGGAAGACAGCACGCGGGCCACATGTGGCCCGCGCCCCCACGCAACCTACTAGTTAATATATATATAGCTACTCGTGCTGATTGGCCACTCACTGATTGATCACCTCTCCTGAACAATTTTGTACGAAAAATTTTTTTTCACGGATGAGGTCGTATAGAAGAAAAAAATTCATTCGGAGGAAAAATACGGAGAAAGCTGATGATTGAGGATTTCGGAGACGGGTGAAGAGCACGGCCAGGGTATCGAAGATAGATGGGAGGTGCTCGACCAAATGTCATTTGAAACGTCATCCAATTGGCAGTGAGCTGAAAAAAAATTCAAAATGGCGGATTCAAAATGGCCGCCATTCGAATTTCGTCGATATCTCGGTAAGTATAAAAGATGGAAGAACGGTTTCTTGACAAGAGTTGATCAGGATCCGAAGGTCTATACGATGGATAGAAAAAAAATTCAAAATGGCGGACTTCATTTTTTTCATAGAAAATGTATGACGAATGTTGAAGAGACTAAAAGTTGGGAGGCAAATAGGGGGGAAGACAGCACGCGGGCCACATGTGGCCCGCGCCCCCACGCGCCCTACTAGTTATTTATATAGCGACTGTAGCGTAGCGGTCACACAATAAAGTGAAATTCAGTTCGCAACAGCCTTTTATATCTAGGTCGTTATAAACCGAAACGTTGTGCTCTCTTTTGTCGCGTTACGTTATCTCCCCTCTATCTCTTTCTGGCTCGTTACAGGGGTCCTGATAAAACCGCTGAGCGGTCGACGCTATGTACATTTGTACCTACAGTGCGAGTGAAAGTCCCCTGATATGTCACAAAAAGCCCTTAATATCCAATCTATCTCAAGTCCAAGTAATAATCCGTTCTACACACTTGAAACCCGATCGAGGACAGTAAATTTTTCGCTGACCAGGCCCCCCTCGCCCCTACCGGAGAGGCATATCATTTTCATATGTTTACATAACAAATTTATGATACCGACCTAAATCAACAGCGTCCCTTTTGAATAAGTTTTTTCGGCTTCTCGTTTTTGGTTAAGCCATAGAAATTGCAAAGTTTTGCCGACGATGCTCGCCTTAAATAAATCATTGGGTGTAATCTAATCTAATGTGGTTCGAGGAGAAACTTAGGAAGTATGCCTGAATTCGTGATCAAATTATATTGTGGAATATTCGAATGACCAGACTGTATCTAGTCCTTGTAACCTAGGTTCTAATTTGATACAGAGCCAGTGACTTGAATGTATTTGACCACCTCACTTAGCACACAAGGTTGTTGTAAATAGTTTGCGCTGTTCGAAGATTGATTACAAATAACTTATTGAAGTTACATAGTTCTGTTTTTACAATAAAAACCCTCAGTAACTTTTTTTTTGTAAATATGCAATATTAATCAATATTTTCCACAGATACGGTGCGTTCATTATCCTGTAACGCACGGCGAGCTGTTTGACGATGAAAGGTCACTAACCCTGCGTTCGCAGGTATTTCGCTACACAGAGTAATGGCATGGCACATTGGAAACTTCGAATTATTTTGTATGAATTAAAGTAATACTGAATTTCGAAAAGTCTTAGAAGAAAAGTTGTTTATTTTGATGATACGACCTCCTATCTCAGAAAACTTTGGTATTTTATTAGTTTTTTTTTGTAGGCAAAATTGTGTAGTAAAATATTATAGTAAGCCGAATAAACGATATTTTTTCAATATTTTATCCATTTTCAATTTTAGACCCATTTTAAACATAGAACGAAACGTTTAGTTATACTCTTATAATAATGTTACACTTTATTTACTGTAGGAGTCTCAGCCATTAATCCTTCTATCAACCGCGAGTTGGAGTTAGTTGGACTGAAGGATTCGTCTAGAAGTAATCCACGAACATGTGCCGCGAGTGGTCAGTGAGATAAACCAGCTAATTTATAGCGTTCCAATACCTCTTCACACTGCCTATCATCCTAGTACTACTAGAAGAGGCTTGATAGAAAATTTGACCTCATTGTATCTATCTTATGCTTCCATGATTGTAGCTACAAATAATTTGGCTCAGAAGATCTCTATGATTTTCTATTTCTTCTATCTCTATGATTTTTATGATTTTCTATAGAGCATCAAAGCAAAACTCACGCCTGACGATTTCTACTGAACGTCATGCCCAAACGCTATATCGCTTGGTGGCGCGTCTTTGCTGCAGGGTGGTAATAAGCCACGGTTGAAGCCTTCCACCATATAGATCACAGCGCCAGGGAGGTCATCTTCTGCGACCTAAATTGCACTTGTTTTTGTCTCCACAATGCTATTTGAGTCGCTATTTACCGATTGCTCTCGTCATGCCCATACTAAGAACTTAAAACCAAAATCTATCAACTGCGTCAGAGATATAGCTAGGCTTATGAGGAAATGATTTATTTTCTGCACCTCCAGTCATTCTACGTCTTCGTACGGGTAAGGTTTCCCGGCGGCCGGCAGCTGTCGGGAATTTAGTTTCGCCCACGTGTTATTCTTTCGCGAGTTATTTGTTTCCCGTAGACACTCGGCCCCGGACATTTGTACCCTGCATTTATTTCACTCGACGCAAACCCGAGGTTGTGTTATTTGTTTTCGCTTTTATAAATCTTTTTTCCTTCTATCAATTTTCTTTCTTGTAAATCTTTTCTCTGAATTTTCAACACTTCGCCGAAGCAACGGAGCTAATAAATTTTTGTACTTGATGGAACAATACGTTTTATATTATTACTTTATAAGTGGACTATTTTCCTCATAATTATGGTTAAAGTCCTTTCCTAATAAAATCGAGTGAGACAGACGGACGGAGAAATTCTCGCCATAATCCTAAAAGTAGGTCAGATGACTATATGTGTACCATGATCTCTCCAGTGATATGATCTATGCCTTGATAATATATTCGTCACTCAGTCAGTAAGTCAATCAGTCAGTCACCTCTTCTTTACATAGATACAGACTAGCTGACCCAGCAAACATTACTTTGCCTTATAAATATTTTTTCACTGTCTTCGGGGTATAAACATACTAGTTGAAGTTCCTTTTGCAGACTTGCCGAATATCCACCAAAAAAATTCATGGAAATCGTTTATTAGAAACACTGTGACACGATATATTTATTATATTATATTGGATTAACTAGGTCCCGGCAAAAATTGTTTTGTCATATAAAAATTATATTCTTTACTTACGAGTAGGTTTTGTTTTTAAGAGAAACTCTCCAATATAAGTAATTTCTTTCTTTTTTTACGATTTATGAAATATCCGTGACATCGTTAGTTATTGAAATCATCGCACAAAAAAAATAAGTAATTATTTTCTCGCACAAAATTTTTAACAAGTTCCCATTTTAACTTGTTTTGATCTTGTTGAATTTATTCGAACAGGTTGTTAGTAAATTTTTTCCTAAAATAATATGAATGATTTTCGATATTAAAATTTTATATCATAAAATAAAAATACATTATGGTTGATTATTTGTTTCTATCTTTTATGCAGTACTTACTTCTGTCGGCTCAAATACTTAGACATAATTTGTAACCTTCCAAGAAAACTGGTTAGTCATCGACAGTCTAGAATCTAGAGAGTCTCTAGGTACCAACATAATTATGATAATGTGTAGTTTGAGGTCTGCAATTTTTTTTTCTGTAATAATCTGTGTATACTGAATAAACGATTACTATTTATTTATTTAAAATATCTCTCTAGCTTCCAAAAAATCATCGTTTAGTTAGATAAAATTGTCTTTATAATAACACAAGAATAGAATTTCTAGGTTCAGTCAGACTTTCATTTTCAGTCAGACAGTCTTTTCAACTTTCTAGAAAATGAAATTATACAGTGACAAAAATACGTCTTTTTAACTGTCTTTTTAACTTTGTAGAAAAGAGCTTTCTGTAGGTTAAGGTCCCTAAAAAAGACTTGTGTGGCTCTTTAGTATAAGATCTTTAGCTGGAGAGCATAAAAACAACATCAAAAATATGTTAACAACATTCAACTGATGACAGTCTTTTGACTTTCTAGAAAATAATGTTATATGCTGAATAAAATACGTCTTTCTAGCTGTCTAGGAAAGAGCTTTCTATAGTTTAAAGTCCCTGCAAAAGACTTGAGTGGCGTGAGGGATTTTCTGTTACGAAAATGCTGAATTCCCCATCATCTTACCAAAATATTTGCAAAGAACTGCTAATAAAAATTCATGAACTCCTGCAGACCTTAGACGGGCCACTTTTCGATATCAAAAGTTTGTGTAAATTGTTTTGGACGGGGTCATAAAAATTTATGAGAATTTTAATGGTGTTATGATAGGCTTGACAGAGCTTCCCGCGATCCGTGGGTCTTGGAAACGAAAACTTCTTTTGCAAAGACACAAAGTTTTTAAACATTCTGATGAATTTTTATGGGAAGAGAAATGGAAACGGAAAGACGGGCTTGTCACAACGACAAAGTCGAAATCATGAAGTTCTACATTACATTCCCGGATGAGACAGTTGTCAATAGAAAGTTTTTCTAGTATTGCTCTAATTTTTCAATTTTTCTAATTGTTATCGGTCTTTTTAATTGTTGTTTAAATTTTATGTGTTATTTTTATTTTACTTGTGTTGGGAACAATAATTGCCACCATTGAAGTTCACTTTTTGATAACTGATTTTATTTTAATGCAATTAGGAATCATCTTTACTGCCCCGCCTCCCCCCTTTCTTTTTTACAAAAAAATAAAAACTATTTTCATTTTTTTATGATTGCAATGAATGACGTTGCACTATAGGTTGCAATAGGTTGGGCCACTATTAGGTAACCATAACTATTCGAAACAGTTCGATAACTTTGATAGTCACTGAAATAATCGAGTGCGACAGACGGACGGAAAAAGGCTCACCTTGGGTTCCATTTTTACCATTTTGGTAAGGAGCCCTAATGACGTTTTTTGTCATACCTATTATGGAGTTATACATGCCTGTCGCATCCACCCACACATCGTATTTGTAAGAGTGAGGAGACAGCTCGTGTCTATAAACATCTTTAGGGCCCATGAGACGTCAGTTAGGTAAGTATATAGTTGTACAAGCCATGTTGTTGCAACTACAAGTCTAACAAGTTAAGACCGCAAATCTAAGAAGCCATCTCAAAGCTGCCTCTATGGAAACGTTGCGAGGAATTAATGACTCCTTCGGGGTACTTTATACAATTTTAACTACATAAATATGTTGTAAAATTGATGTAGTGTGTTACTGTGTAAGCAACTTTGTATCGTGTTTGTTTTACAGCTTTAGTAGGTTACCGCGTTTTCGCTTGTTATTTTTGCTCAAATTCAGAAATTCCATTTTGGATTTATACAAATTGTTACGTGTAATACCTATGTTTAAATTTGACTAATGTGTTTGTTTGTAAGTGTCTCTATGCACATGCATAGAGACACTTACAAGTAAACCTATCATAACATAGGTATGTATAGTTATGATTATTAATCCTTTGGAGCTAATAAATGGGTTTTATTCGGATCTAAGTTCACCGAAACATGGAACTAGACAATTACTGTAATAGATTACAATTTACTTTCAAACCTACCGAACAATACACAGAAAATTTCATAACAATCGGTCAAGCCGTTTGGTAACAAAACACGAGAGTTTTGCAATTTACATATTAGAGATAGAGATTACTAACGTACTCAAACTATTAACGAACCCCATTTTATCAAAAAACAATAAACCTAACCTTGAGCTTAATTAAAAGGAAATTATAATTTCGTCAATTTGTCCGCACCATTGATAAAAGAAAGCAAAGGTCCTTAAATCAATGGTCCGCTCAGAGTTGAGCAATGTCGAGTAATATTTAAAACTCCAAGCATATAACCACTAGGTCGGAAGTTCATTAAACTCCTTAACCTATTCCGAACCCAACTGGGAATGGAACCCGGGAATCGGGACCGCTTTAATAACATTAGTATGGGTAGAATGAAAGTGCGGATTTAAACGGATTAACGGAGGAAGTTCTGATGAAAATACATTATTTATATTTTAGGGGTTGTATTCCATCAGGATTTTAAATTGGCCTCCCGCGGGAGGACGGGTCAAAGAGAAACTTAGAATGTGGGTTTATCGCGGTAACTAAAACACTTTTGACTCGAATATGAGCTACTGATTTTACTTAACATGGATTAAACCTGAAGACAGTAATAATATGACATGAAATAGTTCGGTAACAAGCTGTTCTCTAGGGTTATTACGACTTGCCCGAAGCCAATCCGGGAACGAACAAGCCGGGTTTCGAAAAGGCTACAGCACCGTAGACCACATCCACACTTTGAGGCAGATTATGCAGAAGACCCAGGAGTATAATCTGCCTCTGTGTCTTGCATTTGTGGACTACGAGAAAGCCTTCGACTCCATCGAAACCAGGGGGGCTATGCACGTTACGTGTCGGCTACATTTCGTGATGTGATATGTTTAAAAAGGTGATGGTATTTACGTACATAAGCAGACAATATTGAATTCAAAACATTTTTTGCGAACTCTGAAAAATTAATTTTAATACACTCCATATTGGTCGACAGTTCCGAGATTGAGATTACTTAAGCGCGTCAAAGTTAAGCATTGTATTTCCTATGATGAAATACATTCAATTTTACACTCTAAGCAAATAATTGCAAAGTTCATTTTTCAGTGTTAATATTTTTTTCTTTTTCTTGTATCACATCACTGAGTGTGTGAAAACGTTACGAGAATGTCATAGCTGGGCGGTTTTGGACTCACTGCAGCGATGCCATCGAAGTGCTGAGATGTCTCCACGATGACCGTTCAGGTGCAGAACCATGCAACACATCCGATACTAATTCGAAGGGGAGTAAGACAGGGGGACGTCATTTCTCCGAAACTGTTTACTTCCGCTCTCGAGGATGTGTTCAAGGTTTTGGACTGAAAAGGTTGTGGCATAAACGTAAATGGCGAATACATCTCAGTAATATTGGCAGAAACGCCGCAGGATCTTGAGCAAATGCTGACCGACCTTAGCACTTCTTCCAGACGAGTGGGTCCAAAAACGAACCACCTAGCCACCAATAGGGCTTTTACAGGTTTTAGCACAAACGAGTCTACTCGCTTCGAATAAACGCAACGGATTTGTCCATACGTCTGCAGAAAGTACAAAAACCTGCACTAACTCTACAGAGGTGAAAACATCCGCACTCAGGTGCGGAAATTCAAAATGAAATTTCCCATAAATCGTGTTTACGTATCTCTCGCAGTTTCACACGCCTCCCCCCGCCCCACGCCGCGCTCCCCGCTTCACCGTTCCACAGTGGAAAGCCGGTAAATCAATTACTCGCACAAATTGACTTCCAAAATCCGGCTGTTGTTTTCTAAAACACAATGGCTGCACCTGAATAGCCGCTGATTGTAGCCGCTGCGGCGTGGAGTACTTTGCCAGCAGGAGTAGCAAACACTGTTCTATATGAAGGCAGTATAGTCTATTCGCTTAGAATTTGTCGGTACAAGCACATGCACACGGTCGGCATCGTTTGATGTCCTTTGAGAACATCGACGACATCAAACAACGCCGACCGTGCGCATATACTTGTAACGACAAATTCCGGTATAAGGGGCTAAAGTGACGTACTGAATTTAATCAAATTATGAAGTCTCTTAACCTTGTAAATACTTATCGAGTCGAAGTGAAAACAAAAACTTGTGTTATGTACGGCAGTAATACCGCCTTTGCACGTCGTGTTTTTTTTTATTTTTATTTGTTTTGTGTGCAATAAAGAATTTGTTCGTTAATTTTTGTAATAATGATATAGTCAATTATTCATATATACTGTGCCATAATTCTTTTCTTCGTTTAAAAACTAAAAGTTGATTCGTCAAAAGTACAAGTAAATAAACTGTGCTTGTTCCTATGTACAACCACAGACTATTAAATTGGAGTTCATTTCCTCTCCTGTACCTAAAGAGTGCCGTGTTTGCTACGGTGATATTTAACTATGCTGTTTGAAGCGTGATCAGACCCGAACAAAATGTCAAGCTATACATTACTGATTAGTGGTTGAAACTTTAAACTTACTTCTAAAAACCTAATAAATAATAATAGAGTCGAAACTCGATTATGCGGACAAATCGCTGTCGTGCCGAATGCCTATTCAGATCATCGAGAATCCGGATACATAATAATCGAATGTACGAAGAGGAAGGGTTGAAGTTTGAACCATAAACACAGGGAATCGTTCAAAGAATAGAATCCTGAGCGTAGCGAGGTATTAAAAGACACGAGACGCAGAAAAATTGCGGCCGTGCGCAACACACTATTTTTCATCACTACTAGATAGCACACAACGAGATAGCAGCAGTACACAGCGAGAAAAATCAAGGACACAAGAAAAACAATTAAAACATATTATTTTTGCATGATAAATAAAAAAAAGAACTAGTGATTAAAAAGTGATTAATTTATTTTATACTTGGAATGGCTTGTTCTATTTTTATGGAGTTTTTAAATATATATTCAGTAGTTTTGAGAATAGGAATAATTTAAATGGCAAAACAAAGTTTACTTTGTCATCTAGTACACCTATTATACAGGTTCGTATACCTATTAATTTGAAAACCCTAATAGATTTGATTAATTTTAAAGTCATAATTATGCAAATATATTGCAGTGTCAATACACAACGTTTAAAACTAACAATCATAAAGTCAATTAAAAAGCGACATAAAACACTTTCCTCCAGTGAACTTTAACAGGCCGTTAGCAGAGGATTTCCCAATTTAGTCGCCGTTGTTTCGTAATAATCCCCGAGGATTCGATCCCACGACCCTTTCCCAGGATATTTATTGCTTACTTTGTTCCCTTTTTAGCCGAATTTAAGGATGCCTTCTAAATTAATCTAGTCACCAAAATGTAAAAGAATAAATAGATATCTTAACGAATTAACTTCTGAAGTACATAAAAACTGGTCAAGTGTGAGTCGGTCAACGGAACGGAGTCTTCGAACAGGGTCCCGTTTTTTTACCCTCTGAATACGGAACCATAAAAATGTATGAGAATTACAGTTGCCTACGCCGAAGTCACGTGATCAATTTAGCGAACGGATGTGTCATTCTAATATATTTTTTGAATTTCTTTCCATTTGAGTGATCGGAAGCTTTTTGAGACGTTTGCAAATATGCAATATGGCTACGGCTGCTGAACTAATATAATAGTAATAACCTACCCTATCCAGATTTATCCTACCAGCTTATGTCAAATTTTATCTCAGATGGAGCAAATCCGGATCGGATAGGTGATTAATGATTTTAAACTTACTTCGTGGTTTGAGATCATAATACTATATATCTTACGGTCTATACGGTCTTTGACAGCTCCAGCTTCGCGTCTCGCCACTCTGCAGTCCTGCCGCGACCACGGCCTATGTAACTATGTCGAAATAGCGGCATAACAACATCATGTTTTAATCGTGGTATGTACCCGGATAGGTGATTGATTTCCACCTTAATAAATTATGAAAAATCCAGATTGATCCGTAACGGGAATCGAACCTGCGATGTCCCGCTCATTTATTTTATCACCGAGTCAGCTAGTATTGCGAATCCAAGCATGCGCAAGAGCACTGGAGATCGTCAAAACGTATTACGAACCTCACGATTTCCTCAAATTGTAAAAACCCTTATAATATAATATAGCCGCGGGGAAAATCTCATATAAATGACTGAAGAAGGTAAAGAGGGAGTCAAGATCGTTATTTAAACCGATGGTGCGGCCAACTAATAGCACCTGAAGCCATACCACCACCTCTTCAAGCAGTAATGTTGCAGTACTGTTTTGACATTTTCATACAATGTTAATATAAAATATTGAAACACTACTGCAGCACTAACGACTTTAAAGAGATGGTGGTACGGCCCCAGGCCTAGATATTATACAACAATCAAAGGTAATGCAAGTATGTCTCTCGACCTAAACCCACGAGTGTCATCCAAATACCGGTAGACAATAATTAATTGGCGTTCCCAGCTAATTCGGTGACTGCCAATCAATGGCGGCTAATTTATAAGCTGTTAAAGCCCGTTTGTCATACGGAATTTATTGCCCGCCTGCATGCCGTATCAATTACTGTGACAATGCATTGATATTATATTATTATCCAATAGCAGCCAAGCAGCAAGAGCAATTGAAAAACTGAAGCATCAAATATGATCCCAATGACCGCGAGAAATTCGGTTTTTCACAAATCCCGAGGGAGACGTGAGTTTCCTTTCCCGTTCCGTCTCCCTATTCCGACGTCCTGTCCTGTTTCAGGGACGAAAAGTAGCTTGTGTTTTATTCCAGGTTGTAAGCTCCAAATTTCAGCCAAATCGGTTCAGTAGTTGCGACGTGAACATACACACCTGCACACATACACACGCATGCCTTTATAATATATATTTTTTAATTATTGTTGTAGATAGGCTTGCGTTTGTCGACAATCATGCCGAATGGAAAGCAATCATGAGGTCTTGGAGCGCGCTGAGCTCGAAAATCCCTATTCACTCTTCTCTTGAAGGCACTTAGATTGTACTTGGCTGGAAACACGGAGGCTGAAAGGACGTTTCACACCTTAGCGGTGGAAGAAAAACGTTTCCTGCGAGTTTGTTGGATGTCAACCACATGAGAATGCCACCGCTCTCGGCGTCTTGCATTTCTATGGCAGAATATGCGTCGGAGTTGCAAGCTGAGCAACTTTGCCCGCGTCAGCGATTCCTTGCCGATTATTCTGCGAGCGCGGCGATACTTGGCAGAGCCATCCGAAAGGTGACTGCAGTACTCCATGCCAGAACGCACCTGGGCCTCATATAGCGTCAGGAGCTGTTCGGGCGTGAAGTAGTAAGTATTTGTGTGATTATAATTCCACCTTGACGTAATTTTCTTGCAACCCTATTGGTTGGTAGATCCCAACGCGGTTGACAGGCTGCGACAGTCGGCCAATCACATCCTGTTCATCAAAATGTTCTCAAATATAAGCGAATCTTGCCAACCCGAAATTGACCAGCTTGATGTGCACAAACCCCTCTTATTATGTGAGGAGATCGGTGCCCATGAAATACAATTGTGTGTCGAGATCATGTCCTTATCTGATATCGGATTAATTAATATGACAGTGCCATCCTACGCAATATCGTCAGACAGCAGTTAATCGTCAATCGACGAGTAAATCTTGCGTTCCACTAACATCTATCGTCTGTGTCACTCGATAGAATATGTCTGCAATGCTGATCGACCAATCAAGCGCGAGGAACGAGGATCACACGGGATTAACTGGCGCTAATTGGCGAGATACTCTCCGGCATAGTAATACCCAGTGTCTATCAATGTTAACACGCTTCGAGCTAAGAACGAGCACGGTCTTACGGCTCAATCGTAAGCTACGTTTCCAATGAAGCAGAGACGAAGAAACTATTGCACGTTTGTGCATTTGGAACTAGAACTTGTTCGCAACGTAGCGTGGCGTAAAATCTCTCCCTAAAATACAGGGGGCAAAAGTCGTTCCAATGACATTTGTTGACTGAAAAGGCAAGATTGACTCAAAAGCCTTGAACATCGTCGTAAGGTTGCCTGTCTGTCGGTATTCTATAGAATATATTTCGGGGAGTGTGCACAGGAACTATTTAATTTGGTTCCCCCATCACCTTTCTACCATAGAACGGCAAGGCATCGTAAAGGCTTCCACCCATACATAGTCGACGTACCAAAGACGCGTGCGAAGCGGTTTGATTCCTCGTTCCTGATACGGACTGCAAAGGCCTGGAATACCCTCCCAGGCAGTGTCTTTCCTGCCACTTACAACCCGGGTGCCTTCAAATCAAGATTGAATAGGCATCTTCTAGGCAAGCGCGTTCCACCTTAGACTGTATCATCACTTTCCATCAGATGTGATCACAGTCAAGCGCTAGCCTATCTATAACTATAAAAGGCTTTGTCCTGAGTGACTGACTGACAGACAAGCTACAGCCCAAACGGCTGAACGTAGTGACTTGAAAATTTCAGGGAAGATTCTTTATGAACCCAAACCGCTCGCTAAGAAAGTATTTTTTGAAATTCTACCCCTAAGGGGGTTAAATAAGGGATTTAGGTTTGTATGAAAGTCCTTCATTGTTCAAGTAAGATTCATAAAAATTGGTATATAGACTTCTGAATAAAAATAAGAGAATGGGTGTCCGAGGGATTTTGAAAATTTCACCCCTAACTCTCAAAAAAGGGGTTTGAAACTAGAAAACGCTTGGTGCCGGCTGGCTGGCTTTTGGACAAGCTACTGCCCAAACGGTTGAACGTAGAAACATGAAATTTTTAAATATTCTTTTAACACCCTAGTGTACTAAAAAAGGATTTTATGAAATTCTACCGCTAAGGGTGTTAAATAAGGAATTTTATTTTACATATATGGGAATCCGTCAATTTTCAAGTTATGTTCATTAAAATCGGTAAGTAGGCTTTGGGATAAAAATAACAAAAATTCTAGATTTTTTAATTCCACCCCTACTAACGAGACTACCTCCTAGGGGGGTGAAACGGGGATCCAAAGATATTACAAAGAAATGCTCCTTCACGCCGCAGTTACTGATCGGAACTGGCTGAAATTTGAACAAGAGTTAAATTATATTCTGGATTAATAAATAGACTAACATTTATTCCACAAAAATCTATGGTTCCCGCAAAATTTGTAAAAAATAGAAATACGCGCGGGGGAAATACTCCTTCACGTCGCAATTTCTGAATCGATTTGTCTGAAATTTGGGATACAGGTAGATTATACCCTGGTTTAATACATGGGCTACTTTTTATCCCGAAAAATCCATGATTTCCGCGGGATGTGTGAAATACCAAAATTCCTGCGGGAGAAAAACTCCCTTACGCCGCAACTACTGAAACGATTAGGCTAAAATTTGAATAAAAGGTACATTATATAATGATCTAGCACTTAGGTTACTTTTTATCTCGGAAAATTACACGGTTTTTGCGGGATATTTGAAAAATCGAATTCCACGCCAGATTAAAATCGTTCACGCCGTAATTACTGAACCGACTTGACTGAAATTTGGAAAGAATATAGATTATATCCTGGATTAATGAATAGGCTACGTTTTATCCCGAAAAAATCAATGGTTTCCGCGAGATGTGTGAAAAACCAAAATTCACGCGGGAGAAAAACTCTTGTACGCCGTAACTACTAAAGCGATTTGACAAAAATTTGGATCAAAGGTAAATTATGTAATGATTTAGAACTAAGGTTACTTTTCATCCCGGAAAAATCCATGCTTTAACGGGATTTTTGAAAAATCGATTTCCACGCAGGAGAAAAATCCTTTACGCTGCGATTACTGAACCGACTTGGCTGAAATTTGGAATGGAGATAGATTACATCGTGCATTTATCCCGGATATATCCATAGATTCCGAGAAATATGTGAAAAACCTCAATTTTCACGGTATAAATACCTTTATGCTGTAACTACAGAAATGATATAGTAATATGGAGAGAAGATAGACAATATCCTGGATACAGCTTATCTTTTATTCGGGAAAATCCGTGTTTACCGCAAAATTTGTGTAAAAACGAAGTTCACGCGAGGGAAGTACTACTCCTCCACGCCATAACTACTGAACCAATTTGGCTGGAAATTTTAGTGGTGAAAGATTGTTACTTGGATTAATACAAAGGCTACTTTTTGTCCCGGAAATGATTGGCTGAAATTTGGAATGGAGATAGACGATATCCTATAATTACCACATAAGCTACTTTCTAGAAAGTGAGTATAAAGGCGAAGGTTGATAAGGAAATTTAGGTTTTTGAAAAATCTGAATCTCTGGGTTTGTGAAAAATCGAAATTAACGCGAGCGAAGCCGCGCGCAAAAGCTAGTATAGTATAAAAAAATCTAACATCTTTGAGGGTAAGAGAAACTTGGCCGAAACCTCGACAACCCTGACCTATAGAGATAAAGTAACAACGTAGATATTAAATAAATACAAGAGAAAATAAGACCTTATTCTTTTAATTTTAGAAATCTAATTAACCAGATTACGTATACTAAAAATAATTCTTTGATCGATAAAGCCGTTTCTTCATAAGTAATCTTTTTAAATTCACTAGCAATGAATCCGTAACTGTTATCTTTGAAGTACTCACAACCTTTTCCAAATCTCATTTATCTTTAAAAGATTTTCGCGGAATAAAGAGAAATGTTTCAATAAAAAGGCACACCAGACAAAAAAGCCGGGTTCATTGGGTATAAATTGAACACTTACACAAACACGATTCGACCTCACGCCTCAACTGGCCGTTTCCAAAATAAATAGAGGCATTACGCGGACAAATGCACGCCGATTTAGGCACGCTGCAGCTTGCAAAATGCCTGCTCAATTCACAGGCGATAGCGGGTGTTCAAGGTCATCTGAGTACGGACTATGTGACCCTTACTTGGCAACTGCTTTGATAAGAGAAAACATTTGGGCAAGCTGCAGCCTGTGCGACGCCTGCTTCATTCATAGGCGATAGCGTTTTTCAATGTTCTCTGAGCGCTTTAACTAATTAGTGAGGACTAAGTGACTTTCGATGACTGCGTGATCTTCGATTGACAGCTGCTTTGGTAGGAGAATCCCAATTAAGCATGCTACAGCTTGCGTGATACCTTACCAATTCATAAACTGGAGCAGTTCCACGCTGTTCGCTGAACGCTCTTTTCCATTGACGCGGATTGTGTGACCTTCCAATGGCAGCTGCTTTAGTAAGTGGACCACATTTATCCACGCTGCAACTTGCGTATGCCTGCTCAATTCATAGGCAGGAGAGGTTTTACACGACTCTACGAGCTGAGCTCTCCCATTGGTTTAGACTGTGTCATCTTTGGTAGTCCTCAGTTGCTTTGGTAAGAGGATCACATTTTGGTGCGATGGAGCTTGCGCAATATCAGTCCAATTCGCCGCATAGTTGTCCACAAATTACTATATGTAGCACAATTGACGGAGACATATCAAAGGGAAGATATTGGAAACTAGACACTAGCCTGCAGGCATAATTTATGACTCGACGGTTTGTATCCGCATCAAAAGGTACAAAATGCGTGGATGTTACAAAATATTATGTTAGGCGCGTGTAACTTGTGACAGATCTTATTCAAACGTATTCGGAGCAATGTTTGAACGCTACGGATCAACGCGTGGAGTGCGACAGTGCCGTGTGTAGTGTAGCGGTGCCGAGCAAGTGATGTTCAAATCAGACAACTTATGAACGCGATTGTATCTCCACAATGAATACATGCACGTTATGAATGCAATAGTATCTTTGCAATGAATACTTCAACTAATAAACACGATTGTATTTTTACAATAAATACTAGCAACTTATGAACGCGATTGTATTTTTACAATGATAAACTTGCACATTATGAATGCGATTGTATCTTTACAATGAATACTTGCACGTTATGAATGAATGTCATTGTATCTTTACAATGAATACTTGCAACTTACATTCCGCCCGTATCCGATGGAATACTTCTAGAATTCTGCATTAAATTCTTAGTTCCTGGAACTCAGATTTTCCAGCATTTCGATTCAGATAGTACCTACTCTGTTATAGTTTTCCGAGAAATAGATATAAATTAAATTAATGAAAATCTTGCTTCCCGCTTTCTTTAATCTTTATAATATCCTCTACCCTAAGGTTGCCTGGAAGAGATCCCTATTTTAGCGATAAGGCCGCCTATTGTACATGCTGTATTTGCTATATGTCTATTGTTTTTGTTTTGGTGTACAATAAAGCATATTTTACTTTTACTTTACTTACTAAAATCCCAAGTTCGGGGTCGGTACAGGGTTTGAGTCCCAATCACACAACTATGACTTTTCAGAGTTAGTCAGGTTTTTGCCAATTAAACTTAAAATATATCACTGGTTATTAACTGTGAAGGCAAGAAACCTAGGAAAACCATATATATTTTCATGCAGAACCGATACTAAATATACAAGGCTTTCGTTCCTCACGTACCAGAAAATACGATTGGGGAAATATGGTTTACAGTCTGCATGTATTTGATCTACTATCTAGCTATGCCCGTCGAGATTATATACGATATTTGGTACAAACTTATATGAAGTTTTACATTTATTTGGTTTTATCAGTTTAATTTTTTACGATAATATTAATATTGAACTTCCTCAACAACCTGTCTGTTTCTAATTTATAGGAGGCGTTTAACAAGGAAAAATAAAAATTAAACTAACATTTTGTCAAAAGAGAGGCCACACAAGAAACATGACTTTGCCAAGTTAGTGTTCAATGGAAACCAAACGCCTCTGCCCACCAAATTCAAATTTAATTCCGCAATTTGTAACTAATACAACAATGTAGGTTTCTTAAATTGCGGAAATTGAAGCTCCCATTTCCACATGTTTATATGTATTTAAACCTTTGTTTATGTGCCCATGTTAAGAAATCAGCCTGAGAAACAACATTTGCAGACCAAATTAAGTTTTTTTTTTAATACTATATAGGCTAGCGCTTGACTGTGATCACACCTGATGGAAAATGATGATACAGTCAAAGGTGGAACGCGCTTGCCTAGAAGATGCCTATTCACTCTTGTTCTGAAGGCACCCGGGTCTTAAGTGGCAGGAAAGACACTGCCTGGGAGGGTATTCCAGGGCTTTGCAGTGCGTATCAGGAACGAGGAACCAAACCGTTTCGTACGCGTCATTGGTACGTCAACTATGTATGGGTGGAAGCCTTTACGATGCCTTGCCGTTCTATGGTAGAAAGGTGACGGGGAAACCAAATTAAAAAGTTCTTGTGTACACTCCGAAATATATTCTATAGAATACCGACAGACATGCAACCTTACGACGAACCAGTAAAGACTCCGAAGTACGAGTATATAGATACAGAGATAGTAAGTATCATAGAACTAGCTATAAAACCTTTATCTCCCTTTGTTCTTGATACAATACGAGCTAATGTTATTAAATGAGGCGGGATCGACCCTCGAGCGTTAGAGCTAACCGTTCGTAGCTTCGTTTTAGACCCTCGCCCTACGTTATTGTAACGTCCGCTAAATAACTATACGCTTCAAGTTTAAAATGAGTATAATCGAGGATCTAGTATATCATACTGTCTTAAGGCAGCAGTGTATTATTTATAGGAATAAACATTCTAAGTGTAATACATGCACGTTACAAGAAAGTAGCGCTCGAAATTTAGGTTTTTAGTTTATGCAAATAGTGGACGAATTGTGCATCCTCGACTTGAATGATGAGTTTTGCGAACATAACGTTTATGCATCTACATGTTTTTTATAAAACTTTGCTCAAAAAATCCCATTCACTCGCAACTCATTACCGAAGCCATATTCAGTTTATAAATAGTATTTTCGCAAAAAAAAACTAAAAAAAGTATTTTCGCGCCCAGATGCTATCCAAAGATGTTTTTGGGAGAGCTTCTGTTTTTTACACATTCGGAAAATGGTGAATTTGACCAAGATACTATATTTTACTAGCCTCGCTAACCCAGGATACCTATGATCTATCTATTTTCCTCAGTAGGTAGTGGTGATATAAAGTAATATACAAAACAAGGATCTACCCAATGGATCTACCTAAATATGCTAACCAAGTTCGCAAAATAAATCCATACTGAATTTTGTTATAGAAGTGCAATTTAGATTGAATTATATATTAGTTTGTAAGAAATACATATTTTAATCCATTATGGCGCAAACCCCTTTTTCTATCTACATACCCTCATTCAAAGCAAAAAGGGGTAAGAAAAAAGCAGCTTTTATTCAACGATCATGAAAGAAGTGGAAAATGGCCAATCCTTTTGAGGAGCAAGACAAAAGTAGAAGATTAAACTTTTGTACATAATTATTTATATGGCCCCCGGAGGGAATTAATCCGGGTTTCTTTTAAGCAGAGAGTAATAAAAAAGGTAGATGGCGTGGAAGAAAACTGCCATAACTACAGCTGCCTTTGTAGCTATAAAGATTATCGTAGAAGAAGGCGGCCATGACACATTGTTACCAAAAGGTAGTAACTAAAAAGAAGCAGAGTGTTTCTGTAAAGCTATGTTAGAATTTCATAACCTTTCCAGTGCAATTCAGAGATAAAGTTAAAGTTGTGGTACAACTAAATAATAAAAAAAAATTGGTTGTCTGTAAAGTCGGTTTACTGACGATAGTTGAACGTGACAACGTCTTCTTTGTCGCTCGTTCCGCGCTCGCGAGGTAACGCCGGTAACGCCGCATGAGCGAGGTAACGCCGGATGAGTCATGTTTTTTCGTGCGTGCAACCGGCTCTATCGAATTATAAGACGTTGTCACGTCAAAAAATAGCCGTCAAAACAAATGGTGATCAAAAAGAGCTAATTTTCTAAGGACTGTCAGAAACATTGGAACTAAAAAAACTCACACAATCTATCTTCTTTATTTTAATTTGGACTGCAATGAGGGCTTCAGTATAGGGCTATTAACCAAAAGATTAAATAAAAATAGGTTTAATCTTAAAGTGGTCGTATGGCGCCAATGGTAGTCCTTATGAAGCTACTCTTACAGAGGTCTTTGGCTTTGTTTACGCGAGAGTAGCTGGCGCGAGCGCCGAGCCTATTGTATTGTGTTGAATCGTGTTCTCTCTCTCTAACCCGCGGAAGCCCTCATCGGCGCGTCTCGCTCACGCTTTGGTTACGGCGAGTTTTTTGCTGCATGCGTTTTGTATCGAATCGTGCGCTCCCGCTCCAACTCGCGGAAACGCCAATCTTCCTATCCCGCTCGCGCATCGGTCGCCGAGATTTTTTTTATGCCTGCAATGACGCGGCGACTTCGGTGCGCGCCAGTATTAAGCACGATGCAGTCTGCTGTCGACCGACGAACTTAGCGGTCCCCCGCGCGTGGCTGACGTAATTTTGATCGCGTGTCGTCCTTGAAACGCGTAGTCGCGAGACGCAAATTACTATTGCGTAGCCACGTTTCTATTTGCGCGGGTGTTTAGTCATCGAATAACATCGCAACGGGACGTCCGTTTTTTGATGCGCCTGACTTGTTTTTCGCACTGCGTTTTTTGTCTGTTGCCGCGCCCCCTCTCTCGCGCGCTGGGGCGCTGGTGCGGTCCCTTTCGCACTTCGAACCGGTAGCCGACGGAAAGTGGGTTCCTGCGCGTGTGGTCTTCTTGTTTGGAGGCTGATTTGAAGCGGAGGTCAGACGGCTCTGCCAGTCCCATACACACACGCACCCTTGTACATACCCTTAACACTTTCACGTCACACACTGTCACACATCTACTACAGAGGACTCCGTATCAAGGCCGACGCTTCGGGATCCAGGTCAGTCAATAAGCACCTACTAATTTTAAACTATTTTTATAGTTGGCCGCGTCCGGTGGCGTATTGTATCAGCCGTAGTGGCCGACCTGTTGTCTAGTAAAAGTCGCTGATTACTATTTCCACTGATCGACTAGTGAGACTCGATTGCTATCCGACTCGGATTGGATGCCGTCATCTGACCCGAGACTGATCGTACACTAGTGATCCCGCGTAGTCTCACTAGTCGGTCCCCCCTCGACCTGTCCGGGCTCGTTCCTCTATGGGCCCGGGAACTGAGCCCTCATCTGGACAGGCAAGGGGCCGTAACAATTGGTAGCAGAGCGTGGTTTCGCGCCTTTTGGTTAAGCGGCTTTTACACGTTCGGCGCGTCGATATCGATATTTGTTGCGCGTATTTAATTCGTCGCGTATCTCTGTCGGTCACACGTTTGTAGGCGCGGTACGCCACGTGTCGGACCGATACGCCGCGTTAACGGCCACAGATTATTGTACCGCTACACCACGCGTTTTTGTAGCAACGCCGCGTTATTTACCGCGTGCCGCGCGTTTGTTAACCGCGACCTTGATTAGCGTTCTGCACGTGTTGGTGTTTGCATCTGTGCTTGTTCTACGTCCTTGTTGTTTTATTTTTCGGTTTCGTGCTTCCTTGTAATTATCTTCGCGCAGTCTCGCCATGCCTTCGCATAAGCCTCCGGTGCGCCGTATGCAGGATGAGCTGCGGTGGGCAGCTAGCGCGCATGCGCTTATTACTCGTCCAGACAGGACGGCTAGCTTGCTCCACCGCCTTGAGCAGCTCCCAGCCAGACGAGCCCATTTTGAAGAGGCCTATTCGGAATTCCTTGCTACAGTGGAGGACGACGAGGCGCGAGAATCGGCCCAGAAGGACTACGAGCAGTTCTTCGAGTTCACAGACGATGTGCTCGAGGCTGGGGCCAAAATGAATCGTGAGGCTCGAAAGAGCATTCTGTGCGAGTCGCCTCGCCCGCAGCAGCAGCCCGCCCTATTGGGTCGGCTGCCTACTTTGGACCTTCCACACTTTGGTGGGCGGCTTCAAGACTGGATGGGGTTCATCTCCATCTTCGACAGTCTAGTCCATACCCGCCGCGACCTATCCCCAGGCCAAAAAATGGCCTATTTGCGGACCTCCCTTCAAGGGGAGGCACTTGGGGTAGTCTGCCATTTGAAGTTGTCTGACGCCAGCTACTCCACGGCCAGAGAACTCCTCGAGAGGCGCTACGCCAATGTGCGCCGCCTTGCTGACGCGCACATGATGGAGTTAATATCCCTCCCGGTTTTGAAAGACCTAGCGCGTCTCCGGGAGGTGATCATTGACCCAGTCGTGGTTGCTTGCAACGCCCTTCGACAACTTGACTTACCGGTGGATCAGTGGTCCTTCTGGCTTCTTCACCTGGTTCTGTCCCGCCTGCCTCTCGATCTGCGGATCCGATTTGAAGAGAGGTACGGCGGGGACGGGGCTAATTATATACCCCCGTTCAGTGACCTCTTAAAGTTCCTTGAGGAACAGAGCCGCCAGGTGGAGAATGCCGTGGCCTCGGGAACACCGGCAAAGGAGCCGGCGCGACCGACGCCCGCTTCTAAACCCACGACTTCCACCAGGGGTTTCAAGCAGCCAGTAGTGGCGCAGCAGACTGGTCGCCGCACAATCCCCAACTTTAGTGGCCTTGCTGCGACCGAGGCAACCCCCTGCAACTATTGCCGTGCTTCCACGCACACAACGGCCGATTGCCCTAAATTTTTGGAGAGACCGCCCAAGTACCGTAGGGCCATCGCGAGGGAGCGCCGTTGGTGCTACTCTTGCTTAGGTCGGCACTTGCAACGCAATTGCCAGCACCAACGGCCTTGCACACACTGTCAGGGCAACCACCTTCCTATTCTTTGTCTCGACCGCAATGGTGCCGGCAGGCAGGAGGTGGTTGAACAGACACCCGGCAGGAGTGGAGGCTCCTCCTCGGTCACGTGCCCAGCCGATGGACGGCGTGGGGCGAACACTGTTCGTCCGGCCCCTGGTTTTGATAGGGCTTCACCCCCCCCTCGGGCGGGGGTGCAGCCCTCCAGGGGCGGGGGCGTTCCGCCCTCTGTCAACCCTGAGGGAGGTTTTGCCGTCGCTCAGTCTGAACCAAGGAGGTACTCCCCTCCTCTGGCTGAATACCCCAGGCTGGAGCGATACCCCCCTCGATGGTCTGGACACCCCCCTCCGCACTACGTCGTCCCGCGGCTGTCGTACGTGACCAGACCCCCTCAGCCCATGAGGGACGCTTGGGTGTACCCTGGGGGAACCCCACCTATTGGTGTGGTAGAAGTTCCGCAAGCTGGCCCCTACGAGCGCCCGAGGCTGGAGGAGTCGCCCGAAAGGGGCAACTCCCGTTGACTAGTTGCTGCCCTGGCTCCCACCACCGCCACCTCACCCGACAATTTGAGCGAGCATAAGACGGTCTGCCAGACCGTACTTTTGCCCACGGCTTTGGTCAGGGTGTTTAACCCGAACGGTGAGTGGCTAATGGTACGCGCGCTGCTAGATCTCGGTTCACAGCGCTGCATTGCATCGTCGTGGTTGGTGAGGACGCTGGGGCTCCCCTGGAGTCCGGACAATCGTCCAATGTTAGGAATAGGAGGATCGGTTCCTCCGACTCCCAGGGGTCGGGCAGAACTTATGTTTGGTCCAGCCGAAGGTCCCCTTCGTATCCTAGTCGATGTGAACGTTCTTGACGATATTGTGGGACACCTCCCGAACGTTCCTATCCATAACTCGGCGGTTCATTGCGCGTCGGGTTTAACCCCGGCGGACCCTTCATGGTCTGAACCTGGCCCCACTGATTTGCTCTTGGGCGCCGATGTGCTGGGCTTGATCATGTCAGGAGAGATTAGGACATTGCAGAAAAATGGTTTGTCGGCCATGCCCACTATCTTTGGGTTTAGTTTTTTCGGTCCGGTTTTATGGACCAACCTGCCTCCTGACGTGGACCATCTCCAAACTATTGGAGTGGCACTTTCCGATGTAGTCCAAAAATTTTGGGAAATTGAAGAGCCCCCTCAAGCGGCTCGGGTAGACCCCCTCCATCAGGAATGCGAGTTATTCTACCAGAATAACACAGGTCGTCGCGTCGATGGCAGGTTTGTAACTCGGCTACCCTTCCTTGCCTCACGCCCCCCCCTTGGTCATTCAAGGGCGTTAGCTGAAAAAAGACTTCTGTCCATGGAACGCCGCATGAAGCGAGACCCTGCATTTCGAGAGAAATATATTGAGTTCATGAGGGAGTACGAAGCGTTGGGGCACATGTCCCCTTCCTCATTTGACTGGCGCTCTCACGAGCACTATTTTCTCCCTCACCACGCGGTCTTGAAGTCTCCAGGCGGTAAAATTCGTGTAGTCTTCGACGGGTCAGCGGCCACGTCTAATGGGGTTTCCTTGAACCAGTGTCTCCACACTGGCCCCAAACTTCTTAAGGATCTATCTGACATCCTCACCAACTTCCGTAGGCACCAGGTGGTTTTTGTGGCGCGAGAATCCCAGTGATCCTGTGCGCGTGTTCGAGCTGAACACTACAACTTATGGCCTTAGGTCTAGTCCTTATATTGCAATGAGGACGCTCATGGAGCTGGCCAACCGGGAACGACTGAATTATTCGCGAGCAGCGGATGTCCTAGAAACTTCTGTCTATATGGACGACATCTGCGCCGGAGCATCCAGTGTTGAGGAAGCTCGCATCCTGAGGGACGAGTTGATCGCCATCTTGAAATCCGGAGGGTACGAGTTACGTAAATGGCTATCCAACTCACCTCAGGTTTTGCAGGACTTACCTGGAGAGGATCAACAGGATCCTCACCTGTTTGAACACCCGGAGAATCCCAATTTGCTGACGGTGCTTGGTATCCAGTATCAGCCCGTTCAGGATTCTTTTACGTACCGGGTCAAGTTAGATGATCCTCCGAAGTCTTGGACCAAACGACTGGTCCTGTCCACTGTGGCGCGCACCTTTGATCCAAACGGTTGGATAACTCCGGTTGTTTTTCTGGCCAAGTGCTTTCTTCAAAAGCTTTGGGTGTCTGGGTTAGGCTGGGATGAGCCTCTTCTTGGTGCTCTCTTAAGAGAGTGGCTCTCTTTGGTGTCCTCCCTTCCCGACATCAACCAAATCTCTTTACCCAGATGCTTCTTGCCTCCGGGCAAATGTCGTGCAAGCTTACACGGGTTCTGCGATGCCTCTGAGAAGGGATATGCAGCTGTGGTATATCTGCGAACCGTGAGTGCTTCTGGGCAAGTCTCGTTGCACCTTGTCCTAGCTAAGAGCAAGGTTGCACCTATTAGGTCTCGTCTAACAATTCCTAAGTTAGAACTTTCGGGAGCCGCACTATTGAACCGGTTATTAAACCACGTCCACGCTTCTTTGAAGCCCTTCGTAAACATTTTGGACGTTTTTGCATGGTCGGACAGCGAGATTGTCCTGTGTTGGCTTCGGGCTTCGGTCCATAATCTTGAAGTTTTCGTGGCGAATAGAGTGTCACAAATACAAAGTTCTGTCACACCCTTGAAATGGAGACATGTACCCGGGGAACTAAACCCAGCTGACTGCGCTTCTCGCGGTTGCGAGGCTTCTTTGCTAGTCTACCACCCACTCTGGTGGGGACCGGGCTGGCTATCTGGCCCAGAATCCTCCTGGCCCCCGGACAAATTTGAGGCTCCAGCCGAATTACCCGGCTTGCGATTGAGGGTTGGCGTGGTCAACGATAGGCCCATTTATGACCGCGCCCTCTTGGAGCGGTATAGCTCGTTTGACAAGCTGATCGGCGTAACCGCTTGGCTGCGTCGATTCATGCATAATGTCAGGGATCCCCTCAATAAAAACTTAGACTCGGCGCTCTCGCCCTTGGAACGGCGAGAGGCGTTGATGTACTGGATACGTGTGATCCAAGTGGAACACTTTGAGTCAGCGATTGAGTCTTTGAAACGAGGCTCGCCACTGAAGGGCCACCTTGCTCGCCTGAGTCTATTCTTGGACAGTTCCGGATTACTACGTGTTGGGGGACGCCTTAAAAACTCCAACCTCCCTTATGGAGCGCGACATCCTTTGCTGCTCCCAAAGGATGGCACCTTTGTCAATCTGTTGATAACTCATTATCATATTAAAAATGCTCATGCGGGTTGCAATACCCTCTCAGCCATTTTGCAGCGTGAGTTTTGGATTTTGGCAGGCCGACGAACCATTCGAAGCGTGATCTTCAAATGTATTCCTTGCTATCGTTTGAAGGCATCCATTGCACAGCCTGTGATGGGTGACCTGCCTGCGGACCGCGTAAGGGCTGCTCGACCTTTCGCCGGTGTTGGAACCGATTTTGCCGGTCCTTTTCTAGTTAAGAGCTCTAACCTTAAGAATGCTCGGTCTTTTAAGGCCTACTTGTGCGTCTTTGTTTGCCTCGCAACCAAGGCAGTTCACTTGGAGCTTGTCAGTGCCCTCAGCACGGAGGCGTTCGTGGCCACTCTGGGCCGCTTCGTGAGCCGTCGCGGCCTACCCGACTTGGTTCGGACAGACTGCGGGACCAATTATAAGGGAACCGATCGTTATTTGAAGGAGGTCGTTGACTTCCTTGTTAAGAACAGGCACTGTGTAGGCACCGCCATGTCTAGAATGGGAGTTACTTGGAAATTTGACCCTCCGGCGTGTCCTCACTGGGGCGGAATCTTCGAAGCTGTTGTTAAGGTCGCTAAAACGCATTTGCGTCGCGTTATTGGGGAAACCATCTTAACCTTCGAGGAACTGTCCACGGTATTTTGCAAGATTGAGGCGGTTCTTAACTCTCGGCCTCTCGGTCCCGTCTCCTCCGATCCAAATGATTTGGAGGCTTTAACGCCGGGTCACTTCTTGATTGGTCAGCCTCTTAACGCGCTGCCCGAGTATCCCTATCGGGAGGTCAAGACCTCACGGTTGTCTCGGTTTGAAATGTTGCAGCAAATGACTCAAAATTTTTGGCACCGTTGGTCTCTTGAGTATTTGCACTTGCTGCAGCAGCGCGTCAAGTGGACTGACAAAACTAACCCTCCCCAGGTGGGAGATCTTGTTCTGCTTAAAGAACCTAATCTACTCCCACTATTTTGGCGTCGTGGACGCATTGTTAAACTGCTATTTGGATCGGATGGCGCTCCCCGGGTGGCCGAGGTATTTGTGGGGGACTCAGTATTGCAACGTGCCGTGGCCACGTTGTCCCGACTGCCTATTGATTAGCGAATCTACATTCTTAGATTCGGAGCGGGGGATTGTTTACGCGAGAGTAGCTGGCGCGAGCGCCGAGCCTATTGTATTGTGTTGAATCGTGTTCTCTCTCTCTAACCCGCGGAAGCCCTCATCGGCGCGTCTCGCTCACGCTTTGGTTACGGCGAGTTTTTTGCTGCATGCGTTTTGTATCGAATCGTGCGCTCCCGCTCCAACTCGCGGAAACGCCAATCTTCCTATCCCGCTCGCGCATCGGTCGCCGAGATTTTTTTTATGCCTGCAATGACGCGGCGACTTCGGTGCGCGCCAGTATTAAGCACGATGCAGTCTGCTGTCGACCGACGAACTTAGCGGTCCCCCGCGCGTGGCTGACGTAATTTTGATCGCGTGTCGTCCTTGAAACGCGTAGTCGCGAGACGCAAATTACTACGTTTGAGTAGCCACGTTTCTATTTGCGCGGGTGTTTAGTCATCGAATAACATCGCAACGGGACGTCCGTTTTTTGATGCGCCTGACTTGTTTTTCGCACTGCGTTTTTTGTCTGTTGCCGCGCCCCCTCTCTCGCGCGCTGGGGCGCTGGTGCGGTCCCTTTCGCACTTCGAACCGGTAGCCGACGGAAAGTGGGTTCCTGCGCGTGTGGTCTTCTTGTTTGGAGGCTGATTTGAAGCGGAGGTCAGACGGCTCTGCCAGTCCCATACACACACGCACCCTTGTACATACCCTTAACACTTTCACGTCACACACTGTCACACATCTACTACAGAGGACTCCGTATCAAGGCCGACGCTTCGGGATCCAGGTCAGTCAATAAGCACCTACTAATTTTAAACTATTTTTATAGTTGGCCGCGTCCGGTGGCGTATTGTATCAGCCGTAGTGGCCGACCTGTTGTCTAGTAAAAGTCGCTGATTACTATTTCCACTGATCGACTAGTGAGACTCGATTGCTATCCGACTCGGATTGGATGCCGTCATCTGACCCGAGACTGATCGTACACTAGTGATCCCGCGTAGTCTCACTAGTCGGTCCCCCCTCGACCTGTCCGGGCTCGTTCCTCTATGGGCCCGGGAACTGAGCCCTCATCTGGACAGGCAAGGGGCCGTAACAGGCTTTATTCGCGGTCTATATTATTCCTGCGTCAGTGGCTTCTTTTGAACTTAGGATTTTCTTAGCATGGTCTTATTAGGTGTTTCGCTCAGAGCCATTCTTTGTGTTTGTTTGAGGACCCAGGGAGCTGCAAACAATGTGTTCCTTGATTACCTTCTTTTGCTTTGCTGGAAATACGAGCACCTAGATATATGGCGCATATGTTTCTATTGCATATTGCATGGAATTTGCATGCGCCGCATGGCAAAACTCTACGTGATCAAATCAGGACTGAAAAGATCCGTTACCAGAGCGATGACTTGTTTTATGAGATTCGTGGCTGAAAGAAGTAAACAGAACTCTTTACTTTATTGTTTATTTAGGGACATTTTGGGGACAATATTAGAATAGGTACCTTTATCTACCATTTTACATAATATTTGACGACCTCCCTGGCACAGTGGCGGCACGCTGTGATTCTAGTGGGAGTTCGCGGGTTCGAATCCCACCACGGGCCACTTTGGAATTTTGTAATTTCTAAATTGGCTCAGGTCTGGTCTGGTGGGAGGCTTCGGTCGTGGCTAGTTATTGCCCTACCAGTAAAGCCTCACCGCCAAGCGATTAAGCGTTCCGGTGCGAGGCTTGTATATAGAAACCGTTGGAGGAAAATTTAATTACCCTTCCAAGTTAGTACGATAACATCTTAGGCTGCATCATCACTTACCATCAGGTGAGATTGCAGTCAATTACCAACTTGCATAGGATAAAAAAAATGTCTCGTGAAAGGAACATTCGGGGAAATCTACATTAAACGGAGGACACAATTCGGGAAAGTCACTATTTGAAAACAAGTGACATTTTGGAAATTGTTCTTCTGTGTGTACGATTCTTTTTCTCAGAGAAGTGTAGCAGTACGTAATATTACTTTTTTCATTCGAGTAGGTAGTAGCAGTAGCCTGTCGGGGCAACTACGACTTTTCCAAAGAAGAACTCATAAAACGCGATTCATGTTTTTCATTCCCGTACTTCCGCGTCATAAGAGCGGAAAATCGAAAGCTACCCCGAAGAGGAAACCGCGAGAATTCGTACCAACTTTACGTGTATCGAACACGGCTCCGGTAAAAGTTTTCCTCGCGAACAAATTCCAAAAACCACTTTTATACGGCTGTGCCGAGTTGCTGTTGTTACTGAGTTAGGATGGGAACATGCTTGAACGATGAACATCCGCCTGAAGTACATCAAAATGCGTACAAATAGGTATTTCATAATTTTAACTTTTTAATTTGGTTCCCCCGTGACCTTTCTACCATAGAACGGCAAGGCATCGTAAAGGCTTCCACCCATACATAGTTGACGTACCAATGACGCGTACGAAGCGGTTTGGTTCCTCGTTCCTGATACGCACTGCAAATGCCTGGAATACACTCCCAGGCAGTGTCTTTCCTGCTACTTACAACCCGGGTGCCTTCAAATCAAGAGTGAATAGGCATCTTCTAGGCAAGCGCGTACCACCATAGACTGTATCATCACTTTCCATCAGGTGTGATCACAGCTAAGCGCTAGCCTATATAGTATTAAAAAAAAGCAGGCATCGTTTTGCGGAAAACCATAATTATCAGGACAGATTCATTTGTTTTGCTATAATCCGCTTTTTGAAAAGAATCTGTATGGTCCAATTTGCTGAAACACCGCCCACATGAAACACCACACAAAATTCTTCCGACAATTTCTTCGACTCACGTTTCGTCCTGACACCGGGACATCCTCAGAAGATGTTGACTTCACAATGCAAAATCGAAGAGAGATTTCATAATTTCGCTAGGTGATAGGACTTTTTTTTGCAAAATCCGTTCGCATGGGTATCACCGCAGTGTCACATGTTCTGCTAAAAGTAGCAATAATAAACCAATTCTAGTTAGTGGAATCATTGGGGATAATGAGACAATTGGCCGGAGCCCCGCATGCGTGAATTTTGGGTTCTTCTCGAGATAAAGAGTAGCTTATGTCCTAACCCAGGATATAATATTTGTCTATTAGCAATAGATATATACCCTGAACAGGGCGGACAGCGTGAAGAAATGTCGCCAGTTTATCAAAATGCTTGTTACAGTGAGGACAGCTGTAGTTCGCTCAGAAGCCACCTACAGAATTTTGACAGATGGCGCTATTGTTTGCTTGAACGAAACAGGTTTACGTAAATCATTCGAATGACATATCCTGAGTTGTCTTATCAGAGCTATGAGCCAAATCAGTTCAGCGTGAAGAAGTAGATTTTTTGTTTGTGTTGTAAACAATTACAAACGTCCTCGAAGCATATTATCGAAGAAACGAAATTCAGCCGCGACTCGCGACATGTTTAAAAAGTATGCCCCCACCGTTATAGGAAGCTCGTTGCCTCGTTTATATTTCCCACAGCTCTTCGCAATTAAGTTAACTGCCTACACACAAATATTTTGTACACGGGACTTTTTCCAGAACATTTGAAACTAAAAACAGGACATGTCCGGAATTTTAGAGTGTACTGAATAATATGATTGGTGTATGTACCTAGTGAAAGCAATATTGTTGATGAATTTTTTGTTAAAAATCATAGAGTAAAAAGTTTACCGCTCCAATCAACACAAATACCTACTGAACCGTCGAATAAAATGTGACTTCAGTTTGTATAAAGGAAAACCAATTTTAAGTCCTGTGCGAACTACCTGTGGTGCTAATTATACTCAAATTCAAAAGTCGAACTCCAAGGGAACAAAATACTCGCATCTCATTGGTCAATATTCGGGAAACTCCGCGATGTCTTCTCGTCCAACATCCCTCAGTGCCTGAAGACCAAAGTCTTCGAACAGTGCATGTTGCCAGTGTTAACTTACGGATCAGAGACATGGTCGCTCACTATGGGCCTCATAAGAAGGCTCAGGGTCACTCAGCGAGCGATGGAGAGAGCTATGCTCGGAGTATCTTTGCGCGATCGAATCAGAAATGAGGAGATCCGCAAAAGAACCAAAGTAACCGACATAGCTCAACGTGTCGCAAAGCTGAAGTGGCAATGGGCGGGGCATATAGCTCGCAGGACCGATGGACGTTGGGGACCCAAGGTGCTGGAATGGCGGTCACGCACCGGGAAGCGCAGTGTCGGGCGACCCCCCACCAGGTGGACGGACGATATTAAGAGGGTCGCGGGGAGTCGCTGGTTGTAGGCGGCGCAAGATCGTGGTGTTTGGCGGTCATTTCAGGAGGCCTATGTCCAGCAGTGGACGTCAATCGGCTGAAACGACGACGACGACGACGATTGGTCAATAAGCGTGGCTAGACGTAAGCGAAGACCGTCCGCATTGAAGGGAAGTTTTACAAGCTGGCTGGCGATATTATGCTTTTTTATCAAAAACAACAATAACAGCATTTTTAGTGATTGGGTGATTAAATGTTAAATTGACCATAAAAGGACTATTTTACGTTTTCTCACTCCTAAGTTCAAATACCAGCGACTTTAAACTTACACGCACATCCAACCAATGCAAGAGCTATGCACACACTGAGAAGAGAAAAATCCGGCATGTATTCGGCAACGATCTTTAAAACTGGCCAATGAGCGGACTAGGCAATTTCCTTTGGAAGCTCGACTCGTGAATCATAGTAAAGATACTCAACAATTCAAAATAATGTATATTATGACCTGCTAGATAGGTAAGTTGAAGATCCCGGGTTCGAATCCCAGCTTTATAATTTTATCATTTCTAATATAGCTCTGGTCTTGTCTGGCTTAGCTGTGGCTTGTCCATCAGAAACCCACATCTACAAAGAAGAACCGCCCAGCGATTTAGAGTTCCGGTGCAATGCTGTGTTGTAACGTCTAGGGGCTACTTAACTTTCCAAGTTAGTACGACAACATCATCTTCACCTCGTTATTTACCAATATAATACTTACTATAATATACCGATTCCCAAATAAAGCTTGAAAATTCCTTCATCCTAAAAATTATCCCAAAGGTACCAGAAAAGTGTTACAATTTAAAGGAGTTATCTACCAGATTTAAGACAAAGCAATTTTCCACAACAATTTTAAGACGAATGCGCTGTCAGTCGAAACTGTGGCTTCCATCCTATTTAACGGAGATTTATTTAGCAATTAAAATTACTCTTGACACCACTTAATTAATGCCCTCTCACAGGTATCACAAGCTGAATCTCTAGAATTAGGAGGATTTTCAATTGCATCTTCTAATGTATTATGTCGCATTAATAGAGATAGACAGATAAGTACAACATTAGAACTAAAAGGATAAATAAGCAGATAACCGTTTACGAGGTTGTCTCATTATGATATCGTATAAATAAATAGTTAATTAATCAACCAAACTGATGTACCATTAGAGCTTAAAGGTGACTTTAAAAAGTTTATCGTAGCAAATTTATATGCGATTATAAAAAATCAGGCAGGAATTGCAAAGTGAAACATAATTAATCAGAATATTGCACTGTGACATATTTTTTTTTATTGTTGTATTCAATATAGGTTAACGCTTGACCAAAATCTCACCTGATGGAAAGTGACGATGTGGTCGAAGATGAAGCGCGCTTACCTAGAAGATGCCTATTCAATCTTTTTTTAACAATCAAAAATTTTTAATTAAACAATCTTACTCAGAAGTGGGATACGTGCAGCCGAACGAATCTCAAATAAGTGCGTTAAAATGCAAATTTTTGCCACGGTTTGTTTTTATTGAGTATATTAATAAGAAATTTAATAAATAACTTTGCAAAATTGAAGAGCATGAATGAATGCACATATTTGAAATTGCTAGAAACAAGTTAAATATGGGGGTATTTCAAGGGAAAACCGTAGCGAGCTCCTCAACAAAAGTTTCTCCGAAGCTTGACCTTACGTAGTTTGTTAATCTGCGAAGGGGATTTTTCGGAAATACCTTCCGCTGCAAAATCTATTGCCCTTAAGTGAACCTTTATTGCGTATCCCCTCGTAAAAGGAATTAACGTGCTCAATTTCATATAAATAGGCTCCTTTGCGAAATGAGCCGATCGAAATTAGTTTGGGTGTTGAGTTATAGCTAATGTCGAACTTTTCTTATTACCTTGGAAATATGATGGTAACCAAAAAACTGTTATTATTTTGCTTTACAAAAACTCTTAAATATTTTAATATAAATAAAATTCACATAAAATTCAATATTTTTTTTAGATTTCGAATCTTTCTCCTTAAGCATTTGCAATTTACTATACTCCCAGAAAACCAATTTTGTTAAGAAAATTCCTTCCCCAAGAGGAGAAGAGTACAGAAATAATAATAGGGTATTATCCAAAAAAGGCGCATGCAGCCAATAGTAATAAATATTTATTACAAAAAATCCAGGCATTAAAAGCAAAAACAAAAAAAAGAAAGGTTGAAAGAGACTGAATGAAGGATATAAAATTCCGGAGCTGACACTATCCGTTGCCTTTGCACCTTTCCCGGAAGCACCTGGAATACGTTTTTCCTACCTACTTATTCTTATTCGGACTTGACTGCTCGATAATCGATTTGCACGTAGTCGCTGTAAACATAGAAATGTTATCGTTAAATATTTTCACTCTATTTTTTTTAAGTTTGTTATAAACATTAAAGTACAATGTTCAATTAGTTTGTGATTTAATATCTTACCAAAACCCATGGGAATATCGGTGCAACGGCCGCAAAATGGCTGTGCCTTTTGACAAACTTACAGGATTTTTATCATTATAGGGTTGACTCTATTAATTAAGATCTGATAATTTTTGACAGTAAAACGGCTATGAGCGGTTTTGTAGAAAAAAAAATAGATGACATGAAAAATATTTATTACTTATTATTATGTTAACCTAGCTCATAGATAAAATACTCGGTCACTGAAACCGAGTTAATCGGTCAAGTACTTACCGATTTCTGAAGAAAAAAAACCTGTTATGTTTTCGGCTGGTCTCTAGTTTAAACCGAAAATTGATAATTATTTCGTATTCATTTCGGCAATCAAATTAACCCTCCAGTGTATAAATACACACAGTTAATTAGGGTTTTAATAAAGGTCGCCAAAAATAGTGGTCTGCCACAGAGGGTCGGAGCGACCGGCGCCCTAGACCCGAGCGTAATAGAAACGAGGCCGCATTAAAGGGTTGGCGGTGTCGTGTTTACGTGAGCGCGTTTAATTTGAAATGCTTTTGCCGGGTTAAGTTTCTATTGTATGCTCTGAGTTGTTTGACGATTTTTATATAAATATCTTTCTTATAGGTACTTATTTAATGTCTCATTTTTAAGGTTCTATACCTAAAGGGACCCTACTATACTAAGACTTTGCTGTCCGTCTCTCCCCTGTCCGTCTGTCACCAGGCTGTATCTCTTGAACCGTGATAGTTATATAGTTGAAATTTTTACAGATGTTATATCGAAAATTGGAAGAGTATTTCACACCTTAGCAGTTCGTATCACAGCGTGGAAGAATAACCTTTAGTTCGAATTTCCTAGATAATATCAACCACATAAATATGCCAATTCTCTCGGAGTCTTGCGGTTCTGTGGTAGAAAGGTGAAGGAGGTACTAAGTATGTTGTGGAGTTCCTGAGCACACTCACCAAAGTAGGTATATCCTGTAAAAACTCGCTAAGTAGACAACATTGCGTCAGTGTTGTAAACTGATCAATTTTGCCCGTGTTAGCGATTCCTTGCCGATATTTCTGCGGCGACCAGGATTCATCCTACTCAAATAAAACCCTTAAACCCTGATACGAGAAAACGTCCGTGTCCCTTATTTAAACAAAGGATATATTCCAAATTCCGATATCAAATGCGTTCTCATTCAAGGCGTTCCATTACCAGATTGTTTCTCAAACGGTGCCGAGCTTGAAATTATTAGTGGAAACGTGCACTAGCGACTTGTTGCACGACAAACAACTGTGTCTAATTAAAACAGGATGGATTGTTCAATCGAAAAAACCACCGAGCTATTATGGACACAGCAGCCGAAGCCATGTTACTTATCTAGTCTATTTCTACGATTGTCGATTGCTAATCATGAAACGAAAATCAAAAAAATTATTGCTACCTATATATTTTTTTATTTTGTTCCATTAGAAATCGTAGAAATAGAACAGATAACGTAACATGGCTACAACTATAAAATTGGCACGACCAGTGAATGTGACATTAAAAGAGTTGCGGGGTACGTCTTAGTTGCCGCGATCAGATAATTCGTTTGTTTAAGAGTACCTTTATGAAGCGCTGAAACGTCTGCCTATAAAATATTTATTAATAGAGAAAAAATATGGCAAATGAAAATATTATATCTGCAACATAAAGATCAAAAAAGATACGTTACTATTGCATCGCTTTTGTTGTTGAATGGTGTCACTTTCTTTATGCCACGAACGTATGCACTTTCCGTCGTGTCGCGTCTTGAGTGAGTTCCAGCCCTTACACTGATCCCCGCTCCAAGGTACTCCGTTCCTGACGCCTCATACGAGTAGATATATAAAGCTGCATACTCACGGGAAAGTAATCAACACGTGCTTTGATATACGAGTGATATTGGATACGCGACCTACATTCACCTTAGCTTGTGTAAAGCTATTATAAAGCAAAGTACATTTGATTTCCTTTATTTGTTTGTATTAAAAGGCATAGCTGGATGCATTTCCACGAGTCTTAGTACGCAATTTGGATATGTGCACACGTTAAAATCAACAAATCAAACTTTCAAGATGCAAATTCCATATTAACTTTGCAACATTTCCAGGTCTCGAGAAAATAGAACCTGACCAACGAAGCAGTATATTTTTAAGCAACTACGAATGAAGTTCATCATAATTTGTAAATTCAGTTAATAGAAATATTTACAAAGCAGACCATATTCATAATCATAAAATAAATAATTCGAAAATTGTTAGAAGACTAGTTTGCCAAATGTTGTATATGTTAAATGATAGGACACTATAAAAAACATTGCAATTAATAATTTCAAATAGTGAATGCAATTCCTGTTATGCATGTTTGTGTCATATAATTCTAATTTATCCGCTTTGCGTTAAACTAAAGGTTGTTTCCGGGAATCTTACAAGCGGATATCTCCTTCAGATGAAATGAGATCCAGCTTGCGCTAAGCGTGTTTGCTGTTTGTAGGATGTCTGGATTTGTAGTTATTGTTCGGAATTAATGGGCGAGTGAATATAAGTCATTGGGAAGAATTATAACTGTAAATTAATTATGTCTTAAAAAGATAAAGCGTGTACCGTAGAGAATCTATTTATTTAGCTCTTGTAGTTAAATACGTCAAAGCTTCAGTTTGCTGATTTTCCCACGTGGAGTCATGATGGCGTTTCCATATTTAAATAAATATTTTATGACTGTACAGTGTTGTCCAATTAATTAAAATTCTAATCGTAAAACTTCAAGATATCTTTTAACTGGAGTTTTGAAACAGCTTTGGGGAGGTAACATCTCCTTGTCGCACTCCTCGTTGCTATTTGATTGATGTCGTTGTCTGTTCTCAAATACGTAACGACTTGTACACTGGAATAGTATCTCCGCATACGTTCATATCCGTTGTCGATTCTTAATCTCTGTTTTGACCTCTACTCAGCCCTAATTACCGTATCGAACGTAGCTAGGCAACTCCTCGATACTTTGTACCCATTTACGTCTCAATATTGGTAAGCGTATCTTCGCAGTATTTTGCATTCTGCTTACCTAGTTTAGAGACGTGGTGGATTGAGATGGTTTGGTCATATCCCACTGCCCTTCTCAAAAACGAATCTGCACATTTTCCACATATTTGAGAACTTTTAGGTTTCCTCAAGAAAGTTTCCATTGTCCCTAAACGTCATATTTTAGTTACTACTAACGCACATATCTCCGAAAAATCAGGTGCGTGCCAGGGATTTGAAGTCTATCACTGCACGTAGATAGTATACATTCTTATTATTTTTCGAGCACATAGAGTACATTTTGTACGTAATTTAAACGCCTTAAGGATCGCGAAAACACCGGTACGTGACTGCTCAGTATTCAGAATAAAGGAGCCATATAGAATCCCGAACACCCTCCGAGAGTTTGGCTCCCTACATCATATTATAACGTTGGTTTATGGGCAAGTTCCTGAACAAATACAGAGTGCCTTCTGTGAAATATTTATTTTAGTCTTGTATTTACGTTAATTTTAAAGACTGAAAATTGCATCGTGATTGAATAACATGACAGCTACGACACGAATTTTGCAGTGTGGTATTTCTGTAATTGTCACGAATTTCGCCATGTGCATGTTTTGCAGTGACCACAACGCATTGTGAGCTGCTTTTTTCGCTCAATGAGCATTTTCACTCTTTAAATTGACCCTCAATGCAGAGGGCAGGACCACTTTACTCTACGGCGCAGCACTATCAATTGAATCGGGTAAAATTTGCCATAGCTCACTATAGTAGTGTTATTATCTCGCTGCAGACTCGGTCATAAATCATTCGAGTGTTTTGCTTTTGTTGTTCTTTGTTGAGTTGTGTATTAATTACTGCAGAACAACAAAAGCGAAACACTCGAATGATTTATGACCGAGTCTGCAGCGAGATAAAAACACGACTATAGATGCTGTAATAATAATAATATTCTGTTTTATTATTTAATAGTAGTTTATGTAACGGTTACATAATGGGGGGTATTAAAACACGAGTGTGAGTTTAAAAAACGAGCCGCAGGCGAGTTTTTTAATAGTATCACACGAGTGTTTTAATACCTAATTATGTAGAGTTTCATACACTACTTTATCTACGCTCATATTATTACCCAAATCATAAAATCTTGCTAACGTTTGTCGTAAATCATTGCAACTACTAAGATGTCAGGTGGAGTGAAATTTTCTTTAGTAGGTTTCACTGCTAGACATTTTTCAGCGCAAAGTTTTGACTAAGTAACAAAAAAAATTGGTTGTCTGTAAAGTCGGTTTACGGACGATAGATTTACGAGATAACGTCATAATCGTAATCGTTATCGTAATCGTAATCATAATCGTTATCGTAATCGTAATCGTAATCGTAGTCGTAGTCGTAATCGTAATCGTAATCGTAATCGTAATCGTAATCGTAATCATAATCACAGGCCCAGGTGGAACGTTACGCGGAACGTTAGACATTGTGTTGTTGTCTATGGTCAATCATGATTCATGGCCCATCCATACTCTCGGCAATGACTACCAACTATAAGTTGTCTGTGGATTCACTTAAAAAATATTACATAAAAATATTACCCCATAGACATTGTGTTGTTGTCTATGGTCAATCATGGCCCATCCATACTCTCGGCAATGACTACCAACTATAAGTTGTCTGTGGATTCACTTAAAAAATATTACATAAAAAATATTACCCCAGATACAAATACAGGAGTCCAGAGCCGTGTATCGTTATAGATTTTATACAACTTTCTTTAAATATTTCCATAGTAGAGCGATGTTATTATGAATAACTTTTTAATAATTATTGAAGTCTGTGAATAAAGTAGGTAATTATTTGACACATTTCGATTTCATAATTCGAACTTTAAGCAATGAGCGTAGATAAAATAACATTATTGTAAACACAATTATTGTTTAATAAAAAGAGCAGGTGCCGAGTTTCGTGCCCGTTCGTCTTGTGTCGACGCAAAACGGCTTTTTGAACGTGACGGTAGAGTCTGACGTCTCACAAGTGTCTGTAAGTTAGACCTATATAGAAAGCGTAAACATTTTAAATTAGATTTTCTATGCAATATGTGGAATACTTAATCAGCCTATTGACATCCACTGCTGGACATAGGTCTTTCCGAGAGCGCGCAACCACACACGGTCCTCCGCCTTCCTCATCCACCCGCTACCAGCGACCTTCTTTAGGTCCTCGGTCCAGCGGGCAGGAGGTCGTCCTACGCTGCGCTTACCGGTACGCGGTCTCCACTCCAGAACACGTCTGCCCCAACGGCCGTCGGTTCTGCCCGCCCACTGCCACTTCAGCTTGCTAATCCGTTGGGCTATGTCGGTAACCTTGGTTCTCCTACGGATGTCCTCGTTACGGATTCTATCCTTCAGAGAAACACCCAACATAGCCGTCTCCATAGCACGCTGAGCGACTTTGAACTTGTGGAAAAGGCCTACTGTGAGTGTCCACGTTTCTGCTCCGTATGTCATGACCGACAAGACGCAGGCGTTGAAGACTTTTGTCTTTAGTCATTGAGGTATCGCCGAAGACTTGACGCAGTTTTCCAAATGCTGCCCATCCCAGCTGAATTCTTCTGTCAGCTTCCTTGTCGAAGTTGTTTCTACCTAACTGTCCTAGGTAGTTATATTCTTGAACATTTTCGATGCTGGCATTCTCGACAATGATGGGCTTTGTGATGACGTAATCATTGAATATATGTGGAATAGTAAGGTATAATCTGAAGAAATGTAAAGCAATATTTATACGTGTTAGTATAATCAATACAGCTGGTAAGTTTTTGCGAACGTCCAAATCACTCCCAAAGCGCTCGTTCGTGTACCTCAGATCGACTGCTACTTCACAAGTATTTATTGTGCCTATATTTTTTCAGGGGGATTATATATCTCGCTAACGTTACCTGGGTTGTGTTTTGTTACATTTATCACCAGCTTTGGCCATGAGTCGCGACCTTATTGAAGAGGCTTAGTTTTTCCGAAAGAAAACATTTGCCTCAAACAGATCGAACGCCCTAGAGAAGTAGATACTAGAAAAAGTTTCATAGTTTTAGATTTTGACGTGATAACGTTTAATAAATTGATGAACACCAGCAACGCACATGAAAAATAGTAACGTTCCGCGTAACGTAACACCTGAGCCTGTGCCTGCAAGCGTGAGCGCGCAACAAGCGATAGAGAGGCGCGATAAAACAAACGATAGAGAGGCCAATTATGACGTTATCACGTAAATCTATCGTCCGTAAACCGACTTTACAGACAACCAATTTTTTTCAGATTTTTTAGAGTTGTGTGTGTCTGAGGTACCCATCGGCCATCGCTAGCTGTTACGGTGAAAGCAACACCCTCATAAAACCTCACTGAAATCTCTCCATAATTTTCTTAAAAGTGTGATAATCTACCAATGCGGGATGTTGTAATATTACCAAACCCTTTTTATTCTGATGCCTAATAATGGGCCAAAAAATATCAAGATTTCTTTCAAACAATTTAATTTTATACTTGCCAACGTACTTATTCGAGTTACGATATCATGCCAAATTGCCCCCGAATATAATACGAGATAGACAAATAAACTCGCCGTCAAAACGAGTAGACGACGTTCCACTCATAAATAACCACATAAAACCGTCTCAATACAGCCAAAGAGTAATGGCTGATGGCGCAAGTTTGTCGTATCCACATCCTATACTCGCAACTTTGTGGCATCAGTCTTGCATTTCATCCAAACAACCCTAAACTTACGCCACAGCACGCGAAATTCACCTTTATTTACAATTTATCAGAAGTGGGATGCACCGCAAAGAGAATTAGGTAAAGCTTCATGAAAACGTAAACCATCAACACGCTTCTTCAATTTAAACTTTACGGTGCAGATAATAGGGGTGTGAATTTTGAACAGTTCACCATTTGTCCGCTCACGTAGTGTCAGATCGTTTAAGCCTTTGGATGGTACAAATTGCTATTCAAAACGTCATCACCTTTTATATCCGACGAGTGACAGGGACACCTGTATTTTGTCAAGATACCGCTGGCTAAAATATTGCTGGTGTTCTGACCAAGTTTAACTTGAACATTGTTGGCGAGCGTGCCAAGTTTATTTGTTCTACAGAATCTGCCTTATTTTAGATAGACAGACCTACTGCAGCAAGTTTAAGGGTCCCTTTACCTACAAAGATAAGAGTCGTTCTTCAAAGATCCTTTCAAATGAAACGCACTTGTGTAGAGGATTCTTGCTGCAACGGCGGTTTCTGAAAGGACTTTAGAAAGCGGTTGTACTTCAAGGGGATGCATTTCCAACTAAAGGAACTACACCTATTCTAGTGCATAACTATAGACTATACGAGTTACTATTGCTATGTAACTTGAGAGTATGTATATTTTATTAGCGGAATGTAATGACTCACTTTGTTGTTTTCTTTTGAAAGCTCCTTAAATGGAAATAAAATATTACACTTGTGCAAAGCATTTTTTTGTCATTTCATGGCCGAAGCCACCCACCAGACCAAACCCCAGCCAATTTAGAAATTATAAGTTCTAAAGAGTTCCATTGAGAGAATCGAACCCACGACCTCCCACTCGAATCCGAGCGCGCGCCACTGTCGCGCGTCTTCTTAGTTCTAATTCTACTCTGCTTTACCTATTTTAACCGGCCTGTAACGAATAGGAAGAGAATTTGAAAAAACAGATAAAAGGAAAAAAAGCTTAAACGCGATATTTTTCCATCTATATTTATCCAGATCATAACTTTTGCGGCAATAAAAGCTCTTCTCGAAGAATAACAGTGATAAATTTTATTGCCCTTGTATCGTAAAAGACAATTTTTATGTAATTTTAAGTACGAGAACTTCTTTATTTTTACGATTTCCAGTCGCGGCGCACGATTTAAGTTTCGTAATCGATTTTGGACGCACCGTAAAGTATAAATCTGCAATTTCAGGTTTAGGTGCAAAGTTTGTTACAATTTTCATTTTTCATTTTGCGATTTGCATAATATGCCTGTCCAAGGTTTTTCCTACTTCTTCACTCATGTTGACTTAGACTTATATGTATTACTTCCGCGAAAAGCGTGGATTTTCTCGGATTACCTACGGTAGCCTTCGTATTTAAGTCAGGGTATAAAGATTTTTAAATTCTTTCAACCAAATTGGTTCAGTTATTGCAATGTGAAGGAGGAAATATACAAAAATATATGTAGGTATATTGAATCGAGATTGTACAATACGAACATAAAGTTCGAAATCATAAAGTAGTTTTTAAGTCGTTTAAGAATAAACCATAAACCTCAGATCTGTTGGTTTCAGAAACGGAGAATACTTTATTACCTTTTTGTGCGCTCCTTTTGTTGATTACTTTAGAATCGCATAGCTGAGTGTAGAGTTGTAGACAGTACTCAATAGACAATATTACAGACATATCTAGTATCTACGGTTTGAAATACCATGTTGTTTGATGTCGTTTAACATTAGACTACATTCCTAGGACCTGTTGGTTTCAGAAACGGTTATGGAGAATATTGTAACCATAATAATATAATAGTTCATTTCTTTTCTTGATTACACACCGCGACGCGCATACATTAGAATGTAGACTGTAGAATTGTGCAATTCATATGTCTGTAATTCAAACAATATTACAGAATTAATGTGGTTCAAAATCATAAGCTCCTCGTTTTGAACTGGTTTAACAATAGACCACAAAGCTCAGAACTGTTTGTTGCAGAAACAGTTATGGAGAAAACTGTTTTGGTGTGTTCCTAAAGTTGATTACTTTAGAAGATAATAGCTAGGTGAAGTCTGACTGTAGTAGACTTTGGATGTAGAGGGGCAATGAAGTCGACACTTTGCTCGTACAATCAAACTCAAAGGAGATGGGACGGTCGAAACTGTGTGAGCTATAAACCGCTCGCTTTACGATGCAAACGCCCTACTGTTTTGTGGTTCGGTCTATTTTGTAGACTTATCACGACCTAGATTTTTGTGTAATACTAAATGCTGATTTCTGATAGTTTTATGTAAAAAAAAGGATTCCCTTGATCGGTTTTTGGCACGCTTTAATTCAGTATTTTATAATTTCAATAATGCTTAATAGATCGAATGTGAGAGAAGCTATTGAAGATCCGATGATACAATTTCTATAGTTCCTTGTTCTCTGTGTTCATCGTTTTCATACAGTATTCAAATTCATCCGAATTTAGATTCATTTGGCTAAGCTTACAGTGGACTAATTCTCTCAGCAGTGTGTGCTGGAATCCTCGTGCTTGAGCGTGGATTGGCATGATAGTTATACCTTTCATGCCAGTCCACGCCTATACACAGTCAGTTCATACTGATCCAACCAATAGCGTCACATCATGCTTATTGGACGATAGAAAGGCCATACAGGCCGGCATTAGTTTTAAGTCATTACATAGTTATCACGTTAATAAATCTTCGTCTTCTGTTTCTGGGACTTTATCGGGATTGGGCAAATTCTTAATCTGTTGTGCGTAGAGTCACCGATGGAGGTCCTCGCTGGATCATTTCAGCCGGCCGAGCTCACTCCAGAATACGAACAATCTCAATACGATCTCAAGTCGCCAGAATATCTTGGAATCCAAGCTGGCATTATGTTGGTCTGATATTCTAGTGCACCTTAGTAGACGTGTGTCTTTTTTCATCCTCCTCCATGCAGGCTCTGCACAGAAGACTGCCCGTGATTCCTTGGGAGGAAAAATGTATGTTTAGCGGACAATGCTAATACACATTGTGCATCAAATACTCTATTAACATTTCATTACATTGCATACCTGTAAGTCAGAAGCTTGTTGCTCTTTTTCACCGACAACCGCTATAGTTTAAGGGACTTCTAACCCCTTAAGTGACGGTTGTTGTTAGGGCTATAGGTGTTCCTTAAAATGTAGCGATTTTCGGTGAAAACGAGAGATTTCTGAATCGCTATTTCCTGTGACATTGCGCCGTGGAAGAAATTTAGCAGCAGCGTTCCCGCATGCAGTTGACCACCGTCCGGAGCTTACAGCGACAATGTAAGTGATTGCTCCGAGTGGCTCGCTCAACGTCTCATACTTCTCATACGACAGCTGCCGAATTACTATCGACTCGGCGAGTAATCGAATCACATTCGAATACATAGCCATGTCATTCTGATTCCATGGATGCGGGCGTTCATTGCGATGCTGTGTTTATGCCTCGTTTGTCTAGTGGTGATTATGTTCGACTGCATATCACGAGGTCCTGGGGTCCTTTCTGTTCGGGCCAATAACATTTATAGTAACTATTGGGTTTTTCTATCAAGAAATTCTTGGTACTAGCACCGAATATATCGCGAGCTTCAAGCCAGAAGGGAGTATAAGCAATACCCTTACTTCTCAGAAGACAAAGAAAACTTGGTAAGTTATTATTCAATGGATATCGTGAAAATTTTCACGTGTCTCATGAGACGCACATGTCTATAGTCAGATGCAAATAATTTCATATAAAGAGATATATTGAATAAAAACCTAGTAAGTTTATTTTTTAAAAGCAGCGGTTTTTATTACTAAGTACCAGCCCGGAGTTTGTAAATTAGCGATGATTTACCCCTGTGCCTCGGAGAGTACGTTAAGCTGCCGGTCGGAGCTGTCATCCCATCGGATTATGAGAAAAAAGGTATAATTGTGCATATTCTCCTACGCTGATGGAAAATTTCTGCAGGAAGCCGGATCGTTAAGGAACAAATTATTTTTATTATTAAAACAGTTACTCACTAAAAATAATAATCCCTTTCAGACCGATCTGTATCCTGTGCCCAAAGCTTCACACCTAAAACGTACTTAAAAATATTGTGTTATCAAAGTTTCTCAAGGATTTTCACATTTTTCGTGAAATAATAAAGAATAATGCCGTCGTTTACACGTGCAAAAGTTTACAGACAACATCAGATAAAATTACAAAGTTTCCGAGATCAGCGTAAATAATTAATTTTCCACACACCTACATAGTAGGGGTCCTGTGGTCACACCACGTGTAGGGTTGATAACATTGACATTATTATATAATAATTAATTAAGGGATTTATTGAATTTATTTTTGTCTTTCTCATTCTCACGAATACTTGTTAGGTGCGAAATGCAGCGTCGCGGAAGAATATAACAGAAAAACGACCTTTTACCTAATTCTCATCAAACTCAAAAACTAAGCCGGTTATCAAAAATCTGTTTCTAAGCGTTTTTGGATATTATTATTAGCGACATATTAAAACAAAAACTACAATTAAATCCTTTGTAGTTTCCGATGAAAATGAGAAAAACTGAGATTTTGGAGCAACTTTTGGGAGAACTCTCTATCTCTAGTCTGTAGTCTTTATAGTTTTTGAATAAAACTTTATTCAAAATCGCTTAAATACGGCTTCTACACCGTTAAAGCCAGTAGGTATTATACCTGCCAAACTATTTTGACCTCGTTAATTGCAGCAGTCAACCCTAATGTACACAAAGGCTGGTCTATATAGACCTCGCACGAGTTACTCGATGTAAAGGTTAGTTTATAAAGGGGCATTCAGGCTAACTGAGATGCTGTTGGAATAATTCATGTCTCAATAGCGTAATACTGAGGGGGATGATTTGAGGCCTATCCTGTTACCTGTATTTGCTTTGTAGGCTGTATTGTCTATTGTACCTAGTTATACCAACATAATATTTCCATGATCGCCAGCAGAAGCTAATGTAACACATGAATAGCTACCTACAATATCCTTTTTTTTATATACTATATAGGCTAGCGCTTGACTGTGATCACGCCTGATGGAAAGTGATGATACAGTCTAAGGTGGAACGCGCTTGCCTAGAAGATGCCTATTCACTCTTGATTTGAAGGCACCCGGGTTGTAAGTGGCAGAAAAGACACTGCCTGGGAGGGTATTCCAGGCCTTTGCAGTGCGTATCAGGAACGAGGAATCAAACCGCTCCTAAATCTAAAATATTAACCGAAAATAAAAAATGGAAATTAAAGATATTATAAGCTTAATGCAGATCATGATGTAAAAGACGTACAGCTAAGTGATTTAGCTTTCCAGTGCGATGCTGTGTAGCAACTGTTACATCTTCACTAACCATCAGATGAAATTGCAATCAAGTACTAACTAGCATTCAGTAAAATAAATTATTCTAAACTCTAATAGATAGAATTCTCGTGTCACAGTGCTTGTAACCAAACTCCTCCGAAAAGGCTTGACCGATTTGTATGAAATTTTTTGTTTACTTTTGGTAGGTCTGAGAATAGATCGTGAGCTATTTTTCATACACCTGCAATATTACATGGCAAAACAACGTTTGCCGCGTCAGCTGGTATAACTACTTAGTCTATGATAAAGATGTCACTGTCCTTAGGTACGTCATGGTTTCAAATCAACCGACTTCAAAACAAACTTGTTGAAAAACGCTGAACTAAGATAATTTTCTGTATCTCAATTGAGGTAAGTGTACGTCAATTAAAAACGCAAGGTCTAAACTGAGTTAGTATTGCTAAAACTTCTTTCAAGACTTGCGTCTATACGAAAATCTAACTTGTAGTTGATTACCAGAGCGTAGAGGTACCTAAAAGCGGTAAAGAATTTGTCATTTCACATCGATCTCCCTAGATAAAGACGCGTCGAGCACGAAGCAGGTCAGAAAGTGGCACTTTACTCTCCTTTCAGCATTAAGTAGGACGTTAGGTCCGTGCATGTCTGGGCTGCACTCGATGTCGCGCGAAGTTGTCTTTATTTCCTTACAAAGTTACAACTAGGGCGGTATTGTGTATCAAAGGTGCTAGAGAGACGTGTGTTCAATGGCGCTGATATGGCTAGATAGAAAGTGTGAAAACTCCTTTATTTCATTATTGCAACAAAATACTGTTAAACACAATCACAAATGTACAAAAAACTAGTACGTTTTGTGTTAAAAAATCAATAAATAAAATGTAATCAATAGATAGGATGAGAGTTGGGACGATAGACTAATAAAATAGTTTAATCATAAGTGCAATAGGTAAAAGTCCAGTTTTTAAAATGCAATTTAAAAAAAAGTTGTTCAGACCATACCTACTGATATTTATTTGAAAAGCTTTAATCAATAGTAGATAGTTAATATCAGATCAATAGGATCAATAGTAATTGGAATACAAAGTGAATCCCGTACTCCCGCCAGTCATCGCAGGAACAGTTTTAGTGGGTGTATAACCCCTTCGTTTCCCCCGACGGAAGGGTATTTGTCATACATTTTCTATCTAGGTACATAATATTGCTTTTCTCGTGAGAAATCCCTATAGGGTTAGTACAATTTTTGTGCTGAGTCCACTCGCTTCAAATAAACGGAACGGATTTCTCCATACATCTACAGCCCAGCGTCCCAAGTGTTTGTGACGCTGTGAACATTGTGAACTAAGCCAGGCCAGTCTCACTTATCACGTGACCGTCCCGGCTACAAGTAGAGTTTCGGACTACCATATTTCAGATGGTTGCCGCTCGCGGGCCGAGTTGTACGCGCTAGTTCTGTACGGTCTATTTTACGCGCCGTCTGACTACGGCAGCCCTAGTACGTCGTAAGAGGTAAAGTTAGGCGATAGAAAGAGACCACAACATTGCGTTTGTTGCGTGTCGATTTTGAGGACGGGGCCAGGCGCTATTGCGAACTGAATTGCACTTTTTGTGTCAGCGCTAGAGTCGCTATTTTTTTAAATTTTCGTGCGGAGTGAACCTTCTGGTACTATTTACTGTTCTGTGACTAAGCTTTCGGTGACTGTCCGCTCGGGGTAGATATATGGAGAAATCCGTTCCGTTTAATCTTAGCGAGTCGCCCTGACAGTACATAAACCTGTATACTAACTCTACTTCTAGGCAGCATGTGGTGACTTTTATCATCACCTACTTTCACAGAAAAACCGCTGTTAATATTCAAAAATATTGATATCCGGCTTGACGTGCCCGCTGCATTTATTCCACATAAAAGACCGTATTTTCAAATTCGTTCGGGACCGCTCCTTTCAGACTTATGCCAGCTTTGAACCCGGGCCATATTAACGTGGACCTTTATTCAAATTCACCCGTTCTTCAACCGTGAATGGGGCTTTATTATTTAATTCGTGAATAAATCTCAGTTTCGCTAATGCGTCGCTGAATCCCATTGCCCTATCCCCTTTGGTTGTCGCATTAGATTTATTTAGCCAATTTTGGTTCCATTGTTTTCGGGATTTACCTACCAAATAAAATTTACATTGCACGCTTTCACCTAAGCAATAGATATAAGAAAAAAAAAAAATCCCATTTAAAACACATGATAATTCTTTCTTTTTTAAAAAAAGGGAACCGCCTTCAAAAAACCAACCCACTGAAAAGCAAAAAAATAATTTCCTAATAAATCTGGGTTTACTTACCTACCTACTTAGTTTTTGAAGTCGGTGCCATTAGCCATACTCAAAATGAATTGCGAATTTTGATTTGGCACCGACTTCATAAACTAAGTAGGTAGGTAAGTAAACCCAGATTTATTAGGAAATTATTTTTTTGCTTTTCAGTGGGTTGGTTTTTTGAAGGCGGTTCCCTTTTTTTAAAAAAGAAAGAATTATCATGTGTTTTAAATGGGATTTTTTTAATTTTTTTTTTTATTTCATACTTTTTAGTGATAAGTAGGTTTTGGGCTAATTAATACTACCTTATCAATTTATTCTAGTGATAGGTTTTGTAGTGATAATTATTCTTACCACTAAAAACATATCCTATCATATGTAATACTGACTTTGACGTATCTACTATTATATATTTTAATATGCTGTATGCCTAATGACGAGGAATGTTGTTTCGCGATAGATCAAATAGATCGGTCCAGCCAAACGTGAGATAATCACGGACAAACCTAAATACCAATATAGGGGTTAAAGAAAGAACCTCTTTTTTTGAAGTCGGTCAATTAAAAACATATTTTTTAGTCAACTTGAGAATCACTATCTCTTTTGAAGTCTGTTAAAATCTACACTGTAAACTAATTATACCGATCGCAAGCGATTTTCCGTTGAGGAGTTCCACTCTCCATCTCCGAAGATATTCATTAGATCTCAACCAAATTGAAATGAGTCTACCTGTGATGTATGGCCTACCTATTGAAAAAAGAATCATCAAAATCGGTTTCGCCGAACTCGAGATAATCGCGAACAAACTTAAATACAAATATATCTATCAAACTAAGAACCTCTTGTTTTTTTAAGTCGGTTAATATACTAAAACCTTCTTCAGAATGTAGCAAACACTTTCCCGAAAACCGCATCAAAATCGGTTCAGCCAAACGCGAAATAATCGCGGACAAACATACATACATACATACATACAAACATACATACAAACATACGGGTCGAATACAGAACCTCCTTTTTTTTGAAGTCGGTTAAAAAAGTAGGGAAGCCATACTACCTACATTGCCAATATATTTGTACACTGCGTCACTACAAATAGGTACCAACTGAACTGCAATCACACCGGGTGATAAGTGAGGATCCAGTGGAAGACGTTATCATAAAGACTAAACTAAAAGGGATGAGTAAGTATGTAACTCCTAAAGTCCTAACGGTTGCTACACAGTATCCTACCGGAACGCTCAGTAACTCGGTGCGCATCTTTGCTGGAACGGTAGGTAGTTATCTATCTAGCCACAGTCAGAAGTTTCCTACTGGACCAGAATTAGGTAGCTAGCTAATTAAGAAATTATAGAAGTTCAAAGTGATGCACGGAATCGAACCCAGGACTGCCACGCACATATAAAACATCTTAACTATTCCAATTGAGTCCAAACTATTTACTAGGTCGATAATACAATCTCAACCAAAACTGGTCAACTGCAATTTAGAATCTCGCAACGAAGATTCCGTTTCCACATATCAACATGCCAAAGCAAAAATAAAAACAATATGCGGTAGGTATATGTAATTAAATTTTGATGTTCATCTACTACAGTATCTTTATCTTTATTATAGACACTGACGAACATTACTCAAATTACATTAAAAATCTCCGTTGAAAATCAAGTAACGGGCGGAGCTTGCCATAAAGTGATATGAAAAGATCTTCATGAAGAGCAATATCGAAACGCGAAATGAGAAATGTCATCAAACATCCGCCACTTCAAGCAAATACGTCATTACATTTGCGTCACACGTCAAGTGTCAAGTGTCAAGAAGCCAAACGTCATTTCATTATTTCACTTTGTTTTTAATGCAATAATTTACTTGTTCACATTGCAAAATAATTCAACCTATACGTATTTTATTGATAAAGTATCAGTGCAACGAAAAATCGTCAATTTTATGGTATTTGTGTGTTTAATCTTGAAGATCGTGCCATTTCCGCTGTTTCCACAACAAAGGAAAGAAAAAGTCTCTTTTTCACTTTAATTATTGGATTTGGAATCAACTTTGATCCTTATAATGGATTGTGTTACGGCACTAAAGATCCTAGTAATCGGTGAAAGCGGTGTAGGCAAATCTAGGTAAGTTTTGATAACATTTTACACATCTCTAAAAACCCGTGAGTCATACATGTAAAAAAGTCGTAGAAACAGCGTAAAATTACTATTTCACTCAGATTTCTCTGTTAAATTGTTGGTGTCATACTATTTAACAATTGCTATTCAGTTTTGTTTTATTTAAATTAGGAAATGGTTAAAATTTAGAATCTGGTGCAAGCAAAAACCAACACCAAGTTAACGAAACACACACATACATATATGTACCGGGCGGAGGACTACACCACGGCAGGGGAGACCAAACGGCCGGGGGTCAGGGCGACAGGCTAAGAAATCAACGAACTATCCTACACCTTTATCAATTGTGCTCATTGTTGCCTGCTCAGATGTTTGTCCAGTCGGTTCTTAAATTGATTAAGCGATTCAGCTGTTATGATCATTATCATGCGCAACAATGCTGTGTCCATCGTAAGCAGTTTGAGTAAGGAGCTCCAACACCCTTCACGGCGGATTGGCAGTGAAGCTGGTTGCCCTCTCTGAAGGAATGATGCACATACCAGAGACCAGGAACCCCACCTGGTGTTCGCTATGAGAGGTTGGGTGTAGGTTAAGTATAAATATTTCAATCCACAACGATGCGCCCCACTCTGTCAAACTTCATACAATTCGAATAAAACATTAACGGTTTTGACAGAGTGGGGCGCGGCTTCGTTTATTGAAATATCTGTATCATTAATATAGAATTGGCTTTAAATATTCCTATTTGTATTTGCCACCAACTAAAGCGAGACCTGCAGGGCTAGACAATGTCACTTAAGCGTTTGGCGTTAACGCTAGTCGCTAGTCGACAAAAATGTATGGACAAAACAAATGACTGTAGAAAAACCACGATAATAATAGTACTAAACACGCTGTGTTTGAATAATTAACTACGCTAACTTGAATAATTAACTAACGCTCGCTGGCGTTCTCGCGATCCTGTAGATAACTTTAGCGTACTTCGCTTGACAATTGACAGCCGACAGTATCAAACACAGCGTGTTTTGTTAATTATTGTCGTGGTTTTTCTACAGTCATTTGTTTTGTCCATACATTTTTGTCGATTAGCGACTAGCGTTAACGCCAAACGCTTAAGTGACATTGTCTAGCCCTGCTGTTATTATGTAAAAGAACTGTATTTCATCAAGGATTCCTATTTTAGTTTTATCCTGGCATTCACAACAGGCGACTACAATGCGTCATTCCCGGCCACAATCGGAGTGGACTACAAATGCAAGGTAATGGAAGTAAATGGACTGAAGGTTAAACTCGGCATCTGGGACACTGCTGGACAGGAACGGTACAGAACACTGACCAACAGCTTTTACAGGTAAAATTTTTCATTAGTAACACCCGGTTTCTTGAACTAATTTTTACCAAAACTTAGAGGTCTGATCCTTTTGTCTTTCATTAAAGAATTTTTCAATGACAAGGATTCTTGAAATTATAGGGATGTGCTTCCATCTTGTCACGAGATATCTTCAAAATTATGTAATAATTTTTCATATTATGTAAGAAAAATTGTACAGGTATAATGACATTTTTAACAAGTGGAAAATTAAAAAAATTTTAAACACCCACGACTTTTGCAGACTTGTAATTGAAAAAGGATTAAATAATTTTTTTGAAACTCCCCGACTAAAGGAAAGTAAGAACTAAGAACCTATCAGTATAATTACAAATCCAAGAAAATCCGCCGGAGCTGCTGTGTTTTGCCTATGACGGTGTTGATGGCGCTGTTTACCAGTTGATGACTAATTCAATTTCTTGATACTTCTCATATACCGGCAGTTTATCAATACTTACATTAATTGATATTGGAAACGAAAATAGCAATGGCAGCTCCGACGGATTTTCTTGGATTTGTAATTATACTGATAGGTTCTTAGTTCTTACTTTCCTTTAGTCGGGGAGTTTCAAAAAAATTATTTAATCCTTTTTCAATTACAAGTCTGCAAAAGTCGTGGGTGTTTAAATTTTTTTTAATTTTCCACTTGTTTTATAGTTTTTCGATTAATATATTAATGTAATTTAAATTATATTATTATTAAAAAATGAAAATTAATCTTCAAACTAGCCATTAGCTCCTCTAGCAGCGTTTGAAGGCATCATCCCTTCCAAATCATAAAGAGACGTTTATTGTGGCGCCCCCTGCTGTTCAATCACAAGAACAATTATCTACGAACCATCGCCAATGACTCACTAATATTTTATACAAAACTGTATCCAAATCGGTTCAGTAGTTTTTGTAATAATTGAGAACATTCGTTTGCACTGTAAATGTTTTTTATGGCGCCCCCTGGTGATCGATGTTCTCGATGTCGCCGTCTCAAGCGGTCGTGTCAGTGAATACGCGGAGCTCCTGTCGGTTTACGCGCCCCCCGCTCCCCGCGCCCCGCGACGCCAACTGTACTCGCCGCGGCCCGCGCCGTGCGCTCGAGGAATCGGTCGACGCGTTGCGCGCGAGCGCCTGCTACCCACCGATTGGAAACCGCGCGGAATTTCTTCACGTTTTTCGTTGTAAAAACGGTGTGGAATTCGTACAACACTGCCTACGCCCTCACTTACACCTGTGGGTGCGGTTCTGTGTCCCCGCTCGCGGGCGCCTCGCTGGGTCTCCCGTTAGGGTCTCACCTGGTGTGGCTGCACGCGCCGAGGGGATTTCAGTCCGTACTTGCACTAAGGGGAGCAGTAACATCAACATGTCTGACGGAAGGGAAGAACCTCCCTTAGAGCAACGCCGACGAAGACAAGCTACTCGTACCGCAATCCCATTGTCTACCTCTCGCAGGGTCCCGGTCTTGCCACGAACTGAGTTGGTTCGATCTCGATCGCGAGTTCGCGTCAAACAAGTGGCGCAATCCAACCCAAATGTCACCAATCCTCGAGAGAATGCTGGAGCAAACTTCGCAGCCGGTGTAAGTGAGTTTACACCTGGCGCAGAAGCCGCTAAGCGTCCTCGGCCCGAGGACTCCTCGCCGGACTCGCCGGCACAAGGAAGCGAAAGGCACCCGCCGGAGAAATATCAGGCGCTTCCTTCACCGCCATCACCGTTGCCGTCGTCGTAACCACAACTACCGCCTACACGTCCAGCACCATACTCCATGCCGACGCCTTCACAACCATATGCGCCGCCGACGACATCGAGCGCAGTGCTGTCGCTGCTGCCGCCGCTAACGTCACCATCATCAATAACGCAACCTTTGCTACCCGAAATAGCGTATAGTGCTCGTAAATGCTATCCGGGTAAACCCATGAAAGATTTGCCTAACGATGAACCTAACAACGTCAGAGCAAATGCGTCTCATATCTCACCTACACCCAGTTGCACCGACATTACCTGTACGTTAATAACGCCGGTGCACTCCCCCGTCCCTTCGTCCAGCGCGATTACTTCACTACCACCGCCGTCGTCTCAACAGCCTTCCGCACACTCGACTGCTCACTGCGAATTTGGAAGCTGGCCAAAAGACTCGACCAGCTACGCTGGACTCGCATCACCTGCCAGTCGAGACATTCAAATGGAGGTGTCTCAACAAGCTCGACCTACATCACCACAACCCAGCACCTCCTACGCTGCAGCCGCTGCATCTCTGCGGACCGATCGCCGTACACCGTCGCCTGCTGCGGTCGCCGGTACATCCGCGCCACCGACCACAGGCGCCACTGCCTCCGTCCCATCGAATGTGGCTGCTCCTGCGACGGTGAAACCTCGCTCGGGATACCCGCCTCTGGTAGTTGAGTGCCTACCCAATTGGACAAGGCACTTCGAAAATTTGAGGCGGATACTAGGTCATGCTCCAAACGCGCGACCCCTAGGAAGGGGCGTCAGGTTCCTACCGCAATCTGCCGACGAGTTCCGAGCTGTACAACGCTATCTGACTTCAGAAGCGCACAAAGATAAGTCCATATCCTTCTTCTGCTACAGCCCGGCAGAAGAAAGACCTACGAAGGTGGCCATCAGAGGGCTGCCCTATGAAACTCCAATAGCCGAGGTGATCGCGGCTCTCCAACAACTGGGCTTTCCAGCGGAGTCAGCGCGGGCCCTACCACCGCCTAAGGGCAAACACGGGTGCACGTACTTCGTACAGTTGGCCCATATGAGCCAGGAGGAGCTGTCGTCACTGTATGCTACAACAGAGCTTCTCTGCATGCCCTCAATTACTGTTGAGGCGTGGCGAGGAGGAAGTCGGCCGCCACAATGCCATCGCTGCCAACTCGTTGGACATGCCTCTACAAATTGCTATCGACCGGTGAGGTGCATCAGGTGTGCTGGAGAGCACCTGGTGAGGGATTGCCCCCGCTCTCGCACTGATGCCCCAACGTGCGCGAACTGCGGACAGGCACACGCCGCAAATGATCACCGCTGTTCCTACCTGAGACAGGAAGCCAGGAAAAGGGGTCTCTCCACTCAACCACCTCGACCAAGAGCACCTCAGAACGCACCTCCAAGAGCGGCTCATGGGCCCGGCGCGACGCAAACACCTGCTCCGCGCGCTACGCAGACACCTGCTCCACGCGCCACTCTCCTCACTGAACCAACAGACCCGCGAGGCCCGAGCACTGTGCCCACAACCCTCGCGCCTCCTGCAAACCCGCCGACCGAACGCGGTCAGGCACTTAGGGTTGGTAAGAAGAAAAGGAAAAGAAGAGCTCCCCGCCCTCTTCACACCGAACCGACTGCGGCTTCCACACCCCATCAACGGGAGACAATCACCACTGACACGGCCGGTGTACACGCTCAGGTGGTTGTTGAAACACCCGCCCGCCGCCTTTTAACCTCACCTAATAACGTGATTGCTCACACACCCGGCCATGCAGCTGCACAGGCCATCGCCCCAGCTCCAGCTCAAATGCTCCCAGGTGGGCTCATCCATGTGCCCATTGCAAATACTTCGGCGCCCGTCAATATGTCTACACAGGCGCCCACCTACTCGCCCCCGCAGGCGCCTGCTCACGACGCGCCTACCCACGCAACTGCTCACGTGACCGCCCAAGTGGAAGCACCCAACCAGCCACAAATGCAACAACCGATCTTCCAGAGACCGACCCAACTACCTTACGTCGCTTCTTCCCATAGCAACCAGGGGGAAGGGCAGAACAACCCGGACGTGATGTCCCTAGTCCGGGTTGTACTGGAAGCCGTGATGGCCGGCCTTGCGGCGTACCTACAGGGTCAGGGGGCAATGCCAGCGATCGCGGCCGGGATGGCCGTGCTTGCACGCGCCCTCATCAACTGAGGGTGCTATACTGGAACCCAGGCGGCATCAGAGGACACATTCGGGAGCTGACCACACTCGCCCAGTCGCAGGATGTTCATATAATCCTCCTGGGTGAGACCAAGCTCACCAATAGTGTCGAGCTCCGAGTCCCCAACTACTTCGTGTACAGGCGAGATGAGATCTCGCCGCGGGGCTACGCCTACAGGGGTACGGCCGCCCTGGTGCGGCGGGACCTAGTGCACGAAGAACTGGAACACGCACCATTCATGTCCCTGCGTACACAGGGTGTACGTGTCCAAGTTGGTGACGAAGAGCTCAAAATCTATGCCGCCTATAAACCACCAAATACGGACTTCTGCAGCACCGATGTCCAGACCCTGCTCGAGTGGCAAGGCCCCACACTAGTCGTGGGCGATCTCAACGCCAAGCACCAATCTTGGGGTTCGCGGATCAATACCACGATCGGTAGGCAGCTCCTCGAAGACAGCGAGCGCCATGGCTACGGGATATTGGGCCCAAGCGCGCCGACCAACGTCCCATCAAATCCACATCATCAGCCCGACGTCTTGGACATCGTGCTGCACAACAACATCACCCATCCGATTAGTGTCGAGGTGCTTTACGACCTCGACACGGAACACCTTCCAATACTCGTCACGCTGAACCTCCAGCGCGACTTCACAATACCGCGGTCTTCCAGAACAAGAACTAACTGGGAGAAGTACGCAATCGCGCTGTCGGAGCTTGAACTCGCAGGTCCCATTTGCACCCCTGCTGATGTGGACGGGACTGCTATGAAGATCACGGCAGCCATCCAACAGGCGAAAGCTAATGCCACAGTCGTCCTACCACACGCTAGCCGACGGGACCAGCTGCCAAACTCGCTCCGGGACATGCTTGAGAAGAAGCGCGCCCTACGCAAACTCTGGGCGCGTACTCGCTGTCCGAGGGTCAAGCGTGACCTGAACCGCCTTGCACAGGAGGTAACGCAAGCACTCGGCGCCCGAGATGATCAAAACTGGGAGCGGACCATCGACGACGAGGCGTCTGAGTCCGAGACATCGCTATACCACCTGTGCAAAATACTTACCGGCACGACCACACCCGTTTACCCTCTGCTAGACAGCGAGGGTAGGCGAAAATACTCCGCCAAGGATCGAGCAGAAATAATGGCGGAGTATATGGAAGGACAATTCACCCCCAACCCACCGGCCACCGACGACACAACGTGCAGACACTATGAGGCGACTCACCAACGGGTGGAAGATTTCCTGTCGGCCCCTACCCCTACACTCCGGGGAGAGGACTATATCTCCCCGTCAGAGTTAAGAAAGGCCGTCTTTCGTCTTCCCAAACGGAAGGCGCCGGGCCCCGACGGGATTCCAATCGCCGCATTACAGCAGCTGCCACGGAGGAGTCTCGTCGCACTGACAAGGCTTTTCAATGGCATACTTCGCACCGGCCATTTCCCGGAGTCCTGGAAACGGGGAAAGGTGATAACCATCCCCAAACCAGGAAAGGACCGCCGCCAGCCAGGAAGCTACCGGCCCATTACCCTCCTGCCGCACCTCGCGAAGCTGTTTGAGCGTCTGTTGCTGCGAAGGCTCGCTCCTCACATCCAACTTCGTGATGAGCAGTTCGGGTTTCGCAGCAACCACTCCACGACGCTCCAGCTGGCAAGGGGCCTTCACTACATCGCCAGTGAGAAGAATAAGGGCCACTGCACGGTTGGGGTCTTCCTCGATATCGAGAAGGCCTTCGATCGTGTGTGGCACACTGGGCTCCTGGCGAAACTACTGCTTACTACCTTGCCACCCGCGATCGTGCGATTGGTGGCATCATTCCTGGAAGGCCGGTCCTTCTATGTCTCCGTGGAGGGCGCCGACTCCCAACCGCGCCCAATACGTGCTGGAGTACCGCAAGGCAGCTGCTTATCACCGTGCTTGTACGCTGTGTATACTAATGACATACCCACCCTCGCCGATCACCTGCGCGAGGGAGAGGACGACGTTCTGCTGTCGCTGTACGCCGACGATAGCGCTTACTTCGCGTCGTCATACCATCAAATCGTGTCTGTCAATCGGATGCAACGCCTACTGGATCTGCTGCCGGAATGGCTGGACAGGTGGAGAATGGCCGTCAATGTGGGTAAGACGGCCGCCATCATTTTCGGCGTACGTAAGCCGATGCGTCAGCTATACCTACGAGGGCAGGGCTTACAGTGGCAAACTTCGGTGTGTTACTTGGGGTGCCGCATTGACCGAAGCCTGAACATGACTCTTATGGCTAATCATGCCGAGGGTAGTGCAAAGGCAGCCACGGCAATGCTGCATCAAGTCCTGACTTCAGGCCTCACACTGAAGACTAAGCTCCGGATCTACGGAGCCTACATCCGCTCTCGGCTGACGTACGCGGCACCCGCGTGGTACGCCCTCTGTTCAGCCTACCAGAAACACCGGCTGCAGGTGCAACAAAACAAGTGCCTGCGCCTGATCGTAGGAGCCCCGAGGTACGTCAGAAATGACGTCATACATCGGGACACAAGGACGCCCACCGTGGAGGAGTACGTCCGTACCTTAGCGCAACGCCTGTTTGCACGCGCAGACAATGGGCCGTGCGCGCACCTCCATGGGATCGCACCTCACATCGATCGACCACCAAACGGGCGTCCGCTGCCTCGCGAGCTCCTGCGGTCTCCGTCTCCCGCGCAGTTGCGCGTCGATGGCGATGGAGACGATGATGACGACGCGAGGTTCATACAACAGGACCCCGACATCCCCGCGCAAGACAGCGAAATGACCGCTGATCGCGCGGCAACAGCTACTCAAGACCCAAAGGCCACAAGCCAGGACGGCGAGGCCTTAGCCCCTTACCGGGGCTAGAAGAACGACACCGGGAGCGCGCTGCGCTTCCGCGACACATCGCCCGGGTAAGGAGGCAAGCCTCGAGGCCCGTACCCCCGGAGGGACTCGCTCCCTGCGGAGAAGACCACGCTGGGCGCCAATAAATACCAAACATTATACAGAAAACTGCATCTAAATCGGTCAAGCCGTTTTTGAAATAAATGGGAACATTCGTTTGCAATATAAATGTATTTTATGGCGCCCCCTGGTGATCGATGTTCGTAACAACTATCTAAGAACCATTGCCGCTGAACACCAAACATTATACAGAAAACCGCATCTAAATCGGTCAAGCCGTTTTTAAAATAAATGGGAACATTGATGTGCACACACAAACAAACAAACAAAAATATTTTTGCATTATTGGTTTTTGTGAACAATTGAACATACAAACAAACATAACATCTCATCAATAGAGTAATGTACAAACGGTCTCTCACCCTAAACGCATATACCTGTACTCCGTTCCGTCGTGGGTAAAAAGAGCAAGTTCCGAGTTTCTTGCCAATTTTTCTCAGTGCAAACCTGCTTTCCAAACCTGGTGGTAGTTGACTTTTTATAAAAGCCTATTATTTAGGCCTATTTGAATTTTGATAAACAAAGATTTTCATTTTCAATACAAAAAATATCTTTGAGCCACATTATTATCACTGTCACAATTATTCTGTTGAACCTAAACTTTATATCTTTTGGATTTTTGAGCTGATGCATTATTTCTAGAGATGCACATGGAGCAATATTAGTGTATGACGTCTCAGAACCTAAAACCTTGCAGAAGTTAAACGAATGGGTTGAAGAACTACAAGTTTACACTACTAAGAAAAACATTGTCTGTTTAGTAGTCGGGAACAAAATTGACAAGGTACGCTGAATAATTTTTTTTTTCATACATATTATACTAAATTTGTGGAAAAAAAAATTCTTAAACTAGCCTTGTTTTTTTACCATGGGTCAAATTTTTTTTCTTGCTAAAAATATAATATAATTTTTTTTTTATTTAGCCTCGCGCAGTGCCTAGGGAAGCTGGACAGGCGTTTGCACAAAAACACAGGATGCTGTTCATAGAAAGCAGTGCTAAGACTCAAGAGGGAATCAACTTGGCTTTTGAAGAATTAGTACAAAAGGTAAACTTACATAATATGTTGTAAATATCTTTCATACACCTTTTATGAGACACAAAATCTTGTTTTTTATTATTACATTTTACATATTAATATTAATACATAATATATAAGTGATACGGTATTATACTCCATTTTTTATTGCCATATTATAAACTAGGTTAACAGTAATGACATCCATTGAAAACATAATTCTTATCCGACAAGAATTTCAATTTTTCTTCTAGACTTTTCTCGCAAAACGAAAATTTGTGTAGAGTTACTTGGAGTAACTCTATGACATGAACGATAGTGACTTCTCTATCCGATATTGCTATCTCTGTCTAATTAGGATTACTATAATACTGCTTATAACTTATTCATTATTTACTTTATTTCATTAGTTATTTCAAAATGCTATTTATTATTGAATATTGTTATTTGTTTTAAAAATGAGTTCAATAAATGAACATTTTGATTTGAGTAAAATACCCTATTCTTACCAAAGATAATTTCTTTTACTCATAGATCATAGAAACACCAGGCCTCTGGGAGACAACAGGATCGTCTTCTAACATTCGTGTAGCGAGCGAAGAAGGGAGACAACAAGAAGAATCTTGCTACGGTTCTTGCACTATTTAATTAGATAATACAGTTTTGCGCAGTGGTGTATATCTTTAAAGAATATTGTATCAAGAACCATCTATCGTACTCTCTAGCTATGAATAACGATTTGTTATTGGACATAGTTATGAAGAATAGAATCAATATAGGAAAAATATAGCAATAAATCTGTACTTTTTATACCGTGAAATTAAAACTCATTGACAGTGCGTAGAATTTTTAAATATTATGTTCATGTACAATAATCTATTTTATCCTTGATTTGAGAAGATCTTGTACCTACCTATAAATATATGCCTTAAATTATTTTAAAGGTTGGCTATACTATGTACGTTCTTCTGTAGTCTGTAGATCAGTTGAGTATTGCTGGAATATCTGTATATTTGTGACTATAAGTTATATCTGAAATTAGCAGATATCTATTATTTTTTCTTGCTTATAGTCTGTGGTATCTTCACCAAAATAATTGCCATATTTCATGTGAATTTATCAGTACCTGTAGTTCAACTCAAAGTACAGATAGCATATCAAATAATAATTAATATATATATAGCTGGTCGTGCTGATTCACTGACTCATTGATCACCTCTCCTGAACAATTTTGTATGAAAAAATTTTTTTTGACGTATACTGTCATATACACGAGAAAAATTCATTAAGAACAAAAATATGGAGAGAGCTGATGATTGAGGATTTCGGAGACGGGTGAAGAGCACAGCCAAGAGTATTGCAGATAGGTGGGGGGTGCTCGACCAAATGTCATTTGAAACGTCATCCAATTGGCAGTGAGCTGAAAAAATTTTCAAAATGGCGGATTCAAAATGGCCGCCAAACGAATTTCGCCAATATCTCGGAAAGTATAAAAGATGGAAGAACGGTTTCTTGACAAGAGGTGATCAGGACCCAAAGGTCTATACGATGGATAGAAAAAAAAATCAAAATGCCGCATTTTTTTTTTTCATAGAAAATGTATGGGGAATTTTAAAGGGATTTCCTATGGGCGGAAAGACAGCACGCGGGCCACATGTGGCCCGCGCCCCCACGCACCCTACTAGTTAATATATATATAGCTACTCGTGCTGATTCACTGACTCACTCATTGATCACCTCTCCTGAACAATTTTGTATGAAAAAATTTTTTTTCAATGACCATTTCGTATATAAGGGAAAAATTCATTCGGAGGAAAAATACGGAGAGAGCTGATGATTGAGGATTTCGAAGAACGAGTGAAGAGCACAGCCAAGGGTATTGCAGATAGGTGGGGGGTGCTCGACCAAATGTCATTTGAAACGTCATCCAATTGGCAGTGAGCTGAAAAAAATTTCAAAATGGCGGATTCAAAATGGCCGCCATTCGTATTTCGTCGGTATCTCGGAAAGTATAAAAGATGGAAGAACGGTTTCTTAACAAGAGGTGATCAGGACCCAAAGGTCTATTCGATGGATAGAAAAAAAATTCAAAATGGCGGAATTTTTTTTTGCCATAGAAAATGTATGGGGAATTTTGAAGGGGCTGAAAGTTGGAAGGCAAATAGGGCGGAAGACAGCACGCGGGCCACATGTGGCCCGCGCTCCCACGCGACCTACTAGTTTTTAAATATTATTAACAAGCCACCCTGAACATGCAGTTTAAAATTGTGATATTTTAAAAGTCTGCTTTTGTAAATATTTTTAAAAGTTCTTATTATGTGTATAGCTTACCGATCATAATAATATTATATAGATTTAAAATTATCTATCAGAGTTTGCCTTTTTACTTGTAAGTGGGTAGAAAGTATGCATTGGATTTAGCTTATTTCCACATATAAGCAAGGCATCCTGAAACGAAAATATGAATTAAATTAGTTGATTGTAGTTTAAATCATCACAAACTTACAAACATTTCCATAGACGTAATTTTGAAATTTCCACCAAAGTTCGTTTAATGTTAACCAATTTTATTAGTCTTATTGGTGATTTAATATTATTTGCCCGCCGTCAGTCTTTCTTTTTAAATTAACGACTTTTGACGACCTTAAGTTTCCTATATTATAAAAAATGGGTTTTTATATTGTAGCGCTATATTATGCTATCCTTGGTGTTTTATTATAACTAAAATATTTTTATTGCAAAGTTTTAAAATAGGACCAAAATAAAGTTTTGTTTTACAATCCAGGTTTTTTCTTTAACTGCACGAAAACATAATTTACATTAATATTTATACGATAGTTAACTGAAATAACAACTTCGCATGTACATTGTCCAGAGATAATAAGCCCCTTTAGCCTCTGGCCAATAATGTGCTCTAATTTGTTCGTCAGTGTCCATATCGTTTGTAGTTATATGAAAGAGACCAATTATTTATCAAACATTTCGTTAAAATGTATTTACTAAATTATAACTTAACAAAGGGCCATGATTATTGCCTCCATTTTTAGCTATACACACTCGTGTTTTCGTACCCTTGTCCATTACTCTGGCGTTTATTTCTTTATTAATGCATTTTAAAACAAAGCGCCGGCAGTCAAACGCGCCTGAGTATGACGTATGGGCGCCGGATAAAGCCAAACGTATGACTGTCACATGTACCGTGAGCGCCGTTTGATTGATGCCGGTCCTCTAAGCGTCGATCACGCTCTGTCACGTTGATTTGTATCCGATGCTTTGTTTGGGAACGTTTCATTTGTTGAGATATCTATCTACAGAGTCAATTCTGCCAATGTATTGTACCATACAAGTAATCTCTTACTTTTGTGTAAGTGAAACAATGAAGGACCCATAGGATCTCCTTGGAATACACCCTCTGCGCCATCATTAGCTTACTCGTAAATGGCGTTTGATTGACGTCTATCCTCTTGCTTCTGAAAAAGCTGTTTGCGTTGTGCAGGACACGCGATACATCATCACACAAGTGCCAAAGGTTGCTGTGGGCATCTGAATAACTTGAGCTGACATGATTTTGTGAAACAACTTAGCTCACGTGCTTTGGCAATTAAGGTACCTATGGATATTTCAATCCACGACGGCGCGCCCCACTCTGTCAAGCTCCTTACGAATCGAAAGAAACGTAAGCGATTTTGTCAGAGTGAGGCGCGACGTCGTGGATTGAAATATCTGTACCTATAGTAGTGTTATTATCTCGCTGCAGACTCGGTCATAAATCATTCGAGTGTTTCGCTTTAGTTGTTCTGCAGTAATGCACAACTCAGCAAAGAACAACAAAAGCGAAACACTAGAATGATTTATGACCGAGTCTGCAGCGAGATAATAACACTACTTAATAGTCGCAGTTTATTTTTTTAAGTACTTTAGTACTTGACTGCGATCTCGCCTGATGGTAAGTGACGATGCGGCCTAAGATGTTACTCGTATCGTACTAACTTGGAAGAGTTAAGTGTAAGTAAAGTAAACTCTAACACCCCTAAGTACCTATTACGTTTAAGTGAAATACATTGTCTTGTATAGGAATGTCAATGGACTGTATCCCGGCATAACAGTAGTAAATATCCGTCGCTGCGGGTATTTGTCAACGCTGATCCCACGCTCGCGGCCGGTGAGCGATGGAGGCTCATTAGCGCGGACCGAGGGTGGAGTCGAGTGTGTTTGCGTTGTGCAGGACACGCGATACATCATCACACAAGTGCCAAAGGTTGCTGTGGGCATCTGAATAACTTGAGATGACACGATTTTGTGAAACAACTTAGAGCACTTGCTGCGGCAAATGTACCTACTTATTTAGCTGCAGTTTATTTTTTTCACATTACAATTTAGAACTAACTGCGATCTCACCTGAGTGATGAATGATGATACAGCCGAAGAAGTTATCGTAGTAACTTTGGTGCTACACAGCATCAGACCAACTACTGTGGTTTTCTGTGCCAGAAAGCTAAATCGCTTGGTGCACCGCTTTTGCCCGATTTGTGGTAACCATCCTCGGTCGAAGCCTCCCCACTAGATCTGAGCCAATTTTTATAAAATTATATAGAGCTGAGTGGCCTGTGCCCGAAATCGAACTTGGGACCTCCCGCTCAATCGGATTTGAGTTCCCATTGCCAACTGCGCCAGAAAGGTCACCAAAAGCTTAATAAAACCTTGTACATTAGGTATTTCAAAGTGGCAAAAGTGACTTTTCACTGAACGAGGTGTTATAGCGTCTAGGAGAACCACGTGAATTGGATGGAAATCAATAACTAAACACTAAATAGTTAGGTAGGTACTGTAAACTGTAGGTACTTATAACTTGTACGTATGAAATCTAAAGAAAATACCTATACCACAATCCTCAGATCACTCAAACATGGTCTGAGCCACAATCGGTATTTTTACGTATGTTTCTGCCTTGGTCCAATTACATCAGATAAGATTGCAGTTAAAGGCCGAATCTATTACCCTGGATTAAGGATACAGTAGGTATAATATTATACCTACCTACGTATGTATGTAAGCAAATAGGTAGGTACCTAGGTACTGTAAGAGAATTACGAGATTGAGATAGTAGGTAGTAGGTACCTACCTAACTACAGAGACAATTAGTAAAACCTTTGTGGGGAATACCTACAGCTTATAATGGAATCACTATTGTAGTGAAATCTTGTAAAATCTCGTGAAGCTCTTTGAAATAAGAGCAATATCAATTATTTCTTCTAGGTACTTAACAATACGTACCTATATACTTAGTTGTTATACGTAGGTAGGTACCAGATACCAGTAGGTACCCTATTTGAAATCAGTTTACCTATCTCACCCCATTATCCTAACATACGGCGCTCTGCGGCGACAGTTTCTACAACAAACTATCGTATGCCGACCTAGCTCGGGGACCCGCTAGCCGATTATAATCCTTATCCCAGCCCTCAGGGCCGCGGTTAGCACCCATCAATTGATCCGCCCTCTATAAATAGTTCCCGATAAAATTCCTGCCTACCTATACATTCAATCGTGGATTAAACTTATAATGCCTATAGCCTATACCTACGTACTTACTATCTAAGTACCTAGGTATTTTGTTGTTTAAATGGAGAATGATTGCCTAAGTACTTAAGTACCTATAGTTCGTTCGCGCAATCGCCGGTGGCCATCTATACATAGTATGAACAGGTAGTCTGAGGTGAACAGGTCAACAAGAACATCGTGATCGTGCCACTGACAGTTCCTCTGAATATTCTATAGGGTAGGTAGGTATATATAGTAAAGCTTAGTATTCAGCACTTTGTCGGCGTTGTAAGAAAAGGAAATCCAATTAGTAGGGATATACCACCTACCTATCTAGGGAGACAGCAATGACAGTTCTTTTAAACGTTCTCGAAGGTATGTAAAGCCTAGTATTCTGCATTCTCCACTTCGCTAACGTGGTAAGCTGTTGCCATACCTAGACAATTATAAAAGGCAATCCACCTAGTGGGTAGACCGAACACCTTACTGTGCTAGGGAGATTGCATATAAGTAATATATAAAAGGGTCTAATCAAGGAACGATCAAAAATCTGACACTACCCAAAAATTTTGAGTAGCAATTTGCAAAAATTTAACTAAGTAAGTAAGTAATATGGCAAAAATGAACCCCTACAACAGTAGACCTAATAGTACTATACCTACCCTACATTTATTATCAATTGAAAAAACTATTAACTTCAACCCTGGGATCTCCTAATTAATTCCCTTCTGAGCGGTGGGTCAAAAGATTATCAATATAGATATGGGGCACTGTGTACCTCGATTACGTTTATGGCGGCTTTTACAAGCTCTATCTATCTATCAATCTATCAAATAGCCCATCATACACAGCTTAGCGAGCGTTATCTCGCTCGTATTCAAAAGCGAAACCGTCGGAACTAATGTCCCGTCACCGTCAACGCCCAACAGCGGGGCTAGACAAAGTAACAGTCGTTTGGCGTTAACGACAGTAGACAAAAATGTTTGGACAAACCACGTGACTGTAGAAAACCACGTAACCGAATAGAGGAAAACACGCTGTGTTTGAAAATCGACTCCGACAATTTGAACGCTCCCTGGCGTTCTCGCAGACGTTGTAGATAACTTTGGCGTACCTACTACGCATGACAATTGACAGCCGACAGTGAACAACGCTAAGCTTATAGTAGATTCTGCTTTCATTTGTTTTCATTAGTCACGTGGTTTGTCCATACATTTTTGTCTACTGTCGTTAAGAGCGTTCATACGTTGAAATTATGCTGGAGTCAAAATTGACAATTTTCGACGTAACATAAGAGTGTCATGTGTTCAATTATTGATTAGATAATTGCCATCATATTATTTGGCATTTCATAATCTAGTTTTTGTCTCAAAAATATTTGAAAATATGTGTATAACTTTCTCATCAGAAAGTTTAAGGTAAAGGCTAATTACTCACTTAGCGGTGGAAGCTCTATTTTGATGCAAGATATTTGCCATGTTTCATAACACAAACTTATAACAATGACATATTTAGAAAATTAATAACATTTACTAAAAAGTGTCTCAAAAAAACACGATTTTCTTAGATTTTCATTCAAAAACCATAAACCGAAAAGCATTTTTCGATAAATTAAACGTATTATTTTATGATAAAATCCAAGATATTTTGTTATTTCTGAATTATAGTAATTTAATATATTCAATGTCACTGGTTTTAATATTTATTATACTATTTTTTTTTTGTAATACCATTATCGGGCAAAATAGCGTCAGCGCCAACGAATAGGTACCTTATTAGTATGGTACAAAACGCGAGGCACGCCGTTTCGCATGAACGCTCACGCCAAACGACTGTTACTTTGTCTAGCCCCGCTGATCTGGCAAACGCTTATCTCGTCAATGGATCAATGAGCGGGCAGAACGCTACGATGACACCGAATGGTCCACCCGAATGAATACGTGGACGACTAGCAGGTAATTTAGTGAAACATACCTTTAATATGAACGATCAACATAAGTATATTATTATAAACATTTTTTTGACGTGATAACGTTCAATAAATTGATGAACACCAGCAACCAACATGAAAAATAGTAACGGTCCGCGTAACGTTCCACCTGAGCCTGTGCGTGCAAGCGAGAGCGCGCAACAAGCGATAGCGAGGCACGATAAATCAAACGATAGAGAGGCCAATTATGACGTTATCACGTAAATCTATCGTCCGTAAACCGACTTTACAGACAACCAATTTTTTTATTCTATACAAGTTAGTACTTGACTGCGATCTCACCTGATGGTAAGTGATGATGCAGCCGAAGATGTTATCGTAGTAACTCGGAAGGGTAAGTAAATTTACCCCAGCGGTTTTTACACAGCATCGCACCAGAACGCTAAATCGCTTGGCGGTGCGTCTTTGCTGGAAGGGTGCTAACTAGCCACGGCCGAAGCCTCCCACCAGACCAGACCTAAGCCAATTTAGAAATTATAAAATTCCAAAGTGGCCCGTGGCGGGAATCGAACCCGCGACCTCCCACTCTAATCCGAGCGCGCCGCCACTGCGCCAGGGAGGTCGTCAAAACATAGGTAAGTATGCAAGGCCCTTTTGGTGTGAGTGTCAATTAGTGAAAGATCTTAAGCTGAATCATAGAATAGGATAAATGGCTATAAAATTACAGCCGTGATACGCATAAAACTTTTCATCTCACAAGCGAAGAAAATGTTCAATTTGTCTGATAGAAAATTGATGTTATAGAGGTAGTATGTAGGAACAAGTAAACCAAAGAACCAGTGCGAATAAAATGTAGGTAATTCATATTAGTAATTATGCAATCAAATTGCACGCCATATTTCAATTTAATCCCAAAATGGCATCAAATTGAAATTACTCGTGTTCGGGTAACTTCATAAAAACTCTGGCACCGTTTAAATGACTACAATTCCCATTATTTCACAGCATTAATTATTGTAGGTATGCGGTTACTCGCAGACTGCTTTCAGATCGGTAACGAGAGCAAGCTCGAGGAAGCCGCATCAATGAAGTAAGACAAGACACCGATATACTCGTAATATGCCTACGTGATGGTTGAAATGAACGTACCTATAATTGTACTTACCTACAAGTGCCTATACTATAGCATTCTATATAATATTACATACAGCGTTTCAGAATACACGCAAAACTAAATAATTTGGCGATGTATTAATTTCAATAATTTTAGGATCGTTCATGATTTCAGCCGTCCTCTGTCACTGTCTTTCAGCTGTTCACTGCTGGACAAGGGCCTCCTGCAATGATTTTCAACCTACACGGAGGTCTGCAGCACTTTGACATAATATTTTGTTTTGTGTTGTGGTAAATGCCTTGTTTTCCTGTCAAAAAAAATAGTTTTCATTAATTAATCATAAGCGAGCCATATTTATAAGGCATTGTTTATTGTTGTGATAGGATATCTTTGTAGTTAAGAATTGAGCGTTTTTTTGGTTCAGACGTTTAATCTGATATTGTAAAAAAGTTGTAGTAAGCTAATGAAGGGTAAAGACATAAAATAGAAAACCTATTGAAGTATTTATCCATCAAATGTCGCAACTCACAGACCTTATGTGCGATGGTCACAATGTAACGTAACAGCGGTTAAGTCCCGCGGACGATGCGGCAGTGTGCGATAGACTGCAGCGTCGGTCGAGTGGAAGCGGTTCGAATGATAAAACGTAACAATCAATCAATGCCAGTAATAATGACATTTAGGCGGAAAAACTGCTCCGGGTCAACCCGGTATCAAATTGTACATCCCTTTTATTAAGGGGAACTCCAACATAATTATTGCTTATGAGGTTTCTCGCGTTCCCGCCCTCGCGAATTTTTTTTTTTTTAAGAATTCCCCAAGGAGTACGTTTTGACACTTCACTGGCGCAGTAGCGAGCGTAGGTTCGAGTGGGAGGTTGCGGGTTTGATTCCCGCCACGGGCCACTTTAGAATTTTATAATTTATTCATTGTTTAAGTCTGGTCTGGTGAAAGGCTTAGGCCGCAGCTAGTTACCGCACTGGGCAGCCCACAAAGCGATTTAATGTTCGGGGGCGATGCTGCGTGGAAACCATTAGGGGTATAAATTACCCTTTCCAAGTTACTAGGGTAAAAACTGAACCTAAAAGTTAGTAGATTGACCTGCAGACGAGGTCAATCTACTAACTTTTAGGTACCTAAAGTGTAGAAAAATAGTAATTCTTCCGTTTAAAGTCCCACCCAAAAGAAAAGCAGTGAATTTTGGGCGGCGGTTAGGCGAACCCGCCCTTTGCCAGTGTGACTGTATATGTTAGGCTTAAACTAAGAGTGCAAATGAAGTCTCCAAAACACTTGGGAAACACTATATAGTTTCTATCGCTTAATAAGAATATCTTTAAACCGTGGTATTAGTGCATTTCTTAACACCTACGAGGAACTACGCAACTGCCAAGTATTTTGTGGATATTCTCAGGAAATCATCATCCACATCCACTGCAGAAACAAACCAAGCAGGTCTATAGCATAGAAATTTCCCAATTAGCAGATATTTTTGATTCGCGAAGACCCTGTAAAAAAGTTAAATTTGTTTGTCCGGGAGTGCTTCCCCTTAAGCGCGGCGATCAATCTACATCAAAATAACACGTGGAATTATATCGGAGGCAACATTTCGCAACAACTCCGCCTGATAACGATGACGTCACGAGGCCCCGGCGCTTTATTTAATGATAACTCCCCCTTAATTGGCCAATTTGTAACGAAATGATATTAACGTTTGATCGCGTTTGATATTATCGAACTTGTTTATTTATTTGAAGATGTTTTTACAACGTTATATAAATAGGAAAGCGTAGAACTTCTGCTGTCTCAAACGGCTGAATATTCTATGGTCTTTTGACGACCTCCCTGTTGGCAACCCCAACACATGTTGGCAACACCAACAATGAATGTGCAAAATCGTTCTCTTCACTCGGTCAACCCGACACGGGCTACATCGCTCCATTAATGTAATTTAAATATTTTAATTGTGGTGTTTAGTATAACGAAATACAGTGTGCCTGAAGCAAATACGGCGTTTTTAATCAATTCCTCATCAAAACCGAACCAGCAAGCCTAGTGCGCAAACATTGTGGTCCTTCGAAGTGCAATACGTTCGTGGGGAAAAGTTTGGAAACCGTCGCGCGGCCAGGTCACGCCGAACCGTTCTGTAATCTGTAAGTCTACTACAATTTTGGAAGCGCAAGTGATCAGTAATATCAAGATTCGAGTGGGAGCATGTGGAGGTCGAAACGGCGCATTCAATGTGAGGATTTCAACTCATCGCCATCTTTACGCTAATCAAAGCCAAGTTCCTTCAGCGAAATTTGAAAAGTACCTACTCTGTGCCTGTGGTGTATAAGTACAGTCAACAGGGGAGCCAACTGCAAGTGCAAAACATTAAACAAGCATCGTCATTCGTCTGCTACGAAGTTGCCGGGGCTAGAATGGAAGTGTGACGACAACACCATATCGGCTCTCGGCCAATCAGAGCACGCAGCGTAGCTCGAACGCGGGCGCAAGCCAATTGGACAGCGAGTCGTGACAATGACAACTGACGGAAGCTGAGTGACGCAGCCAATCCTACGCAGCTTTGGTATCGTTCATTCATTCCCTGTGGACCCCGTCACCATTTTTCATTTTGACGTACAACATTTGTACAATTTACTGACTGTAAATTAAACTAAAGACTGTAAGTTATTAGTTGATAAATTTATGTTACAAATCAGTGTTAGACCACAGTTGTGTTGTGTAAAATAGTCGTTAAAAGTGTCTCACAAAAATGTCCGAAAGCGCGGATATGAAGTTAAAACAGCTTAGAGCTGCTCGAGGCTACACAAAGGCTTCTATAACTAGGCTGCATATATTCGCAGCTAATGCACAGGAGGTGAGCCTAGCAAATATATACGGCCTGCAAGCGAAACAAGCCAGAATCATCGAATTATTCAAAGAGTATGAATCTTATACCAAACAAATACTGGCGTTAGATGAGCAAGATCCTAATCAAGACATTTTAGAGGTAGAAGGTAAATACTTTCAAATTTTAACAACAATTAACGAAGCTATCAAACAAAAGTCAACACCGGCCTCAGATTCAAATACATTCAAGGCAAAATTACCAAAAATCGATATTAGGCCGTTCACCGGCAAATATTCCGAATACACACCCTTCATTAACCTCTTTAAAGCTGTTATCCATCATGACAGGTCAATAGATAAGGTTCAAAAATTATACTATTTACGAACATTTTTGCAGGACGAACCGTTTGATATTGTAAAAAATCTACCTTTAGTAGCTGAAAGCTACGATGAAGCTCTTACACTTTTAAATGACAGGTATAACCATAGGTTCAAAATAATAAACGAACATATTAATTCCTTGCTTGACATGAACTCAATGTTGAAATCCACCCCAGCTAATCTTAGGGATTTTGTTTCCAAAGTAAAGCAATGTTTATCAGCCTTAAAAAATCTCAGTGTAGACATAGGAACGTGGGATCCTATTGTTTTATCAATTTTGTATCGAAAATTAGATTCCTACACGTCTCGGGCTTACCAATTTGAGCGCAGCGATGAAGAGGAACCAACGGTGGCTGATTTTCTGACATTCCTGGAAAAGAGGGCCTTGGCATTGGAGAATGTGGAACCTGCAACCTCCGGCAAGGCTCGTAAGGCAGCAGTAAACATCGCCACCAACCGAAGCACAGCCTGTTGCCTAAAATGTAAGTCTGACCAGCATAAATTATTTAATTGTAGTAAATTTAAGATCTTACCATACACTGAGAGGATAAAGTTCTGCAAGGATAATAGCCTGTGTAATGTTTGTTTAAATAATCACCCAGGAAAGTGCAAATTTCATTTCCGGTGCAAGATCTGCAAGGATTCAACCCACAACACAGTCATACACAATGATACAGCCTCAGAACAGCCTGTATCGCTATTATCCAATGTTAGTTCGGACCGGGTATTGTTGCCTACAGTTAAGGTAAAATTATACGCACAAAATGGCAGAGAAGTACATCTGAAGGCTATTTTGGATTCAGCCTCCCAAATATCCATCGTAACTAGCAAGGTTATTGAAATCTTAGGTATAACTCCTAAGCGAGATGACACTAACATAGTGGGGATCGGTGCTTCTAGTAATGCCGCGAATTATTCTGTCCCCCTCGAAGTGTTTTCACTTGTCACACCTTATAGGGTGACAATAAATTGTCATGTGCTCAATAAAATCACATGCAACATCCCACAATATAAAATAGATGCTTCGTCTATTAACATCCCTCCCGATGTGGAGCTAGCAGATGTGGACTTTAACATCCCATCAGAAATAAATATGCTGATCGGTGCTGACATATTTTTCCAGGTGCTGACACCAGAGCCGCTAGCATCTTTGCAGCAGCAGGCTCTGCAATCTTCTGAAGATCAGCATCTGCAACCCCGCTTCATCAGTACAAGGTTTGGCCATGTAATAGCTGGTGCGTTACCACCACAATATGTTTCTAATAAAACAAAGGTTTCACTCTGTGCAATTAATAGTAAACCAAACATAGATGAAACTTTACAAAAATTTTGGGCTACTGAAGCAATACCTGAGGCTTTCAGCGAAACTGTCCCAGAGCACGAATTATGTGAAAATATTTTTAAACAAACAACCTTACATAAAGACAATAAATTTCAGGTTGATTTGCCACTAAAGTTGCCTTTAAGTCAGGTCAAAGATACCTTAGGTAATTCATTTGATTTTGCATTATATAGGTTTTTAAACCTCGAAAAAAAATTGCACAAAAATATCAACTTGCTATCAGAATATGAAAAATTTATTAATGAATATATCTCATTAGGGCATGCTCACTATGTTGATTTCAACTCATTAGATTTCAATCAAGACCCTTTATACTTTACACCCCATTTTGGTGTGTATAATGAGACTAGTAGAAGTACACGCTTGCGTGTGGTTTTTGACTGCTCGATGATCACGGATAAGAAGGTCTCATTGAACAATCTTTTACTAAATGGGCTTCCTGTACAAAAGGAGCTGTTTGACATCATGCTTTTGTTCCGTTTTGGGGAATACACATTTTCAACCGACATTCGCCGTATGTTTAGGTGCGTCAGTATTAACCCCAGACATGCTTGTTTACAAAATATTTTATGGCGGAGCAACACTAATGAAGATATTAAGTGCATACGATTAGATACTGTGACGTATGGTCAAAAAAGCTCAAGTTTTTTAGCAACTCGCTGTTTGCATGAACTCGCTACAAAATATAAGGAAGAGTTCCCTCTAGCATCATATATCTTAGACAATTGCACTTATGTAGATGATGCTTGCTATTCACATTCAAATTTAAACACTATTCTAGAGGCTAAAGAGCAATTGTGTAAATTACTAAGTAAAGGTGGTTTCAACACACATAAATGGGCATCAAATTATCAGCAAATTTTAGATGATATTCCCACAAATCAACAACATTTTGATGATTTCGACATGCACAAAAATGACATGTACATGAAAACTTTAGGGCTAACACTTAACGTTAGAAAGGATAGTTTTGTGTTATCTTGTCCAGAACCCTTTGATATTGAAAAGCCTACTAAAAGACAAATATTAAGTTATATTTCAAAATTCTTTGATCCTTTGGGTTTCATATCCCCGATTGTAGTTAGGGCTAAAGCTTTCATGCAAAAATTGTGGTCTGAAAAAATAGGTTGGGATGAAGTGCCATCAAAAGGTTTAATGACAGAATGGTGGTGCTTTGCAGAAAGTCTATCCAATATGCAACCCATTTGTATTGATAGAAATATAAGCATTCCAAAAGGTGTTAAAGCTGTGCAGCTCATCGGATTCTCAGATGCTTCAAGCTCAGTGGGCTATGGGTGCTGTGTTTACCTGGGGGTGGTCGCTGAATCAGGTAAAGTTTCACTATCATTGCTCTGCTCTAAGTCACGAGTTAACCCACGCAAGGAGCAAGCACTCAGCATACCACGGTTAGAGTTAAATGCCATGCTTTTACTTACAAAGCTCATCCACAGAGTACATCAAACTTTAAGCCTCAAAATCAACATTGATAATGTTTATTTATATTCAGATTCACAGATTTCACTTGCATGGATAGCAACCGAACCCATGAGGCTCCAAGCATATGTGGCTAATCGGGTAAAATTAATTAGGGAACAAACTGGTAGGTGGAACTGGCTATATGTAGCCAGCGATGACAACCCTGCTGATTGTGTTAGCAGAGGAGCCGAACCTCATCAGCTAAAAAACTGCGATCTGTGGTGGCATGGACCATCATTTTTAGCAGGCAGTAAGTATAAATTTGAACAGAATATACCTCTTTTAAAAGAACGAGACAAATTGCCTGAAATGAAGAAATGTATTCCACCCTCTGATGCCAAGGTAACCTTATTGATTAAATCTGAGAATGAGTTTTTTGAATTTCTCAATCGATTTTCTGATATAAATAAAATGACTCGAGTTATGGCTTATATACTTCGGTTTTGCAACAACTTAAAAAACAAAACTGAGCGAAAGTCAGGCACCGCACTATCCCCCCTCGAGTTAAAAAATGCGTTGCATAAAATAATAAAGCACGAACAGAGAGTTCATTTCAAGCAAGAGATTAATGATTTAAATTCAAATGAACGTAATATAAAAGGTAATTTAAAACCGTTACATCCATTCATTGATCAGGAAGGAATGATTAGGGTTGGTGGTAGAATAGAAAATGCAAATGTTTCATTCTCTCAAAAGCATCCTATAATATTGCCCAAACAGTCTCGAATCACAGATTTAATCATTCATAGTGAGCACATTAGATTGTTACACGCAGGAGCTAAATTATTATTAGCTAATTTAAATCAAAAGTACTGGTTAGTAAACGGCCATAGACATGTTAAAAAGATTATTTATAAATGTTTAATATGTTTCAGACTGAAGGCTCAATGTGCAAAACAGCTGATGGGTTCTCTACCCTCACAAAGGGTAATAGCTTGCAGACCATTTCAAAAATTGGGTTTGGACTTCGCAGGGCCTATCCAATTAAAAAATGCACGTATACGACGACCTGTGTATACAAAAGGATATGTATGTATATTTGTCTGTTTTGTAACAAAAGCTATACACCTTGAGCTTTCTTCTGATCTAACTACTGAAGGATTTCTTTCTTGCCTAAAACGCTTTACCTCTCGAAGAACTGCGCCTTCTGAGATTTTTTGCGATAACGCAGGATGCTTTAAAAAGACAAGCAAAGAATTGCAAAATTTATATAAATTACACAGCTCACAGGAGCATCAAACACTGGTGCAAGAGTATGCAACTCAACAAGGTATAACATTTCATTTCATCCCCAGTTACTCACCAGTCTTCGCTGGTCTTGCTGAAGCTGGTGTCAAGAGTATGAAGTATCACTTAAAACGGATCATACAGAATTATATATTGACGTATGAACAGCTTAATACAGTTTTGTGTCAGATAGAAGCGGTTTTAAATTCACGACCATTATTACCAGTCACTGCGGACGATATAAATGATTTTAGTTATCTCACACCAGGTCATTTCTTGGTAGGCACTGCTCTAACGTCTTTTCCTGAAGAAGATGTACAATCAATGCCTGTACATAGGTTAAAATATTGGGATATCTGTAGTAAAGTTAGAAGTCATTTTTGGAATGTATGGCATAAGTATTATTTAAACATTTTGCAGTCACGACCAAAGTGGCGAGACGATGTACCTAATGTTAAGGTGGGATCTTTAGTTATCTTACGAGAACCAAACTCGCCGCCTCTAACCTGGCCTATGGCCAGAGTAGTAAAAGTGTACCCAGGTCAAGACCAAAAGGTGCGTGTCGTTGATGTAATAACACCTAATAAGAAAATTTATAAAAGGTCACTGTCTGGCATATCTGTATTACCTTTAGAATAAGTTTTAGAATTAGTTTTCAATTTTGATTAGAGTAGTAATCAATTTCAGTTTCATAATGTAAAAAGTTCTCATATTGTGTTCAGATTCCAAGAAGTATTTTTCATATTCATTTTTTCCTTAGTGAAATGTCATAGAACATAAGCTTCAGGTGCATATATGTAATTCACAAACATTGTTAGTTTAGCTTGATCATTTTGAACAGCCTTGTATGATACTAAATACTAAAGCTAAGATAACTTCTTATTATGTTCACTATTGTAACTATTACAAAATTGATTGGATAAATTGTTTTGGTTGCCTAGAAAATATCTTTTTATTGTTAAATAATATTAAGAATATTTTATAAGGTAACTCGCTATTATTATTTCTGCCTTTTTATTATTTCTTCTAGTAATAATACTAAGATACAATATATTACAATATGTTTTCTGTAAAAAGACGCCTAATTTACAAATTCAAAGGTCATTCATCCTTTCATATTATTAGCAAGTATTAAATAAGACAAGTTAATTAACATTGTATAAAGCTATTTGTTTGATTCTGATTTTTAAAAAAAATAAATAATGTATATACATAAACCAAGATGCTGTGAGCCAATCTATAGAAGTATTTCAATTTAGTAACTTTACTCATACTCATCTTCGCCGCCCCCAGCATGTTGGCAACCCCAACACATGTTGGCAACACCAACAATGAATGTGCAAAATCGTTCTCTTCACTCGGTCAACCCGACACGGGCTACATCGCTCCATTAATGTAATTTAAATATTTTAATTGTGGTGTTTAGTATAACGAAATACAGTGTGCCTGAAGCAAATACGGCGTTTTTAATCAATTCCTCATCAAAACCGAACCAGCAAGCCTAGTGCGCAAACACTCCCTGGCGCAGTGGCGGCGCGCTCGGATTCAAGTGGGAGGTCACCGGTTTGATTTCTGCCACGAGCCTCTTTGGAATTTTATAATTTCTAAATTGGCTCAGGTCTGGTCTGGTGGGAGGCTTCGGCCGTGGCTAGTTAGCACCCTACCAGCAAAAACGCACCGCCAAGCGTTTAGCGTTCCGGTGCGATGCTTGTAGAAACCGTTGGGGTTAATTTACTTCCCGGTTAGCACGATAACACCTTAGGCTGCATCATCACTTACCATCAGGTGAGATCGCAGTCAAGTACTAACTTGTATAGAGTAAAACAAAAAGATCTATCACATTTATAGAGTTCATACTACATCACTCTAGTATAAAAAGGCGAATGTTTGTATTAAGGTACCTACTTAACTTTTCTGTACCCTTACCGGAAATAGAACTAAGGGGACTATTGCGTAAGAATTGGCAGAATCTGTTACTTTCTCTCTTTTGTCTTTTTTTCTTCTTTTTTTCTTTCTGTTTTGTCTTTGTTTCTTTCTTTCTTTGGACTTTCTTCGCCCGTCCGTAATTCACACTCGTTGAATTTCGACCCACAAGCTTATAACCAATAGCTATAAAAACTAGGATAGATAAGTCATGTGGCTACGGCTGCTATCTATGTCCAGTACCTAATGTCACCAGCTACCAGCACTCTACCAAAGCGCGATCATGTTTTGCACAATTTTAACACTACGATAATATCCACAGATCAAACAAGTAAGTTTATATTGACAAGGTACCTACCCATTCGGATGAACTTTTTTTTTTATTCTATACAAGTTAGTACTTGACTGCGATCTCACCAGATGGTAAGTGATGATGCAGCCTAAGATGTTATCGTACTAATTTGGAAGGGTAAGTAAATTTACCACAACGGTTTCTACAAGTATCGCACCAGAACGCTAAATCGCTTGGCGGTGCGTCTTTGCTGGTAGGGTGGCAACTAGCCCCAGCCGAAGCCTCCCACCAGACCAGACCTGAGCCAATTTAGAAATTATAAAATCCCAAAGTAGCCCGTGGCGCGTGAATCGAACCCGCGACCTCCCACTCGAATCCGAGCGCGCCGCCTCTGCGCCAGGGAGGTCGTCAAAAAAGTATCTACTCTACTCTACAAAAAAAGTCCTAGAGACTCCACATTAGTTGACAAAAAAAAACAATAAATAAATTGAACGTTTATTCCAGCTCGCCTCGTTTCCGACTTAAATTAAACTTTTCTCATTAAATACAAGTTCTTTTACAAAAGGTGAGGAAGCGAAGAAAAATATAAAACAACGTAACGGGGATCTAATTAAAAACAATTGGTCTTGCGCGTTTATATATTTTGCGATATTTCTTTCCCATTTCCCGGGTAGCGAGAGCGGGTCAACAGTTCATGGGCATGAATTATAAAGTAGTATCTAATATAGCTATGACGATTAGATATTTCTGACTTCGTTGTGTCAGACGTAGCTCAACGTGTGGCGAAGTTAAAGTGGAAATGGCGAGACTCGTAGCTCGTAGGACTGATAGACGTTGAATACCCAAGGTGCTGGAATGGCGGTCCGTGAATGCATTATTTACAGCATCCCCTAAATCAGTCAAAACAGTCAAAGCAAACGCTGAAGTTTGGTGATCATTTCAGATGGTCTTAGTAACCGTATGGCCATTTGTAGACGTCAGTTTTTACGGCCCAATATAATCTACGAGTCAGTTCTCAAAATAACATGCGTTTCGCCATTGGTCAGATGCAAGCGTTTGACATAAACGCAGATACATAATATCTAACTCAAAAAGTCAAACGTAGGCATATTTTTTTTTATTATAAACCTATAGGCTGGCGCTTGACTACATTTATGCATGATAGAAAGAAATTATTAGGTCTAGGATATAGTGCGCTTGCCTAGAAAATGCCTATTCGCTCTTCTCTGGAAGGCATCCAGATTATACTTGGCTGGGAAGAGTGACATACACCCTAGCGGTTCGTATCAGAAACGTGGAAGAAAAACGTTTCATTTGAGGCCGCTGGACATCAACCACATAAGGATGCCACTTCTCTCGGGATCTTGCAGTACCGGGGTATGGTACAAGGTTGTAAGAGTTGCATAGGGATAACTCTCCGCCACTCATGGGGTAATCAACCTCGCGTTTATGGGGGCAGAATCTCGGGAAGTCGCCCGTTCTGTACTTGCTCCCTACAAGACACGAGTTGTTTCCTCTCGCTCGTTGCCCTGTGTACGCATTCTGCCCATCCTTAATTAATGTACTATGACGTACTCGCCTTCGTGCCATCGCGGCCCGGCAAAGCTTCGCAATACTATCCTGTTAACCGCCTGCACAAGATCTTGGTAATAAAATGGGCTAGAAACATCCGGGATGACCCCATCCAAGTAAACGTGCCAGAAGACCATACAAAAAACACAAAACGTACCTGGGAGTAAAGGTAAACACACATACTCGTACATGCTTAAGAGTTGAGCCCCCAAGCCCCTCCTTCACTTCATAAGCAAACGTTTGAACTGTTTTATCCAACCGATGTAGGTGAATAATTTGTTTTTAAAGCGAACATATCAACACACCCCATGTTTATTTAGCAAACAAAACTGAACGTATCAAAGGCATCACCGTCTCCTGACTCGGGGCAGTTTTTCCTCGTGAAATCGGATAGGCTTAATGTTCTCATTCCATTGTTTATTTTATTTTGTTATCTTGTTATTCCGCAAGTGCCCAATGCTCAGTGCCGCTCGCGGCAGCTTCCCTGGTAATTTTAGAACCGTTTTTAAGACATTTGTCAAGTCAACCGAGAATCGTCGCCGTCGCTAATGCGCTGTCTTCATTTTCTACGGAGTGTTAGAGCGAATTTAGCTATATACACTACAGGTGAAGCTATACCTGTAGCAAACAAAGCCTGCCCGTGGGGCAATGAAATGGAAACATGCCGGCGCCTTTTACTCGACAGTTAATCCTGCAAGTGCGACAGAGATTGCAACAAAGGGTTGTTTGACCATTTTATTGCTTCATAGACAACAGCTGTTTAACAACATAAGAATTAGAATTTAAGGGAATTTGCCGACCGGAGATATGCTACGCTGCTAAGCTACGTTTTGTGTCACCAATTTGATTTCATAACGTATAAAAGCTGAGCAACTTGGTGCTGTGTAGGGCCCTTCGCACACGGCTCGTAAGCGTAGGCGTATTGTTACGACGCTACGCATAGCAGTATGACAATTACGCCTTTGCCACGTTGTGTATCTATACAATCGTATTTCGTAGCATTGCTACGCACGTTTGTGTATCTCCACAATCGTATAGCATGTCTATCAACACAATCGTAGCCCATAAGCTACATTCACGTAGCACAATAGTGAACGAAAAGCCTAAATACTGTTTTGCATGGAAACATTGTCATATCTGTTCTTAAGGATATGGCATCGTCTAAACAGGCCTAAATAAATAATCTAGACATGTAAGAGTTATGCAGGCGTTAGAGCTTTTTAGCACTTTTTGAACTAAGGCGATAGAATAGATGTTTACTTTTTAGCCAAAATTGCTAACTTTGGCATCCCGGCACTCTGTGATGCTCAAAATCATAAATTGAGTGGCAAGGCTACTTTGTATTCAAGCGCTGTACGGCGCTGTCAGTCTGTCTGCAGCGCTTTACTTTCCGAACTTGTTTATTCGCAATGGAATATGAATTTATTGGCTTTTACTTTTTACCCACGACGGAACGGAGTACGGGTATATGCGTTTAGGGTGAGAGACCGTTTGTACATTACTCTATTAAAAATATTTTATGTTTGATTGTATGTTAAATTGTTCACAAAAACCAATAATGCAAAAATATTTTTGTTTGTTTGTTTGTTAGTTTGTTTGTTTGTTTGTTTGTTTGTGTGTTCGTTTGTGCACATCAATGTTCCCATTTCTTTCAAAAACGGCTTGACCGATTTAGATGCGGTTTTCTGTATAATGTTTGGTGTTCAGCGGCAATGGTTCTTAGATAGTTGTTACGAACATAGATCACCAGGGGGCGCCATAAAATACATTTATATTGCAAACGAATGTTCCCATTTATTTCAAAAACGGCTTGACCGAGTTAGATGCAGTTTCCTGAATAATGTTTGGTATATATTGGCGATGGTTCTTAGATAGTTGTTACGAACATCGATCACCAGGGGGCGCCATAAAAACATTTATATTGCAAACGAATGTTCCCATTTATTTCAAAAACGGCTTGACCGATTTAAATGCAGTTTTCTGTATAATGTTTGGTATTCATTGGCAATGGTTCTTAGATAGTTGTTACGAACATCGATCACCAGGGAGCGCCATAAAAAAACATTTACAGTGCAAACGAATGTTCCCAATACAGTTGTACAGTTGGATACAGTTTTGTACAAAATACTAGTGAGTCATTGCCAATGGTTTGTAGATAATTGTTCTTGTGATTGAACAGCAGAGGGCGCCACAATAAACGTATCTGTATGACTTGGAAGGGAAACTCTCTGTTTTAATATATTTCTAGTAAATTCCTTGTGTTAGTGATTGGGTTTGTTTGAACTAGTCTCAAACATTAAATTTGGTGACGAGGGTCTGACGATGCAACATGGGGCTGATTAGCTATGCATATTAATGGTAACTAGTAAATACCTCGAGTTTAGGCTCATTTGATTTGGCACATTAGTCTTGGTGGCGAGGATTAATGAATGAATATGGCGCATTTACCCGGCAAGAGGGCCATGGCCCAGGGCGTCAGCCTCCGAGGGGCGGCGCCAGCCGCACCTCACTCAGTTTTTCTTACTTTATTAGAGAAATTCCCTGTGTTTAGTGTGTTATCTTTCTATTAAACACGTATTGTGCATACAATCTAGAAAACAGGGATTCGTATGTTTTAACTAGGCTCCAAACCTTTAGATGTACATAGTAAAATCGAAAAACTATAAAACAAGTGGAAAATTGAAAAATTTTAAAACACCCACGACTTTTGCAGACTTGTAATTGAAAAAGGATTAAATAAATTTTTTTAAACTCCCCGACTAAAGGAAAGTAAGAACTAAGAACCTATCAGTATAATTACAAATCCAAAAAAATCCGTCGGAGCTGCCATTGCTATTTTCGTTTCCAATATCAATTAATGAAATTAGTAAGCATTGATAAACTGCCGGTAGGTATATCAGAAGTATCAAGAAATTGAATTAGTCATCAACTGGTAAACAGCACCATCAACACCGTCACAGGCAGGACACAGCAGCTCCGGCGGATTTTCTTGGATTTGTAATTATACTGATAGGTTCTTAGTTCTTACTTTCCATTAGTCGGGGAGTTTAAAAAAATTTATTTAATCCTTTTTCAATTACAAGTCTGCAAAAGTCGTGGGTGTTTTAAAATTTTTCAATTTTCCACTTGTATTTACATTTATTTTGAACAAAAATAAAAGATTCGCGGAAAGCCGGCGTATTTTTAGTGCCTGTAAATAAATAAAATGTACAAATTATTATTTTCGCCCATGAGAAATAATATTCCTTCATATTTTATTCATCTACTACACACTGAGGATCCAATTTGAATTGATGAAAATATTATAATATTATGTTTTTTTAATTAAATTGTGGTTTAACGTGGAATTATGATGTTATTCAAGGAAATATACCTAGAAATTTAATAATATATCTATGAATTTGTACTATTAAGAGAAACAATGACTGACTGGCTCACTAACTGACTGGTTGTCTGACTAACTGACTGACATATCAACGCATGACGCAGCGGGCATTTTGTTCGCTGGTTTTTAATTTAGCTTTCAGCTAAGACAGGATTTTTAAAAACTCAACCGTAAAGGGGATAAAAATATAGGGCAAATGATGATAACCCCAATAGCTCAACATTTAAGAGGCGGACTGTAAAGTGGGAATTCCAGGTTCAATTCTCGGCTTTTTTTTTTTTTTTTATAATTGATAGGCTTGCGCTTGACTACAATCAAGTCTGATGAACAGAAATGATGAGGTCTAGGACGGAGCGCGCTTGCCTAGAAAATGCCTATTCACTCTTCTTTTGAAGGCACCCAGATTGTATTTGGCTGGGAACACGGAAGCTGGAAGGGTGTTCCACACCTTAGCGGTTCGTATCAGAAACGTAGAAGAAAAGCGTTTCGTACGAGTACGCTGGACATCAACCACATAAGGATGCCACTTCTCTCGACGTCTCGCGGTTCTATGGTAGAAAGGTGAAGGAGGCACAAGGTTGTGGAGTTCTTGAGCACACTCTCCAAAATATATCCTGTAAAAAACCGCTAAACAGGCAACACTGCGTCGGTGTTCTAAACTGAGCAGTTTCGCCCGTGTTAGCGATTCCTTGCCGATTATTCTGCGTGCGCGGCGATCAACCGAGTCTAATGCATCGAGCTGGTATTTGGCAGATCCATCCCATAGGTGACTGCAGTACTCCATGCCGGAACGAACTTGAGCTTCATACAGCGTCAAAAGCTGTTCGGGCTTGAAGTACCGCTTAACCTTGTTCAGGATGCCAAGTTTTTTGGCGGCTGTTTTTGCCTTTTCCTCGATGCATTTCCCAAAATTGAGATTGGGTGAGATGTTAATACCCAGGAGGTCGATATGATCGCTAATCGGAACGGATACATTTTGAAAAGTGGGAGCCAAGGTGAAGGGGCTCTTTTTTGCGGTGAATAAGCACGCTTGCGTTTTGGTAGCGTTAAACTTGACTAGATTAGCGTCACCCCACTCAGACACTTCTTTTAGAGTCAAGTTAACGCGATCTACCAATGCCTCTCTTAGCTCTAGTATCTCAGCACCGCTGGCTTTAGGACTAGACATGTATCTCTCCGAAACAGTGCTGTCATCAGCGTAACCAAATAAACCTGGTTTAAGCAAATCGTTGATGTGCAGCAGGAATAATGTCGCGGAGAGAACAGATCCCTGAGGTACACCGGCATTGACAGCCATTAGGTCTGAAGAGTGACCGTCAACGACCACTCGAAAAGACCGTTCTCTCAGGAAATCAGATATCCAGCTACAAAAGCTAGCGGGTATTCCATATGCTGGGAGTTTGCTGAGTAGGCTGCCGTGCCAGACTCGGTCAAAAGCCTTAGAGATGTCGAGTGAGACAGCGAGCGCCTCACCGTATTTCTCTATGGCTTCGCCCCATGTGTGCGTGGCATACACAAGAAGATCGCCAGTGCTCCGGTTGGAACGGAAGCCATACTGACGGTCCGACAAAAGGTCATTTTCTTCAAGGTATGCTAGGAGCTTGTGATTGAGTACACGTTCCATACTTTTACAAAGGATGGACGTGATGGCAATCGGTCTATAGTTGGCCGGGTCGGCACGACAACCCTTCTTGGGCACCGGCTGCACGTTGGCAACCTTCCAAGAAAGTGGGATTCGAGCGGTGGAGAGAGAGAGGCGAAACAAGCGTGTTAGTACAGGAGACAACTCGGGAGCACAATTACGCAGGACAATTGCAGGTATGCCGTCTGGGCCACTGGCCTTGCTCACGTCTAGGTCACGAAGAGTTTTAAGGACCTCGTGCTGGTGAATACGGATCTCCGGCATAACAGAGCCGCATGGTGTGAGGGTAGGAGGTGTAGTACTACCAGCGTCGAGACGAGAGTTTTCTGCAAACAGAGACGCCAATAGGTTTGCTTTGTCCGTTGCAGACATTGCCAGTGATCCATCGGGCTTCTGCAGAGGCGGCAACGAAGGGCGGCAAAAATTCATTTCAACCGACTTTGCAAGGGACCAGAATGCTTTACTGCCACTGGGGTAGGTGGCTAGCTTACGCCCAAAGAGATTGGTACGGTTGAACTGAGCCCTTTTTAATACCCTCTTGTAGGACTTGGCGGCAATGTTGAACTCTCTTTTCTTCTGCTTGACGTTCGGAGCTTTGAGAGCACGAGCATCCGCCCAGGTCACAAAAGCATCTTGTTTGCGGGCTTCCGCGTCTGCACATTCGGCGTTGTACCATGGGGAAGTCTTGCCGTTAGAAGTCACGTCAGAAAATGGTATATAGTATTCCATTGCCTGACGTATAACATCCGATATGGCAGCCTCGCAGCTCGACGGGTCATCAGAAGAAAAACAAACTTGCCGCCAAGGATAAGATGCAAAGAAATGCCGCATCTCGTCCCAATCTGCTGACTTGTATCGCCACACCCTCCTCTTAACACTGGGTTCAGAGGCGGGAGGGTAGAAATTGGACACAGACTTCACCAGACAGTGAGACAGTGATCGGACGTGCCCAAAGGTGGTGCGACTGACACGGAAAAACTGTCCGGATCATTTGTCAGCAGAAGGTCCAAACAATTGGGCGTGTGTCCGTCAACATCCGGTATCCGTGTGGCTTCCTGAACTAACTGAGAGAGATCTAGCGAAAGTGCAAATTTGCGCGCCTCTCTCCCAGCGTGATCAGTTTTCTGGTATGGGAACAACCATTCTTGATGGTGAGCGTTGAAGTCCCCCAGAAATACCAGCCGAGCGGACGGATATCGGCGTTGAACAGTATCAGCCGTTTCACTGAGATAATTAAACTGCTACTGAACTCGGCTATCGGCTACTGAAATAGAGTCATTCGGGTCAAGAGTGCGCACTTTACCTTTCTCGACTATACCGATACAAAAATAATAGATTTTTAGAAATATGGTATTGACATTTAGATAGTTTACTTATTGCTTTAGTTAAAACATATATTTGTAAACTGGCTCTAAACATAGTTTTCTTAGAATCAGTTAATAATGACCATCTGGCAGAATACGTACTCTTGACCCGTGATGCGGGTAACGGTACGCAGCCTTGCGGGTAAATGTTCGCATACGGGGTAAGTAAACGCAATGAGAATAATTGTAGGAAATGATGTAAAAACAATCAATTCAAGATGTCGTTTATCATCTATTTATTAATTATTTATCCAACGTGAAAAAAAAAACAAACTCAAAATTACTTTTTGTTATTGAAACTCAAAAAAAAAATCTTAAGCAATTATAGCCTTAAGGAGATCAGTTAGGTATAAAGTATTTGGAAACTAATTATTAGGTGACTATGATCCATCACAAAAGTCACACGTAAAAGCTCCTCCTACATAAGCTGTGCATTCTTCGTGAAACCATTTTTTGCACGTAGAGCACTGGATCCAATCCTCGGTAGGCGGATCATCATATTTTTCTTTGCAGATGGGACAGTAAATAGATTCTTTATTCTATTATTTTCTTATTACTTAATTTCGGACCACATTTTATATCCATGCTATTAGTATTTTTCTTCTTTTTCTTGCTATTCCGGTTGGTTCCCGATGGTCCCGGTTGTGAATCTAAGTTTATTGGTTTTATGCGCTTTCGGGCCTTATTTTCCTCCTCCCTGCGTTTCTCTTCTACCTGATTTTTATAGGGAGTTCCTGTAACAATTTCGGACTTCACACTTGCTCTAGGTTGCTTCTTTTTCTCCGTAATTTTAGGTAAAGGGCTGAGATCAATTAACTTAACTTGATTATCTGGCTGAATGTTTTCATTATTAAAGGACATGTCAGCTTCCACTTTTGCCTCTTTCGTCGTTGCATTTTCAGTTTTTTTTTTTCTGTTTTCCTGTCCATCTGTATTTCCGGCTAAATCATTAGTACCTAGAAGGGATGGGCTCATATTTCGGTTGTCTATTTCCGGTACTTCTTCACTCATTTTCGGTCAGGTCTTTTCCTAATGTAATTTCGGGGCATTTTTCTGAAAGTAGAAAACAATTTGGCATAAATTCATATCACGCGATAGGTATAATAGGGTTCCTATAGCACTTAATTTTTAGTTGTGCCTTGATGTGTTATTCTAAACATAATGAAGGCATTACAAGTAAAAATAAATATTAAAGTCACTTTATCGATTACTACCAATACTATGTACAATTTCATACCTGGGTTTAACTACATCGATCAAAATTATACAGGGTTATATAAAAAATACCAAAACGCTCTCGGCCTGTATTTGTTTACATTAAAACTAACAACTTTTGTTCTACGACTTTTCTTTTTACTCGATATTTTAAGAAATATCCAATACTCAATATTTTACAGAGATACTCTACTCGTTCCTACTCTGTAATATAACATCGGCGCGGCGGCCGGTGCGCGAGCTCGAGGCGCGAAACCGCAACAGTGTAATGTCACTTTACAGAAATAACATTTTTTTGTATGATATAAATTAATACTGAATTTTGAAAAGTCGCAGAACCAAAGTTGTTAGTGTTAATGTAAACAACTACAGGCCGAGAGCGTTTTGGTATTTTTTATATAACCCTGTATAAGTAATACTGTAGATAAAAATATTAAAATAATTTAAGTCAAATAATGTGATGGGCAAAAGAATGCATGTAAGGGTAAGAGTACGCGTGCGTACTCTTGACCCCGTTCTCTTACCCCACAGGAGTCATTTTTGAATTCCCCGCCGAAGCATACATGAGTTCGAAAAATAACCTAAAATTATTACTCGGTATGTATATATATTATTGATATTCCAACAATAAATAGTACTTACCACGATTATCTAGTGTTCAGGGAGGAAATAAACTTTTCCGTAAAACAAAAAACTATGACTGAACCAGCTATAATCACACTTTTTGGCTTTCTTTTCTATAATGACGTAGCGCAGCTACTAACAGCGTGGCTTCAATATGGCCGCTCGTTCGCCACTGTTTTCGTCATACATGCGCCCCCTGTCCATTCATTCCCCGCGGAGATCTTAGCATTGCGTTCTCTTACCCGATGCGTGCTGTTACCCCGAATGACTCTACTGTCCTAGGTGATGATTTCTCTGTAAAGTACCTAGGATAATATTTCAGTGTCCTTACTAAATTAGCTCAGTATTATAGAGGGGACATGCTGTAACGCCTTTATTTTTTTAATTATCATAAATAGTTTTAAATAAAAGAGATAAGAATAAACTCGTAGGAACTTAAAGAATGGTACATACTCCTACATATTAACTTACCTTACTTCTGAAGATAGAGCCCTACCTATCTGCGAGATTTGAAATCATTAACGACAATCTAAATTCCACCTCAGGTCGTAATAAAAACGTATTAGCCTTAAACACTCATGAAAAAAGGAGATAGGCCTTTTCAGCCGAGCCTAGCGTTTTGCTCAAGATTTAGAATTGAAAAATTTGAAGATTTCCCCGGCGAGAAGGCAAATCGAACTTTACTGTTTACGCATCAAGGTCGCAAATAGCTGTTCGAGTAATTTTCAATGTTACGCATTTTTCTGCAATCTCAGATCAGGGCGAATCCAATGGTTAAACGGGAGAAAATGCGGATTTTATAGCGAAGGTTAAAAGCCGGGGTTAGTCTTAGACGTTTTTCCTTCTCCTCGAGGCGGGAGGCTTAGAGTTTGCCTTTTATTGGGTTAAACAACATCCGATGTTTGTTTTCTAATCGCTTTCAAACAGACGGTCTTACAAATTGACGTCTCTATTTTCTACAATTTCTACGATGCAATAAATCAATACGATTCTCTATTTTCCACGATTTCTTGGATTGAAATTTTCATGGTATCGTCATTTTTAGTGGCAACGTATTTCTTGCACCTAACGTAAAGGGTACCTTACCTATATAGCAATTAGCCATACCTTATAAATAAAATAGCATCTTAATTATATTTCATTTCGCTTCATTTTTCAGATAATTTTTATTATTATCGACAAAGTAGTAACTTCTATTGTACAGGCACATTTCGCGCGTTTAGAGTTAAGTCACTCAATTGATTTTTGTTTTCCTGTGGGGTGTGGGGCAACCCCATATATACTACCGCCGCTGCAGCCGTCGTCATTCTTTTATTGTGCGAGGCACCGCGCGCACGCTGGCGCTGCCATTAAAATAAATTATTATAAAAAAAAAAAAAAAAAATAAAAAATAAAAAAAAAAAAAAAAAAAAAACTTAGTAAAAAGCATATAGTGAAGTGTTCATCGGATAAGAATACGGGTAAGTGTTACTGTGTATTTTTACCACGTAATAGTGATAATCCTTGTGAGTGTGATATTGTAATTAACCAAATTCCTAGCGGGTAATTGCGGGTTACCACGATGGATTTACATGACTTTTTTTTAGTAAATGTGACGCCAAAGTACATCCAGTCTACATACAATTTCAATTTTCAATTTATTTATTATTGAACCAATGAAAATGTTGCACAGTACATACTCACAGACCTAGCGTCTTTATGCTTTCCTGGTGGTTAACCGCGGGTTAACACGATGGATTTACTTGATGCATAGTAATTAGTGATCAAAGTAGTGAACAAACACTTGTGAACATTGTCACGGGCCTAGCATCTTTATGACGTCCTGGTGGTTAACTGCGGGTTGACACGATGGATTTGCGTAATGCATAGTAATCAGTGATCAAAGCAGGAACGATCACGTGTGAATATTGTCACGGGCCTAGCATCTTTATGCTTTCCTGGCGGTTAACTGCGGGTTAACACGATGGATTTGCGTGATGCATAGTAATTAGTGATCAAAGTAGTGAACAAACACTTGTGAATATTGTCACGGTCCTAGCGTCTTTATGCTGTCCTGGTGGTTAACTGCGGGTTAACACAATGGATTTGCGTGATGCACAGTATTTAGTGATCAAAGTAGTGAACAAACACTTGTGAATATTGTCACGGGCCTAGCGTCTTTATGATGTCCTGGTGGTTAACTGCGGGTTAACACGATGGATTTGCGTGATGCATAGTAGTCAGTGATCAAAGCAGGAACGATCACGTGTGAATATTGTCACGGGCCTAGCATCTTTATGCTTTCCTGGCGGTTAACTGCGGGTTAACACGATGGATTTGCGTGATGCATAGTAATTAGTGATCAAAGTAATGAATGAACAAACACTTGTGAATATTGTCACGGGCCTAGCGTCTTTATGCTGTCCTGGTGGTTAACTGCGGGTTAACACGATGGAGTTGCGTGATGCATAGTAATTACTTTACACTTGTCAATATGGTCACGGGCCTAGCTTTTTTATGCTTTCCTGGTGGTTAACTGCGGGTTAACACGATGGTTTAGCATGACGTTACACACTTTACCTCTTGATGGTATCAAAAACCTTTGGGTGATAACCCGATTGCTTTCTTTTATCAGAAAATGAGTCGCAATAATTCAATAACAAACAGCGTTCGATGTCACGCATACCATCGCCGCCACAGGCGCCATTGCCATCGACTCTTGTTCCCGTAGATACGGCACAAGACGCATTTACCGAACTCAAACCCAGAATAAAAAAGCTATTGAAGGAATTCGCTGTCCCGGATTATTGTAACCTATTAAAAGATATTAAAGGCTTAATCCAAAAATATCTGTTGCTATCGGGGATACCCCAAGGACCCGTGATATAAAGCTCCAGGCAAGGCAGCTTGGTTTAGGAATCACAGCTATAAACAGAGCTATGTATGACAAAGTACAAGCAATAAAAATATTGTCGCATGGCTGCAACTTACTCACAAATTCCCACTATATAGAAGAAAGAAAAAACATTATTTAGGAATACATTGCCGGAAAAATCAAAGCTTCTAAAGAGATTGAGAGGCAAGGAAGTCAAATCAAATAGGGACAGAAAAATTCGGTCTCGATAAGACCTCTCGCCCTCGATATCGAGGAAAATGATCTGGCCCTTCTTGTTACCAGTCATCAAACAGGGGGGGGGGCGCGAGGTGGATCGTATCGGATGCAGTATACACATTACCAACGAACAGCGGCGCGAACGCCGCCGACTCACACGTCGTCTTCAAAGACGATGGACACCAGCGGCAGGCTACAACACTATTGTTCCTGTCGGCTTAGTAGGCCGAAAATCCCCGTTGTTTTAGATGGGATTCGTAAAGGTTACCGCATACAGTTCATTCGCCAAGTCGAAAGCTATTGCAAAATTTTGAAATTCGGCTACTATTAGAAAATGTAAACACCGTAAAGCTCATTTTATATCGAATATTTTCGTAGCTCGAAAACGAAATGGCGATTATAGATTTTATTCTAAACTACAAACAGTTAAATAAATTTGTATCTAATTCTCATTTTAGGATTGAAGACCATAGAAATCCAATCCAACCCAAAATGATACCAAGGAACGGCTTTGTGACAACTTTAAACGTAAAAGCCTACTTACTCGTCCCTATATCAACCTCTCATCGTAAATATTTACGATTCACATTTAAAAACAAAAGTAATGAAAAAGTAGCTTCGCTATTTAAGATATTGTGGTTTTTAATCTATTATGATTTTTTATGTATTGGGATCACCTTCGAAGAATGTCTTAGAAATGTAAACAATACGTTTATGTTCCATAATTAATTATGATAAAAGTTGTTTACATTCCTGGCAGAGGCGTAAGTTCTTGGGTTTCATTTACAACTCTGTGGATATGAGGATTTCACTTCCATGAGAAAAATTTAACAAAATTTTTTTAATAGAAAAGTTCTCTCGCCTGCCAGGTTGCACTATTAGAAACTTTGCCTATTTAATAGGTACTCTTACATCGGCCTCTCCTGATGTAAGATATGGTGGATTATGTACCAAAAGACTTGGGAGACAAAAAAAAAAAAAAAAAAAATTTTTGGCTCATACACCAAAGTTGCTACGAAACATTAAAACCTATGAATGATATTCTACCATCTTACAGTGGTGATCGGCGGACATTCTTATCTCATCTATTACAGTTTATTTTGACCTAGAGAACCCAAATAGGACTGAGCAGAACAAGCGTGCCAACGCCGGGTGGACCGCATATGAAAGTAATTTTCATATAAACTATTTAGAGCTGTTGGCGGGTTTTCCTCTGTCTTAAACCATTGCTCGCAAGAGGTCTAAAATTAACATCCTAGAACGCGTTGATAACACAACCGCAATCAGCAATATAGATCGGATGGGAGGAATTCAGTTTCCTCACCTAAGTGAATTAACAAGATCCATTTGCCAATGGTGCGAGGAACGAAAAATATTTGGTATCTTTGTATCGTAATATATTTATAAACAGAAAAGACAATGTAGAAGCCGACCGCGAATCTCATGGAGAAAATTCTGATTTATTATAATGGGAACTATCATAAAAGTTGTTAAGTACCAGCTAGTGACGTCAGCATTCGGAGAAGCAACAATTGACCTTTTCGCTTCTCGCACTACTGCCAAATGTAAAACTTACGTATCTTTGAGACAAGATCCTGATTCTCTTACAGTAGAGGCATCTTCATTATGCTAGATATCAATAGTTTTTTTTTATACATTTCCACCTTTTTCACTGGTTTTAAAATGTTTACAAAAATTTTAAATGATGAAGCCGAGGATATCTTAGTTTTTTCCTATTGGCCAACACAGCCTTGGTTGCCCTTGTTAATGAACATGGTTCAATCCAAAATTATATTTGCTACCCGTAATTTCAATACTGGAATAGGAATTCCTGGACTTATCACAGTCCCGAGAAGAAACTTATCCTAAAGTTCACAACAAGTTTTGAAGAAGTTTACAATAAGACCCAGGAATGGCATAAAGGTTAATTATGGCATCCTTGTCCAAAAATACACTGCGATACATAGAAATTATGGTGGCTGTTCTGTCGTATCAATAACCATAGACCTTGCGAATTCTCAGCTTCATCCATTGTAATTTTTTCTCACGGAACAATTTAATAATGGAGCTGCGTATGGATCTTTAAATAGTCACCGCTCCACGTTATCGCTTATTTTCGGTAGTGAATTATCTAGTATCGATCAAATATAACGCTTACTTAAAAGTGCCTATAAGTTAGGACCAAATAATTAGTTATTTTACTTGCACTCTTTAAAGCACATCGAGTGCAAACTTATCGGCCCCTCGGGTGTTATAATAGAGATATCAGACATCGGCCGCAGGGCGCGAACGAACAGTGTATTTTAACCCTATTTTGAAGAAAATAGATCAATTTGCCGTGCTACCGCCATACAAGATTTTCATCGTCACGAAGAAAATTAGGCTGTCTATCGTCAATCCGCTAATTTCAATGCATATATATAATAGCCACACAACCCGGCATCTCCTCAAACCATCAGCAGATGGTTAAAGGTTGAGCGAAAACGGCGTGGATGTGCCGACGGTCGGCGCGCACAGCACGCGCCATATCGTTAGATATTATAAGAAATACAGCTGGCTAGACTAACCGCTCGCAAACATAATATGTGATATATATCATATACTCGTGCACTAATTTAATAGCCAATTAACTAAGTACGATTGATAAAATATTAGGAGGTAATGCAATTTATTGAACTGAGGATTGATTAAGATTAAAAAATAAATTCATATGTACCTTAGAGACGTTGTGTAAGGTTTATTCTGTAAATAAACGTTGATTTGGCATGATAAACACAATAATATAATTATTGTGTTTTACTACTTACCTTCACAAAATTTTCGTCTCTAAACATCTACTTTGTCGATAATAATAAAAATTATCTGAAAAATGAAGCGAAATGAAATATAATTAATGATCAAACGAACTTGCAAAGTGAAGTTCGATCATAATTATATGAATTCGCTTCATTTGAAGATATAAACACCCTCCCTCCCAACCCTCATTAGAAAATTTTGTGTTCTCTAAAATAATGACGACGGCTGCAGCGGCGGTAGTATATATGGGGTTGCCCCACACCCCACAGGAAAACAAAAATCAATTGAGTGACTTAACTCTAAACGCGCGAAATGTGCCTGTACAATAGAAGTTACTACTTTGTCGATAATAATAAAAATTATCTTCAAATGAAGCGAATTCATATAATTATGATCGAACTTCACTTTGCAAGTTCGTTTGATCATTAATTATTTCGTTTAACGAATATAAAAGAAAAGAAAAGTTTAAAGGAATAACACAAGAAAAACCTGATTGAGTTTTTAACTTCAAAAGTCAGGTAGGTACTTACGTGTTTGAAATTTATAAAAAACTGTTTGATTCAGTTTCGTAAGGCATTAGAGCATGCTTTAGTTTGGTTTTAATCTACAACCTATGAGTCCTACTTAACTTTTAAAATAATACCCAAAAGATCATTAAAACCCTACCTAGGTCTTTCTCATCCTTATTGTTTTAAAGTATCCTTTTTTATGCACATCTGACAATGGTGCCAATTCTATTGTACAAAATCTCTAAACTGAACTAATTTGACGTGTCTCAAACTAGTAGTATTCTTTTGAAAATGCTCCCCATGGAAAGGCATAGCACTATTTTTAGACGCGTCAATTTTTTAACTTTGAGATTTTGCACAACAGAATTGGGATCATTGTCCTCATATTAATCCTCCAAATTTTGCCGTCTAAAATAATTGGCTTCAAAAGGCGAAACTTTAAAAATATCATAACTTAATAACATAACTTTTTAATACTTCAGCTATTTGTTAAAATATTTTGATAAATATTAACACTCTATTATTCCGCACGACTGCCTGAGTTAATGTCATGCTTACATCACAGACTGAAGTCTTAATTATACTTACTTTAAAGTTATCTCGTCTTTGAATTACACCTCTTCAAGTTTAGACTAAGGAGGTGTGAAATTATGTAAATGATTGAACCAAAACAAAATTATATTTATGTAGTTTAATTTGATACTGTGAATAAAATATTAAACTGTTCTTAAAACAAACCCACGCCTTTCTTTACGATTTTCTTTAGATTTCAAGAGTTTGGAAATATCTCATCCAGCCAGGTCGATGTCCAACAAACTTGAATGAAACGTTTTTTCATGTTTCTGATACGAACCACTAAGGTGTGGAACGCCCTTCCAGCTTCCGTGTTCCTAGCCAAGTATAATCTTGGTGCCTTCAAGAGAAGTGTGAACAGGTATTTACTGGGCAAGTGTGCTCCACCCTAAACCTCATCATTGCTGTCTATCAGACATAATTGTAGTCCAGTGCAAGCCTGTCTATAGTCTGTTCACTTAGGATTTTTCGTTACAAGTACATGCGCATGGTCGGCATCGTTCGATGTCCTTTAAGAACACCGACGACATCAAACGACGCCGACCGTGTGCATGAACTTGTGATGACAAATTCTAAGCGAATAGACTATATATAATAATTAAAAAAAAACTAACAAGTTACGCCTGAAACGCATAACCCTGTCTTAGCAGTCATGTAACAGGCATAAAGAGCTTCGTGCGTGCTTCGAGTAAAATAACATTCACCCAAAATAAATTACAAGAAGGTAAGTAAACAAACCAGCGGAATCTCTTACGCCCCTAATACCGCGTCAGCTAAATAAGCAAAAGATGATAATTACACGCGGGAGACGTTTCAAAGGGGTATTTAACTTCACGTTCGCACAAAGAAGGGCTCACGTTAAATTAAACGCTGGATCGGCAAACATTCAATTCCTTGGGGATACCAACTCTTAAAAGTTATTAGGTACCATCTTGGAAATTATTAAACGTAAATAGGGACTGTTCAAAACCAATTCTTACTTTCTGGCATTACAAGTGATACCTATATCCTGTTCTTTTTTTTTAAATAATGAGTACTTATGTTATACGTAGTGAAATGTTGGCTCTCTATGTGGGTTCTGTCGGTTATTCAATGGCTAAAGCTCTGAGGAGGTGTTTCAGATGATTCTACCTTCCACTTTCTCCATGCGTACACTTCGGCGTAGAAACTTGTACCATCTGGATATCTGACAATCCACGAGCATCCAGTAGGTATGCCAGATACTTTTTTTACTCTATACAAGTTAGTACTTAACTGTGATCTCACCTGATGATAAGTGATGATGTAGCATAAGATGTTATCGTACTAACTTGTGAAGATAAATAAATTTACCCTAACGGTTTCTACAAGCATCGCACTGGAATGCTAAATCCGGTGCGTCTTTGCTGGTAGGGTGGTAACTAGCACGGCCAAAGCCTCTCACCAGACCAGACCTGCGCCAATTTAGAAATTATAAAATTCGAAAGGGGCCCGTGGCGGGAATCGAAGCCGCGATCTCCCACTCGAATCCAAGCGCGCCGCCATTGCGCCAGGGAGGTCGTCACTTTCGCGCACATGCAAACTATAGAACCAGCTACCAGCAAGTAGTGTTCCCTCAGAGCATGAAGTTATTCAAGGGGCGGATAAACGAATACCTTAAGTGCCGACAAAGCATTTGCAATTCCTCTGATGCTGCAAATGTCCATGGGCGGCAATGATCGCACATCAGGTGATAAAAACCTTGTAGAGACAGAGAGATTTTTTCCGTGAAGATGTAATTGCGAAGCACTATTAATGTGTTTCATCGAACATCTGGTGGTTCAAGGGCGAGTGGAAGGCACGCGTCCACGTGGTCGATCCCCAACGAGGTGGACAGATCTGATCCGGAGTGCTACAGGTTCCTCTATAATTGAGTGCTCTCGCAATGCCGCCAAAAGGAGCCGTTGGAGAACTATCGCTAAAGCAGCAGTGGCTCATCATTGCACATCGTAAAAGTATAACCACGACCACTCTGTCAAGAGTGAACGACTAAGAAGAAGAATTAATGTGTTTAGGTCAGAAGGACACATTGGGTACATGTACAGCCAGCGAAGAGACTATGCACTATGAATGTCTGTGACTAATAACTGATGTCTCTTTCAATGACGAACACATTGCAGTGCGTCTTAAACATTGTAATGCTAAGACATGACAATGCTGGTGCATCACTTCAGGTGAATGTCTTGCATGCCTCGTTATTATTTACTGTAAAAAAAACTTACCGGGTTAATGATACAATGTGGTTGGTAATATTATATTCCTATTTGGCGTTTAATTTGTTTTCTAAGCATTAGGTGTCATCAAAGTCACCAACACCATGATAAATCTACAAGGGTAATGTCTCCATTGAATACGCGTGAAAGTGTATAAATTATAATTTATAAGATCTTAAGTTATTTACCGTGAAATTAAGGTAAACGAAATTGCCACAATTTAAGCTAATAATATTACTGTGTTGTACCTAATACCTGTGTTGTATTATTACCTAAGTTTATACTGTATCAGTAACTATACTGACCTTTTATTTGAATGTCTGGTATCCTAAACATTAAAATGCCGGTTCTTCCATTTTAATTGCATCATGCATGAGAATAATAAGTTCTCCTTATTTTTTCCAAACGTGTGTGATACCTGCTAATCCGCACTGGGCCAGCATGGTTAGCTACAGCCACTGCCCTCTTATTCCGCATAACTTACGATGGCAAATTGTTATATTGAAATTAGTAAATAGCTGCGAACACCTAAAATTGCAATTGGAGAACCATCGCACCTTTTACTATAGTAACTAGTATAACCACGAAAATTCTATCAAAAATGAACGACTAAGAAGAAGAAACACACTTAGGTATTACTTTAAAAGTTAATCATTTATATAACCTCTACACAAATTGGCTTGTACTGCAGTTTAGTATTAACCAGCAATGAAAAAAAAAATATTATTATTTGAATGCCATTGTATCAGATTATGTAACAACAATATATGCGCATCACATTCCTTTGATAGTACACAACCGGAAGTTACATAAACCAGCTAAATTGCTAACAAAGCCGACACACGACCGCCTCCTTTGCGTGTTTAACGAAACGTCTAAGCGTCGGCAAATTGTTTCCCTCGTTACTAATCAAATATGTTAGGAATTGGAACGGGGACAAAGGCCGGCAGCTAACTGAGGGATATGCGAAAATGACTGATCTCTAGCCGTTGCCTTGTACCACATAGGTAATATCAAGACATGTAACAAACCCCCAATGTTACTACAGTAATGTTATAATCTCGCTGCAGACTCGGTCATAAATCATTCGAGTGTTTCGCTTTTGTTGTTCTTTGTTGAGTTGTGCATTACTGCAGAACAACAAAAGCGAAACACTCGAACGATTTATGACCGAGTCTGCAGCGAGATAATAACACTACTAGAGTAGCCTTAGCCATAATATTATGACTTAATCATCTGCGATTACAGAAACCCGACGGTCGCATAGCTATATCGAACGAAATTCAAATTCACGCCCATACAGTTTTTGAGTGTCGTTTTAAAAGCGTACCTGCTTAAGCAATCATAGAAATAGAACAGAGTCAGGGCGACAGGGTGAGAAACCGGTGAACTATTCTAGCTCTCCTAGCTGAGTCGATCACCACCGCCTTCTGCATCTTGGCCGCAAGTGAATTGCCACGGAAACCCAGTCGCCCCAGATGGTGAGCATAGCTAACTGGAATTAAGCCAGATATCACGATTGGAATCAGTGGACCCCACATGGCGAAAATCTCGTAAGCTAGATGGAAGTAGGTACTTTAAGGGCACCTTCAAATTTGTCGCAAAGTGCCGCGCCGTGGCAGCGCGGCTGCAGCGCTGCATGCGATGCATGATGTCACTTACTGTCACTAGGTTTGACAATTGTAGTGTAGTGAGTGTAGCACATAGTTTCACAATGGAATCGATGTTTAGACTTGTACAAAAAAATACGTGCGCGCAGTAACTAGTCGATCGATGAACCATAGTTAATACATAATAATAATCTCCCTTGCCGATTTCAGCTACGGTGACTGAGTTCCTGAAGCAGTGTTTAAACTTTTAAAGGGCTCCGTTGGTGCGCCCTCATGTGGCTTATGTACCCTATCTTTGCACTGAAAGTGCGAGCGCAGTGCGGACAAGTTAGCGTATCGCCAATATAGTTGTAAGATAATACATATATATGCGATGAACTGACGCGTGTAGCGCTGCAACCGCGCGTTGTTTATTTACATAGATTTACAAAACCACCGTGCGGCACTTTGCGGCAAATTTGAAGGCGCCTTAATATAATTAATTAATTACGGATTAACGGATTTGCCAGCTGAAGTGGCAGTGGGCGGGCCTGTGTCCAGCAGTAGACGTCTATATAGACTGATTAACTAATATAATTAATTATTATTATAGATCAGTGCAATATAGCGTAGATAATATGTATATTGTACGTACAAGATCTCAATCTTCATAGTTTACTCAGCACGCCGACTCGAGTAATTTCAGCGGTGTTTGTCTTGCACCGCTGTAACCTAACAGTTGCTTCAACTTAGCAGACATATTCCATCTCGTGTGCCTATCCACCTCTGTTGTGCCTACAAACTGCCAAAACATGTGGATACGACACTGGTATTTAATTTCGCAATTATTTTGTGTTACAATATTAACACATTGTAAAAACACTTCACTAGACAATTTCAAAATTTTCAAAGAATGTCATTTCTTCACAAGCTCCGGTTTGGGCTCAACAGTAGGAACAAGTGAAAGTGACGATTCCGCGACATTTTTTTTCATCAAAGTACCCATAAACAATCAACATAAACAACATAAACCTAAATGTAATTAAAATTTAGTTCATGTAACCACGTTTGGTTGGTCTAGAGTTCACCGCATTTATTTTGAAAACTTGATTAAAAACCTCGGAAACGTCTTTTTGTGTAAATGAAAAAAAAAATTTGTGCGTGTTTTCTAAGAACATCCGCCTTCACATATTTCCAAAAACATTTGATTAATTTCCGCAGTCGCGACTAGCCTTCACCGCCCTTAAAATGCTGGTGGTAAATATTAGTAAAATAATTTATAAAGAGTATCAAACAAATAAGTTTAGGAGAGTACAATAAATTAAAAGTAGGATTACCCGAAAATATAAAGTTCTGAACTTTAAACGAAACCAGTGGAGCGTTTTGGCGCAAAACTTTTTCATTCCAAAATCCACTTTGATGTGAATTACTTCACAATGCCTTTTGAGAAAAGAAAATAATAATATTAAAGCGTATTTTTCGTGCAAAAAACTTTTTTATTAAAAAATGTCAAATTCTTTGATGACATCAATTTTTTTTATAGAACATAAAACTTGCACTTGAACCCAATATTTTTGCAACAACCGGGAAACGAATTCGGAACGTCATATCCCACAATTGAATACACTAACTGCTTGAATAACCACACATTAGAATAATAATTCATTATTCTAAATAGAAAGAAAAGGAATAGACTAATGAAATACTAGTTTAGTCGTTGTTTTATCACAGTATCATTCCGAGAACATTGTTTTCTGATTTAGAAATAAATTTTTTATGCACAAACAGGAAATCAATTCTAGAAAATCATAAGCCATCATATTATCAAACATTTTACCACAAGACATATAAAGCAGTTGAATATTATAATTACTGTCAATAGAAACAAAAGTAACAAACTTATGAATAACTCATTATTAATTATCTTTTTAATTTGTGTTTTACACACTAAGTTCCTATAAATTTAAATACGCATCAAAATTTCACTCGCAGCGGGATTTTAACTCGCGTCTCCCAGCTATAGCGGCTGGGTGCTCTAACCACTGAGCTATACAAGTCAAATTCCTCTGCGATGAAATTTAGATTCGTTATATTAGGTCCTTAGGCAGAACTAGCGCCATCTATTTGTGAAACGTTACAGTTTCAAACTAAGTTTTCGAAGGCTCATAATGAATAACTCGTTTTTGGCCGTCCCTGTTTCATCACAGTATCATTCCAAGAACATTGTTTTCTACATCGGATATAAATGGTTTATGCACAAACCGGTAATCGAATCCAGTAACTCATATTACACAAATATAAATTATAAATTATGCTAACAACTAGACTAGTGGCGCAGCTGAATATTAATTATTGTAAATAGAAACAAAAGGAACGAACTAATGAACAGCTCGTTTTTATCACTCGCTCTTTTATCGCAGTATCATCCCGAGAACAATGTTTGCTCCTTGGGAGATGATTCGCTAATTACGACAAAAATGAGTATCACTGTAGCCGCCTTTTGTCTGAAACGCTAACAAAGGAATGTAGTTATTATTTTTCTTAACAAACTAGGGGATAGTTAGCCAATGTTTTTTTTTTCGAGGTCTATTATTTTTGACGACCTCTCGAGTACAGATGGCAGGCTGTCTGATTTAAACGGGAAGTCCTGGGTTTAATTTTCACCTCGAGCCAGATTGTAGTTTTATAATTTTTAAATTGTGTCAGGTCTGGTCTGCGAAGATACTTTTGACGAGTAAAGTATCTTTTACTCGTCAAAAGTTCAAACGTATTAACTTGATAGGGATCAGATAAATTATTCCTAATGAGCGCTACACAGCATCGCACCGGAGGGATAAATCACCCGAATTGTAGTCTTTTGCCGGTAGGGTAATAACTAGCTTCGGACTGAACTAAACCTAAGGCAATGAAGAAACAGTAACTTCCCAAAAAAGGGGTCAGTCATGCCCGGTATCGAACCCTAATGCTGAAGTCCGAGCGCGCAACAACCACACCATAGAAGTCTTCAAGACTGCACAGGGGACCTCTCTGGCGCCATCGGTACGCGATTATATTCCTAAACTTTATGAACTCACGTAGGTGCGCAATCATAAAACAGGTCTTGCTGGATCATATGGAATATTCGGCGCGTATTACCCCCGGGGCGCCGCGATCCCACGCGTGGACCGTCGGGGCCGCAATAAAAACCTGACGTATCTACCCCGAGACGTGGATTGTAAAATAAGATTGAAGTGAACTGTCGGCGCCGCGGAACATTTTCACACGGTGTGGGGCAACACACAAGCTGAATGCTGCAATCCCAAGCTACAAATTTCATTTTTATATAAAAAAAAATAGCATAATGTTGCTTAATGGGCATAATGTTAACCTGATATAAACTGATATACCTGATATCTATGTCTACGCCACAGGATTCTGCATTGTAATCATATCTTCCAACATGCCTACTGCAATACGCTCGTCATGCGTTCAAATATCTGTGTGTACATGTGTTCTAGCTGACTGAATGAAAAATAATTTAGGTACTTTTCCGAGACCTATCGAATGCCGTATACCTATATGTTACCGAAAATTTATGAAATCTAGGAATTGTATACAATTCCTTTGAAATCCATAGAATTAGGCCTATTTAGGAAATGCGTAAAATGAAAATTTCTAACATCAATCAATAAACACATTTCCTAGTAACTGTATTATACTTTGCTTAAAAGAAAACAGAAAAAAATATTTTATCAAGATCTAATTCCGTATTTAAAATAACAGAACCTCATACTAGGTGGATATAAGAAACTTCAAACAAAGTCAGTTGACACTTGAATGATAAAATGTCAAGGTCATAAATCGATAAACAGTTTAGTAATTTCGAGAGCTCAGTGAAACTTGCATCTAATCTTAACAAAGATATACTAGCACACAGGATAAGGCACCATTCAGAAAAATATTAAGTGTGTTGAAACCGATTGCTTTCGAATCATCTTGTTGTCCTATCAAAGTGCTCAAAAGTAAAACGCTTCAGCCAATGCCCTGCACCACTATAAAGCCTGGACGTGAACACAATATAATGAGGATGGAAGTAAAGAGAGAGTTTTCAGCGAACGCAAAAGTGCTCCAAGTAATTTTTCCTGCTTGATTTAAAACGATCGCTTCGGAGCCCAGTTTCGGCTCTTAGCGGTACTCTTCAATTGTGCTTCGGATCATTTTAATTTCGTTAGAATTTTCGAACTCGAAAATTTTTGGTTACACAATGACCTAGGGCGGTAAACACTGCTTTAAGTGCTTTGTTTTTCGACCCGATGAAGGTGGATTAAAAGGTATAAAGGAGGTGAAATCGAGAATATTTTTCTTTCCGTGGGAGAAAACTTTGTGTGGGCTTTCGCCTCTTCGTTCTATAATTGTAGCTCGAGGTGTTTAACCTAGTTGCTTGACTCATATTAGCAGTGTTATTTTTAACAAGTTTTTTGACGTGATAACGTTTAATAAATTGATGAACACCAGCAACGCACATGAAAAATAGTAACGTTCCGCGTAACGTTCCACCTAAGCCTGTGCGTGCAAGCGAGAGCGCGCAACAAGCGATAGAGAGGCACGATAAAACAAACGACAGAGAGGCCAATTATTGACGTTATCACGTAAATCTATCGTCCGTAAACCGACTTTACAGACAACCAATATTTTTTTTTTTAATTTTTTTCAAACAATTTTAGTTATATTTATTCACTTTAAAAATAAAATATGTAAGGGGGGGCTCCTATACAACAAAGATGAGTTATCAATTTGCTGGGCAGAGGAGTCTTTTGATAGTACGGAACCCTCAGTGCGCGAGCCCGACTTGACCAATTATTATAGATACTTGACCGGTTTTTAATTGCCTCTCTAAAAACTGAAAATCTCTTTCCTTGTGCTTGTAACATCGGCTGCATCGTCACTTAACATCAGATGAGATGGCAGGCCAGTATTAATGAGCTGGCAAGTTTTTAGTGAACTATTTAGCTTTTTTTACTGTACACAAGTTAGTACTTGACTGCGATCTCACCTGATGGTACCTAAGTGATGATGCAGCCTAAGATGTTATCGTACTAACTTGGAAGGGTAAGTAAATTTACCCCAACTGTTTCTATAAGCATCGCCCGGTGGAACGCTAAATCGCTTGGCGGTGCGTCTTTGCTGGTAGGTTGGTAACTACCCACGGCCGAAGCCTTCCACCAGACCAGACCTGAGCCAATTTAGAAATTATAAAATTCCATAGTGGCCCGTGGCGGGAACGAACCCGCGACCTTCCACCCGAATCCGAGGTCATTAAAAATTGATTTTGAAGAGTACTAGAAGACAAAAATTTTAAAAATCTGAAAAAAATGTAATGTAAGTTTGGATATTTGTCTGGGAGCTTGGCTAGATGGACAACGATGAATCACTATTTCCTTAAAACGAACGAACTATAGTAGCAGGGCAGATGAGCGAAAGTTTTGAGACCGGGCGCAATTGAAGATCAGTTTCGCCGGAGCGGCTAATTGCAGCGAGATAAAAGTTTAATAACAAAGTTCGTGATCCGAACCGTATTGCGATGCAACAGGAAACAACCCGGAGCACGACGAGAAAAAACTAACTACTACTGTGCTTGATTAAATTTCAAACAAGGACTCGGATTTACCATTTTGTCTTGAAATTGCTCGTCATTTAAATTAGCAACAAACTGTTAATAAACTGGATAAGAGTAAGTTAGGCTCGCATTTTAGGGTTTCGTCTACTGGCATTTCTCAATAAGATTAATTGCGCAGGCCTAATAGGATTATATTTCAATCCGAATACAATCTATTGAAAACGCGAGTTCGATGAGAAATCGAAATTCACACAGGTGTATCCACTGGCAAAAGCTAGTATTTGCTATGATTGTTGAAATTCTAGACCAAACTGTTCAAAGCGGATTTTCATGTGTTGATATTTTGTAACTTCGTTGGCCCGGAAAGCAAACCCTTTCTCGCAACACGTAAAAGCTTTCTACGAGCATGATAAATAAGTACTTAATACCTATGGCCCCACATTGGACCTTAGAGATGTAGTAAGTAGCGCTGTAGTGTTACAACAGAAGGCCGGTAGAGTGGAAGTGTGACAGGGCGCTGGATGCGGGCGATCGGTCGCCCACTAATGACTACCGACAGGACCAATCGTGATTTATTCCGTGCCGACGACCAACTGTGCTGAGCTGAAGTTTGGTCCAATTTACACGCTATTAAGTTCTTAATACTTACGGTCCCACATCTGTACATGGACCTTAGAGATGCTACAAGTAGTGCTTTGGTGTTACAGCAGAAGGCCGGTAGAGTGGAAGTATCACATGGCGCTGGATGCTGGCGATCGGTCGCCCACTAATGACTACTGACAGGACCAATCGTGATTTATTCCATACCGACGACAAACTATGCTGAGCCGAAGCTTGGTTCAATTTACACGCTATTAAATTCTTAAAACCTGAGTCGCTCGAATGTGCATGTACCTTAGATGTGTTACAAGTAGCGCTTCAGTGTTACAACACAAGGCCGGTGGAGTAGAAGTGTGACAGGGCGCTGGATGCGGGCGATCGGTCGCCCACTAATGACTACCGACAGGACCAATCGTGATTTATTCCATACCGACGACAAACTGCTGAGCCGAAGCTTGGTCCAATTTATACGCTGTATATTGGATGTTAAAGATGTTACAAGTAGCGTTCTACACTTACAACAAACGTCCAGTTTGTTCAACTTACATAGCGCTGAATGTAGGCAGGCAAAAGTCGCCCACAAATGACTACCAACAGTGCAATCGTGGTTTATTTCAAGAATACTTTAAAATATGAAGATGGAGTCGTAAAATGCGTAACTAGAAACTATAACTCGAATCGATTAGAAAAAGTTCCATCGAATAGATTAGTTCCACCACCATTCATAAAAATTCAGCAAGAACATTCATACGTTTTACCACATTTCGATCTCAGCCTGTAAAAATTTACTTGTTGAAAAAACTATCTGCAAATCAGTATTAACGAAATCAAAACTGTCGAATATTCATTTTTAACCTTTGTTTTGTCGGATTGTCGGTTTTGCTGGTAGTAAACAATGATGTCTAGATTTAAAACAGTTGTCTGAAAATATAATAGCCCCTTACCCTAATGGTATTTAAATTATGCGTAACAGATATGCCAAAGAAAACCGTAGTAACGCCGTAGGTGTGATGTTTACCGTAGGTTGACATTCTTATACCTATTAAACGTTTTTCAGTCGCGTATAATTTCATAAAATTAATTTCTCTGTCGAATAAAATATGAAAAACCTTCTCCAACTTTCTTGATTAATATGCCTCATTATTCACAAGCAAGACTAATCGCTTCCTCCCTTACCTTGAGCATCCCTGTTATTCACACCTGCTACAAACTTTCGATACCCGTGAAAACGATAATTGGTTCCAATTCCGGTTGTTTTCGAGGAATGGCTCGCCAATTAAATTTTGTTTCGATGAGAATCCGTGACAGGGCCGTTTATACGCGGTCTGTGGTTTTATGGACCCTTACGTGTGTTATTGAAAAACGATTTTTTTATTGAATTCTGTGATTTTATTGTGCATTTCGTTTTTAATCCGATTTCATCGACGTCAATAAGTCTTTTTTCCTTTCACAGTGGGAAGTTATAGGTTACTTTGCTTAAATATACGTTTTAAAATAATAATTAGTTCTAGAGACATAGTTTCGACATTTACAATTCATATAACGTCAAAGCACATAATTTAAGGACCAACATGTCGGCTAGCGGTCATGTCTCATTTGAAAAATTACTTACATTTTAAAAAAAAATGTAGTAGATACCTACATACTTAACTATTTTTTTATCTAATGGGACACCTTTAAATCATTTGACGCCTACTTTAAAAAGTGTGAACAAGCCTATTTACAAACTTGATGATGACAAAATTGGAGAATGTAATTTTAGAAACAAAGTTTCTTTTCGGAGGGTATCACGCAGAGGCGAAAGAAAACGGAACTTTTGCGTGGCGAAAATCTACGAAAATCTTTGAAAATCTAAAATGCAAGTTTCTCTTAGTCTTCAAAAGACGTATGCAATCACGTATAGAGATTTAGTACCGAACTTGTAAGCGCGAGTTAACTGAAGACAGCGCCACATATCGAGCGATCGGTGAAATCATACATGGAAATATGTAATTGTAGTTTTGTTTTAGGTGTTATTCCAAACTTTGTTTCTGCCGAGTTTCCCACGACACTCGCGTCTTTTTTCTGTTGGAACTTATAGCTAGGTTACATATCTATCCAAAATTATTAGCTTGGATGTCCTCCTGGATATTCCGCTTATACAATAACATTACAGTCTGTCTGTTTAATCTCAGTCGATGCGCTAAGAGGCTTACGGAGCTGAGATATTGTATTTGTATCGGCACTGGACACAATGCTCCCGAAGCTGTTATACTGAAAAGTGGTGTACCGTTACAATGGGTGTATTTTAAAGCCTTTATATAGCGATTTCCAACAAAGAAGCGGTTGTTTTTATACACCTAGCTTTAACTGCAATTGCAATCTGATGAATGTAGGTTTTTTCAACTGAGATTTTTCCCGAGGTATTAATTCAACTTCAGATTCCAAACATATTTCAATCCTTAGGTTTTTAAGCAGACGTTTCAGATGGACAAAAATTAACCTGTTCTGATTATATTACGTTACGTAATTCATAGCCAATATAAGGTATTTGAGGTGAAAATCATGCCAATTTATAAATTCTATTGTGATTTGTTGGTTTGTTTGTTCGTTTGTTTTAAATAACGCTGCAACGGAGCAAAAGATCAATTTGATTATTTACACAAACATAGTTAAAAGTGCGCAGAGAGTCATAGGCTACTTTTAATCCCGGAAAAATCAATGATTCCGACGGGATTTGTGAATAACCGAACCAAAGCCCAGCATTGCCTGGAATAAAATGCCATAAACGAAGGAATTCCGGAATAAAGGATATGGTGCCGGGTGTTACGCTTTCTTCTTTTCGTTAAGGGGATTTATTGAAATAATTTTTGTCTTTCTCACTCTCACGCATACGTTGGTAGGTGCGACATGCAGCGTCGCGAACGAATATAACAGAAAAACGACCTTTTACCTTATTACTCAAAAACTAAGCCTGTTTTCAAAAATCCGTTTCTAAGCCTTTTTAGATATTATTATTACCGACACATTGAAATAAAAATTACAATTACATCCATTGTAGTTTCCGATAAAAATGAGAAAAACTGAGATTTTGGAGCAACTTTTGGGAGAACTTTCTAAGAGAAAATATTACCCAATTGTGTTTCTGCTTCTAAGCGATTATTTAGATTAAAGAGCCAAAATACATTACGTTTAAATTTGAAAGTAATCGCTTAAATACGGCTTCTACACCGTTAAAGATCGCCAACTCGTGTTGAAGTAGCGCGGAGAGTTTGAGCTCTATAATACGTCAGAATGAGTTAGAATAATATAATATTTAGTAATAAGTTCGTGAAAACCGTTCATCGCTTGCAGCAGGAAGCATCTCGCTCATAATTTCTAATGAAGTTATTCTATACGTTCAGTGTTCTTACCTTTTTGAGTTAACTACATCAAATTGCCTGCAAAGGATTCCTAATTAGGAGGACCAGGCTTCTGAATCTTATCGGATACTCCCGAAAAGTGCTCTTGGCTTTTAATCATATAACATTTGTATCTTCTATTTAAATCAGGCCTGTTCAAGTATGTAATTTCGTAAGATCGATTTGTGCGCAATCATTCTGTTCATCTAGCCCCGATTTATCATCAATTAACTCCGCCCACGCGAATTTCGGTTTTCTACAAATCCCGCGAAAACTATGGACCGATTTTTGTGGATTTTACCGAGATAAAATGTAGCCCGTATGTATGTCCAGGCTACAATCTATCTTAATTCCAAATTAAGATCAAATTACTTCAGTAGTTTTAACGTAAATGAGTAACAAACATATATATATAGATACTAACTTAACTAACAGAGTGCCCCGTCCGATTTATACAAAAAGCGATAAAAAATACTAACAAGTTACGCACACGGTATCTGCAGCCACCTCTTTACAATCCTTGCTAATACGTCTTTTAGCATTCAACAACATTTTTGGTACAATTTGGAGGAAAATGTTTCTTTAATTTTACAGATACGAAAAATTATTATAGGCGTGGAAAACGATGGAAAAGTGCCCTGCGCTCAATACTAATGCTTGCATCAGCATTGAGCGCAGGGCAGTAAAATAAAGTCTTTGAATACTTATTTTTATAATTAAAACGAAGATATGTGTAGCTAGGATAGTAGATAGTAGATTTTACATCCAATATTACGGAATACTAACGGTAAAGCTCCGCGATCTGTGGACTTTTTTTATATTTTTGGACGTGTTTTTCTTTTAATTTTATTAGAACATTGTTAATAATATTATTTAACTGTAATAAAAATAAATGCGAGATATTACGTAAAAAAATAATTAATTTTGAGGTTAAAGGTAATATAATTTTGAAATGATATATGATTGATATATAGTAACACTAGCTTTTGCCCGCGGCTCCGCCCGCGTTAAATTCGATTTTTTACTAATCTTGAGAAAAAATTGAATTTCCTTTTCAATGACCTTTACACCTACTTTCAAGACAGATTGTCAAAGTAATCTACCTATAGCTGTAGCTATAGATTACTGTTGAAAATTAGGGTTTTTTAAATATCCCATTGGAACTATGGATTTTCCCGAGACAAAAAGTAGCCTATGTTTTAATCCGGGTTATAAGCTATCTATGTTCCAAATTTCATCCAAATCCGTTCAGTAGTTGCGGCGTGAAGGAGTAACAAACATACACACTTACACACAAACTTTCGCCTTTATAATATTAGTGTGATTATAGTGTGAAGTGTGATACACCTACTTTCAGGACAGATTGTCAAAGTAATCTACCTATAGCTGTAGCTATAGATTACGGTTGAAATTTAGGGTTTTTTAAGTATCCCATGGGAACTATGGATTTTCCCGGGACAAAAAGAAGCCTATGTTTTAATCCGGGTTATAAGCTATCTATGTTCTAAATTTCAGCCAAATCGGTTCAGTAGTTGCGGCGTGAAGGAGTAACAAACATACACACTTACACACACACACACTTACACACAAACTTTCGCCTTTATAATATTAGTGTGAATTCAGCCAAATCGGTTCAGTAGTTGCGGCGTGAAGGAGTAACAAACATACACACTTACACACACACACACTTACACACAAACTTTCGCCTTTATAATATTAGTGTGAATAGTGTGAATAGTGTGAATAGTGTGAATAGTGTGAATAGTGTGAATAGTGTGAATAGTGTGAAGTGTGAAGTGTGATTATAGTGTGAAGTGTGATACACCTACTTTCAGGACAGATTGTCAAAGTAATCTACCTATAGCTGTAGCTATAGATTACTGTTGAAATTTAGGGTTTTTTAAGTATCCCATGGGAACTATGGATTTTCCCGGGACAAATAGAAGCCTATGTTTTAATCCGGGTTATAAGCTATCTATGTTTCAAATTTCAGCCAAATCGGTTCAGTAGTTGCGGCGTGAAGGAGTAACTAACATACACACTTACACACACACACACTTACACACAAACTTTCGCCTTTATAATATGAGTGTGACTAAATTAGAATAGTTTTTCAAAATAACGTAACACACTATATAGTTACTTGGTAGCATAAAAATAGTTATGTAATTGTTTGTACATTAGCATGAAATAAAAGGCTTTTTTATTTTATTTTATTTATTATTATTATTTATTATATGATTATTGTCCCTAAAAACTGAAGTGCGACATGGCGACCCTTTCTTAAAGTCAGTTCCTATCTAATTGAGCCTCCGTGACTGCCGCTTTCTGTGTTCCATTAGCAACTCTTACTATGCTAACCTAATAAACTACCCACATGCATCACATCGAATCCATTGCTCGTTTCCTGGAGGACCGTATACCCAATGAAAGTAAAACCGGCAATGGATAGCATATATTAAGAGGCAACGCACGGGATTTTTAGCTCATGTCCTTGTCAACGGATGTCTCTGGGGCCACGTTAGATCGTTAAAAGTCTAGACTGAAGTCGTTTCAATTCTAGTCCAAGTTCCGTATGAGATAGTTAAGGCAGATTTTATAAGCTTTTAAACATTTTGTTTTGATTAGAGTTGAAAATTTAACCAACGACGCCTAAAGTAGTGCATAATTGACAGAATGAATTTGTTGTTAGGGTTTCGTACATCAATACAAAAGCTATCTATATGGTCAATAAAGTAATTAAAATTCCACCGCTAATTTCCCTTTATAAACTGTCTACCACGAGGGAAATATTTTCAAAAAAAAAGTACTATACTACTATACTACTGCATGTAAGTACATATCTATCTGAGGTTTAATAATCATTAAAACTCAACGTGCACAAAACACACTAACGCGCCAGTTGGCTCAATTAGTTTTTTTAAATTCTACTAGAGTACTTGACTGCGATCTCACCTGATGGTAAGTGATGATGCAGCCTAAGATGTTATCGTACTAACTTGGAAGGGTAAGTAAATTTACCTCCAACGGTTTCTACACAGCATCGCACCGGAACGCTAAATCGCTTGGCGGTGCATCTTTGCTGGTAGGGTGGTAACTAGCCACGGCCGAAGCCTCCCACCAGACCAGACCTGAGCCAATTTAGTAATTATAAAATTCCAAAGTGGCCCGTGGCGGGAATCGAACCCGCGACCTCCCACTCGAATCCGAGCGCATCGCCACTGCGCCAGGGAAGTCGTCAAAGGAAAGTTAGTAGTAATGGTTAATTAAAATAAACAGTAAGCACCAATATCTAACCAGTATCAATTTAATTAAACATATTTGATCATGTAGCTATAATAATCATGTTAAAAGCACTCATGTCTCAACAAGCTACGCGGATTTGAATCCAGCCTCGTTTCGCTAATGAAGTTTGAATAATTAAGCGAGCTCGATAGCTCTTCACAAACGGCCTTACCATATACGCAAAAGATTTTATTTCATCAATATTTTTTATGAAAAGAAATACTTCAAATGGGAAATAAAATCGAATTACACACAGCTTATACGGTATTAATTTGTTTTGGTCCTATTTTTTACCGGTTTCAAAGGAAAATACATCGAAATAAAAGAATTGAATTTATTTGAAAGCATCACAAAAATTATCAAAAGAAAATATACTGTTACACATCCCCGAAGAATTCAATTACTATAACCATTTAAGAATTTATTTTTGACAAGGATTCTTGGAACTGTAGCGATATAATATATCACTAGATATCATTAATATCATGTATTTAACTTTGATTCTATGTTAAAAAGTTGTATAATATTACAATAATATTTTGGAAAGAGCAAATGCCGAGTAGCTTGCTAGTTCTTCTCGAGGTTACCTTTCTGTCCGATTACTTAGCGGTAGTTTTGATATTTTATAACAGCCTGTAAGTTAGTTAGGCCTATGTGAAGATAAAGATTTTCATATGACTACAGCTGAAGGAATTAAAAAAAATAGGATATGCGGTGGCGAGGTATCACTGCCTAAAATAAGCGCTGCAGCAGTAATATAAAATAATTATATCATGTCTTTAATATTTGAACAGAAATATCATACAGCGTGAGATTTATAAAACCGTTATAATTTAAATCTAATTGGCCCCAGAGGGCTAACGATAATCAAAAACTAATTAAGTAGTTTCTCTGCCACGACGGCGGCAAAAAAACTCATTTTCCGAGAGACCTAGATAACTTTGATTGTATAAAAGAAAAGAGTGACTTATAAAAGAACCACGTCGTTCATAGGTACTTCGTGAAAGACCTACTTTTTTTCTTTTATATTATCGTCAGTATTTATACTTTTATTTCAACATTTTTTACAGATGAAAAGAAATATCTACTGAATACCGAATTTCTATTCTAATTCATAAGATCTAAATATTTGAAATTTTTTGTGACTTGGTTGAAAACAATTTAAACCATTACTTTCATATTTAAACGTCATGTACTCGTATCTAATAATGTCTTTCATCTAAATTCACTTCCAAGCAGATACACGACTGGATAAAATTTTCTCGATAGCAAGTTCGTCCTAAACTTGCTCCAAAATTTCTATTTCTTATTTGTGTCGGACACCACAATGGATATAACTGTAGTTTTCATTTTGATTTGTCTAACAATATTCTAAAATCCTCGATAACAGGCTTAGTTTTTGGTAATTAGGTAAAACGTAAAATCTGTTATATTCTCCGCAACGCTGCATGTCGCACTTGCAACGTATTCGTAAGAGTGAGAAGTTCAAAAATAAAATCAGTGTATCCTCTTTAAGGTCCATGGCACTGGTTATGAGAAAATAAAATCAATTTTTGCGGGCTTTTAAGTTCATTGCACCTGAAACTCCCTCGCAGCTGTTACGTAAATTCCGATAATATCCGCATTTCAAATTCCCCCTGATTGACGCGTACCGCGTCAGCAGTAAAGCGTGGGGAAAGTGGTCTATTTCACGCGAAAACAGAATTCCGAAATGTTTAGTTTACCTTTGATCACGTTAGTTAATAACGTCTTAATTTCCGATCCCCATTCAAGTCGTTATACGACTTAATTGTGCTTTTATGTTTTTATCACCTTCCTTCTTTTCTTCTCTGCTCTTTTGGCTCTATCTTCTGTTTTAAGCATCTTCCTACTATATTGATCAATGATTCTTCTTCTAGAGCTATACTGAGATGTATGAATGAAGAACTACAGGTTGTAAGAACCTTTTACAATTCGATCATAAGAACTGTTGTATAACATCCGTTCTGTGTAGAAAAGAAATATACAAAGTAAACCAGAGTACCTACCATAACTGGCTATATTATGGTACTGTATAGAGTACCATAACTGATATTCTTTGTATAAAGATAACATCTTGTTACAATCAAACAAATGAGGTATAATGTAAAACTGAACAGTGAGAGTTACTTATGTCCCGTTTGCTGTGAAGACCCTGGGAACATAGAGTAGAGGCAAAAATGCCTTCTAGTTATTTCCCCGCGGCAAGTAGCCTTATCTGGTGACAGGAAGGCTGGCTCAATGTTTGCGCAACGAATCGGCATAGCTGTTCAGCGCGGAAATTCGGCCAGTATTCTTGGCACCATTTCATGCAGGCAAGATTTGTGTTTATTCAAGTAATTATAATAAGCTAGCTACAAGTTTTAATGTAACATTAAAAATTGGTTGTCTGTAAAGTCGGTTTACGGACGATAGATTTACGTGATAACGTCATAATCATAATCATTATGATAATCGTAATCGTTATCGTAATCATAATCATAGTCATAGTCATAATCATAATCGTAATTTTTATCGTGCCTCTCTATCGCTTGCTGCTCGCTCTCGCTTGCACGCACAGGCTCAGGTGGAACGTTACGCAGAACGGTACGCGGAACGTTACTATTTTTCATGAGTGCTGCTGATGTTCATCAATTTATTAAACGTTATCACGTCAAAAACTAAACCAAATGTTCTCTGTCTACAAAACTAGAAATCGACACAAGAAAAACCGCACAAAAAGGTGGCAATTCAAAATTCTATTCATTTAAAACAACCAGCTAGCTAGTCGTTCGAAATTGCGGAGTACGAGAGAGGAATTAGATTACTAGTCGCCGTAGCGGGAAAAATGAATTTGCTCGCGACTTACGGCAGACATTGACGAATTTCCTTTTCATTATGAGATTTTATTTCAATTTTCACAAGATGAGCGGGGACTTTGTCCTTATTACGTTTTTTAACTTGTACGAGGAAGATGAAACAGAAATTAAAATGTTTAAAAGATGATTGATGTCAATTTTAAAAGGTAACTTGTATTTTCTTGGACTTTCCTATTTCCTTATTCATTTTTTGAAGGAATAAATTAAAGGATAATAAATTGGAAGGGGTGTAGCGATTAAGTGTTCCGGTGCGATGCTGTGTAAAAAACAGCATTCCACAGGAACGCTTCCTTGTAGCGAAGACACATGAGCAAGGCGTTAATATGAGAATGTTACGTGGCACTCTCTGTTACTTTACTAACTACATGACCCCCCAAAAAGAAAACTTCTTTTAACTATAAATAATTATAGGCTAGCGCTTGACTGTGATCACACTTGATTGAAAGCAATGATACAGACTAAAGTAGAGAGCGCTTGCCTAGAAAATTCCTGTTCACTCTTGATTCGAAGGTGTCCTGCAAGTTGCAGATGGTAAGAAATTGATGCAGTAACTGCTTCACTGCAGAAAATCTACAGTCTAAGACTACGGTAGAATTTACCCAAGTGGACTCTGCAAAACAGACCTACCTACAGCACCTACACTATAGAAGTAAGTAGGTGGCTTCTTCGAGTTGTTAGGCAATCTACAGTGCTCTTGATACCTGTGATATTCTTTCAGTATTGATAGAATCGTGGTTATTTCGCGCTTTCACGATATCTAAGATAACCAGTGGCCTTTGCCGTAGGGGCTAAATAAAGGGTATCTTACCCAGATCTTCCCCACTTTCAAACCATAGTACAGATAACTGCCAAGCTTGGGTAATTTGACATTCACATAGGGGCAAAATAATAGCACAAAGTCAACCACATTTTGCGGCGGGCACGCGCGCCCGTGTTTCCTAAAATTCTCCCCAATTCCCGTAATATCCGCATTTCAAACCCGCTATGATTGACGCGGGCTGTCGGCGGCAAAGCGCACAGTCGATTCAGAGTTGGCCATTTTGCGTGAAAACTACATTCGGATACGTTATGGCTTTTCACCTGGGGGCGCATATTTAAAAATTCTGACAGAGCGGTGTGCTTTGATACGATCCGTTGCTCCTTTCTTTTTTTTTTTAATCAATTAAACATATATATTTATACATTTCTTGCTTGGCACCCCTAAGCCTCGGCGGCTTGTCGGGGCTTTGCACATTCCTCTTTAAAATGTAATACTAGTATACTGTAGAATTAATTATATATATAGAAAGGATAACTAAACATTCAAATAATAAAGTAGGTAATAGAAATAAGCAAACACATAGAACTAAAAACTGGCGGTAGGACACGAAAAACACCGAACACAAACGACATTGGTTGCACTTGACTTGAAGAAAAGCCCCTTTTTAATGCCTTTAGGGAATAAAATTTTAGAATTATTTTCGTGCTTCGATTAGGCCTCCTGTGCGACATAGAGGGAAACGGTTGGTCTGTTTTCCAATTTTATTGTTCTGTCTGCAGCGAGAATTGCGACTAAAATGATTATATTGCCTGCCTTAATTGGAACAAGCTTCATTTTATGTTTGCGAACAATATCCAAACGGACGCTACTTTAGGGTTTTACCACCTTTTAGGTTTCAGTACCAAACTGGTAAAAATGGAACTCTTATGGTGCCCATCATCCATTCTTCTATTTTTCTTGCTGTCCCAGTATTTTTTTTGTTACGGGGGAAAATCTCTCAATGAGATACCCGATACCGCTGGGTTTCGCGGGGAAAATGTGAGGTCCCTTCGTCAGTACTTTTATTGGTAGGTGGCTGAGGAGGGCAGTGGTTGACGTGGATCTCCGTCTTCGAGCAGGGTCAGCTCACACACGATTTCGCTTTCCTCTATTCTTGTCATGACAGCCTAACAAAAATAGATACCTCCTGGTATGACTCATATCTTTTGTTCGATGTGCTATCATTTCAAAGCAAGTGGGCAATGGTTGCAGCGTAAAAACGGCCAGCACATAATAGATTAAGCTGCAGTGTTTATTGGGCGCTCATAAATAAGGCCGCACCGTATGCTGCGTTTTGCCGGCGGCCGCTAACGGGCTATTTAGCGGTCACGTCTAAATGCACTGCTGATAAACACACTGGAAACGACTGCGTATTTTTAAAGTAAAACTTTTATTCTATGGCAGGCCAGTCTCACTTATCACGTGACCGTCCCAGCTACAAACAGGGGTCCGGACCTCAACATTTCAGATGGTTGCCGCTCGCGGGCCGAGTTGCACGCGCTAGTTCTGTACGGTCTATTTTACGCGCCGTCTACCTACGGCAGCCCTAGTATGTCGTAAGAGATAAAGTTAGGCGATAGAAAGAGACCACAACATTGCGTTTGTTGCGTGTCGATTTTGAAGGCGGGGCCAGGCGCTATTGCGAACTGAATTGCACTTTTTGTGTCAGCGCTAGAGTCGCTATTTCTTTAAATCATCGTGTGGAGTGGGCCTTCTGTACCTATTTAGTGTTCCGTGTCTATGGTATCAAAAATGTCGCGTGTCGCATTACAGTACAGGTACATCCGGCCTGTATAGATATATCAATCCACGATTACGCGCCCCACTCTGTCAATCTCCATAATTCGTATGGAGATCGAATGAAACATAAGCGATTTTGACAGAGTGGGGCGCGTCATCATGGATTTAAATATCTATATTAGACAGATGGTTGGCTGTCATGCGAATTGCGTAATAATTTTATAGCGCCTTCTATAAAAGTGATACTTTTTGCTAAGTGTTAATTTTTGCTATAGGTATCACTATTTTATTAGCTATTGTATTTCATGACTATTCTTAACTACTTGTAAAATAAGCCTAAATGAAATAAATCGTTTGAATCTTTGAATTTGGAATGGAAATTGACGAAATTCAAAAAATGTATAAGAGTTTCCATTCAATTAATTACTTGGTTAGAACTGTTGACCTCTAATTTGCACAGTAGCCTACGAGATTAATTAGTTCATTATATGGATACACTTTGTTTTTTTTAGTATACATTTAATTTTTTATTTATCGTTATTTCTTCGCTGGCGTCAATGTTACTACATGTTTTTCGTGACTGATGACCACATCTAGTACATTTGGCTCCATGCAACTGAGCATCGCTTTTGGACCAACACCAAAGCAATTTAACAGTTACAAGCCCGACGTGATCGCTCCTCATCAGGATACGATGATTCCAACGCTAAATTATTATTTCCCTACTAATCCAAAATGTAGCCTATACGTTAATCCGGGGTAAAGGAGTAGTAAACCTAATTTTACATGCCACACGTACACACAAACGCGCATTCGCAAACACACACACACAAACATACACATCCCATAGGTACATTCTCACAGACGCATATAAACTTTTGCGTTTAAATAATGAGTGATACTATATTTTCTTGACATTATTTACTACAATTTGTTCATTTCATCAACTAAAATTTGTCTCCTGGTATTATGTTAGCACTATTGGAAATCACACAATAATAAACCTTAAATTCTAAAAAATTAGGAAAACGAAGCAATTGTGCCAACATGATGGCAGAGAACAAGTAATAGTGAACAGACTGTACCCGGGTTTGATTCCTGACTCTGACATACATTAATAAATTGTTTTTTTTTTCTATTTTTGGGTGAAAATCATAATGCGGTTCTCGGAATACATCTACTTACCAAGTTTCAACAGTACAGTACTTATAGTTTCAGAAAAAAGTGGTTGTGACGTACGGACGGACAGACAAACAGACATGACGAATGTATAAGGGTTCCGTTTTTTGCCATTTGGCTACGGAACCCTAAAAACGAAGTCAGTTTGACATTTCTCAATAATAAAAGGGAATATGAGAGAAAATACATTTACAAGACGCAATGTTTGTGGCGGAAATCCCAATTAATTTCCCTTTCCCTCCCGTACTAAAGCGATATTATCATAATAACCACAAGAGCAATCGTGCTATGAGTTTGTTTAAAAATAACTATAAGATTTTCGCCATTCAGTAGAGGATAAAACTTGTATTAACTTTGTTTACTGCGGTTTCTATTACTGGGGTACAACTTTAATATTTAACACGAAAGTTTGTTTGTGTGGTTTTATTTATGTAATATTAGGTGATGGAGAAGATGAAGGTCGGAAGGGTATTCCAGAGTCTAGACCTTAACGGTGAGGTGCAATCCATCTGATGGTAAGTGACGATGGAGCCAAAGATGTTGTCATACTAACTGGGGAGGATCAAGCAAGGTTTTAAGGTACATTATGTGCTCTGTGGTACACATCATCACGTCAAAACGCTAAATTGCTTGGTAACTAGTCACGCCGAAGCATTGCAGCAGACCAGTCTTGAGCCAAATTGGAAATTCATTATTCGACAGTGATCCATGGTAGGAATCGAACCCGCGACCTCCCACTCGAATGCAAGCGCGCGCCCTACATCAGGGAGGTTGTCAAAGAAGTAGAGGAGTTTTGCCTAAGGACATACATAATAGAATACGTTTTATATCTGGTAGCAAAGATAAGATCTGTTCCACTTAAATTCCTCAGTGCACACAACACACAATAAATAAAGCTTATAATATGTTAAACAATAAACATAATATAAGCAATAAAATTTTCATAATGTTCTATTTAACCTTGCTCCGCCAATAGGTTCCACTTGAATTAAATTATTCAGCTTCAAGAGAATTCAAGCTATAGTATAATCAAAGCTCACTGCTACGACGTAGCTCCGTAGACCGGGCGTAGCGGGTATTTGTCTACGAGTGGTACGACCGCTACGAATGTACATTTCACTTCGTGCATGTACAGTCCCATAGTACAAGTTGATAGTCCGTAGTGATTACTCGATTTCGAGTTTGTTGTTGTTCGAGGCTTTCGAAACTAAGTAAGGTAATCTAGGAAAATCTATTTTCCAAAACTTCACTATCCGTATTCCTAGTTCGGTAATTTGCAATCTATAGAAGATCGAAAAAGGAAAATTTTATGTAAAATTCTGCTAAAAATCCTGACTGTAAAATAATCGTATAAATATAATATAACCGTTGTGTTAAACACCAAGTTGTGTTCACGAGGATTAGAAATATTGGGCAGCATTCGAGATATTGTGGTCGATTGTGTTGTGCAAAATCTCTAAATTAAACTAATTTGAAACAGTGCTATCCTTTTCCATAGGGAAGAGATTGAAAAAGATAGTACTATTTTAAATTAGTTTTCTTTAGAGATTTTGTACAACAGAATTGGCACCATTGTGTCATGTTTTCATTATTTTTAGGAATCAATTCTCCAAGCACAATGGTTAACTTGCTGTAAATGTTCCATAAGTGCAATAACAAACATAATGATTATCTTAATGTGAATTTTCACTCGACTTTGATCGCGAGAGAGCTGAATGTTGTACTAAGGGTAACGTTTGAACCAGTCCGATTGCATTTGTGCAAACTGAATAGTTCGAGTTGGTACGTGTAATAGAAAATTAAATCTGAATTGTTCTAGAATACCTTTTGTACCTACATAGAAAAAGAGGCAAGGAAACTGGTATTATAATTACATTATTTTCTACTAATTACTTCTGCGCGGAAGGTAAGTTTGTTATAATAAAATTAATTTGCTAAAATTCGTCGGCTGAATTATATGGAAAGTTCGATCTAAGTCAACTATATGTGCGGGTTTGCAGGCTTTATGGCATGTTTATGGACATTATGGGGAAATATTCACACAGTATTTTTTCTTTATAGCTAAACCGTAAATATCTTTAAAATTCAGAGGCGGTAAATTCAAAAATATGGTATTGTAATTTTAATCAATAGGCAATATAATATGTGTCACTGCTTACTAGACTGTCACTGCTGCTGAATTTATTGGAGAAATAATAAATCTTCTTCAAGTTCTTCACGGAAGAAATATCGAATAGCCAACTTATCCAGGGAATAAAAAACGATCGTAGTTGAGGAATAACTCACAAGTTTCATTGCTTAGTCAGTTGGATCATACGGCGTGTACGAGTCGTGTAAAATGGTATTTCACAACTTTGGACTCGGAACCGTCGGTATATGAATCCCAAGAAATACAGTTCCGAGAAATAAAAAAAAAAAACAGTTTGTGCAACGAAAGATTAAATTGGGTTGAAGGATGAACTTAAAATCTAAGCGATGAATTCTGTCATCGGAGGAATCGATATGCATATTTTCCAAACACGTCATCGTGTGTTTGTATATTTCTAATAATAGACAAATATTAAGATGTGATTTATGATCGAGTTGCCTTAGAATTTGCTTATTTTTGCAACTTTTCTCGCAAACCAAGAATGAACCGGATGCAAACATTTTATTACTAAGCAGGACGTCAGTTATACCCGCATAGCAGAAATCGGCATAGTCCAATAAGGAATGGAGAAGGGATTGTGCTAGAGAGATTTTTGTTTTGTCTGGAAGGAAATTTTCCACTAAGCCAATGGTGCCAAAACCTGCACACCTCAAATACTTAGATAGACCAATTAAGAAGAAGAGTGTATCATCAATAAAAAAACAAAAAACGTGAAATTAGAGCTGCAATATTTCCGAAGATTGTTCCTTCAGACCAAGCTGGATCGTTTATTGACCCATTCAAGACCCTCTCCGTTAAAATATGTTCACTATTGGAGCAAGGGTCCAGCAATGGACTTGGACGTTTGTCAGAATTCAGCAGTGATGGGAAAAATTACTTTTTACTTTCCACATGACTTCTTTTGAAACTCCTTTCTGTGGGCTGATTTTATGTTTGTTAGGTAACAATTCTCACTGGGATATCAACTATCGAAACACAGGCAAAATTCCTACTTTTGTATTGTTTTTGCAAAATTTTTGCACCTAAGTTGGTTTGGTTTAATGTCAACTTACCATGCAAATTCCTAACTAAACTGTTCGGGACAGCCGCCCGAACTTTTGCGCTGGTTGTGAGGCTTGAATGGAGGCGCCAATGAAACACTGATTACTAAAATGCTCGGGAGGTCCCGCAGGTCTCTGCTTTAAGGAAGACCTGTTCCTAGCTCCGCAAAGAGCTGGTTCAGGATTTAGATTAGCAAGAGACGCCGGCGAGCAGAGATGAACTGATTCTATGGGCTTAAGGCCTCGATACTTGTACCCTACGCGGGTGGTTAGTTAGTGTGAGACCCTATCGAGCGACTTGCGCGGCCTCCCACAATCAATGCATAAACTTTATTTGTATTTTTCTCATTTTTACAGTTTTTATCATTTTAGGTTCATTTACAATTAATTAAATAAGCTAATATCCTTTTATCAAAACACATAGGCGATGTTACATACATGTTTAGAATCTTAAGCTAAGTTTAAGAAATAATAAATAAATAAAAGTTTAAGAAAGCTAGTCACAAATTAGAGTCTTATAAGATAGTTACAAATTAGAATCTTATAAGCTAGTTATTATTTCTATTAGAGTCTTTGGACGCTCACTACGTTCGTCGTGCACACTCTCCCGCCGTGAAGTTGCCTACTTCATCTTTGTGTGGGTAGCACGACGAGTCTCTGAACTGGTCGCCGCAACACACCGTTCGCCGTCCTCACGTCCGCCGCCCTGGTGACGCCGTCTGAGCCCGGGTAGACCGCTTCTATGATGCCGCGGACCCAGGTGTTGCGTGGCAGCGAGGGGTCGACGATGAGCACCAAGTCGCCGACTCGCACCTCCTCTCCCCTTCCGTGGGGCTCCCGCCGGTGTTGCAGCGTAGGGAGGTACTCTCGCAGCCATCGCGCCCAAAAGAGGTCGGCGAGACGCTGGCTCGTTCTCCACATCTTCTTGGATTTAAGATCGGAGTCATCAAAGTGGCCGGGGTGCGGTACTCGGGACGGGCCGCCGAGCAGGAAGTGGTTTGGTGTCAGTGCTCCCTGCGGCTCGTCGGTCGATAGATGCGTAAGTGGTCGGCTGTTCACGGTGTCCGACAGAGGCCCGAAAAAATCGAGGCCGGTGTAAGTAAAGGCCCTCTGATGATGGGCAAGGCGGCATGGAGGAAGTTTCCCCGTCTGGGGAGAAGGTAGCTTTGTCCGTCGAAGGCGGTAAGGCTGGCAGGCGCGGAATACGCCCTTGACTGTGGGGCGTAGGTGGAGGCCCCACAGGCGCTGCTGGACCTCGTTCGCGACGGTTTCGGTGCCTCCGTGGTGAAGCTCGCGGTGTACCCAGTTGATGTAGAGCCGTGTGTAGGCGTGGTTGCCGTCGGCGATAGGCGGCGTGCGTAGCTCAGGCGAGACGTCGGCTGCGTCGATGCGTAACTTGACACGCATGACCCCATCGTCGTCGGCGAATACAGCCAGGTTTCGGATGCGACTGTCTGGCGGGAGAGCGGCGTTCTTCGCAATGCAGGCGAGCTCCTCGGGGAAGGCCTGCTGCTGCATCGCGCGCAGCCAGAGGCGCTCTGCCTCCCGCATGTCGTCCGCATCGAGCGGGACGAAACGGTCCTCGCTAGCCGCCGTAGGCGAGCGCTTCGGTGAGGGCAGCGGCCGCGCTGCCCTGGGTCGCTGCGTCCACTCCGGGTCTGCCTCGGGGTTGCGCCGCGTGCGCGCGTGCGCTGTAGTGGACCTGTGAATCAATCTAATGGACTGTATTATCCTACCCGTCGACCTAATCAATCGTAACCACGACGAGAACCTACTGGCGTCGGGTAGCGAATCAACCACTGTTGGTTTTACTTTATTAATTTTAACCTTTTCTTCCCCCTTGTGTGTAGAGGGGAGAATCGGCTCTGTTGGGCATAAATTTTGGTTTTTGAAAAGAAAGGCTGGGCCATGAGACCATCGGTCACCGTTCCCGAAACCGAGGGGCGCTTCACGTGTGGCGTCGTTCGCCACGTTGTCCCTAGAGGGCACCCTACGCCACTCGCTTACCCGTGAAGCCTCCTCGATCTCAGCGATCCGGTGAGCGACAAAAGGTTTAAATACTCGCGTCATGTCGAGGTTGAAGCTGAGCGTGTCGGCTTGCGGCCGCCAGACCAGTCCTAGTGTTTTCTTACTCCCGCCGGTGTCCAAGTCCTTGCTCGGCTCGCACGCGGCGGGGGCGAACTGGTTGATGGCCGCCGACTCGTGGGACGCCCATTGGCACAGCACGAAGCGACCCTTCCGGTGCACGAGGTCTACCTTGCTGGAAAGCCGCTTGGCATCTTCGATGGTGCTGAAAGATTGCAAATAAACGTTCGTACAATGATATTTTACAATAGTATCGGTTGTGTCACTCTTCCAGAGAAGACCCACTTTGAAGCCCCCGTCCACCCTGCGACACGTAGTCGCATCGAGAATGTTCAGGGCGCGCAGCTTCGGATCTGGGCGCGGTCGACGCGGTTCTAGACCTCGTGTATCGAGGGCGAAATGCCCCTTGAGGAGCTGGTCCGGGTTGTCGTTGATCACCGAGCGTATCTTTATCACGCGGTGCACCTCAACCAGCGTCTCGTTTGAAGTGGCCGTCGTGTCGTTGCTACCGCAGGGCCCGTGGACAACCCAGCCCAGACCCGTGAGGGTGGCGACTGGATCTTCGTGTTTACCTGAGCGGCAGGCGCTTGACACCATCAGCTCCCAGTTGTCCTGGCCAATCAGGATGGACGGGACCGCGTAGTCGTAAGGCAGCTGCTCCGCCAGGTCCTGGAGGTGGGCGTGCTTCTGCACGACCGTTCGCGCCACCGACTGACCAGAGATACCTAGGTCCTGGATCGTGCGGGCATCTATAAAATATTCTTCGTTGTGATGCTTACCTCTAATGGAGAAGGTTACCAACTGCGAGGCACTCTGGAACTTGGAGCCGGCGATCCCTTCGATGTTCAGGGTGTGTGTCGGCCCCTGTGCCCCAATCTTCCGCGCAACCTCCTCTTTGACAAGAGTTATGGTTGACCCTCCGTCTAACAGTGCGTAAACCTCGGCCGTACCTGTAGGTCCCGTTACTATGACCGGAACGACGTTGAGAAGCGTAGGCGTCCCGGTCGCGGAGCAGATGGCTCGCATCGCCTTCTCGTCGGCCACGCCCGCTGTCTCGCCAGGCGCCCGATGGAGCAGGTGGTGGTGGAAGTGCGGACAGTCATCGAGCTCGCACTTCTTGCCCCCGCAGCGGTGACGGTGGCCTCGGTGTTCGAGGCAGCGGAAGCACAGCTTCATCTCCCGGCACGCTTCCCAGCGCTTGTCCACGGGCAGCCTCTTGAACCCGTAGCACTCGTGGATGGTATGGCCGCCTCGCGCGCAGTACCCGCACGTCTTGCCCTCGGCTCGCTGCGGCGGACTGGCCGCGTGCACGCGCTGCGCGCGGCGCGGTTGGTCCGCGGGCCGCGACGGCGCCGGTGCTGCGGGTCGTGGCGGCGCTGTAGCCTCGGGTCGTATGTGCCGCGCCTGAAGCTTCATCTCGGTCTTCAAGAAGCGGCGAAGCTTCAGCAGGCATGGCTCGTCGTCCGGTTGTCTCGCCTCGTAGTCGAACCATCTCGTCTTGTAGAGGATAGACATCTTCTCTTCTATGGCGTGGAGCGTCTGTGGACTGACTAAGTAAGCCTCTTGCCGCAAGGCAACAATAGTGGATATCACCGAATCGACCTTGCACGCAAATGTTGGTAACTCCTTACCGTCGGTCAGGCGAGGCAGCGTCTTCAACTTCTCGAGCTCGGAGTAGACGATGCACTCCGGCCGGCCGTAGACGTCACCAAGCGCCGCGACTATCTCAATCGCCGACGCCGTGGTCTTGAGTAACCCGTCCACCAGCTCTCTGGCCGGCCCGCGCAAGCTGCGCCGGAGCCTCGCCTTGTTTTCCGCATCGTTGAAATGACGCGCCGTCGCGTCGTAGGTTTCGCGCCACGCGTACCATTCGTCATAGGCACCAGAGTAAGGCTGCAACTCAATCAAAGATTTAGAGACGCCACGCGCGGTGGGCGCCGAAATAGAGTGTGACAATTCAGTTAAACCTTGCAAAAACATTTGTTGTTGACGTTCGAACATGCCCAGTAATTCGTCAGATTTACTAGCGGTCCGCTCCGGCATATCGTACTGTTCGAAACGATCACTCGGAACCTGGAACCGCGCTGCCGGCGACTCGAATTGCGCGCACGGTAGCGGGGAGTGCGGCGGCGGGGGCGCGGCTCCCCCCACCCGCGAGGGCGGGGGAGCCCCCCGGCGCGCGTCGTTATGCCGCAACTGCTCTGTCACGGCCTGCCTACTCGTTCCGGAATCCACAAATGGATCCCAGTAGACACCCGGGTCTACGACGGGGTGTCCCTGCTCCGCGCCCTTAATCCCTAGGGACGGCCCAGGGCGTGCGTCGTCGCCATATGACGCTACATAGAGGCGCGGAGGCCGCGCACCGGGCTGAACCGGCGGCAGCGTATTATTTAAATCACACACAGTTTCACCAAAATTAACTTGAATTTCACTAACCTGTGTGTTTGTTAGCGCGAGCTGTTGTCCCGCCGCGCCGTGGCTGCTCTCTTGCACCCAGCTGGCGACACGTTGCTCCGCTGTCCGGCTGCTGCACCGTGACTGGTCGTCTTCATCGTCGCTGTCTTTATGATCGAGTCGGAGCCTCTGCAGCTCGAGGTCCTTTCGTAATAGTTCCCTCTCAAGCTCCAAAATGCGAACCCTGGCGGAGTGCTGTCGGCGCGTGCTTCGTGTGCAGCGAGACGCGGCATCTTCACTGCCCATGCGTTCCCTGGTCGATGCACGCGGACGCACTGCCTCGGCCGCCGGGTCGGGGTGAGAGGGGAATGACGCAACCGCCTCGCTTCTTGACGCTGCGTGCGGTGCGCGGAGTGGCAACGCGTCGCTGCGTCCCGACGCGTTGTGTTGAGCGCGGGGCGTGACGCCTCTGGATGACGTCATCCCGCTTGAGTCATCTCTGCTCTCCGACGACGGATGCAGGCTGCTGACCAGTGTACTTGCCGACGTGTCCCACGTGTGCGTCGATGAGGACTCGGAGGTGCGCGTGTAGCCCGGGACGGCGATCGTGCCGCCCAACGCACCCGACGGTGGCCGTTCTTGTGACGGCTGCTGTGCAGACTCCGCATGTGCCATGAAGCCCGGGGCGGCGACCGCGCCGCCCGACACACTTGGAGCCCCCGGATCACTCACCAATGCCTCTGTCGGCTGGTCCGCAGCCTGCGCTCGCGTCTTCACCATTCTGCCTTCTGCGGTATCCCGGCTCGATGGACCAATGTTCGGGACAGCCGCCCGAACTTTTGCGCTGGTTGTGAGGCTTGAATGGAGGCGCCAATGAAACACTGATTACTAAAATGCTCGGGAGGTCCCGCAGGTCTCTGCTTTAAGGAAGACCTGTTCCTAGCTCCGCAAAGAGCTGGTTCAGGATTTAGATTAGCAAGAGACGCCGGCGAGCAGAGATGAACTGATTCTATGGGCTTAAGGCCTCGATACTTGTACCCTACGCGGGTGGTTAGTTAGTGTGAGACCCTATCGAGCGACTTGCGCGGCCTCCCACAATCAATGCATAAACTTTATTTGTATTTTTCTCATTTTTACAGTTTTTATCATTTTAGGTTCATTTACAATTAATTAAATAAGCTAATATCCTTTTATCAAAACACATAGGCGATGTTACATACATGTTTAGAATCTTAAGCTAAGTTTAAGAAATAATAAATAAATAAAAGTTTAAGAAAGCTAGTCACAAATTAGAGTCTTATAAGATAGTTACAAATTAGAATCTTATAAGCTAGTTATTATTTCTATTAGAGTCTTTGGACGCTCACTACGTTCGTCGTGCACATAAACTATACAGAATCAGCACACTGGTCCAATGCAACTCTTGTGACATCAAACTGTGTATCTAGTATTTTCTATCAACAGTCCCAATCTTTATTTATGAGAGCACTTCCTCACACTCGATCGCGGCCATTTTGCGTCGATAGCAACTTGCTAGGAGTTGGTCGGAGTTGGTTGGAGTTGGGAGCGGTTTTTTGGCAGCAATAGTGCTTGTACAGCGGCGGCGTGATCTTTTTGCGGGAAGCAAATAAAAGTTGCTTGATAGATGGTAAAGAACAACTTGCTTCGTGCATTGCGTATTTTTAGGGCTCCGCTGAAGTATGAAGTTTAGTAAGTTTTCGACCGACTTCAGAAAAGGAGGAGGTTCTCAATTCGACTGTATGTTTTTTTATGTTTGTTTCATAACTTATGACTGGATAAATCGATTTTGATGATTCTTTTTATTAGAAAGCTTACGGTTTCCGTGTGGTCCCAATTCAATTTAGTCCAGTACTGACAATGTTTTCCATGAGAAAACCTTACAAGTTTTAAATTTTTACTTGGAAAGGATGTATTCAACTGTAGTTTGATGAGAGTTGAAGTCGTTTTTTTTGATAATTAATTAACGTATTATTATTCAACCTGCTATATGCTGTTATAGGTTATGTAGCTGTAGGTAAGTAATATTTGTTATTAATTGTGTTGAAATTAGTTTTCATCTCAACTTTAGTTTAAGTAATGGCACTTAACTAAGTAATCTCTCGTTAATGCCTCGATATAGAAATTCGTAAGATTCACTAAAGGTAAGTTCGTTTAATCATCCATTGTTGCATTATCGAGGACAGTCTTTTATTATAGTAGTTTATGTAACGGTTACATAATGGGGGGTATTAAAACACGAGTGTGAGTTTAAAAAACGAGCCGCAGGCGAGTTTTTTAATAGTATCACACGAGTGTTTTAATACCTAATTATGTAGAGTTTCATACACTACTTTATCTACGCTCATATTATTACCCAAATCATAAAATCTTGCTAACGTTTGTCGTAAATCATTGCAACTACTAAGATGTCAGGTGGAGTGAAATTTTCTTTAGTAGGTTTCACTGCTAGACATTTTTCAGCGCAAAGTTTTGACTAAGTAACAAAAAAAATTGGTTGTCTGTAAAGTCGGTTTACGGACGATAGATTTACGAAATAACGTCATAATCGTAATCGTAATCGTAATCATAATCGTTATCGTAATCGTAATCGTAGTCGTAATCGTAATCGTAATCATAATCACAGGCCCAGGTGGAACGTTACGCGGAACGTTAGACATTGTGTTGTTGTCTATGGTCAATCATGATTCATGGTCCATCCATACTCTCGGCAATGACTACCAACTATAAGTTGTCTGTGGATTCACTTAAAAAATATTACATAAAAATATTACCCCATAGACATTGTGTTGTTGTCTATGGTCAATCATGGCCCATCCATACTCTCGGCAATGACTACCAACTATAAGTTGTCTGTGGATTCACTTAAAAAAATATTACATAAAAAATATTACCCCATAGACATTGTGTTGTTGTCTATGGTCAATCATGGCCCATCCATACTCTCGGCAATGACTACCAACTATAAAGGTTGAAACATACTATCAAAACGCGACGCCACGCCACGCAATCCGACGCGTGTCAGTACTAATCAAGCCCATATATTTAATACGTTCAGAAACTTATATACAACACGCCATGTGATCACACGCGCCCACACGTGGTAAAATCCAGTCGAGCTAGATCGGCGTGTTGCCAGGAGAGGGGGAATACACGCTACCCGACGCGTGTCAAGCAGTGTGTTTCTAGTTAACACCCGACGCCACGCGTCAGTTGCGCGAGAACTTTCGTGGTGTATGAACGCTTCTTGGAGCAATTTTCTACAAAGGGTATGATATTCACCGTAAGTATTTCTCTGTAGATTTATTTCATGAATCCAGTATCTTCTACGTCTAATACGTTTTTAACCGACTTCAAAAAAAAGGGGGTTCTGTATTCGACCCGTATGTTTGTATGTATGTATGTATGTTTGTCCGCGATTATTTCGCGTTTGGCTGAACCGATTTTGATGCGCTTTTCGGGAAAGTGTTTGTTACATTCTGGAGAAGGTTTTATTATATTAACCAACTTAAAAAAACAAGAGGTTCTTAGTTTGATAGATATATTTGTATTTAAGTCTGATCGCGATTATCTAGAGTTCGGCGAAACCAATTTTGATGATTCTTTTTTTATTAGGTTGGCCATACATCACATTTCAATTTGATTGAGATCTAATGAATATCTTCGGAGATGGAGAGCGGAACTCCTCAACGGAAAATCGCTTGCGATCGGTATAATTAGTTTACAGTGTAGATTTAAAAAAAAGAGATAGTGATTCTCAAGTTAACTAAAAAATATGTTTTTAATTGACCGACTTCAAAAAAAGAGGATCTCTCTTTAACCCCTATATTGGTATTTAGGTTTGTCCGTGATTATCCCGCGTTTGGCTGGACCGATCTTTTTGATCTATCGCGAACTATCGCGAAACAACATTCCTCGTCATTAGGCATACAGCATATAAATATAATAGTAGGTATGACAAAGTCAGTGTTACATAATATGTTAAGATATGTTCTGTATGTGATAATCCATGGCTACGTCACTACTCTTTCGCCTTTCACATGATACTGGCAGAGATACAGATTGTAGCGTCGGGTGGCGTGTTGTATATGTGCACGGCACACGTCAGGTGTCCACACGTCGCGTTGGATCGCGTGTTCATAGTATGTTTCCACCTTAAGTTGTCTGTGGATTCACTTAAAAAATATTACATAAAAAATATTACCCCAGATACAAATACAGGAGTCCAGAGCCGTGTATCGTTATAGATTTTATACAACTTTCTTTAAATATTTCCATAGTAGAGCGATGTTATTATGAATAACTTTTTAATAATTATAGAAGTCTGTGAATAAAGTAGGTAATTATTTGACACATTTCGATTTCATAATTCGAACTTTAAGCAATGAGCGTAGATAAAATATTTTTCACTACGCAAAACAGAACTTCTATGATGCGGCTCTATCTACCTGTCTGTCTGTCTGTCTGTCTGTTGTAGCTCACAACCGATTTTGAGATTGAGACACAAATTAATCAAATTAGGTTTTGCTGTCTGCAAATTCCCTTAAATCGTCAGCAGACAACGTAAAGAGTTTTTTAAATTAACTTTATCATGGATTACCAGTTTTGGTTTGGAAGCTAAAGGGATTAAGATAATGACTGTAAAAAAATATCATACTTATGTAGACAGTTTGATCCTACTCCTTCACAATCGCATATATATCATGCGATTCGTTAGGAGTAAGATTAAGTGGGGCGCGTCTTCGTGAATTGAACTATTATCTACTTAAATCTCAGGGCACGGAAGTGTTTCGCCAATACAAGCAAAAAATAAAAGGGCCTACTCCCCTAGATTGTCGATATTCCGATCATAATATTATATGAGGAAAAGTGAGATAAATCAAGGAGTTAATATCACAAGGAGCGGATATAGTTATCACGTGGGCCGCACGCCTGCAGCGCCGCGTGTGTGCCGCGTGACTCGCAGATATTGGAAAAAGAAAGCAATCTTTTTTATCTTCATTAAAAACAAGTAGCTTTAATAACAATAACTAGCTTATTCTAAATGATTATATTTAAGCCAAAAAACATTCCACTCTAATTAAAACTCTTTTTAACCGACTTCAAAAAAAAGGAGGAGTTTTTTTATTTATTTTTTTATGCATGTTCCCCGAGTACTCGAAGATGCGTAGACCAATTTAGAATTTTTTTTAGTTTGAAAGGGTAGGGTTCACAGATGGTCCCATAGTCACCAAGTCAGGATCTGATGATGGGATCCTGGAGAAATCGAGGGAACTCTTCAAATTTTATTAGCACACTTGAAGTGATTTGGGTATTGTTTGAAAGAGTAATTTTTTCCAGGTTGTCTTATGGTCATCTAATATATAAACTTCTCGTGTCTCGTGTTTGATACCAAGCTCCTCCGAAATGACTGGACTGATTGTTATGAAATTTTTTTCTGTATGTTCGGTAGATCTGAGAGTAGGTCGTAAGCTATTTTTCATACCCCTAGATGGCAAAACAACGTTTGCACGGACAGCTATTATTATGTAGAGGTTAGTATACTATATTCGCCAAAATAATGACAACAAAAAGAAAATTACAATTACATCACAAATGCCTCATTTGCCTAACTGCTCTGGATCTTAAGGTCCAGAAAAGTGGCTTGTGTGTTAAGAGGTTTACTAATGTATGAATTAAGGAATCATTAAGAAAGTTTGAACAGTTATCGGTGTTTAAGACTTCGATTTATTTTGTTAAACAACACCCGTTCGGGGAATAAAAGTCGAAATATTTTTCTCGAGTCACCTCCCGGTTGTTTTCTTTGACCGGACTTCTAATTAAACTTATTGCGGGATTTCGTGGTCCTAAGTCACAAGAGACAGCGGTTAGCTTACGGCGACATAGCATGACCGATTAAAATAGCGAGGAACTCAAATGATAGAGTATGTCTGCATGACGTACCTACTTACAAAAAAGGTTCCATAGTATAATGTGAAATCGATAAAATCTATCTTGTGATCAAAGATACCAACTATTGCATAGCTGCGTTACGACGCACGAGGTCGCGACATTCACACTACTGACACTACAATCCATGTAAATACATCGTCTCTAATTGAAGAGATAGATTAGAGCATGTTGCATGTTATAATCTACAACGTGACTTGACTGTTGTTGTGCTTTAATAGCCAAAACCTTTCTCATTCTAAGGGAAATCATGCTCAGTAATAAATTGACGATAAGTTAAGGGTAAAGAGTACAATACAGATGTACCTTTATCCTGTCACATCGCCACACTTAAATTAAAAAGGCGAAAGTTTGTATGTGACTGAGTTTGTGAATGTCTAAACAACGTATGTGTGTAATGTTTGTTACTCCTTCACGTTGAAATTACTGAACCAATTTAGCTGAAATTTTGTATGGAGATAGATGATACCCTGGACTAACACAGACGTTTATCCCGGTAAAATCCATGGTTCCCGCGCGATTAGTAAAATAGAAAATAACTGAGCAGCTTAATGCCTGTGTTACGGCCCCTTGCCTGTCCAGATGAGGGCTCAGTTCCCGGGCCCATAGAGGAACGAGCCCGGACAGGTCGAGGGGGGACCGACTAGTGAGACTACTCGGGATCACTAGTGTACGATCAGTCTCGGGTCAGATGACGGCATCCAATCCGAGTCGGATAGCAATCGAGTCTCACTAGTCGATCAGTGGAAATAGTAATCAGCGACTTTTACTAGACAACAGGTCGGCCACTACGGCTGATACAATACGCCACCGGACGCGGCCAACTATAAAAATAGTTTAAAATTAGTAGGTGCTTATTGACTGACCTTGATCCCGAAGCGTCGGCCTTGATACGGAGTCCTCTGTAGTAGATGTGTGACAGTGTGTGACGTGAAAGTGTTAAGGGTATGTACAAGGGTGCGTGTGTGTATGGGACTGGCAGAGCCGTCTGACCTCCGCTTCAAATCAGCCTCCAAACACGAAGACCACACGCGCAGGCCCACTTTCCGTCGGCTACCGGTTCGAAGTGCGAAAGGGACCGCACCAGCGCCCCAGCGCGCGAGAGAGGGGGCGCGGCAACAGACAAAAACGCAGTGCGAAAAACAAGTCAGGCGCATCAAAAAACGGACGTCCCGTTGCGATGTTATTCGATGACTAAACACCCGCGCAAATAGAAACGTGGCTACTCAAACGTAGTAATTTGCGTCTCGCGACTACGCGTTTCAAGGACGACACGCGATCAAAATTACGTCAGCCACGCGCGGGGGACCGCTAAGTTCGTCGGTCGACAGCAGACAGAATGGTGCTTAATACTGGCGCGCACCGAAGTCGCCGCGTCATTGCAGGCAAAAAAAAATCTCGGCGACCGATGCGCGAGCGGGATAGGAAGATTGGCGTTTCCGCGAGTTGGAGCGGGAGCGCACGATTCGATACAAAACGCATGCAGCAAAAAACTCGCCGTAACCAAAGCGTGAGCGAGACGCGCCGATGAGGGCTTCCGCGGGTTAGAGAGAGAGAACACGATTCAACACAATACAATAGGCTCGGCGCTCGCGCCAGCTACTCTCGCGTAAACAATCCCCCGCTCCGAATCTAAGAATGTAGATTCGCTAATCAATAGGCAGTCGGGACAACGTGGCCACGGCACGTTGCAATACTGAGTCCCCCACAAATACCTCGGCCACCCGGGGAACGCCATCCGATCCAAATAGCAGTTTAACAATGCGTCCACGACGCCAAAATAGTGGGAGTAGATTAGGTTCTTTAAGCAGAACAAGATCTCCCACCTGGGGAGGGTTAGTTTTGTCAGTCCACTTGACGCGCTGCTGCAGCAAGTGCAAATACTCAAGAGACCAACGGTGCCAAAAATTTTGAGTCATTTGCTGCAACATTTCAAACCGAGACAACCGTGAGGTCTTGACCTCCCGATAGGGATACTCGGGCAGCGCGTTAAGAGGCTGACCAATCAAGAAGTGACCCGGCGTTAAAGCCTCCAAATCATTTGGATCGGAGGAGACGGGACCGAGAGGCCGAGAGTTAAGAACCGCCTCAATCTTGCAAAATACCGTGGACAGTTCCTCGAAGGTTAAGATGGTTTCCCCAATAACGCGACGCAAATGCGTTTTAGCGACCTTAACAACAGCTTCGAAGATTCCGCCCCAGTGAGGACACGCCGGAGGGTCAAATTTCCAAGTAACTCCCATTCTAGACATGGCGGTGCCTACACAGTGCCTGTTCTTAACAAGGAAGTCAACGACCTCCTTCAAATAACGATCGGTTCCCTTATAATTGGTCCCGCAGTCTGTCCGAACCAAGTCGGGTAGGCCGCGACGGCTCACGAAGCGGCCCAGAGTGGCCACGAACGCCTCCGTGCTGAGGGCACTGACAAGCTCCAAGTGAACTGCCTTGGTTGCGAGGCAAACAAAGACGCTGGTCGTAGATGGCCACTCTTCGGACCTAATGGCTGTCAACGCCGGGGTACCCCATGGGTCTGTTCTCTCCGCGACATTGTTCCTGCTGCATATCAACGATCTGCTGAAACCAGGTATCTTTGGTTATGCGGACGACAGCACTGTCTCGGAGAGGTACATGTCCAGTTCAAAAGCCAGCGGTTCTGAGATCCTTGAGCTTAGAGAGGCATTGGTAAATCGCGTTAACTTGACTTTGAAAGAAGTGTCTGAGTGGGGTGACGCTAATCTGGTTAAGTTTAACGCTACCAAAACACAGGCGTGTTTGTTCACTGCTAAAAAGAGCCCCTTCACCTTGGCTCCAACTTTCCAAAGTATATCCGTTCCGATTGGCGATTACATCGAGCTTCTGGGTATCACCATCTCACCCAATCTCAATTTTGGGAAATGCATCGAAGCTAAAGCAAAAACAGCTGCTAAAAAACTAGGAATCCTCAACAAGGTTAAGCGGTACTTCACGCCCGAACAGCTTCTGACGCTATATGAGGCTCAGGTGCGTTCCGGCATGGAGTACTGTAGTCACCTTTGGGATGGTTCTGCCAAGTATCAGCTCGATGCATTGGACTCAGTTGATCGCCGCGCTCGCAGAATAATCGGCAAGGAATCGCTAACGCGGGCAAAACTGCTCAGCTTACAACATCGGCGCAACGTTGCCTGTTTAGCGGTTTTTTACAGGATATACTTTGGTGAGTGTGCTCAGGAACTACATAACCTTGTACCTCCTTCACCTTTCTACCATAGGACTGCAAGACGCCGAGAGCGGTGGCATCCTTATGTGGTTGACGTCCAACAAACTCGCACGAAACGTTTTTCCTCCACGTTTCTGATACGAACCGCTAAGGTGTGGAACGCCCTTCCAGCCTCCGTGTTTCCAGCCAAGTACAATCTAGGTGCCTTCAAGAGAAGAGTGAATAGGCATTTTCTAGGCAAGCGCGCTCCACCCTAGACCTCATCATTGCTTTCCATCAGGCATGATTGTCGTCAAGCGCAAGCCTATCTACAATAAAAAAAAAAAAAAAAAAAAAAAAAAAGACGCACAAGTAGGCCTTAAAAGACCGAGCATTCTTAAGGTTAGAGCTCTTAACTAGAAAAGGACCGGCAAAATCGGTTCCAACACCGGCGAAAGGTCGAGCAGCCCTTACGCGGTCCGCAGGCAGGTCACCCATCACAGGCTGTGCAATGGATGCCTTCAAACGATAGCAAGGAATACATTTGAAGATCACGCTTCGAATGGTTCGTCGGCCTGCCAAAATCCAAAACTCACGCTGCAAAATGGCTGAGAGGGTATTGCAACCCGCATGAGCATTTTTAATATGATAATGAGTTATCAACAGATTGACAAAGGTGCCATCCTTTGGGAGCAGCAAAGGATGTCGCGCTCCATAAGGGAGGTTGGAGTTTTTAAGGCGTCCCCCAACACGTAGTAATCCGGAACTGTCCAAGAATAGACTCAGGCGAGCAAGGTGGCCCTTCAGTGGCGAGCCTCGTTTCAAAGACTCAATCGCTGACTCAAAGTGTTCCACTTGGATCACACGTATCCAGTACATCAACGCCTCTCGCCGTTCCAAGGGCGAGAGCGCCGAGTCTAAGTTTTTATTGAGGGGATCCCTGACATTATGCATGAATCGACGCAGCCAAGCGGTTACGCCGATCAGCTTGTCAAACGAGCTATACCGCTCCAAGAGGGCGCGGTCATAAATGGGCCTATCGTTGACCACGCCAACCCTCAATCGCAAGCCGGGTAATTCGGCTGGAGCCTCAAATTTGTCCGGGGGCCAGGAGGATTCTGGGCCAGATAGCCAGCCCGGTCCCCACCAGAGTGGGTGGTAGACTAGCAAAGAAGCCTCGCAACCGCGAGAAGCGCAGTCAGCTGGGTTTAGTTCCCCGGGTACATGTCTCCATTTCAAGGGTGTGACAGAACTTTGTATTTGTGACACTCTATTCGCCACGAAAACTTCAAGATTATGGACCGAAGCCCGAAGCCAACACAGGACAATCTCGCTGTCCGACCATGCAAAAACGTCCAAAATGTTTACGAAGGGCTTCAAAGAAGCGTGGACGTGGTTTAATAACCGGTTCAATAGTGCGGCTCCCGAAAGTTCTAACTTAGGAATTGTTAGACGAGACCTAATAGGTGCAACCTTGCTCTTAGCTAGGACAAGGTGCAACGAGACTTGCCCAGAAGCACTCACGGTTCGCAGATATACCACAGCTGCATATCCCTTCTCAGAGGCATCGCAGAACCCGTGTAAGCTTGCACGACATTTGCCCGGAGGCAAGAAGCATCTGGGTAAAGAGATTTGGTTGATGTCGGGAAGGGAGGACACCAAAGAGAGCCACTCTCTTAAGAGAGCACCAAGAAGAGGCTCATCCCAGCCTAACCCAGACACCCAAAGCTTTTGAAGAAAGCACTTGGCCAGAAAAACAACCGGAGTTATCCAACCGTTTGGATCAAAGGTGCGCGCCACAGTGGACAGGACCAGTCGTTTGGTCCAAGACTTCGGAGGATCATCTAACTTGACCCGGTACGTAAAAGAATCCTGAACGGGCTGATACTGGATACCAAGCACCGTCAGCAAATTGGGATTCTCCGGGTGTTCAAACAGGTGAGGATCCTGTTGATCCTCTCCAGGTAAGTCCTGCAAAACCTGAGGTGAGTTGGATAGCCATTTACGTAACTCGTACCCTCCGGATTTCAAGATGGCGATCAACTCGTCCCTCAGGATGCGAGCTTCCTCAACACTGGATGCTCCGGCGCAGATGTCGTCCATATAGACAGAAGTTTCTAGGACATCCGCTGCTCGCGAATAATTCAGTCGTTCCCGGTTGGCCAGCTCCAAGAGCGTCCTCATTGCAATATAAGGACTAGACCTAAGGCCATAAGTTGTAGTGTTCAGCTCGAACACGCGCACAGGATCACTGGGATTCTCGCGCCACAAAATCAGCTGGTAACGACGATCATCGCGATGCACTACCGATTGCCTGAACATCATTCGTATGTCGGCCACAAAAACCACCTGGTGCCTACGGAAGTTGGTGAGGATGTCAGATAGATCCTTAAGAAGTTTGGGGCCAGTGTGGAGACACTGGTTCAAGGAAACCCCATTAGACGTGGCCGCTGACCCGTCGAAGACCACACGAATTTTACCGCCTGGAGACTTCAAGACCGCGTGGTGAGGGAGAAAATAGTGCTCGTGAGAGCGCCAGTCAAATGAGGAAGGGGACATGTGCCCCAACGCCTCGTACTCCCTCATGAACTCAATATATTTCTCTCGAAATGCAGGGTCTCGCTTCATGCGGCGTTCCATGGACAGAAGTCTTTTTTCAGCTAACGCCCTTGAATGACCAAGGGGGGGGCGTGAGGCAAGGAAGGGTAGCCGAGTTACAAACCTGCCATCGACGCGACGACCTGTGTTATTCTGGTAGAATAACTCGCATTCCTGATGGAGGGGGTCTACCCGAGCCGCTTGAGGGGGCTCTTCAATTTCCCAAAATTTTTGGACTACATCGGAAAGTGCCACTCCAATAGTTTGGAGATGGTCCAAGTCAGGAGGCAGGTTGGTCCATAAAACCGGACCGAAAAAACTAAACCCAAAGATAGTGGGCATGGCCGACAAACCATTTTTCTGCAATGTCCTAATCTCTCCTGACATGATCAAGCCCAGCACGTCGGCGCCCAAGAGCAAATCAGTGGGGCCAGGTTCAGACCATGAAGGGTCCGCCGGGGTTAAACCCGACGCGCAATGAACCGCCGAGTTATGGATAGGAACGTTCGGGAGGTGTCCCACAATATCGTCAAGAACGTTCACATCGACTAGGATACGAAGGGGACCTTCGGCTGGACCAAACATAAGTTCTGCCCGACCCCTGGGAGTCGGAGGAACCGATCCTCCTATTCCTAACATTGGACGATTGTCCGGACTCCAGGGGAGCCCCAGCGTCCTCACCAACCACGCTCTGCTACCAATTGTTACGGCCCCTTGCCTGTCCAGATGAGGGCTCAGTTCCCGGGCCCATAGAGGAACGAGCCCGGACAGGTCGAGGGGGGACCGACTAGTGAGACTACTCGGGATCACTAGTGTACGATCAGTCTCGGGTCAGATGACGGCATCCAATCCGAGTCGGATAGCAATCGAGTCTCACTAGTCGATCAGTGGAAATAGTAATCAGCGACTTTTACTAGACAACAGGTCGGCCACTACGGCTGATACAATACGCCACCGGACGCGGCCAACTATAAAAATAGTTTAAAATTAGTAGGTGCTTATTGACTGACCTTGATCCCGAAGCGTCGGCCTTGATACGGAGTCCTCTGTAGTAGATGTGTGACAGTGTGTGACGTGAAAGTGTTAAGGGTATGTACAAGAAAGAAAGAAAGAAAGAAGAAAGAAAGAAAAAACTTTATTCCGAAAATGCCACACGTAACACAACAATACGCCTTACGTACTAAAACGATGCCTGAAGCTTCCCCCACTCGGGCAACAAAAACCAATAATTGCCCAAGTGACGGAAGCACCAGACACCGCCTGTCACATGTGGCACAACCCGGAAAAAGGCCCCAACTCAGCATGGTGCTGTGTGCCCCATACAAGTATGGGAGCACACAGCGCTGATTTTCAGTCGGAGCCTTGGACTGGGTGACGCCACGAAATGAAAAAGAACAAACAAAAAAAAACGAAAAAAGTTAAATTAACAAAAAACTAACGCATATGAGAATTAAATTATAATATAAATAATTATATAATAAACATGGCAATACGTACTTATATAAAAATAAAAATATTAAATTTATTTTAAATATATATTTATATAAAAAATATATATTAAATACAATATTAAATATAATATATTTATATAATATACATTCCACTACAGGAAAGAGTACTCCGCCACATGATTTTGGAATTCTATCTGCTTAGAAAGGAGGAACTCCTTGAGCCTTTTTTTAAAAACTATCTTACTCTTTGTACTTTTGATTGGCGGAGGAATATTGTTCCAGCATTTAGTGGCGGAGTACGTGAAGGAGCCTCTGAAGGCGGCAGTGCGGTGCAGGGGGACTCGGAGCTGCTTGCGACAGCTCCGGCTACTCCTGTCGCTGTCACTGACCCAGTTCAATTTATTGATTAGGTATAAAGGCTTACCAAGCTTAAACAAACCGAACAGCAGACCAGCGAGGTGAATTTTTCTCCGAGATCTCATTTTTAACAATCGATGATCATTTAGGAAAGGAGTAATATGGGCTCTGGGAGGAACGTCGAAGCAAAACCTCACACAAGCATTTTGAACACGCTGTATGAGGCGCTTCGTTCGACACAGCAACCGAGGTCCGAAAACGACATCCGCGTAATTAAGTTTAGACAGCACTAGAGCCTCGACCAACTGCGAACGCACCTCTAAAGAAAGATATTTACGAACCTTGTAGAGGATTTTTAGTCTGTAAAAACAATTACGCACCACCTCTGCTACGTGGTCCTCAAACCTCAAACCTGAGTCCATAAGAAGCCCCAAATTACGGGCACGTGGAACACTTTCTAAGCCTTTACCCCTAATATTGACACTTGCACGAAGACCCAACCCACCTAGCTGTTTTTTAGTACCGAAAAACATATATTTTGACTTGGTAGGATTGAGCACGAGAGAGTTACGATCTGCCCAGTCAGCGATCCGACCGAGGTCCTCATTGATTAAGCGTTCAGCCTCCTGAATGTATTCCGCCTTGAAGTGCAAGTAAAGTTGCAGGTCATCTGCATAAATATGATATTTACAGTGAATAATCTGGTCTGCAACATCGGCACAATATAAAATAAATAAGAGTGGGCCCAGGACTGAACCCTGTGGCACTCCTCTACTGACAGGAGCAGAAGCCGAACGATACCTCTTCCCATCCTCGTGCACAATCTCAACAAATTGCGTACGATTATTCAGGTAAGAATCGAACCACTTGACAGCATCAACACTGAAGCCGTAGTATGATAACTTTGACAATAATAGCGCTATATTAATGCTGTCAAATGCTCGAGAAAAATCCAGAAGCACCAACAAAGTGCACATCCCGCTATCCTGTGCTCTAAGAATATTATCTGTTACATCCAATAGCGCCGTCACAGTACCACGGCCAGCCCTAAAACCCGATTGATATTCCGGCAAAAGTTTCTCTTTCTCAAGATATGCCGATACCTGCGAGTATACCACCTTCTCCAATAATTTTGACAAGCAAGGTAGAATACTTATGGGCCGTAGGTCTTTAGGCGTGACAGGATCAGGTATTTTAGGAAGAGGTCGAATTAAAGCAACTTTCCAACCAACCGGAAAAACAGAAGAGGATATTGAAAGATTTATAATGGAACGAATAGAGTCCAAACTTTGTGGCAGTGTCATCAAAATCATATCTAAAGTTATTTTATCCGTACCCTCGGCATTTGAATGTAACCGTTTAAGAATTTTGAAAATTTCAATGTCTGTAGCAATATTCAGAGAAAAGGTGTTAACTTTAAGTTTATTAAACTCGTAGTAAGTAAGCTCAGAAAAAGGAATGAAATTAGAACCAGGAATATTAAGGAAATGTGCGTTTATTGCATCCGCATCAATGAAATGTGCAGGTAATTGATCAGATTTTTTAGGCAAGACTGTACTTTTTAAATTTTGCCACAATACCTTAGGAAATTTAATTTTTTTGTTAATATTATGTTTAAAAAATGCTCGTTTTTCATTATGAAAAGCTTCTATGACTAAATGCTTATATTGCTTATAAGATAATTTATTTGCTTCGGTTTTATTATTTCGCCACTTAGTGTGAGCATCGTCTCGTAGTTTTATCATAAATTTTACGTTAGACGTAATCCACGGACTGTGTAGTTCTTTAACTACTTTGGTTATACTAGGGGCATGATTACTAAACAGATCCGTCACATACTTATTAAAAGTAGACACCATTTCACTGACGCAACCCATAGAAGAAACATCATTCCATGGTATTGCACCAAGATCCCTGTTAAAAAAGTCCAGTCTTATATTCTTTAGCGATCTATAAACAATAGTTTTTGGAGGAATTTTACACTTTTTAACGTTTAAAACGCACTCGAGAAAGGCGTGACTACCCAGTGCAGCAATCGGCGTTACATTCACACTTCGAACTGGGAGATCGGTAGAAATAATATCAATTAAGGTCTCGCTACTGTCAGTGAAATGCGTAGGAGAGGTGACTAACTGCGATAGCTGCAAATAATTGAAAAACGTATTCAGTTTAACTGTTTTTGTATCAGATACACTTAATAAATTAACATTGAAATCCCCTAACAAAATAATGTTGTCAAAGTTAGATAGTGTCTGAATCGTATCAGTGAGAACGTCCAAGAACAGGTCAATATTTAACCACGGAGGTCTGTAGGCAGTGCCGATGGCAATTCTGCGTGTGTTGACACTGAAGCCGATCCACATTTGTTCAACCGTCTCATGGCGTGGAAACGAGCAGGCCTTCGATTTTAGGCCCCTTCTGATATAAAACCCAACTCCACCACCGCGACCACCGCGCACAGCGTCCGGGCGCGGGATGTGCACGAGCCTATAGTTGGGGACAGAAGGCGCACGCCCCTCCTCGCCCGCTCGCAGCCAAGTTTCATTGATGGCCATGACGTCAACCTGAAAGCGGCCCATGGCAACTAAGAACTCATCGTGCCTCGAACCTAAAGACCCCGCGTTGAGAAAACCAATTTTTAACAACTTGTTAGTATCGTATTTTAAAACACAGTTCATCAAATACTTTGTAAAATGGGAAACTAATCACTGACGTTGTGCCTGTGGAATGTATATTATGTAATATAATATGCTCATATCTATACATATAAAAATAATAATAAAACATGCCTGTGAAATTTATAATTAATATAAAATGCATACAACTATATCCATAAAAATAATAATAGCATAAAACAAAGTGTAAGTTACATTTGATAATCTTAACTAAAATGCCATTAATTAAATGAGCGCGAAATAATACTAAAACGATTAAGATAAGTCTTGTATAACAAATGATGAAAACTTTAACCCCGGCAACGACCCATCCACGCAACACCAGGCATCTAATTAATCTCGAACAGCTTGTAATGAAAAAAACTTCTTTAAATCCCCTTCACAACGAATACGATGCGCAGCGGTATTAGAGTCCCGACGAACGAAAATACGACCACCGCTCGTCCAGATGTATCGCCATCCTTTGTTTCTGCCTTCCTCACGCGCTTTATGGAACAACTGTTTATTAGCTTGAGTCAAGCGTTCATTTATGTAAAAACGTCGCGGGGTTCCATCGCTTATGCCTGAAGAATCAGCCCCGCGGCGAACGCGGGCAGCGCGCAACAGCTCATCGCGAAGCGCGCGCCTCGCTAGCCTGACGACGACGGCGCGCGGCCGCGGCTGAGCCGGCTGACCGGCCCCTTCCGACCGCGCCGCACGGCGTGGGCCCGCGCGCTCGGCCAAAATCACATCTCGCTCATCGATAGTCACACCGAGCTTCTTCCCGACTAAGCCGACGATGTGAGTCAGATTCTCGCCACTAGCTTCCTGTAGACCGGATATTTCGACGTCATTGAGCATGTATTCCTGCTCACGATCATTTAATTGGGTTCGCAGCTGAGCGACGATCACACCCACACCTTCCGTCTCTTCCTGCGTCTGTCGAAGAGAGACCCGCTCCTCGAGCACCGATAACCGGGACTCTTGTTCCTGGCCACCGACGGTCACTCGGCCCTCCAGGGCAGACAGCCTCGCCTCCAAGGCTTCCACACGGCTATTGAAGTCTGAGATCGATACATAAATACGGGCCAACTCTTCTTTTAAACATAACATTTCTGCCCGTACCACCTGACGCACCACCTGGACTATACTCGTAGAACTGCCGTCTTGTGAAGGGCAGGCATCGTCAGCGCTAGCCTCATCCCGCACGTCCTCCGAGCTGATATTCCTCGGGCTCCTAGGCGGATCTTTATGCTCAGTTTTACCTGGCTTGCAGGTATGACATCGCCATTTACTTGGTAGTTGTTTTTCTGGGCTTAACTTCAAACATAGCCGGTGAAACATTGCATTACATTTTGAGCATTTGACGCTCGTTTTACCGCCATCCGTAGTTATAAATTTGCCGCAGTGGCCACACTTGAGTGCCATATCCAGCGCTAATAACTCGTAACGCGTAGCAATAGAACTCAATTTCGCAAGACGAATGCGAGTAATGTAAATAATATGTGGGTACCGCGCACTATAAACTGACAGATTCGTATGGCACCAAACGAACGCAGAATATTATTTCGAAGACTTTTGAGGTCCTTATCGGCATCTAACGAACAGATAACACTGGCTCAGCCAAATAACAGTCATATATACACTTTTTATAAACAACTTTACACTGTATTACTTGCTTAAAAACAAAAATAAACGAATTAAATACGCGGAGATGATACCATCGTCAACACGTCCGTGACGTCACTCCAAACGTGCGTGTGTGTATGGGACTGGCAGAGCCGTCTGACCTCCGCTTCAAATCAGCCTCCAAACACGAAGACCACACGCGCAGGCCCACTTTCCGTCGGCTACCGGTTCGAAGTGCGAAAGGGACCGCACCAGCGCCCCAGCGCGCGAGAGAGGGGGCGCGGCAACAGACAAAAACGCAGTGCGAAAAACAAGTCAGGCGCATCAAAAAACGGACGTCCCGTTGCGATGTTATTCGATGACTAAACACCCGCGCAAATAGAAACGTGGCTACTCAAACGTAGTAATTTGCGTCTCGCGACTACGCGTTTCAAGGACGACACGCGATCAAAATTACGTCAGCCACGCGCGGGGGACCGCTAAGTTCGTCGGTCGACAGCAGACAGAATGGTGCTTAATACTGGCGCGCACCGAAGTCGCCGCGTCATTGCAGGCAAAAAAAAATCTCGGCGACCGATGCGCGAGCGGGATAGGAAGATTGGCGTTTCCGCGAGTTGGAGCGGGAGCGCACGATTCGATACAAAACGCATGCAGCAAAAAACTCGCCGTAACCAAAGCGTGAGCGAGACGCGCCGATGAGGGCTTCCGCGGGTTAGAGAGAGAGAACACGATTCAACACAATACAATAGGCTCGGCGCTCGCGCCAGCTACTCTCGCGTAAACAGCCTGTATCTTGGACCTCGCACTTGGACCAAGGTTTTATTTGGCAGTCAGAATGATAAATGGTGTTTCATTAGTGGGCAACAACGCAAGGTTGTAGGTAAGGGTCCGGCTATTTGTTACCTTTTTTACTACGTTTCCTGTACACTTCTATTCATACCTGTACTCTAACTTGGCTACGTGTTGTAGTTTCTCACGCAATTAGGGAACCAAATGAGAATTATTATTACTATTGGAAGCTATACGTCGAAATGGGATAGGGGATTTCTTTCACATTTCTTTTTACGCTAATTACCTACTACTTCTACGGGTTTCTTTCAAGTGTATTAAGAATAATTAGGGGCTTAATTAAACCACTTTTTTATATAATTAATTAAGAAATTAATTAAAATTTGGCTTAAGTCTTATGAAGGAGGAATTAAGTCGACTAGCGATATTAAGCATAATAGCGTATACATATCAATTCTCTTTCGACTAAGCTAAAAGTTCGAAAATTAAATAATTTAATTGATAGATTCTATGGCGTGACTTATGATTGTATGTGTGTTAGTTACACTTGAATCAGAAATGGAGTTAGATTGTACTTCGGTATAAATAGGCTCATTTTCATCCCGGAAATGTCCATGGTTGCCACGAGACATGTGAAAACCATAATCCACAATCGAAGCTCCACCCGCTCCACATTAATAAATTTTTTGAAATAAAGTTTGAAGAAAGGTGATAGATTGGATAGGCGAGAGAAAATGTTTTTTTCGTGACTAAAATGTCATCCCGTCACTAGAAAATCAACTAAAATCTTCGAAAATTTAGAATGAAAGTTGCTCTTACTTGTCAATAGAATGGGCATACATGCAATCACGTATCTATCTATCTATTTGATACGAAGAACTCGTTAGCGCGAGCTAACTGAAAACAGCGCCATTTATCGAACGACGGGTGAAATCACACATGAAATCATAAAAATGAGTTTGTTTAAGGTGTTCTTCCAAACTTTGTTTCAACCGAGTGTTCCACGCACGACATTCACGTCTTTTTTTAAATATCATGATGTAATAATGATGGTATATTATAGCATAAGTTAAAAAAATATGTAAAATTCAGTAAATAAAATTATTATATTATTATTAATGATGGTAACTCGCCAGAGTTTCATCGTTTTTAAGATCCCGGAAATGGAAATTATGGTGCGATTTTAGGAATAAAGACAGATTATTATTTGTTTAAAGGAACGCATTGAAGTCGACCAAACAAGCATTCATTATGTCTCATTTCCTTCATCTCGTACCGATACTCGTACCGTACCGTATCGTACCGTACCTTAGCTGTAGGTACAATAATTGGGTTGACAGTAGAAGTTATGAATCGCGCGGCCGCGTCCCGGCGGCGCCGTAGCGGATATCAGCCCCCACCACTTTTCCCAAGCCCCCTCTTTACTTGCGCCGGATGTGGTACCGTCGGCAAAAAACGTTTTTAGATACCTTGTGATACTGAAGGTTTATAATGAGGTGTATATTTGCAGAACTCCGTGATAAATAAACTACAAGAGTATTTTAATCTGGCTTATTTATTTTATGAATTGCTAGTAGCAAGGCCCGCAAGGGTACATAGAAAGAAAGAAAGAAAGAAAAAATTTTATTTATGCCACATGTAACAATCAATACACCTACGTACTAAAACGAAATAACACAGAAAACTGATTAATTTTCATGTTCCTCTTACAATCTTTTTTAATGTGTTTTACAACTTACGATTTTTCCCTGTTACAATATCCTAACGGTCCACAATTGTCACATAATGTAAAATTCAATGTAAAAAAAAATGTAAAACTAGCTGTTGGCCGCGGCTTCGCCCTCGTAAATTTCGGGTTTTCACAAATCCCGTAAGGACCATAGATTTTGACGACATAAAAAGTAGTATTTGTAGTATGTAGCAAGGCAAGGCATATAATCTATCACCATTCCAAATTTCAGCTTAATCGGTCCAGTAGTTGAAAGGTAAAAGACTAGCAAACATACACACATATACACATTTGTGAAGTGACAAACGTTTCATACACTTTCATTTGTTAATACAATTATAGTTTATTTATACATTTGTACGGGGTATTTTATGGAATAAACATTTGACATTTACACTTGTACGGGGTATTTTATGGAATAAACATTTGACCAGAGAAATAATTTTTTTTTTAAATGACAAGTTCATGTCCTGTGGCAGTTCTTCTCGGTGCAAACCTGCTTTCCGAACCTGGCGGTAGAGTTTAGACTTTTCATAAGAGCCTATTATTTAGGCTTATGTGAAAAATAAAGATTTTCATTTTCATTTTGTGCACAGCATTAAATCTGAATGACCAGTTTTTTTGCTGTCGCTCTTCACTAAGAATTCATTTCTAAAGACCTTCCGATGAACTCACAAAAACTTAGTCGTAGGAAGTGAGGCAGTCATTTGTTTTTATTCGCCACTATTGTTTAGTCATTTCTCATTTGGACTACGCAGTTATCGCCTTTATGTCGCTCCCCCACCCCCCATTATTGTGATGCGCGGATACTTATTTATTTGGTTTTATGTCCATTTTCTTTTATGCTCCCCCAAGTGAAGAAAGTTAGGAGTTCTATGTGAAAAGAGAAAATTCATCATTTACTGTGTCCAACCAAGTCGAAAGCTTTAGGGTGGTCTATCTTTATGGAGTGAAACAAAACTTAACTTGGCAAGTGCCGATTTTCACAGTTTTTGTAAGATTTGTGAAAAACGGAAAAACGAGAGTAGGAGCCGTAAGAATAAGCTAGCTTATTCTAAATATTACGTTAAAAGTTTTGAGCGACTACAAACGGTCTCCAGGTATTAAATCCGCCAGGAGGGCCTTTTCCTATCGCACACTTAACATTGCAACGTCCTTAGCCATACAATTTATCTACAGTCATCATAGAAACCTGTCTCATGCAAATGGAACAAAATTAAAAAAGTGACAGGGATGACATACTCGATCGACAAATTGATCACGTGACTTATCGAAGACGACTGTCATTCTCTTATATGGTTTTGAATTTTGTTAAAATCATATTATGTATTTTCATATTACATTTTGGAATGAGCTACCGACAGGTTATCGATAAGTTATATCGCTAAAGCATCGGAACACCGTCACATTTAGCCCCTTCGCACACTCGCAAGCGTGAGCGTAGCGTAATCCCGCGTACGACGAGGGCAGCCCAAGTGCGAACATTTTCAAACATGCCCGCAGACGAAGCGGTGTTGCAGCGAATCGTAGGAGGCTTAAATGTCATACTGTTATGCGTAGGGTCATAACAATACGCTTACGCTAAGCTTACGTTTACGAGCCGTGTGCGTAGGGGCTGTAACCACAAAGAACACAGTAATCCTAGGAAGTGTAGGAAGGCCTCATGATTGATCCCACAACACATACGTCTTCATGTCGGACGTGATAATACGAATGTCGGTGAACCATCGTTCGCTGTTAGTCATTTGAGTACCCAACGCTACGGACACTTGATTAATACACTCTAATATGAAACGCTAAAGCATCAGAACACCATCAAATCTAGTAACCACCAAGAAAACAGTAATCGTAGTAAGTGCAGGAAGGCCTCATGATTGATCCGACAACACATACGTCTTCATGTCTGACGTGATAATACAAATGTCGGTGAACCATCGCTCGCTGTTAGTCACTTGAGTACCCAACGCTACGGACACTTGATTAATACACTCTAATGTGAATCTCTAAAGCATCAGAAAACTGTCACATCTAGTATCCACCAAGATCACGGTAATCCTAGGAACTATAGGAAGGCCTCATGATTGATCCCACAACACATACGTCTTTATGTCGGACATGATAATACAAATGTCGGTGAACCATCGCTCGCTGTTAGTCACTTGAGTACCCAACGCTACGGACACTTGATTAATACACTCTAATGTGAATCGCTAAAGCATCAGAACACCGTCACATCTAGTAACAACCAAGATCACGGTAATCCTAGGAAGAGTAGGAAGGCCTCATGATTGATCCCACAACACATACGTCTTCATGTCGGACGTGATAATACAAATGTCGGTGAACCATCGCTCGCTGTTAGTCGCATGAGTACTCAACGCTACGGACACTTGATTAATACACTCTAATGGACTACACGACTACACTAATGTGAACAATTATTGGGTTTTGTGTCCGTCGACACGAGTGAGTATTATTGTAGCAGATACGAAACCAAATTGCAGTTGATAGTAATGGTTGAAATCTGGCAATATATCGGTACCTCGGTTTTCAGAGTTATGTGTATTAGGGATGAATAACGGCCGAAATTAGTAACAAATCTTATGCAGAATTTTCTTATATACCAGAGACAGGATATAAGCTTAGGTTGAATTTCGGTGTTGTAAACGACTAAGGGCCGATTTCACCATTGCACATAAACGCGATTAGTTAAAGATAAACTCGGTTCACACGTCTAACTGAGTTTATTGCATTTCACCAACATAAATTGAACGCAGTTTAAACTAAACGCGGTTTAAATTCTAAACCCGCCAATATTGGCGTTTTGCTCACGCTAAACGTGTTTAGATGGCGTTTATCGGTCTGTCAAATTATCAACTGTCAAGTGGACTGAAATCAACACAAAATTAATTTTTTTCATCTAAGTACCTATTTCTTTTATATTCCGATATTGTTATATTAACAACAATGCAAAGAGCGTTGGAGCTAGCCTTTGAAGTCTTTGTTTACTAATTATGCATTCGCTTATCGGACGGACTGTAAACGCGATCACAATGGAGCGGGTGAAATCGAAATGACGTAAACTGAGATCAACCTTATCATTTAAACTCAGTTACGCAAAACTCGGTTTGAATAAACTACGTTTTCAGAGCAATTGGTGAAATCGGCCCTAATACAATAGAACAGCAGGGCTAGACAATGTCACTTAAGCGTTAAGCGTAGTCGCTAGTAGAAAAACCACGTGACCGAATGAAAACAAATGAAAGCAGAATCTACCTAGTCTATGCTTAGCGTTGTTGTCGGCTGTCAATTGGAATTGTCATGTGACGTATCTGTCATTACACACCACACACTACAAAAGCAAAACAAAATGGAGTCTTGTTACAAAATGAGTCTTGTAGTTGTTGTACCAAAGACTAAAGAGTATTATAAAATCCCTACAATTCCGCCATTTTGTAGCGTACAATGACGAAGTACGCTAAGTTATCTACAAAAGTATGAGCGAACGCCAAATAGTCGTAGTCGAATTTCAAAAACAGCGTGATTTCCTCTATTCTGTCACTTGGTTTTTCTACAGTCACGTGATGGTCACGTGGTTTGTCCATACATTTTGTCGACTAGCGTTAACGCCAAACGCTTGTGACTTTGTCTAGCCCCGCTGGACTGTTGGTTTTATAGTAAACGCGAGCAAACGAACAGGCGGGTCACCTGATGTTGAGCAATCATATGCAGCACCAGAGGAATTGCAAATTCGTTATGGAGTTTGTTCATACGTCCCTTGAATAACCCGATGTTATACTTAATTGTTTTGAGAAATCACTGTGACGCACTTGCGCAGAAAGAAGGATCTGGAAAACCAGGTGGTTGAGGTTGCCAGCCATGCAGATGGTAGGGGTGGAATATGTTTCTACCTACGCCGAAGTTTACGCAAAAGAATGCAAAAGGTGTGAACTCAGCAGGAGAGATTAATTTGTTTTGCTGTAATCCGCTACTTGAAAAGATTCTGTATGGTACAATATGCAGGAACACTGCCCACATGAAACACCACACACAATTTTCCAACACTTTCTTCGACGCACGTTTCGTCCCGAACCGGGACATCCTCAGGAGATGTTGACTTCACAATGCGAAATCGTAGAGATCTACGACTCTATCGACGAAGACTCTACGATTTCGCATTGTGAAGTCAACATCTCCTGAGGATGTCCCGGTTCGGGACGAAACTAACACCTGCAACATAACGCAAAATAACGCCTGCTTCCATTCAATAGGTGTGAACTCCTCAAATGCCTATTCGCTCTTTTCTTGACGGCACCACGGAACACTAAATAGAAGGCTTACTCCGCACGATGATTTAAAGAAATAGCGACTCTAGCGCTGACACAAAAAGTGCATTCAGTTCGCAATAGCGCCTGGCCCCGCCCCCAAAATCGACACGAAACAAACGCCATGTTGTGGTCTCTTTCTATCTCCTAACTTTATCTCTTACGACGTACTAGGGATGCCGTAGTCAGACGGCGCGTAAAATAGACCGTACAGAACTACCGCGTGCAACTCGGCCCGCGAGCGGCAACCATCTGAAATATTGGCATCCGGACCCCTACTTTTCGCCGGGACGGTCACGTGATAAATGAGACTGGCCTGACGGCACCCAGATTGTACTTGGCTGGGAACACGGACGTTTTGTTCGAGTACGCTGGACATCAACCACATAAGGATGCCACTTCTCTTGGTGTCTTGCGGCTCTATGGTAGCAAGGTACAAAGGTTTTCTAGACAAATGAATATCAAAAACAGTCGCTTCCAAGTTTTATTTCATAATACAAACTGAAACTGCAATCAGCAGAGCACACAGCCATTTTATATACACTTAACCTCGAAGGTAGCATCGCTCTTGGAAACTAGCCAGAGATGTCATGGGCTAGATTATGTAGGTAATAAGCATTTATTGTATTGCTACTTACTCTGGCTTGGAAGAATATCTTTTCTCTCTTGTGCTTTTACTTATGCTTTTCTCTTATAGAAGACCTCCCTGAGACATTGGTGACCTGTTGGATTTAAGCGTCATAAACTCACTTCTTGAGTTTCTGTAAACGACTTTAAGTGGTAAGTCCAAAATGGCTTTTACAAGCAAAAAATTGGTTGTCTGTAAAGTCGGTTTACGGACGATAGATTTACGTGATAACGTCATAATTGGCCTCTCTATCATTTGTTTTATCGTGCCTCTCTATCGCTTGCTGCGCGCTCTCGCTTGCACGCACAGGCTCAGGTGGAACGTTACGCGGAACGTTACTATTTTTCATGTGCGTTGCTGGTGTTCATCAATTTATTAAACGTTATCACGTCAAAAAAACAGATATACATATATACTGAATCAATCTAGAGGAGGCCTTCTACAATTAATGATCAGTAAGTTCTTGTTACTTTTCATTGTAAATTCGAGACAAATTATTTTATTTCATCTCTTTTCTTAATGAAACCACTTTTAGTGCCTCAAACTTAGGTATCTGACCATGTTCACTTTATTGTATAGAGCACTTAATTTTATATGTAACAGGCGTTCATATTTAATACCTTAATATTTAAAGAGAAAAAACGCATGACAATATATGAAAACACGAAAAAAAAATTATTTTGCCTACAAATACCTAAAATGTGACACAAATATAGTTCAAGAGTCCATAACGCCAGACAGGGAAAATTTTCGACTTCCTCACTTTTTTATTACGCACTTTTTCTTAAATTAAATTTCGTTCAGTCGCCGAAATCCACCAAATTTGGGGGCGGCCATATCGCTATTGCTCTCACCTTCGTTCCTAAATTTCAAATTTCATTTCACTCCAATTTTATTGGAAAAGTTAAGCAATATTACGAAAGCACTCATGGCTTTAAGGAACGGCAAACTCCGTTTATTATAACGCATGTGCTTGAAAATGAAACTGGTAGTGAGAACATACCCGTTCTACCCCCTAATGTATTATACCCGTTCTACCCCCTAATGTATCCGACATTATTTGTTTTGGGTATGGTCGGGTACAATGAGCTTAGGGTTAGAACTAATTTTTAAACTAATTAGAGGGGCATTGCATAACGCGGACATATTGGGTAAAATCAGATTCCTGGCCCCGGACGGGTACGTGTGTCGGAGGCGCAGGCCGCCGCTGCTGGCGGTGCCGGTGGGGCGCACCAATCTGCTCAGCAAGGCGCCGCTGACGCGCGCGCTTCGCACCCTGAATGTAATAGCGGAGACATCGGACTTGTTCTGTTGTGCTCTGAGTGAATTCACAAGAGTAGCAATGTGGATTATCTCTTACGATAGTTTAGATTAGTTAGTTTTAGTTTAAAGGTGTGTTTAGTTTGTAAGTATTAGTTAGAGGAATAAAAGCTACTTCTAGCGAATTAGTAAAATTCCTGTTATAATAGATGTAAGGTGATAAATAAATAATAAATAATAAAAAACATGTGGGAAAGTGATTTTACTTTATAGTCAGCTGAATATAGGTCTACTGCGTCAGGTATGACTATTTTTATGTTGAGTGAAATTTTATTTATTTACAGGAATATTATTTTCCTCTTATAGTCGATTGACTGTACTTACCTCCTAAATTTGAATCTCGCGTACTTTGCCGTCATCCTCACAAAATTTAGAATTCAAAATAAAGGAGCGCCATAAGTAAATTAGACATACATAAGTGATCCTTAACAGGATTATAATTTTCTCATTGGAAGTACGGAATCCTAAAAATAAATATTCTTAGGCCCAGTGCCCACTAGTAAAGAAATTATGTAAGTTACGCACGTAAGTAAGTACGAATTTATACATATTTCAATCCACGACGGCGCACCCCACTCTGTCAAACTCAGTACAAATCGAAAGAAACATGAGCGATTTTGACAGAGTGGGGCGCGACGTCGTGGATTGAAATATCTATAAATAAATTCTTGAACTCAGCGCTGCATAAAATATTCTTCATTCTTAACATCTGTGTGTCATCCGTATTGATGAAATAGGAGCTCAAAAATATTCGTCGGCTGTCGATTCTTTTATTAGCCGGCTACGTAGGTATATAAGTGAAATTTTAGCTGAGCCCGAGCCCGAGCCGAGCAGTGTCAACACAACAGCTCAGCTCCTTATATCTACCACCACCCACCCTTTATTCATTCTAGGTCCCACTCTAGGTCATTGGTTCAACAAGCTAGATTTCGTCTCACGCTGCACTTGCATTACAGTCTGGTTAACGGCGTACAAGCAGTATTTAAGTGATTTTGTATGCAGTTTTACGTAAAAACCATAAAGACAATTACTTTCTTTAAACGTCATGTATTTTGGGTCCTTAATCTAAAATCGCTTAGAAGCAGAAACATGATTGGATTAAATTTTCTCGATAAAAAGTTCTCCCAAGTTTTCCTGTTTTTTATCGGAAACTACAGTGGATGTATTTGTAACTTTTGTTTTAATGTGTCGTTAATAACAATATCCGAAAACGCTTAGAAACCGATTTTTGATAACTGCCTTAGTTTTTGAGTAATTAGGTAAAAGGTCTTTTTTCTGTTATATTCTTCCGCGACGCTGTATGTCGGTTGCACCTACCAACGTATCCGTGAGAGTGAAAAAGACAAAAGTAAATTCAATATATCCCCTTAAGAAAAGAATGATACTTTGCATATCAGTCAACATAACTTACTTACCTACCAAGTTCGATTCAAACCGTTGCGGTTGGAGGCAATTCATCAAAATTCAAGTCTACTTGAGGCTCACCCGCGGCATATTTCATTTGAGCTGAAACTTTGCTTATTTTGGATCGCGTGATAAAAAGTTAAAATTTAATTTTCTTTTTTTATTAAGTAAAATTGACGTCTTGACTTTTCTTTATTATTGGTTAGCGCTTTAATATACTTTAAAATCCAATATGCAATATACTTTTAATTCTGCATGGTGGACTCAGCATGCCATTTTGAAGCGTAGCAATTTCGTAATTCTATGAAAACACGTTTGAATGAATTGGTAAGAACTCGAAACCCCTTGCCATGCTGCGTCCAGTATGCGGTAGCCCGCCTTCAAAGCACTTTAAATCCGTTCCCCTATCTTTTACCTAAAAGGCCGTGGGTGTAAAATTATATCCTTCTGGTTTACTGTTATTTCTGATAAATTTGATAATAACTCTCCAACTAATTTATGTTTAACAGTTAGATTAAAATAAGAGAAAACCCGGTTATTTCCCTGAAATGAAAGAAGCACTTTAAAAACCTTACCTTCTTAAGAGTTATTCATACTCATACTTAACCATTTCAAGAGAATTTTCATACAAAAGCAAAAACAGAATCGCATGCGTTTTGTAAGACATCTTAAGAGCGAAGCGGTAACTTATAATGCAGTTACGGAAGTTTTTATAGCCTCCCCTCTACCCTCATTTTCTGCCCCCTCCCCCTCCTGCTACAACTCTGAATAAACTTGTGACCGGTACTCGTAGATTGAGTTAGTGATCTCTTATACAAGTCGTAAGTAAAATGAGAGGTTGGGTATATCTGCTCAGTTATTGGGTTACCGCTTTTATAAATTGACTTGTTTGTACTTGCCATTCCTTAGACGGAGTTACGAGTAAGTTCAGCATCTTCCTTCATCATATTCTAGCTTTTGTTATGTTAACTCCCCTCCTCTTGTAGAGATTTTAGGAGAGATGGAGGCTGGAATCCCCCATAGTATGGACCGATTAGCTATAAAAACCTAAGGATGAGACCAACTGAACATTTTACCTTAAACTTTCTTGTATGAAGGAATACAAGAAAAAAATAGCGCTACCTGACGAAATATGAACAAAACCCGTCCCTGTCTAAACATTGTTACATTGGGCGCAAAATCAAAAATTTATTCACTTTTCAGTACTCTGTAAGTTCTGGTAAATCAAAATTTGAAATCAGGAAAATGATTTTGGTGGGATAAATTTTTCACTTTACGCCCATGTGACGGTAGCCAAACGGCCAAGACATTATTGTAACTAAAGTGTAGAGTTTGTGAAGTTAGAGCTTGTATTTAAGGGTGTATAAAGTCAGAAGTCTTGCCCTACATGAGATCTGATAACTTTTTGACAGTGTGAGCCATTTGCTCGTCTGGCAACATTTTACATGAAAATGTTTTTGTTGGGATTGTAGTTTCCGATAGAAAACAGGAAACCTGAGTTTTTGGAGCAACTTTTGGGAGAACTTTCTATCAAGAAAATTTTATCCAATCGTGTTTTTGCTTCTCAGTGATTTTAGATTAAAGACCCAAAATAAATGACGTTTAAATTTGAAAGTAATTGTCTTTATAGTTTTTACGTAAAACTTCATTCAAGATCATTTAAATACGGCTTGTACGCCGTTAAAGTGACCTGTAGGGATACAGTGTGTCCAAGCGGCAAGCGGAGTCACTATATACATACAGAATGTTTGCGTACTTACAAAAACGTCAAGCATGGCAGAGTAAACGATGAATGCTCTAAGTCAAACAAATCGTCTGTTAACGCCAACACCAGAGACTAGTTCTGTTTACTTGCACTCGAGGCTCGAGGCTCCAGCCGTTAGTAGCAGACGAGTAAGCGGGAAGCTGCAGGCAGTTGCAAACGGGAGCTATTCGTTATATTATACTCGTATACCTATATCAAGCGATTGGCTGTCAATAAGTAGCAATGCAAAAGTAATTCATTTAATAGCACTTGATTTTTGACATTTAAATAATCATAAGTGTAAATATATTATTCGTATTTATATGAGCATCATTGTATAAACATATATAGGTATATATAAGTTAAATTGTAAAACTAACTACTAGTTAGCTAAGAAGTAGAGGTTTATAGTTAAGGTTAATAAGAGCGCTAACTCGCCAACAAACTGTTAATCAGTTTGGCGGGCTATTAGATTTTAAGAAACAATTATTGTGCATCTATTGAAATAAATAATAAATATGTTGAAAAAAAATGTGCTTTTTTGTTCTGCCTAAGAACAACAGCAATATGCATAATGTTTCGACGTGGTGAGACGAAACTCGCGTAGCTCAGTGCTTAAAAGAGTACCCAGCCGCGATAGCTGGAGGACGCGGGTTCAAGTCCCACCGCGAGTGAAATTTTGATGCATATTTATATTTACTTGATGTTTTTGTTTAAGGCGAGGCTTTCCCATGCGAAGCAAGATTTTAGGAGGTGAGGTGTGGGGTGCCCCCCGCGCGTCTCACACTTCGTAGGTAAGACGCAACGACTCTCGTTACGCGCGTCCCGATGTTAGCGCTGCGGCATAGAATAAAATATTTCAGAACAGCAGTCAAATAAATAGCAACGGTGGAATTTGTCCTGCAATTGGAACATAAGATAATTTATTTCCACTATTCGTCGCCCCTTGACGGGTTTCTTTTTATATTCGAGTATATTCGAGGTAGCTCATCATCATATTCTACAGTATGTACAGTAATATCGTCTGCTTATATACGTAAATGCCATCAGCTTTTTAAACATTTCACATCACGAAGTGTAGCCGACACGTAACGTAAATAGACCAGACCCCCAGACCGTAATTTATCTCATACTAATCTCAAATCTGGGGACACGGTAGTGACCCCGCCAAGACGTGCCAAGCGAAGCGCAAGCCTACCTTTACTCGAAGTGTTTCACCGTATTTTCAAACCCTTATAACTTAGGCCAGAATTCGATTGTCGACATCATTTCCCGAAAATTTTGATTATTATTCCAGATAATGAAAGCCCAGTAACAAAAAAGTTCAAAATGGCGGCCACTTTGTTAAATTTTGACCACAAATCTCTTCTCTATGCTTGCTGCCAAGGTCAGATGTCGATTTTTAAAGTAATTAACCAGTAACAGAAAAGTTCAAAATGGCGGCCACTTTTTTAAATTTTGACCACAAATTTCTTCTCTATGCTTGCTGCCAAGGTCAGAAGTCAATTTTAAAAGCAATCGGCCCAGTAACAAAAAAGTTCAAAATGGCGGCCACATTTTTAAATTTTGACCACAAATCTCTTCTCTATGCTTGCTGCCAAGGTCAGATGTCGATTTTTAAAGTAATTAACCAGTAACAGAAAAGTTCAAAATGACGGCCACTTTTTTAAATTTTGACCACAAATTTCTTCTCTATGCTTGCTGCCATAGTCAGATATCGATTTTCAAAGTAATCGGCCCTGTAACAAAAAAGTTCAAAATGGCGGCCACATTTATAAATTTTGACCACAAATTTCATCTTTATGCTTGCTGTCATAGTCAGATATCGATTTTCAAAGTAATCAGCCCAGTAACAGAAAAGTTCAAAATGGCGGCCACTTTTTTAAATTTTGACCACAAATTCCTTCTCTATGCTTGCTGCCAAGGTCAGATGTCGATTTTTAAAGTAATCGGCCTAGTAACAGGAAAGTTCAAAATGGCGGCCACTTTTTGAAATCTTGACCACAAATTCCTTCTCTATGCTTGCTGCCAAGGTCAGATGTCGATTTTTAAAGTAATCGGCCTAGTAACAGGAAAGTTCAAAATGGCGGCCACTTTTTTAAATTTTGACCACAAATTTCTTCTCTATGCTTGCTGCCAAGGTCAGAAGTCAATTTTAAAAGCAATCGGCCCAGTAACAAAAAAGTTCAAAATGGCGGCCACATTTTTAAATTTTGACCACAAATTTCTTCTCTATGCTTGCTGCCAAGGTCAGATGTCGATTTTTAAAGTAATTAACTAACCAGTAACAGAAAAGTTCAAAATGGCGGCCACTTTTTTAAATTTTGACCACAAATTTCTTCTCTATGCTTGCTGCCAAGGTCAGAAGTCAATTTTAAAAGCAATCGGCCCAGTAACAAAAAAGTTCAAAATGGCGGCCACATTTTTAAATTTTGACCACAAATCTCTTCTCTATGCTTGCTGCCAAGGTCAGATGTCGATTTTTAAAGTAATTAACCAGTAACAGAAAAGTTCAAAATGGCGGCCACTTTTTTTAAATTTTGACCACAAATTTCTTCTCTATGCTTGCTGCCATAGTCAGATATCGATTTTCAAAGTAATCGGCCCTGTAACAAAAAAGTTCAAAATGGCGGCCACATTTACAAATTTTGACCACAAATTTCATCTTTATGCTTGCTGTCATAGTCAGATATCGATTTTCAAAGTAATCAGCCCAGTAACAGAAAAGTTCAAAATGGCGGCCACTTTTTTAAATTTTGACCACAAATTTCTTCTCTATGCTTGCTGCCATAGTCAGATATCGATTTTCAAAGTAATCGGCCCTGTAACAAAAAAGTTCAAAATGGCGGCCACATTTATAAATTTTGACCACAAATTTCATCTTTATGCTTGCTGTTATAGTCAGATATCGATTTTCAAAGTAATCAGCCCAGTAACAGAAAAGTTCAAAATGGCGTCCACTTTTTTAAATTTTGACCACAAATTCCTTCTCTATGCTTGCTGCCAAGGTCAGATGTCGATTTTTAAAGTAATCGGCCTAGTAACAAAAAAGTTCAAAATGGCGGCCACCTTTTTTAAATTTTGACCACAAATTCCTTCTCTACGCTTACTGCCATGGTTAGGTGTCGATTTTGAAAGCAATCGGCCCAGTAACAAAAAGTTCAAAATGGCGGCCATAGTACTTTAATGATTTTCAACATTAGACACGAAGTAGCAGCACCTGTAAAATCAAAATTCGAAATCAGGAACATGTTGTAGGTGGGATAAATTTTTTACTGTACGCCCATGTGACGGTAGCGAAACGGCCAAGACATTATTGTAACTAAAGTGTAGCGTTTATGAAGTTAGAGCTTGTATGTTAGATAGTATTGTATAGATTTAGAAGAAATTAAATATATAAGAAATTTGATAACTTTTCGACAGTGTGAGCCATATGCTCTCGTCTTGGCAACATTTTACATGAAAATGTTTTTGGTGGGATACGTTTATTTTTATATCGATACTTTATTTATTATATATTTATACTACGACTTTTAATTAGATTCAGTAAAATGACGTTTTAACTGTCATTTGGTAAATTAATACAACAAAAAAAAAATATATATATAATCAAAGTATTTTATGGGGAAGTACATTCTCCGCGAGTTTTCTCGCCATGTTTTACCGAATGCCCTATACTCAATATACTCTATGCGAATGCCCTCGCGCGAGAAGCCGATCGACGCGTCACGCGAGAGTGTACAGAAATGCAATCGCGTCGCCTCGCGAGGGTTAGCGAGGTCCTTTGACTCGCGCACAAAACCGACACACACCCGACGTTGGCAAGCGCCGAATTGATACTGGCGGGGTAGCGGGCGGCGCGGCATGTCCTGAAAACGCTGGTTATTATTCCAGTTCTGGGATAAATTTGAATTTGCTGGATACAGGACTTCAACTGAACACCAAAATTTAGCAGGTTCTCTGTAGTACTTCAAGACAAATATTTCTATATAAAAATTATGTGCATATTTAGAAATTTTCTTAAGAAATCATTCGTTTAAAAATTTTATTTAAGTCAATTTCAATATTTTATGTGATCGAGTAAAGTAAATCCTATCGTGTTACAAATTAGCACATTCTTTAGATGATATCTTCATGTGTATTGTGTATTTTTTGTAAGATCGGGAATGACGATTAAACACCTAAATTATTCGTTCAAAAAAACTGTTTTCCCCGCTTTATGCCCGATGCCTCGCCTTAACTTTGATAACAATGGGTTGTAATTAGAACATTGCGACGACCGAATGGCGTAGTGGTAGCGAACCTGCTGTTTGCGCCGGAGGTCGTGGGTTCGATTCCCACTACTTACTGGTAAATATCTGTGTGATGAGCATGAATGTTTTCCAGTGTCTGGGTGTTTTTCAATATATTGTATTTATGTATATTAGTATGTATGTATATTCATTAGTTATCTAGTACCCATAACACAAGCTATCATTTATTTATTTATTTATCATTTATTATTTGTAGTATAGAAGTACGTTAATTAGGTAGGTACTTACTTACGTATTTGGCAGTGCCCCATGATCACCTCATTTATAGTATTATGAACTATTACACTAATTTCATACAAAGGTGATTGTTTATTCACAAAAAACCATTATTCCGGGATAATTGACACTTACTAATTCGGTAAAACGTCATTTTCTCTCTCAATCTTCAATCGTCTCCTCGCACCCTCCAAGTAAGAGCGAGGAAGACAAAAATAAAAACCATGTACGGCCTTAATACAAAGAACATCCGAGTTGGAACAAATAAAATAAAGGTTATCATTAAAGTTTAATTAATACGGCGGTATACTGGCAACACTTGAGCAGTAAGTTAAATGCATAGAGTTCATAAATTGCAGCAAAACACGGTAACTAGAGATTTATGCCCCAACTTTGTTCATATGAACAACTAACTTGCTGTTTTAAATTTTGTTGCGAATATTTCAAAAGTTGACTGTTTTTTTTTTTACTTTAAAAAATCCAGCATCCATCTGTTTTTATCTGGCTCAAGGAGCCTACCATCAACTGTCTAATCTAATATCTACTATCTAATCGCGACTCAACTATAGACCTAAACCTGTGCCTAAACTCAACTGCATCACAGATTAAAGATACTATATCTTGATACCTACACTATTTCGTGACACACAGTCTTTTAATCTGGCAAATTGTTGGGATGACAGATAGAATTGCAACCGGAATTGCGTCACTAGAATATATCTTATACCTGGTACCTTAATAATTTCTAAAACTATAAATTTTTATATTAGGTAGTACCTACAAGATAAACACAAAGGTATTCGTATTTTTTTTTCGTAAAATCGTAATCAGAGACAACTATAAATGTGGAATAGCGAAGATATAGAACTCTTTTTTGTCTTTTCTTTCGAAGCCGAAACAGATTTTGATTATTACAGCCACAGATTACTATTACAGCTATTCCAAGTGGGGTAAGGCGGGTACATAAATCAATTCAAGTATTCTTCTTCTTCTTCCAAAGCATTAGTAAACCAAAGCATTTACTTAAAAGACGTAAAAGATTCTAACATAAATTAGTACGATTAGGTACATCTTCAACTTAGCGTAGGATCTAACTTATTACGTATACGTACTTCAACGACTAGATAATACGTGAAATGAGCCTGAGTCAAGTACCAAGACCAACTTTTGAACTCGTAGCTATGTAACCATTAAACTCTATCTTAACAAGTGGAAAATTAAAAAATTTTAAAACACCCACGACTTTTGCAGACTTGTAATTGAAAAAGGATTAAATAATTTTTTTGAAACTCCTCGACTGAAGGAAAGTAAGAACTAAGAACCTATCAGTATAATTACAAATCCAAGAAAATCCGCCGGAGCTGCTGTGTTTTGCCTATGACGGTGTTGATGGTGCTGTTTACCAGTTGATGACTAATTCAATTTCTTGATACTTCTCATATACCGGCAGTTTATCAATACTTACTAATTACATTAATTGATATTGGAAACGAAAATAGCAATGGCAGCTCCGACGGATTTTCTTGGATTTGTAATTATACTGATAGGTTCTTAGTTCTTACTTTCCTTCAGTCGAGGAGTTTCAAAAAAATTATTTAATCCTTTTTCAATTACAAGTCTGCAAAAGTCGTGGGTGTTTTAAAATTTTTTAATTTTCCACTTGTTTTATAGTTTTTCGATTAATATATATTGTAATTTAAATTATATTATTATTAAAAAATGAAAATTTATCTTCAAACTAGCCATTAGCTCCTTTAGCAGCGATTGAAGGCATAATCCCTTCCAAGTCATAAAGAGACGTTTATTGTGGCGCCCCCTGCTGTTCAATCACAAGAACAATTATCTACAAACCATTGCCAATGACTCACTAATATTTTATACAAAACTGTATCCAAATTGGTTCAGTCGTTTTTGTAATAATTGAGAACATTCGTTTGCACTGTAAATGTTTTTTATGGCGCCCCCTGGTGATCGATGTTCGTAACAACTATCCAAGAACCATTGCCAATAAATACCAAACATTATACAGAAAACTGCATCTAAATCGGTCAAGCCGTTTTTGAAATAAATAGGAACATTCGTTTGCAATATAAATGTATTTTATGGCGCCCCCTGGTGATCGATGTTCGTAACAACTATCTAAGAACCATTGCCGCTGAACACCAAACATCATACAGAAAACCGCATCTAAATCGGTCAAGCCGTTTTTGAAATAAATGGGAACATCGATGTGCACAAACAAACAAACAAACAAACAAAAATATTTTTCCATTATTGGTCTTTGTGAACAATTTAACATACAAACAAACATAAAATCTTTTTAATAGAGTAATGTACAAACGGTCTCTCACCCTAAACTCATATACCCGTACTCCGTTCCGTCGTGGGTAAAAAAGCTAAATATTTATTTATTTATTTATAAAACAATAAAATGTCGGTCTTAACGACATACCTAATATAATTAAAAACAAACAAATAGAAGAAAATTGGCTGTCTATAAAGGCGGTTTACAGACGATAAATAAATTTTACGTGATAATATCATAGGAAAAAATTTTCGTCACAAGCCGAACGCTTAGGCCGATCGTGCCTCTCTATCGCTTGTTCCTCGCTCTCGCTTGCACGCTCGGCTCTGGCGCATCATGGAAATGAGTCAAAAAAATTGATGATGATTACTTTTTTTTATAATTTTTCTTACAAATTATTTCAAAGGCCAAAATAGCGTTAATAATATAAAATTCATTAAGCACACAAGCTTTCGTTGCACCGTCCGCGTCTTAACGAAGTTCGTTAGATGACGTGCCGCGCCCCGCACCCCCCAGCATCCCCTGGCACCCCCTGGCTCCTCGGGAACTTTAATTTATAGAAATAAAGTTCCGCGTGTTGAGTCAACCGGGTTGCTTATCTTATTTAAAACTAGCTTTAGCTTTCTACTTGTTTCACTTGTATAATACGTTATTTAAATGGATGAAAGTACGTTCAGAGAAGCATAGCTTTTTACATATCTGAACATTTCATTAGAAGTTTCTTGTTAGGAGTAGGTACTTCTAACTAGAAATACTTTACGTTAATTAACTAGGTACTAATTTATTTTTCTTTAGAAACAATTTGGCTGATTAGGACAAACAGTAGATTAATATTCTCGCGTCCACCGCAGTCCACAATTTGTCCTACACTAGGTACAGTAAGTAGGGATAAATATTAAAACTTTGACATAAGTATCTGGGTAGATACTGTTGGAGTGTGTAAACACAAACCATAGATTGTCAATGTACCATAGTGCTAAGGTTCTAGCTCTGCGATTTAAACTTCGTCTGTACCTATCGATTTAGTATTGATAATAGTAACATAGACCACTGATAGTCCAATGTTGTCTGTAGTAGGCTTAAATCCAGTATATAAGTAAGACAGAGACAAGTGTTAGCTCTTTTTCGTTCTTGACATCTCGTATAGCGAAGAACTATGTACTTAGATAATATTATGTAAATTAAATCGAAGTGCATCACAGTTCATAAGTGTTGTTTTTGCCCAAATCCCCTTCAGATACCACCGCAGTGTCAGTATTCTACCGTGAAGTAGTACTGCTATTAATTATCTTTTTGATTAGAGTTTTACACACTTAGGAAGTTATTCCAATAAATTTAAATACGAATCAAAATTTTTACTCGTCCTGCCTAAGGACCTACTAATACTAATCGAAAATTTCAACGCAGGGGGATATGGCTCGTATAGCTCAACGGTCAGAGCACCCAGCCGCGAGAGATGGGAGAGTGGAGACGCGGGTTCAAATCCCACTGCGAGTGAAAAATTTTGATTCGTATTTAATAGTACTGCTATTGGTTTAAGATTTAAAGGGCACTGTATGCTGACGTAATTACTGGGTAAAAGAGGAATAAAAACCAGTTAGTCAGTTAGTTAGTCAGACTTGCACACCGATGATTCCATACTACAAAAGAAGTACCTAAAACCTTAAGTATCACTTTGTTAACGAACCGCAAACTTAACTTTGTTTTTAAAAGTTTATTGTTAGTATAAAAAATATACTAGTTAGAGAGTTAAATTTTTCCTGTAAAATATACGTTAACTTCTATTGATGATAATTATTTCAGAATTTTTTCGAAGTCGCGCCCAGACAACGAGGATAACGTTATGACGTATTAATCTGAATAAATCCACTTTATAAGTAACAAGAACAATAATAAGCAATAACCAAAACCAAAGTTCTTAAAAGTTCGCAACTCCATGTTATACGGAGTGTAAATCCCTCATTCATTTACGTACCACTAGCCAAACAAAAGAGGATTTGTGTGAAAATTATCTAAATTTGACACCCCTATTCGCGACAGACGATTGAACAAAAAAGTTTCCTAGCGTTAAAAAAATGTAGGCCAGCCCTTGCCTACGAAGTTGAGTGGCCAAAAAACTGAACTTTCACGGAACTGATTTTTTGTTTCAAAATGTTATTTGTTCAGTGTTGGGTTAGTTATTTATGTTAAACTTGTTCGCTATTAAATTATTATTACTAGTACCACTATTAATCCGCGCTATCGAGTTTAAATTTTGTAAGTAATTGACGCCATATTTTAAGCACCGAATAACATCTTTAAGTTACGTTAAATTTTCTCGCGTGGTTTGCACTCAAGTTTTAAAAATATCATAAATTATCCTTATGCTGTAAAATTATATATTTTTTCTGCTAAAGCTGAAGTTTTCCTTCTTACAAAAAAAATATATAGGTAAGTATATAGTGTCTCAATTTTGTGCGGGTATAACTTAGGTACACTACTCCGATGGTATATTTTATGGGTTCTCAAAGAAAATCTAGGCTGTAAAAATCTTTTATGCGAGCAGTTTTTTACGACTGAACTTCTGCCCTTGTTTACTGGCGGAGGTTTTGATTAAATTACGTGATTCAAATGTTGCTTCTGGATCCTTCTTCGTGTTTGTGTTTGTAGAGAGTACGTCATAGTTTCGTTTTATATTTTTGTGAGTGAATGTGATAATACAGGTATGATTCTTGTCGAAGTTATCTAGATGATACTTTTGCATGATGTTTTTGAGAAATATACACAAAATTTGAAACAATATCTTTATAATAAAAACAAAAATTTTAAGTAGTTATAGAAGACATAAAAACACATGCAAACTTAAAACTACCTAAATACAAATTAATAATCTACATATTATTATAAAATTAACTAATAATCTCGCAACTAAGCCGCTATCAGAGGGAATAGTTCCCAAAAAAACTGGCATCATTGCCCCATGGTATTGTAATACTTACTCTTTTGCCAAAGTAGAGACCAGCATTTTGGTCACATGTTTCATTGACCAGGAGTGAGGAAAAATTCCCATGGTCTCCTGTAAATAAATAACTATTTACTTGAACTTGTAATTGAAATAAATAAAAAACACTAGAAAATATATAAAATATGAAATCTTCGCATTCACATTTTATTTTACATGCACACAAAAATGAAATGTTATTTAACATTATGTTGAACACAAAACTCACTCGGGAAATCTCCCTTGAGCCCACACTCGGGCGTCTAGACAGTTTTTAGTGTTATTATAATAAAAAGCTGAAAAGTCGCAAAAATAATACACACGTGAGCTCGAAATCCCGCGAGAAAAGCCGCGAACATAAATTCCGTCATAAATAATATTGTGTTTATCTCGTTTGCGCAAACCCTTTATGAAATCCCAAGAATATGTTACTACAGCTCCTCTCTGATGCATCACTTTGTCTATATTATTCGCAAAAAAAATTCATGTTTAAAACTTTTTTGTATACACTTTACAAGTTAGTACTAACTGGCAAGCCCACCTGATGGTAAGTGACAATGTAGTTGAAGAAGTACAACTACAACATTTTGCCCAATAAATCAACAATAGCTATAATCCACAAAAAAATCTGTTGAAGAATGTACAGGTAAAGTACAGGTACAGGATATCCCATAAGGTATACTTTTCTCGTTAGGCTATAATTCTAGTCCGGCTGATCCTTTCATATCAATAGTTTTGATAGTTACTGAAATAATTGAGTATGACAGATAGACTGACAGACGATTAAGTCAGTGAGATAGTATATTTTGTTAATAAATATTTTAAAAATAAAATAAAAACTTACAAGTAGGTACAAGTTCTCTCTAATAATTGAGTTTGACAGATAGACTGACAGACGATTAAGTCAGTGAGATAGTATTTTTTGTTAATAAATATTTTAAAAATAAAATAAACACTTACAAGTAGGTACAAGTTCTCTCTAATAATTGAGTATGACAGATAGACTGACAGACGATTAAGTCAGTGAGATAGTATATTTTGTTAATACATATTTTAAAATTAAATAAAAACTTACAAGTAGGTACAAGTTCTCTCTAATAATTGAGTATGACAGATAGACTGACAGACGATTAAGTCAGTGAGATAGTATATTTTGTTAATAAATATTTTAAAAATAAAATAAAAACTTACAAGTAGGTACAAGTTCTCTCTTATAATTGAGTTTGACAGATAGACTGACAGACGATTAAGTCAGTGAGATAGTATATTTTGTTAATAAATATTTTAAAAATAAAATAAACACTTACAAGTAGGTACAAGTTCTCTCTAGGTCTCAGAATACAGAATAAACTAGGTGTTCTCTTAATAAGCAAGCGATACATTCTAATGCCAACTTACGTCTTAAATGTGTAACTGGAGCTTGAGAGAACATCCGCATTTTAAGACCTTTAACAACTCCATTATTTCATGTCTATTTCATTTACTTTTTGTATTTTAGAGATTAGAGTAATAAGAGTAAACCTAATAAAATAAATAGAAGGTAAATAGATACCCATTTCCTGAAATGATACCACTTATAAATGTATTTCTCCGACTGTACTGCAGTGGATCTCCTGTGACTTAATCTAAACATGACAACTCTGGCTGTCTTCCAGCAGCGATGCTACCTTTAGGACTATTCTATAAATATATTTTGCAACTCGAAAGTGGCACGGAATATCAAATTCATCTCAACTTTACATACCTACAATTTAAACTTTTCAAGCCACTCAACGAATACGAAGAAAGAAGGAATTTCAAAATTTCAAGACAGTCATTTGGATGTTGCTGCCAGATAAGTAGTTGAATTCTGGACAATATTAATTGGCTACTCGTGGAAACACGTTTTGGCTGAACGAGGTTCTGTCAAACCAAACAAAAGCCAAATAGTTAATGAGCTCAGCAGGTCCCGTTGCTGCTGCCGGCAGCCTGGCCGCTGCCGACCCTCCTGGGAGGCGCGTCCCGAACAGGTCGCGCCACCACCTCGGCCTGTCGGTGGTATTTGGGTGACTTGTGGGCGTTTCCGCCCCGCCTGTAACTTTTAATGAGGTTTTCTTCCTCCTCCGGGGTAGGTGTAGACGTTTCGACACTGTGCCCTCTGCTGGGACTCAGAGGGACACGCGAAGAAACGTTACCTATCCGCCGGGCCAATCTATTAGCCGTCGGTAATTAACATACGTTATCAGGGAGCACCGGCCCGTGCGGTACAGAGGGGCACCGTAGCACTTGGGTACTCGTGGAGGTTGCTTGGCGAGCCCCCCAGGGCCAGGGTCAGGGCCAGAAATGGGGTTTCACTGCTTAGAGCCATTAATATTATTATCTCGTTAAAGCACGAAGTAATTACTCAATCACTAGGTAGTGTACGATTTTAAAGTCTGTCTCAAGTGAATGTAGCTTCGATATTCGAAGTGACAATTTAGTTATTGAATAGCCCTGCTAGTGGTTAAGTGTATTTATAGCGGTGTGTACTCTGCTGATTGCCGTTCGTATTTCCAACATTACAAAATGCTAGTCGGCACCATTACAAATGAGTTCTCTACTTTTCGATTTTCTAAAGCTAATAAAGCCTATGAGAATGACAGTCGTCTGAGCAGAAGTCATGGGATTTATTTAGCGATCGGGCATGTCATTAACCGACTTCAAAAAAAGGAGGAGGTTCTCAATTCGTCGGAATCTTTTTTTTTTATGTATATGTTCCCCGATTACTCGAAGATGCGTGGACCAATTTAGAAAATTCTTTTTTTGTTTGAAAGGGTATAGTTCACAGATGGTCCCATAGTCACCAAGTCAGGATCTGATGATGGGATCCTGGAGAAATCGAGGGAACTCTTCAAATTTTATAAGCACACTTGAAGTGATTTGGGTATTGTTTAAAAGAGTAATTTTTTCCAGATTGTCTTATGGTCATCAGGTTGGGATCTGATGATAGGATCTTGGTAAAATCGAGGGAACTCTTCAAATTTTGCTAGTATAGGTACTTGAAGCGATTTAGGTATTTTTTATAGTTACTATTGCATTTCCTTGCAGTCATCAAGTAATGATTGTATTCATCAAGTCAGAATCTGATGATGGGATCTTGGAGAAATTGAGGGAACTCTTCAGATTTGAGAAGCATACTTCCAGCGATTTGGGCATTTTTTCCAATGCCTTGCGCATTACTTGTTTTCCACTAAAAAGTAAAAAATAAACATTGCCCGACTTCGAATTGGTGTACATTAAAAATTATTTCACTCTTTGTAGTGGCATTTGAAGTTGGTTTTTTGGAAAGAATTTTCCATTTTATTTTCATATATTTTTTGAATTTATACTATATCATAAATGCAAAAGAACTCCCTTTGTTTTTTTTTTAAAAAGTATGTACAAACTTAAAACTTAGGTTATTCTCCAGTCATCCTTCACTTTAATATTTACGTCTTTCTAAAAAGGTGCTAGGGAGAACAAAGACCTACATGTGGAGTGTGTAATAAGATAGTGTTTGAGACTTTAACAGAAACAAGCATTTACGAAGCTTGAGATGCATTAGCGCACATCAAAGACGTGTCCTATTTAGGTAATAGGCTATAGTAGCTAGCGGCAGAGTTTAGTTGAAACTCGACCGTTTTCGTTTGTGACATCGAATAAGTCTTGTCTTATATAGGGAGGCAATTTAGGATAACTGGTAATAGCATAAACGGGGGATACCTAAGCCCTCCTCCATCCAAAATATTATATAACATCGCTCAATAGCTAAAGGACCAAATAAAAAACATACACCTACTAAAAATCTGACCTCTTAGGACCACAGAACCCCAAGCGTACCTACTATTGTGGTATTCCGTACCACAAGAGACGCCGAAAGAAGTGGTATCCTTATGTGGTTTATATATCCACCATACACGATCGAAACGTTTTTCTTATACGAACCGCTAAGTTGTGGAACATCCATCCAGCTTCTATGTTCCCAACTAAGTATAGCCTTGGTATTTAGAAGAGAAAAGTGAATAGGCATTTTCTGGGCAAGCGCGCTCTAACCTGAACTCAAGCACTGCTTTTCATCAGGCATGATTGTATTAAGTAACAAAACTCTTAGGTATGCAGGTTTCCTAGTGATGTTTATCTTCACAGTTTAGCAACCCACGAACCGCCGACTTCCTAACGAAAGGCAGAGGTCTTAACCAATGAGTGACCAATGAGCTACTACTACAAACTGTCATACAATTAGACAGCATCAATGCATTCAAAACTCTCCAAGCCACTTATCTCATAAGCCGGCCGGCACTCGACATGACTATTAATAAGCAAACAAGTACAGGAGCCGAGTCTCGGACCATGATGTGGCATAATGCGATGTTTGCGCTATTGAGACCCGCTACACTCCGCAACTTGGTCGGATTAAATCTAAGCAGCACGGCCTACAAGCCGTATTTAGGTGATTTTGAATGAAGTTTTATGCAAAAACTATGAAGACAATTACTTTCAAACTTGCACGTCATGTATTTTGGGTCTTTAATCTACAATCGCTGAGAAGCAGAAACACACAAACATTGGATAAAATTTTCTCGATAGAAAGTTCTCCCAAAAGTTGCTCCAAAATCTCAGTTTTTGTATATTTTATCGGCAAATACAATGAATGTAATTGTAATATTTGTTTTAATGTATCGGTAATAATAATATCCTAAAACGCTTAGAACAGATTTTTGATAACTGGCTTAGTTTTTGAGTAATTAGGTAAAACGTCGTTTTTCTGCTATATTCTTCCGCGACGCTGCATGTCGCACCTACCAAATCTCCGTGAGAGTGAGAAAGACAAAAATAAATTCAATAAATCCCCTTAAGCATAGATCTAACAGGTCTAATATGTGTCTTAAGAAAGCAGTTATTTTAATCAAAAATAGGCTTTTATGTCGATTACACAGCTTGTGTATCCTCTGAAAATGAGATGGGTTTGGCCCTCTCGTCAAGTGCGTAAAATGTAACAATATAGGTACGGAATTTATTTTTAAGTTACACCAATAATATCATTTTATCAATCCACTAATTAAATTCTGATCCATAAAGAATCTTCTATAGAGATTGGAATTTTACATCTCAATAAACTGTTGCAAAATACACGATTTCTGTTTATTAATTAACAATAAACTTCTCGCACAAATAAATATGCGAAGTCACCGGGTTCAGGAATCGGGCGGGAAGCATTTTAACACTGCCTTTGTAATCTCATTCCCTTTCATGCGGAATTACAGCTGTAATTAAATAAATCAGCCGTAATTACAGCGGGGATATTCAACCGGCCGCTCCTAATTCTCGATTATTTGATCTCTGCCGATTTTTCCGGAAATTTTATGGTTATTAAAGACTGCGAAACGTGCTTTTGCTTTTATTTTACCCGATTATAATTAAACTTAACCAGATTTTAATTAAAGTTATAAAAAGGTAGTACTTTACTTAGCTGAGTATGATTGTAAGAAATTTCGTCGTAAGAAAGTTTGCTCCGAAATCTCTTTTTTTTATTGGTAACTGCAATGGATACATATTTTTTAATTTGTGTCAGTAGTTATAAGTTCGAAAAACACTCAGTTTTTGTTTTAAAATTGACTTAGTTTTTTTTTCTAAGTGGGTAAAACGTCTTTTTTTCTGTCATATTCTCCCGCAATGCCGCCTGTCGCACCAACCAACATATCCTTAAGAGTGACGAGGACAAAAATAAAAATCGTCAATACAACCTTTATTTTTATTACGTTTCATGCAGGCATAAAGATGGCGTATGGCATTGCATTGTAAAGTTGGACGCACAGCGTCTGAAAGAAAAACGTAGTTTGTCGAGTTTTGGAGCAAATAACATAAAAAATACCTTTTAAGTCCACTTGTGAAGTAAGTAGCGAAAATAAAGGCAAGTAGCATCGTACGTCAGCAATAATACACTCTGGAGTGTAATTATTTTGGCGTCGCGCCAACGTAACCTGGGCGAGTGGTCGCGATGCGTGCGCTCTTGGCACGGTATCTAAGAGAGTTACGACTCTAAAAACTTTGAGGTAATGTATATTTGTTCAATAAGACAGTTGTGAAGTTTTGTATATTTTTTTAATACATTTGCTCAAAAAGTTGACATTTCCATGTGTGTTTAGCGTGCGCAAAGTTATGTTTTTCCGCACTAGTGCTTTTGTGTTTTCCTCCTACGCGGCACCGGAGCGGGTGTATCAGGAGCGCATGAACACGAACACGGATGCAAACACAGAGCAGGCAAACACGTAAAACCAATGTTTTTTTTTTTTGCAAATGTATATAAAAACGTCGTTCAACGCACGTGCGCAATTGTCATTTTTACTCGTCCTTATAGTTGACCCTCGCCTTCGGCTTGGGTCAACAAACCGGGACTCGTAAAGAAATGACAAACTTTTCGCACATATATTGAAATGTACTATTTCTGCAGCGTGTTCTTCTTCCCGAGCCCGTGGAGCCCGAGGATACGGTCCACGAGGCTAGCCTCCTCGTGCGATATGTCACCGATGCGGGCTTCGGGTGTCGGATTTCCATTTACGTGTTCATTAGGAGGCAGTACTATCTTGAAACATGCACGAGTTTGACGCGCTAAGTGCCTTCAAAAACTCGTATTCAATTAAGGGAACGCGAACAAGTTTACTGTGCTGTGTGTGTATGTATGTGGCTGACTACCTTTACGAAATCATGTAACAGTAACCAGTTCACGACCATCGTGAGTTGGCACTCTTTCAGAGCAAAATTCGCATTAAAAAGGTTTCTGCCTATAGCAGAGAATAACTGAGTGCGATACATTATAAAAAAAATAAAGACTGCCTTTACGATCAGCGATGATGTCGCCGCCCTGCGCGGGGATGTGGGGGTCCAGTTGTGTCAACCTAGCATCGTCATCATCGTCTCCATCGCCATCCACGCGCTAACGCACGAGGGACGGAAGCTCGCAAAACGGTCTTCCTGTACCGCCGACGGCAAATGCGAGTCCGAACCAAGACGCTTCCGCCACAAGTGGTTATAACGCCATAATACATGCCTAAAACGAAAGGCTTATAGCTTTCATTATCGCTGAAGTGTTAACCCCGACGTTATAATAACGAAAATATCATCCATCTTAGGAGTGTTGCGTGGCATTTACGCAGGCCATACTGGGCAGGGCAATGGGGCCGGTATGGGGGACTTGCTAGCCGGTAGGCTGACCAGATTCCTACTTAAACTTGGCAGAATCCTCCACACTGGGATAGGATACAAAAGTTTCGCTTAATACGCGCTATACCTATGCCGTAACGGTAACTATTAAATATTAATACCGAACCGCACGTTTAGTCTGCCCCGTGAATCAAAATTCAGATTATAATCTGCAGCAGAAAAATCTAACTAGGTATCAAACCAAGGAGGGTGCTCTAACTACTCTTCCTGCAAGATAAAACCTCTTCCTCAATTTCGTACACGTAAGCTTAGTGCCTCATAATAATTATGCATCGTAAGCGTTACGAGTAGGGAAGAGCTTACATAAACGTGTTCGACGAAATTTGTAAGTGTATCTCCAGCAAGACATATAATATTCCAGATACCTAGTACATAATTAACAGAATAGCTGGTAAAATATAGCGTAAATTTTCCGTAACATTAAGGTAAGACGTATGTACGGAAACCGAGTTTCTCGCCAGTTCTTATCGGTGCAAACCTGCTTTCCGAACCTGGCGGTAGAGTTTTGACTTTTCATAAGAGCCTATGTGAAAGCCTATTTAGGCCTATGTGAAAAATAAATATTTTCATTTTCATTTTTTCGGCAACAATAGTAAGCAGTTGGTGGATGTTATTGTGTATCTTGTACTTGGCTAGAAACGCGGCTGGAAGAGCGTTCCACACCTTAGCGGTTCGTATCAGAAAGTGGAAGAAAAACGTTTCGTGTGAGTTTGTTGATGGTTTTGCCTCTGGAACACCAAACTATCCCCCAAGATTATCCCCCACTATCCCGATATGTACATACTTATCCCCGGTACTTAATGATGTAAAACAATCTGAACATAGATTTATAATAAGTCGTCGCCTATTATAAATTTTCGGGCCTCTATGAATATGACTAATATAAATAGCAAAAGAAATATTAGCTCTTTCAATTAATCATGTAAGGAAAGGTGGCAGGACGCAGAAAAATATCTTGGCTTCGAAACATACGCCAATGGTTTGGAAGGAGCACCCGTAGCCTATTCAGAGCAGTCGTATCCAAGGTTAGAATAGCTTTAATGGTGGCCAACCTTCGATAGGAGACGGCACTCTGAGAAGAGGTTATAACAACTAAAATGCAAAGCCACAACAGGAATAGTCGTCGCAGCATAAACAATAAACATAGCTTGAAAATAAAGTATTTACAGTGGAAGTTTTATGGCTCGGACGTGGCTCAGGAAATACTTCTCTCGAACATGTCGCGAGGCACGTAACTTTTGAATTCCTGCTGCAATTCCTCCCGAGGCTTTACTTTGAGTACAGAGGAATAGCCAAGCATGAGAACCACAGATATTTTTTTCCCCTTTAGGGTTAAACACCAGAATGGTACAAATGAAACCCTTATGTCTTCATCCATCTTCGTTCATCAATCACACTCGATTATTTTAATAATAATAATTTAGTATGTAACAATATAAGCTATCGACATGGAATGTGAAAAAATGATATATGTACATAATATGCTAGCTGGCCGGGCAAACGTTGTTTTGCCATTTACAGTATGAAAAATAGCATACGACCTATTCTAAGACCTACCGAACATAATAATTCATAAGAATCGGTCGAGCCGTTTCGGAGAAGTTAGGTTACAAACACTGTGACACGAGATTTTTATATATAAGAAGAAATTAGTGTCCCGATATAATCGAACTTTCTGGATGATCTCGGGGAATTAGACAATGTTCTAGATTATCAGAACAGCGGGGCTAGACAAAGTAACAGTCGTTTAGCGTTCACGACAGCAGATAAAAATCTATGGACAAAACAAGTGACGTTCTCGCAGACCTCGTAGATAACTTTAGCGTACTTCGCATAACAAATTGACAGCCGACAGTGAACAACGCTAAGCATAAAAGTAGATTCTTCTTTCATTTATTTTCATTCGTCACGTGGTTTGTCCATACATTTGTATCTACTGTCGTGAACACTAAACGATTGTTACTTTGTCTAGCCCCGCAGAATCTTCTGCTTATCTAGCAAGTAGGGTCGATGTGCCGGTTTTCGGCCTTTTAGTGCTTCTATCAACTTCAGAACATCAGAAAAAAATGTTACAGGCATATTACAGTTACACTCAATATGTTAGATGAAAGCCCACATAATCAATTATCTTTTTTTAAAACTGTTTTATCCTCGAAGTTATTAGTTATTTTTATTTTGTATTTAATCTGGAAAAAAGCCGAAAATTCAGTTTTCGGCCACAAATTTTAGTTTTCGGCATGGGGTATTTCAGTTTTCGGCCACTGCATTGTGATGCATTTAAAATGAATTGGTAAGTCTAAAATTATATGAAATGATATGAAAACTTAATCATTATTTTCATAGTAAGTATATATAAAAAGCTAAAAGGTGATAAAATTATATTTCTCCATCTAAAATTTAGCAATGGTTGTTTTTAGTCAAGCAAGTAATCGGACTAAATTGCATATATGTTGAAATATATTCATATATTCACCGTTCTTGAACCGAGCGGTCTAGTGCGTAGCGATGGTAAGAGACCGGACGGAATGACCCTGATTCCATGGAAGATGGGAAGGCCTTTAGTGTGGGATGCGACTTGTGTCGACACACTTGCACCGTCCCATCTTCCTGGAACCCAAATTAGGGCTGGTGCTGCGGCTGAATCCGCTGAAAACCTCAAAAGGCGCAAATATGTATCCCTGGACAGTGGGTACATATTTGAGCCTATTGGGGTCGAAACTATGGGACCGTGGGGACCGGGAGCAAAGAAAGTTTTTAAAGAAATTTCTTTACGCCTGGTCGATGCAACGCGTGACCAAAATGCTGGCCTCTATTTTGCCCAGAGAATAAGTATCGCGATACTACGAGGCAATGGGGCTAGCATTTTGGGAACAATTCCCTCTGACAGCGGTCTACTAGATTAAATTTTTTTTTTTTTTTTTTTTTTTTTACATTTTAGATTAATATGTAGTTTTTATTTTAGATAAGTATGTAGTTTTTAATTTAGATATAGTTTAATTTTATACCTAGTTTTAATTTATAACTTTTAATTTAAGCTTATTTCAGTTATTGTGATGTGATAAATAAATGCTGAAACTTGTATAAATATTATTAAAATGACAATCAACATAATACAATAAACTTAAATGAACAAAAAACCAGAAATACATCATTACCCACAAACATGTAGGAACCCGCAGTGAAGAAATATTTCTTCCGCGGGAATTCCGTTTTTTTTTTGCAAATCTCACGGGATCCATGGATTCTTCCGGGAAAAAATAAAAAATTCTTTTAAAAAACCGACTTTTGGAGTCATAATTTTTATGTACACCAATTCGAAATCGGGTGATTGTCTATGATATTATCGTAGTTTTTCGCACATCGAATAGGTATTACGAAGAACTAAGATTTTACGAAACATTGCCCGACTTTCATTATTTCACTCTTTGTAGTGGCATTTGGAGTTGGTTTCTTGAAAGGAATTTTTTATTTTTTTACTCTTTAGTTGAAAAGCACCTGTGTAGCTTAAATTGAGTACAGACTTGAATTTTTTCACTTCCAAGAGTTACACACTTACTTTGAATTTTTTTACTGTATAACCGTACAAATAAAATTCTGATGAATTTAGAACCACCATCCTTTATGAAATCGGTTTAAATATTGCTTTCTGGAAGCAAATGCACAAATCAATGTAAAAAATACCCAAATCGCTGGAAGTGTGCTTATTGCAACTGAAGAGTTCAATCAATTTCCCCGAGATCCCATCAGCAGATTCTGACTTCATGACTATTGCCATTAAGTCAACATCTGCAAGCAAATGCCACTAAATACCCAAATCCTTTCAAAAGTACTTGTAAAATTTGAAGAGTTCCCTCAATTTCACCAAGATTCCATTATCAGATTGTGACCTAATAACTATAAACAACCTGGAAAGCATACTCTTTCAAATAATACCCAAATCGCGTCAAGTGAGCTTATAAAATTCCCTCAATTTTTCAGAATCCCATCATCAGATCCTGACTTGATGAACATGAGACCATATTTGGGAAGTATACCATTTCAAACGAAAAAATAATTTTCCAAATCAGTTCAGGCGTCTTCGAGTAATTGGGGAACATACATAAAAAAAAAGATTCGGACGAATTCTAAACCTCCTCCTTTTTTTGAAGTCCGTTAAAAAGTCGCCTATGTGTTTATCTAGGATATAATCTATTTCCATTCCAAATTTCTGCCAAATCAGTTCAGTAATTGCGGCATGAAGAAGTATTTCTCCGGCGTGATTTCGACTTTCCACAAATCTCGCGGGAACCATGGATTTTTCCGGGACAAAAATTGGCCCATATGTTAATCCAGAATACGATCTAACTTTATTTCACATTTCTGCCAAATTGGTTCAGTAGTTGCGGTGTGAAGTAGGTATTTCCCATACGTGAATTTTGTCTTTTCACTAATCTAGCGGGAACCATGGATTTCCGGGATAAAAAGTAGCCAATGTAGCCGGAACATAATCTAACTCCATTTAGCCTTTGTGTTAATACAATCTATCTCCAATCCAAACAGTCAGATCAGTTCCGTACTTGTGCCTGAAGAATTAATTCCCGCGCGTGAATTTTGGATTTTCACAAACCTCGCGGAAAACATGGATATTTCCAGGATAAAAAGTAACCTATGTGTTAGTCTTTACTTCAAATAATCGATCGGACATGTGAAAGAAAATAAGAAAGGTACAATTGTCAAGTAGTAAATGAGTTGATGATCTTCGGACGCTTGAACGCTTGACAATCATAAATTATAGCCCTATGCTTTCCATACAATTTTAACTTAAGCCGAAAACTGAAGTACCGTTTCATCTACCTTTTAACTTTCGGCCACCCCAAAATGGTCTTCCCCGTTTATCCATATTTTTATTGATTACGACATAAACTGACGGCCGAAAACTAATGGCGTGAGTCTTTGCTTATTAAAAGAAAGAACCGTGAGAAAAAATATTTCACCATTTGTAGAAAAGACATGAAAGTGTGGAAGACTTGATATTTCAGATCTCGGCCCCTAGGCCGAACACTAAAGTTTTGAAAAATTTTTAATGTTAGTTCGCGGCCCCCATCATTATTGTTGTTTTACACAAAATATTCCAAAAGTCATATTAGGAATATATTACCAAGTTATTTTTGAAGTGCATTATATACTTATTAATACCATTTATTTAGAATAACTATACAAAGTTTACTTTGGAGTGAAACGCGCGGCACTATTTTTTTTTTAATTTCTGCAGTTT